>CM034311.1:14666158-15930348 GCA_019925795.1 Dendrobium chrysotoxum
TACCCAAACTAAATTTCACTAAGGTCTCCTATGTGATGCTTGTGTATTAGGAAAATAAGCCAAATCCTCCTTCCTCTCAATTAAGGACATTAACACTAGCAAACTATTAGAAATCTTTCATATGGATCTCTTTGGACCGATTAGCACTACAAGCCTAGTAGGGAAAGCCTTTGGGTATGTGATTGTTGATGAGTACTTGAGGTTTACTTGGGTTAAATTATTATCTCATAAAAGTGAATCATTCAAGGAGTTTAGGACATTCTCCACTTTGATTCAAAGAAAGCTGGCTATAAAATTCTAACCATTCACAGTGATCATGATGGAAAATTTGAGAATGAAAAATTTGAATTTTACTGTAAGGAATAAGGGATAGATCATAACTTTTCAGCTCCTAAAACCCTTCAATAGAACAGGGTGGCTGGAAAAAAAAATAGAACCTTGGTAGAAGCCACTAGAGTCATATTAGCTGAATACTCACTTCCTAAATATTTTTGGGTAGAAGCAATAAACACAGCCTTTTACATTCTGAATAGGGTTAATGTTTGATCCAAGCTAAACAAGACACCTATGAAATCCTTAAGGGTAGGACACCCAACCTCTCTCGCCTTCACATCTTTGGATGTAATGTATTCATTCTAAATAAAGGGAAATCTTTATTAGGAAATTTTGACCCCAAATCTGATGAAGGAGTTTTCCTTGGATACTCAAATGTTGGAAAATCCTATAAAATTTTTAATAAAAGGACACTGGTAGTATAGGAGACCAGTCATGTAGTATTTGATGAATTTGATAATTCTAGAGGGTCTAGGATAGAAGAAGAAGAAGAAGTGGTTGAAGTTATCCAAGGAGTAAAATCTATAAATCTAGAAGAAAGGGTTATACTTAAAAATTTAATGCCTAGAGAATGGAGATATTCTTCAAGTCATCCTAAAGAATTGATCTTATGACACCCATCTGAAGGTGTTAGAACTAGGCATGGACTTAAAAAAGAAGTTAAGCACTCTACCTTTATCTTAATGATTAAACCCATAAATATAAATCAAGCACTATCTAATGAATTCTGGATCCTAACCATGTAAGAAGAATTAAATTAATTTACTAGAAATGATGTTTGGGAGCTAGTTGAAAGAATTAAGGACTTGAGTGTTGTTGGAAAAAATGGGTTTTCAAAAATAAAATGAATGACTCTGGTGTAGTGGTAAGGAACAAAGCAAGACTAGTGGCTAAGGGGTACAACCAGATAAAAGGGATTAACTTTGAAGAGACCTTTGCCCCTGTAGTTAGACTAGAAGCCATAAGGATGCTACTAGCTTTTGCTTACTTTAAGAGATTCAAATTATACCAAATGGATGTTAAAAGTGCCTTTCTAAATGGCGTAATAAAAGAATATATGTATGTTGAATAACCCCCAAGATTTAATAATTCATAATTTTTTAATCATGTGTTCAAATTAAAAAGGTATTATATGGACTAAAACAAGCACCTAGAGCATGGTATGAAAGGCTAAGCGCATTCTTACTAGATAAAACCTTTATTAAGGGGAGCATAGACACCACCCTATTTCTTTAAAAGGTAGGAAAAGAACTACTCATTGTCCAAATCTATGTGGATGATATTTTATTTGGATCCTCTGATAAAAACCTATGTGATGAATTCTCTAAAATAATGAGTAAGGAGTTTGAGATGAGTATGATTGGAGAACTGAATTATTTTCTTAAATTTAGTATAAGGCAAAAGGATGTTAAATTTTTTCTTAATCAATCAAAATATCTTAAGGACATCCTTAAGAAATATGAAATGGATAAGGCCAAGGTAATAAACACTCCCATGAGCTCTACAATTCAATTAGATAAGGACTCAAATGGAAAATTAATTGATCAGAAGAAATACAGAAGAATAATTAGACCACTTCTTTACTTAACTACTAGCAGACCTGATGTTATATTTTATGTCTATCTCTATGCTAGATTTCAGGCTGATATGAAAGAATCCCACTTGATTGCTATTAAGAGAATTCTTAGATAGCTCTTAGGAACTCAAAACTTAGGAATTTGGTATCCTAGGCATAGTACATCCTTTGAAATCATAAGATATTCTGATTCAGACTTTATAGGATATAGGGTTGATAGTAAAAGCACTTCTACAACATGCCAATTTATAAGATAATCTTTAGTCTCCTGGTCTAGTAAAAAATAGAACTCAATAGCCCTGTCCACTACTGAAGCTGAATACATAGCCTTAGAAAGTTGTGTGGTAAAGGTCCTTTGGTTAAAGCAACAAATTTTGGATTTAGGACTACCTATAGACACTATTTTAATCTTATATGATAACACTAGTACTATCTATATTTCAAAGAATCCAATCTAATACTCCAGGACCAAACAAATAGATATAAGACATCATTTTATTAGAGACCATGTCACCAGGAGACATAGATCTTCTTCATATAGCCACTAAAATTAGCTTCTATATATCTTTAGAAAACCACTAGCTTTTGAAACCTTTAGTACCTTTAGAACTAGATTAGGTGCCATAGAGATTCATGCTTGAAACTGGATGCATTGAAAATATGAAATCTGATTGATGTTTTTTTGTTTTATGTTTTGTCTTTCAATATTTTATATTTTTCTTTTATGCATGTATTTATTTATTTCTTTTAAATTTAAGAATCTGATCACTACTAACTTTAGTAGTTGAACTTTTCTTTAAATGAAAATCTTACTTATATTTTATAAGCAATGATTGAATCCTCTAAAATAGTTGAAGAAAGAAAAATTAATGATTATCCCTCTTTCTCTAACTCCTTTAGTGGTGTAATTTCTTTTTGAATCAAAATTTATTTCAAATTAAAAATTGGACATAGAAATGAAGATCTATTTCATCTTCCTGCAGTCTTCTATCTCATATGAATATTTTTGCAAGTCAATAAATCTATTTCAAATTTTCTTAATAAAGTTATTTTTTAATATCATATAGATCAGGTTTTTCTTTATGGTTTACTCTTTCTTATATAAGAGAGTGAGTTCTTCTTCTCTCATATTTAAAAGATAATCTCACAATTGCGAGTCTTTAAAGATGTAGAAAGGAAGCAAGTTGATAAAAAGAAGTGAGGCACAAAATGAGCCCAAAGCTGAAAAGATATACAATGTATGCCAAAATTAAATGCACAAAGTGTATAAAAAATCAAAAGATACAAAAAGTGTGCCAAAAATTTGATAAAGAGGCACAAAATGAGCCCATAATGAGTTAGCTTCCCTTTCTTTCAAATCTTTAAATCTTAGAAGTCTCCATATGTCAATTGATATCGTCTTCACTTGAATTTAAAAATTATAATTTCTGATTCATCACTATATAATGTTATTCTCTTAGATATATTTCTGAAAAGAAGTTTGAAAAGATTACATTTCCTTTCTAATTTATTTTTTGAATTAGATTTTTGTTTAAAAAGACTTTAATTTGTAAGGAACTTGAGCTAGGGTTGATAACCTTCAAATTTCTAACATTTTTGGGTTTTAGCATTGTCAATGCATTTCTTATTGAGTTTTTGATCTAATCATAAGGTAAAATTTCATTTGCTGCAATTGAAAAAAAAATATTTTGATGTGTATTTCTGCTTGTTTGCTTGGATTATGTTTTGTTTTGTTTATCTTTTTATCGTGATTTTAATTTATTTTCTTCTTAAAGCTTTCCTGATCATCTATTCTCATCTTTGATTTTTACCCAAATCATATTGTACGATACATATCATACTGTACGATCTTCATAAATATCATCACAGATTTGATCACAGTGCATCCAACGGCTCATATTCATCAATCATTAGTGATCATACTGTACAAACACCTACTTCATACTGTACAATCCACGTGGCAGTCGATGTTGGACGAATTGAATTTGACCGATATGATATTTAATATTGTATCATATTATATGAACACATATTCGTACTCTACGATCTTATTAGTCAACGATCATCCAGACTGACTCTTCAGGACAAAGGCCTTCTGTCTAATCATTTAGTATGATTTTCATCGTAATGTATGATGAGACTAACTTTTTGACTAGATTGGATTATATGATTTGATTGTACATGATCATCTAGTACGATCTCACGATCGTACAATACGATCTGGATGATTTCTATAAAAATAAAGGGATTTCAAGATTTTTCTTCACTCAATCTTCTTCAACTCTCTTCCCTTCTCTCTTGAGCTCTCAATCTTGGAAATTGCTGGAGGCAAGCATTCTTGAGCACTTGTCGGGAGTTTCTCTCGATGCTCAGTAGATCCTAGATTTTTTGAGGCCGCTGATGAAGAGGCCTATTATAGATATAAGATTGCTGGCATTACCCCCTCTAAAATCATCAAACAGGAAGATTTGAACTTCTAAGTATTACCATTTTTTGCCCATACCACTCTCACCTTCATTCTTACTCTTGCTTATCCCTTTAATTCTGAATTAATTTTTAATTTTTGGTCAGCCTTAGAATTAATATTGAGGGTACTGCCCTCCAATCCTATGACATTAGGCGACCAGTAGAAATAACCTATGAAGACTCTCATGAATTCCTACACCTCTCTACTACTTGCGAGAAAATTCACATTGTGTCCTTAACTACTAACTTTAATTAGACACCTTCCAACACCACTCTTAAGGAATTCAATGTTAGATACCATATAGCCCAAGTCAACAATCTAGTTTAGGATGCCCAAATTATCCAACACATTCTTCATAACTCCATCCTTCCTAAGTCTGGTGATAGGATAAATATTACTCCTGTTCTTTCTCTTACGACCTATTACATCATGGCTCAAAATTTTTAATGTAGCTGATCTTATAATCTGATATATTAAAAATTTGACCTATATTAAACATCCCTGACACAAGAGAAAGCCTAATCTTACCTTAGGACATCTCATTGCCTTTGTCATGGAAACCAAGTATAATTTCTAATTTTCTACAGTACTTGATCACGTACCAATCTACTATTCTAATAGCTCCTTCCATGTCCTTCACAGTGCTTGTCATCGCAATGTTTACTATATAAATGAAGAGCCTATGCTAGAAGAGGGAGGACCTATTCTAGCACCTGCTCCTATCTACCAACAGTCTCAGTTCAATCTATTGGTCTAGAGGTTTGATTAGTGGGAGCTCTGTTTTGACTCCTATGTAGCTAAACAACAGTAACAACATGAGAATGAGTTAGCTCGCTTTGATTAGTATGTAGCCCAGAAGAAGCAGCAGCATGATTAGGATATGGCTTGGCTTGGAAACCAGTTTGCCTCGATCCACCAGTACTTCCATCCACCACCTCCCCCACCTCCACCTGATCAAGACCCCTCCTGTTCTAGTTTTTTTTTCTATTTTTATCATTGTACTTGTACTATTTTTTAGTTTCCTATTTGTTTTTTATTGTTTCCTCTCTTTTTTTGATGTCAAAAGGGGGAGTAACATGTGTTGGTAGCTTGTATTTTACTTTGAAATGTTTAATTCCCTGTTTGTATTTTAATTTTTTTGTGTTATATTGTTGTTTGTTATTTTTCATTTTAAAATAAAAAATAATGACACCTCCCCTACATTTGAAAAAATTTATTTAGTGAGGGGGAGCTTAGGAAAAAATAAAATACCCTTGAATCATAAACCAACAATATTTGACATCATCAAAAAGGAGAGATTATTATAAACTTGAACCTAAGACTTGTGATTTTGATGATAATAAACATTATTAAATTTCTCACTATATTAATTTAATTTATTGCATATTTATTTTTGCCCTGCTAACTAACATTTTATGTCCACTGCTCACTTGAACCTCAATCAGCTCAAGATTGGGTGGACTAGAATTAAAGTCTATATTTTTCAATCTTCTTGTACTTTTTATCTTTCTTGAGTCAATTATATATTTTGGTCGATCTTAAAGCTAAGTAACCTTACATATACATGCACACACTTAAGGGGGTGAGTTGTAAGTTAGGAAGAAGTTGAGTTTTCTGAACTAATCATATTGTATAATTTATATCGCACTAGACAATTAGTTAACTAAAAAATCTTTAATTAGGGAACTAGTGATAATTAAGATTAATTATACTAAACATATTGTATGATCTATATAGTACATGATGATCAATTATAATCATCAAAATAACTACCATCACATTTTAGGTAATATTGTATAATTCAAATTTTATTCTCATCATACCGTATGATATTCATCGTACTGTATCATATATGATAATCATGCCTAAATTGATCCTATGATTATAGGAATAATTATGGTTAATTTATTCAATCAAACTGTACAGGACGATTGGTGATGATTGTACTATATAACCCGAGCGATGCATGGATGATAATTTATCATTGCCTATCATGCAAGATAAAATGCCATAGTTTTTCAACTAATCCTACAGAATGACCCCTAATTTCATACCGTATAAACTGAGCTTTACATGGGATGATAATTTATCATTGCCTATTGTACTGGACGATCAGTACAAACTCTTGAACTAATGGTACAGGGCAATACATTTTGTACTATCTAAAAAGTTTATTTTATCATAATCATACTAGATAATGCTCTTAATCATCCTGGACGATCAGTTCATCTCTTTGAACTGATCGTACTTGATCTATCTCCTCGTACAGTACTAATAGAAGTACTTTGAACTAATCATACAGGATGATCTTGAATCTTACTAGATGATCAGAGTCGACAGATTAAAAAGTTAAGACTTTTTGAGAGGCTCTCTATTTAAACTCTCACTTAATCTTAATTTAAAAGATTTTGGCTGCTAAGTGTCTTGAGAGAGAGCATAGAGAGCGAGTTAAGGAGTGCTTTGGGAGAGAAGAGAGGGAGAGTTATGAAGGATTTATAAGGTTACTCCAAGAAGGTTCTTCCCTATCCTCTTCAAGCTTCTGCCTTGATCCTTTTGTGGCTCCGAGGATACATTCTATAGCACTAGGTCTTGGTTCTCTGCCATCTCCAGGAGGGAGAAAAGGATTCCAAGTTCTTTTCCTTCCCGGAGAGTGAAAAAGGATTCAGGTTCTCTTCCTTCACCAGAAGGGTGAAAAAGAGTAAGGTCCTCTTCCGCACTAGGTTGGTGGAAGAGTTTTATTAGGGCTTCTCCGCCTTGCTATGGGGGAAAAGGAGAGACACTAGTTTTAGTGCAATATAGGGAAATGTGATTTCTGGGAGCGGACGTTGGTCAAGTTGTACCGAACCACTATAAATTTTGGGGTGTTTATTCTTTTTATTTTTTACACTTTATTTTTATGTGATTAATTACGTGGCTGAAAACTCTGATATTTTTATTATTATAAAATTAATTCGCTTCTGCATCGAGTGATAATTTTTTTTTAAATATTAAAAAATTTATAAAAAGATTTTCTTTTTGTTAAAGAAATTTTTAAATTACCAATTCATCCCCCTCTTACTTAGCCTCAGGCTTGTTCTTTGAGGTCTCACAACCTCCTCAAACTTTCAAAAAATTGAGGCCAAAGATCATCGGCTACTCTGCATCAAGGAGGTGAAAGGGAATTGGTCTACTCTACCACATCGAGGAGGTGAAAGAGATTTTGGCGGCTCCACCACACTAAGGAGCTGAAATAGATTTTGGCTAGTCCACCATACTGAGGACAAGAAAGGGATTTTTGCTACTCCACAGCACCAACGAGGTGAAAGAGATTTTGACTACTCCACTGGACTAATGAGGTGAAAAGTATTTATCCCACCCACCCACACTTGGGAGGTGAAAGAAATTTTGGCGATTCTGCTAGACCGAGGAGGTGAAAGTAGATTCTTTGAGAGAAGAGTCTTTATGGGCTTTTCTACCTTGCCATGGGCTAAAGGAGATTCACTATTGATTATTGTAATACTTGAAGAGAGGGCCCTTAACATAAGTCAAGTTGACCAACCCATTATAAAATTAGTTTGCATACTATTTACTTTTCATTTTTACTTTTTATAATTGATTTACTTGCAATTTAATTTTTAGTACTTTGGTTTGGTTGTGATTGTACTTGTGAGAGTTGATTATGATTCAAATATTGGTTTGAAAAGAAACAAAAAAATATGTTATTTGATTTTTCTTCAAAAATCTAAAAATACAAAAAAAATTTAGTATTTATTTTAAGGTCTAATTTTACTTCCACATTAAAATATGAATTTGTTTCTTAATTAAAAAGCTTTTGAAAAAGTTTAAAAGCACAAATTTAACCCCCTCTTGTTGTGTCATTCTCAAGTTCATTGGTATCTTAGCCAATTATTGAACTTTCATTGTGTTGAGTTGTCAGAGATGTTTTCCTGGGAGAGAAAGCTTTAGAGTGGGATAAATATCACCATGTATGTAAGAGAGTCCATACCACTTGGGAGAGAGAGGAGGTGAGGTTGAAAGAGAGTTACATTGAGGGACTCAGAGGTTGTGAGGGACTCACATGGTTGTCCCTTTTGGCCTACACCTTAAGTCCTCCGTGTTGTGGCTGTGGAGCTCTTGGAGAAGTGCATTAGGAAAAATTCTTTAGGTAAAAGACTTTACTAGTTAAGGAGGCTAAGGGAGTGGCATCTTTTTTGTGTGAGGATCAGAAGGAGGGAGTAACATATCCACCATATGAGTATAAGGAGGGATTGACATCTTCACCATGAGAGGAGAAGAAGGAGGGTAGCATCATCTCCATCATGCGGGGAGGGGTGAAGGAGGGAGACCTTTTTGGGGATAGAAGAGTTTGTAAAGGTCATTTTTCACCTAGTAAAGGAGAAGGGCTTCTCCACCTTGATGAGTGCTAAAGGAGTGTGTTATAGTATAATACCCAAAGAGGAGGATACTTAGGGAGTGGATACAAGTTGATTTTGATTAAACAACTATAAAAATTAGGTTTACATTTCCTTTACTTTACTGTAGTTACTTTGTGCCTTTGGTTTACATTACATATCTTTGTAAACATTGTGATTGTTGAATCTTTGGTTAAACTCTTGCATAAAGTTAAAAAAAAATCTAAAAGTTTAAAAATAAAAAGTTATTTTTTATTTATGCTTTGAATATTTATTTTTTAAGCTTCCACACAATACTATAATTTTAAGAAAATTTATTTAAAATATCAATTCACCCCCATCTTAGTGTGCCATAGCTCTTTCAGTATATTCATCATGTATACATTATATCAGACACACCACAAAAATGTGCACAGTTTCACATTTATGGTATAGGAGTCAAAACTTTGGGGTAAATTTATATACATACTTTAATAGTTACTAATCATAAAACTATTCACACATAATGTCCAGAGTAATATTTCAGAGTTTTATTCCTTTTATTGTAACTTTCGTAAGCATTAATATATCTCATGAAAATACTTAAAATATTTTACAGCCAAAAATACCTAGTAAAATTTTGTTAAAAATATGTCAAAACATGCGGAATAACAAGAACAACAACATACCAAAAGTCACACTATGAAAATGGTCTAGATATCAATTTATCCTAATGTTTGCACTGCTCAATTAATAAGCCTAAACTTTTGTAAAACTCCATATTATTAAAAATAAAAATAGAATAAGTGAAACCTATCTCGATTTAGATAATTTTTTCAACTAGCCTAACAACTACAAACAACTTGAATACCTTTGAAATAGATTATCTATATTTAAAATTCTCCTCTCTCTCTCTAATTAGCTTATCAAATGGACAAAATCACTTTGGATATTATCATTTTAGTGGAATTGGATATTTATATAAAAATTTAGAACATATTTCCACGATGCCCAAAGACACAGTACGATATTGCTCCTAAGAACCCCTAAAATCTATTCATAATACAAAGAACCCAACTTCACAATGCTCCCCCATAAACCTCTTATTCTATCAGAATATGGAGCTCAATACTATAGCACTCAGAAGGCAGTGCCATAGTGCTCCAAAGAATTTTTTTTTACATACTCAGATTTTCTATTCCAACTTCAATCCATTAAACCCTTGGGACTTATTTCAAATAAAAAAAATGTAAAAATATTCACAAAAAATTTAAAAATGTAGAATTTTAAACTTACTAGTCTTAGCAAATCAATTCAGGTTATTCCTGGTAACAAATTTCTATAAACATGATTATTTCAATCTTTCCTCCTTTAAAAAATATCATCCTTGACATTTTAACATATATATATATCAAATAAATCAGATAAAGTTGCCTCATTTTAGATTCTTTCACCCAATACTTCTCCATCAAATTTGTGCCTCCATCCTAGTTTTAGCATTAGAATTTATTTATTTATAAATTTTTTTAAAATTGAAAGACAGAATATATCAAGTTGATCAATGTAACTTATATTATGATGTACTTCTATTTCATTCTAAAGTACAATTTTTATACTTGTAACCCATTTCTTAGAGAGGAAAGATTGAAACACTTTAGAAATCTCTAACATGTGATTTAGTAGAATAAATGATAGAAAATTTTTTATCTCTATAACCTCAAAATGTCTGTTGTACCTTTGGACTTCACTTTTCTTTTGTGTCAAATCTATTCACATTCATAGGGCTTACTTTCACATATACAAAGTTGCCTGAAATTTCACATTGTTATATTTTAAATCATAATATTTCTGTCTATCTTGTGTTAATTAAATTTATTTCTATCTATCTAATCTTTTTAATAGTATCATATACTAAAGTTGGCCCTAACAATTTTCTTTATCCTGCCTCTGTCTAAGATGGTTATTGTATGTTTTCATCCATATAGAGCCTTTTATGGTGTCATTCCAATGCTAGGTTTGTAAGAAAATAAATAAGTGGAATATAATTATCCCAACTTCCACCAAAATCAAGTTTATATAGTCTTAGTAAATCTTCCAATACTTGAATTCCTTTTGGACTAACCATTTATATATGGATGAAAATGAGTATTGAAATTTAGTCTAATTCTCAGACCTTCCTGGATTCCTATCCATAATCTCAATGTGTATCTACTACCATGATTAGAAATTATAACTTTGATATCCCTTGTAATCTAACAATATCACACATATAAATTTGTGCCAACTTTCCCATATAATTAGTTTGCCTTATAAAAAAATGCATATTTTATTAATTGGTCAACCACAACATAGATGGCATTATGAGTGTATCTAGACCTATAAAATCACATTGCAAAGTCCTTAATGGTTTCCTCCCAGGGTAGTGTAGACAACACTCTATTCCTTAAGAAAGTATGAGAAGATCTACTCATTATTTAGATTTATGTTGATGATATACTGTTTGGATTTATAAATAAAAATTAATGTGATAAATTTTCAAAGATAATGAGTGAAGAGTTTGAGATGAGTATGATGTGATAGTTTAACTATTTCTTGGATTTAGTGTGAAGTAGGGGGTGATGGAACCTTCCTTAGCCAATCAGAATATATCAAAGATATCCTTAAGAAATATGAGATGGATAATGCTAAGGCAAACAATACTCATATGAGATCTACTATTCAGTTTAAACAATGATCTCAATAGAAAATTAGTTGATCAAAAGAAATATAAAGGGATAATTAGATCACTACTTTACTTAACTACTAGTAAACCTGATATCATATTCAGTGTATGTCTCTGTGCTAGATTTCAAGTTGATCCCAAAGAGTCTCATATGATTGCCATTAAAAGAATCCTTAGATACCTATTAGGCACCCAAAACCTAGGTATCTAGTACCTTAGACATAGCTCATCCTTTGAAATTATAGGACATTAAGACTCTGGCTTCGTAGGATGTAGAGTAGATAGGAAAAGTACTTTAGAAAACTTGGTCAGTTCATATAGGACAATCATTAGTTTCCTGTCTAGTAGAAAGCATAATTTTGGGGGCTATATCCATCATTGAGGCAGAATACATTACTATAGAAAGTCGTATTTCTCTAGTCTTATGGCCTAAAGAAATATATCTTAGATCTTGGAATATATATAGGCACCATTCCTATTATGTGTGACAACACTAATACCATTTTGCATTTTCAAAATCCAATTCAACACTCCCGAACTAAGTATATGGATATTAGGTATCATTTCATTAGAGATTATGTTGCCAAGGGAGAAATAGAACTACATCATACAGCTACCAGAGATCAATTTAAGGCATCTTTATTAAACCCCTTACCTGTGACACCTTTAGCACCTTGAGGACTAGACTAGGTATTATAGACATTCATGCTTATTTAGGATGAATTTGAATTACTCTAACATTTGAAATCAACCATTCATTTGTATGTTTTAAATGTGTATCACCTTTTGAATTTTTTGTGACTATTTATTTATTGTTTCATTTTTTCATATTTTTTATTATTTTTTAATTTAGTAAGATGTTTCCTGATCATCACCTACCCTTCATTTTAAATTTAAAAAAATATTTTTTAAATTAAAATTTACTCACATAATACTGTATGATTATATTTATACTATACGATCTACACATCCCTGCACAATTCTCTACCCTCAATTAAATCAACGGTCTAGATCTATTCAATTATTGGTGATCATATCATATGAACACTTCGTTGTACTATATGATACAAATGTCAAGGCCGTTGGATGAATTCAACTAAGCCTATATAATAATAATTAAACCTATAATATTGTACGAATATAATTTAAATGATACGATCAATTTAGTCAAAAGGTATAGACAACTCCTCGATACAAATGCATTTTATTAAGATCATCCAGTATGATAAAGATCATAATGTATGATTTGACCTTTTTTTTGACAAGTTGTCCTAACGATTTAAATTTATGTGATCGTATTATATAATTTGCTAAAAACTGAAGGATTTCTAAAGCTCAACTCATCTAATTTTTTAATTCTCTTCTTTCCTCTTAAATTAACCCTTCAATTCCTCAAATGGCTGGAGGTAGCAAGCACATTAATTTAACCCATGGAGGTTCTTCCTCCCATTGAACTGTTGATGACTGCTTCTAATCTGCTAAAGATGAGGATGCATACTATAGGTACAAAATGCCCACATCACTCCATCCAAGATGCTTAATCAACAAGCACTAAATTATTAGGTGATAAACCTCTTTGCATCCACTACTCTATAATTCCTCCTTACCCTTGCTTTTCCCTTAAACTCGAGCTTCTTTATGAATTTTTTCCCAACCTTAGGATTAACATTGCTATCCCTATCATGAGATCTTATGACTATTGGCGTCCCATAAAAATTACAAAGGAAGATTTAAGCGAATATCTCAACCTTTCCATAGAAGGACCTCGACCACAATCAATGATCTTTAGGGTTGACTTTGGTTAGAGTGCATTCAATCTAACCATTAGAAATATCACCCTAAATTAACATCAACCCCTTGTTCACTCCTTAAATCAAAATGCAGATATTATCGAGTATGTCCTTCAAACCTCAATAATTTCTAAAGCTGGAGATCGCATAAATATTACTCTACTTCTTTCCTTTGTCACATACTTTATTATTTCTGAAACCCAATTTAATGAAGCCCAAATGATCATTGACCATATTCAAAACTGACTCCCATTCATCTTCCTTCCACCTGGAGGAAGCAAAATATTGCTCTTGGTCATGTCATTTCTTATATTCTGAACAAAAGTATGAGCTTACCTACACTTCAACTGCCGATCATTTTCCTATTTTCTTACATTGATATTTTCTTCCAAATTCTTTTCTATCATCACCGGGGACAAGATCAAGAAGAACTAGATTTTGATGAGGAAGGGGGGTTAGTCCTGCAGCTGTACCTATACCAAAATCTATAATAGAACCAATGCCACCACCTGTACCAACATACCAGTCTTACCCTTATGAGGAGCTAATACAATGATTTGATTAATTAGAGTCGCACATAGATACTTATATTAAACAACAATAACAATAACATGAGACAGACATAGTGTGGTTTGGGAAATAATTTTCTTCCATTCACAAATACTTCCAGCCACCACCACCACCTCTTGATCAAGGGCCTTCCTACTTTTAGGATTTGTATGTTGTGTTTTGTGTTCTTTTTTATATTTTCAATGTTATGTAGTTTATTTTATGTCTATGCTTGATCCTCCTTTTTGGTGATGTCAAAAAAGGGAGTAATAGTTAGTTGTTTGTATGTCTGTTCATCTTTATTAAACAGTTCATCTTGTGCATTTTCTATTTGTAGTATTTTTTTCTTTCTTTCTTTTGATTGAACATTAAATTAAATTAAAACAAAACAAAAATAAAAAAATAACTTTAAATTAAAAATAATCTTACCCCTATTTTCAAATCCATTACCTAATGAGGGGAGATTAAGAGAATAACACTAACTTGCTATTTTAACAAAAAATATTTACCATCATAAAAAAGATGAAGATTATTGCAATCCAGGATTCCTAACGTGTGATTTTAATGATAAAAAACATTATTGATTGAAATTTTTTACTTCTCTTAGCATATATATTGGATATTATTTTTCTATGTGTACTCATATTTCAAGTACGTCATACACCACTTAAGATTGATCAAGGCTCATGCTTGGGTAGAATAAGATGTCTTTCAAAAGAGTATATATATATATATATATATATATATATATATATATATATATATATATATATATATATATATATATATATATATATATATATATATATATATATATATATATATATTCATTTTCCTTTATTTTATATTTCTTGAGTCTGGCCATGTAAGGGTGTACGCTAAATTGGAGACCGTCACATATAGAGGGGAGTGAGAAAAAGTGAGCTGAGATTTTTTGAACTACATGTACCGTATGATTACAATCATACTTTACTATCAGATATATACAAGAAGAGGGTTAACAACTAATTATGTAATAAATTTTAATGAACTGATCATACTATACAATGTAGATTATAGTGTATGATTTATTTCATTAGTAAACCCTAGCCACAAGATAATTTAAGTAAGAATTTTTGAAATTGTATTTTAAACTAATCATACTATACGACCCTAATCGTACTGTATGATATTTGAAAATTTATTTAAATTATCCCTTATGATTAGTCAGTTAAATCAAGTTTTAATAAATATGGCTAATCATACTATATGATTAAGATCAAACTGTATGATTGATAGAGATAAAATATGATCATCCTAGAGATCATACTGGATAAAAACCTTAATTATTAAACTAATCATATAATACGATGTCTATAATACTATATAAATGCTTGATATTTAAACTAAATATATTATATGATGTTAATCATACCATACGATCGATAGAGATAATTTCTAATCATCCCAGTAATCATCTAATACAAATCAAGTGAAATTGAATTAATCATACAATACAAACTTATGATCGTACTATGCGATAAGTATACATAATTTAAATAGTTTATCTGAACGACTATTCCATAATAATAGAAGAACATCTATTTTTGAACTAATTGTACTATATGAACTTAGATCATACTGTATGAATAGTGACAGCCAAATTCAAAATTTAGGATTTTTTGAGGCCTTATACTTAAGCAACTCAATGAAGTCTTCGAAAAGAGACTTTTGGCTGTTGAAGGAAATCTGAGAGAAAATTTTTAAGAGAGCTTTGGGCTTAGAGAGGGAGAGAAGGTGAGGTTTTGTGTGAAGGAGAATGGGTGTGATGGGTGTTCATACGATTGCTCCAGGTAAGCTTGCACTTTGCTTCCTCTAGTGGCCTTGATGAGTTCTTAGAGTTACTTTTGGGAGAGAAGCTTCAAAGTCAGGGTCGTAGGTTCTTTGCCTTCACCAAGAGGGTGAGAAAGGATTGAAGGTTCTCTGCCATCACTAAGAGGGTGAGATAGATTTCATGGGTTCTCTGCCTTCACCAAAAGGGTGAGAAAGGATTGAAGGTTCTTTGTCATCACAAGGAGGGTGAGAAAGATTTCGTGGGTACCCTGTCTTCACTAGAAGGGTGAAAAGGATTGAATGTTCGCTGCAATCACCAAGAGGGTGATATAGCTTTTGGTTCTCCGTCGCACTATATTTGGTGGAAGTGATTTTGTAAGGGTTCTCTGCCTTGCTGTAGGGAAAAAAGGGGAGTCACTATAGTGTTAGTGCAATACCTGAAGAGGAGGAGTCTAGGGAGTGGACGTAGGTTATGGTTGACCGAGCCACTATAAAATTTTTTGTGTGCTCTTTCTGATTTTTCTTTCTATATTTTTAATTTATATACTTTAAATTTCCTGCACAAATTTTATTTCTCATTACAAGCTACATATAGTTTAATTTATGTTAGCAAGTAATTTCATTTTCCACTTGATTTATTTGTGCTGCAAAATTAAATAAAAAATTATTATCAAGTTTTAAATTACTTCTACTTGTTTTAGTTACTCATCTAGATTTTTTTTTAAAGTTGTTATCTTGCATAAAATAAAAAGAAGGGTTTTGTTGTAGTAGTTTTAAAGTACCAATTCACCCCCTCCCCCCTGCTTTTGGTGCTCCTAGGGATAGTTCAATGAAGTCTTACAACCTCCCTGAACTTTTAGATAATACCCCAATAATATTTGTAATCATCAAAATATAAGGTTAGGCTCCTAGATTATAATATACCTTTCCTGAGATATTTTTGCATAACAATAACTAAAAATGATATTTCTATTTATATTTAAGATAATAAAATATTATAAAATTTACACTTAACATGCATGCACATAAAAATAAAATAAAATGGATACATGATACTACCCAAAACTCTCCCACTCTAACTATATATTAATCCTATGGCATTATTATAAAAATTCCTCCAAACCATTGCTCTTATACAAAAAATTTCTATCATAACCTCACCTGATATAACCCACAGATAGAGTTGGTCATACCATGTTAGATCGTGGTAGGACAAAAATTCCAAGATCTATTTTGAGAATTTCAAATTATTTATTGACTATTGATCCGCTAATACTTCAATTTAAGAAGAAACTACTCATTATCAAAACCTTTTTCATTCATCTTAAATGTGTCTTATAATCAAAACATTTTTATAAAAATAGTACATCACATAAATAATATAGATCAGACAAAGTCATGACTAACATACCTACATAGGCTCCTAGCTCAAGACCTATAATCTTTATCTGCTCAACCTGCCCCTTCCCCTTATCCTAATATAAAATAGATATAAAAGAAGGCATAAGTAATCACTACTCACAAGGACACATTTAGCCTACTCAAGTCTTTAATAATAATTGTTACAAAAAATAAAGCAGAAATAATAAGGCAAAGTAAATTCATTCTTAAAGAGTTCCAACCAAATTGCATAGAATAAATAAATCAATCAAAATAGTAGAATAGTAGAGGTGCAAAATAGTAAAGAAATAAAATAGTCTGAACTTTATATTCATATCTCAAAATAAAATGAATTTTTCTTAGGCCCTTATACCTTCCAACAACTATCAGAAGTTAAAATTAAAACCCTTATGACTCCATGTGTTAACATATCAGATATTAGGCCCTTATGACTCTCAAATGCATATCACCACATATATTCAAATATTTCAGGTCCTTATGACTCCCTATAGATAATACTATAGAGCTCACTCCAACAATCAGAATTCATCTAGATTTACACATTTCAAGAGTATAAATATAGAAATAAATATATTTTTAAATATAATACAGAATGTTAGAGTCATCACAGGGTTTCACAAAATTTCCTCCAAATAGTCAAATAATATCAAATTTAGGGGAAAGTCGCATATAAAATTTAACATTTAAAAACATTTACTAGATAACTACATATTGCTCACAACTACATTTCAAAACTTTTATTATACTAATACAATATTTATCGGTGTCAAATTTTTTTTTTTCAAATCATTAAAATGATGTATTTACAAAATCACCTAATGCATATTCATAAATAAAATATCAAAATATACAAAATATTGCTAACTATGACATACCAATAGTTAAGTAGTCAAATTTTACCCAATGAACAGATATACCAAGTTTCGCGTTAATATTTTAATTAAAATGTGAAGAAAATCTAGAAAACTTTGCATTATTAAAATTTGAGATAGATAAATGTAACCAACTTAAATTTGGTTAATTTCTCAAACTTCCATGATAAATAAAATCAGCCTAAACTACAAAAAATGTACTCTCTCTCTTTCTCTCTCTCGCCAATAACTTCAGATGAAAATGGTTAGGGCATTTTTTATTTTGAGTGAAAATTGATATTTATAAAATATTTGATGCCAGCATCGCAACACTTAGAGAGCTAGCATTATAGCTCTCAAAGGCCTATCACTGTAGCACTCTCTTAAATACCCAAGCTAATCAAAAGAACACGACAATGCAGTGCCCAAAACTAATGTCACAACACCCCAAACTGGACCTAGTGCTACAGCTCTCGATCGTACTACACCTTAGAGCCCTAATTTGTTATGATTTGTGTAAATCCGTTCGTTCAAAAAAATTTTGATACAAATTATTTTTGATGATTACAAAAATTTTTTATTTATTTTATTCTTCTCCTAACATATATTGGAGTTTCTTTTTGTGTGCACTAACATGTTCTTTCAGGATATTCGCACTCTAGATTTCTGAAGACTTCAAGTTAATGTGTTAATATTTATTGTAACTGAAGTCTATTTTTTTATTTTTCTTGAGTTTGAGAGAGTGTGATTATAAGTTAAATAACTGTACACACACACAATGGGGGAGTGAAAACATAAATTTTTAAACTAATCGTACAGTACGATATACAATCGTATGGGATGATCTGTATATATGTCCTCCACAACGAACCTATCTGGCTTGAAAATTTTTTCTAAGTTCAGTTCGTACAATATGAAATAGATTTCGTACACGATATTTTGTGGTATGAAGGGCTCTGAATTGGGTTCGTACAGGTTTGTACGGGACGAATTATTCATTTTTGAATTGTTCGTACAGTGTGGAATGGATTTCATACACGATATTTTGTGGTACGAAGGGCTCTAAATTGGGTTCGTACAGGTTTGTAAGGGACGAATTATTCATTTTTTAAACTATTCATACAGTATGAAATGGATTTCATACATGATATTTTGTGGTACGAAGGGTTCTGAATTGGGTTCATACAGGTTCGTACGGGATGAATTATTCAGTTTTTGAACTATTTATACAGTACGAAATATGATTCGTGCAGGAGGATTTGAGGTACGAACGACCCTGACTTTGATTCATATGAGATCATATGAGACGAATCATTTAATGACTTGAACTAATCGCACAGTATGAAGAT
This sequence comes from Dendrobium chrysotoxum, assembly GCA_019925795.1. Taxonomy (NCBI): domain Eukaryota; kingdom Viridiplantae; phylum Streptophyta; class Magnoliopsida; order Asparagales; family Orchidaceae; genus Dendrobium; species Dendrobium chrysotoxum. Next base: position 14,685,379 of record CM034311.1, read on the forward strand.
CGATCGTACGGGATGATTGGGACGCGTGAAACTTGAAAATTTTAGTTTTTTGATGGTTTTTCTTGTCCTTAGTATTTAAGGACCTTTAAACTGACTTGTATGATGATGCTTCTACAAATTTCTTCTTGAGAGAGGAAGGGAGAGTGATAAGGGAGAGTGTTTGGGTGTGAGCTGAGTGAGATCCTTTGAGTAAAAAATTGTGAGGGGATTCACAAAGTTATCCAAGAGTGAGGATTTCATTTTTTTGTACTTCAAGTCACTTCTCTATCTCCTTGAAGACTCTTGAGAGAAGATCTTTGAAGAAGGTCTGGTTCTCTGCCGTCACCAGGTGGTTTAGAAAGGACGACTGGTTCTCTGCCGTCACCAAGAGGGTAAAAAATGATGATTAGTTCTTTGCCGTCACTTGGAGAGTGAAAAAGGATGACGGTTCTCTGCCACACCGAGTTGGTCGAGAGAGTTTGTAAAGGCTTCTCCATTTTGCTGTGGGGGCAAAAGGAGAGTCACTTGAGTTTAGTGCAATACCTAAAGAAGGAGTCTCTAGGGAGTGGATGTAGGTCGTGTTTGATCGAACCACTATAAATTTTGGTGTTTTTTATTCTTACTTTTTATTTTTTGCACTGTTATTTTTATGCATTTTAATTTTCTGTGGTTGAATTTTTGAGATTGAAAAAGATTTAAAAATTTACTCTATTCGTATTGTACGAAGGTAAATCATACTGTACGATTTGTATAAGTTTTTAAATATAAGTTTTCTAAAATTCTAAGAGAAATTTTTTAAAAGGACCAATTCACCCCTCCTCTTGGTTAGCCTAGGGATGTAAGCAATAGGTCTAATAACCTATTCGAACTTTCAGGTGGTATAAGAGCCTATTTCAAAACTTACTATTTTAACTAATTTTTGAAATTCGATCAAGGCTAATTTTGGAAATCAAAACACTTTAGAAGGTTACTCGATCACTAGACCACCTTTGTTTGATAATATCCCATTTGATTTTTAGAAAACTCGCATGTTTACATTTCTATAATCTCTTGATTATCGCATGTGGATGTTAGTACAGAAAGGTTATACTGAACCCACTAGAATTATAGAAGGAATTAGAGTTCAAACACCTTTTACCGAATGGACTGTAGAAGAATGTGAGCTAGCTTAATTAAATGCAAAGTGTTTGAATAGCTTCTTTTGTGCTTTGAAATCAGAAGATTACATGCATATTTCTACTTATAAATCAGGAAAAGAAATTTGGGATAGGCTTTACATTACTTATGAAGGTACAAATAAAGTGAAGCAAAGTATGTTGAATATTCTTTTACGTGACTATGAACTATTTCACATGAAACCGAATGAATCAATCTTTGACATGTATACACGCTTTACTCATATTGCTACTTTATTGCATGCCTTAGGTAGGGAATTAACGAATACAGAAAAAGTAAATAAGATACTTCATTGTTTACCTACTGCTTATGATGCAAAGATAACTGCTATAAATGAATCAAAAGATTTAAATATATATTCTATTGACAATCTTCTTGGATCACTAATTGCTTATGAGCAATCTGTGACTCAAAGATAGATTGATGCAGGAGATAAGTGGAAGGAGAAGAACATAGCTTTGAAAGCGAATGATTTAGATATTGATCAGTCACCACCTGAGGATGAAGAGGACATTGCCTTGATGATAAGGCAGTTTAGGAGTTTCTTAAGGAGGAAGCAGAGAAGACGCCAACAATGGAACAAGGGTAAGTTTCATAGAAATGCAAAGGCTTCTAACAATGTTATTTGTTATAAATGCAGGAAGCCAGGTCATATAAAGACTGAATGCCCCAATCTCAAGGGAAATCCTAGCAAGGAGAAGGCCAAGGAGAAACCAAAGGAAAGAAGGGGAAAAAAGAGACTTCAACAAGCTTTTTGGGCGGACTCAGCTTCAGATTTCTCAGAAACTGCACCAGAAGAGGAAGTCACAAATTTGTGCTTGATGGCTGACAATCTTGATCAATCAGATTAAGAAGAGGTATGTGACTTAAGTTATGAAGAATTTTTTGAAGTTTCTGAACGCATACATACAGCATATAGGAAAATGAAAAAACTACATGCTAAGTTGAATTTGAATTATTTAGAGCTGCAGAAAGAATATGAGATCCTTAGGAAAGATCATGCATTAATTGATAGCAACCACATGACCTTGTTGGATGAGTTTAATGATTTAAACAAACAGTATAATCTTTTAAAATCATCTCACACTGAACTTGAAAATGATTTTAAAACTTATATGGATAAATCAGATACTAGAGAGCATAATTTGAAGATTGATAATTTGATTCTAGAAAGTGCTAATGCTTATCTTCAAGTTTAGTTAAAGCACTTAAAGAAAATAGAAAATCACCCAAACTTGAAGATTTTCATAAATCCTACTACAAGATCACTGATTCAAAGTCTAAAAAGAAAATTTTCAGGATGAATAGATTGGTGAATCCTTTTCCTGGAATAAAGTATTTTTCTTGTGGTAGTTTAGGACATATTTTCCACACTTGTACACTTAGATATAGAAAACATTTAGTGTGGAGACCTAAGGTGCATAAAACACAGCATATCACACATGCATCTGGTTTAAAATTGTCAAGAGGAGAACCCAAACTTATTTGGGTTCCCAAGACTAATGTTTGACCATTTTGCAAAAACACTCTCACACAAGACCTCATGAGAGCATTTGGTACCTGGACAGTGGCTGCTCTAAGCATATGACTGGAGATATGAAATAATTTATAACGCTGGAAGCCAGGAATGGAGGCAAGATTACACTTAGAGATAATACTACCAAGCGAGTGGTAGGTACAGGTATTATTAGAAACTCAAAGAACTTTATGATTAAAAATGTTTTATTAGTTGATGGTTTAAAACACAATCTATTGAGCATAAGTCAATTGTGTGATAAAGGTTATCATATCAAATTTTTACTTACTAGTTGTGTTATCAGTTAGAATGGACTTGTTGTATTGAATGGTGATAGAATAAATAATATTTACATGCTATATTTGAATGCTGTAAAACCTTCTACTACTTTGTGTTTGAAAACTATATCAGATGAATCTTGGTTATGGCATAAAAGGCTTTGTCACTCTAGCATGAGAAATCTTAGGAAAATCACCCAAAAAGAGTTAGTCCGAGGTGTACCCAAACTTGACTTTATAAAAGATCACTTGTGTGATGCATGTCAATTAGGAAAATAAGTCAGATTCTCTTTTAATTCAATCAAGGAGGTTAGAACTAGCAAGCCCTTAAAAATCCTACATATGGATCTATTTGGACTTGTTAGTACCTTAAGTCTAGGAGGAAAGAGATATGGGTATGTAATAGTGGATGATTATTCAAGATTCATATAGATTAGATTTTTATATCATAAAAGTGAATCATTCAAGGAGTTTAGAGATTTTGCTACTTGGATTCAGAGAAAACTAGGTTTAGAAATTATAACAATCCAAAGTGATAATGGGGGAGAATTTGAAAATGAGTTGTTTAATAATTTTTATAAATCTCATGGCATAGACCATAACTTCTCAGCTTCTAAGACACCTCAACAGAATGGAGTAGTTGAGAGAAAGAATAAGATATTGGTTGAAACTGCTAGAGCCATGTTGGCAGAATATTCACTTCCAAGATACTTTTGGGCTGAAGCAGTTAGCACCGCATGTTATGTGTTCAATAGGGTGAACATTAGATTAAAATTAAATAAGACACCCTATGAACATCTTAAAGGTAGGATTCCCAACCTCTCACACCTACATATTTTTGGATGTAAGGTATTCATATACAACAATGGAAAAACTATCTTAGGAAAATTTGATCCAAAATCTGATGAAGGATTTTTTCTAGGATATTCAATTGTTGGAAAATCCTAAAGAGTTTTCAATAGAAGGACTTTGGTAGTTGAGGAGACCACTCATGTTATTTTTGATGAATCTGATAATAGTGAGGGGTCTAGGTTGGTGGAAGATGAAATTATTAAAACAACCCAAAAACTTAAAAATCAAAAAGTTGAAGGAAGGGTTGAAAAGGAAGAAGTGAACCAATTACTTAGAGATTTGAATTATCTCAAGAGTCATCCTAAAGAGTTGATTTTAGGAGACCCAAGTGAAGGAGTTAGGACTAGGCATGGTTTGAGGAAAGAGTAAATCATTTAGCGTTTATTTTAATGATTAAACCCACCAATATTGATCAAGCACTTATGGATGAATTTTGAATTTTGTCCATGCAAGAAGAATTGAATCAATTTAAAAGAAATGATGCTTGGGAATTAATTGAAAGGCCAAAAGATCAAAGTGTAGTTGGGACTAAGTGGGTGTTCAAAAATAAAATGAATGATTCAGGAGTTGTGATAAGAAATAAGGCTAGATTGGTAGCTAAGGGGTATAATCAGATAGAAAAAATTAATTTTGAAGAGACATTTTCCCCTATAGCAAGACTTGAAGCAATTAGAGTGTTGTTATCCTTTGCCTATTTTAAAGATTTCAAATTATATCAAATGGATGTTAAAAATGCCTTTCTAAATGGGGTGATAGAAGAGGATGTTTATGTTAAGCAACCTCTAGGTTTTGAAAATTCTAAATTCTCAAATCATATTTTTAAATTGAAAAAGGTATTATATGGACTAAAACAGGCACCTCGAGCATGATATGAGAGGTTAAGCATTTTCCTATTAAAAGAATCATTTATCAAAGGAAGTGTGGACACCACTCTATTTTTGAAAAGAGTTAGAAATAAAATACTCATTGTATAAATATATATTGATGACATTATTTTTGGATCAACTGATAAAAGTCTTTGTGATAAATTTTCAAAAATAATGAGTAGTGAATTTGAGATGAGTTTAATGGGTGACTTGAGTTATTTTTTTGATTTTTGCATAAAGCAAAATGAGGAATGAACTTTTCTATGTCAATCTAAGTATATTAAGGATATTCTCAAAAAGTATGAAATGGATAATACTAAACCTGTAACTATACCCATGAGTTTCTCAATATTATTAGATAAGGATCCTAAGAGAAAATCTGTTGATTAATTGGATCATTGCTTTACTTGACTGCTAACAGACCTGACATCATATTTAGTGTTTGCTTATGTGCTAGATTTCAAGCTTATCTAAAGGAATCACATTTGACAGCAGTGAAAAGAATTTTAAGATATCTTCTAGGAACTCAAAATTTAGGGATTTGATATCCTAAAAATAGTTCTTCATTTGAAATAATTGGATACTCAATTCTGATTTTACAGGATGTAGGGTTGATAGGAAGAGTACTTCAGGGACTTGTTAATTCATTAAAAATTCGTTAGTATTTTGGTTCAGTAAGAAATAAAATTCAATAGTACTTTCTACAGTTGAAGTAGAATATATTGCCTTAGGGAGTTGTGTTGCACAGGTGCTTTGGTTGAAACAGTAATTGGTTGACTTAAGATTTCCTATTGGTACCATTCTAATTTTTTGTGATAACACCAGTGCTATTTGCATTTCTAAAAATCTTATTCAACATTCTAGAACAAAGCACATTGATATAAGGCATCATTTCATATGAGATCATATAGCAAAAGGGGAAATTGAACTACATCATGTCGCTACTAAAGATCAACTTGCAGATATTTTCATAAAACCCTTAACTTTTGACACTTTTAGCATTTTAAAGATAAGGCTAGGTGTAATTGATCTTAATGATTGATAAAAATTTCTACAAATTTTGTTTTTATAAATGTTCATTAGTTTGTTTCTAGTCTATAATATTTTTTATGTGTTATTTGTATGTCTTCTTTAAATTCTTTTTTTTAAAAAAATATGCATCTTGTCTTATGTTTGTCTTTAATTGAGTGCTGAAAACCTGTAGAAGTGATGTGATAAAACATAACTTTTCTATATATGTTCATACAGTATGATGATGTCATCATATTGTACGATAGTAGAAGTCTTCGTCTGTATGAATGGGGAGGTTTCACGGTTAGTGTCAGTTATTAGTGTTGATCATCCCAGACGAATACATTTTTGTCTGTATGATCCATGTGTCAATTTGAATAAAAATGAACCTAACTATCGCTAAATGATCCTTTAATATCCTAATCATCCCAGACGAACACGTCATTGTTTGTACGATCAGAAAGTCAAAAAGCATGTACGAGAGGATGCCTCAGGACGAGCAGTTTATGAAAAACTGTTTCATTTTGACTGCTTTCGTTCATCCCGGATGAAATTTGATTCATCCCAAATGAAATAAATTTTGTCTTGTACAAAATGATTTCGTACAATACGATTAAACTAATTTTCTATAAAAAGGAGGGTCATTTTCTCTCATTTCACCTTCACTTCAAACCCTTTAGAGTATAGTATAGAGATGTCAGGAAGTGGAAAAAGAGTACGTCAATCCAGAGGGACTTCTTCTAGGAGAGACTGGGATGATAATTTTTTGAGTGGACAAAATGAAGAGGCATACTATAGGTATGTCGGCATCAAAATCACTCCTTCCCGCATTCTATTACCTGAAAACCTCCACTTTGCAGTAATGCCTTTATTCGATGCTACTCAGTTTTCTTTCCTTCTCACTCTGATTTACTCATACAATAAAGACCTTTTTCACATATTTCTAGCCAACATGACTTTTAGTCAGGATCACACTAGGGTCTTATCTTATGTCTTAAAATAAAGAGTAGAAATTACCAAGGAGGATTTAGGAGCATATTTTTATTTAAGAACTATGGGCATACAGGCAAATAATTTAACTGCTCAATTTGACTATGACTGGTCTGAAGTCAATCAGGTCATTAGAGGTGTAAGACAACCAACTCATGTTCCTCGAGTCGACACCTTAAACCAAAATGCCCGAATAATTCAACATGTTCTTAGAAGCTCCATCATTCCTAAGGCCGAAGATAGAGTAAACATTACCCCTCTTCTCTCTTGTGTTACTTACCTAATCATGTCTGGTTAACTTATCGATGAAGCACAACTATTTTGGACTACATCTTTTACCTTACTGATATTGGCCATCCCAGTGTAAATAGGAAGAAGAATATTGCTCTTGGTCATGTAATCTATTTTATTCTTGAGAAGAAGTACAATATAATCCATCCTGACGGACCCTCAGAACTCCCACTCTATTTCACTGATGCCTCTTTTAGAGCACTTTTTGGGAGAGATAAAAATGTAATTAGTTCTGATGATGAACCTGCTCCTGCACCTGCACCTGGACCCAACCAAGACTTCTACCAAGATATGGTCCAGCGATTTAATAGGATGGATCAAAGATTTGATCATATGGAGGCACACCTGAAGCAGCAGGATGATCAGTACAAAGAAGATAGGGGGTGAATAAGGGACCAATTTGAGTCTATTAATATGAATATTACAACGCTTAATAGCTATTTTGCTCTATTTGGTGCTCCACCACCTCCTCCAGATCAGGGTCAGTTAGATTACTAGCAGGATGTGTGTTGGCTTGGCTTGGCTTTGGATATGATTATTTTTATTGTTCTTCTGAGTTGTTAGGTTGTTAGTTATTTGCGCTTGTGGTTGTTTGTATTTTCTTTGATTATTATATGGGAAGTAGCAAGTGAAATCTTATATGATTGTGGATTTAATATAAAAGCTTGCTATGATTAGATATTTTAATTGATATCATGAATGAAAAAGTTCAATGTTTATATGCATATTATTCTGTGATAATGAGTATGACTGAATTTTATTAATTCTAAAACACTCAATTATAGTTGATTAAATTTCTAAAATATTAATTGGGTTTATATTACAATAAAAAATTCTGTGCATAACTTTAAATTCTCAAAATATTTATATTTCATTATGATTTGGTGTATATTAGAAGATCTTACTTTATCTTATTTTAGATATGTATTACTTAGCTAAGATTATTGTATATTTGATGTCTTAATATTACTCTCATATTCTATATCAAAGTGTTGATTATTATAGTTGTGACCTAGAAATAGTGTTGTTGGAAAGAATCTTTTTAAATGAAAGTAAAACAAGCAATACTTGAAAAGATACACAAAATGTGTCATACTTGAAAAGATACACAAAATATGTCATACTTGAAAAGATGCGCAATATTGCCAAATCAAGAAAAAGGCACAAAGTGTGCCATACAATAAAAGATGCGTAATATTACCAAACCTAGAAAGAGGCACAAAATTAGCCCACATTTTTGAAAAGATGCGCAATGTCGTCAATTATTTTTTCCTTTAGTATTTTCTCTAAGTTCACTAATCAATGATTGTCACTTTTGACTTAAAAATTTAGTAATGTTATTTCATCTTTTATGTAAAAGTTGAGGCTACAAATCTGTCTAATACATTACTACTTTAGATTAATTTTTTTCTCCTTATTATAATATGCAATCTAGACCTTTTTGCGTCTTTACTTTTTGCATTTAATTTGAATATTATAGTTAAACTTCATTTAACATTATTCTACTTCTCAACTATTTTGAGTGTCTCTTTTTGTTGTTGACAAAAGGGGGAGAGTTTTATTGTTTTACTTTATTTGATTGATTTTGTTTGACTCGTTGCATTTAGTTTTTTTTAGTTGCTTGTGTATGTGTTTGTCTTGTATGTGCTTATGTGTAGTGCTTGTATTGCATGTCTTATTTATTTTTTTAGGTTTCTTACCCTTCCCTTTGCTTATTCAGTATGTTAGATCATCTAATCTCCTTTTATCCCTTGTTTAGGATAGGTCATTTTTTTAGGGGGAGCTTAAGATTTAGGGGGAGTGTAGGAGATCGTTTACTTAGGGGGAGTGTATATTTAGTGGAAGTTTAGGAGGCATGTGAAGTTAAATCAAACAAATAAATATTTTGCCATCATCAAAAAGGGAGAGATTGTTATGATTTGTGTAAATTCGTTCGTTTAAAAAAATTCTGATATAAATTATTTTTGATGATTACAAAAAATTTTTATTTATTTTATTCTTCTCCTAACATATATTGGAGTTTCTTTTTGTGTGCACTAATATGTTCTTTCAGGATATTCGTACTCCAGATTTCTGAAGACTTCAAGTTCATATGTTAATATTTATTATGAGTGAAGTTTATTTTTTTATTTTTCTTGAGTCTGAGAGAGTGTGATTATAAGTTAGATAACTGTGCACACACACACACAATGGGGGAGTGAAAACATAATTTTTTTAAACTAATCGTACAGTACGATGTACAATCGTATGGGATGATCTGTATATATGTCCTCCACAACAAACCTATCTAGCTTGAAAATTTTTTCTAAGTTCAGTTCGTACAGTATGAAATGGATTTCGTATATAATATTTTATGGTATGAAGGGCTCTAAATTGGGTTCATACAGGTTCGTACGGGACGAATTGTTCATTTTTTGAACTGTTCGTATAGTACGAAATGGATTTCGTACATGATATTTTGTGGTACGAAGGGCTCTAAATTAGGTTCGTGCAGGTTGTACGAGATGAATTTTTCATTTTTCGAACTATTCATACAATACGAAATAGATTTCATACACGATATTTTATGGTACGAAGGGCACTGAATTGGGTTCGTACAGGTTCGTACGGGACGAATTGTTCAGTTTTTGAACTATTCATACAGGTTCGTACGGGACGATCAGAACGCATGAAATTTGAAAATTTCAGTTTTTTGACAGTTTTTCTTGTCCTTAGTATTTAAGGACCTTTAAACTGACTTGTATGATGATGCTTCTATGAATTTCTTCTTGAGAGAGGAAGGGAGAGTGATAAGGGAGAGTGTTTGGGTATGAGTTGAGTGAGATCCTTAGAGTAAAAAATTATGAGGGGATTCACAAAGTTATCTAAGAGTGAGGATTTCATTATTTTATACTTCAAGTCACTTCTCTATTTCCTTGAAGACTCTTGAGATAAGATCTTTGAAGAAGGTTTGGTTCTCTGCCATCACCAGGAGGGTGAGAAAGGACGACTGGTTCTCTGCCATCACTAGGAGGGTGAAAAAGGACGATTGGTTCTCTGTCGTCACTTGGAGAGTAAAAAAGGACGATGGTTCTTTGCCGCATTGAGTTGGTGGAAGAGAGTTTGTAAAGGCTTCTCCACCTTACTGTGGGGGCAAAAAGAGAGTCACTTGAGTTTAGTGCAATACCTAGAGAAGTAGTCTCTAGGGAGTAGATGTAGGTCGTGTTTGACCGAACCACTATAAATTTTGGTATTTTCTGTTATTACTTTTTATTTTCTGCACTGTTATTTTTATGCATTTTATTTTTCTGTGGTTGAATTTCTGAGATTGAAAAAGATTTAAAAAATTCACTCTATTCGTACTGTACGAAGGTAAATCGTATTGTACGATTTGCATAAGTTTTTAAATATAAGTTTTCCAAAATTTCAAGAGAAATTTTTTAAAAGGACCAATTCACCCCCCCTCTTAGTTAGCCTAGGGATATAAGCAATAGGTCTAATAACCTATTCGGACTTTCGTAATTAAAAGACTAAATGGAAGAGAGATCATCGCCACTAACACCATAGTGCTCCCAAGAAAAAATTTTTAGAATTATGATTTTATACCCACGGACCCTTGGGATACACTCCAAAATATATATTATGCATTCAAACATGGATAAAATATTCACAAACACGTGCAGAATGAAAGTGCAGAAAAATTAAACAAATAGGATTTATCAGATTAGATGTAGACCCATTCGTAAAGCTATAGCTATAGATATTGCATATAGAGTACCCAGCTAGTGCAGTTTTAAATAAAATCTTATAAAAATGTACAATAATGTGTCTAATTATATTAACATGTCTTTTTTTCTAATTTTTAATATAATGTATTTTTTCACTAGTTCAGGCATACATAAATTGAAAAGATAAACAAAATAATAATACAAATCCTATTAAATAACAGTTAAATTTTGTGTGAGAACATCCTAATAACTTTTAAACTCATCCAACCATCAAAATTCATCTATATTTATACATTTAAAAAATATAAATACATAAAATTATTTTTTTCAATATAGTACACAATGTTAGAGTCATCATAGGGTTTCATAGAATGTTCTAATGATAGGCAAATAATAAAAAATTTAGGCAAGTGCCATATAAAATTTAACTTTTTTTAAAAATTAATCAGACTACTATAAAATGTTCACAGTTACATTTCAAAACTTTTATAATAATAAAATACAATATGTAGGTGTTAGAATATTTTTTAAATCATTAAAATGATGTATTTCCAAAATCACATAATGAAAATTCATAAAAAAAAATATCAAAATATTTATAATATTTCTAACTATGACATACCAAAAGTTACGTAGTAATATTTTACCTAATTAACGGATATACTTAATTTTGCATTAAAATTTTAATTAAAATATCATGAAAATCTAGAAAACTTTACATTATTAAAATCTAAGATAGACAAACATAACCTACTTAAATTTGAATAATTTCTCAAATTGCCTCGACAGATGAAATCAACTTGAAGCTGCCAAAAATATACTTTTTCTCTTGAAATCATCCTCTTTCTATCAAGCCAATAGCTTAAGGTGGAAATGGTTAGGACATTTTTCATTTTGACTGCAAATTGATATTTATAAAATATTTGATGTCAGAACACCCCAATACTCAAAGACCTAGCACCGTAGCACTCTCTTAAATACCCAAACCAATCAAATAACATGACAATGTAGTGTCTAGAACTAATGCCGCAACACCCCGAAACCAGACCTTGTGCCACATGTCTTGATCGTACTGCACTGTAGAGTCCTAATTAACTGACTAAGTGGAAGAGAGGTCACCACCCTCAGCACTACAATGCTCCCAAGGAAAAAAATTTAGAATTTTGATTTCACAGCTATAGACCCTTGGGATACACTCCAGAACATAATTTATGCATTCACACGTAGACAAAATATTCACAGACACATGTAGAAAAAAAAGTGTAGAAAATTCAAACACACAGAACTTATTAGATTGGATCTAGACCCATTCGGATCACTGTAGCTTTAGATGTTACATACGGAGCACCTAGCTAGTGTAGTTTTAAATAAAATCTTATAAAAAATGTACAATAATGTGTCTAGTTATATTCACATGTCTATTTCTATTTTTTAATATAATGTACTTTTTCACTAGTTGAGCCATACATAAATCGAAAAGATAAACAAAACAAACAAATTATTACAAATCCTATTAGAAAATAGTTACATTTTGTGTGAGAACATCCTAATACAATTTGTATAATGATAGGTCTAAAAATCTTTGTATTTATTTTGACGTTAATGCAACACAAATACTTTATTGAAAAAAATTATGCGTGGATATCCTCACACGAATTATTTTAGGATGAGCTCAAAAGTTATTAAATTTACTTTGAGATTAATGCAATTCTTAAAAAAAAAAGTTCAATATTTTCAGCCTATTCTGAAACAATTTATATTTGGATATCCTAGTACATTTTTTTTCCACTTTACAAACAACCCTAATCATAAATAAATTCAATTAATTTTAAGCACATCCTTATACAAATTATATCAATATATCTTGACACAATTTTTTTTACAAAAATTGATGAGGATATACAAAAAAAATTGGATCTATTTAAAATGAGTATAATATATAATTATTTTAATATATATTCAAAAGTCTTGAGATATATTCTTCTCAAAATTTTAGTCAATAGAATGAAATAATTATTTATTAAAATATCTTCAGAAAAAGTTAATTACAATGAATTTGAATATTTTTAAATTTATTTTGAGTTAAGTACAATATATGCTTGACTAGATTTATTGTAAAACAAAAGCATAAATTAGTTGATTAGTTAATTAAAATTTTATTGTACTAATTTTAAATTATATCTACAAAATATAAATTTATTCAAAGATATTTTGGATGTTAATGAGATATGCTGTTCTTAATTATTTTTTCAAATAAAACAGCGAACCTCTGCCAGCCGTTAGTTGCCGCCCAACGAAACATAAATTTCGTGAAAGGCGACAGCGACCCTCTGCCTTCCCGCAGCCGTCAGACCGTCTTTGCCATACAGCGGTTAAGCTTCGCTTCCATGTCACTATCCGCCAACTGCAGCCGTGGACCCCACACTGTCCCCACCGTACCGTCAAAGCTGCTGCCATCCAATAACCAACGCCGAGTCAAACTTCTCAAGCCGTCCGCCGTAGGTCTCCTCCTCCCGAAACCGCTACGGGTAAAATATCGCCAAAATCTCCCAAAAAAAACAAAAAAAAAAAATCCCCAAAAAGATTTGAGCTGCCGAAATCTTCAAATGACAAGGCACGCTCAAAACGTTGAAAATGTTTCTCTATTAGGCCTAGTTTGATTGGGCGTTTTTGATGCTTATTATTTTTTAAAGCAGTAAAATTTATTTTTCTTTAGTGTTTGGTTTGTCAAACCACGTTCCCAATAACTCCTTTTTTTTCATTTTTCTACTGTTTTGAAAAAGCTTTTCATATATGCTTCTCCGTTAGAAAACTCCTTTTTCTGAACCGATGTTTCTTAAAACTACCTTTTACAGAAGTACCAAATAACCAAACGAAGCCTTAATCATATTGATACATTACAAAAAATTATCTTAATCGAGCACAAATCTCGAGGCACATTTGAATGGACAACACTCAGAATTGAATTCAGAACCATTCGAACTTTGATATCAACAAACTTATAATCAAATTGAGCATCTCAAGGAGACGAACCCAACGATATTAAAATAAGTCCAATCTGAGCCCTAATAAATTTAAAACAAGAGATTAATTCATATTTGGAAGATTCAAAGCATTGATTGGACGATCAAATGATCTCTAAATATGACATTTTTATAGTCAAATCGAGCGGCTCGTTGAGATGAATCTAAAGAGCCTAAGATCGCTTAATTTTGACATCATTAAGGCACTTAAATATTTGAAAAACTCCCCATGATCAAGAGAACTAACATTGGCCGTCTGATGGAGCACTCCGAAATTACCCTGGATCTTATCCATATTTACAGACCGTGTCACTTTCCAAATCTATAAATAGACCCCAACTCTCTACATGAAAGGGACCTTTGGCTGGGGATTGGAGAGAGCTCCGAGGCTTCAAGAATATAGAGCTCCATCCAAGCACCACCGTAGGTGAACTTCCGTTGGCCAATCGGACCAACGCACTACCGCCCGACTACTTCTGAACCTCTGCCCGGTTGCCAACCATCATCGAACCACCACCCAGACATTGGCTATCGTTGGATCTCCACTCAGTTGTCGGCTGTAGAACCCCCACCTAGCCACCATCCCAAACTATTGTAAAATTCATCGTCTCGAAGTTAAGGGACGGGTCAAGATTTGTAACTCACTCAAGTATAGTGGAATCTTCTCAACTGAGTAAGACCCCATGATTTTTCCCATTTTTTATTTTCCATGTAAAAAATTTCTGGTGTTTCTTTGGCCTATCTCACACTATTTATTTGTGTGCCAGATATTTGTGCTTCGCTAAGACGAAAAATTATCTCACTCTACTGCTGTGAATATACTAGCTCGCAAGACATATAATTTAAATTTCAATTAACTACATAATAATTTAAATAGAGAAGAAAGAAAGATATTTGTTCTTTTATAAAAAAATCTATTATAAAAAAAATCATTGGATTGATCCTAGTTTAAAGTCATTTATTATTCATAAAAAATTTATATAAGCTATTAACCTCTAAAATATTAAAGAGATTTTATATAAGATACTTCTTGGAAAATTAGAAAAGATAAAATTGGGATAATAGATATGTCTTCAAGCAAGACGATGTGAATTTTTATAAATATATGTGATGCTTGGAGTTGAAGTGTGATAAGAGGAGGTTATAGTATAATCGTGGTTCAAGATAACTATCACATAGACTTGTTGACTTAAGAAGCCTAATTTATGAAATTTAACAGATAATAGCTAAGAAAATTATCTGTGTATCAAATAAAAATACATTTATTAAATTCAACATATAATATCTAGAAAAATAATCACAAGTGTTGTTGACACCAAGATGACCCCTAATCATAGGCAGAACTAGGAAAAACACAGAGCGGGCAATTTTAACTAATTTTCCCACCCTCGAAAGGGAGATTTGTTACGCCCCTCCCTAAAACTCCTCCATGAGATGGCACATGAACTTAGCAACCATGAGTTCTTGCTTCCTCGAACTAGCTTTCAATCTGTAGGTGATAAATTGAACTCATGAAAAGGTTGGTTCCTTGTTGATGGAAGAGGGTCTACCAGAATGTGCTAATTCTTTATAATGATCACTTACGATGGATTGGTGGATTTTGTGTAGTCGAACAAGGTTATTTGTAAAGATTTTGGTAATTTGGATAGTATTAAATAGGTTCTTTAGGGCAATAAAGTGATCATATTTTATAAAGTGGTTGATGAAATTCAAGATTGTGGTATGCCCTTTTAAGGGTGGCCTCCCTTCTATAAAATCCATAGAGATGTTGGTTTATATTTGTGTGGGAATGGGGATGGGTTGTATTGATTAAATCATTTTAGATTGTTTAAGAAATTCTTTAATTGCTCGACCCATGATAGCCACATGAAACTTTATTTTAGTAATCTAAGGGTCTTATAGAACACAAAATGTTTCTTGACCATTGAGATGAGCGGCAATCTACAAGTATAGACGGGTGCAATAATGCCTCCCTTTTTCGAACAATATCTCATCTCCTTGGATGAAGCTATTTTTAGTGGGGAAGTGGAGAAAGGTTTAATAGAATGGATCTTTCTCTCTAGGGCTTAGAGAGTTGTCCACCTTGCAACTTTTGACTATGATGGTGAACATAGTTGCCCTCGATTGTGAATGACATAGCATTAGTGTCTTGATTATCCTATCCCTTTTTATACTCAATTGGTAGTCATAACCAATAAATTAATGAATTAATATAGTAATACATTATTCCAATATTATTTGAGACTCTTTTGACTAATATGGACGATAATGGCTTCCCAATCAAGTAAGTTCACCATTTACAGATAACATTGACAATACCGAGCATTTATTTGTGTATGTTGTGAGTGTAAGGATGGAGCCTTTAATTACTTTACTATAACATGCCATCATCTTGGGTAAGGATATATCCTAATCCCATCATGCTTGTGTAGGCCTTTACTTCAAATTTATGAGATAATTTTAGTAGGAAAAGCACTCGGGGTGGTGTTAACGCTTCCTTAAGTAGTTGAACGGCTAGTGTTTTGATGATATCCCAACAAAAACTCCTTTTCGACTAGGTGATGCAACAGGTTAGCCTAAGGTGCCAAAGTTATAGATGAACTTTTGTAAATATCAAGCGTGTTTGTTGAAGCTACATGTCTTCTTGGGCATTGTGGGTATAGGCTAGTTGTGTACCATCCTATCTTTTTAAGGGGTTGACTATTACACCTCCCTACATGATGAAGTGGCATGGGCATTCCACTTGTGTGTCTATAGATCTATATTTTGACCTTTTAACGTATAAGTAATAGATGACGACTCTGGCAATATACTTAGCAAAGGTGATTGAGGTAATCTCACTAGCTTGGTGAGTGCACCAAGATGTTATAAATAAATCTAAATAGGTTTAGTTGAGTTTAGTAAAGTGTATAAAAGTTGGAAAAGTCATTTTGTATATAAAAGGGCTTTTTCATAAATTTGATTTTAACCATGGTCAAAGGGTTGCCCATTACTTTATTTATGCTTAGGGTTAAAGTGTTGGGAATGCAATGGCAAGGTCCAATGTGTGTTGGATAATCATGGTGCCAATTTTATGAGTTTTGGGATATGTTGGGTATTTTTGGAAATATTAGTTAGCTCATATAGGTTTAGGGTTTTCAATGGCTAGGAAGGGTTTTGATTTGTTCAAGGAAGGTAATGGGATGGTATATTCGAAGCTCATGGTTAAGGGGAAGGATTTTCCTAGATTTGGTCAATGAATTTGAGGATATAAGAGTTTAAGTATAATCTTTAGTTTTGAAAGGGTTAGGGGTAAACCCAAGGATATGATTGGAGAGGTCGCTTAAGATCTATGTTTGGCCTCAAACTAAGTTCTTAGGTTGGCCCCTATAGTACTTATAAGTTGGATCTAAACTAGGCTAGGAAGACCTAAGCACTAAAGATAGGAGGTAATAAGAAAATTTGACCTCAGATAAGAATGAGGTCAACACGTGTTAGCAGAATATTACATATTTTCCAAATTCCTCTAAATTGAGCATTGAGTGCTATAACACTCTTTTACAATTCCACATTGCTCCCTCAAATTCTTTTACAAAATTGAGAGGATAATGTCGCAACACCATACCCCCAACTCCACAACACTCCAAAGAGAATTTTTCCTCCTATGATTTTCTCTTCTCCATTCCCATTTTAAACTCATTTAAAGTTAACTAGACACTCTAGGACTTATTCAATCAAGATGTACAATTTTAACTTTGTGTGGCATTGAAATTCCATAAATTATATAATACATTATAAATTATTTTCTTTCAAGATGGTTGTATGGATTATAAAAAAATTTCATCCTTAAAATATTGAGTATGCTAATTTTTTCCCAGTTCAAGATATTCATCTTATTAATCTTCTATATTGATTTATTGTAGATGATGTGGAAACATCAATGCTGCTAATAAAAAAATAAGTGAAACATATGACAAATGAGATAATTATACATTGATTAACCTAATATAAGTGGAATAACCAACAATAAAATTAAATATGACAATGATATAAAAAATGAGGAAATTATAACTTCATCTAAACAACATTATAACAAATTCTATAAAAAATAAGAAAATTTAGAGAAGATATTTATTATTGCCTAGCAACTTCATAATTTCTCCTTCTTAACAACTTAAGTATTCATGCTTGCAGCTGTGCTTAATTCAGGCAACATGATATATAATTCTAAATTTGATGTTGAATCTCTTGCCAATTCACTATGGTTATAAATAACTTGTGCTTGCCATATCAAATAGTTTATTAATCAATTATTCGTATAAGTGCAATATGACATCATCCTCTGTGATACTCAACTATTAATACATTATAGATTGAAATCCTATTCTTTACCATTCGCATGGTTGTATTGTACAACTAAGTTGGGATGAATCAACTCATGATATCTAATCTAAAAGAAAATTAAACCTGGGTGCATGACTATTTATCTTCTTAAATTTGTCTAGTAATTGCTTCCATCAAGATCTTATTAGAAATACTCATAATAGATCATAATGCATTCTCATGGCCTCCACATGTAGTCTCAACAACAACTTATCATGATCCAACTTCTAAAGACATAATAGCAATATTCTTTAATGGATTGCACTTACATTTTTAATATCAGATAGATGATGCTTCACCAATTTCCCTTTAATGAATTATTATTAGATTTAATAAAAGGTTGGATGATCCATCGCTAGCTTTCATAAAACTATGTCTTGCATCATTATAAGATAAGATGGTCATTAGAACAACTCATTAAAAAAATCCAATGAAATGAAAACTAAATGGTTTAGATCAAATTGTTATGGTTGCATACTTCCTATAGGTTTCTCTTAAATATACATTTATGACTATGATATTATGTATAATTATGTCCAATTTCACTATATGTTATCAAGTCGGCCAAATGTGGGCCTCTTAGGCGCAGTAACCCTAAATTTTAAATGATTTATGATTAAATTGAAATTCATGCTATCTTAAATATTTTACTACGAGCATTGTAGTGTTATGCTTGCAACTGCAACGATGCTGCCCTCTATGTCTGAGAATTCTAGAATGAGCAATAAAGCAGCATTGGATTTAGACTTCCTGGCACTAATATTTAAGGTTTATAATAAATTGAAAGTGCACTGTAGTGCTAGATCAATGCTATATATTTTAAATAAAATATTTAATTTCATTTATTTAAACCCTCACCACCCTCGTTCCACTCCCCATTCCCTTGAATGGTTGGGAGAGAGAGGTGAGGAAAAGAAGAGAGAAGGGGAGAGAGAAGGATGAGAGAGAAAGAAAGGATATAGTTATTATTTTTCATTTGAAAGTTATTCTTATGATGTTATGTAACCTTAACCCTATCTTTATTTTTGATGATTTTGAATTTTGTTAATTTTCTCTTTACTAAATCTGATAAAAATACATTATCTTCTAATATAGACCATTTCCACTATATAACTTTCGATATGTAGTAGAGATCATCATCATAGATATTTGGACAGGCTTATATTAAGATTTCACTATATATATATATATATATATATATATATATATATATATATATATATATATATATATATCATTTTATTCAAAATGAGTAGATTTATGAAAAGTATAACATGATCAGGAATCATCATAATAAATTTGGATATGAAATATATGATTTGCATAAAGTTATTGCCCATTTAGTATAACATGTATTTGGACATAATATATGTATACAAATATGCATACTAGATAGATTACATGCTATAATAATTGCATTGGATGCGCACTGGATGTTTATTATTATGTATATAATATGACGTGTAAAAATAAGAAAGGCTACTTGAAAATGATTTACTGATTCAGGTTGGCTAAAGACATGTTATCATATATAGGAGGGTGGGTGGATGGGCTTTCCTTTAAATAATGTTTATATTGTGAACATAAAAGATAAAAAAATGGAGCATAAGAAGATTGATAAAAATGTTATGATACACTAATGGGAGGAAGTGGCAACTTCTTACATGAAAGTCACCTGACTTATGTCATATGATATGAGAATAATTCCTGCTTATATGATTGAGATTGATTCGTTTTAGGTCTAAAGGACCTACAGAACTTTACATGTAAAACACCAAAAGTGCCAGATGTTCTACCTTTCTTATTATTGTTGTTACATGACATATGTATATGACATAATTACCTATAATATTTGGATAAGTGATATGATATGACTTGACATAAATAGGATAAAGGAGGTGATTTATACATGCATATAATAAGATTGGTAAGATTGATATAAAACATATGTACATGCTATACATGCTTTGATACAAATTGATATGCATATAATTAGAC
Source organism: Dendrobium chrysotoxum (assembly GCA_019925795.1). Taxonomy (NCBI): domain Eukaryota; kingdom Viridiplantae; phylum Streptophyta; class Magnoliopsida; order Asparagales; family Orchidaceae; genus Dendrobium; species Dendrobium chrysotoxum. The sequence goes on from CM034311.1 coordinate 14,705,428, forward strand.
ATCTAACACATGATATTACATGATAGGCATGCTGATACACATGCCTTGGCATAGAGATAATATTTATTTTTTTTATAATTGATAGATATAGATTCATATATGATATATACATAGATTCCTATTTTTCCCTAATATTATTCAACAATGTATGGATATAGAATAAATACAACATTTTGATTATATTGATTTATATTGACTGCTGATTAAAATTGATCATATTGATTAATACTATTTACACTGATTGTTGTTTGTTCATTTGGATCTAGATTGAGTGATAGGAAGTGTATGTTCTGATAACCTATTGAGTTGTTAGCTCACTTTGCAATTTTCATGTTTTAGGTCTAGGTAGGTATTTAGTGGAGTGAGACTAATTTGATTTCAAGATTTTAGGTTCAATTTTGTATACTTTAAGATTTATTCTCTTATAGTTAGGTGTATTGAAAGTTAAACTGATGTATTGATTAAACTTCTAATTAATGTAAATAAATTTTGATGAAAAATTATTTTAGTGAAATATTTTTGTGTATATATTACTTTTGTATGGTTTATTTAGATAAATGGATTTAGTAGTTATGGTAGATTAATAAAGAGATACGATATGTAATTCTTCCAAATTTTGATATTGGGGAAGAACAAAAAATGGTATCATAACAATAGTTATTAGAAGAATTAAATCATGACCAAAGCCATATGATTGATTATGAGATGGGTAGAGATTTTGGTAAAAGGAGCATTTTCCATGCATTCATGATATGCATATGTGTGATGAATTGCAAATTTGTTAGGAAAGAGATATATAAGAGTGTGCAAATGAATACAAATGATCAAGGTGCATGTACCAAATAAGCAAAGTGTAGTAGCTCCAATGACATCAAATAACATAATGTAGTTTGCTAGTTTGGAAGCCTAATTAATGAGTGATGAAAAAAGCATGCAGGTTGGGAGCAAGAAAAATGAAGAAGATAAGCATTTATAAATATTTCAAAAACTAAAGCCTATGTTATTCAAGGGTATTGTAGAACCATAAGTAATAAAAGATTGGTTATTGAGGATCGAGAAAATTTTTGTTAGTATGCAACGCCCAAAAAATAGGAAAGTACCACTAGAAGTATACCTATTTGAAGGTGAAGCAAAAAGAAGGTGGATTGGGTAACACATAGAGAAGTTTCAAGGAAACATAAATTCATAAATCACTTGGGAGGAATTTGGTACTACCTTCATAGATTGGTTCATACTTCTATCCATTGGGTAACAAACAGAAGAGACTTTTATAAGACAAGTACAGGGAGACAAGAAAGTGATGTAGTATAAAATTGAGTTCATAGTGTTAGCTAGGTATGCTCCTCAACTGGTTAGCACTATTAAGGAGAAATGTTACAAAATTTTTAGGGGATTGAAAGATTAATTGAGCCACCCATTAGTGCCTATGAGGATCCATGAGTTTTCTAAATTAATAGAGAGAGTGAGGTTTGTTGAAAATGATTGGGTTATTCCCCAATTCAGGAAGAACATGAATAGGAAGAGAGTAGGTGTAAAGATTATGAGGGGAGATGGTAGTGAAAAGAAAGGTAGATTTATTAATTTTATGAGAGGACCTATGGTACTAGTTAATAGTGTGCCTGAGTATGCCTGATTGGTAGGAAGCATGTAGGATAATATTATATGCTCACAGGATAATGTTTCAGATGTTATCAAAACAGACACAGGATAGTTAATTTCCTGTAAAGTGAATATGGAGAGAGATCAGGATCTAGGATGCATCAGCCCAGACAAGCCTATAGATATAAGATTGTAGGATCTAGAATATCCAGTGAAGGTTCTGTAAGTAGGACTGACTGATGGTAGGAATGTGAGTGAAAGTTAGAGGCAACACACATCATTAGTGATGATAGCACCAATGCAGTCAAAAGTATATAATCTGATGCACTAGGAATGAGAGAAATACTTGAGAGATCCATTAATATAATTCTTTATGCTAATTTGAATTCTATAAAACTTTATTAATTAATTGATCATTTTGTAGCATAATATAGTGTTATGTGATTGATTGAAATGCATAAATATGTGAATTATTTGACTGAATACATGATTTAATTGATTGACATGGTTGATGTGATCAATAACAAGTAGTATGTTCTATAGATTCATAAACCTTAGGGAATTATCGGGGTTGATGTTTTTTTAATGCTGGTGGATCATAATAATCCTAGATTTGAAATGATTTATGATTAAATTGAAATCTCTGTAATATTGAAACTTTGAAGAGGAGCACTACAATATAATGCTTATAAGCATAGTGGTGATGCCCTCTCTATTTGAGAGTTCTATAATGAGCGGCATAGCATCATTAGATCTAAGTGTTGCAACACCAGTATCTCAGGTTTATAAGAAAACAAATGAGCACTATAGTTATGAGGATTTGAACATTACAACATTGGGTCATAGAATTAATTTATTTAATAAAATATCTATTTTCATTTATCTAAACCCTCACCACCCTCATCTAACTACTCATTCCCTTACATAGCTAGGTGAGAGAAGAGAGGAAAAGAGGAGAGAAGAAGGAGAGAGAAGGAGGAGGGGGGAGAATGGGATTTAGCCGGTATTTTATATCTCTCCAACTATAAACATTATTTTTATTATGATAGGTAACCTTAACCCTATCTCAATTTTTGATGATTTTAAGTTTTGTTATTTTTCCCTCTCTTAAATTTGAAAAAAATATCTTTAGATAGAGACTATCTTCACCGTATAACATTTAATATGTAGTAGATATAATCATCCTGAATATTTTAACATGCATATATTGAGATTTCACAAGTTGATTTTACATATATGTCATTTTGTTCAAAATAAGTAGTTATAAAAAGTATAAAATGATCATAAGTCAATGTAAAAAATCTAAATATTAAATATATGATATGCCTTAAGTTACTATCCATTTGGTATAAAATACATTTTAATACAATACATGCATACTGATGAGCACATTGGATAAATTTATATATTATGATAATTATTCGGGATGTGTACATGATGTTTGCTATGATGGTATACATGATATGATGCATGCGTAAAAGCAAAAAAGGTTGGTTAAAAAGAATTGACTAATTTAGGTTGGGTGGAGATATGTTATCCTGCATAGGAGGGTGGGTCGATAGATTTTTCTTTAAATAAGATTTGTAATGTAATTCTAAAAAATATGAAAAAAAAGGAGATATAAAGAGATTGGCTGATACATTGTGATAAATTGATGGATAAGAGGTGGCCACTTCTTACATCAAAGTTACTTAACTTGTGACATGTGATATGAGACTGATTCCTATTTATAGGACTGACATGATTGAGGTTGATTCGTATTTGGTTTAAAGGGCCTATAGAACTTGTTATAGGTAAAACACCATAAGTGTTAAATGTCCTACCTTACTTATTATTAATGTTACATGACATATGCATATGACATAATTACATATGATATTATTTTGTGATATGATATGACATGAAAAGGATACATGATTTGATTGATTGAAGCGTTTAATAAGACTGATAAGACAAACCCATAACACATATATATGCATTGATATAGATTGATATGCAAATAAATAGACACCTGACACGTGATGTTATATGATAGACATGTTGATGCACATGACTTGGCATAGAGATATTATTTATTTATTATAACCGATAGATATAGATTCATAATTTTTACTAATATTATACTACAAAATAATATGGGTACAGAATTAAGAAAATATATTGATTATACTGATTTGAACTATTTACTAATTAAAATTGATCATATTGCTTCATACTGTTTATAATAAGTATTATTTGTTCATACTGATTGGATTGAGTGATTATATGTATATTATTTCTATTGTTTTGCATTAATAGCAGTTATAAGTTTTGACAATCTACTGAGCTATTATTTCACCCTATGGTTCATATTTCAGAACAGGTAGGGATTTAGCGGAGTGAGGCTAATCTAATTTCATGATTTGAAGTTTAATTTTGTGTACTCTTTGATTGATCTTCTAACTAGTGTAAATAAATTTTGATGAATAATGATTATTGTTAATTATTTTTTCATATATGATTACTTTTGTTGAGTTTTATTTAGATAAAAAAAATTTAGTAGTTCTGATAGACTAATTAAGAGATAGAATATATAATTCTTTTAAAATTTAATCGTGGGGCATGACATTAGGTGTCAAGCATGTAATACTAATAGGAGAATCTAATACTATTGTCAGCAATAAAATCACAATAACTAAATATATGAACAATGTAAGTTCTCCTCAAAATTTTATCTAACCATAGTAATTTATGTTGGACTCCTCTTTTAATTATCTCTATTGGATTTCTCGTAGTTACAAAATTTATAATAAAAGAACTTCATACTTGCATTATAAATATTATGTTAATTTACAAATTAAAAAATTTTATTACTTCATAAAATATATTATAGTTAAATTTCTATCTCAAACAAAATTTTAATTTATTCATTATATAACAAAATAATTTAAAAATGTTTATTATAAATTCCTAAATATATTTATTAGCACATAGTTCTGATTATTTTCAGAATAACTAAACAAATCACAGTCATATAAAAATTTATAACTCCTAAATTTAATACAATTATATATATATATAAATTTTATAAATATTTTTTTATTTTATTTAAAAATATTTTTTATATAACGGGCTCGATCACCCCTAAGTCGCCCATATGCACCGACGATTAAAATTTTTTTTCTTTAATTTTTTTTTTGTTAAAAATCTGACATTTTGAAAATTCGGCCTTAAATATACTAATTATAATATAAGAATTAATAAAGTAGCTTCTGCTGTTAAAGTCCAACATATTTTTTTGATAGGTTTCCAAACGTATAAAATAATAATAATAATAATAATAAGACACGAAATAGTGAATTTTCTACGACATCTTTTTATTTCTGAAATTTCTGACATTAACAGAACAGCAGAAGACGGTCTTTCTGATAAAGTCGCTCAAATCCCGCTACCCAACAGGCGCAGTTAAGGCTGCCGATCGGCCGTTACGCCATGCGCGGCGTTTCCCTTGCCGTGGGGCCCATTCCATCGCCAGCCAGCCAATCTCGACCGTCCATCGTATGCAACGCCTCCAGCGCCATTAAGAGTAGGTTTCGTAACTGGGGACAATGATACGCTCACCGACATGTACCGTTACCGTTACGATCCTACCAACTCCGCGTGTAAGAGCCGGTCGAGCTTGGTCCTCCTCCGACCGGCCGATCGATTTGTCAATATCTTAAGCCGGTTACTACGGTTTCCTAGTAGAAGATTATCAGGCAACAAGCGGTTTAGGAGGACAGGTTTACATGACTGCAGTTTCCGGTTCACCCTATGGATCCAACAATTTATAACTATATTTCCATGTAACATTCTTTATTTATTTTCTTATTTATTATTTAAACTTTTTATATTTATTCATATAATATTTTTACTTTTACACAATACTAAATATATTATTGATATGAATTATTTAAAATTCTAAAATATTACATAGATAAATATAAATTATAAGAAAAATTGAACTAAAATTTATTTATTTATGAAATTAATATTTTTATATTACTTTCTTAATTATTGTATTTGCGAATATCATGGTAACATTATTGAAAATTTTATTGTGAATTTTAAAATTTTAGGAGAATTTAAAGATAAATAAAAAAACAATTTATTAATTTTATAATAAATATTAAAATTTTAAATTTTAGATATTAATTTGTAAATCCCCAACTAACTATATAGCTAAAGTGAAACGGTTGTTGAATTAAATCGGAAAATTTGAAAGTGGAAGTCTATCTCTCTTCCCTTCGCATCCGTTTAAGAGAGCACTATTACCTAAACCGCAAAGAGACAAACGAAGAAACGAACGAATACCCTCCTGCTTCCCTGAGCCCCTCTGCTTATAAACAGAGGAGGAAGAAGGGGAGATGAAAGAAAACCTTGAAGAAGAGCATGGAAGGAGGAGAGGATGAGAAGATTAAGGGATCTTGGAGTCCCGAAGAAGATGCTTTACTGATGAGGTTGGTGGAAAAGCATGGGGCTCGAAACTGGACGCTTATAAGCGCAGGAATACAGGGGAGATCGGGGAAATCTTGCCGGCTCCGATGGTGTAATCAGCTGAGCCCGGAGGTCCATCACCGCCCTTTCACGGCGGCCGAGGATGCTATCATCGTCGCCGCCCATGGGAAATATGGAAACAAATGGGCAACTATTGCACGGCTTCTTCCCGGTCGCACTGATAACGCCATAAAGAACCATTGGAATTCTACTCTTCGCCGCCGACGCCGCGTGGAGGGTACGTCTATTTCCTCTGCTCTTTCTGGCCCTGAGTCAGAATCGGAATCGGGAGGAAAGCGGCAGTGTAGGAGGGATGATTTGATTCTGAAAGTGGTGGAGCCGATGACACCGGAGGCAGTGGATCCGGCGACATCGCTGTCACTGAGCCCTCCTGGAGAAAGCTCAGCGGCGGCCGCTCCCTCGGCACCAGACTTCGGCACCGGCGGCGGGTGGATGGAGAAGGGGTTGTTGGGGAATGCGAGGGTGATGCCTCTATTGAAGAAAATGATTGCCGAGGAGGTGCGAAAGTACATGGGAGCGCTCAGGCTGGAAAGCGGCGGTGGATTTTACACTATTGTGAAGGAAGAGAGTACATCCAACGGCCAAGATTAAAGCTTCGTTTTGAGATATTTCAGATATTTTTGCTTTTCCTCGTCAGTCGTCCCTATTCTTCTTACTTTTTTGCTTCAAATTAGGAGAAATAATGTCCAAGAAAATGTAAATAATTAGTAAAATCCTATAAAAGTAGGTAAAGAGTTTACTTGATGGACATGATTTTAATATAGTATTTTGAAGTAAAAAATTTAAAATTAAATTCATGATGATTCAAATTATGATTTCAACATAAATTTATATTCAAACAAATATTTGATAAGATAAATTCATCGACACCACTTATAATCTGATAACTTCAAATGAGCTCAAAGAGAGCATTTAAAATATAATGAAAATCTTGGAGACATTCATGAGATCAGACAGCCCTCAAATCTTACGTGCATGTATTCAAATTGAACGAATTAATAAGATGAATTTAAGTAGCCCAAGACAATTCATTTCTAATGTCATTAAGATACTCAAATGTTGCACAAACTATTTATCATCAAGAGGATCAATATCTAATGTTAGATTGAGTGTTTTGGATCCTGGCCAAATTTACGAAAATGGTCCTCTAAAAAATTTATAAATTAGACCTTATTTCTATGTGAATGAGTATCAATAGCTAAGATATCTTAAAAACTCTATTGTGTTGCTTAATAATCGCTAATGATGACTACCATCAACAATCGCAGCTTTCATCGCCTGACTACTAACATCTAACCTTGTCAATTGACTATTATCCAATTGTAGACACACTCTCTCTTACATTATCATTGATCGAGTGACATCATATGATAATCTTCACCTTCCATCATTTCTTCTATAATCCCTAAAAAAGAATACAATAATTATTTTCAATTGTATAATCATCTATTCTTCAATTTTTTAGAAGAGTGGACTCATGTCTCTTTAATTTTATAGTGTATGTTATAACTATGTCACACTCTATGATTTTTTTCCTTTTTAGGTTTTCCACATAAAAAAATTTGACGTCTTTTATAAATTTTATATGTGCATGATGAATGTTTATATTGAGTACACTTTCTCTACCCTCGTAAATTTTTAGCATATAATAGTTTGGCATTATATGTGGAAGTTATAATAACCCTTATGTCGATTAGATTAATGATTTATTAATGACTTTTTAATGACCCAATTGAACCAAGTTGAAATTCTTGCACGTCTGAGATTTCTGCTTAGGAGCACTAGAACACTGATCTAGCGAGGACAACAACACTTCCCTCTCTGTTTGAAAAGTTCTCAGCTTGTGGGCACTATGGCACAAAGTTCTCTGGTGTACAATGTTTTGAGACAATATTGTTGTCATGCCCTAAGAACTAACTTCGAAGAATTGCCTAATTATCTTCAAATCATCAACTAGAGCCACTAATAATATCAATATAAAATAATAAATACAGCGGAAGCTATTTTCATTTTTCATTTCATTAAAACATGTATTTCTTTAAAAAGAATAATTTATACTAGTTATGAATACATCTTTTAAATCATTATTTCTTAATACATTTTAATGATTATAAACAAAATTAACAGAATATATAAAAGAAATACCTAAACTAGAATATGATCTTGTCTGCCTCACTCCACTTGGTCTTTACTCCTAAAATCATGAAAAATTGCATAATGAGCAAAAGCTCAATAGATCACAAAACCTACCACAACACCCAATACACAGAAAGCAAAATAATATGAATGATATTATTTAAATCAATAATAGAGCTTGATTATCATAAATTCATGTACATAGGAAAATATCAGCATGAACAATAATGATCCATATGAACAGTATCAATCAATATGAATCATAATCATGAGTGTAAGTAGTAATCATTGTCTCAATTCTATCCCAGCATATGAAAAGAGCTGAAGAAAGACTATCATATGGGTTAATGAAGAAAGCGATTGTATCTTAGATCTATTAGTTATCAATGTATATCAACATTAAGATTGTCATTCCTATATTTTTATCATATTATTTATGCAGCATGTACCAATCTCATGTGTCAGGTGTATCAAACATTTGTGTGTGTGTGTATATATCAGTGTCATTATGCATCATATATGCCGACCCCACGTAGTGGGATAAAGGTTTAATGTTGTTGTTGTAGTGTCATTATGCATCATGTTCACATATTATATCATATATAATATATATTACATATTATATAACTTATGCTTATTCATATTATCTTTAATTATCATGTAATATATGCATGTACATGTGCATATTAATGCAAGTTAGCACATCTGACTAATCATATAGTATTTTGTGTATCTTCATATCTTGTCATATCATGTCATGTATCGATGTGTCAGGTTGCTATCTTGTAAGAGTCATTGCTCTTACCTGTTGGCATATCTTATCCACTTATTACTCTCAGTCTTATGCCTTATAGTGGTATTAGACCATAAACCCATTATTTAAAGAAAGAATCCCAGCCATCCTCTTGTACAGGGTATCTTGCAAGCTAGCATTCCTGCTTGTAATTACACACACATGTGCCATATCATAATAATATTATATGCATCATGTATCATATAAGTATTTAGTGCATTTAACTTGTCAAACATTATTTTATACTATCAATATACAAATCTTATCAGTAGTGTACTCATGTCACTAAGCATGCATGTCATATAAGTTATATTAAATACATGTTATGCCAAATGTACTACTTTAATATGCATATTATATACATCACCTCTAGAATAAATTCAATAATTTCTTCTTATTTTATACATGCATTTATCTTAATCATGTCATTGAAAAGACTACACATGCAAAACTAACTCATAGAATTTTAATATAGGGGCTATTTTGTTCAAAGTAAAGTGCGTGTAAAGTAAAATGAATGTAGGGGTTATAAAAAGTTTGGTGTTTAGCTAGGTGAAAAATAAATCAAAGAAAAAGTAAAGTAAATATAATGTATTATGTTATTGTTTATTTTTGAGGTAAACCATTCTCGCCCAATTTTGAGCGAGAATTGTTTACTTTGCTCTACTTGTTTGACCACTGCTGATGGCCATCATCTCCACTGTCACCTCGCTACTGGTTGCTTGTAGCCATCATCTAGCACCAACTGCCAACCATCTCCACAGCCATAGCCTCCCACCATCGCCACTGCCAATCGCTGCCCACTGGCACCCACTAGTTTTGCTACCCATTACTGCTGCCACCACCAGCCACTCACCACCCACCACCACTACCTATAGTCACCACTGTCACCCACCACCCACTGCCACTCACTACTACTGCCACCCTCTAATATTGGCCGCTGACTGCCGACAACCATCCTGGACACAACCAGTTTACACTTTACATTGCATTCACTTAAATCAAATAAAAAAATGTAAAATCATGCATTACTTTTACACTCATCCACATTCCTTTTACACTAAATTCTTTTTTCAGGAAACCAAATAGACCCATAATCATATCAAAATGCTCAGGATGATCATATTTATCGTATATTAAAAGTTATTTAGTGAAAGTTCATTAAATTGGAAGATAATGCATTTTAACAAGATATGGAAGAGATAGAAAACTATAACATAAAACCTTTGGAAACATAAATAGGGTTATGGTTATCTACCCTGATCAAAATAACTTTCATAATTAGGAGGATGGACGAAAATGCTCTGAAGGCAAACTTTTCTCTTTTTTCTCATCTCTCCTCTATGCCCTTCTCTCCTCTCCTCTCCTCTCTCCCCCATTATCTCCACTTCTCTCTTCCTCTCTTCCATGACTAAGGAAGAAAATGGAGAATAGCTTAGGGATGGCTTGGGGTATTTAATATGATAGTGGATTAAGACATTTAAAAATTTTTTTTCAGACCCAACAGCATAGAGCTCCAAACTAAAGCACAGTAACTCTCCCATTTATTACTTCAAACCTAAGAAGTCATAAGAATTTCACAACGTTGTAGTGCACCCATTCAAATTTTCATGCATATAGGAATTTACATGAGGGTTTTTTATAAGTCATTAATGATTATTTAATCATGTAAAAATTTGAGTTATTATAGCTATGATGTTGTGGTTTCCAGCACTGCAATGCTAGGTCACAATTTTTTTTTAAATATCTAAATCCACAACTTGATTTAAGTATTATTAAGCAATTCCCTTTGCCTCATATCACTGCCCTAGGCCTGAGAGTAGAAATCAGCTGGGAAATTCCATTTTTTGATGGATTTCTAACTAAAACTTGTCCGACGATAATTCGCACATTGGAAAATATAAACTGGCTAATTTTTTTTGCCAGAAATATTTCTGGCGACATTTCTGGCGTAAGTCTGGTGAAAAAAATGATGTTTATATGTCGGCTTTCTTTAGTGGATTCTGATGTTTAATCCACCAGTATTTCAGGCAAAAAATGTGCGCATGAAGTACCGATGGATAATCTGCTGCCTCGATCCACCGCATTATTATTGATGGATATTACTGGTAGAGTTTCTGACTGAAATCCCAACATAAACATGTGCCAGAAATGCCATCCCATTTTTGTTGTATCGTATTGCCGACGGTGCTTCTGATAGAAAATTTATCAGAAACCTATACCATAAACAAAAAAAAACAACCTTCCAGCTGACGAAATTGATTTCTATAATATAACACAACCTGCATACAAAAGATCCAATACTATTACATTCAAACATACACCTCTAATAAAAAATATCACAAAATATTGAACATAAACATACACACATAAATAAAAATAAGAAGAATATCATCAAAAAATATCAAATAATAAACAAGTGCAGATATCCAGAAAATAAATAAGTACATATGTCTAAAAGCAAATTATTACAAATGTCCTATAAAAAAATTGGTAACACACGAAATGGAGGCGGTGACTTTAGAAAACCGACGGTGATGAGCGTGGGCAAGCTCGGCGGTGAACGTCGGCGAGGAACCGGTTGCGTTCGAGGCAGCTCTAAGATGCGAGCAGAGTAAACCAAAATAAAGAGGGAAAGAAATGAGAAGAAAGATGGCAGAGCGGTCAAAATATGGATGTTTCTGTCAACCTGTCCGGCGAATTACCCATTGGTAAAATTATTGATAGATAATACGTCGATAAATATTCGCCGAGTTTAAGTAAGCCGGTGTAATTTATGCCGGTGATTCTATCGGTAATAATTGGTAAAAATTGTGCCAGAATATTTTATGTACCGATGAAAACACCGGCAAAATTTTTCGGTACATTAATGACAGAAATTTTGTCAGAAATACCACCGTAAAGGTACCAACACATATTTCGCCGGTTAGGCTGCCACTTTTTTCGGCATATATTTATCTGCCAGAAAGTCTGATGGTAATGGCAGATTTTCTTGTAGTGAGTGTGTGTGTGTGTGTGAGAGAGAGAGAGAGAGAGAGAGAGAGAGAGAGAGAGAGAGAGAGAGAGAGAGAGAGAGAAGAGGAGGAGGAGAATAAAGAGAGAGAGAGAGAGAGAAAGTCGGCTTCAGGGTATTTATATTATCCTCCCAATTAGTAAAGTTATTTTGATCATCGTAGATAACCTTAACCCTATTTTTATTTTTAATGGTTTAGATTTTTGGATTTTCTCTCTCCCAAATATGTTTAAAAGGAATTAACCCCTAATCTAGCAAACTTTCACTATGTAACTTTTAATATATCATAGATATCTTCATTCTAAATATTTTGATATAATCATACCAATATGTCATCTTGTAGTTTTATATATATCACATTTTATCTGAAGTGAAAAAAATAAAGGTATACAAAAAATGATCTTTGACTATTACATCTATTTCAACTAGCCTGGCATGAAATGCATATGTTACACTCTATTTGATATGAAATGCATTCTAATATGAGTATCTTGATAGGACATGCATATTGATAGACATATTGAATATACTTATTACATGTCATAATACTAAAATAATCTATTTGTTAATTACACTAAATATATACTTAATACATGATGCATGCTATTATAAATTATAAATGCATGATATGACATGTATATCTCTTTAAGAAAGGCTGGCTAGAAATTTGATTAATTTAGGTTGGCCAAAAATTTGTTGCCCTGTATAGGATCGTGGGATGAAGGGCTTGCCTTTAAATAAAAGTTTATGATGTAATCCTAAAAGATGTGATGGGAGACATAAGGAGATTAATTGATATGATATAACTTGTAGGGAGTGACGACACCTATATATTGCCAGCTAACTTATCACTGATGAAATTGATATGCTAATTTATTTTTTGTCTGACAGACCTATAAATTACATGATATGACTAATAAATAAAAAGCATCACATAATCCAAATGTCTTGACTTGCATAACTATGATATGATCTGTGTGCATGACATAATTTCACGTGATATTACAAAAGACAAAATAAAATTATATTATATGACATTAGACATGAATATGATATATGATGAGAATGATACATGTATATGCTACATGATATTGATACTGATATATATGATACATTATGATACTATATGGTAAACATATTGGTACATATATATGGCATGGCTTATAGATGATTTTTATGATGCTGGCCTACATTGAAAATTGATAGATTAGAAAGATGAGACATTGATACTTATATTATATGGACATGCACTAATAATTTACATGATTATATTGATTCATATGATTACATTTCAAATATCATTTCACATGAAACACCAATACTAGATTGAGTCAGGGATTTGTAATACTGATCTTCATACAAATTTTCATTCTGGCATATCCATGAATAGTATAAATGACAGTGATAAAAATGTTATATAGAGATCATTATTCTAGCATATGTTATTATTCAAATTGATTGATATTTTTCATATGGAGTGATACTTTTCATGCTAATTGTTATTTGTTCATTTTGATCTAAGATGAATCATTACTTTCAGATTTTTTATTCCATGCATTGATAGTAGCTGTAGGTTTTGATAAGGTACTTGGCTTTTAGCTCGTTATGTGGTTTACATGAATATTTTGGGATAGAATAATATGCATAATGGTATTATGACTATTGTATATGACTCCTTTGAGACTTAAAATGTATATGTATATATTTTGATAATAAATAAAAGTTTGTTTTCACTGAATTATTTTTTTTATAGATATTCTTATGGACTTTACTATATGATTAGAATATCTAAGAGGTAATTTATTCAAATTACATGTTGTGGCATCATAGAAGCATTCTCAGTAAACTACAAATAATTTTAAATGGTCAAAAATCAATATCTAAATTGATGATAACATAATCTAGGTGATGAAAGCCATCTAGAACTTGCTTTAAAGAGTCATATATATAGTATTAATGAACTTCACGTTCAAATTTATAACTCTTAGAGAAGATTAGATAGCAAAAAAGCATCATTATTGCATGATAGAGTTCTACCAACAAAAAACTAGTAATAGTTTGGGAATATTTCAATATTTGATGCCAACCCTTTTATTATCTCATTATCATTATGTTGTGTTTCCCCCTCCACTACAATCTTATCAAGTTCTCTCAAACATTACTTCTTTAACTTATCCTTTCCATGTTGATCGTTTGACCTGCAATCCTCCAATAACTATAGAGGACTTAAATTAACATTGCATTTTTGGTGTAATAATTATAAATTTCATAAAACAAATTAATTTGACATATAAAAAATTTCAATTGTAGTGCTGCAGCGTTGCACTAGAAAGCATAGTGGCGTTATGTTCTACTATAACCATATTTTCTGTATGTAGCATTGCAGTACTATAGTCTATAGCACCGTGGTGCTAGGCACTTATTACTATTTTCATACATATTAATCTAAATATCCCTTACCATTTCATCATCCCCTCCCCTTCATTCAGCTTATCAAGGAAGAAAGGAGAGAAGGGAGAAGAAGGGAGAAAGAGGAGGAGAGAAAAAGTCTCTTCCAAGTGGTTTTCATCAATCACTCTAGTTATAAAAAGTGTTCTTGTCGTAGTAGGTAACCTGAATCCTATTTCTATTTTGAATGATTTTGAGTTTTAGTTTCTCATCTCTCCTAAATTTGGTTAACATGCATTATCTCTCAATTTAGCAAGGTTCTACCATATAATATTGTTTGATATGTATTAGGTACCATCATTCTTAGTATTTTGGGATGATCATATTAAAATTTTACTAGGTAGGCTTACATGTTCAATATTTTTATGGAATTGCATCAGGTGATTAGATTAAGACTATTAAATTTAGCCTAACATGACATTCATATGATATAATTTACATGCTATATTATGCATGTTGTAGCAAGCACACTGATGGGAAATATATACTTATAACATGGTTTTAAAGTGATCTACATGTTAAATAGTATGAGATATATATATTTCATATTATTTTTTTCATGTAACATATAGCATTGGTTTTTGTAATTACAAGAAAGGCTAGCTAGTTATAGACTGATTCAGGTTGGCTAGAGCAAGATACCCTATATAGGAGGGTGGACCAATGGGCTATCCTTTAAATAAAGGGCTTATGGTGTAATCCCAATGCAAGATATAAGATTCAAGATATGGAGTTATAAGTGGACAAGATACGCCAACGGGAAGAAGTGACAACTCTTTCAAAATATCTACCTGACATGACACAGATACATTATTAGCTAATGTCTTAGTAATATGTACTAGTAATGCTTATATGGTGTGATCACTAATGATGATATGATCATGCATTGGTTATTTGACCCATAAAACATTATGTATAATGGCACTAATACATATACAAATATGTGAAACACATGACACTTAAGGTTGGTGTACACTACATTCATACATAATACATATGGATATATAATAAATCGTCGAAATGATATTCATGATGTTACACTGCATAGATATGTGATAGAATTAAGATATAACAACATTACTCTAATTATTCACATAATAATCTTCCCACAGTCTTTATAAGATGCTAAAGTAAAATTTAATTAATGATTAATGATCATTTACATGATTATGATTGTTTATGATTCATCCTATTTGCATGAATTAATGAAGTATGTCGAACTAGCTTGACTTGAATAATTACATGCATGTTGTCTTATTTTCCATGCATTGGTTGTAGTGGTAGGTTATGGTGACCTGCCGAGCTTCAAATCATTATGTTATTTTTCATGATTTCAGGGGAGTATAAGGAACCAGTGGAGTGAGTCTGATCAAATCCATTTTGGGTTTAGGTATTCCATTGGTATTTTCTTTAACAAATCAAAAAAGCTACTCCTTAGAATTTCTAAAAGAATTTATATCTTAACTTTTATTGATATGAAGATATATATTTTAAGTATTTATTTATTTAAATTTTTAATGAAGTAATTTTTTTTCATAGATTATACTACATCAAATAAAAATCCATAGAAAGTATATATGTCCATAAGGTAGCCATGATAGAAAGTTGATAATGGATATGATAATCAATAGAAAGATCTTATGATGATAAGTGCCCGACATGGTTTCCACTTATAATCCCTAGAAGGAACGCCCATAAGGTAAAATCAATGAAAAGTTAATAATAGACTCTATGTTCACTAGAAAGACTCAATGATAATAAGTGGTTACCCGAATCTTCACTCTTTCAAAAAACATAGAAGGTTAAAAGCCATAGAGGGAACATATTTTTTCATTTCTTCAAAAATTTTAGAATGCCAAAAGCCTCAAAAGATAGAAGTTCCTCCAATACGGCCTTAAGATTTCTAAAAGTTAAAAGCCTGAGAAAGTACATGATTCTTTATTTCTTTAATATTCTCAAAAGGCTAAACGCCTTAGAAGGTATATTTATATGATTCTATAAAAATCTTGGATGGCTAAATAAATTAGAAGGCACAATCATTTCAATTCTCTAAAAATTTTATATGGCTAAAAGCACCAAAAAGTATATGTCCCTCCCATTCTCAAAAAAATTTAGAAGACATTTAGTGTCAGAAAGTTTAGATACTTCACAAAAGTCCAAAAGACAAACCCCTCAAAGATTCAACTACGACATATTAGACTTGAAGATTTTAAGTACATCTCAAAGATACATAAATGACTTAGTCTATTCTAAGGACAACTACTCACAAATCTAAATTACTCTAGGTAAAAAATGGAGAGTTCATTACTTTCTATAAATTAGTTGTGAAAATAAATTAAGACTGTCAAAATATATATTTCAAAGTCACATACAAAACCTTTTTGGAGTTACATGATGTCAACACTTAACATTCTATAAATATCTAAATTCCTACATCAGCTACCAATGAACATTATTTTTCCTCTCAAAGTTTGATGCAAGGATTAAAATTTTATTTCATATGTTATGCTTTTCAAATGAATCCAATTGTTTCAATGTCAATGCTATTGCTTGAAATCAGTAATATGAACTCTAAACATTAAGTATTAGAGTACTTTCTTCAGCACCATCATCTTTTACAAGAGCTACATCAAATTTTTATAAGAATTATCTCCACATTGAAGGGAAAATGTATAGCTTTGAAATAGGATAAAGTTTTTTTCACCCTAATCTCTCCAAATGAGGATATTTAACCTTTCTTCAAGATAAAGGTCAGAGCTCCATCATAAAGACTGAAAATCTTAGGTCTCACTCACAACATAGCTTGCAAGATTGCTGAAAGCACTTGATAGAGAAAATAATTGAGCTTGTATAAAGAAATTCTTCACCTATAGAAGACTATGTTAAGCCTCTACTAAGAGATAAAACCAAAATATACAAAAAAAGTTTTGATAGATTTGGATTTCTCTTATAACTCTGTCTATAAAGGACAATTCATTACACTTGGTGAAGAAGCATTGAATCATGCAAGAGGAAATATGTATAACCTATTTTGGACAATATCATACTAAAGCTCGATAAGGGAATTAAACATTTATATAAGATAGTGAAAAATCTTTCTTATGAGGAAAGAGTTGGAACCTATAGTGGGAGGATAAGCGGAATTTCTCCCCATCAAAGGGTATTTTACTTTAGGGAGGGAGCAAAATTTACAAAATTTGTAATTTTTATTCAAATATAATTGATGAATGAAAAAAAAAAAAGAAAAAAAAGTTCTCTATAAAAAAAAACATTCAAACAATATATTAAAGAATAATAAGTATATTAAGGTGTGTCCATTTAGATGCACTCACTATAGGAGCCTCATGTCAAACGACATTGACCAAGGACCCAGTAGGGCTGACATGTGCTAGCAATACCATCTATAGTTGACCAATTGATCTAGTTGGCCCGACTCCATCTAGCACTAATTTTATGCTCGATCATTGACTATATGATATTTTAACGTTATGGACTCAATTTAGCACTTTCAGATTCCAATGGGGCAATAACGATTATATTTGAACAAATTTGAAGAGTTTTGACTTAAACCTTAAGTAATTTTTATCTTAATTAGCATGCTGAGATTAAAGAAAGTTTAAATTATAGTTTAGGAGATTTTACATGATTATAGCTTCGAACGAGTGTCTACATTGATGTCTAGTGAGTGATCATGCCGTATAATTTTTTGATATTGTAATTTATGCCTCAAAATTTGTGGATGACCTATATATATATATATATATATATATATATATATATAACACAAGCTTAGACATCAAAAAATAATGTGACAAATGATTTGTCTCTGAACATTTTAGTTGATTGGCAGAAATCTCAATTCATTATCCTATATTAAAAACTTTCAAAATTAAATTCAGCATCATATGAACTTTAATTTCTAGAAATTTATTTTCAAACTCAATGACTAGATGATGTGAACCCATTAACATCACAAGTAATCCAATCTAACTTCAAATGAGCTCAAAGTGAACACTCAAAATATAATTGGAAACTTAAGGGTTTTAATTAGAGGACCAAGCGATGTCCAAATCATATATACTTGTAGTCAAATAGAGCAAATCGACAAGATGAATCCAACAAACCTATGTCATTAAGATACTCAAATGTTGAATAAATAATTTATAATATATGGGGTCAATATGAGTTGTTCGATAGAATGTTTTAGATAATGGCAAAATTTTTCAAAATGCCCATCTCATAATGTAATAAATAATATATTATCTTCAACATTAAAGAGGTTCAAGAGCTAAGAGATTTTAAGAACTTTATTGAATTGCTGAACTAACATCCAAGTTGAGATTGAATTGCTGAACTAACATCCAACCCAATCAACTGGCTTAAACTATCTGTCACCTCATCTTTGTTATATTGTCATTGATTGAATGACATTGTATATTTGTCTCAACATCACATCACTTTTTCAAAATGAATACTTTATCATTTAAATATTTAATATGAGCCATTCAAAGTTTCAGCCAAATTTACCAAAATTTCCTACCCAAAATAATATAAATAAATCCTCATTTTCTAGATGAAGGAGAACTAAATTTGAGATTAGAGAGAGAGTGTGTGTGTGAATTTAGAAATTTGAAGAACTATACAGTTCTACTCAATGTTTGACGTTGATGATCACCATTTATCATCACCATCATCAAATCACTATCATCTAATTGTCAGCTTCCAACCATAGTTGCTTGACCGTGACTATTTGACCATTTTCATTGGCTCAACACAGTCCATTCATCGTCATTTGATCAATGTTGTGTGACTATTGTCGCCAGATCATCGTCCCCTTATCGTCGTAGTCTGACCACCTTTGCCCATTGGTCGATCGCCGTAGTCTAGCACACAATAAAATATTTTATTATTTAGCCTATTTGTTAAGTGATTTGTATGTATTGCCCAAATCAACAACATACCGTTCGTTGAAATTTTAAAATCTAAATTGACAACTTATAAACATCTAAAATATATTTCCTAAACTTTTAATACATCAAATACAATATATCATCTCTTTAACATGTTTTCCAAAAGCACAAATCAATCCCTAACATGTTCTTAATAATTAAATTATCTTTCTCAGGACAAGAAGATCACAAGATGAAATAGAAAAAAATCACTAAAAAATAGATAGAAAAAAAGTGTGATTAAAACATTGATAAGCTAAAAACTCTTGCACTTAATTGCATTTGGAGTCTTATTTTGATACCAATATCGATTCAACTATTAGAAAATAATAATAATAATAATATTTGTCAATTTGTTTAAAGGCAACGTCCACAGGTTCTGGGCAACATCCTACTTCGTTGTTAGACAAGTTTTATTCCCAGCAGGATCTGGTTGGTAACAATGATCCTCGTCTTCTGGAGTGACCCTTTTAGCAAAACTAGTACGGTGTGGAAAGCTGGTCAATATATGAGACAAATGCTTTTTTTATATAAAAAGGTATTTTGTTCTCTAAAAAAGGGTTCTGCAATTAAAAAAATAAAAGATCATTTTAGTTCCGTATGTACATTCTTTTGAATTGTTTTGACATGATGCATCTTATGATAGTTATGGTTGTATAATATTTTTTTTTTTGAGAAATATATTTGAAAGTTTATTTAAGATGAAATTATCATCTATTTTATTCACGGACTACTTATCGAGAAGTCTGCCCCGAACGATAGTGGATCGAATTTAAACTTTCGTCTTATTCTTCATGAGCCAATCCCATGATGCCTTTCCCAATTTGCTCCATCTATGAGTCTCTTTCTCCTCACATGCAGCCAGGGCTTCCAATCATGAATGTTCTTCCCATTCATATGTTGTTGTCCTACGATGCCTTCTATAGTAAGCTTCGTCCATGATTCCACTTCTCCTTACACGCACCCAATGTCATTGAAGCCTACCCCACAAGCTTCCATGACGCCACTTCTCATTCAACGAACATTCAAAGCTTGGCTCGAACCAATGTTTGAACGTGATTTGAACATGATTCAAATAAATGTTGAAAGTGGGTTCTATAAAATAAGTTTGAATTAGTAGTAGTTAAAAATAATTTTGTTTGCGGCGGATTTCAATATGCAAATTGTTATATTTTATTGGGTGTAATTTCATCCGAAATAAACCTTCACATTTATTTCTCAATGGAAATAAATTACAAACATATTAAGCCAATTAAGCATAACATAAGGCATAATAAGTCAAATTTTCATAGTCATTTACCATTAGTTTTTGTTTTTTAAATAGTAAATATATTTTTTTTGGTCAACTGTGATAGTAAAAGTTTAGTTGCTTGAATGTTTAGAAGATTTTTTTTTTCGGAATGGTGATTAAGATGTTTCTTAATTTACTCATATATATATATATATATATATATATATATATATATATATATATATATATATATATATATTATTATTATTATTATTATTTCAGAACTGACACGTTACCAAAAGTCACCTATAACGGGCACGAATCCTAGGCATATCCAAGTTAGAAACATTTGAAATTAAACTAGAGGTCAACCAAAATTTGATCTCAACAAACTTACAATGAAATTGAACATTTCAAGGAGACGAACTCAATGACACCCAAATCGGTCCAATCCAAGCTCAAATGGGCCCAAATCAAGGGATCGAATCATACTTGGAAGGTTCAAAGCATTAATTGGATGAACAAATGATGACCAAATAAGGCATGCTTATAGTCAAATCGAGTAGCTCGATGAGACAAATTTAACAAACAAAAGATCTCACAATTTCAACATCATTAAGGAACCTAAATGCTTGAAAAATGTTACATGATAGGGGAAATCAGTATGGGCTATCCGATGAACTACTTTGAAGTTGCCGAGGATCTTTTCCATATTTACAAGGTGTGCCACTAACAAAATTTATAAATAGACCTCACTCTCTATATGAATGAAACTTTTGGCTAGATATTGGAGAGTTTTAAGATATCAAGGATCTAGAGCTCCACCCAAGCACCACTGTCGGCAAACTTTCATTGATCGTCATCGAACCATTGCCCGACAGCTAACCTTCATCGGACTTCCACCCAGCCACCGACTGCCTCCAAATTTTCGCCCTACCATCGTCAGACCATGGCCTGGCCACCAACCAGCATAGTACTTCTGCCCGACCATCATCGAACCACCTTCCAACATCCAATTACCACCGAATCAATACCAGATTTCCATCTAGTCTCCGACTACTGTTAGAATTCGGGCCAACCATTATGGACCACCGCCCAACAACTGACCACTGTCGAACCACCGCTCAGCTGCCAACTGTAGCTAAAATTCCTTCTGACCATCGTCAAACCACTGCTCGGCCACTGACCGTTGCCGGACCATAGCCCAATAGCCAACCACCACTGGACTTAATCTTGGCCACCAACTGTCATTGGACTTCTACCCGATCATCATCAGACCTCCGACATACCGCCAACTTCCACAGGACAAATGCCCAACCATTAACTACCATCAGACCACCGTCCAACTGCCATCAAACTTCCACTGGACTTCCACCAGGTCGCCAACCATCGCCAGAATTTCGCTAGAACGCCATCAGTCTTTAGGTCGAATGTCGTCAAACTTTCGCCCAACCCTCTAAACTCCTGTAATTACACTGCCTCTATGTTAAGGGATGGGTCAACCTTCGTAATTCACTCATATTTAGTGGAACCTTTTAACTTGGGTGAGGCCCCATGGTTTTTCCCATTTTGGGTTTTCCACATAAAATTTTTTCTCGTATTTTTTTGCTTTCTCTCTTCAACCATCTATTTTTTATGCTATATATCCGTGCGTCACTAGGATAAAACATTCGCTCACTCTACCACTGTAAATATTCTAACCCACAATAATATCCTTTATATATTACTTAAAAGTATGCAAAATATTATATTAACATTGGCACTTTGCTAAAACATCCACTTAACCAAACCTGAATTGTGATGCATAAGAGAATTGAAAGCTTTTGGAATTAAATTTAGGACTATCTGAATTCTAATTTAAACAAACTTTTAGTTAAACTAAGTGTTTCGATAAGATAAATCCATCCACATCAAAAGTGATATTGTCAAAAGCGATCTGATTTGAGACCTTATGAGCTAGATTAAACACTGGAATCATAGTTAAAATTTTATGGGAATTAGTTGAAATACCAAATATTCTTTGAATCTTATATGCATATTGTCAAATAGAACATATCAACGAGGAAAATCCAACGAGCTGAAGATCGTTAAATTTTGACATCACCGGGGTACTTAAAAATTGAAAGAATTATCAACAATTAACGGTATCGATACAAGTTGTTAGATCGAAGTTTTTGAATTTTGATTATATTTATGAAGTCTATCACTCTCTAAATAAGTAGATCCTCCTTCTATACATTAGAGAGGCCTTTCTCTTGAGATTCAAAAAAGCTTAGAGGCTTGAAGAACGTGGGGCTCCACTGGGTCATCGCCTGACTAATGCCACCATACAATTACCTAACTACCAATATTTAATTACTGCCCTACTGCTACCTCAAAACACCACTTGATCATTACAATCAAACCACTACCTAATTATCACCATTTGACCTTTCTCGATGGCCGACATCAAACCACCACCTGACCAAAACTTGAGTGTCATTACCAAAACATATGTGATCATCTTTGTAGGACCACCACCAATTTTAATCCAGCATAACTAATCATATTGTATGACCTTTGATCATACATGATGATCAACTATGTTTATAATTACCAGCTCTCGAATCTAAGTTTCTAAATTTAGGCAAATTTGAATTTTGACATAATCATATTGTATGAACATAATCATATTATATGATTTATTAAAAAATGTTACCTAATTTGGACCGATGATTAAGGATTCAAATTTGGATCAAATAATGATTGGCATCCACATAATATAATTCAAATAATCTAACACCATCTAACAAAATATTTGGTGGATGAACTATGGTTCGTCTAGGATGATCCATGATCCAATTCAACTAATCATACTATATGATTAATATCGTACAATTAAATCTAACAAAACCAAAATCAAGTATTGAACTAATATGATAGTATGATCCACTATTTGTACTGTATGATCAATATACTAAAATTAAAAATTAGGGTCTAATTTAAATAGCTCAATCTATTTTTTTTGATATTATTGGTGTGAGAAACAAGTAGGCAGAGACATTTTTCCCTAAGAGAGAGTCCTTTGGATAGGGAGAGGTGTTTCTTCATACTTGAGAGAGTTTATCCAATCTACTTGGGAAAGAAGATGAGATTTGAAAGTTTGATAGGGAAGTTAAGCCCTAGTGAACTAGTCCCAAGGCTAACCAAGAGGGGGGGGGGGGTGAATTGGTTATTTAAAAATTTCACGATAATAATGAAAATCTTTTCGATACTTAGCAGCGGAAGCAAGTAAACAAGAACGAAAAGATCAATCACAGATATTCACCCAAGCAGTTAATATCAGAAAAGTAAAGTGCAAAAACTGAATCAGAAAAGCAAACCAGATTTTATAGTGGTTCGGTCAACTTGACATACGTCCACTCCCGGGAGCCTCCCCTCTGGGCATTGCACTAAAAAAAAGTGTCTCTCCTTTTGCTCCCACAGCAAGGCGGAGAAGCCTGTACAAAACCTCCTTTTCACCACACGGTGAGGTAGAGAACCCGACCTCCTTTTGCTTCCTCCTGAAGCAGGCAGAGAACCTTCGAACTCCTTTTGCTTCCACCTGAAGCGGGTAGAGAACCCGGATCTTCTTGTGACGATCCTTCCAAGACGAACACCAACTAGACGAAAGACGACGAGCGGAGAAGAAGACGCTGATCCGTGCTTGGAGCAACCTTAGTGAATCCCTCACTAACTCCCCCTCACAAGATCCTCTCTCTCTCTCCCAAACTCTCTCTCTCTCTAGGGTTTCTCTAGACAGAAAAGTGGCAAAAGATTTTTTCTAAATAAAGAAAAGATCTTTTATATGAGGGCTCAAAACTAGCCCTAAATCTCAATTGGTCAGCCTAGATCGTCCAGGACGATCGATAGATCATCCTGTACGATCATTTCAAAATCAGCTGATTTAGTCTGGACGATTTGGCTCTTCTAGACGGTTAGTTCAAAAAGTTGTTCATATCATCTCGTATGATCCTGCGATCGTCCGGGACGATTAGTGTAAATTGAGGAATATCGTCCAGGGGACAGTTCGGGTCGTCCAGAGAAACTTGTGCTGGACGACTCAAAAATGACTTGATCGTCCAGGACGATAGGTATATCGTCCTGTACGATTAGTTCAAAAAGTCCCCAAATCGTCCTGAACACAGTTTGGGTCGTACAGCTGAAATGCACTAGACGATCATGATCGTCCGGGACGATACTGCGATCGTCCAGGACGATATGATCGTATCAATCAAGTATTAATTTCTTTCCTTAATTACCAAACTAATTTAGGCATGATTATACTGGATCGTCCAGGATGATACACGTATCGTCCGGGACGATCAGACCAAGTATCTAAAAATAAGAACTTGCCTAACTTGATCTGGATGCTGAGAATTTTTAATTTGAGCATATCGTCCCATACGATACAAGGATCGTCTAGGATGATCTGCTTAATCAGACCGTCTTAACTTGGTCGCCCTAATTAGGGTTTCTATTTTTACCAGATCGTCAAGGACGATGTGACTATCGTCCAAGACGATCTGAACAAAAAATGAAATAAAAACTCTAATTCACTCAAGCTCTCCCTCTGAATATGTGTGTGCAAGGTTACTTAGCTAGGGGATCAGTTACATTACAATTGACTCAAGAAAAAGAAAATATTATATTGGACACACTTGGACCCGATCTTGAGTTGGCTTGAGTTGCTTGTGATCTTTTGTGCCTGAAATGGGTTAGCCAAGCAAAATACAATAGACACATGTTTGTCATCATCAAAACCAGATTTGCAATAATCTCCCCCTTTTTGATGATGGCAAACATTTGTACAGTAGTTTGAAAATAAAAATGACTCGGAAATCGAAAAACAAATATTTTTTTTTAGATTTTCATTTAACAATCAAACTAATACAGGAAACATAACACATAACAAACACCAAAATGACTACAACTGACTCCCCCATTTGATATCACAAAAAGGAGGAGGAAAAATAGAAACACTGAAACATCAGTACAAAAATAGAAAAGAAAATAAGTACAAAACAGAAAACTAGAACTGAGGCGAATCCTGATCGGAAGAAGGAGGTGGCGGTGGTGGGTTGAAGTAATGGTGAATGGCCTGAAAGTGAGCTCTAATCCAGGCGATGTCCTGGTCATGCTGCTGTTGCTGCTGCGTAGCATAGTCCGTGAAGCGCTGGATGTCCTCGGTGTGGCGCTGCTCCTGGGTAGCCACATAGGATTCAAATCTGGCCTCCCACTGATCGAAACGCTGCACCAGGTGGTCAAAGGGAGAGGCAATGTGAAGGGGAGCAGGTGCATCTGGTGCAGCAGGAGCTGGAATGGCCTCTTCCTCCTCTTCCTCAACATCCGGGGCGGGCTCCGGATGTAGTTGGGTGCTGTGTAGGACATGGAAGGCATTATTGGTGAGGAAGGAAAGAGGAACATCTGGAGCTGCGGGATATTACAGGTCATATTTGGTTTCGAGGGCATAGGAAATGATATGTCCTAAGGCTAAATTTGGACGACGGTGATGATCTGGATCCCAAATAGTGGTGAGGTGCTCGAGGTACCGGATAATAAGGTCAGTGGCATTAAATTCCCTATTGGCCAGGATGTAGTATGTGGTCAAGGACAGGAGTGGGGTGATGTGAATTCGATCCCCCACCTTTAGAATGATGGAGGAACGAAGAATATGCTGAATAGTCCAGGCGTCCTTAAGAAGTGTAGTGCAGGCATTGTCATGATAAGGGGCATTTGTATGGCGAAGGAAATGATTAGCGACACTCCAATCATAGTCAGGGTCGGTGATAAGGGTGTGGAGTTTATCGCCAGTGATGAAAAGTTGGAGAATGTTATGAAAGTCCTGGTAAGTGAGTTGGATGGGGCGCTGATTTACATAAGAGCAGAGGGTGGAATAATCAGCTGAAATCCTCAAGTTTGCAAAGAAAACGAGAAAAAAGTTCCGAGCTAAAAGGAAAGGCGAGAGTCATGATGAAGGTGAGGGAGGTGTGTGCGAAGAGGTCAATGACAGGATAAGTAAGAGTGCGGGATTTACTATTTTTGATAGTGTTATCCCCACTTCACAATATTGCTCGTAGGCAGCCTGATCGACTGCATTAGGGAAGCGAGGATCAACAGGTCCCCGGGAGGAACCGGCACCCTTTTGACGGGAACGTTTGCCACCAGCCATTAGAAATCAAAAGTGTAGGGAAGTAGAAGGAGAGTGCAAGAAAAAAGTGTGGAAAATCCTTAAGAAAACTGCTGTTTATATAGAAAACGGCCTGATCGTCCCGTACGATCGCGACATCGTCTGGGACGATATGGGCATTTATGACGTCCTGGATGATTGGTCAAAAAAGTGGTCCAATCGTCCAGGATGATCAGAGATCGTCCGGGATGATTAGACACAGGCGATCGTCCCGAGGAGTCAGGCTGGACGACCGTTGACGAAAAGGTATCATCCCGGACGATTAGGTGGATTGTCCCGGATGATATGCAATAAGTGTGTCGGACGGGCTGAATTCCAATCGTCCAGCGGCTGACACGTGGATCATCTAGGATGATGAAGTGGATCGTCCAGGATGATGGATAATAATTGGTGCAATGCCAGCTGTTTGTTCAGATCAGGAAGATATGGATCATATCGTCCAGGACGATGTAGGGATCGTTCAGAACGATCACCAATAATTGGAGTTTTTCAGCAGCAGGAGCAATATGGGGACGGTTTTGAATGAATCGTCCAAGACGATGTTGGGATCATCCAGGATGAATCTGATCGTCCAGAACGATCGGAGTATCATCCAGGACGATATGAAGAAAATAGAAAAAGATGGAGGATGGAGGTGACAGATCAGGATCCCAAAAATACAATCACGAAATTAAAACAAAATAAAAACAAATAAAACTTACAGCAAAAACACATAAATCCAAAAAAAAAATTATTTTTTTTTATTTTTTTATTTTTTTTTAAATCAAGCTGCTCGAGAAAATCAAAATTTTTCCTTGATTTTAGATCCAAAAACAAATAAGAAGACGATTGACAGCGCTGAAATCCAAAAAAAGTTAGAAAAAATTGACTTTCGTAACTCCCACCTCGGGCACCTTATCGATGCAAAGCTCTTTAAAAAAAACATCCAATTCAGAAGAAAAAAAATTAGATTCGAAAAGAGATCCTTTCAAGCCTCGTTCCAAAAAAAATATCTGATATAATAGTGTTACAAAGTAAAAAATCAGAAATCAGGATTTTCAAACACAAGCTTTTGAACGTATTAAGTGGCACACGGATTTTTCTAAGACCTTTAACGATCTGAAAGGAAAGAAAGCTTGGTTGGGGTCATTTTATACCTCTTTTTCAATTTATTTGGCACTTTGCACATCTTTTCATTTTTGATACACTTTGTGTATCTTTTAGTTGGCGATATTTCGCATCTTTTCAGCTTTGGGCTCATTTTGTGCCTCTTTTTCGATTGATTTGGCGCACTGCGCATCTTTTGTAAGCTTTCTTCTTTTCATACTCGTTAAATAGTCTCAGCTGTGAGATTACCTTCCAGATATAGGAGATGCTCTCCACGATAAGGAAGAGTAATTCATAAAACAAAAATCATACATCATATGATAAGTGCAATCAGTTGGTTTAGAAAATCAAAATAATGACTCAAGACTTTGAAAATACTATTGATATGAGGTAGATTACTGTAGGAAGATAAAATAAATCTCTATTTCAAAAATCAACTTTTAAATATTGAAAAAGATTTTTATCCAAAAGAGATAATACACCAGTAAAGGGGTTAGAGGAAGAGAAACAATCATCAATATTTCTTCCCTTTAACGGATCTAGTGAGTCAATCACTACTTACTAGCTTCCAAAACAAAAATAAGGTAAAACTCCCAGTCAGAAATTCAGATTTTCAGAAGTAGTGAGCAGTGATTAGACTTTGAAAAGCATCAAACAGTAAGTGCAAGAGATGAACCAGTGAATAAAGATAGGTAGAAAATCAAATCAAAGTAAATACTCAAATCAAACTAACAGTAAGGCTAAAAATAGAAATCAGCAGAGAAAATAAAATCAACTGAAAGCAAATAATCAAACTAAAAACTAACTAACAGAAAACAGAATACCAATCAGAACAATTAGAAATCAGCAGTTATCAGAATCAAGTATTTATATTAATCACTTCTATTCTGGTTCTCAAAATACTGAATGAGTCAAAGGCCAGTGGTTTAGTGAATATATCAGCCAGCTGATTTTCAGTTGCTACGTGATGTAGCTCAATGTCTCCTTTTGTAACATGGTCCCTAATGAAGTGATGCCTTATATCAATGTGTTTGGTCCTAGAATGTTGGATTGAATTCTTAGAGATGCAGATGGCACTAGTATTATCACACAGAATAAAAATTGTGCCTACAGGTAATCCTAAATCCAAGACTTGTTGCTTCAACCAAAGAACTTGGGCCACACAACTCCCTAAGGCAATGTACTCAGCTTCAGTAGTGGAAAGTGCAACTGAGTTCTGTTTTCTACTGGACCAGGAGACTAAAGACTGTCCTATAAATTGACATGTACCAGAAGTGCTCTTTCTATCCACCCTACACCCCGCAAAGTCAGAATCAGAATATCCAATAATTTCAAAAGAGGTGCTGTGCCTAGGGTACCAGATTCCTAGGTTTGGGGTCCCTAAAAGATATCTAAGAATTCTCTTAACAGCAGTCAGGTGGGACTCTTTAGGATCAGCCTGAAATCTAGCACAAAGACAGACACTAAACATGATATCAGGTCAGCTAGCAGTCAGGTAAAGCAGTGATCCTATTATTCCTCGATACTTCTTCTGATCAACAGATTTTCCACTTGAATCCTTATCTAACTGACCAGAGGAGCTCATGGGAGTATTGATTGGCTTGGCTTTATCCATTTCATATTTCTTCAAAATGTCCTTAGTGTATTTAGATTGATTGAGAAAGGTTCCATCATCCGTTTGCCTTATGCTAAACCCCAAAAAGTAGGACAATTCTCCCATCATACTCATCTCAAACTCCTTACTCATTGTTTAAGAAAACTCATCACATAAATACTTATCAGAAGATCTAAAAATTATATCATCAATATAGATCTGGACAATGAGTAAGTCATCCCCTAATCTCCTCAGAAAAAGGGTGGTGTCTACGCTCCCCTTAACAAACTCTCTTTCTAACAGGAATGTGCTAAGCCTCTCATACCAAGCTCTAGGTGCCTATTTCAATCCATATAAGGCCCTTTTTAATTTATAAATATGATTTGGATATTGGGAACTCTCAAAACCTGGAGGTTGTTCTACAAAAATATCCTCTTTTATCACCCCATTCAAAAAGGCACTCTTGACATTCATTTGAAATAGCTTAAATCCCTTATAATAGGCAAAGGCTAGTAGCACCCTAATGGCTTCCAATCTAGCTACAGGGGCAAAAGTCTCCTCAAAATCAATCCCTTCTATCTGATTATACCCCTTAGCCACTAATCTTGCCTTATTCCTAACTACCACACCAGAATCATTCATCTTATTCTTAAAGACCCACTTGTTTCCCACAATACTCTGATTTCTAGGTCTTTCTACTAACTCCCAAACATCATTCCTTACAAACTAATTCAATTCTTCTTGCATCGCTAAGATCCAAAACTCATCTGAAAGGGCTTGATTGATGTTGGTGTGTTCAGTCATTGAAATAAAGGCAGAATGGTTCACTTCCTTCCTAAGTCCGTGCCTAGTCCTAACACCTTCAGAAGGGTCTCCTAAGATCAGTTCTTTAGGATGACTCGAAGAATATCTCCAATCTCTAGGCAGTATGGTTTGAGGTTCTACCCTCTCCTCCAGATTTGCATTTCCAATCCCTTGGGTAACCTCAACAATCTCTTCATCTTCTACTTCAGATCTAGACTCCTTAGGATCAGATTCATCAAACACAACATGGGTTGTCTCCTCCACCACCAAAGTCCTCTTATTGAACACCCTAAAAGATTTCCCCACACTAGAATATCCTAAGAACACTCCTTCATCAGATTTGGGGTCAAACTTCCCTAAGGGTGACTTCCTGTTGTTTAGAATGAAAACCTTACAGCCAAAGACATGGAGGTGGGACAGATTTGGAGTTCTACCCTTAATGATCTCATAAGGTGTCTTGTTCAGTTTTGATCTCACATTCACCCTATTCAGCACATAACAGGCAGTGTTCACCGCTTTAGCCCAAAAGTATTTAGGAAGTGAATACTCAGCAAGCATGGCTCTAGCGGCTTCCACTAAGGTCCTGTTCTTCCTTTCAGCTATCCCGTTCTGCTGAGGGGTCCTAGGAGCTGAAAAATTATGACTAATCCCTTGCTCCTCACAAAAACTTCCAAATCTTTCATTTTCAAACTCCCCTCCGTGATCACTAAGGATGGTAATAATCTCACATCCTAACTTCTTCTGAATCTAAGTAGAGAAGGATCTAAACTCATTAAATGACTCAGATTTATGTGACAAAAATTTAACCCAAGTGAACCTCAAATAATCATCTACAATCACAAACCCATAGACTCTCCCTCCTAAGCTGGCAGTGCTAATGGGTCCAAAGAGGTCCATGTAAAGAACTTCTAAAGGTCTAGAGGTGCTAATGTCCTTAACAGAGTGAAAGGAGGACTGGACTTGCTTCCCTAACTGACAGGCATCACACAGAAGATCCTTAGTGAACTTAAGCTTGGGCATACCTCTAACTAAGTCTTTTTGGGTGACTCTCCTAAGGGTTTTCATACTGGCATGACACAATCTCCTATGCCACAACCAAAACTTATCAGCAGCAATTTTTAAGCAAATTAAATTCTCAGATTTAATGCTACTTACATCCAGCTTGTAGACGTTGTTGATCCTTTGCCCCTGCAAGACAACTTTATGATTTAAGCTCAAAATGCAGCTAGTGGGCAGGAATTTTATGCTGTATCCTTTGTCACTGAGTTGACTGATGCTCATCAAGTTGTGTTTCAGTCCATCTACAAGCAAAACATTATCAATCATAAAATTCTTTGAATCACCAATTATACCTGAGCCTACCACCTTCCTGGTGGTGTTGTCTCCAAGTGTAACCTTTCCTCCAGCTCTAGCCTCCAGCGAAATGAACTGATCTGCATCTCCAGTCATGTGTCTAGAACATCAACTGTCCAGGTGCCACATGCTCTCACGAGGTCTTTTGTGAGAGCACACCTATAAAATCATCAAATGCCAGTCTTAGGAACCCAAACAGGTTTGGGTTCCTTCTTATGAAAAGAAGAATGCGATGCATGCGTGCTGTGCTGTGAAATAGGCAGTTTGGGTCTCCACACCCAATGTGTACTACGGTGAACAGTGCAAGTGTGTGAGATGTGTCCTAACATGCCACATGAAAAACATCTAACATCAGGAAAAGGATTAACTAAACGTCGTGAGTGATAGTGCCTCTTCCTAGAAGTGTATGAAACATGCTTTGATGAACTTGCAACAGATTTTTCAAAAGGTGGCGGTGCATAAAACTGTTCAAAAGTAGGCGATGTTTTGTTCTTTTCAAAAGCACTGATTTTCACTTTCAGAAACTCAACATGTTTATTCAAACTTGCAATTTTAAAAGTTCTTACACTTTCATTACTTTCTAAATCACATGCCATATCATTCAATTTTCTAAAAGCAATTTCTAATTCAACATGCGATGTTTTTAACAAATCATGCTCAACAGTTAAATCAAAATATTTTTTGTTCAACTCATCGAATTCATCAAGCAAAGACATGTGATTGGAATCAACAGTGGAATGATCTTTAATTAAAACATCATGCTCTTTTTGCAAAGTCAAATAATCTAATTTCAAGCTAGCATGAGTTTTCTTAAGCTTCCTATACGATGTATGAATCTTTTTAGAAACTTCAAATAACTGATCATAAGTAAGCTCACATACCTCTTCCTGGTCGGACTGACCAGGGTGATCAGCAGCCATCAAACACAAGTTTGTTTCCTCCTCTTCAGCTTCAGTCTTAGAAGAGTCGGATGCAGAGTCTGCCCAGAACACCTTCTGAATCCGCTTCTTATCCTTTCTGAACTTTGGTCTCTCCTCACCCTTTTCCTTGCTTGGATGAGCTTTAAGTGTAGGACAATCAGCCTTCAAGTGTCCAGGCTTCCTGCATTCAAAACAAACGGTATCAGATGAACCCTTAAAATTTTTACTAGACTTACCCTTGTTCCACTTCTAATAGTTCTTATGTTTCTTCCTTAGAAAGCTTTTCAATTGCCTAGTGATTAAGGCAACATCATCGCTATCAGACCCGGAAGAACTAGAATCACTCTCGTTGGCCTTCAGTGCCACTATTTTCTCCTACTTTCGTTCACCTGCATCAAGTTGCCTTTAGTTCACCCTTGCTCGTAAGAAATGAGTGATCCAAGTAAGCTATCAATAGAGTAAGTATTTAAATCTTTAGATTCAGTGATAGAAGTAATCTTAGCATCGTATGAAGAAGGCAAGCATCTAAGAATTTTGTTCACTCTTTCGTAGTTAGTAAGTTCTCTACCTAAAGCATGCAAAGAGGTGACGATTTGAGTGAACCTTGTGTACATTTCTGAAATAGTCTCACTAGGTTTCATGCAAAAAAGTTTATAATCATGTAACAAGATGTTTAATTTAGACTGTTTGACCTCAATTGTACCCTCATATGTTATACACAATCTATCCCAGATTTTTTTTCCCGTTGTACAAGTAGAAACACGCATATAGTCTTCAGATTTTAAAGCACAAAAGAAACAGTTCAAATATTTTGCATTTAACTGTGTTAAGTCACGATCATCAAAAGTCCAATCTATAAACGGGAGTTCAGTTTTAATGCCATTTACAAGTCTATGTGGTGCTTCATAACCATCCTTAACTAACATCCACATATGATAATCAATAGATTGCAAAAAAGTGGACATACGTGTTTTCCAAAAATCAAAAGGAATATTGTCAAACAATGGCGGTCGAGTGATTGAGTAACCTTCAGCAGTATTACGATTGTTACAGTTAGCCATGGATCAAATTCAAAAGTTTTTAAACAGAAATTTTGAATCCCGCTCTGATACCACTTGAAAGTTCAATAGGGATGTTAAGCCCTAGTGAACTAGTCCCGAGGCTAACCAAGAGGGGGGGGGTGAATTGGTTATTTAAAAATTTCATGACAACAATGAAAATCTTTTCGTTACTTAGCAGCGGAAGCAAGTAAACAAGAACGAAAAGATCAATCACAGATATTCACCCAAGCAGTTAATATCAGAAAAGTAAAGTGCAAAAACTGAATCAGAAAAGCAAACCAGATTTTATAGTGGTTTGGTCAACTTGACCTATGTCCACTCCTCGGAGCCTCCCCTCCAGGTATTGCACTAAATAAAAGTGTCTCTCCTTTTACTCCCACAGCAAGGCGGAGAAGCCTATATAAAACCTCCTTTTCACCACATGGTGAGGCAGAGAACCCGACCTCCTTTTGCTTCCTCCTAAAGCAGGCAGAGAACCTTCGAACTCCTTTTGCGTCCACCTGAAGTGGGCAGAGAACCCGAATCTTCTTGCGACGATCCTTCCAAGACAAACACCAACTAGACGAAAGACAACGAGCGGAGAAGACGACTCTGATCCGTGCTTAGAGCAACCTTAGTGAATCCCTCACTAACTCCCCCTCACAAGATCCTCTTTCTCTCTCCCAAACTCTCTCTCTCTAGGGTTTTTCTAGACAGGAAAGTGGCAAAAGATTTTTTCTAAACAAAGAAAAAGATCTTTTATATGAGGGCTCAAAACCAGCCCTAAATCTCAACTGGTTGGCCTAGATCGTCCAGGACGATCGATAGATCGTCCTGTACGATCAGTTCAAAATCAGCTGATTCAGTCTGGACAATTTGGCTCTTCTGGACAATTAGTTCAAAAAGTTGTTCATATCATTCCGTACGATCCTGTGATTATCCGGGACTATTAGTGTAAATTGAGGAATATCGTCCAGGAGATAGTTCGGGTCATCCAGAGAAACTTGTGCTGGACGACTCAAAAATGACTTGATCGTCCAGGACGATAGGTACATCGTCCTGTACGATTAGTTCAAAAAGTCCCCAAATCGTCCTGAATACAGTTCGGGTCATACAGTTGAAATGCACTAGACGATCATGATCGTCCGGGACGATACTGTGATCGTCCAGGATGATATGATCGTATCAATCAAGTATTAATTACTTTCCTTAATTACCAGACTAATTTAGGCATGATTGTACTGGATCGTCCAGGATGATACACGTATCGTCTGGGACGATCAGACCAAGTATCTAAAAATAAGAATTTGCCTAACTTGATCTGGCGGCTGAGAATTTCTGATTTGAGCATATCGTCCCGTACGATACAAGGATCATCCAGGACAATCTACTTAATCAAACCCTCTTAACTTAGTTGCCCTAATTAGGGTTTCTATTTTTACCTGATCGTTCAGGACGATGTGACTATCGTCCAGGATGATCTGAACAAAAAATGAAACAGAAACTCTAATTTACTCAAGCTTTCCCCCTGAATGTGTGTGTGCAAGGTTACTTAGCTAGGGGATCAGTTACATTACAATTGACTCAAGAAAAAGAAAATATTACATTGGACACACTTGGACCCGATCTTGAGTTGGCTTGAGTTGCTTGTGATCTTTTGTGCCTGAAATGGGTTAGCCAAGCAAAACACAATAGACACATGTTTGTCATCATCAAAACCAGATTTGCAACAAGATTGAGAGGTTGTTCCTTGAGGGATTCATTGGTGTGTGGGAGAGTTCTCATGATTGTCCTCGTCAGCTTGCACCTTGGTTGTGTATGTTATGGTATAGAGCTCTTGGAGAGGAGCTCCAAGAAAGGTCTTTGGTTGAAAGACTTGTCACAACCTATTGAGGCTCGGGGAGTAACATTTTTGCCATTGCGAGGAGTAGACGGAGGGAGTAACATCTCTGCCATTGTAAGGAGCAAAAGGAGGGAGCAATATCTACACTTGGGAACAAAGAAGGGATTTAGGCATTACAGGAGGAAGAGCTTTTGAGGGTCATTCCCAACTTGGGAACGAAGAAAAGATTTTCCATATTATAGAGTTCTGAAGGAGGTGTTACTTGTGGAATTTGCAAAAAGGATGACCATTTGGGAGTAGACATAGGTCAAGTTTGACTGAACCACTATAAAATCTTGGTTTGCATTTTATTTTACTTCTTTGCACTTTATTTCTTGCAATTTTGTTATATAGAACTTGCAGTGTTAAACTATTGTGATTACATTTAAGAAATATTTTCAAAACAAACTTTTCATAAGCTTTCTATTAATCAAAATATTTGTTTTGAATTACTTTCAAATTAATCTCTAGTAATTTTATTATTCTAAAAAATGAAAATGAAAAAAATTTATTTTTAGCACTTTCTGCTCTAGAGTTATATTACTATTTTAAAAATCACTTTAAGGTAATCATTATACTATTACTTAAGTACTTTTTTTAAATTACCAATTCACTCTCCTCTATGTTGTGCCGTGACACTTTCACATCGAACCATTACCTAATTATCACTAATGAACCACTGCAAAACTATAATATTTAGACTACCATTATTGCACCACTATCCAACAATTATCATCGAATTGATTTCGCTTAACCTCAATAATTAAACTATCATTGCTTGACCACATTTATTATAATATAGAAACCATACCTTTGTCATTGGACCACTATCATCTGACCTCCACCCCTAGACCATCACTATTGCTAGACCACCACCTGACTGTTATTATTAGAACACCACTATTATTTAAATCAAACCATCACCTCCCAAATTTATCGTCAAACCACTACTACGTAACTATCACTATCAGATCCTTGGCTCTCCCAAGTTGTCATTAGACTATTGTCTTCCTATTATAATCCTATGATTATCATCACATGACTTTTATCCTTTGACCATCATCATCCAACTAAATCCTCTAACAAGAATCACCAAATTATAGTCCTCTAATAACTATCTTATGACTATAGTCTTTTAATCATATTATTTGACTACAATCTTTAGATCACCTTTCTTGAATATTATGACTAACCACCATCACTTGATTATTATTTCTCAAGCACCATTGCCTAACTACAACCTCCAAATTATAGTCACTCAATTAAGGTCCTTTAAGTTCCATCACTTAGCTACAGTGTCATGAACCAACCAAACACAACCCTTATATCTTGATGGGCCATATAAGGTCAGATGCTAGATAGATAAATTTTTAAAAGTTTTTATTAGAAAGAATTTATTTCTACAAACATCAAGCTACTACACATTCATCAATGTCAAACCATTATTAGACCCCACCCAGGTGCTATTGTCAAACCATTTTATTGACTGTTGCCCTTGGACTACTACCCAACTACTTTTATTAGACCATCACTTGACCACCATTATTGGACCCCCACCCAATCATAACCATTAGGCCAACACCTGATTGTTATTGTTTTTGGGCCACCACTCGTTCTTGGTCATTAAACCACCACCAGAACATTGCCAATTGACTACCACCCAACCATCGCAATCTGACCATCACCTAACTGTCACCATGTGACCACTTCCTAACCATCACCATCGAAACACTACTTGATCATCATCCAACCAACATCATCAGATCACCATCACATTTTCTTGACCTCCACCATTAGATCATTTATGCTTTGCCACCACTTGTGAACCACTATTGACCTCACCATGCCACTGGATCACCACTGCTTGACTTTTGCCACCTAATCATGACCATCACAAAACCACCATAGACCATCATCATTATACAAGTAAAAGATCACCATCTATTTACCATCAAACCATCATCGTTCGATCAAAACTATTGCCAACATCCGACTATCATCATCCAACTTCCATTATTGGAAAATCATCACCTTCCACTATTATTGTACCATCAATACTTGAACTCAATTATTAAATTATGCCACCGAAGCTCCACCATCAAACTATTATTTCCTTATTATGGCCCTTTAACATTTACTACCTAATCTTCTCTCTAACCATTATCACTTGGCTATGGTCCTCTAATTGCATTTGCCCAACCACAGTCATCTAAACGTCCTTGTTTGACTATGATCCTCTAACCACTACCACCTAACTATAATCATCTAAACAATATTTCCTATCTTTGAACCTTTAACTATCATCACCCAACTAAAATCCTTTGGCCATTATCACTTGAGTATAATTCTCTAACCTTCATTATCTAACTATAGCTCCCAACCACTATTTCCTAACTATATTCCTTTAACCATTATTTTAAGACTATGATCCTTAGACTAACATTGTTTGACTATAGTTTCTTAACAATCATCATACGACTTTAGTCTCCTGATCACTATCTTTGATTGCAATCTCTTGACCTCTATTTCTTAACTATGATCTCCCAACCAAAGTCACCCATTTATGTTCTAATACTTATCACAATAATGTTACACCTATTTGGATCTTGTCAGATAAGTTATGTGTGTTAGAACTTCTACATTTTCCTCTGCAAGTGTTTATGAGTACTCTATTTGCATGTGAATATCTATAGTCTTTCTTAAAGCAACTTTTAGGGTCTGTATGCATGAAAATCAAAACTAAAATTTTTCTCTTCGAAGCATTGTGGTGCCAGGGTTTGTGGCACTGCAGTATTGTGCTCTTTGTCTTTTTGAGAAATTTGGGGAACATTGTATTGATGGGTTAGGCATTATGGCATCTTACTCTCTATTGAGAGTAATGTCGTACCACTCTCTAGAGTGCCACAATGCCAAGTTAACTTTTTAATAAAAAAATTAAATTTAGCTTTGAAACCATTTTGGTCAACTCTCCCCCATTTTATTTGTGGCCTATAGAGAGAATATTTATTTTGGGTGGCTTTGATCCGTTTTTCTATCATTCCACTTCAAGAAGTTATTCAAATTATGATAAGTCACATTCTGCCTATCTCAATTTTTAATAAAGTAGAAATTTTGGGATCTTTCTAAATAAATTTATAAATTTATTATGTAAAAATAGGGATAAATTCATACCCTTTAAACTTTCATCATGTAAATTTTTATACGTTATATATACTAGTATTACAGATATTTTGGCATTTTCTTTAGAAATTTTCACTTGGTAAATTGAAAAGTGTGCTATTTCTAAAAAAATTAAGAAATTATTCTAACCTCAAAAAATAATTTTGTAAAACATTTAAAGATTGAAGTATTGTACTAAAGGTATCTATAATAACATGGTAAAATTTCAAAATTTATGAAATTCTTCTTAGTTGTTAAACTTGTTGGCTCTAGATAGTGCATTATGTGAATTTTCATAAATTGGCTATTTTCATTTATTTCATTGAAATGCATAGTTTTATGTTTTCTGATTTCTATACAGTCATAGATATTCTTTGCTTTATTTGATTTTAATTTACAACCATGTACTATAGTGTAGATATTTTGTTGTATATATTTTTTAAGGAAAAGAGAAAAAATAAAATTTGTGGATGAGTTTATTTTCTATTCTTTTAAAGTAATTTAGTAGCTCTATTATATGTTAATAGTTAAAGGAAATATGAAAAGTTCTCGAAAACTAGATCTTGGGCTTGGTTTTCCACCATCCTATACGATATAACTCATTTTATCTATGGGTTGTGATACTCACTTTTTGGTATCGAAGTAGTAGTTTTGAATGATTGATTATCAAAAGAGCTATAGAAATGGGTCTATAGTTGAGTGAGATAGTTTTGGATGGTGTTTGGCCTTTATTTCTACTTGTTTCATATGTATGTCCTATTCAGTTATATATATTATGTGTGATTTTTTATCGATTAGAAAGACATAGGTATAGTTGATGGGTAGAGTGCCAGTTACTTGCTCCTGCTATTAGTTTTGATTTGATTTCTTAGATTGCTAGCTTAGTAGCATATTTGATAGGTGATGCCCATAGTAGGACTTTTTCTATCAAATCTGATGATCTGGATTGACCCTTTTAGATATTTTTAAGTTGAAGCCTCTAATGTTTAAAGGAACTATTGAGTCAAGAGTAGTAGATGACTGACTTATGAGTTAGAGAAGACTTTTAATGCTATATAATACCCTCCATAGAGGAAGGTACCTCTGGATCTATTTTTATTAGATTGAGAGGCTGATCATTGGTGGTTGGTCTAGAAAAAAAGAGAAATTTTAAGGGAGACTGAATCGCTTGATCAACTGAGAGGAGTTTACTGATATTTTAGGGCATGGTATACCTCAATGTGCACGTCAGTAGATGAAGGGGATTTTTCTGAGATTGGTTTAGGAGAGGAGGTTAGAGATATATTATAAGGTAAAGTTTACTGCCCTAGCTATATACACTACATAATTAGTCAGCACTTCTAAGGAGAAGTGTTATATATTTTTGAGAGGGTTCCATGATAATTCAGGGAAGCCTTTAATTTTATTCTATATTTTCCTTCCATACTATTATCTTTTTCTTTATCTATTTTTCTATCACTAGGGGTGGTATGATAACTAGTAGGGTATACTTTTATGATTTAGAGATATATTATAAGAAGTGGAGGTTTGATCTTATAATATGGCCTATTTTTGAGTTTAACATTATTTTTGTTGTAACTCGAGCTCACGAGTTTAGGTTTTTGATGATAACAAATATTGTGATTCACATCTTTATGTCTACTTATATTTGTAATGTATATTTGTTTGTGTGTGTACTAATATTTCAGGAATACCATGCATCATCCAATGAAAATTTAGGGCTCAAGATTGGATAGAATAGGTTATACTGTAAAGATTTTTGTAATATTCAATAATGTATTTTTGATTTCTTGAGACAAGTCCTGTAAAGGTGTTTGATAGCTTGGTGGCCATGCACACACACACTCAGGGGAGTGAGATTAAGTCAAAATTAAAAGTTCATATCTCTGAACTAATCGTACTGTACGATTTATATCGTATTACATGATCAGCCCATCAAAACAACTAATTTTGATGCATACTGCAAGTTGAACTAATTATACTCGATGATTTAGATCATCTAGGATGATTAGTTATGATCATAAAAAATAACCACCAATCTTAATTTAGGCAAGATTTTGAGATTCAAATGTTGCTCTAATCATCTAAGATGATCTACATCGTACTGGATGATCTATGACATTCATGCCTAAATTGATCATGTGTCTAGGGGACTAATTATGGTTAATTTATTCAATCCGATCATCCAAGGCAATTAGTGATATCATCTTGGATGACCGAGAGGATGCATGGGATGACCCAAAGTCATACAAGATGAAATACCATACTTATTCATCTAATCATCCAGGATGATCCCCAATATCATACAGGACGATCAATAAAAATTTGAACTGATCGTATTATACTATCAGGTCAAATTTTGTACATTATATTGGATGATCCTGTGATCATACGCAATGATCTTTATCACCAGAATTAAGTTTCTATAATTTTTTAAATTCTACACATCATACTGGATGATCATGCGATTGTATTATATAATCTTTACATCTTGAATTTAATTTCTAGGGTTTTTTAAAGCCCTCTATTTAAGCCTTCTCAAAAGACTCAGTAAGAGTCTTTGGCATGTATTGAGTCATTTTTCTTCTGGAGAAAATATGAAGAGAGAGCCTTGAAATGGAGAGAGAAAAGGGTGGAGTTTGAGAGGGAGAAGATCCTTGTGTGTTTCAAGCGAGTATGGAGGGGGTTTTGCACGGTTGGTCCGACAAGCTTACACCTTAGAAATATTATAGTCAAGGTTTATCTTAAGGGAAGTTTTGGGAAGAAGAAGATCTCTTTGGTGTCAAAAGACCCAGCTAATCCTCCGTACTGGGGAAGGTGAAAGTGATTCAAGGTTCTCTACCTGTGAAAGGATTTGTGGTCCTCTGCTATCTCCTGGAGGGAGAAAAAGGATTACAGTCCTCTACCACACTAGGTTGGTGGAAGAGATTTTAGAAGGGCTTCTCCACCTAGATGTGGGGGCTAAAGGAGAGTCACTAAAGGTTTAGTGCAATACCTGGAGTGGATGACTCCGGTGAGTGGATGTAGGTCAGGTTGACAGAACCACTATTAATCTCTGGTGTGTTTGTTCTTAGTTTTATTTTTCTGTACTTTATTTTCACATTTATTTTTGTGATAATTATGTGGTTGAAAATCTCTGATTGTCTATTATTATGAAATTACTTTGCTTCTGTATTGAGAGATAAAATTATCAGTTTTTAGATGTTGAAAAAATTTTAAAAAGGTGGATTTTTCTTTTTGCTTAAAAAAAGTTATTAATTAACTAATTCACCCCCCTCTTGGGTAGCCTCGGGCTTGTTCTTAAAGGTATAACAACCCTCATAAACTTTCAAGTGGTATCAGAGCGAGATTTATAAATTAAGTTTTAGAAAACTTTTGAAAAAAGATCAATAGCTAACTTTGGAAATCGTAATATTATGGAAGGCCATTCAATCACATGACCACATTTATTTGAAAATATTTCTTTTGATTTTAAAAAAAATTGAATGTCTACTTTTTTGCAATCAATTGATTATCAAATATGGCATATGATTCAAACTAGTTATTCTGTACCATCATATATTATAGATGGAGTCCAAACTAATATTTCTTTTACTAAATGTAATAGAATAGAACAAATTAATGCTCATTTGAATAATAAATGTTTGAACTATATTTTTTGTACTCTGAATTTTGAAGATTATGTGAGAATCGCTACATGTACTACTGGTAAGGATATTTGTGATAGATTATGCACTACATACGAAGGTACTAGTGAAGTCAAGCAATCTAAGTTGAATATTCTAATACATGATTATAAACTTTTTTGCATGAGAGCTTATGAGATGATCTTAGAAATGTATACTAGGTTTACTCAAATAGTGACATCATTACTTTCTTTAGGCAAAGAACTTTCAAACTTTGAAAAAGTCAATAAATTTCTACATTGTCTGCTTGATAAATTTCATGCTAAAGTCACTATTATATGTGAATCAAAAGACTTGAATGATTATTCTATTGATAATCTGATTGGCTCACTCATTGCTCACAAGTAAAGTGTGAGTCAAAAGCTTTTTGATGCAAGTGAAACTATAGTGCTAAAAGTTGAAGACATGGATGAAAATAGCTTAGTAGATGATGAGAGTAAGGAAATATTATCAATAAAATGCAAATTTGAAAATTTACTAAAGCACAAGCATCAATATTAGCAAAAGTGGAACAAAGGTAAAAACTAGTAAGAATGTTAAGGTTTCCTCTGACATTATTTGATTTGGGTGTAGAAAACCTAGACATATGAAAAATTAGTGCCTTAATATAAAAACTCTTCTTACAAAGGAAAAGGATAAAAATAAGCCAAATTGTAATAAGAGCAAATGATAAAAAAAAAAAAGATCTCCTGGGCAGACCTAGCTTCTGAATCATAAGACTAGGACCAAGATAATGAGGTATAAAGTTTTGTTTGTGTTTATCTGTGTTATAGTTAATGTATGCATGCTTATTTTTTGTTTTGTTTTTGTTCACCCTGAATACTTTTATTTTTTATGTTGTTTTAGTAATATTTTGGTAGTAAGATATTTATGTTTGTAATTTTTTATTTTATTTTTAATGTATGTTTTTGAGAACACTCTCTAATCATTATACACAAATCACATCTTACATCGTATTTGCATAAGAGAACCAATCACTTCTCTCTAATCACATTTTTTTTAAAATGAAAAATTTACCTCCTTTTTACTTAAAACTTTTGGTAAGTGATTATTGACTTCCCTAAACAGTTAAAGGAAGAGAAATTGATGACTATCCCTCTTTCTCTAACTCCTTTAGTGGTGAAACTTCTTTTTGAATCAAAATCTATTTCAAAGTAAAAATTAGACCTAGAAATAGAGATCTGCTTCATCTTCTTACATTTCATTATCTCATATGAATATTTTTTGCAAGTCAATGAATCTACTTCAAATTTTCTTTATCAAGTTATTTGTTTCTATTATATGGATTGGGTTTTTCTTTGTGGTTCACTCTTCTTTATATAAGAGAGTGAGTTCTTTTTCTCTTATATTTGGAAGATAATCTCACAACTGAGAGAACTCCTTT
This sequence comes from Dendrobium chrysotoxum, assembly GCA_019925795.1. NCBI lineage: Eukaryota > Viridiplantae > Streptophyta > Magnoliopsida > Asparagales > Orchidaceae > Dendrobium > Dendrobium chrysotoxum. The sequence continues at coordinate 14,749,249 of CM034311.1, forward strand.
AAAGATTTAGAAAGCAAGCAAGTTAGTAAAATATGAAAAGAGATACAAAATGAGCCCAAAATGAAAAGATGCACAATGTTTGCCAAATAATTACAAGATACATAAAGTGTATCAAAAATTAAAAGATGCGCAAAGTGTGCTTAAAATTGATAAAGAGGCACAAAATGAGCCCATAATAAGTTAGCTCTCCTTTCTTTCAAATCCTTAAATCTTAGAGAAATTCATGTGCCAATTGATATCTACAACACTTGAGTTTGATAATCATGATTCCTGATTCATCATTTTTGCATTAATATTCTATTAGATATATTTCATGCAAGAAGATTAAGATTAAAATTCATGTTCTAATTTATTTTTTGAATTAGATTTTTGTTTGAAAAGATTTTAACATATAAGGAGCTTGAGTTAGGGTGAAAAAAACTCGAATCTCTAACCTTTCTAGCTTTAAGCATTGTCAATGCATTTCTTGCTAAGCTTTTGAATAAAATGAAGAGGTAACTTTCTCATTTCAAGAAAATTTGTTGAAATTAATTGATTCTTCTTAATCATCACCATCACCTCCACCTGATCAGGGTCCATATGATCTTTAGTTTGTTATTTGTGTTCCATTATATTTTTTTTGTGTTTCTCTTCTTTTTGATAATGTCAAAGAGGGAGAATATTTCTGTTTGGTTGTATTTGTGGTTAGGTTACATATGTTTATCTTGTATTGGCATTTATTTTCTATTATTTAGTTTCTAAATATTTTTTATTATTATTCAAAAAATAACTTTTTGATTTTCCCCCTTTTTTAACATAATTATCTTAGTGAGGGGGAGATTAGAAGAAAATATTTTTAAATTTACAAATTCAACCAGTAATATTTGCCATCATTAAAAATAGGGAGATTATTGCAACTCGAGCTCACGAGTTTAGGTTTTTGATGATAACAAATATTATGGCTCACATCTTTAGATCTACATGTATCTGTAATGTATATTTATTTGTATGTGTACTAACATTTTAGGAATATCATGCACCATCCAACAAAGATTCAAGACTTAAGATTGGGTAGAATAGGTTATATTATAAAGATTTTTATAATATTTAATGATATATTTTTTGATTTCTTAAGTCAAGTCCTTTAAAGGTGTTTGCTATCTTGGTGACCATGTACACACACACTCAAATGAGTGAGATTAAGTCAAAATTAAAAGTTCACATCTCTGAACTAATTGTACTGTACGATTTATATCGTACTACACGATTAGCTCATCAAAATACCTAATTTTGATGTGTACTTCCAGGTGAATTAATTGTATTGGATGATTTAGATCATCTAGGATGATCAGTTATGATCATTAAAAATAGCCGCCAATCATAATTTAGGCAAGATTTTAAGATTCAAATTTTTTTTCTAATCATCTTAGATGATCTACATTGTACTTGACGATCTATGACAATCATGCCTAAATTGATCCTGTGATTAGGAGACTAATTATGGTTAATTTATTTAATCCAATCATCTAGGACAATCATGGATAATCATCCTAGACGATCAAGAGGATACATGGGATGACCCACAATCATACAAGATAAAATACTATAATTATTCATCTAATCATCAAGGATGATCCTCAATATCATACGAAATGATCAATACAAATTTGAACTGATCATACTAGACTATCTAGTGATCATCTAGGACTATCAGGTCAAATTCTACACATCATACTAGACGATCCTATGATCGTACTGGATGATCTTTATCGCCAGAATTGAGTTTCTAGGATTTTTCAAATTCTACATATTGTACTGGACGAATCTGTGATCGTACTATACATCTTTGATGCAAGAATTCAATTTTTAGAGTTTTTCAAAGCCCTCTATATAAGCCTTCTCAAAAAACTCAGTAAGAGGCTTTGGCATGCATTGAGTTAGTTTTCTTCTAGAGAAAATGGGAATAGAGAGCCTTGAAAGGGAGAGAGAAAAGGGTGGAGTTTGAGAGGGAGAATATCCTTGTGGGTTTCAAGGGAGTGTGGAGGGGGGTTCACATGGTTCCCCTGGCAAGCTTTCACTTTAGTACTATTATAGTCAAGGTTTATCTTGAGAGAAGTTTTTGGAAGAAGAATATCTCTTTGGTGTCAAAGGACCCGATTATTTCACCACACCGGGGAAGGTGAAATCTATTCAAGGTTCTCTGCTTGTGAAAGGATTTGTGGCCCTCTACCATCTCCTGGAGGGAGAAAAAGGGTTACAGTCCTTTGGCTCACCGGGTTGGTGTAAGAGATTTTGTAAGGGCTTCTCCGCCTAGCTGTAGGGGCTAAAGGAGAGTCACTAAAGGTTTAGTGCAATACCTAGAGTGGGTGACTCTGGGGAGTGGATGTAGGTCAGGTTGACCGAACCACTATAAATCTCTAGTGCGTTTGTTCTTGGTTTTTTTTTTTTTGCACTTTATTTTTCTCATTTATTTTTATGATAATTATGTGGTTAAAAATATCTAATCTTCTATTATTGTGAAATTACTTTGCTTCTGCATTGAGAGATAAAATTATCCATTTTCAGATGTTAAAAAAGATTTAAAAAGGGGTTTTTTTTCTTTTTGTTTAAAAATGTTTTTAATTAACCAATTTACGCCCCCTCTTATTTAGCCTCGTGCTTGTTCCTAAAGGTTTAACAACCCCCACAAACTGAAAGTTTGAAAGGGATGTTAAGCCCTACTGAACTAGTCCCGAGGCTAACCAAGAGGGGGGGTGAATTGGTTATTTAAAAATTTCACGATAACAACAAAAATCTTTTCGATACTTAGCAGTGGAAACAAGTAAACAATAACGAAAAGATCAACCAACGATATTCACCCAAGCAGTTTATATTGAAAAGTAAAGTGCAAAGCTGAATCAGAAAAGTAAACCAGATTTTATAGTGGTTCGGTCAACTTGACCTACGTCCACTCCCCGGAGCCTCCCCTCCGGGTATTGCACTAAATAAAAGTGACTCTCCTTTTGCTCCCACAGCAAGGCGGAGAAGCCTGTACAAAGCACCTCCTTTTCACCACACGGTGAGGCAGAGAACCTGACCTCCTTTCGCTTCCTCCTGAAGCAGGCAGAGAACCTTCGAACTCCTTTTGCTTCCACCTGAAGCGGGCAGAGAACCCCGGATCTTCTTGCGAACGATCCTCCCGCGAAGAACACCGACTAGACGACAGACGACGAGCGGAGAAGACGACTCTGATCCGTGCTTGGAGCAACCTTAGTGAATCCCTCACTGACTCCCCCTCACAAGATCTCTTCTCTCTCTCCCAACTCTCTCTTCTCTCTAGGGTTTCTCAGGGAAGGAAGGTAGCAAAAGATTTTTCCAAAAATTGGAAAAAGTTCTTTTAAAGGAGGGCTTAAAATTTGCCCTAAATCTCAACTGGTCGGCCAAGATCGTCCAGGACAATCGGAAGATCGTCCTGTATGATCAGTTCAAATTCAGCTGATTCAGTCTGGACGATTAGGCTCTTCTGGACGATCAGTAGAAAAAGTTGTTCATATCGTCCCGTACGATACTACGATCGTCCGGGACGATTAGTGCAAATTGAGGAAAATCGTCCAGAAGACAGTTCGGGTCGTCCAGAGAAATCTGTGCTGGACGACCAAAAAATGACTTGATCATCCAGGACGATTGGGACATCGTCCTGTACGATTAGTTCAAAAAGGCCCAAAATCGTCCTGAACACAGTTCAGGTCGTACAGCTGAAATGCACAAGACGATCACGATCGTCCGGGACGATCCTGAGATCATCCAGGACGATGTGATCGTATCAATTAAACATTAATTGCTTTCCTTAATTACCAGACTAATTTAGGCATGATTGTAGTGCATCGTCTAGGACGATACACGTATCGTCTGGGACGATCAGACCAAAATACTTAAAATAAAACTTGCCTAACTTAATCTAGCGGCTGGGAATTTCTGATTTGAGAATATCGTCCCGTACGATCCAAAGATCGTCCAGGACGATCTGCTTAATCAGACCCTCTTAACTTAGTCGCCCTAATTAGGATTTCTGTTTTAACTGGATCGTCCAGGACGATGCTACTATCGTCCAGGACGATCTGAACAAAATTTTAACAGAAACTCTAATTCACTCAATCTCTCTCCCTGAGTGTGTGTGTGCAAGGTTACTTGGCTAGGGAATCAGTTACATTACAATTGACTCAATAAAAGGACAAATCATACATTTGACACACTTGGACCCGATCTTGAGTTGGCTTGAGTAGCTCGCGGTCTTTTGTGCCTGAAACAGATTAGCCAAGCAAAACACACTGGAAACATGTTTGTCATCATCAAAACCAGATTTGCAACAATCTCCCCCTTTTTGATGATGGCAAACATTTGTAAAGTAGTCTGAAAATAAAATGAAACTAAGAGATCAAACAAAACAAACATTTTTTAAATTTTCATTTAACAGCTCAAACAATACAGAAAACTTGACTCAGAAAATAGAAACAGACACGACTACAACTGACTCCCCCTTTTGACATCACAAAAAGGAGGAGGGAAAAACAGAACTCTGAAATAAAACCTAACAATGAACAACTACAAAAGCAGGAAACTAAAACAGAGGTGGATCCTGATCGGAAGGAGGAGGCGGTGGTGGAGGATTGAGGTAATGGTGAATGTCCTGAAATTGAGCTCCGAACCAGGCCATGTCCTGGTCATGCTGCTGTTGCTGCTGCGCAACATAGTCCGTGAACCGTGCCTCCCACTGGTCAAAGCACTGCACCAGGTGGTCAAAGGGAGAGGCAATGCGAAGGGGAGCAGGTGCCTCGGCTGCCGCAGGAGCGGGAATGGCCGCTTCTTCCTCTTCTTCGACATCCGGGGCGGGCTCCGGATGTAGTCGGGTGCTGTGAAGGACATGGAAGGCATTGTTGGTGAGGAAGTGAGTAGGAACATCTGGGGCTGCAGGATATTGCAGGTCATACTTGGTTTTAAGAGCATAGGCAATGAGATGTCCTAAGGCTAGATTTTGGCGACGGCGATGACCTGGATCTCGAATGGTGGTAAGGTGCTCAAGGTATCGGATAATGAGATCGGCGGCATTGAATTCCCTACGGGCCATGATGTAGTAGGTAGTCAAGGACAGGAGGGGGGTGATGTGAATTCGATCCCCCACCTTTGGAATGACGGAGGAACGAAGAACATGTTGGATAGTCCTGGCGTCTTTCAGAAGTGTGGAACAGGCATTGTCATGGTAAGGGGCATTTGTATTGCGGAGAGGAAATGATTGGCGACACTCCAATCATAGTCTGGGTCGGTGGTAAGTGTGTGGAGTTTGTCGCCAGTGATAGACAAGTGGAGAATGGTGTGAAAGTCCTGATAGGTGAGTTCAACAGGGCGCTGATTGACATAGGACCGGAGAGTGGAGTAGTCAGCGGTAATCCGTAGGTTCGCGAAGAAAACGCGAAGAAGTTCAGAACTAAAGGGAAAGGCGAGGGTGAGGATGAAGGTGAGGGAGGTGTGGGCGAATAGATCAAGGACAGGATATGTGAGTGTACGGGGATTTACTATTTTTGAAGGCGTGATCCCCACCTCGCAGTATCGCTCAAAGGCAGCCTGATCGGCTGCATTAGGGAAGCGAGGATCAACTGGCCCCTGGGAGGAACTGGCACCCTTCTGACGGGAACGCTTGCCACCAGCCATGAGGAATTGAGAGAGTAAGGAGGAGAAGTGGAGTGGAGAAAATCGGTGTGAAAAAAGTTCAAGAAAACTGCTGTTTATAAAGAAAACGGACTGATCGTCCCGTACGATCGAGACATCGTCCGGGACGATCGGGGCATTTATGTCGTCCTGTACGATTGGTCAAAAAGGCGGTCCGATCGTCCAGGACGATCAGATATCGTCCAGGATGATTAGACACAGGCGATCGTCCCGAGGAGTCAGCTGGACGACCGTTGACGAAAAGGTATCGTCCCGGACGATTAGGTGGATCATCCAGGACGATTTACAATAAATATGTCGGATGGGCCGAATTTGAATCGTCCAGCGGCTTGACAGGTGGATCGTCCGGGACGATGGGCAATAATTGGTGCAATCTCAGCCGTTTGATCAGATCAGGAAGATATGGATCATATCGTCCAGGATGATGTGAGTATCGTCCGGGACGATCACCAATAATTGGAATTTTTCAGTAGCTGGAGCAGTGGGGGGGCGATTCTGAACGAATTGTCCAGGATTATGTTTAGATCGTCCAGGACGTAGTGGATCGTCCAGGACGATATGTGGATCGTCCAGGACGATGTGAAGAAAACAGAAAAAGATGGATGATGAAGATGACCGATCAGGATTCCAAAAACACAATTATGTAAATCAAAATGACACAAAAATGACGAAAAAAAAACTCACAGAAGAAAAAATATGAAAAAGCAAAGTTTTTTTTTTTGATCAAGCTGCTCGAGTAAATCAGAATTTTTCCTTGATTTTATATTCAAAAACCAATAAGAGAACGATTGACAGCGCTGAAATCCAGAAAAGGTTGGAAAAATCGACTTTCGTAACTCCTACCCCGGGCACCTTATCGATGCAAACCTCTTTCAAAACAAAAATCCGATTCAGAAGAAAAGACATTAGATTTGCAAAGAGATCCTTTCAAGCCTCGTTCCAGAAAAATATCTGATATAATAGTGTTACAAAGTAAAAAATCAGAAATCAAGATTTTCAAACTCAAGCTTTTGAACGTATTAAGTGACACACGAGTTTTTTCTAAGACATTTAAAGATCTGAAAGAGAAGAAAGCTTAGGTTGGGCTCATTTTGTGCCTCTTTTTTTTTTATTTGGCGCACTGCGCATCTTTTGATTTTTGATACACTTTATGTATTTGGCATTTTCGCATCTTTTCAATTTTGGGCTCATTTTATGCCTCTTTTTCAATTTGGTTGGCGCACTGCGCATCTTTTGTAAGCTTTCTCCTTTTCATAATCATTAAAGAGTCTCAGCTGTGAATCTATCTTCCAGACATAGGAGATGACTCTCCACAGTAGGGAAGAATGATTCACAAAACAAAAACCACACATCATATGATAAATGCAATCACTTGGTTTTAGAAAATCAAACTAATGACTCAAGACTTTGAAAAATACTATTGATATGAGGCAGATTACTTGTAGGAAGATAAAATAATCTCTATTTCAACAACTAACATTTTAATTTTGAAAAGAATTTTTATTCGAAAGAAACCATACACCAGTAAAGGAGTTAGAGGAAGAGAAACAATCATCAATGTTTCTTTCCTTTAACAGGTTCAGTGGAATCAATCACTGCGTACCAGCTTCCAAACCAAAATAAGGTAAAAACTCATAGTTAGAAATTCAAAATTTCAGAAATAATGAACGGTGATCAGATTTTGAAAAACATAAAAACAGTAAGTACAAGATATGAACTAGTGAATACAAGCGGGTAGAAAATCACATCAAGGTAAATACTCAAAGCAAACTAACATTAAGGCTAAAACAGAAATCAACAGAAGAAATAAAATCAACTGAAAGTAAATAATTAAAGCCAAAAACTAACTAACAGAAATCAGAAATTAAAAAAACTAAACCTAACTAACAGAAATCAGAATACCAATCAGAAAGATCATAAATCAGCAGTCATCAGAATCAAGCATTTATATCAATCACTGCTAATCTGGTTCTCAAAATGCTGAATGAGTCAAAGGCCAGTGGTTTAGTGAATATGTCAGCCAGCTGATTTTCAGTTGCTACATGATATAGCTCAATGTCCCCTTTTGTAACATGGTCCCTAATGAAGTGATGCCTAATGTCAATGTGTTTGGTCCTAGAATGTTGGATTGGATTCTTAGAGATACAGATGGCACTGGTATTATCACACAGAATAGAAATTGTGCCAACGGGTACTCCTAAATCCAAGACTTGTTATTTCAACCAAAGAACTTGGGCCACACAACTTCCTAAGGCAATGTACTCAGCTTCAGCAGTGGAAAGTGCAACTGAGTTCTATTTTCTACTAGACCAGGAGACTAACGATTGTCCTATGAATTGACAAGTCTCAAAGGTACTCTTCCTATCCACCCTACACCCCGCAAAGTCAGAGTCAGAATATCCAATGATCTCAAAAGAGGTGCTGTGCCTAGGGTACCAAATTCCTAGGTTTGGGATCCCTAAAAGATATCTAAGAATTCTCTTAACAGCAGTCAGGTGGGACTCTTTAGGATCAGCCTGAAACCTAGCATAAAGACAGACACTAAACATGATATCAGGTCAGCTAGCAGTCAGGTAAAGCAGTGAACCTATTATCCCTCTATACTTCTTCTGATCAACAGATTTTCCATTTGAATCCTTGTCTAACTGAACTGAGGAGGGCATGGGAGTATTGATTGGCTTGGCTTTGTCCATTTCATATTTCTTCAAAATGTCCTTAGTGTATTTTGATTGATTGAGAAAGGTTCCATCATCCGTTTGCCTTATGCTAAACCCCAAAAAGTAGGACAATTCTCCCATCATACTCATCTCAAACTCCTTACTCATTATTTTGGAAAACTCATCACATAAATATTTATCAGAAGATCCAAATATTATATCATCAACATAAATCTGGACAATGAGTAAGTCATCTCCTATTCTCCTCAAAAAAAGGGTGGTGTCTACGCTCCCCTTAACAAACTCTCTTTCTAACAGGAATGTGCTAAGCCTCTCATACCAAGCTCTGGGTGCCTGTTTCAATCCATATAAGGCCTTTTTTAATTTATAGACATGACTTGGATATTGGGAACTCTCAAAACCTGGGGGTTGTTCTACAAAAACATCTTCTTTAATTACCCCATTTAAAAAGGCACTCTTGACATCCATTTGAAACAGCTTAAATCCCTTGTAACAGGCAAAGGCTAGTAGCACTCTAATGGCTTCCAATCTAGCTACAGGGGCAAAAGTTTCCTCAAAATCTATCCCTTCTATCTGATTATACCCCTTAGCCACCAATCTTGCCTTATTTCTCACCACCACACCAGAATCATTCATCTTGTTCTTAAAGACCCACTTGGTTCCCACAATACTTTGGTTTCTAGGTCTTTCTACTAACTCCCAAACATCATTCCTTACAAATTGATTCAATTCTTCCTGCATAGCTAAAATCCAAAACTCATCCGACAAGGCTTGATTGATGTTGGTGGGTTCAGTCATTGAGATAAAGGCAGAATGGTTTACTTCCTTCCTAAGTCCATGCCTAGTCCTAACACCTTCAGAAGGGTCTCCTAAGATCAGTTCTTTAGGATGACTCGAAGAATATCTCCAATCTCTAGGCAGTTGGTTTTGAGGTTCTACCCTTTCCTCCAAATTTGTATTTCCAACTCCTTGGGTAACCTCAACAATCTCTTCATCTTCTACTTCAGATCTAGACTCCTTAGGATCAGATTCATCAAACACAACATGGGTTGTCTCCTCCACCACCAAAGTCCTTCTATTGAACACCCTAAAGGATTTTCCCACACTTGAATATCCTAAGAACACTCCTTCATCAGATTTGGGGTCAAATTTTCCTAAGGGTGACTTCCCGTTGTTTAGAATGAAAAACTTACAGCCAAAGACATGGAGGTGGGACAGATTTGGAGTTCTACCCTTAATGATCTCATAAGGTGTCTTGTTCAGCTTGACTCTCACATTTACCCTATTCAGCACATAATAAGCAGTGTTCACCGCTTCAGCCCAAAAGTATTTAGGAAGTGAATACTCGGCAAGCATGGCTCTAGCGGCTTCCACTAAGGTCCTGTTCTTCCTTTCAGCTACCCCGTTCTGCTGAGGGGTCCTAGGAGCTGAAAAATTGTGACTAATCCCATGATTCTCACAAAAACTTCCAAATCTTTCATTTTCAAACTCCCCTCCGTGATCACTATGGATGGTAATAATCTCACATCCTAACTTCTTCTGAATCCAAGTAGAGAAAGATCTAAACTCATCAAATGACTCAGATTTGTGTGACAAAAACTTAACCCAAGTGAACCTTGAATAATCATCAACAATCACAAAACCATAGACTCTCCCCCCTAAGCTGGCAGTGCTAATGGGTCCAAAGAGGTCCATGTGAAGAACTTCTAAAGGTCTAGAGGTGCTAATGTCCTTAACTGAGTGAAAAGAGGACTGGACTTGCTTCCCCAACTGACAGGCATCACACAGGTGATCCTTAGTGAACTTAAGCTTGGGCACACCTCTAACTAAGTCCTTTTGGGTGACTCTCCTAAGGGTTTTCATACTGGCATGACACAATCTCCTATGCCATAACCAAGACTCATCAGCAGTAGTTTTTAAGCAAATTGAATTATCAGATTTAATGCTACTCACATCCAGCTTGTAGACGTTGTTGATCCTTTGCCCATGCAAAACAACTTCATCATTTAAGCTTAAAATGCAGCCAGTGGGCAGGAATTTGATGCTGTATCCCTTGTCGCATAGTTGACTAATGCTCAGCAAGTTGTGTTTCAGTCCATCTATAAGCAAAACATTATCAATCACAAAATTCTTTGAATGACCAATCATACCTGTGCCTACCACCTTCATGGTGGTGTTATCTCCAAGTGTAACCTTGCCTCCAGCTCTGGCCTCCAGCGAAATGAACTGATTTGCATCTCCAGTCATATGTCTAGAACATCCGCTGTCCAGGTACCATATGCTCTCACGAGGTCTTGTGTGAGAGCACACCTACAAAATCATCAAATGCCAGTCTTAGGAACCCAAACAGGTTTGGGTTCCTTCTTATGAAAAGAAGAATGCGATGCATGCGTGCTGTGCTGTGCAACAGGCAGTTTGGGTCTCCACACCCAATGTGTACTACGGTGAACAGTACAAGTGTGTGATATGTGTCCTAACATGCCACATGAAAAACATCTAACACCAGGAAAAGGATTAACTAAACGTCGTGAGTGATAGTGCCTCTTCCTAGTAGTGTATGAAACATGCTTTGATGAACTTGCAACAGAATTTTTAAAAGGTGGCGGTGCATAAAATTGTTCAAAAGTAGGCAGTATTTTGTTATTTTCAAAAGCACTGATTTTCACTTTCAAAAACTCAATGTGTTTGTTTAAACTTCCAATTTCAAACATTTTTGCACTTTCAATACTTTCTAACTCAGATGCCAAATCATTCACTTTCTTAAAAGAAAGTTCTAATTCACCATGCGATGTTTTTAACAAGTTATGCTCAACAATTAAGTCAGAATACTTTTTATTCAGTTTATCAAACTCATCTAGTAAAGACATGTGATTGCTGTCAATGGTGGAATGATCCTTAATTAACACTTCATGCTCTTTTTGCAAAGTCAGATAATCTAGTTTCAAACTAGCATGGGTTTTCTTAAGCTTCCTATACGATGTATGAATCTTTTCAGAAACTTAAAATAACTGATCGTAAGTAAGCTCACATACCTCTTCCTGGTCGGACTGACCAGGGTGATCATCAGCCATCAAACACAAGTTTGTTTCCTCCTCTTCAGCTTCAGTCTCAGAAGAGTCGGATGCAGAGTCTGCCCAGAATGCCTTCTGAATCCGCTTCTTGTCCTTTCTGAACTTTAGTTTCTCCTCACTCTTCTCCTTGCTTGGGTGAGCTTTAAGTGTTGGACAATCAGCCTTAATGTGTCAAGGCTTCCTGCATTCAAAACAAACCTATTCAGATGAACCCTTAAAGTTTTTATTGAACTTACCCTTGTTCCACTTCTGATAGTTCTTATGTTTCTTCCTTAGAAAGCTTTTGAATTGCCTTGTGATTAAGGCAACATCATCGCTATCAGACCCGGAAGTGCTAGCATCTGAATCTTTGGCCTTTAGTGCCACTGTCTTCTCTTTCTTGCGTTCACCTGCATCAAGTTGCCTTTGGTTCACCCCTTGCTCGTAAGCAATGAGTGATCCAAGTAAGCTGTCAATAGAGTAAGTATTTAAATCTTTGGATTCAGTAATAGCAGTAATCTTAGCATCTTAAGAAGCAGGCAAACATCTAAGAATCTTGTTCACTCTTTCGTAGTTGGTAAGTTCTCTACCTAAAGCATGCAAAAAGGTAACAATCTGAGTGAACCTTGTGTACATTTCTGAAATAGTCTCACTAGGTTTCATGCGAAAAAGTTCGTAATCATGTAACAAGATGTTTAACCTAGACTGTTTAACTTCAGTTGTACCTTCGTATGTTATACATAATCTATCCCAAATCTCTTTTCCCGTTGTACAAGTAGAAACACGCATATAGTCCTCAGATTTTAAAGCACAAAAGAAACAGTTCAAACATTTGGCATTTAACTGTGCTAAATCATGATCATCAAAAGTCCAATCAGCAAAGGGCAGTTCAGTTTTAACACCATTAACAATTCTATGTGGAGCTTCATAGCCATCCTTAACTAACACCCACATGCGGTAATCAATAGACTGAAGAAAAGTAGACATGCGTGTTTTCCAAAAATCAAATGGAATGTTATCAAACAACGGTGGTCTAGTTATAGAATAACCTTCAGCAGTATTACGATTGTTACAGTTAGTCATGGATCAAATTCAAAAGTTTTTAAACCTAAATTTTAAATCCCGCTCTGATACCACTTGAAAGTTCGAAAGGGATGTTAAGCCCTACTGAACTAGTCCCGAGGCTAACGAAGAGGGGGGGTGAATTGGTTATTTAAAAATTTCACGATAACAACAAAAATCTTTTCGATACTTAGCAGGGGAAACAAGTAAACAATAACGAAAAGATCAACCGACGATATTCACCCAAGCAGTTTATATTGAAAAGTAAAGTGCAAAGCTGAATCAGAAAAGCAAACCAGATTTTATAGTGGTTCGGTCAACTTGACCTACGTCCACTCCCTGGAGCCTCCCCTCCGGGTATTGCACTAAACAAAAGTGACTCTCCTTTTGCTCCCACAGCAAGGCGGAGAAGCCTGTACAAAGCACCTCCTTTTCACCACACAGTGAGGCAGAGAACCTGACCTCCTTTCGCTTCCTCCTGAAGCAGGCAGAGAACCTTCAAACTCCTTTTGCTTCCACCTGAAGCGGGCAGAGAACCCCAGATCTTCTTGCGAACGATCCTCCCGCGAAGAACACCGACTAGACGACAGACGACGAGCGGAGAAGACAACTCTGATCCGTGCTTGGAGCAACCTTAGTGAATCCCTCACTAACTCCCCCTCACAAGATCTCTTCTCTCTCTCCCAACTCTCTCTTCTCTCTAGGGTTTCTCAGGGAAGGAAGGTAGCAAAAGATTTTTCCAAAAATTAGAAAAAGTTCTTTTAAAGGAGGGCTTAAAATTTGCCCTAAATCTCAACTGGTCGGCCAAGATCGTCCAGGACGATCGGAAGATCGTCCTGTACGATCAGTTCAAATTCAGCTGATTCAGTTTGGACGATTAGGCTCTTCTGGACGATCAGTAGAAAAAGTTGTTCATATCGTCCCGTACGATACTACGATCGTCCGGGACGATTAGTGCAAATTGAGGAAAATCATCCAGAAGACAGTTCGGGTCGTCCAGAGAAATCTGTGCTGGATGACCAAAAAATGACTTGATCGTCCAGGACGATTGGGACATCGTCCTGTACGATTAGTTCAAAAAGGCCCAAAATCGTCCTGAACACAGTTCGGGTCGTACAGCTGAAATGCACAAGACGATCACGATCGTCCGGGACGATCCTGAGATCGTCCAGGACGATGTGATCGTATCAATTAAATATTAATTACTTTCCTTAATTACCAGACTAATTTAGGCATAATTGTAGTGCATCGTCCAGGACGATACACGTATCGTCCGGGACGATCAGACCAAAATACTTAAAATAAAACTTGCCTAACTTAATCTGGCGGCTGGGAATTTTTGATTTGAGAATATCGTCCCGTACGATCCAAAGATCGTCCAGGACGATCTGCTTAATCAGACCCTCTTAACTTAGTCGCCCTAATTAGGGTTTCTGTTTTAACTGGATCTTTCAGGACGATGCTACTATCGTCCAGGACGATCTGAACAAAATTTTAACAGAAACTCTAATTCACTCAATCTCTCTCCCTGAGTGTGTGTGTGCAAGGTTACTTGGCTAGGGAATCAGTTACATTACAATTAACTCAATAAAAGGAAAAATCATACATTTGACACACTTGGACCCGATCTTGAGTTGGCTTGAGTAGCTCGCGGTCTTTTGTGCCTGAAACAGATTAGCCAAGCAAAACACACTGGAAACATGTTTGTCATCATCAAAACCAGATTTGCAACACAAACTTTCAATTTTAGAACTGGATTGTATGAGCTGGTATGGAGCTCAGGTTGACCGCTTGAAGAAGAGGGTAACATTATTTTTAGGTACTGAGAGCTGTCTATTTCAAGGATTTAGGGGAGTTCTATCATGTTAGATATCGTCCGTACAGGTGGATAAATTATGGAAGAAAGGTTATATTATATTTCTAGAATATACTCGGGATAGGAGTGTAGAATCTGGATCTTTATAGAATGTCATAATAGTGTGGTAATTTTTTTTTGTCTTCTCTGAGGAACTAGTGAGTTTGACACTTAATAGATATATTGAATTCTATATTTTTATTTTTATGGGTAACTGTATTGATATTCAAGACTCTGTATAGAATGGAACCTAAGGAGCATCAAAAATTAAAAGTGTTACTTTAGGAGTTGGTAGATCAAAAATTTATCCATTCTAGAGTGTCTTTATGGGGATCGAAGCACCTATTTTATTTATGGAGAAAGATGGTACTATACATATGTGCATTGGCTAAAGGAAGCTAAATTAGGTGATAACTAAGAACAAGTATCCTCTATTAAGGATTGATAACTTATTTGATCAACTTATGAAATCTTCTATTTTTTTTTAAGTTAACCTAAGATCTAGGTATTGTTAATTAAAGGTGAAAGAAAAGATGCAGTGAAGAGTGCATTTAGTATAAGATATGGCAGTACAAGTTCCTAGTCATTCTTTTTGGTGTGACTAATGTACTTGAAGTCTTTATGGATCAAATGAACAGGATAATCAACAAATACTTGGATCAATTTGTAATTATATTTATAAATGATATTCTAGTTTATCCAGCTTCTAAGGAAGAGCATGCAATACATCTGAGGATTATCCTACATACTATGGGGAACATCAACTGCACACCAAATTTTCCAAATATGAATTTTTTTTGAAAAAATAATTTATTTTTGGGGCACATGGTGAGTGATGTAGGTATTTTTTTGGATCCCCATAAATTTCAAGTGTTGCTGATTAGCCAAGGCCTACCATATTATTTGAGGTGCATAATTTCTTAAGCAAGACTAGTTTTTATAAGAAGTTTACTAGGCATTTTTCTTAGATTTTTGCACCTCTGATGAGACTTACTTAGAAGTTAAAAAATTTTCTTTGGAAATCTAATTTATTGCAATCCAGAAGCTTGAACTTATATTTTGATGATTACAAATATTATTGAATGATTATTTAGTTTTTTCTTCTTTGTATATTAGATATATCTTTTCTATGTGTACTAATATTTTAGGTCCATCATATATCAAGAAACGCTAAAGGATTAGGGCTCAAGACTGTGTAGTACAAGATTAATATTTGTAAGTCTATAATTTTATCTTTTCTTGAGTAATGTATTGTATAAGGTGTGTGCTAGCTTAGCAACTGTGTACAAACACATAGGGGAGTGAAAATCAAAATATTTTAATTTTACTGTAAATCATACTGTGCCATCATTGATCGTATTGTATGATATGTTAAAATGGAAATTAATTAAATTATTTTATTTAAATTAAATTAAAAATTATTTTGAATAAAACTAATTATACAGTTTGAACACCACATTATACTGCATGATCAATTGTAATCAAAAATTGGATGTCGAATCTAAGTTACTTAAAATAGGAAAATTTAAAATTTAAAATTTAAATCATCTGTACTATATGAAATATATTATACTATACAATTAGTTGATTGTTTGCTTAATTTTTTCCATTAATTAAGGGATCAAATCAAATTAGTAAGATTTAATTTTATTACTGATTGTATTGTATGATCATTGATCATACTGTACAACTTACTCGAGGAGTCTTTGGATGATATTTGGTTCATCCAATACGATCTAAAAATCATGCTGTACAAATAACCCGAGGACTCTCTGGATGAAATTTGTTTGTCTAGTACAATGCGATAATTTTTTTCCACTGATCGTACTGTATGGTTATAAATCTTACTAGATAATCTTCGATGGAGTAAACTAATCATATTGTATGATGGTTATATCGTACTGTATGAACCGTTGTAAAAGAATCGAAAATTAGGATTTTTCTTGGAGCCTTATATTTAAATAACTCTTATTTCATTTTGAAGAGTCTTTTGGCTATTTGAAGAATTCTAAGAGAGCTCTTTTTGAGGTCTTGTCTTTGTTGAGAGAGCTTTAAGAGAGAGAACTTAGAACTTATGAGAGAAAGGGGAAGAAGTTGTGTGTAAAGGAAAAGTAGTGTGGGAGGGGTTTTCACATAGTTGCTCTGAGCAAACTTTTACCTTAGTTCCTCCTTGTGTCTTCATTGATCTTGAGAGAAGCTTTGTTGAAGAAAATTTTCAAGGCCAAAGATTGCCGGCAACTCTGCCACACTTTGGGTGAAAGGGATTCTGCTACTCCGATGTACCACTGGTGAAAGGGATTCGGCTACTCTGCCCAACATTGGTGAAAGGGATTCAGCTACTCTTCCATACCGACTTGATGGAAGATATTTTATAAGGGCTTCTTTGCCTTGTAGTGGGGACAAAAGGAAAGACACTAAAGGTTTAGTATAATACTTAGAGTTGAGGACTCTGAGGAGTGGACAAAGGACAAGATTAAACGAACCACTATAAATCTCTACTGTGTTTGTTCTTATTTATAGCATTTTATTTTTCATATTTTAATTTCAATGATTTATTATCTTGCATACATATTTTCATGCAATCCGGTTTGTGTTGAGACTTGTAATTGACTAAAAAAGAAAGGAACAAAAATATATTTTTATTTTTCTACAAAAATTCAAAAAGAAAATTTGGTTCTTATTTAATTATTCGCTTTAGCATTAAAAATTAGATTTTGATTTTAAGTTGTTGAAATTGGTTTTGAATTTCAAAAGAAGATTTTTTTGTAAAAGATTTTATTTTAAAACACTAATTTACCCCTCTCTTGGTGTACCTTTCGTAGTTCAAGTGGGTTAACACCCACAAATTGAACTTTCAATTGGTATCAGAGTGGGTTCTCTAGAATTGTTGGGTTAAAAACCTTGAGTAGATCCAGCGGCTAATTTCAATGGTAACCGTAATACTATAAAAAGATACTCGATTACTCATCGAGCATTGTTTGATAATATTCCTTTTAATTTTTGAAAACTTCGTATATCTACTTTTCTATAATCAATTAACTATCATATGTGGTACATGATACAATATGATATACTGCTCCATCTCACATTGTTAATGGCATCAAGGAAGAAATTCCTTTTACTAAATTAAAGCTTTGAGGACAGAGACTTTTTTCAACTCAATGCAAAATACTTAAAATATTTTTTTTGTGCTTTAAAGTCTGTGGATTATAAGCATGTTTCTTCATGTATGACTAGTAAGATAATTTGGGATAGATTATGTATAACATATGAAGAAACCAATGAAGTTAAATAATCCCATTTGAAATTATTGCTACATGACTATGAACTCTTTCACATGAAATCTAACAAAATAATAACTGGCATGTACACTATATTTACTATGATAGAAACCTCATTGCATGCACTAGGTAGAAATTTATCAAAATCTTAAGCGGTTAATAAGATCTTAAGTTACTTACCTGATAGTTTTGATACTAAAGTCAGTGTCATTTGTGAATCAAAGGATTTGAATATTTACTCTATTGAAAATTTACTTGCCTCACTCATTGCTTATGAGTAAAACATGAGCCAAAGATTGTTATATGCAAGGGATTGGGGAAAAGAGAAGATCGTGGCATTGAAGGCCAATAATTTAGATAGAAACATCTCTGGAGCAGATGAGAACAATGAAATAGCTTTGATTACATGATAGTTCAAAAGCTATTTGAGAAGAAAGTAGAAGCGGTTCCACAATATGAGTAAAGAAAAAGTAAAAAAATTTAATAAAGTTTTATCTGATGTTATTTTTTTTAAAACAGGAATCCAGGACATCTAAAGTCTAATTGCAACAATCTCAAGAATCACCCTACTAGGGAAAAGGGTGAAGAAAAGTTCAAGTCCAATAAGGGCAAGCAAAGAATGCAGAAGGCTTTCTAGACAGACTCAGCCTTAGATTCATTTAAATCGGAACCTAAGGGGGAGGTAGCTAATTTGTGCTTAATGGAAAATGATACAATTATTAACTTCAATCAAGAGGAGTTATGAGAATTATCGTATGAAGATTTTCTTTCAATTTCTAAAAAAATGCATAATTAATATAAAAAACTTAAAAATAACATAGATGTTTAAAAAAGATTTTTTTGATTTAAAAATTGAGCATGACATGTTAGTTAAAGATCATTTTGACCTAAAGCCTGAACATGTCTCACTAGATAAAGAACATGCATCATTACTAGATAAATTTGATAAGTTAAATAAGAAGCATATTGACTTAAGCAAGTCACATGAATCCTTAAAAACTTAGTATATTGAACTAGAAATGCATTCAAGGAATTAGAGACTTGCAATGGAACTAGACACTAGCGAGCATACATTGAAATTTAAAGTTGAGAGTTACAAAAATGCAAATAAATTTTTACAAAGGAAAATAACTGCATTACAAAAATAATACACAAGGCCCTACACTATCAATAAAGCCATAACCTAAGGCACATTATGTATGATATATACCTAGCAAGAGGCACTATCCCCCATATAGGTTAGTGAATCCATTTCTATGGGCTAAGTGTTATTGTTGTGGCATGCTAAGACACATATCATGTACATGCATTTTCACCATAGAACACACCAAGTTTGGAGATCCAAGGTCTCATCAAATCATACCATTCATTCATTGAAGAATAAGGTGGAACCCAAACTCACCTAGGTTCCTAAACCTAACCTCTAATTGACTTTGCAGAGATGCTCTCACAAAAAGCCTAGTGAAAGAATATGGTAACAAGATAGGGGCTGTTCAAGGCATATGCCAGAGACATAAAGCAGTTCTTAATGCTAGAGTCCAAGGGTGGAGGTAAGGTAACTTTATGACACAAAACTACTAAGAAAGTGGTTGGAACAAGTACAACTGGCAAATCAAATAGTTTTATTATTAAAAATATACTTTTAATAAATTTCTTAAAACATAACTTGCTTAGCATTAGCCAACTTTATGATAAAGGTTTTGACATTAAGTTTTTTCTAATAAATGCATGATTACTTTAAATGGAATAATTATTTTAGAAGGAAAAAGAATATATAATGTTTGTATGCTTGATTTATCTAGTATCGATAATTATAATATTCTTTGCCTAAAAATTGTTTTGGATGAATCATGGCTATGGCATTGGCGACTATATCATGCCAGTATGAACATACTTAGAAAGATAACCCAACAGGATTTAGTTAGAGGTATCCCCAAGATAGACTTCTTTAAGTATCATTTGTATGATGCCTGCCAATTAGGGAAGCAAACTAGGTCATGTTTCCATTCAATTAAGGATATCACCACCTATAGATCGCTAGAGATTTTACATATGATCTGTTTGGTCCTGTTAGTTCAACCAGCTTAGGTGATAAAAGTTTTGGATTTGTGATGCTGGATGATTTCTCCAGATTCACTTGGGTTTGATTTTTGGCACATATGAGTAAGTCTTTTGATAAATTTAAAGTGTTATTCACTTGGATTCAAAGGAAGTTTGGATGTTTGACTTTCATAATTCATAGTGATTATGGCGGAGAATTTGATAATAAAAATTTAAATTATTTTGCAAAGAGTCTGGAATTGATCACAAATTTTTTGCCCCCTAGAACCCCACAGCAGAATGGTATAACTGAAAGAAAGAATAAGACATTAGTGGAAGTTGTTAGGGCTATGTTAGTTGAGTGTTCCCTCCCTAGATATTTTTTAGAAGAAACAGTGAATACTGTATATTATGTGCTAAATAGGATGAATATTTGATCCCAATTAAATAATGCACCTTATGAGTTGCTTAAGGGTAAGACACCTAATGTTTCACATTAGCGTATTTTTGGGTGAAATTATTTTATGCTTATTAATGGTAAATTCATCTAGGAAAATTTGATTATACTTCAAATGAAGGAGTCTTTTTAGGTTATTCCTTAGTAAGTAATGCATACATGACCTTTAATAAGAGGACCTTAGTTGTAAAAGAATCCACCCACATCATTTTGATAAATCTAATAAATTTGTTGAAGCCATGATAAATGGTGATTAAGTAGTAGAAATTACCTATGGAGTAGGTACTATTGATATAGGAGATGGAGTAGAACCTCAGGAGCCTTTACCTTGAGAGTGGAGATATTCCTCTAGTCACCCTAGGGTGCTTATATTAAGAGATCCATTTCTAAGGGTTAAGACTAGGCATGGTCTTATAAAAGAAGTTAGCCATACAGTTTTCATCTTCATGGTAGAACCCTAATATAGATCAAGCCCTTAGTGATGAATTCTGAATCTTAGCCATGCAAAAGAAATTGAATCAATTTTTTAGGAATAATGTATAGGGGCTAGCTAGTAGACTTTTTTATCAGAGTTTAGTTGGCACCAAATGGGTATTTAAAAAATGTTGAATGACTTTAGATCAATGATTGGGAAAAAGGCTAGATTAGTAGCTACGAGATATAATAAAAAATAAGTGATAAATTTTGAGGAGATGTTTGCCCTTGTAGCAAGATTAGAAGCCACTAGAGTGCTACTAGCATTTTCATAATTTAGAGGCTTAAAATTATATCCAATGGATGTGATGAGTGCATTTCATAATGGGGTGATCAAAGAAGATGTTTATATAGAATAACCCCTAGGTTTTGAAAATTCATCAATTCTCAACCATGTTTATAAATTAAAGAAAGCTTTATAAGGATTGAAATAGGCACCTAGGGTATGGTATGAGAGACTTAGCACCTTTCTCCTAGATAGATCATTTGTTAAGGGTAGTGTAGCTACAAACCTATTTCTTAGTAAAATAGGAGATGATATTCTCATAGTTGAGATCTATGTCGATAACATATTATTTGGATCTACAAATGGAAAGCTATGTAATAAATTTTTAGATAACATGGAGTAAGGTGTTTGAGATGAGCATAATGGGAGAGTTGAGTTACTTCCTTGGGTTTAATGTAAAGTAGAAAAAGGATGGTACCTTACTTAGTCATGTTAAATACATTAATGAGATTTTGAAAAAAAAAATTGATAAGGAAGATTCTAAAAGTATAAATATACCAATGAGCTCAACCATCTAGCTTGATAAGGATGTAGATTAAAAATTAATGGATTAAAAAAATATATAGGGGAATAATAGGACAACTTCTTTATTTGACCATTAGCAGATGTGATATTATATTTAGTGTTTGTCTCTATATTAGTTTTCAGACTGATCCTAATGAATCCCATATAATTGCTATTAAGAGAATTCTTAGGCACCTAAAACTTAGGCACTAGTATCCTAGATATGGCACCACCATTGAAATCGAGGGATATTCATTCTCAAATTTTACAAGGTGTAGAGTAGACAGGAAGAGCACTTCTTACACTTATTAATTCATAGGATAATTTTTAGTTTCCTGGTCTAGTTAAAAATAGAATTCTATAGCCCTATTCACCATTGAGGTAGAATGCATAGCTATAGGAAGTTGTGTTGCTCAAGTCTTATGGCTAAAGCAATAAATTCTTGACCATAGAATTTATGTAGGTGTTATCCCCATCATGTGTGATAACATTAGTGCTATCTATAACTCAGAAAATCAAAGCCAACATTCTTACACAAAGCATATTGACCTTAAACATCATTTAATTAGAGATTACGTAGCTAAGGGATACATAATTGCATCAGGTGGCTACCAAAAATCAATTGGCAGATATTTTTATCAAACCCCTTAAATATGATCTTAATTATGACACCTTTAACAAGCTTAGGATTAGACTAGTGTCATTGAAATTCATGCTTAAACAAATTAGGGTAGAGGTATGATTAGAAGTATGTGTAGTTATTTGCATGTTTTGTTCTATTTTTTTGTTTGTGCTTTTGTTTATCTATTTGTTTATTGATAAAATTGCTTATGAAATAGTCCCTGATCATCACTCATAAATTGTTTTTAGCCACATAGTACTATATGAACCATATTTAATACTGTACGATCCATTATAGTCTGCAAAGCTAAACCATTTAATAAATCCATCTATCAAGATCACCCCAATTATTGACCATCATACTATACGATCACCCCATCATACAGTATGATCCATGTGGCAGTAACCATTGGACATCTTTAAGTCAATCAGCATGGTATTTAATTTTCCATCATACTGTATGAACATCTGTTCATACTGGACAATCACTTTAGTCAACAGTCATACTTATAACTCCTCGGGATGAACAAAATTAAATTGATCGTACTGGATGAAACCCATTTGTAATATATGATTTGATGGTTGACTATTTATTGTTAATGGGATGTCTTGGATTACTTATTTATACAATTTAATCACCCTATCATATTATATGATCTACCTTATCTATATAAGGGAGAGAAATCCTTTCACTTTCCTCACACCTTTAAACTTCAAACTCCTTCCTTTCCTATGCACACTCTGACTCTAATTTTTATGGCACAAAAGCATAGTCGATTGGACTTCCACAAAAGGGTCAATCCAAGATTTCAAAATGAGGAGGACTTGGATGCTTATGCTCGCTACAAAAGTTCCTCCATCACTGACTATAAAATCCTGATTCAGGAAACTCTCTCATTTCAGGCACTTTAGTTATTTTTGCGATATACTCTTTAATTCTTGATTTTTCTCGCCTATCCCTACCATATTGAGTTTTTATTAGAATTCTTCTCAAACCTCTGCACTACTTCCAAACACATCACTATGCAATAACATGTCTATCAACACCAGGTTACTATGACCATTGATGATCTATATAAATATCTCTACCTTTCTAACACTGGTCCCACCCTGCATTTTGTTTCAAGATCTTTAGAATTAAATTAGACCAATATAAATTTAACCATTAGGAACACTCCCTTAACACACGATCATCCCTTAGTAAGTACTATGGTCCCAAATGCCCATGTTAATTAGAATGTTCTTCAAAATATTGTTATTCCCAAAGCTGGTGACCATATCAACATCACTCCCTCACTCTCCTTGGTCTCATATTATTATATAGCTAGCATGCAATTCAATGTCTATGATATGATCATTAGGTACATAGAAAATATCTCCTCCATTAGAATTCGAGCATGGAAAAAGCAGAACGTAAGCTTAGGATATCTCCCTTTCTATGTACTCTCTTAAAATATTAATAAATAAATTAATAATTTGTGTAAAATGAAAAATTCAAAATTAACAGTCTTTCTCTATATTTTAATTTGTAAATCTAACCAATAATATTTGGCATCATAAAAAAGGTGGAGATTGTTGCAATTTGGGAGCCCAAACTTATATTTTGATGATGACAAATATTATTGGATGATTATTTAGTTTCTCCAATACTTTTATTGGATATATCTTTTCTGTGTGTACTAATATTTTAGGTACAACATACATCAAGCATCACTTAGGGATTAGGGCTCAAGACTCGGTAGTGTAGGATTGATATTTATAAGAGTCTATATTTTTATCTTTTCTTGAGTCAATATATTATATAACTTATATGTTAGCTTAGTAACCGTGTACACACACAATGGGAGTGAAAATAAAAAAATTTAAATTATAAATGAGGCTGTGAAATCAATAATTGTACTTTATGATATGTTGAAATAGAAATTAATTAAAATATTTTATTTAAATTAAATTAAAAATTATTTTGAAATATAACTAATTGTATTGTATGAACACCACATCATACTAGATAATCAATTATAATTAGAAACCCCATCGTCAAATCTAAGTTAACTAAAATAGATAAATTTGAATTTTAAAATTTGAACTATTTATTTTGTATGAAATATTTGGTACTGTATGATCAGTTGTTTGTATACCTAATTAGGTCCATTAATTAAGGGATCAAATAAAATTATTTAGATCTAATTTAATTACTTATCATACTGTACGATCATTGATTATATTATACGACTTACTAGAGGAGTCTTTGTACGAAATTTGGTTCATCCAGTATAATCTAAAAATCATACTAAATGAACAACATGAGGACTCTCTGGTTGAAATTTGTTCATCCAGTATGGTCTGATATTTGATTTGAACTGATCGTACTATACAGTTATAAATCATATTGGATTATCTTTGATAGAGTAAACTAATTATACTAAATGATGTCCATATTGTACTATACAAATATTTGCAACATAATTGATAATTAGGGTTTCTCTTAAATCATTATATTTAAATAACTCTTATTTTATTTTGAAGAGTCTTTTGGCTATTTGAAGAATTTTGAGAGAGTTCTTTGTGAGGGCTTGTCTTCTTGAGAGAGCTTGACGAGAGAGAAATTAAAACTTGTGAGAGAAAGAGGAGAAGTTGTGTGTGAGGGAGAAGTAGTGTGAAAGGGTTTTTCATACAGTTGCTATGAGCAAATGTCTACCTTAGTTCCTCCTTGAGCCTTCATTGATCTTGAGGGAAGATTTATTTAAGAAAGTTTTTAGGGCCAAAGATCGCTGACAACTCTGCTATACCAAGGGTCATAGAGATTCTGCTACTCCGCCACACAGTTGGTGAAAGGGATTCAGCTACTCCACCGTATCGGGTTGGACGAAGAGATTTTGTAAGGGCTTCTCTGCCTTATTATTGGGGTAAAAGGAAAGAAACTAACGATTTAGTACAATACTTGGAGTGGATGTAAGTCAAGGTTGACTAAACCACTTTAAATCTCTGGTGTGTTTGTTCTTATTTTCTGCATTTTATTTCATGCATTTTAATTTCTGTGATTTGTTATCTTACATACTTATTTTTGTTCAATCTGGTTTGTATTGAGACTTGAGATTGATTAAGAATAATTCTTAGTTCTAAAAAAAATAGAAAATAAAAGAAATAAAAAATAATATATTTTTCTACAAAAATCAAAAAAGAAAATTTGGTTCTTGTTTCATTATTTGCTTCCGCATTAAGAAAATCATATTTTGACTTGAAGTTGTTGAAATTGGTTTTAAATTTCAAAAGAAGATTTTTTTTTTTGTAAAAGAACATTTTTTTAAAACACCAATTCACCCTCCTCTTAGTTTGCCATTCGTAGTTCGTGGTTTAACACCCACAAATTGAACTTTCATGATTATGATGCGAGTTATAAGAGGTTGAAAGGTTATTTAATATCTCCTCCAGTTTTAACTATCCCGTCAAGTACATAAGGGTTTCAGGTACTTAGTGATACTTCATTAAAAGGATTGGAATGTGTTCTGATGCAGCATGGGAAAGTTCTAACTTATGCTTTTCGGAAGATAAAGCCATATTAAAAGGATTATCTGACTCACAATTTAGTGCTTGCTATTGTTTTGTTTGCATTGAAGATTGAAAACACTACTTATTCAGAATTTGATATAATATTTTCACTAATCGATAAAGCTTGAAGTACAAAATCACATAGAAAGATTTGAATCTATGGAAAATAAGGTGGCTTGAGCTGATTTAGGACTACAATCTGACTATTCAGTATCAACCTAGTAAGGAAAATATAGTGGTAGATGCTCTAAGTAGAAAATTTTTTGAAAGGTTGTCTTCTACTTACCTCTAACAATATTCTAATTCAAGATATGGAGAGAGTAGAGCTAGAATTTAATTCTTTCATTGATCAAAGTTTAAGTGTGTTGGCCTAGATAATTATACAACCATCTCTACTAGAAAGAATTTAAAAAGCTCGGTGTAATATTCATTATCCTAAAATTAGATAATTAAAGTTCATTAAGCATGGGAAAATGAGTTATCATGAAATGGATAAAAATATAGGTTTTGGTTGTACACTGCAGTGCCAGGAAGCACCACTATGGCATTGAGTCTCAAGTGAGAATATTCTAGGAGCATCTATAAGATTATCTTGGAGCTCATCGATGCTAGGTCAAAATAGTAGAATTATAATATTCAAATAAATAAAATTATTTTTCCATCTCCATTCACCCACCTACCTTGCTGGAGAAGAGAGGAGGAGAAGGGAAGGGGAGAAGAGGAAAGAGAAAGAGAGGGAGATATTTTGGAGGCCAAAGCTCAGGTTTTGATCATCGGGCAAGTTAGAGAAATTATAAAGCATGAGGTAAACTTCTAAATTTCTATTTCTAATTTTAATTTCCATTATTTTATAAAATAATATAGATTAAAATGTGTTTATCTCAAATTTTACAAAGTTTTCACTAACTATTTATATTTTGTCACATGCTTTCATCCGAATGTTTTGAATATAAGAAATCAAAATTTTACTCATTGGGTTTCCTATGCAAATTTCTAACTATATATTTGAATTGAGATTTCTTTTACAATTAAGATAGTTATGTAAAAGTCTTAATTTTGAAACTATGAATGAAATATAATGAAACATGAAAGTCAAGTGAAAGTGAATCAATGAGGAAGTATTATGTGAAGGATCTAGACATTTTTGTATAAGTAGCATTACAAGTAACTTAAAATGTTAAGCATACTCTACAACCCTAAAATTGTGTTTCACTATTTTAAATATTACTTTAATGTTTCATTATTTCCTTTTTATTTATAGTGCAACATCAACTGTTTATTTAAATATTGATATCATAGAAGGGTCAAGATATGAAGTCTACTGAGCTAGTTATGTTCGTCCTGCTCTTTTAAATTTTTCAGGAAAAGGGAAGGACCTGGTTGAGTAGATGAGTGTAGAAGTAGGCTTCCTAATTCTAGTGTTTGAGGTATTAATTTTCTATTCTAGTTTATTTATTTTGATGTATAGACATTCTTGCTCTAAATTAATGTAATTATATTTTGTTGAAATGAAATTTGGTTTATATTGATTTTATAGTTTTGAAATTTCATAGATCTGGTTGTTATTATTGATGGTTGAGAATAAAAATTGGTTTAGGTAAACCAATCCTTCCTTTAGATCTTACGGCATCACAGAGTGGTATCAAAGCGATGATTTGGAAGGATTAGAGATTGTAACTAGCATTATAGGAAATAAATTATATTGGTAAGGGAAAAGAGTTTGGAGTATTATAGACTATAATTTGTTAGTTATGTTGTATTATTAAATTATCCTATTTTTATTTAGATTAAAGTGTTAGTGCATCATGAACCCCCATAAGTAAGAGGCAGTTAATGGACAAAGTTCTAATTAGGCTACAGCAGGTCAGAGTATAGTGGGGGAGATAATTTTTATTTGGTGATGAAGGTTATTAGTTTGGTGGCCTAGCTAATGAGTGAAGCTCAAGGTGGAATGGTTGGAGTATAGGGGGGACGAAGTAGATGAACATTTATAACTCTTTCAAAGATTGAAGCAGCCAAATTTCTAGGGTACTATTTAGCCTTAAGCGATCAAGGATTAGTAGATGAGAGTAGGAAAGTCAGTCAATATTATGTAGTGCCCAAAAGGAAGAAGAGTTTCATGTGCAGTATTTCTATTATATGGAGAGGTGGAGCGCTGGTGGATAGGGTAGCAGAGGGATAGATTTCAGGGTAGAGTGAATGCTGAGGTCAATTGGAAGGAGTTCATATAGACTTACAAGATTTGGTTTGTGTCGCTATTTACCAGGAAATAGATATTAGAGTCTTTTCTGGTATTAGTGTATGGGAGATATATAGTAATGCAATATGAGGTGGAGTTCGCAGCTCTTACTAGATATGCTCCCTAATTAGTGAGCACCCTTGAACAGAAGTGCTATCAATTCTTATAGGGTCTGAGAGATAGTTTGAGGCATCTCTTGGTCCCATTTCATAGTAGTGACTTTTTGAGCTCATGGAGAGAGTAGGGATGATGGAGAATGATATGATGTCCACCCAAAAGTGATGGGATGCTAGTAAGAAGTGATTTGGAGGAGAGCCTTCCAAAAGTGTATTTAATGGGAATAAGTCGTGAGTGGAAGTTAATGATTCTAAGATGGAAGGACCTATAGTATCTAGGAGTGTTGGAGGATTTATATCTATTACCATTACATCTATCTATGATTTTTATAAAAGGATCTATATAGATAGATGTTATTTATATGTGGGTCAATGCTTCAGGTGGGTCATAAGGTGGTGCAGTGCCCACAAAGAGCACCAGACAGCAAGCTTGAAGCTAAGGGTAATCAGAGTTAGAGGCAATAGCCAGCCCCACCAAGTACATATAGTGAGGCATATTATTCCTGTAATGAAGGGAGATTTGGAGGAGATTATTCAGTCGATCAATATGAGGAGCTCAATGGGAGTCTATCCTAGTTGTTAGTGTAACTCCAAAATAGCCTAGAGTTTATAATATGATGTAGCAAGAGGTGAGAGAGGCACCAAATGGAGTGATGGGTATGACATATAATTTTGAGTGACCTTATAGTATTCTTTTTTAATCTAGTGTGAGTCGCCCTTTCATGTAAAAGCATATTCTAATTTATTTAAGTTTTGCCAATGATCTATTATCTCTTGAGTTATTTGTTATGTTGCTAATGAGGGATCTGATATTTATTAATAAGGATTTTACGTGCGAGCTTGACATTTCATAGGAAGTTTGCATCAACACTGATCTTGTTGCCTCTAAAGGATTTCAACGTGATAGTAGGAAATGATTAGTTTTAATCATTTGTCATAAGAAGTAGAGAGTTTGTGTGTTGATGGGGAACTGTTTTATTTTATTGGTGCTAGGAGTGACTTATAATCTCTTATTTACGTGTTGCAAGTAGATAAAGCTTCAAGGAAGGGGAATTTTATGTTTTTGGCCTATATGAGAGATTTGAAGAAATATTTTAAAGGCCTTGAGGATGTTCCAATACTAATGGATTTCCTTGATTTCAGAGCTATATGGATTATCTCAAGAAAGGGAGGTGGTGTTTTGTATTAAAGTGGTGTAAAGTACAACCCAAACTATAAAAGCCCCTTATAGAATGGCACCAAGAGAATTATAAGAGTTGAATGAACAATTACAGGAGCTGGTAGATAGATAATTTATCATACTGAGTGTGTCGCCTTAGCGAACCCCTATATTATTAGTAAAGAAGAAAGATGGATCTTTGCGAATGTGTATAGATTATCTAGAGCCGAATAAGATAATGGTGAAGAATAAGTATTCATTGCTAAAGATAGATGATTTCTTTGATTAGTTGGAAGGTGCAACTATATTTTCCAAGATTAATCTAAGATCGGGTTATCATCAGTTGCATGTGAAGGCTAAAGATGAGGTGAAGACTGCCTTCAGTATCAGATATGGGCAGTTTGAGTTCCTAATAATGTTGTTTGGTATGATGAATATACTATCAATGTTTATGGGTCTGATGCATTGATTGTTCATGGAGTACTTGGATTAGTTTATTATTATGTTCATTGATGATATCCTCATATATTAAAAGTTTGAGGAGAAGCATGAAGCCTATTTGAGGTTGACTCTCAAGATGTTAAGGCAACAAAACTTATATGTGAAGTTTTTAAAGATTGAGTTTTTGCTAACTTATGTGGCATTTCTAAGACATGTATTGAGTAATGAGGGGATTACTGTGGATCCTTAGAATGTTCAGGGTATAGTGGATTTGCTAATGCTGGCATCTGTGATCAAGGTTCATAGTTTTTTGGGGTTGGCAGGATGTTATAAGAAGTTTGTCAAAGGCTTTTTACGGATTGCTATCCCTCTGACTTGATTGACTTAGAAGGTCATTCAATCTAAGAGGAATCTAGAGTGTGAAAAGAGTTTCCAATAGTTGTAGCAGTGCTAGTGTCAACCGTTATGTTGACAATTCTATTTGGTTCAGAAGGATTCCAGGTGTATAGTGATGCTTCCTTGGAGGGCCTTGGATGTGTGTTGCAATAAAATGGAAAAGTGATGGCTTATGCTTCGAGGAACTTGAATCCATATGACAAGAACTACCCAACTCATGAATTAGAGTCAGAGACAATTATATTTGCATAAACAATTTGGTGACATTATCAATATGGTGTCAAATGTGAGATATATATTAACCTCCATAGTCTGAAGTATATTTTCACCCTAAAGGAGCTGAATTTATGGAAAATAAGATGATTAGAGTTGATAAAAGATTATGATTTGAATATTATTTTTTAGTCAGGTAGTGCAAATTTGAATTTTAATGTTTGAGCAAGAAATCAATTAGAGTGGCAGCCAATTTGGTTACTTCTGAGGAGGCATTGTACGAGGAAATTGAGAGGCTAGTGATAAAAGTAGTGCATTCATCCGATGTGTTAGTTAGGGTTATTTCTCATATAATAGTCCACCCGTCATTACAAAACAGGATAAAAGAGGCATCAAAAGTTGATAAGGAATATGTGATGTTGACAAAGTAGATTCAGTCTAGAAAGAGAGTTGACTTGCAAGTAGATAAGCAAGGCATAATTTTATGTGGTAATAGGTTCTAGGTTTTAAATAATGGAGATCTAAGGAAGGAGATTTTGTATGAAGCCCACTACTTTGGGTATATTATTCATCAAGGCGATACTAAAATGTATCGTAATCTGAGGTCCATATTCTAGTGGCCCAGGTTGAAGCGAGAGGTGGCATAATTTGTTTTTAAATATGAAGCAAGCTAGATGGTAAAAGTTGGGCATTACAGACCCTATAGACTATTATAGCCATTGCCTATTCTTGAATGGAAATGGGAAAAGATCACTTTGGATTTACTCTGGGTTTTCCTAAGTTTAGAAAAATCCATGATGCAATATGGGAGGTTATAGATAGATTAATAAAGTCTGCTCAATTTCTACTAAATAGGCAAACTTATTTTGATGAAAACTTGGCTCACCAGTGTGTGAAAGAGATTGCCAGGTTGTATGGAATTCCTAAGGTTATTATTTTTTATTATAATGGTAGGTTTAACTTGAAGCTGTGGAGAGGTATTCTGGAAGGTTTGGGGATGAAGTTGAATTTTAAAATAGCCTTCCACCCTCAGAAAAATTTGCAGTCAGAGAGGGTGATTCAAATTATAGAAGAAATATTGATGCTATGAGTTCTGAATTTTGGTGAAAGCTAGTAAGATCATATACCTCTAATTAAATTTTCCTATAATGTCATATTCTAGGAAAGTATCAATATAGCTCTGTATGGGACTTTATGTGGAAGAAGGTGTAGGACACCATTATCTTTAGCTGAGGTAAGAGAAGGCTGATTAGTTCTAAACTAGTAGACAATATGACTGAAAAATTCAAACTAATAAGGAATTGATTGGAAGCAGCTCAGGACAAATAGAAGAAATATTTTGATCCAAAGCACAAGTCTATGGAATTTCAAGTTGGTGATGTTTTGTATCTAAAAGTTAGTCATATATAAGTTGAAAGAAGGTCTAAAAATGATAACAAGCTAAGTCCTTGGTTTATAGGACCATTAGAAGTGAAAAAAGAATTAGACAATTAACTTAGAGATAATTCTTGATAGAGAATTTGTCTGATATCTATAAAGTATTTCATGTGTCGGTATTAAGGAAATGGGTATCATATGTAGATCGGAGAGTCCTAGAAGCTAAAGTGGATGTGCAGCCCAATCTGACCTACAAGGAATTGCTTGAGGTTATTCTGGTTTTTGATGTTAAATTATTAAAGAAAAAACACATTCCAATGGTCAAATTTCAGTGGAAGCATAGGTTAGAAAGGGAAGCCACTTGGGAGAAGGAAGTTGAGTTAAGGCAACTGTATCTAGATTGTTCTGATTGAAATATTGAGGATGATATTTTTTGTAAGGAGGGAAGAATGTAAAATTCATTGTTCCAAAGCTCATGTAATTAAAATTAATTAAGTTAAATACTCATTTGTAGTTGATGTAATGTGCAATTATAGGTTTTAAAATGTGAAATGGGGCTTGAATAAACCAAGGTTTAGGTTGGAAAGTGAAAATCCAATGCTTGAAAAATGTTCTAGGGAACCACGGTGCCCTGATTGTCAGCACTGTAGTGTTAAGCTCTCTAAAAAGTGAATTAAAAATTTGTTTTAAGTGTGCATTGCAGTAACAAAAAGCGTCTCCATGGCGCTAAGTCTTAGATGAGTCCATTCTGAGAGCATTTTGAAGATTTCGTAGGAGCACAATAGCACTAGGAAGGCGAGCACTGTGGTGCTAGATCAAAATAGTGGAATTATAATATTAAAATATTTGAAACCATTTTTCATTTTTATTCATGGAGCTACCTTTCAAGGGAAGTTAGGTGCTGAAGGATGGATAGAAGAGGAAAGAGAAAGAGAGGGAGAGGTTTTAGAGGCCAAAGCTCAACTTTTGATCATTAGGCTAGTCAAGAAAATTATAGAGCACGAGGTAGACTTCTGAATCCCTATCTTTGATTTTAATTTCCACTATTTTATTAAAATTTATGGATTAAAATATGTTTATCTTATATTTAATTAAGTTTTCGCCATGTAATGTTTTACAGGTTACTGCATGCTCAATTCTGAATGTTTTGACTATTAGAATTCAAAATTTTACCGAATAGTTTTTCCAACACAAATTTTTGAGTATATATTCTGATTGAGGTTTCTCTAGCAATTAACATAGTTATGTAAAAGTCTTAAAATATTCATTAGAGTGCCCCTCTAAAATTGTAAGTGAAAAAAGAAATGTTTAGTAAGTATGCTGGTATACAGGCAATGTGATATTTTATAAGTAATTCATGCATTATTTGGATATTGCTTTAAATTTCTAATTTAATTATTATTACATTATATTTATATTACGCATAACATAGCATTGAAGATGTTTTGATATATGGAAATGTGCACTCTTTGTTAAGTGATAAGGTCCCTATCTGTTTAGGGCATATATGGAGGGATTCTAGACCCACTTACTAAAATCGTAGGTGGGAGGTTATGCAACATTGTATATACTCTTCAGGCCCTACTTTCTATATGTAGGTGAGAGAGGAAAAAGGGAGACATAAGTCGAAGTAGAGTTATAAGTAGGCATCAAACCATGTGCATCATAATCATTACATTGCGTTGATGTTAATGAAATAAGTATAAGTAACAATTTAAAATGAATGGTAAAATTTCTAAAACTATGAATGAATTTTGATCAAACATGAAAGCCAAGTGTAAGTCAATCTCTGAGGCCAAGTATTCTATGAAGGATTTAAAAATTTTTGTATAAGTGGCTTTGCAAGTAAGTTAATATGTTAAATATACACTAGAATTCTAAAATTGTGTTTCACGCTTTTGCTATTGTTCTTTTACTTTAATGTTTCTTTATTACAATTTTTTTTACAATGCAACTTCAACTTCAACTATTATTATATATATGTATGTGTGTGTGTGTGTGTGTGTGTGTGTGTGTGATATTTCAAGAAAAGGGAAGGGCCCGATTGAGTAGAGGATTGTAGAAGTAGACTTTGAGTTTTAGTATTTAAGGTATGGATTCTATAATTCAATTTATTTATTTTGTTGTATAGATATTCCTACTTTACATTAATGTAATTATGTTTTGCTAAAATGAAATTTGGTTTATATTTCTTTTGTAATTTAGAAACTGAGTAGCTCTAGATATTATTTGATGTTTGA
The DNA here is from genome assembly GCA_019925795.1 of Dendrobium chrysotoxum. NCBI lineage: Eukaryota > Viridiplantae > Streptophyta > Magnoliopsida > Asparagales > Orchidaceae > Dendrobium > Dendrobium chrysotoxum. Next base: position 14,782,969 of record CM034311.1, read on the forward strand.
GAGTGAAACATAAGTTTACATAAATGAATCATTCCATTAGATCTTAGGGCATCAGACTCAAAAGTCAAATGTAGAATATTTGAATTTAATTTATTAAATTAAGTATAGTAAGAAACTTGTACTATGATTATCTAATTTTGATGTCATCTTCTGTGAGAAAAGGTTATTAGTTCCTAATGTTGGAGATCTATGGTGTGAGATTTGGTATGAAGCAAAATATTCATGTTCCATCATGCATCTAGGAAGCAGTAAAATGTATAGTGATTTTAAAGGTATATTCTTGTGTCCTAAATTGAACAAGGATGTTATTGATCTTATTTTAAAATATGTAGCCTGTAAGTTAGTGAAAATAGAGCATTAGTGATCGTGAAGCCTTCTACAACCATTACCTATTTCAAAATGGAAAGTGGAAGAAGTAACAATGGATTTTCCATTAGTATTCTTTAGATCAAGGTAGGGCATGATGCCATCTAAGTTGTAGTGGACCATTTAATAAATTCCATGCACTTTATTATGATCATACATGCCAATTTAATGGACAGGTTGGCACAATTTTATATACGAGAAATTATCCGACTTCATGGAGTCTTGAAAATAATAATTTTTGATAGCGTTGATAGGTTTACCTTGAAGTTATAGAGAGGTATTCAGTAGGGTATAAGCACTAAATTGCACTTTAATAAAACTTTTTATCTACAAAAAAAAGGATAGTATAAGAGGATCAATCAAGTATTAGATGATCTTTTGAGATTGTGGTTTGGACTTTGGTGGAAGTTGAGAGGATCACATTCCTCTGATCAAATTTGCCTACAATAATAGTTTTTAATTAAATATTGGTATGGCTTACAAAGCTCTATGTGGTATGAGATGTATAACTCCACTATCTTAAATAAGGGTGGGAAAGAAGAGTTTAGTTGGGCCAGCTTTGGTTGATAACTCTACTTAATAGATCTAATTGATTAGAGATAGAGTGAAAGAGGTTTAGGATAGGTAGAAACAATATTATGATATAAAACATCAAGTTATAGAATTTCAAGTTAAAGATCTTTTATACATGAAGATTAGACTGATGAAATGTATCAATGATTTGGGAAAGAAGTGGAGGTGAGGCCAAGGTACATTGGACCATTTGAAATTATTAAAAGGATTAGAAAGTCTACTTATAGGTTACTATTACAAGAGAACATATTCAATATTCGTAGTGTGTTCCACGTATCATCTTTAAGAAAATGAATATTTGATTCTCAAAATTGAATATCTGTGGATGAAGTTAAGGTTTGAACAAATTTGAGTAACAAAGAAAAACTAGAAAGGGTCCTACCATCTAATGTTAGTTGATTAATGGAATAAATATATTCTAATGGTGAAGGTGTAGTGGAAGTATGGGATTGAAAGAGAAGCTATTTAAGAGAAGGAAGATGATATGAGACAGTTGTAACCTAATCTATCTACCTGATATGAGTTTTAAAATGTATAGCATTATATTTTTCAAAGGAGGGAGGATTGTAATACCTATTGCATTAGTGTTCACCTGTCCTGGTCCAATTCAATAAGTTATGTGTGCTAAAACTTTTGTATTTTCCTCTGCATGTGTCTTTGTGTACTTTTTGTGTATGTGAATGTCTCAGTCTATTCTAGAGTGAGTCCTAGGAGTCTATATGCATGAAGACCAAAGCCTAATTTTTTTTTTCTTTGGAGCATCATAACACCAAGGTTGGTGGTGTTGTGGCAGTGACTCTCTATCATTTTGGGGAATTTGGGGAATGATGTGACACTGCGATCTAGAGTGCCATAATGCTAGGTTAAATTTTCTAAAAATATCAAATTCCCCTTTAAAATCATTTGAACAAAAAACTCTCCCATTTTAGCATTGACCTAAAGAGAGGGAGAGATCCTAAGGAGAGAAAATTAGTTTTGGGTGGCTTCGGTCTATTTTTTGCTATTAGTCCAATTTTGAAAGTTATCTAGATAAAGGTAGTTGCATTCTGTTTATCTCAATTTTTAATAATATGAAAATTTTAGGAATTTTTAGATTAAAATTTTAAAAATGGGGATAACTTCATATCTGCTATACTTTCACCTTGTAATTTTATGTATGTAATAGATATATTGTATGTTCTTTAGATATTTTTATTAGATAACTTAAAAAGTGCACTATTTTAAATAAATTAGAAAATGATTCTGACTTCAAAAAATAATGCTCTAGAATATTTAAAGCTTCAAAATAATGTACTAAACAATCCCTCGTAATTTGGCAAAATTTTAAATTTAATTAAATTCTTTTTAGTTATTAAACTCGCTCATTGTGAATATAGCACTCTATGAATTTTTATAAATTGGTTTTTTTTATTAAAATGCAAGTATATGTATGCTTATGTACTTGAAATATATGACTCTAAGGAGTTCTAGTAATGGAGGAAGTTATGTTATATTGAATGCATTGGAGCTATAAGGGTCTGAATTTTTGAATATCTAATGTACTAAGCATTTGCTATTCATAAGAGCCCATTTTTGGATATGCTAACACAAGGAGTCATAAGGGCCTGAATTCTAATGGAAAGCATAAGGGCCTTCAGAAACTCTATTACTTTCCACTATAATATATGAAGTATTTGTTTATTTACTTTTAGTATAAAGTTTGTTTAATTTTTATTATCTACTAGCAATGCACTAATTAATATAATAGCTTGTTGCTAACCACTTTTGAATAAAAAAATGCTCATTTGATAGAGTATTAAAAAATTAGATCGACCGGTGTGATCACACTTATTCTACAATTTTTTAGGTTAGGGAAAGGGTAAGGAACTAGTTGAGTAGCCGAGTTTGTACGTTTGGATCTTATGAGTCTGTATAAGTATTATCTAATTTTCTAATTTTTTGTACAATCATGGTTATTCTCTACTTTATTTTAGTCTGGTTTGCAACCATATACTATAGTGTAGAGAATTTTTTGTATATACTTTTTGAAGAAAGAGAAAAAGGAAAATTTATGGATGAGTTTATTTTGTATTATTTGGAAGTAATTTAGTAGCTCTGTTATCTATTAACAACTAAAAGAAATCTAAAAAGTTCTTCAAAATTAGATCTTGGGCTCTATTTGCCACCATCCAACACGATATAACTCATTTGTCTGTGGGTTGTATTGGATTGGATTATGACATATGTCAACATTCGTTAGCTTCATCAAGTTCAATCTCCACCAAAATTGTTGCACATTATCACCTATAAGGTCCTTTTGCACCATTGACATCTTGAATTCAACACTGAAATTTATACTGAAATGATTTCTTGTCACCTCTCCTCATAGAAGGATGAATGAATCTACTCCAAATGATTTCTTGAAGATAGCTCCAATGCGACAAGACTCACAACTTCCTTAATGGAATTCATTCTCTTTAACTTATGTATATTATATTATATCAATATATTTTCCCAATTATATAGAATGATATTATTTGTAACTAATGGTATACCTACTGGAATCACTTCAATAGGGCCACACTATATGAAAACTTGTAATTTCCAACAAATAAATTTTGAATAGAAATTCAAACAAAAATACTAGCAAATTTTTTCATTTAAAAAAGGGAGGATTATCAATGATATTCCAGTAGAAATCGCACTAGAATATCTAGAAGATAAAAGCCATCAAAAATTCCACCGTGTCACTTATTATAAATGAAAGTTTACGTAGTATTCTGGTCAAGACATTCTAACAAAAAAATACACAAAAAATTCCACTGATTAGAGCCCAATTTTTGTCCAGTGGCATCTCCTCTCCCATTTCTCATGAGATACAATTCTCTTTTCTCTCTCAACATTGAGGTCACCTTGGCTAATTCAACCTTGTTTCTCAACTAATTTACTTAATTTTCTCAAGATTTAAGATAAATCTTCTCCTATTTTTATCATTTTTAAACAATTAAGATTTTTATCCACTAGATTTTGTTTAAAATTGATTTTATATTTTTTGGTCAACATTATTATTTATTATTTTTATTCAATTTGAGTTTTTTTAGATGTAATCTAGTTCCTATATCATTATGCTAGTAATTCTAAGTTATAGGTGTGGGAGATAATTGATTGCAATAATTTGTATAGATAATTTTTTCATCCCAAATTAGCTTGAATGGTTAAATTAGTTAATTGGCCTAAATGATTAATTAATTAGAGAAAAATGATTAAGTAAATGTGGCACCTCCAAATTCAGAGATCAATTCTACTTATTTTGACCCGAATTAAAAAGGTAAATATTTGAAGTTTTATATTTTGAACTCATTTGCATATAATTGGAAGTGTTTTTGGTGTACAAAAAAGTTTTTCATGTGTTCTGGAATAAGTCCCCGAGGTTTGGAATGCATATTGGTGAATTCTAAAAATTTTCCCCCATGAGCGTCGTAATGTTGGGTGTTTGTGAGTCGTGGTACTGCAATGGCGCCTAGGTGCTGAATAGTGAAATTACAACATTGTAATCTCTTGAATTTGAAATTTGAACTAGCACTGTAGTGCTAGATTGTGGTGTCGCAATGCTAGGCCACCTTTTGAACATAAATATAATATTATATCAACTATTCCACTTATTTTGCTCGATCTTGGCAGTCAAAGAAGAGAGAGGAGAGGGATTTTGAGAGGAAAGAAGCATTTTTTTACCCCCTTCGAGTCATTTTTAACCATTAGCCTAGTGGTGAAAGTTGTCCAGATCGAGGTAGGTCATATTATGCCTATCTCAGTTTTCAAAAAATAAAAAATTTCCAAATTTTCTAATTTAATTTATATTTCTATTTCCAAAAAAATGTGGATAACTTTGCACTGGAAAAACTTTTTACTGTGTAACCTTTTATATGTTATAAAGATTGAGATTATTAATATTTTAAATATTTTTTTTTAAATTTAAATCAGGGATTTTAGAAATTAGATGATTTTTATTGAATACAAAATAATCCGGACTCTAAAAAATTGTGTTGTAGTATAATTAAAGGATTAAAATAAAATTTTATACAATATCTAGTATTTTAGTTATGTTTTGAAACTGTGCATTTTTATTCAGTAGAATTTTTGTTGCTACCATTATAAAAAATTATGTAATTATGAAATACGTCTAGTTATACTTAAATTGAAATGTAATGAAATATGTATTTATGTATTTATGAATTATGTGGCATTGAATAATTTGATATAAAAAAGTGTTTGCTAAGAGATATAGTAGGCTAGAATCTTTTGAGATTGTCTCTTTGATTAAGAGCTATAAGGGACTAGAATCCTCTATGATTCTATCTAAAAAAGGGAAAAATTCTATTAGAAGTCATAAGGGGCTAGATTCCTATAAGATTCTATCTGCGTTGGAGATATCTGTGATATGAACTATTCAGTAATATAAATTTTGGTTAATTAACTACTCAATATTATTATTTGAATCTTTAGATAGCTGCTTTATTCTTATTACTTTACTCAGCACGTTGATTTATTTTACTGTTGTTTAGTACAATTAAATCTTTTGAAATATTTAATAAAAAAATAATTTGAAAATTTAGATAGATAATATGGCCTACTGAGCTGTTATAGCTCACTGTGGTTTTGTAATCGAATTTTTGGAATTGGAAAAAGGAAGGAGCCTATTGAATTAAAGTTTAGGATCTAATTGGTGTCTATATAAATTTTTCTTAATTTTAATTTTTATACAGTCATGCTTAGTTTTAGTTATATTTTTCTTTGCTCTTTATTGTTTAGCTATGTACTATATATATATATATATATATATATATATATATATATATATATATATATATATATATATATATATATATATATATATATTGATGAAATAAAAGAGATCTTGATAATGAGTTTATTTTTAGTACTTTGGATATTTTAGTAGCTTTTTAGCCTATTCTTTGTTTAAAATATATATTGGAAGAGAATCTAAAATATTTCAAAAATTAGATCTTGAGATTTATAATCACAATTTAACATGATAGGACCTATCCTATTGGAATGGGTTGTGAGAGGCTTTTGGTGCAATCAAAGTGATAGTTTTAGAAATGGATTATAAAATGAAGCTATATGAATTGATCTATAAGTCAAGTGGGATCATTTTGAATCTGTCTAGATGTTAATTTTTATTTATTTTCATGTGCACGTATGCTCGGTTATATAATCTGTATGATATGAATCCGTGAAATCAAGATAAGATAGATAGGCAAAGTACGAATCATGCAGCTCTTGTACATAGTACAACTTTGATAGTAAGTTTTGATAGTTTGTTAGTCTGATAGCCCAAATGATAGGCAAAGAATAAGGTAGAGTTCCTATTATTCAATATGATTATATAGACAAAATTTCATAGATGTTTTTAAGATTGAAGCCTCTTAGGTTTGTGGGCAATGTTAAGCCCAAAGTAGTAAAGAATTGCTTGAGGGGACTAAAGAATACATTTGATGGTATGCAATATTCTCTTGAGACAAAAGTATTATTAAAAGTATTTCTATTAGAAGGTGAGGCAGAGCGCTCATGGATGGGCAAATAGGAGGAGAAATTTTAAGGGAGATTAAATTCTCCAATTCATTGGGAGGAGTTATCTAATGTGTTTTGAACCTAGTTCATACCACTTTTTATATGATAGCAGATCTTGGAGACCTTTCTGAGATTAATTTAGGTGAGTAGGACTGTGATGAAGTATGATACAGAGTTTACTGCTTTGGCTAGATATGCTCCACAATTAGTCAGTACTCCTGTAAAAAAGTTCTATAGATTTTTTAGAGGACTTTTAGATAGTCTGAGACAACCACTAGTACCATTTTACATTTCTAATTTTTCTAAGCTTGTGGAGTGAGCCCAATTGATTGAAAATGATCTTATAGCTACTCAACATCAGTGGACTACCCGTATGAAGAGGTTTAGTGGTAAGATATCTCATAGTGGATTTTCTGGAAAGAAGAGCAAATTCATACCTAGAGAGTCCAGGAAAGGTCGATAATCTTTGTCTATAGTAACTCTGAGTAGGGGTTGGGTTGCTAATTTTGGGAGTTTTATTAGTGGGGCACTGTATACTAGTGTTGTAAAAAATTATAAGATGACTGTATAGTGCTTCATGTGCTGGAAGATAGGGCACCAGGTTGCTAAGTCTCCATAAGTAGGATTGGATAGAAGATCTGAGAGTTCAGTTAAACAAAAATGGAGACAGAAGGTTATTCTGCTCCTTCTATTTTTTGAGGGTCCATTTTGTAGAGGCAGTGGATCTAGTTCTATGACAAGTTCAATAGCAGTTAGACTGTCTGGCAGTGCTCAGAGAGAGCCTAGTAGTTTAGTTACTCCAACTCCAATTTAGCTATGTTTGTATAGTATGACTCAAAAAGAGACTCGTGATGCTCCATAAATTATGATAGGTATGACTTATATTTTTTCTTAGCCATATTTTATATTCTTTGATTTTGGAGCCAACCATTCATTTATTTCTAAGCATTTCCTTAATTTCTTACACTTGCCCTAAATTTTGCCATCTTCTTCTCTTTCTATTACACTATTAGCAAGAGAGGGTATGATAGCCAATAGGGTCTTTTTCTGTGATATTGAGATTATTGATAGGTAGTGGAGATCTAGTTTAATTTTTTTATATGTTTCTATATTTGATATTATTTTTGGGTATGAACTGGTTGATTCAGTATGAAGCTCAAATTAATTATTTAAAAAACTGTGTAGCTTCATTTTTTTGGTAGTGAGAGTTCTTTATTTTAGGTTATTAGAGGTGTTTTTTCTATCTAATTTTTATTGTAAAAGTAAATAAGTTATGGAAGAAGGGTTGCATGATATTTTTGGCATCAGTCTAGGATAGTAGGATCGACTCTGGTCCTTTTTTTGATGTCCTAATAGTGTGGAAATTTTTGGATGTGCATCCTAAGGAGTTAGTTTAACTCCGAACATAGACATGGAGCTTTATATTTATATTTTTTTGGGTATGGCCTCATTTTCAAAGTTCATATAGGATGACACCTAAGAAGCTTTAGGAGTTAAAATTTTAACTTTAGGAGTTAGTTGATCTAGGATTCTTCTTTCCTAAAACGTCTCTGTGGGGAGCACTTATTCTATTTGTAAAGAAAAAGGATGATATGATATGCATGTGTATTAACTACAAAGGGTTGAACAAAGTTATTGAAAAAAATAAGTATCCTCTACCATAGATTAATGAACTTTTTTATCAACTTGCTAGATATTCTATATTTTTTTAATATTGATCTGAGTTGAATATTATTAGATAAAGGTGAGAAGCATAAGATACGAACACTATAAGTTTTTAGTTATGTCTTTTGGGGTGACTAAAGTTATCTTTATGGACCTGATGAACAAAGTGTTCAGAGATTTTTTGGATTGATTTGTTATTATTTTTATAGATGATATTTTAATATATCTTTCTTCTCAAGAAGGCTATGCCAGAAATATAAGGGTTATTTTGGAGACACTAAAACAACATCAGCCATATGTAAAATTATTCAAATATGAGTTCAAGCTAAGTAGTATTTCTTTTCTATGGCACGTGCTAAGTATTATAAGTATTTCGGTATATCCCCATAAAATGCAAGCACTTACTGATTGGCCTATGTCTACTACTGTATTTAAGATATGTAGTTTCTTGAGTACAACCGACATTACACGAAGTTTATGAAGGAATTTTCTCAGATTTCTGCACCTCTGATGAGGCTGACTCAAAAGTCATAAGCTTTTATCTGGACACCCGAGTGTGAGGCCAGCTTTAAGAGATTAAAGGATTATTTGACTTCTACTCCAGGTTTGGCTCTTCCCTCTAGTACATAAAAAATTTAGGTATTAAGTTATGCTTCACTGAAGGGACAGGGATTTATATTGATGCAATATGGAAAGTTATAGCCTACGTTTCTAGGTAGTTGAAGCCATATGAGAGAAATTATTTGACACATGGTCTAGAACTTTCTATTATAGTATTTGCCCTAAAGAACTAGTGGCACTATTTATACGCTGTTAGGTGTAAATTTTTGATTGATCAATAATCTAAAGTTTATATTAACTCAGAAGGATATGAATCTAAGGTAAAGGAGATGTCTTAAGTTAATTAAAGATTATGATTTAATTATTCAATATCAGCCTGTAAGGCTTATTTGATGGTAGATGCTCTGAGTAGGAAATCTTTTAGATTATCATGTATTCAACTTACTTCTTATGAGTGTTTGATATGGGATATAGATAATAGCTAGAGGTGATTTCTCCTGCTGATCATAATTCTAGTATATTGTCTCAGAAGATAATTCATCCTTCATTATAAGAAAGGATTCAGGAATCTTAGAAGTTAGATGCAAAATATTTAAAGTTGATTAATCATATCAAACTTGATAAGAAATCTTAATTATGAGTGTCTGAGGTTGGTGTTTTTTTTATGAAAGAATAGATTTTGGGTCCCCTTTTTGTAAGATTTAAGATGGGATATTTTATATGAGGCTCACTATTCGAGCTACACTATACACCCAAGAAGCAGTAAAATGTATAGTGATTTGAAAGATATATTTTGGTGGCTGAATTGAAAAAGAATGTTATAGATTTTATTTCAAAATATGAAGCTTGCTAGTTAGTGAAGGCAGAGCTTTAGCAATTGAGAGATTTTTTTGTAACCATTACCTAATTTAGAGTGGAAATGGTAAGAGGTGTCCATGAATTTTGTTACAGGTTTTTCGAGGTTGAGATAGGGACATAATGTAATTTGGGTTATAGTTCATCTGCTGATGAAGTCTATTCATTTTATTTTGATCTAATAGTCTGATTATGTAAACAAGTTGGCACTGGTTTATATGCATGAGATTATTAAATTATATTGGTTACTGAATGTTATAATTTCTAACAAAGATAGAAGGTTTACCTCCAAACTATGGAGGGGTATTCAGCAAGGTTTGAGTACTAAACTTCACTTCAGTATGACATTTCATCCTCAAATTGATGGATAGTCTAAGAGGACTATACAGGTACTGGCAGATCTTTTAAGTTCATGCATTTTGGATTTTTGTAGTAGCTAGGAGGCTCACATTCCTTTAATTGAGTTTTCTTATAACAACAACTTTCAGTTAAGTATAGGTATTGATCCGTATGAAGCTCTATATGGTAGAAAATATCATACAGTGTTGTCTTAGGTAAAGGTGGGTGAAAGACCATTGATATTAGACCAGCCTTAGTAGATGATGCTACTAAAAAGAACTATTTGATCAGAGACATTTTGAGAACTGAACAAGATAGGAAAAAATAGTAATTTGATGCTAAGCATCAGGTTGTAGAGTTTCAAGGAAGATATTTTGTATATGTGAAGATCAGGTCGATGAAATGCATTAATAGATTTAGCAAGAAGGTCAAATAAAGTCCAAGGTATGTTAGACAATTTGAGGTGATCAAAAGGATTGAAAATTTTGCCTACATGTTATCGTTGCCAGATCATATATCTGAGATTTATAAAGTGTTTCACGTGTCACTTCTTAGGAAATCAATATCTAATTTTAGAAATAGAATATCTACTAAAGACATTGAGGTACATCTAGATCTGAGCTACAGGGAAGAATTAGAGAGGGTTCTGGCTTATGATGTTAGAAAGTTATGGGATAAACAAATCCAAATGTTGAAAGTCCAGTGGAAGAACATGACATAAAGGGAAGCTACTTTGGAAATAAAGTTTGAAATGAGACAGTTGTATCCTGATTTATTTGTGTGATCTGAGATCTAAGTTTCGATATATCATGGATAATATTTTTTAAAAGGGGAGAGTTGTGACACCTCCAAATTCAGTGTTCAGTTCTACCTGTTCTGAATTGAACTCAAAAAGATAAACATTTGAAATTTTGGGTTTTGATCCCATTTGCATATGTTTGAAAGAGTTTTGGTGTATGAAGAAGATTTGCATATATTATGGAATGAGTTCCATGAGTTTAGAATGCATATTGGTGAATTCTAGATTTTTTCCCCTAGAATGTCGCAATGTTGGGTGTTCGAGCATAGTGATTAATTGTAACATTGTAGTGCTGTTATCTCTAGATTTTAGAATTTGAACTAGCACTCAGTGCTAGGCCACTTTCTGTAATTAAATATAATATTAAATATATTATTCTATCTATTTTGCTCGACATTGGCAGCCAAAGAAGAGAGAGGAGAGGGATTTTGAGACAAATGAAGGATTTTGAGCCGCTTCGGGTCATTGTTAGCCATTAGCACAGTTGTGAAAGATATCTAAATCAAGCTTGGTCAGATTATTTCTATCTCAGTTTTAAAAAAATATGAATTTTTTTTAATTTTTTTATTGAATTTATATTTTTGCTACCAAAAAAATGATAATAACTTTGCATTGAAAAAACTATGATGGCATAACTTTTATTTATATTATAGAAATTGAGATTTGAATATTTTGAATATTTTATTCAAATTTGATACCAAAATTTTAAAAATAAGATAATTTCTATTGAATAATAAATAATCCAGACTCTCAAAAATAGTGTTCTAGTATGATTAAAGTCTTAAAATAATGTTTTACACAATATTTGATAATTTGGTTATGTTTTGAAATTGTGCATTTTTACTCAGTAGGATTTTCTATTGCCTACTTATAGAAAACTATGCAACTATGAAAAGTGCCTAATTAAGCTTAAATTATTAAAATGTGATGAAATATGCATTAATATGTTTAATAATTATGTGATATTGAATAGTTTTGATATGAACAAAATTGTCTACTAGGAGATATAAGGGGCTTGAATCTTTTGAGATTCTATTTATGACCAAAAATCATAATCTCAAAATCTGTATGTTGAGAGTCATAAGGAGCCAAAATTCTTTTAGATTCTGTTTAAAAGAGAGGGAAATTTTGTTGGGAGTCATAAGGGAACAAAATCCTTTGTGATTTTATCTTGGACAGGAGAAATCTATGATATGAACTATTTTGTAATATGAATTTCAGTTTAAATAAGTACTCAGTATTTTTATTTGAATATTTGGATAACTGTTATGATCTTATTACTTTGCTCCACATAGTGATTTATTATAATGTATTTATGTATTCTAAAAATATTTAATAAAAGAAATAATTTGTAAATTTAGATCGGTGTTGTGTCCTGTTGAGCTAATGATTACGTTTTATAAGATGTGGTCCTAGGTAGGCAAATATGTTTATTTATGTATAATTCGAGCTTATATTCACCCACCTAATTTTGGGTGCTTGCACTTATTAAATAAAATTTCACATGGATACCTAAAGCCAAAGGTCATGGATGCATAATCAGTTATTACCTGAATCAAAGGTATTAGCAGATGAATTTGTCAAGGGAGTTAAATTCTTTATTCATATTACTTGCCAATTACTTTCATTTTTATTAGAAGGAATATTCATATGTCTTTACTCACAGCACAAAAATAAAGCATACCTTACTCTCAACAAAATTAAGATTGATTTATATCGTAGAGGATTCATGCTAGATTATTGGCTTTGTACTTCATAGGGAGAGTAGGAGCCACATTTCAACTGTTAATGTTGTCCTTCAACAAGTTTCAGGATAGTGGAGGAAGAAATTATAATGATGTGCAAAAAGCAACTTTTATATGCAACAGGCTAGCAATTTTAAAAACATATGGAGGAGGTAACAAAAAGGGATGTGCAAAACTCTTAAGAATTATTGCATCTAACCCAAAAACCAATGTTATCAGGTTGGAGTACAACATGGAAGTTAGCTTACCCTTATTGCATGGAATTTACTAAATAATTCATATTAAAACATGAAGGCACTAGTAGCCCCCTTCATTCTAGTGGCTCAGTTCCACATATTATGTATAGGCAATCTCTAGTATTAACTTAAATGTTTAATATGCTTTCAGACATATATATTTTTAGTTCTTGTGCTAACTTTATGTATTCTTCTATAAAAAGAAAAGCTGGGTAGAGAGCCACTATTGTTGAGTTGCATACTCGCGCCCACTAATTCTAAGAGGATAATGAGTGGGTTAATGAGCGATTAAGGAAAGCCTATGTGTGTATTAAAACTTGCATAAGTGTTATGTTTGTAAGAAACCTATATAGAGTCTTTACATGCATTTCATATATTGTAGGAGAATTATACACATCTTTGGGAGAGCCAGGAACCTGCTAGTGAGGAATACTCTATGGGATCAATGCAGTACTCAGATTATAGTTCGTGGTCACCGGCAGTGGTCGAGATGAATAAAGGGAGAGTTCATGAATTAGGCTCTCAAGCCTATGCATATGAGGCACAGTTGTCCGGCCAATGGGATTTAGAGATAGTGGCTAGTAGGAGTTAATTAGGCGAAAGGTGGCCACCATGACAGAAGAGCTAGAGTAGATGCAAAAATACAAGCTGAAATGCAAATGCAAATGCAGCAAAGTTAGATGCAAGCTAAGCTACATAGATCCGTGGAGCAAAGTAATCAACAGGCTATAAAGGATAAGGAGAATGAGGACACATAGGAATAATAGTAGTGTTTGTGAGGTTATTAATGTATGCTTGTATTTTGTAAACTTTACGTATTGATTTTGAACCAGTGTAGTTGTTCATCTTTTGTTAATTTAGTTTATTAGTTTATTTATTTGGTTTTCAGTAAAATCCAATTTAATGAAACTATTATTCTAATATTATGTTTTTGTGTGTATCATTTTATGTTTTATTGTTGGAAATTAAAAGAGAGTTTTAATAAAGAGTGTTTCTTTTTCAAATTTTGCTACAGATTTCTAGTCGCCATTCCACTAGAAATGAATCGATACATTTTTCCAGCTATCTTGTGATGGTTAAATTCCGCAAAAATGTTCCAGCAATTTTTCCAGCTGCTATTCCCTGCCAAAAATTTCGATGGGCTCATCCATCAGAACCTTCTCTTTTGTGGAACTATCTGCTGGTATTTCCAACCATTTTTCCAACGAGAGTATTTCGGCAAAAATATTTTTGATGGAAAAGCATTTCCTAGGGCCTTTTTTGGATAGAAATGGAGTCGCATGAACTCTACGAGAAAAGATTTTTATCGGCAGATAAATATTCTTTTTAGACGGATTTATCCACAGGAAATTGTTGAACTTCCTATAGTGGCAAGCCCTATGGCTTTTGCACTTTTTGAGTTTTTCATATAAAATTTTAGTATCTCTCACAACTCTTCTTTTATATATGTATATAATGAATCTTAGTACAATATTATGATGCCAAACTCTATCTCTTTCTTTCACTGTAAATTTTCCTGCATACAACAAATATGATAATTTTTATGAGCAATTAATTAATATTGGAGGAAAAATATTTTCTTATAAAGTAACCAAATTCCTAAGTATGTTTGCTAAATAAACATTCTCTTTATTATAGATTAAAGGTATAAACAAGTCGAGTCGAGCTCTAGTGATAGCATACTCGAGCTTGACTCAATCGTCAGTTAAAAAAATAGGTCGAACCGAGTTCGACCTCGAGACTAGTCCATGAAACAAGCTTGGTCTCAGCTCAATCATTATCTCTCAGGCTCGAGAACTTGAATCAAGATAAAGTCCTGGTGAGAGCCCTTCGCCGAAGGAAGTCATGAGGGGAGCTCTCTAGAGAAAGAGGCAGCATCGTCAACGAACATCTAGAAAAAGAGAAGACAGTTTCACTGCGAGAAGGAACACAAGTTCACACACCTGCCGCGAGAAGGAATAAAACTGACTGCTCCCGCCTCCCACCGCGTGCGAGAAGGAACATAGCTTTCCAAAAAAAAAAAACAAACGCTTTCCAATTAAATTTTTTAAGTTCTTATGCATGAAATTAAAATTATTATAAATGAGATATTTATAAATTTTAAAATTTACGTTCTTTTTTAATTACATCCAAACAAATAATATATATATATATATATATATATATATATATAGAGAGAGAGAGAGAGAGAGAGAGAGAGAGAAAAGCAGTCAGCATTGCTATATTTACCTTAAATATACCATAAAATAAAATAAAATAGCACCAGTCCAAATATGTTAATTTTCAAAAATACTCAGCCATCGTTTTCTTGCGTTGATCTTAAATCAAGCTTGTCCAAAATATGATTTTTAGCTTCTTGTAAGGAGATCAACGACCTGCAAAATATAAAAGCTCAAGATATTTTTTAAATAATGGAACATAATATTTCTTTCACATAGAGTTAAATAAAGATGATTGTATGTGATATGTCTCATTAAATTCAGTCGATTCGCATGAGCCTCGAGATATTATTTTGATTGAAAATTTTTTAAATTAAATTCAGGACTGGCTAAACTCTAATTTATACTTATGATTGAATTGAATTTCTGGAAGATATAAACTCATCGGCACCACAAGTGATCCGACCAAATTTTGAATGAGCTCAAATCAAAGACTTAAAATATCATTGGAAATTTCAAGTATTAATTTAAAGACCAGACAGTCTCCAAATCTTGTTTGATTATAATCAAATCGAGCGGCTCGATGAAACAAATCCAATAAGCCCAAGATCATTCAACTACGACATCAATAAGGCACTCAAATAATTAGGGGCTCTTTGGTTGGAAGTGAAATGGGTGTAAAATATTTCAAATGAAGGGGTTTTGAAAATATTGGTGTTTGGTTGGAAGAAAAAGTAATACAAAGTAAAGTAAAGTAAAGTAAATTCAGCGTAAACCTTTTAGTTCATTTTTGAGGTATCATGCAAAAAACGTATACACCGCAAGCAAGCTCGCTTGACCCCCACCATCAGCTAATCGCCACCATCCACTGCCAGCCACCACCTTTCACGGTCTCCACCAATTCCGTCCCCCGCCGTCTACAACCGACTGCTGGCTGCCACCGCCGACCACCATCTTTAGGGCTTTACACTGCATTCATTTACTTCAAACCAAACAAAATAAGCATTCACTTGCACTTACTGTGCACTTACCCAAACACCTAAGTAATCATTTTACATTGTAGTCCTTTTACATTGCATGCCTTTTTTAACCAACCACATAGCCCCTTAATAAATGATTTATTATTGAGAGGATCAATATGAATTATTCAATAGAGTGTTTTGGTCTCTAGCTAAATTTACAAAAATATCCCTCTCAAAACGATTTAGAGAGCTAAAGAACTCTACTACAATTTTAGGACAATTGTGGCCGACGATTAACATTAGCAATCACTGCCAACATCGCCTGACTTTTATCTTCCTACTATTATCGTTTGACTACTAATATCAATTATCATTATCACTACAGGAAATCCACCCATTACCGGCGGATTTTCCTGTGGCTTTCCGGCGGTCACTCTTCCGACGGTTTTCCAGCGGAAGACAACGAGATAGATTTTCCAGCAGAAGTTTCCGGCGGCTTTCCGGCGATAAATTTTACCGGCAGCTTTTCTAGATTTCCGGCGGCTTTTAAATAATTTAATTAAAATGGTTAAAATTTTAACTATTTAAATCATTTATCAAATGATTTAACAAAAAAGATTAAAAATAATATTTTAACTAATTTAAGCCAATTATTTCATTAAGTAAAAAGATTTAAATTTAAAATTATTATTTAAATTTTAATTTATTTTAAAATTTTATTTTCAGTGATTGGTAATTTTAATAAATTATTAAGTTAATAATTCATTTTAATTAAATTTTAGTTGTAATATTTTAATTTAATTAATTTTTAGTTTAAATTAATTAGAAATTATTAATTATTAATTTTAAAATAATTAATAAATTTAATTTACATAATTAGTAAATATAATTTTAGTTTTAAAATTGATTATGAATTTTACCGAATTATATAGTTTAAATATAAAATATTTAACAACATTATATATTTTGCTCCAGAGCATTATGATTTGTGTGTTTGAAATAGATTTTAGGAATCCAAGTTCGAATCCCGCAGGCAGCGCATGGGCGGGCGGTCAGCAGGCAGCTCCGCGAGAAGGCAGCGGGCAGCGCTGGAAGAAGTCCAGGCGGACGGGCAGAGCGCTGGGTTAGCTGGGCAGCTTGTGCGGGCGGTTAGCGGGCAGCTCGGCGAGCAGCGCGGCAAGCAGTCCGGGCGGGCGTGCAGCGTGCTGGGTCTGCTGGGCAGCTTGTCTGAGCGGTCAGCGGGCAGCTCGATGGGCAGGTTTTTTGAATAATTTTTTTTATTTGGCCGCCGGAAAAAAATTTCCTACGCGTGTTTTACCGGCGGAACTTTTTCCGCCGAAAAACCGCCGGTAAATTTAAAAGCCGCCGGAAAAGGCCGCTGGTTATAGATGATTTTGCTGTAGTGTATTGGACTTCAAATATCTGCATGTGGACACCTGAAATCTCTAACCCATAAAATGATAATCAAATAATTGTTTTCAATTTTGTAATTATATCTTCTTCTACTATGAAGAGAAGCATATTATTGAACCTTTAATTATAGTGTATTATTTCAATTATGCAGATTCTAAGATTTTTCTCTTCTTAGATTTTTCATATAAAAGTTCAAATATCTTACAACTTTTTTCTATGTTTGCTAGTTCTATATGCAGTAATTACTGTCTAGATTTTTCATATAAAAGTTCAATTATGCAGATTCCAAAAAATACTGCAGAAGAATCCCCTCCTACTCAGGAGCATTGAATTTTGACAACTTATAAGACTAATATTTGTCTTTTTTCTTAATCATCAAATTCGTGTATTTATATGTGCCATGATTAAATAATTAATGTTTGAGTAAAAACTAGGTGTGTCGAAACAGGTTGATGGATTAGGTTTGGGTTTGACCTAACTTGATCCGACCTCAATCCACTCAACCTGAACCCAAACTATTTAATAAACATGTCAAAAGAACTAACTCAAACTCGACTTGCTAGCGTCCCAAATTACGGGAACCAAACCCATTAACTTGATAATTAAAAAATATATATAACTTATTAACTAAAAAGTTTAGTATATTTGATAAAAAATAAAATTATACCGACAAGTAAAAAATAAAGGAAAATATATATTAAAGCGGTCATTTCAATTCAAAAGTAAGATTGGGGTCAACTTAAGCCTGCCTGTTTAATAAATATGTTGAGAAAGCCAACCCGAACCAAGATTTTTCGAGTTAGCTTGACTTGTCAGTTCATTAATTGTCACCCCTAATATAAATGAGATGTATGGGGTTAAGTTTTTTTTTGTGAATTTGGATTTTGGTGAAAATTTTAAAAGTGGAGATAGAAGGACATTAGTTTGTAAATAACTAAATTTTGGATGTTATATATGCAATATAAAAAAAAATTCTGGCAGATTTTAGAACCAATCTTTATTATGCAAAGTGTTAGTGCTGGGCCTTTTGAGAGATCGACTGAGCATTTTCTTCTTCATTATTCCAAGAGAGAGGTTAATATTAATTATTGATAGGGGATGGATCAGCTTCATCCTCGACTTAATTCTTCTAGGCTTTGGCCCTTATTCTTCTTGCTTTCAATATGAATGAAAATTTGACTACAGTAAACTTCTCCATTTGAGTGAATTTTCTTCTTTTTATGTCCCATTTTATCATTTGATCGTATTTCCTTCTATAATTTCTCCTATGGGGTTATAGTTCCCTTATTTTTGGAACTATGATTGGTTTGATCCTCCTATATGAGGTACATAAACAACTTCTCTTCTTACATAAAGAAGTTCAATATTTTATGATTTCCATTTATTTAATGAAAATATTCTTCTTTTACTCTCCCCCCTAACTTCTTGGAGGAAGATCGACACTCCAAGGATGAAGGAACGAATTGATAGATGATTAGTTAGATTAGCTACAATTAGAGGTAGCTTAGGTATTCATCATACTATTCTCGATTATAAGCATTCCTCTAGGAATGAAGAGTCGAGAAAAGCAAGAACAAAATGGAAATTCGGTCACCATAATGCTAGTTCTCTTCCCTTGAGTAATAGGAAATGATACAACCTTCATGATAATTTTATAACTCCCTTTTTCTTTTATGGCCATATAGCATTATTGCTTAGTGGGTGTTTGATGCCTCAAAGTAACTTTAAACCATAGAAGCATCATTATCATTCATCTTGTCAACTTCATTATTACCTGTTGTAGAGCCATTTAGTATTAGAACACAAATAGTGCCTATGTGTCACAATAATACTTCCTTGTTTATTATATTTTTGTGTTTTGTTTTTAGTTTTAAATTTTCTTAAGGAAATCGATAAATATTTACAACAAAAAATCTAAAAAAAAAAAATAATCAACATTTTTTTTTAAATTCTAAAAAATTCTAAAATTATCTCTTTATTTCCTTGCTCCAAAATATATTAATACATCCCTTAAAGCATTAAGAGATCATAATTTTTCCTCTTAGGCTCTAGTTTCCCTTTAAATAGAAACCATAAATTTTAATGTTGATAGTGAAATTATGAAGCTGTCAATGTTCATCATTTCCTACTTCAAGCTGGCTTTAGTCTTCCTCTAAAAGAGGGCTGGTAGTTATGGTGTTCACAAGTAGTAATGTGGTGATGAAGGTGAGGCAAAAATAATTATAGGTGATCTATCAAGTGAATGACTTTTAATAATTTGTTTTTAGATATTTTTGTACAATTTATAGTGTCATTTAAAAAATTATTAAGATTCATAATAGATGTTCAACCATATCTTTGGAGATCTCAAAAAAAATTTTCATGGTTTTCTTTCAAATATTACTTCTTAAAAAAATAAATTTTAAAGTAGCTACTAGTCAGGATTTCCCACACTACACAACTGTCTTAGAAAATCATGTGGTTAAATCATCAAGATTTTAATTAAGGTGGTCAAATTATTTAAGTTTTTTTAACTTGCTAGTTATTGTTGATGAGGGGACATGCTGAATGTTGTGATCCCATAAGTATTCAAAATTTTTATTTTCTATCTTAGTTATTTTAAAATCAACAATACGCCTTATCTCATCCACTCCATGTGCTTCATAATGAAGGGAATAGTGACCTTTGGCTCCAGTAATGAAGTATACCAATTTTTTTTCTCATTAAATCTTTATCTATCTTCTTAATTAAATTAAAGGGGGTTTTGTACCTGGATAGTCTCAATTGATGGCATTGCATCAACCATCACCAATAAAACAATTCCAATGTTTTATCACAGATTTTATTTTATAGAAGTCACATTGGCTCTAGTACCTTGTAAACCAAATCAAGTATGGTGTCCTCTAGGTTAGGGGTGTCAATATTTGACACGACACGAAAATCTGACCCAAACTTGGCCCAAACTTTTTGGGTTAGGGTCAACCCATTTAAAAATGGGTTGGGTTCGGGTCTTAGATTCTGACCCATTTGTGATTTTGGGTTGGGTTTTGGTCAACTGATAACCCAAAAGGAACCCAAAATTAACATGAACCCACACCTGAATTGTGCTCACCGTCATTGCCTCCATTGCATTCACACACCCGCTTCTCTGCGACCTCTTTGTGTGTGCTCGCCTACATCATTATTGTGCCTACTTCGCTTGCCTAGTGTGCTTGTGTGTTCTTGCCTAATCGATCATGTATGCACTATGCTCGCTTCCTTACTTGATCAATGTGTTTGCTCGTTTCACTCGCCCGGGTCAATGTGTCTGGTCAGGCTAATCCGGGTTTGGGGGAGTCAAGTTTTGGTAATGTTTGACCCATTTGTGTAATCAAGTTAGGTTTGGGTTGGATCAGTTGAGGGCGAGTCATTTTTTGCTTGGACCTGAACCTGACCCGAAAACTCATTTGACACCCCTACGCCAGGTTATATCAAGGTTTTTTACATGATAATGTATAATGTCTTGCAATTTCCTCCTCCTCTTAAATTATTTAAGCTTTCAATGTTTTGTTAAGCATAACTTAGCCTAATTTATGAGAAAGTTATCGTAATCATCTGGGTATGATTCTCTTCTTTTAAAGTTGCATAGCTTGATTAAAACTTAAACGAATGTCTCTTTTATTTATATTGTTGTTAAACTTAAGATTCATCCGTTGAGCTTTCAATGTTTTGTTAAGCATAACTTAGCCTAATTTATGAGAAAGTTATCGTAATCATCTGGGTATGATTCTCTTCTTTTAAAGTTGCATAGCTTGATTAAAACTTAAATGAATGTCTCTTTTATTTATATTGTTGTTAAACTTAAGATTCATCCGTTGAGCCTATTCAAGATATTATAAAGCATGAGGTAGACTTTTGAACTTCTATCTTGGATTTCAATTCCAGTGATTTTATAAAAGTTATGAATAAAAATTTATTTTTCATGAATTTTATGACATTTTCATTGTATAAGTTTTGAATTATTTTTGTAAACTTTATCCTGAATCTTTTGACTATAAGTAATCAAATTTTTATCGGTTTATTTTTTCTATGCAAATTTCTAAGTATATAACTTGATTGAGGCTTTTATGGAAATTGGAATAGTTATATGAAAGTCTTAAAATATTCATATGAATATCTCTCAGAAATTAGAATTTAAATAAGAAAAGCTCAATGAGTATAAAGTTATACAAGTAATGTGGCACTTTATTAAAAAGTTATGCATTATCAGAATTTTATATTGAAATTATAATTTAGCTACTATTGCTTTGCATCTACACTGTTCAAAGCATGGCATTAGAGTTGTTCTTATATGTGAATAAGTGCACTCACTAATATGTTACATGGGCCTTGTATGTTTTATTTTGGCCCTATCTACCTTGGGTGGCTGTGGGAGGGATTTTGGCCCCACTTGCTAAAAGATGTGTGGAAGGTTATGTGGCACTATTTTGTTCCGATTCTAGCCCCACTTAATATATACAAGTATGGGAGATCAAATAGAGGCATAAGTGTATGTGTAGTTATAAGTAGGCATCAGCATATATGCATTAAAAAAGTGCATTGTGTATTCTGATAATTTAATGAATTAAGTACAAATAATATTATGAACTTAATTCTAGTAAATTTCTAGATTTCTTTATGAACCCTCATGAAATAAGAAAGGCAAGTGCTAATGAATCTCTCTAATAACAAGTGTTCAATGGAGTACCTGAAATATTTGTGTAAGTGGCTTTAAAGGTGTAAGTAAGAACTTTGAAATCAAGTTCACACTAAAACCCTAAATAATCATGTTCAACAAGTACTTTATTTATTCTTTACAATTTAATATATTTTTAATTAAACTATCATTTAATATTTTTAATGGATATTGATATTCTATGATGGGTTATGGGAAGAATTCTACTGAGTTGGTTATGCTCATAATATGAATCTTTCTAACATTTTAGGCAAAAATAAAGTCCTAGTGGAGTAGAATGGTGTCGAGGCAGGATCTTCTGAGTCTAAGTGATAAAGATATTATTTTGTAATACAATTTAATTATTTTGATTTATAGATAACTGAAAGTAAAATGGATTATTATATATATTTTTTGAGAAATAACATGTGTTTTTACTTGTATTATTTAGATTATTAATAGTTTTGGTTGTCTATTGATATTTGAGTTATTAAATTATAGGTTTAGACTTTTAATCCTTTCATTAGATCCTAGGGCGTCATAGGGTATGAAAGCAATGGTTTAGAATGATTAGAATTTTAACTAAAGCTATAGAAAATAATTTATATCAGTAAGAGTAAGGAGTTAGGAGCCTAGTTTAGGCATATTTCCTATTAATTAGTGATAAATTGTGTATGAGTGAACACTTTGATTCTTTATATAAATTAAAGTGTTAATGTATCATGAATCCTCAAGAGCAAGAAGTAATTGAAAAATAGAGTTCTAGTCAAGATGTTATAGGTCAGAGTACTGTAGGGGCTATGACATCTGATTATATGATGCACTTTATTGGGTTAGTGGCCCAACTAACGAGCAAGGCTCAAGGTACGTTGGTTGGTGTTAAGGGAGATGAAGTACATCAAAATTTATAATTATTCTTAGGATTGAAGCAACCTCATTTTTAGGGTGTTGTTGAGCCTTAAGAAGCTAAGGATTGGTTGATGAGAATGGAGAAGTCCCTTCATAGCATTTAGTGTTGGAGGACAGAAAGGGTTTGTTGGCTATATTCTTATTGGATGGAGAAGCAAAGCATTAATGGATAGGCCAGCATAGGCAGAGATTCCAATGAAGGTCAAATACAAAAATTTTTTGGAAGGAGTTTACAGAGACCTTCTAGAGTTAGTTTATATTGCCATATATTAGGCACCAGATATAAGTTTCCTTTTTAAGGTTAGTTCAAGAGAGCAAGATGGTTATACAGTATGAGGTAGTGTTCATAACTCTTACTAAATATGCTCCCCAGTTAGTCAGCACCCTAGAGGATAAGTGTTTTCATTTTTTATGAGATTTGAGAGACGGTCTATGACATTTGTTAGTGTCATTCTATATATGTGATTTTTTTGAGCTAGTAAAGAGAGCTAGGTTGGTGGATACTGATCTAATGTCCACCCAATAGTGGGGAGATGCCTGTAGAAATAGATTTGTTGGAGAGTCCTCCAAAAGTGCATTATGTGGGAAGAAGTCTACAATGAAAGTTGGTGAATCCAGGAAAGGGAGGACCTACACTATCAGAAGTGTTGGAGGATCGATGTCTGTTAGTAGTACTCCTATTTGTGATTTTTGTAGAAGAAGACATATTGGTTTATGCTTTTTGCATACTAGCCAGTACTTTAGGTGTGTCTAATTTGGTCACAAAGTGGCATAGTGTCCATAGAAAGTGCTAGAAGGTTGATTAAAAGCTGAGGCCATTTAGAGTCAGAGGCAGCAGCCAGCACCTTCTAGAGAAGTTCATGAGGCATCATATACCCGTAGTGGAGATAAATTTAGAGGGGAGACTCTCAAGTGAGCCAATAAGAGGAGTTTGAAGAGAGTTGATTATCGTGGCTTATGTAGCCCTAATACAATCCAAAGTATACAGTCTGACTTAGCAGGAGGCAATGGAGGCACCGGATATGGTGATAAGTATAATATTCATTTATGTTTCCTTTTATCATATTGAAAGTTCGAAAGGGATGTTAAGCCCTAGTGAACTAGTCCTAAGGCTAACCAAGAGGGGGGTGAATTGGTTATTTAAAAATTTCACAACAACAATGAAAAATCTTTTCAATACTTAGCAGCGGAAACGATTAAACAAGAATGAAAAGATCAATCTAAGATATTCACCCACGCAGTTAATATCAAAAAGTAAAGTGCAGAACTGAATCAGAAAAGCAAACCAGATTTTATAGTGGTTCGGTCAACTTGACCTACGTCCACTCTCCGGAGCCTCCCCTCCGGGTATTGCACTAAACAGAAAGTGTCTCTCCTTTTGCTCCCACAGCAAGGCGGAGAGGCCTATACAAACACCTCCTTTTCACCACACGGTGAGGCAGAGAACCCGACCTCCTTTTGCTTCCTCCTGAAGCAGGCAGAGAACATTCAAACTCCTTTTTCTTCCACCTGAAGCGGGCAGAGAACCCCGGATCTTCTTGTGAACGATCCTCCCACGACGAACACCGACTAGACGAAAGACGATGAGCGGAGAAGATGACTCTGATCCGTGCTTGGAGTAACCTTAGTGAATCCCTCACTAACTCCCCCTCACAAGATCTTCTCTCTCTCTCCCAACTCTCTCTCTCTCTAGGGTTTCTCAGGGAAAGGAAGGTAGCAAAAGATGTTTCTTATTTTTAGAAAAAGTTCTTTTATAGGAGGGCTTAAAATTTGCCCTAAATCTCAACTGGTCGGCCAAGATCGTCCAGGACGATCAGTAGATCGTCTTGTACGATCAGTTCAAATTTAGATGTTTCAGCCTGGACGATCTGGCTCTTCTGGACGATTATAAGAAAAAATTGTTCAGATCATTTCGTACGATCCTGCGATCGTCCGGGACGATTAGTGCAAATTGAGGAATATCATCCAGAGGATAGCTCGGGTCGTCCAGAGTAACTTATGCTGGACGACCAAAAAATGACTTGATCGTCCAGGATGATAAGGACATCGTCCTGTACGATTAGTTTAAAAAGGCCCTAAATCGTCCTGTACATAGCTCTCGACGTACAGCTTAAATGCACTAGACGATCAAGATCATCCGGGACAATCCTGCGATCGTCCAGGATGATATGATCGTATCAATCAAAAATAAATTGCTTTCCTTAATTACCAGATTAAATTAGGCATGATTGTACTGAATCATCCCGGACGATACACGTATCGTCCGGGACGATCAGACCAAATAACTAAAAATAAAAACTTGCCTAACTTGATCTGGCGGCTGAGAATTTCTGATTTGGGCATATCGTCCTGTACGATCTAGAGATCGTCCAGGACGATCTACTTAATCAGACCCTCTTAACTTAGTCGCCCTAATTAGGGTTTCTGTTTTGGCTGGATCGTCCAGGACGATGTGAATATCGTCTAGGACGATCTGAACAAAAAATAAACAGAAACTCTAATTCACTCAAGCTCTCCCCCTGAGTGTGTTTGTGCAAGGTTACTTAGCTAGGGGATCAGTTACATTATAATTGACTCAATAAAATGAAAAGCAGTACATTGGACATACTTGGACCCGATCTTGACTTGGCTTGAGTGGCTCGTGGTCTTTTGTGCCTGAAACAGATTAGCCAAGCAAAACACATTGGAAACATGTTTGTCATTATCAAAACCAGATTTGCAACAATCTCCCCCTTTTTGATGATGGCAAAATAGAAAAAATATTTGTGTTTTGATCTCCTAGTTTGAAGATAAAAGTAAACTAGGAGATCAAAACACAAATATTTTTTCAAATTTTCATTTAACAACTAAACAGGAAACATGACTCATAACAAAAACTAAAACGACTACAACTGATTGACTCCCCCTTTTGACATCACAAAAAGGAGGAGGGAAAAAATAGAACACGGAAATAAAACATAAAAGAGAACAACTACAAAATAGGAAACTAAAGTTGAGGCGGATCCTGATCAGAAGGAGGAGGTGGCGGTGGAGGGTTGAAGTAAGTGTGAATCGCCTGAAAGTGGGCTCCGATCCAGGCAATATCCTGGTTATGCTGTAATTGCTGCTGCGCAGCATAGTCATTGAAGCGCTGGATGTCCTCGGCGTGCCGCTGCTCCTGGGCAACCACATAGGAGTCAAATCTTGCCTCCCACTGGTCGAAGCGCTGAACCAGGTGGTTAAAGGGAGAGGCAATGCGAAGGGGTGCATGTGCCCTGGTGCAGCAGGAACTGGAACGGCCTCTTCCTCTTCCTCCTCAACATCTGGGGCGGGCTCCGGATGTAGTCGGGTGCTGTGTAGGACGTGGAATGAGTTGTTTGTGAAGAAGGAAGGAGGGACATTAGGATGGACAGGATACTGAAGGTCATATTTTATCTCTAAGGCATAATGAATAAGATGACCTAAAGCTAGATTTGGGCGACGCCTATGGCCCAGATCTCTAATGGTGGTTAGGTGTTCTATGTAGCGGATAATCAGATCAGAGGCATTAAATTCTTGACGGGCCATGATGTAGTAGGTGGTCAAGGACAGTAGCGGGGTAATGTGAATTCGATCCCCCGCCTTTGGAATGACGGAGGAACGAAGGATGTGCTGAATGGTCCGTGCGTCCTTGAGAAGGGAAGTGCAGGCATTGTCATGATAGGGTGCGTTGGTATGGCGAAGGAAGTGATTGGCGACACTCCAATCATAGTCATGATCGGTGATAAGCGTGTGAAGTTTGTCTCCAGTGACAAAAAGGTTGAGAATATTGTGAAAATCATGGGTCGTGAGTTCCACGGGGCGTTGATTTACGTATGATCGAAGAGTGGAATAGTCCTCGAAAATGTGCAAGTTGGCAAAGAAGATTTGAAGGAGTTCAAGATTAAAGGGAAAGGCCAAGGTCAGAATAAAGGTGAGGGAGGTGTGTGCGAACAGATCTAAAATGTGATAAGTGAGAGTGCGGGGATTTACAATTTTAGAGTGCGTGATCCCCACGTTTCGATAGCATTCGAAAGCAGCCTGATCGGTGGCATTCGGGAAGCGAGGATCGACATGTCCCTGGGACGAACTGGCCCCCTTCTGACGAGACCTTTTACCACCAGCCATTAGGAACCCAAAGAGTAAGGAAGTAGAAGGAAAGTTGAAGAAGAAAGGTGTGGAAAAATCTGAAGAAAAACTGTTGTTTATATAGAAAATGGTCGGATCATCCTGTATGATCGCGATATCATCCGGGACGATTTGGTCATTTATGACGTCCTTGACGATTGGTCAAAAAGGCGGTCCGATCGTCCAGGACGATTAGACACAGGCGATCGTCCCGAGGAGTCAGGCTGGACGACCGTTGACGAAAAGTATCATCCCGGACGATTAGGTGGATCGTCCAGGACGATATGTAATAAATATATCAGACGGGCCAAATTCGAATCGTCTAGCGGCTGACACGTGGATCTTCCAGGACGATGAGGTGGATCGTCCAGGACGATGGACAATAATTGGTGTAATGTCAGCCGTTTGATCAGATCAGGAAGATATGGATCATATCGTCCAGGACGATGTAAGGATCGTCCAGGACGATCACCAATAATTTGGATTTTTTCAGCAGCAGGAGCAGTGTGGGGACGATTTTGAATGAATCATCCAGGATGATGTTTGGATCATCCAGGACGAAGTGGATCATCCAGGACGATCGTGGTATCATCCAGGACGATGGGAAGAAAATAGAAAAAGATGAAGGATGAAGATAATCGATTAGGATCCCAAAAACATAACCATGAAATCAAAATAACACAAAAACGAATAAAACTTATAGCAAAAACACATAAAAGCAACATTTTTTTTTTATCAAGCTGCTCGAGTAAATCAAAATTTTTTTTCTTGATTTTAGATTCAAAAACCAGTAACAGGAGGATTCACAGCACTGAAATCCAGAAAAGGTTGGAAATAATCAACTTTCGTAACTCCGACCCCGGGCACCTTATCGATGCAAACCTCTTTCAAAACAAAAATCTGATTCAGAAGAAAAGACATTAGATTTGAAAAGAGATCCTTTCAAGCCTCGTTCCAGAAAAATATCTGATATAATAGTGTTATAAAGTAAAAAATCAGAAATCAAGATTTTCAAACACAAGCTTTTAAAATATTAAGTGGCGCACGGATTTTTCTAAGACATTTAACGATCGGAAAGGAAAGAAAGCTTGGTTCGGCTCATTTTGTGCCTCTTTTTCCATTTGTTTGGCGCACTGCGCATCTTTTGATTTTTGATACACTTTGTGTATTTGGTATTTTCGCATCTTTTCATTTTTGGGCTCATTTTATGCCTCTTTTTCAATTTGGTTGGCGCACTGCGCATCTTTTGTAAGCTTTCTTCTATTCATAATCATTAAAGAGTCCTAGCTATGAAATTACCTTCCAGATATAGGAGACGCTCTCCACAATAAGGAAGAGTAATTCACAAAATAAAAGCCATATGTCGTATGATAAGTGCAATCACTTGGTTTAGAAAATCATAACAATGAGTCAAGACTTTGAAAACACTATTTTTATGAGGTAGATTACTGTAGGAAGATAAAATAAATCTCTATTTCAAAAACTAATATTTTAATTTTGAAAAAGATTTTTATCCAAAAGAAACTATACACCCGTAAAGGAGTTAGAGGAAGAGAAACAATCATCAATATTTCTTCCCTTTAACAGATTCAGTGGAATCAATCACTGCTTACCAGCTTTCAAACCAAAATAAGGTAAAACTCCCAGTCAGAAATTCAGATTATCAGAAGTAGTGAGCGGTGATCAGATTTTGAAAAGCATAAAATAGTAAGTGTAAGATATGAACCAGTGAATAAAAATAGGTAGAAAATCACAGCAAAGTAAATACTCAAATTAGACTATCAGTAAGGCTAAAACAGAAATCAACAGAGGAAATAAAATCACTGAAAG
Source organism: Dendrobium chrysotoxum (assembly GCA_019925795.1). NCBI lineage: Eukaryota > Viridiplantae > Streptophyta > Magnoliopsida > Asparagales > Orchidaceae > Dendrobium > Dendrobium chrysotoxum. The sequence continues at coordinate 14,811,749 of CM034311.1, forward strand.
AAAATAATAAAACCAAGAACTAACTAACAGAAAACAGAATACCAATCAGAACAATCAGAAATCAGCAGTCATCAGAATCAAGCATTTATATTAATCACTCCTAATCTGATTCTCAAAATGCTGAATGAGTCAAAGGCCAGTGGTTTAGTGAATATGTCAGCCAACTAATTTTCAGTTGCTACATGATGTAGCTCAATGTCCCCTTTAGTAATGTGGTCCCTAATGAAGTGATGCCTTATATCAATGTGTTTGGTCCTAGAATGTTGGATTGGATTCTTAGAGATACAGATGGCAGTAGTATTATCACACAGAACAGAAATTGTGCCAACTGGTACCCCTAAATCCAAGACCTGTTGCTTCAACCAAAGAACTTGGGCCACACAACTCCCTAAGGCAATGTACTCAGCTTCAGCAGTGGAAAGTGCAACTGAGTTCTATTTTCTACTGGACCAGGAGACTAATGACTGTCCTATGAATTGACAAGTCCCAGAAGTGCTCTTTCTATCCACCCTACACCCCGCAAAGTCAGAATCAGAATATCCAATGATCTCAAAGGAGGTGCTGTGCCTAGGGTACCAGATTCCTAAGTTTGGGGTCCCTAAAAGATATCTAAGAATTCTCTTAACAGCAGTCAGGTGGGACTCTTTGGGATCAGCCTGAAACCTAGCACAAAGACAGACACTAAACATGATATCAGGTCGGCTAGCAGTCAGGTAAAGCAGTGATCCTATTATCCCTCTATACTTCTTCTGATCAACAGATTTTCCACTTGAATCCTTATCTAACTGAACTGAGGAGGGAATGGGAGTATTGATTGGCTTAGCTTTGTCCATTTCATATTTTTTTTAAAATATCCTTAGTATATTTTGATTGATTGAGAAAGGTTCCATCATCCGTTTGCCTTATGCTAAACCCCAAAAAATAGGATAATTCTCCCATCATACTCATCTCAAACTCCTTACTCATTATTTTGGAAAACTCATCACATAAATATTTATCAGAAGATCCAAAAATTATATCATCAATATAAATTTGGACAATGAGTAAGTCATCTCCTATTCTCCTCAGAAAAAGGGTGGTGTCTACGCTCCCCTTAACAAACTCTCTTTCTAACAGGAATGTGCTAAGCCTCTCATACCAAGCTCTAGGTGCCTGTTTCAATCTATATAAGGCCTTTTTTAATTTATAGACATGATTTGGATATTGGGAACTCTCAAAATCTGGGGGTTGTTCTACAAAAACATCTTCTTTAATTACCCCATTTAAAAAGGCACTCTTGACATCCATTTGAAACAGCTTAAATCCCTTATAACAGGCAAAGGCTAGTAGCACTCTAATGGCTTCCAATCTAGCTATAGGGGCAAAAGTCTCCTCTAAATCAATCCCTTCTATCTGATTATACCCCTTAGCCACCAATCTTGCCTTATTTCTCACCACCACACCAGAGTCATTCATCTTATTCTTAAAGACCCACTTGGTTCCCACAATACTTTGATTTTTAGGTCTTTCTACTAACTCCCAAACATCATTCCTTACAAATTGATTCAATTCTTCCTACATAGCTAAAATCCAAAACTCATCCGACAAGGCTTGATTGATGTTGGTGGGTTCAATCATTGAGATAAAGGCAGAATGGTTTACTTCCTTCCTAAGTCCATGCCTAGTCCTAACACCTTCAGAAGGGTCTCCTAAGATCAATTCTTTAGGATGACTCGAAGAATATCTCCAATCTCTAGGCAACGTGATTTGAGGTTCTACCCTTTCCTCCAAATTTGTATTTCCAACTCCTTGGGTAACCTCAATAATCTCTTCATCTTCTACTTCAGATCTAGACTCCTTAGGATCAGATTCATCAAACACTACATAGGTTGTTTCTTCCACCACCAAAGTCCTCCTATTGAACACCCTAAAGAATTTCCCCACACTTGAATATCCTAAGAACACTCCTTCATCAGATTTGGGATCAAATTTTCCTAAGGGTGACTTCCCGTTGTTCAGAATGAAAACCTTACAGCCAAAGACATGGAGGTGGGACAGATTTGGAGTTCTACCCTTAATGATCTCATAAGGTATCTTGTTCAGTTTGACTCTCACATTCACCCTATTCAGTACATAACAGGCAGTGTTCACCGCTTCAGCCCAAAAGTATTTTGGAAGTGAATACTCGACAAGCATGGCTCTAGTAGCTTCCACTAAGGTCCTGTTCTTCCTTTCAGCTACCCCGTTCTGCTGAGAGGTCCTAGGAGCTAAAAAATTGTGACTAATCCCTTGATCCTCACAAAAACTTCCAAATCTTTCATTTTCAAACTCCCCTCCGTGATCACTATGGATGGTAATAATCTCACCTCTAACTAAGTCCTTTTGGGTGACTCTCCTAAGGGTTTTCATACTGGCATGGCACAATCTCCTATGCCATAACCAAGACTCATCAGCAGCAGTTTTTAAGCAAATTGAATTCTCAGTTTTAATGCTACTTACATCCAGCTTGTAGACGTTGTTGATCCTTTGCCCCTGCAAGACAACTTTATCATTTAAGCTTAAAATGCAGCCAGTGGGCAGGAATTTGATGCTGTATCCTTTGTCACGGAGTTGACTGATGCTCAGCAAGTTGTGTTTCAGTCCATCTATAAGTAAAACATTATCAATCATAAAATTCTTTGAATCACCAATTATACCTGAGCCTACCACCTTCCTGGTGGTGTTATCTCCAAGTTTAACCTTGCCTCCAGCCCTGGCCTCCAGCGAAATGAACTAATTTACATCTCCAGTCATATGTCTAGAACATCCGCTGTCCAGGTACCACATGCTCTCACGAGATCTTGTGTGAGAGCACACTTACAAAATCATCAAATGTCAGTCTTAGGAATCCAAACAGGTTTGGGTTCCTTCTTATGAAAAGAAGAATGCAATGCATGCGTGCTGTGCTGTGAAACAGGCAGTTTGGGTCTCCACACCCAATGTGTACTACGGTGAACAGTGCAAGTGTGTGAGATGTGTCCTAACATGCCACATGAAAAACATCTAACACCAGGAAAAGGATTAACTAGGCGTCGTGAGTGATAGTGCCTCTTCTTAGAAGTGTATGAAACATGCTTTGATGAACTTGCAACAGATTTTTCAAAAGATGGCGGTGCATAAAACTGTTCAAAAGTAGGCGGTGTTTTGTTCTTTTCAAAAGCACTGATTTTCACTTTCAAAAACTCAATGTGTTTATTTAAACTTGCAATTTCAAAGGTTCTTGCACTTTCATTACTTTCTAAATCAGATGCCATATCATTCACTTTCTTAAAAGTAACTTCTAATTCAACATGCGATGTTTTTAACAAATCGTGCTCAGCAGTTAAATCAGAATACTTTTTGTTTAATTCATCAAACTCATCTAGTAAAGACATGTGATTGCTATCAATAGTGGAATGATTCTTAATCAACACATCATGCTCTTTTTGCAAAGTCAAGTAATTCAATTTCAAACTAGCATGGGTTTTCTTAAGCTTCTTATATGATGTATGAATCTTTTCAGAAACTTTAAATAACTGATCGTAAGTAAGCTCACATACCTCTTCCTGGTCGGACTGACCAGGGTGATCATCAGCCATCAGACACAAGTTTGTTTCCTCCTCTTCATCTTCAGTCTCAGAAGAGTCGGATGCAGAGTCTGCCCAGAACGCCTTCTGAATCTGCTTCTTATCCTTTCTGAATTTTGGTTTCTCCTCACCCTTCTCCTTGCTTGGATGAGCTTTAAGTGTAGGACAATCAGCCTTAATGTGTCCAGGCTTCCTGCATTCAAAATAAACAGTATCAGATGAACCCTTGAAATTTTTACTGGACTTACCTTTGTTCCACTTGTGATAGTTCTTATGTTTCTTCCTTAGAAAGCTTTTGAATTGCCTTGTGATCAAGGCAACATCATCGCTATCAGACCCGGAAGAACTAGAATCACTCTCGTTGGCCTTCAGTGCCACTGTTTTCTCTTTCTTGCGTTCACCTGCATCAAGTTGCCTTTGGTTCACCCCTTGCTCGTAAGCAATGAGTGATCCAAGTAAGCTGTCAATAGAGTAAGTATTTAAATCTTTAGATTCAGTGATAGAAGTAATCTTAGCATCATAAGAAGCAGGCAAACATCGAAGAATTTTGTTCACTCTCTCGTAGTTAGTAAGTTCTCTACCTAAAGCATGCAAAGAGGTAACAATCTGAGTGAACCTTGTGTATATTTCTGAAATAGTCTCACTAGGTTTCATGTGAAAAAGTTCATAATCATGTAACAAGATGTTTAACTTAGACTGTTTGACTTCAGTTGTACCTTCGTATGTTATACATAATCTATCCCATATTTCCTTTCCCGTTGTACAAGTAGAAACACACATATAGTCTTCAGATTTTAAAGCACAAAAGAAACAGTTCAAACATTTGACATTTAATTGTGCTAAATCACGATCATCAAACGTCCAATCAGCAAAAGACAATTCAGTTTTCACATTGTTAACCAATCTAAAAGGTGGTTCGTATCCGTCCTTAACTAACATCCACATGCGATAATCAATAGATTGCAGAAAAGTAGACATGCGTGTTTTCCAAAAATCAAAAGGAATATTATCAAACAACGGTGGTCTAGTAATAGAATAACCTTCAGCAGTATTACGATTGTTACAGTTAGCCATGGATCAAATTCAAAAATTTTTTAAACAAAAATTTTGAATCCCGCTCTGATACCACTTGAAAGTTCGAAAGGGATGTTAAGCCCTAGTGAACTAGTCCCGAGGCTAACCAAGAGGGGGGGTGAATTGGTTATTTAAAAATTTCACAACAATAATGAAAAATCTTTTCAAAACTTAACATCGGAAACGATTAAACAAGAATGAAAAGATCAATCTAAGATATTCACCCACGCAGTTAATATCAAAAAGTAAAGTGCAGAACTGAATCAGAAAAGCAAACAAGATTTTATAGTGGTTCGGTCAACTTGACCTACGTCCACTCCCCGGAGCCTCCCCTCCGGGTATTGCACTAAATAGAAAGTGTCTCTCCTTTTTCTCCCACAGTAAGGCGGAGAAGCCTGTACAAACAGCTCCTTTTCACCACACGGTGAGGCAGAGAACCAGACCTCCTTTTGCTTCCTCCTGAAGCAGGCAGAGAACCTTCGAACTCCTTTTGCTTCCACCTGAAGCGGGCAGAGAACCCCGGATCTTCTTACGAATGATCCTCCCACGACGAACACCGACTAGACGAAAGACGACGAGCGGAGAAGATGACTCTGATCCGTGCTTGGAGCAACCTTAGTGAATCCCTCACTAACTCCCCCTCACAAGATCTTCTCTCTCTCTCCCAACTCTCTCTCTCTCTAGGGTTTCTCAGGGAAGGAAGGTAGCAAAAGATGTTTCTTATTTTTAGAAAAAGCTCTTTTATAGGAGGGCTTAAAATTTGCCCTAAATCTCAACTGGTCGGCCAAGATCATCCAGGACGATCGGTAGATCGTCCTGGATGATCAGTTCAAATTCAGCTATTTCAGCCTGGATGATCTAGCTCTTCTAGATGATTAGTAGAAAAAATTGTTCAGATCATCCCGTACGATCCTGCGATCGTCCGGGACGATTAGTGTAAATCGAGGAATATCGTCCAGAGGACAGCTCGGGTCGTCCAGAGTAACTTGTGCTGGATGACCAAAAAATGACTTGATCGTCCAGAATGATAAGGATATCGTCATGTACGATTAGTTCAAAAAGGCCCTAAATTGTCCTGTACATAGCTCTCGACATACAGCTTAAATGCCCTAGACGATCAAGATCGTCCGGGATGATCCTGCGATCGTCTAGGACGATATGATCGTATCAATCAAAAATAAATTGCTTTCCTTAATTACCAGATTAAATTAGGCATAATTGTACTGAATCGTTCGGGATGATACACGTATCGTCCAGGACGATCAGACCAAATAACTAAAAATAAAAACTTGCCTAACTTGATCTGGCGGCTGAGAATTTTTGATTTGGGCATATCGTTCCGTACGATCCAGAGATCATCCAGGACGATCTGCTTAATCATACCCTCTTAACTTAGTCACCCTAATTAGGGTTTCTATTTTGGCTGGATCATCCAGGACGATGTGAATATCGTCCAGGACGATCTGAACAAAAAATGAACAGAAACTCTAATTCACTCAAGCTCTCCCCCTGAGTGTGTGTGTGCAAGGTTACTTAGCTAGGGGATCAGTTACATTACAATTGACTCAATAAAATGAAAAGTAGTACATTGGACACACTTGGACCCGATCTTGACTTGGTTTGAGTGGCTCGTAGTCTTTTGTGCATGAAACAGATTAGCCAAGCAAAACACACTGGAAACATGTTTGTCATTATCAAAACCAGATTTGCAACACATATTTCTTTGACTCTAGAGTGAGTCATTCTTCTCTATTTAAGCATGTATTGGATGAATTAGGTTTGATTCAAAATATGTCAGCTTCTAGTTTATATGTTATGTTGCCTACTAGAGATTGTTTGGTGGCTAGTAAACGCTTTTGGTGTGAGATGTAAATTAAGAATAAGAAGTTTAAATCAGAATTGTTTGTATTTTGTTTGAAGGAGTTTTATATAATAGTGGGTGTGAAACCTTAATTTTTTTTACCTTAAATAGTCAATAATTATTTCATGAGTCATTATAAGTCAAAATCACAAATCGTCTTCACAAGAACATATATAATGTAGTTCTTTAATTACCCCTTTTTTCATAATTTTTGGACACTAGTGAAATTCTTTACAAAATTAGCACATGTCGGTACAAGTGGAGGTTTTGAGATTATGAGGTGTCCATTTTGTAAACCAATTTAACCAAAATTTTTTAAATAAAATGAGCTATTTTATGAATACTTTTCTATAATTTATGGAATCCCTAATATAATTTTAATAAACTTTAGCCTGAAATTAATTATAATAATATTATTATATATTATTAAAAAAATAAAATATCAAAAGGCAAATGGCTTTATGCCATTTTTCCATGTACTGCTTCATTTTCACTAAACAGATATCAGCTTAGGGAGTTTAGGGAAGAAACATAGGAGAAAGAAAGAGAAAGTCCAATCTAGGTGACTTGAGCCATTTTTGTCTATCATCCCAGTTGAAAAACTTATATGTCTCGAGGTAGGTCACATTACGCCTATCTCAAATTTTGAAAATATAATGTTTTTATCTAATGATCAAATCAAAATTATTTTTTTATTAGTGAAAAATGTGAATAACTTTGCACTGATAAACATTCACCATATAACTTTTTATAGGTTATAGAGATTGAGATTATGAACATTTTAAATATTTTCTTGAAATTTTATAATAAGGATTTTGAAATTTGTGAGGTTTTTATTGAATAAAATATTATCTAAATACTAAAAAATAGTATTGTTGTACAATAAAAATCTTAAAATATTTTTTACACAATCCATAGTAATTTGGTTATATTTTAAAGATATGTATTTTTGCCTAGTAGGATTTTTTATTACCGGCCATAAAATAAAACTATTCAGTTCTAACACATGCTCAATTTTGCTTTAACTGCTATAATATGATGAAAAATGTGCATATGTGATTAAATAATTTATACTCGGAGTTATAAGGCGCCAAAATGATTTGAGATCTATTTCGGTCTGGGGAATATTCTGATATGTATAAAGCTTGTTCTGATGGTTATTAATTATGTTCTAGTGCCTATGGGCATGTTTTGGTGCTATAAGCATGAAAGAAAGTCAAAAGGGGTCAGAATCCTTTGAAATTCTTTTTAGTTATGAGGAATGTGATATGAAGTGCTTTATGATATGAATTACAATTTATTCATCTACTAAGTATTATTTTTTAAAAAATTGGATAACTGCCATGCTCGTATTATATTTCTCAGTACAGTAATTTGTTAGATTACATTTAACTAATTTTAAATATTCAGCAAAATATTTAATAAAAGAATATTAAATATTTAGATTAATTTTTGTGGAGAAGTGTAGGGAGAATAAGGAGGATCTATATATGATATTTATTGATTTAGAGAAAGCATATAATAAAGTTCCAAGAGAAGTTTTATGGAGAGTTCTAGAAAAGAATGGGGTTAATAATGCTTATATTCAAGTCATAAAGGATATGTATGCATGAGCTGTTACTTGTGTCCAGACACAAGGTGGTTTAACCAAGTATTTTCCTATTTCAGTTGGATTACATCAAGGATCAGCCTTAAGCCCATATCTTTTTGCTTTAACCATGGATGTTCTCGCTAGACATTTGCAAGAGGTTGTGCCCTAGTGTATGCTTTTTACTGATGATATTCTTCTTATTGATAAGATTAGAGAGGGAGTTGAATGTAAACTTAAATTATGGAGGTCAACATTGGAGTCTAAAGGCTTTCATTTGAGTAGATCTAAAACTGAATATATGGAATGTAATTTTAGTAATAATAGTTCTAGTGGGGGATTGTGACTTTGGGTGATAAAGTCATTAATAATGGTAGACATTTTAGATACCTTAGGTCTATTGTATAGAGTGATGGTGAAATAGATGGGGATACTATTAGTAGAATTCAAGTTGGATGGTTGAAGTGGAGGAATGCATCGGGCTTGTTGTATGATAGAAAAGTCCCCCTCAAACTTAAGAAAAAATTTTATAAGATGGTGGTTAGACCTGTAATGCTTTATGGTGAAAAATATTGTCCATTAAAAGAGAAGTATAATATTAAGTTAAGTGTTGCAAAGTTGAGGATGATCAAGTGGATGAGTGGCTTTACTCTTCAAGACAGGATACGAAATGAACATATTCATGAAAGGTTGGAGTAGCTCCAGTGGAAGATAAGATTAGAGAGAGTCGCCTTACATGGTTTGGTCACATAAAATGACGGCCTTCCGATGGCCCGATTAGGAAAGTAGATGTATTAGATTTGAATTATGTTAAGAAGGGTAGAGCTAGACCTAAAAAGACTTTGTTAGAAAATATTAAAAATGAACTTTCTTTATTAGATTTAAATGAGAATTTAACTTTTAACAGGGCTATCCTTTCCTTTCTGGGAATCCAACCTTTGGATCTATGTATCCCCACTCAAAGGTGCACTTTCACAACTCAATACCAATATTACAAATAATTTATATTAAATGAAAGCAATAAAATCTAGATTCTCATGCAAGGTTATCCTAATAAAATCATCTCAAGTAGTTTATATATAAATTAAAATACTCATCACAGCCACACTTGGTCATGCTCTTAATTATTTTGAGGGCTAAGCAAACTCTGGAGCACTTGTAGCAATTTATGACAATGATTTTTTTTATTAGCCCTCATTTATGTAAGGGGGCTGAGTAATTTTTGAAGCCCCTGCATAAAATAAAGTTAGTATTTAAATCATGATTATTGCCCCTCCTTTTATTAGCGTTGCACTGCAATAAAAATACACTAAATTAAAATTTTAAATGCATTAACTCTAGAAGCATTCACCCTACATAAGTTTGGGGCCAATTAGGAAATCCTCTAGACGTTGGCCCTATTTCTAAGAACTATAACCTACCCACCCATCTTTCATAAAATGACTGGACTCATGGTTTTGAAGCGACTAGGTGGTTAGCTGGCTCCCCAATCCAGGCTGGGGTAAGTCCAGGTTTTGCATTGCATTAGCTAGGACATGGGTGTTAGTGTTGCGTAGAACACTAGACCCACTCTAGATCTAGGATTCAAGGCTACTATTATTTCATAGTACACCTCATCAGTAGGTAAGTCTTCTATCATCCAGAGACTATAAACCCTACTTATCTGCATCACACGGATAATGTCACCTCCATCCTTCTCTCCTGTATGCTTTGAGTGCATGATTTATTTATTTTCTCTAGTTTCTTCTCACTACCTTAGTCCCTTCGGATGCTGATCTGAGTCGTGCATGTTGACTAAGCCTAGTTGAACCTTTCTTTCCCTTTGAGTAGGATTTTCTAGTCTTCTCCATATGTGCCAGTCCCAATATGGGAAGAATAACATAGAATCCTTAATCGAGAGTTTTCTTAGGCCTCAGCCCGAGATGTAATTAACCACGGGGGCTTGCGCCCATGGGAAATTGAATCCCAGTTTCAAATAAACCCCACTCGAGCTGATGTATTGGGTGGGGGAAACCTGTTATGATGAATAGATCGCACATATTATTATCCATCGGGATGTGTCGGTGAGAGCCGCTATCCTCAATGGTTAATCATATGTGTGATCGAATCTACCCTCCCATTGGCAATACCATCTCCCTTTCCGGGCCGACGGTGTTTTTGTGTCCTTTCGGAGGTCCACAGGTTTCTGGCGACCACGGTGGGGATAGGTTGGGAAAGGTGGGAGGAAGTCTAGGGAGCTCTCTCACAAAATCTCAGGGGCTGAGGGTTCTTGGAGAGAGAGAGATTGTAAAAGTCCCTAAAATAAACCCTAAACTCTCTATTTAAAGGTCTAAGGCTCATGATGAACGGCTAGGATCGAATCTCCATTCAATTAGGAGGGAAATAGAGTGGTTTAGGCTGTGGTTTTGAATTGGAACCTATTAAAAATGAGTTTAATACATTAAATGAGTCTTAATGGGTCAAATTGACCCATTAATGACTTGGGTTGACCAAGTCCAAGGTTGAATTGGTCAACCTAGTCAATTAGGGTCAAGGGGGTGAGGGTTGAGTCTTGAATTGGGCTTAGCATTGATTAGAACTTGAATTAGGTTCAAAAGGGCTGATTGAGTCTATTTGGGTCAACCCTGGTTGACCTAGTCAATAAGGTGGACCCAGGACCTGGGTATGGGGAAAAATAAAGTCAACAAGGGCTCCATGGAGAAAAAGGATTCATGTAGCTAACCCCACATAGTGGGAAAAAGGCTTGATGTTGTTATTGTTATTATTGTAGATCAATTTTTATAGCCTGCTGAGTTATTGTAGCTCTCTGTAATTTTGCTTCTAGTTTCCAAGTTATGGGCAAGAGAAGGAGCTTATGGATTAGTAGTTCAGGATCATATATAAGATTATAAGTATTTTCATTTTTTAATTTTTATACAGTCATGACTAGTTTATTATTCAGTTATATAGTCTCTACATGTAGCTATATATTATAGTGTATATATATTTTGATGAAATGAAAAAAAAATCTTATGGATGAGTTTATATTCAATATTTAGATGTTTTAATATCTTTGTAGTCTATTATTTAATTTAAAATAAATATTGAAAGAGAATATAAAATATTTTAAAACTAGATCTAGGGATTTTCCTGTAATAGCTCAACAAGATAGTACTTGTCCTAGTTAGGTTGGGTTATGACATGCTTTTATGGTATCAAAGTAATAGTTTTGAAATATGATCATAGAATAGAGATATATGAATTGATCTGTAAGTCTAGTGGGGTAGTTTTAAGTCTGTCTGAGTGTTCATTATTATTTTTTTTATTTACATATATATTTAGTTGCATATCTGTGTGATCATAGATCTGCTAGACCAAGACATGACATATAAACAGTGTGTTGGTCAGGCACCTCTTATACATATTATTGCTCTAATAGTGTAATCATATATAGTTTCATAGTTTGATAGCTCAGATGATGGGTGAGGCATAAAGCAGGGTTCCTACTATGGGAGCTGATGATGTAGACAGACATCTATAGATATTTTTGAGATTGAAAACTCTCAGGTTTGAGGGTACTATTAATCCTAGGACAACAGATAATAGTTGAAGAGGCTCAAAAAGACATTTAATGATATGCATGTAGTTTTGTTGACCTCATTTTTTATGAGATCATTAGAACCAATCCATATCCTAGATCAACTCAGACCCTAAGATCAATCCAATTAAAACCAAAAATTCAAACTAAAATCCAAGGTTCAAAGGCCTGCCATGAATGCCTTTTTCAGTAATTTTTCAAATACTTGAAACTCCAGTCAAATGACCTTCGATTCATAATCTATCAATTAAATATTGATTAGGCATGTCTCTTGGATCTACCCTCCAAATTTGAGCTCAATCTGAGGTCTCTAACCCAAAAAACTTGATTGAAATCTAAAGGCTATAAAACCTTCAAATATTTAAGGCCTATACCACTGGACCTGCTACCTAGTGGATTTTGACCTTGGAGCCCTCTCCAAACCCTTTGATCACGTCCAAAACCTTGATTATGACTTATTTAACATTAAATTATATTTTGATGAATCCATTTTGACCCCCATTTGATCAGTGGTCAAAATGACTAAAATACCCCTAAAGGGTATAAATAGTCTTTTTGAATCAAATGACCCTATCTTTGGATGGAACCACTTCCATTCAATTCCAAATATTGAAACAAACCTATCAGACATAATCTCTTCCCTTGGGTCAACCTAAGTCAACCAGGGTTTACCCAAATGCCCTTTAAGGGTCCAAATAGTCCTTTTGACTAAATTGAATTCTCTTAACCCTGGAACCCCCTCAAATAGACTCAGAATATCATTTTAAACTGGTTGAGCCCAAACCCAGATCTTGGGTCAACTTGGTTGACCAAGTCAACCTAGGTTGACCAAATAGTACATTAAGGATTTAAATGGGTCATTTCAACCCATTCAACCAATCCAACCCATTTAATCAAACCAATATCTTCAAACCCTCAATCTCATTCCAAGCTATGGTTTAAACATATATAAAACCATTTTTAAATCAAACCTTGGTTCATTTGAACAAGTCAATTCATTTTTACTCGGTCAAATCCACTTAAAACCTTCTAAAATCAAACTCTAATTTTATAGCTTGATAACCATTCCAAACTAGCTCATCAAGTCTTCTCCTATGCCACATCATCCCATTGACTAGTCTGATTAGTCAAAGTGGTCAAACAAGTTAACTTGAATGCTTAGATGGCTTTGCCACCTTGGCAAGTCAAATTCTCTTAATGACTCCATATCCTCATGCATTTGGGAGGCTGGGAGGGATACTTGGAGTAGCCTAGAACTTATCTTTCTCCTTAATCAAAGTTATTAATCATTAGGGGGAATGGAATGATCCGACTCTTCACTCAAATCTTTGGCTTTATCCACTCCATTCCAAAATCTCCAATTCCAACAGCCCCCAACCCCTTCTATGGATAACTCAGCTTCTCCCTTTATAAATAAGGCCCCTCCAGCCATTAGAAAGGTTTTTACAAGTTTGAGAACACAAATATGAGAAGACAGAGAGAGGGAGAAAGAGAGAGAAAGGATAGCTACTGTAGAAAATCCTAAACCAACCAACAATAGCTCTTGGACCTTTTAAGGAAGTTGTAGAGGATTCAAATACCTTTCCAACAAGCCCAAGAACACCAAATTCCATCCACGGGATTATAAGATATCTCAACTTTTCTCTAAAACTTCAATTTGAAACTGCAAAAAATCTACAACACTTGAATCCTCCAAACTTGAGGTGTTGGAAGATTAGGTTACCATAAACCTATGTTTCAAATTTCATTGAATTTGGATGAGTATTTTGAGAGTTATGGGCTTTTGAATATTTAGTTCATTTTGAACTACTGATCTTGGATCAATATAAATCATCAGATTTCGGCTTCTGCTCAAATCAGACAGTCCACGGGTAGCCACGTCACCCAATATCAAGCCGTGGATGATCGCAAATTTTAAACACACACAGTTTTGAGCCAAGACGTCTATATGGCCGCATAAGAGCTGTCAGATCGATCTACGCGAATCGGCTGACGCAGATCTGATCTGACGTGTTTAAGTGGCTGAATGAGCATCTGCCGCATGTCACCGTCACACTGTCGTTTGACCCAATCATTGCCAATTATTAGTCTGGCAGCACCGGCGGCCGATTTGACCCAAAATTGATTTTAAAATTTAATTTGAGTGCCAGAACTTCCAAAATTCACAGAAAATCCAATTTTTCATCAAATTAAGTGATTTTGGTGTCATTTGAAAGATAATTCTGTCTAGTATTTATTAAAATTAAAATTGAGTTATTTTGATCACTATATAATGAGTTATTTGGGTTCGTGCGTCCAAATTTTGCAATATTCGCATAATCTAGTGGTCAAAATGGACGCAAATTTTAGTGAAAACTTTATGGGCATCTTTGGCATTCCCTGTAATTTTCTTAGAACCAGATGTCCCATGGATTTATGTGATGTGAAATAAAGTAATGGGTTCATTTTTTAGCCAAAATTTAAAAAATTTATAACTCTTCAGATTCTTAGAATTAGGCTATCTAATTTTTGTGATATGCTTGCATATGTCCCAGGGTTAGGTAACCAAAATTTCAAACCCATTTGAATATTAGTGACACCAAGGGAATATAATTAAGAAAAAGGTCTAGTTAAATAAGAAAAATTCTATAAAATTATACACACACCCAATAGGGGTGAAACTTCAGAACATTACACTTAGTAATAATTTACACCTTAGGTCCAAAGTTCACTAGATTTGGAGGTCATTAGGTCAAAAAATTAACCAAGTCAAAATTCAGCCCTTTCTAGGGCCCAATATTTTAAAAATTATAATAAATAAAAATTAATTCTAAAAATTATAATTAATATATCAAATTAATTAGGATTTGATTCTTTGTTTAAGAAAAATAAAAGCTCTATCACTAGACTTTTAATTTAACATTAATTTAAATTTTAGTAAAAATTAATAATTAATTAAATAAAATAATTAAAATTATTAAAAATTCTAAGTAAATTCTAAACATCTAAAAACACACCCACAAGTCATACCTAACTTTTTGGAATAATTTCATGCGGTTTAGGATGAGTTTGAATTAAAACAATCAGAACCTCTTTAATTAAATAATTAAAAAAATTAATTTATTAACCAAACTTTAAAAAATCATAACTAATTCCAAAAAACTCTAAATTGATTAATATTAATGTCATTCAACTCCATTTGAGGTCTAATATTTTTTAAAAATAACAAACCAACACAAACAAATCAAACTCAAAAAGTCAACTTTTTGGTCAATTGTATTACAAAATTATATCAAAACTTCAAAATTTTATAACTTAATGTAGAAAGCTCTAAATTGAGCAAACTCAATGGCATTGTACTCCATGTAAGGTCTAATATTTATTAAAAATATAAAATTAACAAAAATCACTTAAAATCAAAAAGCCAACTTTTTGGTTAATTTCAATTCAAATTTCAACTGAAACTTTGAAATTTCATAATTAATTGTAGAAAACTCCAAATCTAGTAAACTTATAGTCTAATTGCTCATATTAAGTTCTAATAGTTAATAAAAATACTAAATTTTTAGAAATCACCTTTAATCTAAAAGTCAAAATTTGACCCCTTAATTTGATAATTAAAATAATCCAAAAAATTCAAAAATTCAATAATCAATCAAAATTCCAAAATTTTTTAATATGAATAATAAATTCAATCAACCAATCCTTTATTATACAACAACTACTCCAAAGATGAAGTTTTTAGGATGGACTACTCCGGGCTGCAGGGCTAAGTGTCCTAAGGAGGCCTAGTTCCTCGAGCTTGGTGGCCCAACACCACGAATTGATTCAATGGAGTGTAAAATCTTAAAATCAATTGATTATTAATAATTTAACCAAATAAAAATTCATAATTTAACTAAATCAATCAGATTTTTAGGATGGACTACTCCGGGTTGCGGGGCTAAGTATCCTAAGGAGGCCTAATTCCTCGAGCCTGATGGAATAACGCCACAAACCGATTTATGAAAAATTTAAATTAACCTAATCCTTGAAATTAATAAAAAATATAATTAATTAAATTATATTAATCCTTTAGTTTATAATTAATTAAATTTATTTAATTAATCAATCTTAAAAATATAATTTTAAAATAAACCTCAATACATTAACATTTGAACTTTAATCAAATTTACCCTTTAACATGCAACAAATTTAAACACTGGATAACTTTAATTAATTACCTAATATAAGATATATGTGAACTACACAGCCTACTACACATACTTAGATGGTTTGTTAGGGCACTACTTCTAGACCTAGGCTAGGCCGATGTTTACTTTTCTGCTGTTTGTTGGGATTTTCGAGCTTTCACTGCATGTTAGTTATTTATATTGCTATAATTGTTTATTTAAATTCTACACTCTAAGATGTGATTGATGAGCGTTAGATTTATTCTTAGTTTAGGGGCCATTTAAATGCTAATACAATCTTATGTAGGTGGCTATGCTCATACAAGGTATTGAAATTAAAGGGGGTAAAGTTAAATTTAAATTAATCCAATTTCTGTAGGTACTCCAAAATGCTAAGTCCCCCTTTAAAAATTAAAAGAGCATAGCCAAGTTTGATTAGTTTGAGTATTTTAAATTTTATTATATTAACTACTTGGGATGATTTAAATATAATTGCTTAGGATAACCTTGTAGGTTATTCCAGTCTAGATTTTTAATTTTCATTAAATGTAATTCAAATTTATTGAGTTGTAATTCAAAGTGATATTTGAGAGGGGATACATAAGTATCCAACTTAGATTCCAAAGAGGAGAGAACATCCTTAGGGGAGAGTTCTCCTATATTTGGAAGACTAAGTTAGGATAATTTCAAATATCTAAATTGAAAAGAAAATACCTCTTTTTGAGGGAAATTTTTTTTTCATTTGGATATCCGAACCTCATGGATCCAAGAAGTTTGTAGAAGGATGAAGTAGTGGAGATAGAGAAGAATCCCATTCTCAAATTCACTGGAGTCTTAAGAGTATAATTTGGGCTATTGTTAGTGGTACCCGGCCACTTTACTTTCTACAGACTCTGAATTGTAATATTAAGTGGCAGTTGCCACATGGACTTTCAATTTGAATATTAATTTAATTGATTTGATTAATGATTGGTGTGTTGATTGTGATATAGGATTACATGCTTTTAGTAGTTTTTTGGCGATTTTATATGTCAATTTTTTTTTTATGTGGAACTCGATTAGAGGCTCGTGAGGGATCGCTAAAATATTTTTCTACTTTAATTATATTAAAATTTTAAGATAACATAGAAACTCTAACACTTTTAAGAAGTAAGCCTGGGACCACTGGGAATTTGCATTGCATTTTATTGCACCTTCTTTCCTTTGTTAGGCACCTCACCGCCTGTGGGTTTTTGCAGACCATCTGGCCTATGATGGTGCAGAATTATCAAAGGGAATCTATACAATCTATAGCGAAAAACCTATTTTTAAGCCTTTTTAAAATTACTTCATATTTTATTTAAGTATTCATTGAGTCAACTAGCATGCACTGAAGTAAAAATAAACTAAAATGAGTCAAAAATTTATTTACTTTAAGCTTCATACTACCCAACATAAGTTAAAGGGCCAATTAAGGACTGCTCTAGATGTCGGCCATATTCTCAAAAACTCAACTTAATCAAATGTCCCTACCACTATAACATAAAAGATCAGATATATGGTTTTGAAGCATTTAGGTGGTTAGCTGGCTCCCCAATCCAGCTCGTTGTAAGTCCAGATCCTGCATTGCATTTGTTATGTTTGGGTTACTGATTTTCAATACTTAAATTTAGAATTAGGTTTTGAGGCAGGCTTAGGCTATAAGACCTCAACCTCTGGGAATTGAATCCCAACCTTTTAATAAAATTAACAATTCAAATTAAAAAACTCTTTCAATCAAAATTCAAGCCCAACACTTAGGATAGGTTGGGGTATTTCTGAAGTGATTCAGAATCTTAAAACACCTCCTACCTTTCTTCCTTTATCCTCCAAAAATCAATGCTCACCTTGATCCATTCCCAGTTGAATTTTCAATCCTCACCTCCCTTGATATCAAACTTTAAAATCTTAAAATAAAACTTCTACCACTATTTTAATCGAGAGTATTCATAGAAAATTTTGATTTCCTACGATGTAATTAACTACGAGGGCTTGCATTCGTAGAAGATTTAGAAACCTAGATCTTTTTTTTAAAAAATAAAAAAATCAATCTTTTCAAAACTTAATTAATTATCTTTAGGAAAATTTATGTAAAAATCAACGATCATTATCATCATTTTTAAACAATCAATAATGATTGATATCTTCTTCTCTTAGGAAGGTATATCAATTATTGTTATAACTTTGATTATGAAATTAATGATAATTTATCCAAATTATCATAGTTAAATACCCGAGTGAACAATCATTTTGACCCTCCGGGGTCATATGTAGTTCTTACTCAAATTTGACTATGATAATCAGAATAAAATTTTACTCCTATAAATTAAACTCAATAGGGAATGGTATGCTCATCTCCTAAGATAATATATCCTTCATAATGATGTGTTCAATTTTAAAATTAAAATTTAAGAAATTAAATCACTCAAAGATAATTAATCTTTTCAAAACTCAACACTTTTTAATCAAACAAGTGTCCACTTGAGAGGAATGTACCATTAATAGTCCTCCGTTAGATGTCAAGGTAGAGTGCTGGTGGATGGGCCAATAGGAGGAGAAGTTTTAGGATAGGTTGAACTCTTTGATTAGTTGGGATGAGTTCTTTGATGTTTTCTTAGCCTGATTTGTACCACCTTCTATACGATAATAGATTCAAGAGACTTTTCTAAGGATGGTTTAGGGGAGCAGGATGGTTATGTATATGAGGTAGAGTTTATGACTTTGGCTAAATATGCTCCATAGCTGATTAATACCCTTACAGAGAAGTGCTACAAATTTTTTAGGGGACTCCAAGATAGTCTGAGATAGCCATTAGTACCATTTCACATTTCTGATTTCTCTAAGCTTATGAACAGAGCTCATTTGATAAAGAATTATCTGATAACTACTTAATAGTAGTGGAATGCTAGTAGGAAAAGTTTCAATGGTGAGACATCTAGAAGTGGATTTTTTGAGAAGATGAGTAGATTTACACCTGAAAATTCTAAGAGAGTTGGATAGTCATTATCTGTAGCAGTCTCTGACAGTGGCAAAATAAGATAATTTTGGTTCTGTTAGGAAGGCACCTATGTGCCAGAGTTATGATAAATGGAATTCTCATCAGTGCTATAGGAGGACTGGACAATACTTTATATATAGTTAAATAGGGTACTAGGTAGCAGAATATCAACAAGTAGGATTTGACTGACCTTCTGAGCCTAGATCTGAGTGCTTTATCAAATTGGTAGGGAGACCGAGAATAGTTTGCTCCATACATTTTTTTAGGGACCATCAGTAGTTCTGGTTTTGTGGCATAGAGGCCATCTGGAAGTGTATAAAGAGAGCCAAGTAGTTTTGTTACTCCATCTCTAGTTCGACCATGTGTATATAGTTTGACTGACATGAGGCTTGTGATACTCTGGATGTTATGATAGGTATAGCTTATGTTTTGTATCTACCATGTCATATTTTATTTGATTATGGTATGAGTCAAACATTTAGTTTAGAGCATTTTTTTGATGCATTACACTTGTCTTCAATTGTACTTCATGTTTTTCTTTCGGTTACTTTACTGATTAGAGATGGTATGATAGCTAGTAGGTTTTATTTTTGTGATATTGATATTTCTCATAAGAAGTGGAAATCCAGTTTAATTTTATTGCCCATTTTCTCATATAATATTATTTTGGGTATGAATTAGTTAAGTCAGTATGAGGCTCGGATTGATTTCTTGAAGAAGTAAGTTATGCTATTTTTGGATAGCAAGAGTTGTGTATTCCAAGGAGTTAGAAGTGTTTTATATTATGTGATTTCTACCGTGGAGCAAAATAGAATGTGAAAGAAGGGTTACATGTTATTTCTAGCATCAGTCTGGGATAAGAGTATAAATTTTGGTCTTCTTTCTGTTATCCCAATAGTATAGGAATTTCTAGATGTATTTCTTAAGGATTTAGTCAATTTACCTCTAAATAAAAACATAAAGTTTTGTATTGATATATTTCTATGTATGAACTCAATTTTAAAGCTCCATATAAGATGGTTCCTAAGAAGATTCAGGAGTTAAAGGTTTAGCTTCAGGAGTTAGTTGACAGGGAATTTTTTATCCAAGTGTGTCTCCGTGGGGAGCACCTATTCTATTTGTTAAGAAAAAGTATAATATGATGTATATATATATATATATATATATATTAAATATAGGGAGTTGGATTAATTAACTATCAAGAATAAGTATCCTCTACCACAGATTGTTGATTTATTCGATCAGCTTGGTGGATCTTCTATATTCTCAAAGAATGATCTATGATCTTACTTCTATCAGGTAAAGGTAAGAGAGATTGATGTCATGAAGACAGCTTTATGTACTTGATGTTAACACTATGAGTTTTTGGTCATGCCATTTAGGGTGACTAATACACCAGCTATATTTATGGATCTTATGAACAAAGTATTCAAAGATTATCTAGATCAGTTTATTATTATTTTTATAGATGACATTCTAATTTATTCTACTTCTGAGGAAGATCATGCCAGGCATTTAAGGATAATTTTGGAGACCTTGAGGCAACATCATAAGTATGCCAAATTCTCTAAATGTGAGTTTTTCTTAGGATTTTTTCTTTTCTTGGGTATGTGGTGAGTGGTGATGATATTTTTGTTGAACCCCAAAAAGTTTAGACAGTTACTGATTGACTGAGGACTAATACTATATTTGAGGTACAAAGTTTTCTGGTATGACTGGATATTACAAGAATTTTATGAGGGGATATTCTCAAATTTTTTTATCTCTGATAAGACTCAGAAGTCAGTAGCTTTTATCCGGACACTGGAGTGCGAGGATAGTTTTTAGAGATTAAAGGATTGTTTGAATTTTGCTCTAGTCTTGGCTCTTCTATCTGGTATAGAAGGATTTTAGGTTTTCAGTGATTCTTCATTGAGAGATTTGGGATGTATTTTGATACAATATGGTCGAGTTATAGCTCATACTTTTAGATAATTATAGCCACATGAGAGGAACTATTCGACGTATGATATGGAACTTATTGTTGTCATTTTTGCTTTGAAGATATTGAGACATTACTTATACATTGTCAAGTGTGAGATTTTTAGTGATCATTAGAGTGTGAATTATATATTCACTCAGCAGTATCTAAACTTGAGGCAACAAAGATGGCTTGAGTTGATAAAAAACTATGATATGACTATTTAGTATCAGCCTCGTAAGGCTAATGCCATAGTAGATGCTCTAAGTAGGATGTCTTTTGGACTATCATGCATAGAGCTCACTTCTGATGAGTATTTGATATGAGAGATGGAGATATTATTGTTGGAGGAGATTTTTGAAAGTACGTGCAGGTTATTAGACCTACTTCAACAGTCCCAAGGCTAACCAAGAGGGGGGTGAATTGGTAATTTTAAAAATTTCTTGCTTATTTAGAAAATCGATTAAATATTTTGAGCATAACAGTAAATTTTCACAAAGATATTTTTCAACCACAGAAATTAAAAAATGCAAAAAAATAAAAAGCAGTAAAAGGTAAAGAAATAGAAGACATCAGATTTTATAGTGGTTTGATCCAACAAGACCTACGTCCACTCCATAGAGACACCTTCTCCAGGTATTACACTACTCAATAGTGTCTCTCCTTTTTCCCCGATAGCAAGGCGGAGAAGCCTTTACAAACTCTCTTCCACCAACCTAGTGCGGTAGAGAACCGATGCCTTTTATATCCTCTAAGTGATGGCAGCATGTCAACTCATCCTTTTTCACCCTTCTGCTGAAGGAAAAGTACCCACGTCCTTTCTCACCTTCCTGGTGACGGCAAAGTACCCACATCCTTTCTCACCCTCTTGGTGATGGTAGAGTACCGACATCCTTTCTCACCCTCTTGGTGACAGCAGAGTACCGACATCCTTTTATAATCCTCTCTCATGAGCCTTCAAGGAAGTAAGGAAGAACTATGAAGAACAACCAAGAGATCCTCACTGTTGGGCACCTTTGTGAATCCCATCACAAATTCCTCTCACAAGATCTCTCACTTTTTAATGTCAAGATACTCTCCCAAACACACTCCTTAGGCACACTTAAGAGAACTTCGCAGCAAGGACTTGAAGAGTAAATTTTTAGGACCCTTATATACAAAGGACAAGAAAGAACGTCCTGAAAACTAAAAAATTTCAAGTTGAAAGGACATGGATCGTATAGTACGATCATACTTCGTACATACGAATAGTTCAAAAAAATGATGTATGATGCTGTACGAACCTAATTTCATACACTGTTTAATGTATGTACGAACTTATATCATACAGTACAATCAGTTCAAAATGAACCCTTTCATTTGTACGATCATGTACGAACCTCATTTCGTACTCTAATCGGCATCTATACGAATCCTATATCGTACAGTATGAACAGTCCAAAATTGAGCCCATTTGTCTGTACGATCATGTACAAACCTCATTTCATACTCTGATCAGCATCTGTACGAACCCTATATTGTACAGTACGAACAGTTTAATGAAATCATATTTTTCTTGGTAAGAAAGTGGACAACACCATTTCGTACTCTGTGAATCATCTGTATGAAACTATATCGTACAAGACGAACCTAAAATCGTACAATACGAAGAGATCAAAAAATTGTAAGTTCATTTTGGATGATCTGGTACGCATCAATTTCGTACTCTGTGAGTCGTCTGTACGAACCAAGGATCATACAGTTCGAATAAAGGATCATACAGTACGAACAGTACTTAAGAAATTTGTTGGCATGATTTGACTAACTTCGTTTTGGGGAAACTACTTTGACAAATTATCCAGTACAATTTGAAAGTCGTACAATACGATTAGTTTTAAAAAATTAAGTTTTTTAATCACTCCCCCAGTGTGTGTGTGCATGGTTACCCAATTACAATCACACTCTCTCAGACTCAAGAAAAATAAAAAAATTACAGACTTCATAACATGAACTCCTAGTTTAATCTATCTTAAAGTCTTTGGTAGTGTGGAGTATAATTTTTCTAAAATATTAGTACTCACAAACAACACAAACAAAATATATCCAATATATATTTAGGAGAAACAGTAATCAACACAATAATATTTTGATATCATAAAAAACTCACATAATATAAAAATATAGTTTTGAAAACTAAGTTGCACTAATTTCTTACACTTATTAAAATTCTAAAATATTAGCTTAGGTGATCATTCAGCCTTTTTTGCAAGAAAAGATTTAGGAAGCTCATAAGTCATATACAAAATATTCAAAGTTGATTAATCAGATCAGATCTGGTAAGAAATGTAACCTATAAGTTTTTTATTCTGATATTATTTTCTGTAAGGATAAACTTTGGGTTCCTATTTTTGAATATTTGAGGCAGGATATTCTACATGAGGATTATTATTTAGGATATATGATTCATCCAGAACATAGCAAGATTTACAGAGATTTAAAGGGTATGTGTTGGTGGCTTGGATTGAAGAAGGATATAGCGAAGTTTATTTCAAAGTGTGAGGCTTGTCAGTTAGTGAAAGCAAAGCATCAGTGGTTAGACAGTTTTCTGTAGTCGTTACATATTCTAAAGTTGAAATATGGGTTTTCCCAGATCAAGATAGGGACTTGATGATATTTGGTTATTATTGATCGACCGATGAAGTCTGCTCATTTTATTCTGATCCAATAAATTGCTCCAACACACAGGTTAGTATAGATATATCTCAAAGATATTATCAGATTATATAGTGTACCAAAGGTGATTATTTGATCATGAGGTAGACTTACCTCTAACTTATGGAGAGATATTCAGTAGGGACTGGATACAAAGTTACACTTCAGTATGACTTTTCATCAGCAGATAAATGGACAGGCCAAAAGTACTATTCAGGTACTGGATGATCTTATGAGACATTATTTTTCAGATTTTGGGGGTAGTTGGAAGAATTAAATCCCATTGATAGAGTTACCATATAATAATAACTATTAGTCCAACATAGGTATGGCTCCTTATGAAGCTTTGTTTTGTATGAAGTGTAAGACTCCTTTGAATTTGATAGAGGTGGGTGATAGACATGTGATAGGTTCAACCTCTACGAAAGATACTACAATAAAGATTCATTTGATCAGAGAAATATTATAATCTGTATGGGATAGGAAGAAAAAGTACTATAATTAAAAACACAGGTTGGTTGAGTTTTAGATTGGTGACTATGTTTATGTTAAAATTAACTTCATGAAACGTGTCAGCAGATTTGGGAGAATCAGCAAGCTTAGTCCAAGGTACATTGGCTTCTTTGAGATTATTGAGAGGATTGATAGTTCTGATTATAGTTATTATTACATGCTCATATGTCTAATATACACAATATGTTTCATGTTCCTTCTTTAAAAAATTAGGTATCTAATTCTAAAAAGAGATTATCTACTAAAGATGTTGAGGTTCATTTGAATATGGACTATAGGGAAGAACTAGATAGAATTTTGGCATATAATGTGAGAAGTTTCAGGAGAAAATTGATTTATATGGTCAAGGTGTAATGGAAGCACAGGACTGCTAGAGCGGCTACTTGGGAGAAGGAATCTGAGATGAGACAGTTGTATATAGGTTTATTCTGACTCATTTTTATTTGGGAATGTTAAGGATGACATTTTTTTTAGGTGGGTAGATTATAAAAATCTTTATTTTTTTAAATTTTTTTTTGACCTAGAATAATCAATAATTATTTTAGGAGTCATTATATATCCAAATCATAAACCGTCTTCAACCAACCAACCAAAAACCTTTGGAAGACCTAGCAGTAAATCGTAAAGCCACCTCCAGTAAATAGAATTGGATTATATTGAATGAACACCACCAACAGCCAACCATAAACGTGCAAAAAAGAAATAAAACCACAAGAGCAGGCACAAGCTTGTGCAGTAACAAATAGAGAAAAGAAGATCCCCAAAGAACACAGCCACAACCCAAAGAAAAGGATATGATGTAATAAGGAATATAACTACCAAAATAACCATCTATAAAAAAACCATGATAATCTACTAAAGAAAAATGAAAGCATCCTTTTGAAAGTTTGAGATGCACCAAGAGGGGAGGTGAATTGGTACTTTAAAGAAATCCTAAGAAGTAACACTATTTTTGTAGATTTTTTAGAGTCTTGACAATAGTAATCTAATTACCCGATGCAGAAGCTAACAAATTAACATTGATTTTAGTAATGATGAAATTTAAAATTGCATAATAAAACATTGATCTCAGATATTTGTCAAGCAGTTATAATAAAAATTAAATGCAAAAAGTAAAATATGGAAAATGGAAAAGCACACCAGAAATTTTATAGTGGTTTGGTCAACCTTGACCTACATCTACTCCGTGGAGTCTTCCACTCTGGGAATTTGCACTAATAAAAAGTGACTCTCTTTTTGCTTCTACAGCAAGGCAGAGAAGCCTTTATCAACTCACTTTCACCAAACCTTTGATGCGGAAGACTACCAGATGCTACGTCACCCTCCCAGTGACGACAGCGGACCTTGACACATTTTTCTCTCTCCTAGAGAAGGCAGAGAATCTCAGCTCCTTTTTCTCCATCATGGAGAAGGAAAAGAACCTCAACTCCTTTTTCTCCCTTCTAGAGAAGGCAGAGAACCTCGAGGACTGGACTAAGAAGCCTCTCTCCATAGAGAACTTCCAAAAGACTCACCAAGGCCATTAGAGGCGTAAGGGTGTAGCTAGCCCTGAGCGACTGTGTGATCCCTTAACACTACTTCTCCCTCACGCTCAAGCTCACCTTCTCCTTTCTCTCACAAACCTTGATTTTTTTCTCAAAATCTCCCTCTCAGAGTTCCTCCTTCAGTCACAAGTCCCTCTCTCAATATTAAGAGAAAAAAATTAAAACATAGCTTTTGTAATAAGCTTCAAGAAACCCTAAATATTCAAGTTAGTCGTCACTGTTCATTAGTACAATCCAAGTTTGTACAGTACCATCAATTTAAAACCAATCCCGTCCAGTATGATATTAACAGTCATTCAAATGAACTGTTCAAATTTTATGAACACATCATACAGTATGATCTAGATATCGTCCAATACAATCTATTTGATTACCTCTATTCATATGGGATGATTCCTAGGATGACTGAAAGTCATCTCTGTCACTTGTCATGTATTATTCTCATCGTACAATATGGTTAGTTTTTTTCAGGTAAATCATCTAGTATGATATGAATATTATACAGTACAATTCATTCAAAAATTATAGTTTCATCTGGTATGATCTTTGGGATGACCAAATTCATCTCTTCCAGTCATTTGGTATGATCAAAATCATACAATACGATTAGATAAAAAATTATGGTTTCCTTTAGTTTGATCTCTGGGATGACCAGATTTTGTCTCTGTCAGTCGTCTTATACAATCGACATCGTACAGTACGATCGACTATTATTAATTATACTATGATTTGATTGACTAATTATAGGGGTTAATTTTAATAATATTTTAAATATGTATATAGCACGATTCACATCGTACATTAAAATTAGTTCAAAAATTAATTTCAAAATCTTACTTAAAATAATCTAGCAGCTAGAGTTTTTAGATCGAAATGAATCATATAATACGATCTAAATCATACAGTATGATTAGTTAGCAGAAACTGATTTTTCTAATTAGTTATTAAGCATATTTTAAGATAACAGATCGTATAGTATGATTGAAAACCATACAGTATGATTTGTTGAAAAAAATTTAGATTAAAAAAAGTCCTCTCTCCCTATGTGTGTGTACATAGTTACCCAATTTGCATACACTATTTTGTGACCTAACTCAAGAAATATAAAATAAAGAAAATAAAAAAATTACAGACTCTTTTACATCCTATTCTACCCTATCTTGAGTCTTCAGCAGTCTTGAGTAGTATATATCTTACCTGAAATATTAGTGCTTATGGATAAAAATAATATCTAAAATATTAAAGGAAAAATGTAATAATTCAATCAATATTATTTATCATCATCAAAATCATAGACTAGGGATCTTGGATTGTAACACCTTTAGCAATAAATAATCATTCTAGGATAAAAGGACAAACATTAGTAGAGGAATACTACCAGAAAATCACCCACAACTTATGAGATCAACACATGAAAGCAGCACCAGTAGTAGCATGAGTAAAATATGCAGCAAAAGGAAAACCCATCAAAGATAGGAAGGAGTATGATAAAGAGACATAGAGTTATTTACCCAAATTGAAGGGATGACTCAAATAGAGAACAAATTCCCATTAAAATCCAAATCATTAAAGACATCACTTAAAATCATAGCTATCATCCTCTCAATCAAACTGAGTCCCAATAAATAACCTGCAACCATGTTAACCATATTTCTATATGAGTTCATCAAGACCTATCTACTCCCCCCCCCCCCCCCCTAAATTGGTGATCTGATGGTTAACAATTATCCACCTATCAATCATATCGATCCTAGTTACATTCCAATTCAATCCTCAATCAAATTCCAATTCATCTTTCAACTCAAGCTTTAATCAATCCTCAAATTCCAGTTCAACCTTTAACCAGCCCTCAAATTAAACTTTATTTATGTCCCATCAATCCCAACCATCCATTTGGTTATGATTGATGTCAATAATTCAAACTTAATCCATCAAATCTAAAACTCTATTCAAACCCAGAACTCTAGACCAAAATATAGGGTAAAAGGCCTAGGTCCTGAAACCCTTTCGGAATGATTTTTCAATTACCTTAAAATTCAATCAAATGATCTCTAATTCATTATCTATCAATTACATTTTGATCAAGCATGTCCCTAGGGTTAATCCTCTAAATTTGAGCCCAATCTGAGGCCTTTATCTCAGAAACTGAATTAATTTTTAAAGGCTGTAAAACCACCAAATATTTACAGTCTATGCCACTAGTCCTGTCACTTTATGGAATATAACCTTGGGCATGTCCACAGCCTTTATTATGATATGTTGACTAGTAAACTATATTTTACTGGACCTATTTTGACCCAAAGTTGTATTGGTCAAAATGACCAAAATGCCCATTTAGGGCTAATTTGGACATTTCCCCAAAACTCAAATTGGCATAGTCAATTCAACCCTTAAAACCTAGCCTAATGAATCCTAAATATCATTACAAGTGTATTGGACCTAAACATAGTTCTTAATTTGACTAGGTTGATCAAGTCAACCATAGTTGACCAAATTAATCCTTAATCCAACCAATGTCAAATTCAATCATTCAACCCATTTCAAATCTAATCAACCTTTCAAAATCTTTCAATTAGATACCCTTGACATGTCCAAAATTTTCCAGGTCAAATCCCCCTAGGTTTGACTTAATCAACCCATTTGGAGGTGTCAAACCCCTTTCCAATCTCATACATTTGCATAAAATTTCAAACCCTTGAATTTAAGAACTTAGCCACACATTCAACAAGCCAAATGCACTCCCTTGACTGCCACATCACTCCCATTGACTAGTTTGACCAGTCAAATGGTCAAACAAGCACTCATTTGAGCTTAGGTGGCCATGCTACCTTGTCAACTCATATCCCATTTCAAAACCTGCTCTAACTTGATGGAAAGCATCCCATTTCCTTCTTTAAGAGACCTCAAATAGCCCCTTAAACCAAGCTTTACTTGGGTTTATCCAAGCAAAGAAAAAGGGTTGTGGTCCCCCTCCCCATGAACCAAGAGAAATCCTTCTCACCAACGAGCTTTCCCCTTATTTTGAGCAGCCTTGTGGAACTTGGCATTAAGCCAAGACATCTCCAAATGAATCAAGGAAATTCAATCCAAAAGGTGAGGGTCATGTATGACAACTTGACATAAAACCCTTACATTCATCCTCATTTCCAAAAAAAACTAGCTCCAGCAATCTCCATCTCTCCAAAATCACTCCCATCTTCTCCAGCCCTTCATAAGACTTTCCCAAGCTTTTCCTCACCAAAAAACTTAGCCTCAAATCACTAGTTTAGTGAGGAGAGAGGAAGATATTGAGAAAAAGAGGGTTTTCTACAACAACTTGAAATCCAACCATCATCAACTTTTGGGGTCTTCAGCAAAGTTCTAGAGGACTTCATCAAGACCAAAAGGATCCTAATATCTCAAAAATCCATTCACTGGATTGTAAGTTATCTTGACTTTTAGGTAGAACTTCAATTTGAAACCATAGGAAATCTATAATGCATGGACCCTCCAAACTCCAAGCATTTCAAGATTATGTTATCATTAATCTGTGTTTTAAGTTTTGTTAAATTAGGTTGGGTATTTTTCAAGTTATGGCTGTTTAAATTTTTAGTTCATTTTCAACTAAAAATCTCTAGCAAAACTAGAGCCGTCTGATCGCGCGGAAGGCCTGATCGGATGGCCCAGAATCGACTAAGTGTCCTAAGTCAAAATTACTTGCTATTCAGATGATTCAAATGTTTGCTGTTTTGACTGGTTTGGGCCACATGGTGAAATGTTTGCCATCGATCATGCACTATTTTGATCTGATGGCTTGGATCGACGCTGACTAGGATTAATACCATGGCGATGGCCTGCCGCATCATGTGCAATCATTACCAATGATTGGCAATGATTTTGCCACTGTTTTAATGATTTAAGTTAAATTAAAAATCTAATTTAAAGATTCAGAACTTCCAAAATTCACAGGAAATATATATTTTCACCAAATTTAGTATTTTTGGTGTCGTTTGAAAGATATTTTTTGTACTATTTATTAAAATTAAAAGTAAAATACTTTTTATAGTGGATTATGAGTTATAAATGTTTATCTAAATTTTAATTTTCTCAAATATTTTCTCATAATCCAGTGGCCAAATTGGAGACAAATTTTGGTGAAAAATATTTGGGTATCTTAGGCATCTAGTGCATTTTTCCTAGGTCCAAATACCTAATGATTTCTGTGATGTGAATTTTCAAAGTGATGGGCCTATTTTGGACCCAAAATTTTAAAAATTCATAACTCTCAAAGTTTTTAGGTTCTGGTTATGTAATTATTGTGGAATATTTTTATTTGTATCAGGGTTAGCTTGATAAAGATTGGAGCCTAATTGAACACTAGTGACACCTATGAAAAATAATTAAGGATAAGATTTAGGCAACTTAGAAAATTCTTAGGAAACTCTATACACACCCAATAGGAGTAAAACTTGACAACAGTAAACTTAGTGACATTTTACACCATAGGGTCAAATTTCATTGGATTTAGCTCCCATTAGGTTAGAAAATTAAGCAAGTCAAAATTCAGCCCTTTTAAGGACCCCAAAAATTTAAAAAATTATAATAAATCTATTTAAATATAAAAATTATAAATAATATATCAAACTGACCATAATTTATTCCTTTACCTTGGAAAACTAAAATCCCCACCAATAGACCTCTAACTTGAACATAATTTAAGTTTTAGTAAAAACTAATAATTAATTAAATTAATTAATTAAAAATACTTTAAAATTCCAAATATTTTCAAAACACTTAGAAACACTACCATGGGTCATCCTTGAACTTTGGGAGTGATTCCATGATGTTTGGAATGAGTTTAAATCAAAACATTAAAGGCCTTCTAAATTAAACAATTTAAAAATTCAATTAATTATCCAAACCTTGAAAAATCATACGTAATTTCACAAAATTCCAAATTGACTGAACTCAAAGGCAATCAACTCCATTTAAGGTCTAGTCTTTTCTAAAAATGTCAAACCACCAGAAATAGGTCAAAGTAAAAAAGTCAACAATTTGGTCAATCGTAGTTCAAAATTAGGCCAAAATTTTAAAAAATTCAAAACTTAATGTAGAAAAATCCAATTCTAGCAAACTTAGTGTCTAATTACTCATCTTAAGGTCTAGTATTTAGAAAAAAATACAAAAAATCTAGAACTCACTTTATTTTTAAAAGTCAAATTTTGACCCCTTTAATTTGATGAATCAAATAATTCAAAAATTCCAAAATCTTAAAATTAAGCAAAATTCTACAAAATATTAATTTGATTAATAAAATCAATCAACCAACTATTAATACACAATAACCACTCCAAAGATGATGTTTTTAGGATGGACTACCTTTAGCTGCGGGGCTAAGTGTCATAAGTACGCTTGTTTTCTCATGCCCATTATAATAACACCACGAATCGGTTGATGGAAAATTTAAATTAACTTTATCCTCAAAATTAGCAACCAATTAAAAAAATTATTAATCCTTTAATTTCCAACTAATTAAATTAACTTAATCAAGCTGGTTACTACTACGTAACACGAGCCTACGAGGCTATTAGCTTAGCCCAAATGAAGGTAAAATAAATTTCATGGCCCTATTGTAAATAAAGGTAGTAATCACTCAACTTTTAAAATATATTTTAAAATCAACTTTAAATCATTAATACTTAAATTCAAACATAAATCCTTTAAATCTTTAACAAATCAAATCACTAGATAACTCTAACAATTGCCCCATCAAGGACATATCCAAGCCACACAACCTTTTGCACACACTTTAGATGATTTTCTAGGACAACCTACTCTAGATCTAGGCTAGGTCGGGGTTTTCTTTTGAGCTGTTATGTGCCGAGTTTTTCATGGTTTGCACCACATACAGGTTGAAAATTTATTGATTGATTATTTATATATTTTTGCAATCTATGATTTAATTTGAAGGGCAATAGATTACTACTAGGTTAGGAATGATCTGGATGCTCATAGAGTTTTTTGTTGGTGGCCATGCTCATGCAGGGCTAAGTCAAGGGGGTAATATTAAATGATTTAAATTGACATATTTTTTGGAGGTGCAAAATGCTAAGTCCTCCTTAAAATTAAAAGAGCATGGCAATGAATTTAAATTTAATGCAAATATATAACTGCTTAGAATGATTTATAATTTTGATTATAACTACATAGTATAACCATGCAGGTGATTTAGAATTTTTTTATTATTGAGATATAATGTAATTTGATTAAGTTAAGTGTTGTGAAAGTTAACTTTGAGTCGGGATATACACATCCAACTTGGAATCTAAAGAGGAGAGAACATTCCTTAGGGGAGAGTTCTCCTCCATTTGGAGATTCAAGTTAAAATGACTTTAATATCCAAAGAGAAAATAAAACACCCCATTAGGGAGGAGTTTCTTTCTATATTGATATCCGGACCCAATGAATCCAAGGAGCTTGTGGAAGGAGAGAAGATAATGAAGTGAAGATAAAGAGTATCCCACTCAAAGTCACTTGCATCAGTCCTAGGATTAAAATATGGGTTATTATCAGTGGTACTCGACAACTTTTAATTTATACAGACCCTGGGTTGTAAATTATGTGGCATTTACAACATAGACATTTGATTTATTTAATTGGTTTATTTACATTGATTAAGCTTTAGAAATTGCTTGCTTTTCTAAGTTTCTTTCTTGCTTGCCAATTTTTGTTTTAACTTAGATACGATTGGAGGCTAGTGAGGGAACGATTAAAATATTTTTAACTTAAAATTTAAATGAAATTTTTACGCTCATATAGTAACTCTAACTATTTATGAAGTAAGCTTGGGACCACCAAGAGTCTGCATCTATGCATATTATTTCTTTCACTTCCTTATTAGGCACCTCCCCACCTACGGGTTTTGGTAGACCACCTGAACTATTAGGCTGCCATTTTTTTAAGGGGAAGTTGTGCAATCTCTAGGATAAAATTTATTTTTTAATCCTGATTTTAAAATTATTTCATATAAATTTATGTATTCATCGAGTCAATTAGTATGCATTTATTAGAAACAATTTAAAAGAGTCTATAATTTTAATTACATTCTCAAGCATAGTCACACTACATGTGTTAAGGGAACAATTAGGATCTGCTCTAGATGTCGACCCCGATTCCTCAAACATAATTAAATAATACTCCTACCACTCTTTTATAATATATCAGAATGATGAATTTTAAGGGCTTAGGTAGTTAGCTGGCTCCTCAATTCAAGCCGGGGTAAGTCTAGGTTTACACTGCATTAGTTAGGTTCATGATACTATCGTTCAGTGCCCATTTAGGTTTAGGATCCAGGGCAGACTCAAAATCATCAATCCCTACCCTCCAGTAATATAATCCCACCTTTTTAATAAATTGATTAAGTCAAATTAAATTCTTGTTCAAATTAAAATTTAAAGCCCAACACATAGGATAGACCGAGGTAGTTCTAAAATGTTTCAGAATCCCAAAACATCTCCTATCCTTCATCCCTTGATCTTTAAAATAAGTGATCAAATTCAATCCAATCCTAGTTAAAATTCTTGCCTCACCTTTTTTGATATCATTCCTCATGAATCTCAAAAAGTAAAATTTTTGTCATTACTTTAATTGAGAGTTTTTGAAGGAGACTTTGGTTTCCTATGATCCAATTAACTATGAATGCTTGCACTCGTCGGAGATTTAGAACCCAGATTAATTTTCAAAATTGATTTTCAAAACTCAATTAATTTCCTTTGGGAAAAATGAAGATCAATGATGATCGATCAACAATATGTGTTATCTTTTTCTCTTGGGAAGATATATCAACTACTGTCATAACTTTGAATATGAAGATAATAATATTTTGTCCAAACTATAATAGTTAAATATAGATCGAACATCATTTTAACCCATCGAGGTCAGATGCAGTTCTTCCTCTAATTTGACTATTATAATCAGGACAAAATTTTCAATTTTATTATCTGAACCCATTAGGGAACGATATCTTCGCCTCCCAAGCTGATATATCGTTCATAATAATGTGTTTAATTTCAAAACTAAAATTTTAGAAATTAAATTAACTCAAAAAATAATAATTTTTTAAACTGCTTTTTCAAACCAACTCCAACAAAAAAAAAAATGGTGACTATGTTGGGGACAAATCTCTCTCTTCCATCTTTAATAAAGGTAAAAATTGTATTGTATTTGTAGTTTTAACTACCTTCCTTCCATTGGTCCCTCTACCCATTTATTTCTTGGGTGAATATGGTCATCATCAAAAAGATATGTCAAAAAGAACGATTAGTAAGGAAACCTCTATCAGAGTCATGCTTTGATAGTTTGCCCCCGGGTCAATCGGCAGAGCAAAAGAGCCAAACTAAACCTATTAAGATCTTCATGTAAATTTTGTAAACATGTATATTTGAATGAATATCAATATGTTGTGTTTCATAATTTACAGAGGAACCTTTAATTTCAAATTCAAGACTCAATTTTTATTCAGCTAAAAGAAGGCTTTGACATTTTGCTCCCAAGTTAATTTGTTGAGCGAAATAGTCAAGCCAAACTTTTAAGATCTTCCTATCAATCTTCTAATCCTACATATTTGAGTGAAATTCAATATGTTGAGTTTCAAAATTTGAAGAAGATCTATTCAATTCTAATATTAAGTTCAAGTTCATTTTCAAATCTCAAGTTCAAATCAGACTTTAACATTTCACCCAAAGTCAATACCAAGGATGAAAGAGTCAAGCCAATCTTTGGGGTTTTCATATAAATTTTGTAAAACTTTGTGTTGAATAAAACTCAACATGTTGAGTTTCAAGATTTGAAGGAAATCTCTCAGTTTCAAAATCTCAATTCCATTTTAAAATCATCCAAATAAATTAAAATTTTCAATGTCATATATTATCTTATAAGTATTATCTTGTAGTTTATCTTAAATAATGAGAATCCAAATTCTTCAAGTCATAGGTGGCCTTTGCATCTTACCATCATATGACTGGTTATAGCTTTCTATATCCAAGCATATGTGAT
Organism: Dendrobium chrysotoxum; assembly: GCA_019925795.1. Taxonomy (NCBI): domain Eukaryota; kingdom Viridiplantae; phylum Streptophyta; class Magnoliopsida; order Asparagales; family Orchidaceae; genus Dendrobium; species Dendrobium chrysotoxum. The sequence goes on from CM034311.1 coordinate 14,846,341, forward strand.
AAGAAATAGGGTCCCTTCCAAATTTTCAAATTCCATTTCAAAATTCTAATTCAAACTCTCTTTTCAAATTCAAGAAAATTTGACTCTATTCAAATGACTCGCAAGCTGATCTTCTCCCTCGACCAAGACATGTATATTTAAGGATTGATTTACAATAATACCATACAGTTTGGAATGGGTTTCAAGACTCTAAAATTGACTGTAAACGGAGTTGTGATTGTTAACCTGACTACTGAAGGGGTAAAAGGATAGCCCTTTGGTAAAGATTATTGTCGGGGTGGGCACCAACTCCCTCAATCCCAAAAAGGAGGTTACTATCGCCTCCATACCCAATGCATCCTCTACCAAGGAGGAATAAAAATTGAAATCCCCTGTTGAGACTTCTAAAGTTAAGTCAATTTTTGAGAAGGGATCGAGTTTTGTGATCCCTTTTACCAGTAAGAATAAGAGGAAGAACTATCTAAGGAGAGTAAGAAAAAAGATAATCAAGGCCAAAAAATTGCTAAACTGAAAACCCTGGGCCAGGTAGAGCCAGAGGCTGTTGAGGAGATTCTTATTCTTGCTTCCTCTCTACTCCTTATGAGGAGCCGCTTATACCCCCTCACTACTGCTGTGGGGGAGGAGAGGGTAGCTAGGATAGCAAGCTCTCCACCATGCTTGGTGGATTACTCTATGAAGAAAACTCCAAAAGAAAAATAACTGCAATGGGCTAGAATGTTAAGAAACATAATCCATACATATGCTGCCTAGGTAGGGGAAACTAAGGAGCAGTATATGAGACACCTAAAGAAGGTGATCTCATACCTATTAGAGAAAGAAATTCTTAAGGCGGAAAAGACTGAAGCAAAAAAACCTGACTCCTTAGCCAGTAAGGAAGAATAAGAAGTTTGTTAAGCAACCTGTTACGTCAATGTTGGTGGACGGATACCACTGGGTACCTCACCTCCCGCCTGCTAAGATAGAGGAGATTGTGTTGGTCGGGTCTAGTAGTGGCCGCCAGCCTTCTGGCATGCCACCAATCTAACTTTCAAAACTTTCAAAATTTTCCTTAGTGGTAGTAAAGACCAGAGAGGAAGATAAGAACAAGCAGACTATAGAAATCATGGGTAAGAGGCCCAAATCTCCAGAAAAATAGTATGTTCCAAAGACGTTAGCAAGATTGAAGAATCCTAGATTCCAGTGGATGTCCCTGAGCTTCCTACCTTGAGATGTGAGGACTCTACCATACCTGATGTAGAAGCTGTTGCCCTTCGAGCTCCTCTATCACCTCCCAAGGTGGATGTCCCTCACCCTATTGAGGATGCCACCCTTTCAAAGGGGAAGTGGAAATTCTAGATGTAAATAAGGAAATGATTGACAAAATGGTAGAAGAACCTTCTTCTAGAAAGGATCTCAAAATCTAGGATATTCTTTACGTGTTTGATGAGAAGGAATTTGAAGAGATATTATATTATAAGGGTTACTTACCCAACCCAGAATCAGTAGAAGGTCAATCGGTTGATGAGGTAGTACATGAAATCAGATATATCCTTAAAAAGAAAGAAGTTAAAGAAGCTTTCGATCTTGATTTGGATTATTTATTGATGGAAGAAGATGAAGTGACTGCCGTTAGTAGTAATATGGTAAAAACTAGGACATCATCCAGGGATGTCGAGCCTAACAGGCACCATTCTAGGGAGAAAGAAGATTCAACTGTCGTTGATTCTGATTATGATGAATCAGTCAAGATGAGAAGTAAAGATGATCACATTAAAGATCTAGAAAGGCAAGTAGTAGAGATGATATTAAGGGTTAAGGACATGTAGAGTCAGTTGGCTGAAACTTAGTAGCCCCAGCCTGAGCAGTCACAACCCACGGTGCATGCAATTAATGATCAAGCTAGAAAACAAGAATCTAGCTCAAAAATTCCTGAGTCAATGCCAGCAGTTCCCTTAGGACAACCAACAGTCTTTTTAATTCCCCCTGTTCAACCAGCAGTCTCTTCAGTTCCCTCAGTCCCTCCACCACCAGCTTAGAAGGACATTAAATAGTTAATTGAGTATCAGGTAAGGGATGCCTTAGACCATTTGTAAGGGACTGCATCTATTCCAAAGGGTAGGCCATGCCCTGAAGAGTATGATTTAGTCCCTTATCTGAAGGGCTTTATGCCACCATCTTTCAAAGTTTTTACCAGTGTTGATATCCAAAGATAGCATCTAGCCCATTTCTGAGCAAGTTGTTGCAACGCAGAACAATCGAATGCTCTACTTTTTTTCCAATTTGTTAGTAGTCTTTCTGGCATTACCTTTAAATGGTATGCCGATCTGCCTAACAGTTCGGTGAGAACCTTTAAAGAGCTAGAAAATTTATTCTTCAAGAGATTTTTTTAGGGTACAGTAGCACATAATTGTGGGTAATCTGGTCATTCAAAAACAAAAGTGGGGAGAGTATTTGGTTCAGTACATCTTGAGGTGGAAAAATCTCTCGCTGAAGTGTGAACCCCAGTTGCAAGAGCAACATACATTGGAGATTCTCTTAAAGAATATCCGTGGGCCTATTGCTTTTCTCTTGAAAGGGTTCAACATTTAAACCTTTGAAAAGCTTCTTAATAAGGCAAGTAACCTACATGAAGAGGCTCCTCGGATGACATTCTTAAAGGATCTATCAGATGAGAAGAAGGTTGCCAAACCTGTGAAGTTTTTTAAGAATAGAGCAAAAATTATCTCAATAGTGGATAAGGGAAAATAACTTGTCACTAGTCAATCTAATGCTCCCCTAGTAGTCATATAGATCCCAGTCACAATCCAATTAAATCCTCAATCAAATTTCAATTCATCTTTTAACTCAAGCTTCAATTCAATCCTCAAATTCTAGTTCTTTATTTATGTCCCATCAATCCCAACCATCAATTTGGTTTTGATTAATTTCAATGATTCAAACTCAATCCATAATATCTAAAACTCCATTCAAACCCAGAACTCCATACCAAAATCTAGGATTAAAAGCCTATGTCCTGAAAACCTTTCAGGGTGACTTTTAATCACCTTAAAATCTAGTCAAATGACCTCTGATTTATGATCTATCAATTGCATATTGATCCAGCATTTCCCTAGGGTCAACCCTCCAAATTTGAGCCAAATTTGAGGCCTCTAACCCCAAAAATAGAGTTCATTTCTAAAGGCTATAAAATATTTAAATATTTACATCCTATGTCACTAGACCTACCACTTTGTGGAATTTAACCTTGGGACCCTCCCCACCCTTGACCATGTCCATAGCCTTTGTTATGACGTGTTGACCAACAAATTGTATTTTATTAGACCTAGTTTGGCCCAGAGTTGACTAGGGATCAAAACGACCCAAATTTCCTTTAAGGGTAGATTTAGACGTTTCCCCAAAACTCAATATGGCATAGTCAATTCAACCCTTAAAACCTACCCGAATGAATCCTAAACATCATTAGGAGTGTATTGGACCTAAACCTAGGTCTTGGTTTGACCAGGTTGACCAAGTCAACCATGGTTGACCAAATCAACCCTTAATCCAAATAATGCCAAATTTAATCATTCAACACATTTCAAATCTAACCAACCTCTCAAAATCATTCAATTGGACACCCTTGACATGTCCAAAAATTTTCAAGTCAAATCTCCATAGGTTTGACTTAGTCAACCCATTTGGAGGAGTTAAAACTCTTTCCAATCTCATAAATCTGCTTAAAATTTCAAACCCTTGGCTTAAGCACTTAGCCAAACATTCAACTAACCAAATGCACTCCCTTGACTGCCACATCACTCTTCTTGACTGGTTTGACAAGTTAAATGGTCAAACAAGCCCTCATTTAAGCTTAGGTGGCCATGCCACCTTGGAAATTCATATCTTAATTCAAAACCTACTCTAACTTGATAGAAAGCAGCCCATTTCCTTCCCTAAGAGACCTCATTTAAGACCCTTAAACCAAACTTTTCTTTGGTTTAGCCAAATAAAGAAAAAGGGTTGTAGTCCCCCTCCCCATGGACCAAGAGAAGTCCTTCTCACCCACCTGCTTTCCCCAAGTTTTGAGCAACCTTGGGGACAGTTGGCATTATTCCAAGACATCTCCAAATGAATCATGGCCATTCAATTCAAAAGGTGAGGGTCAAGTATGACAACTTGACCTAAAACCCTTACATTCATCCTCATTTTAAAAAAAATCTAGCTCCAATAACCTTCAGCTCTCCAAAACCATTCCCCATCTTCTCCAACCTTTCCTAAGGCTTTCCAAAGCTTTTCCTCACCAAACCTAGCCTCAAATCACTATTTTAGTAAAGAGAGAGGAAGATAGTGAGAGAAAGAGGGTTTTCTTCAGCAACCTGAAATACAACCACCATTAGCTTCTAGGGTCTTCAACAAAGTTGTAAAGGACTTCATCAGGAGCAAAAGGAGCCAAAGATCTCAAAAATACACCCATTGAATTATAAATTATCTTGACTTTAGGTAGAACTTTAATTTGAAACCACAAGAACTCTATAATGCATAGAGCCTCCAAACTCCATGCATTACAAGATTATGTTATCAATAATTTTTTTTTTTCAAATTTTGTTAAATTTGGTTGAGTATTTTTTAAGTTATGGCTACTTAAACTTTTAGTTCATTTTTAACTTAAATCTCTGGCTCAACTAGGGTCATTCGATTGCTCCTTCTACGCAATCGAACGACCCACAATTGGCCACATGGCCCAACTCAAAATTGTGAGTCATTAAGATAATTCGAACATGTGCCGTTTTAATCGATCTGGGCCACGTATTAAAATCCCTACCATCCATCAAGCACTGTATTGATCCTACAGCATGAATTGATGCTGACTTAGTTTAATACTGCAATGATTGCCCACCGTGTCACGTTCAAGCTTTATCAATGATTGCACTGCCATTTTAATGATTTAAATTGAATTAAAAATCTAATTTAAACAGCTAGAACTTCCAAAATTCACAAAAAATCTATTTTATCACCAAATTTAGTGTTTTTGGTGTCATTTGAAAGATAATTTTGTGTACTATTTATTGAAATTAAAATTAAATTATTTTGACCAATGGATTATGAGTTATTTAGGTTTGCTTAAATTTCAATTTTCTCACAATACAATGGTCAAACTGGTCACAAATTTTGGTGAAAAGTATTTGGGTATCTTAGACATCCACTACATTTTTCCTAGGTCCAGATACCCAATGGATTTCTATGATGTGAATTTTAAAAGTGATGTGGAATGTTTTCATTTGTTTCTGAGTTAGCTGGATAAAGATTAGAACCTAATTGAACACTAGTGACACCTTGGAAAAATAATTAAGGATAAGGTCTAGACGACTTACAAAATTCCTAGAAAGTTCTACACACACTCAATAAGGGTGAAACTTGACAACAGTAAACATAGTGACATTTTACACCATAGTGTCAAATTTCTTTGGATTTGGAGCCTATTAGGTCAAAAAATTAAGCAAGTCAAAATTCAGCCCTTTTAAGGACCCAAAAAATTCAAAAAATATATAATAAATATAATTTAAATCTAAAAATTATAGTGAATCTAATTTTTATTGATATGGATATTTCAAACTTAACCAATCAAATTCAAAACCCAGTTCAAACCTAGAATCTAGACCAAATCTAGGGCTAAAAGGCCTATGTCCTGAAAACTCTTCAAAGCTCAATCAAATGACCCCAAAATCATGTTCTATCAGTTGCATATTGATTAGGCATGTCTCTAGGGCTAACCCTCCAAATTTGAGCTTAATATTAGGTCTCTAACCTCAAAGACTAAATCTATTTTCAAAGGTTATAATATATTCAAATATTTATTATGCCACTAGGCCCTCTCCCCTGTGGATTTTGACCTTAGGACCTTCTCCAAGACCTTTGATCATATCTAGACCCTTGATTATGGCATTTTAAGCATCAAATTATATTTTAATGGACCCAATTTGACCCCCAGTTGTCCAGGGGTCAAAATGACCAAAATGCCCCACAGGGATAAAATTGAAGTTTCCTTTAAACTTTAACATGGCCCATTCAAATCAAATCTTGAAACCTCTTCCTATATATTCTAAACATCATTAGGAGTTCATAGGACTCAAACTCAGACCCTGGTCAAGCCTAGTTGACCAAGTCAACCTACTTTGACCAAAATATCCCTTAAGGGTCCAAATGGTCAATTTGACTAAATTGATCTTTCTAACCCATCAAACCACATCTACCAAACTCCAAATATCAAACCAAATATGTTCATCCCAAACCCAGGCCCTGGATCAACTTGGTTGACAAAGTCAACCTAGGTTAACCAAATAGCCCCTTGAGAGTCTATATAGTCATTTTTACCCAAATGACCATTCTGACCCTTAGAACCATCTCTACCGAACTCCAAATGTTAAATAAAAAATGTTGATCCCAAATCTAGGCTCTGAGTTAACTAGTTGACCAAATAACCCCATAAGTTTTTCCTACATTAAATTAATCTCCAAATACATTTAAAACTTTATCAAAACCCTTTTAACATCTCCCCTATTGATTTGAGTTAATTGGTTTGTTTGACCCAATCAATAGTTGACTTGGTCAACCAGACCCATGTTTGGCTAAATCTAAGGTCCATTCACCACATACAGTCAAACTAAATTCAAGCAAACTTTTCAAACCCTCAATACTATTCAATTGCATATTTCAAATGTTGCAGGAGTCACATCAATGTGGGTTTCATCAAGTCAACACTTTAGACTTTATCAAACTTACATATCTTGATCAAATCAATCCATACATCCAATTAAACTCCTATCAAGCTTTTAACCCAATCTCATTATTTTGATTTGGGTGAATCATTTTGTTCATGAGAATTCTAATCTAAGTTTATGTTTTTGATGATTACAAAAGTTTATTGTTTGTCTAATTTATCTTCTAACATATATTTGAGTTTTTGTTTGTGTGTACTAAAGTATTTTTCAAGAAATTCACACTCAAGATTGTTGAAGACTTCAAGTTCACTTGTTCACTGTAAATGAAGTCTGTAAATTTTTTTATTTTTCTTGAGTCTGAGAGAGTGTGATTGTAAGTTGGATAACTGTGCACACATACAATGGGGGAGTAAAAAGTTTAAATGTTTTAAACTGATCGTACAGTATGAATTTATATCGTACAATACGATATGAAGAATATGTCCTCCATGAAGAACCCATCAGACAAGAAAATTTTTCTAAGGCATGTTCGTACAGTATGAATACCATTCGTACATGAGTTTTTGCTGTACGAACAGCTCAAAATTGGGTTCGTCCAGAGGTTCGTACGGGACGAACTGATCAGACGAAGCTCTCTGTTCGATTCATCGAAGCGTTCATACGGGATGAACTGATCGGACGAAGCTCTCTGTTCGATTCATCCAAGCGTTCGTACGGGATGAACCGATCGGACGAAGCTCTCTGTTTGATTCGTCCAAGCATTCGTACGGGACGAACTGATCAGACGAAGCTCTCTGTTCGATTCATCCAAGAGTTCGTACGGGATGAACTGATCTGATGAAGCTCTCTGTTTGATTCATCCAAGCATTCGTACGGGACGATCTGTTCATACGAAGCTTTCTGTTCGAATCGTCTTATTGTTCGTACGGGACGGATTGTTTAAATTTTTGAACTATTCGTACAGTATGATTGTAGATCATACGGGATGATCGGTACGGACTTAACTTGAAAATTCAGTTTTTGGATGGTTTTTTCTATCCCAAGTATAAAAATGACACAAAACTGACTGAAGGAGAAATCCTTCTGCAAAAATTCTTTTGGGGAGTGAAAGGAGAGTGATTGGGAGAGTGTTTGAGAGTAAGTTTTGAGAGATCTTTCAAGAGAGAATTGTGAGGAGATTCACATGGTTATCCAATTGAGAGGATTTCTTTTACTTGTTCTTCAAGCATCTTCCTAGTTCCTTAGAGACTTCCGCAAGAGCATTATTCGAGAGGACTCTGGTTCTCTGCGCACTTGGAGAGTGAAAAGGACGATGGTTCTCTGCCACACTTGGAGGGTGAAAAGGACGATGGTTCTCTGCCACACTTGGAGGGTGAAAAGGACGACGGTTCTCTGCCGCACTTGGAGGGTGAAAAGGACGACGGTTCTCTGCCACACCGGGGTTGGTGAAAGAGAGTTTTTAAAGGCTTCTCCGCCTTGCTGTGGGGCAAAAGGAGAGTCACTTTGTTTTAGTGCAATACCTAGAGAAGGAGTCTCTAGGGAGTGGATGTAGATCATGTTTAACCGAACCACTATAAATTCTGGTGTTTTTCTATTCACTGTTTATTTCCTGCATCTTTATTTTTCAACTGTTTATTTTCTTTGTGGTTGAATTTGTGCGTTTGAAGAAAAAGCAAAATTATCTCTGTTCGTACAGTACGAATTTAGATCGTACAGTACGTTAGCTTAAAAATTTTCCAAAATATCAAGAGTAAAATTTTTAAAAAGGACCAATTCACCCCCCTCTTGGTTAGCCTAGGTACGTGACTAATAGGTCTAACAACCTATTCGCACTTTCACTCATATCATGGCTTGAGTGTGTCTAAGCTCAACTTTACTAAATTTGGTGTTGATTTGTATAAGTCAAGCCATTATGATTTGGTCAAATCTCCTTTCATTCATGAATATGCACTTAAACTCTAACCTCCCAGTATCAAACCCCTTGGAGCTCATACTACCAGAATTCAAGACTCTCTAATCTCCACATCAGCATGCTTCCTTGACTAGTTGACTAGTCAACCTAGCCAATAAAGTCTACAGAAGCTTTTAAATGGTCAATCCTCTTTCTAACTCATTCCACTTTATTCTTAAGCATTCTAGTAGGTCTTGAACACTCTCTAGAATGTTCTTAAATCATTCTTATTATATATATTTTGTCTAATTAATCCTAGTGGTCCAAAATGGCTATAAGAGGACAAAAGCTCCTTTACACATCTTGTCATTGGGTTGTCCTCTCCCTCAACCTTCTAACTATTTAGCGAAAGTTTGTGAGGCTGTAGATCTAGCTTGAGGCTAACCAAGAGGGGGTGAATTGATATTTTTTTTTAATTTGTAAATAAAAACTTTTTTATCTTTTTAAATATTTTAAAACTAAAAAGTCTTAAGCGGAAGTAGATACCAGAATCAGAGATGTCAACCATAGAACAAATCACAAAAAAATGCAAAAAAAGTAATAAGAAAGAGAACACCAAATTTTATAATGGTTCGATCAAATCTAACCTACGTCCACTCCTCAGAACCTTCCATTCCAGGTATTGCACTAATCAGTCAGTGTATCTCCTTTTGCCCCCACAACAAGGCGAAGAAGCCCTTAAAAAATCTTTCCACGACCTAGTGAGGCAGAGAACCTTGAATCCTTTTTCACCCTCCTGGTGAAGATAGAGAACCCAAAATCTTTTTACTCCCTCTTGGAGTAAGCATATAACCTAACAATCTTTTTACTCCCTCTTGGAGTAAGCAGAGAACCTAGATCTAATGCTGATGATTTTCTCCCCAGATCCACCAAGGAATCCAGGATGAAGAAGGAAGAAGATGATTGAATCCTTGTTTGGAGCAACCTTTGTGAATCGCCTCACAAACTCCCCCTCACAAGATCCTCTCTCTCTCCTAAACTCTCCTTCTCCTTCTTTGAGCTTTCTTGGGTTAGAACAATAGTAAAAGATTTGCTTTTTCAATTTAGGGGTCAAAGAACATCTAGGACGATTAAAATATTATCATGTATGATTAGTACAAAATAGTCCTTTTAGCTAGTATGATACATATTAGCCTATACGATCAGCTTAAGTATTCGAACAAATCATCCCGTATGATCTTTCGATCATCCTGGACGATTTGTTCATGAGTGGCTATTGATTATCCAATATGATAGCTGGTGATTAATTATTGTCCCATGCAGTAGACGGGTCATCCCGTATGAAGTAGAGGTATCGTCCGGGATGATTAGTTGAAAAAGTTATAGTTTTCATCCTATACAATGGGTGACGATTAATTATCATACCATATAGTGCTCAGACCATCCAGCATAATTGTCCTCGATCATCCTATATGATTTGATTATTTAATTTAACTATAATTAATACCCTAATTAAGGGATTATTTTAGGCATGATTGTCATGAATCATCTAGGATGATATGGATTATCCTGTATGATAAGAATAAATTTTGAATTATAAAATCTTGCTTAAATTGTGAATGGTGATTATTTGTTTCAATCTATACTGATCGTCCTGTACGATATAAATCATCTAGGATGATTAGTTAAGCGAACTTAATAATCAGGGATGCCCTAATTAGGGTTTCTAATTTTAACTGATCATCCAAAATGATTTAGAATCATCTTGTATGATATGATCAAAAACTAAAAAACTCTCAAACTCACCAAATTTATCCCCCTAAGTGTGTGTGTGTGCAAGGTTACTTAGATTCAGGATCCATCATAGTATATTTGACCTAAGAAAAGGTAAAAGATATATTGAAATAGAAATTACAGACCAACTCAATCTTAGTCTACCTGATCTTAAGCTGATTGACGTTCCAATTGAACTTGTCGACCTGAAAGGTTAGTGAGCAGGGTAAACAAAATAGATATACAAGAATAATAGAAGTGAAAAAATAGTATTGTTTATTATCATCAAAATCACTATACTTGGGCCCAGATTTGCAACAATCTCCTCCTCTTTTATAATGACAAATAATGTTAAAAAAATTTCAATGCCAAGAAAATTTTTATTTTTATTCTTTTATTTATTTATTTAAAATGAGACATAAAAAAAGAACAGAAACAGAACAAAATAAATTTCACTAAAACATAAGCAAATGACATATTAAGCAACAAACTAAGTAACCAACATACTACTCCCCCTTTTGACATCGCCAAAAAAGAGAAATAAAGAAAAACACTAAAATAGAATAAAGTACATAAACAAAGTCCAGTACACACACATAAATAATCGATCAATCTCGAGTAAATGATAAATTTCTCTTAATTTTTAGATTTAAAAACCAATAAGAATGAAATGACATGTTGAAATCCAAAAAAAGTTAGAAAATCCATTTTGTAAACCCTACCTCGTACACCTTACAGGTTTAAATTCCTTTTAAATAAAAATCTAATTCGTAAATAAGAAATTAAATAAGAAAAGTGATCCTTTCAAACTTCATTCTAGAAAAATGTCTGATAAAATAGTAATACAAAGTAAAGAATGAGGAATCATGATTTTTAATCTCAAGTGTTTGAAGATATTAAGTGGCACATGCATTCTTCTAAGATTTTTAAAGATTTGAAAGAGTAGGAAGCTTATTTTTTGTGGGCTCATTTTGTGCCTCATTTTCAGTTATTTGGCGCACTTTGTATATCTTTTAATTTTTGATACACTTTTTATACCCTGTAATTAATTGGTGAACATTATGCATCTTTTCAGTATTGGGCTCATTTTGTGTCTCTTTTCATTTCTTTTACGAGCTTGCTTCCTTTTATAACCTATAAAGACTCTTAGTTGTGAGATTATTTTCCAGATCTAAGAAAAGAAAAAACTCACTCTCTAATATAAGAAAGAGAAAATCACAAAATAGAATCATACTCATATGATAAATGTAACCACCTGATTAAGAAAACATGAAAGTGATTCAATGATTTGGAACACTATTGATATGAGATAGATTATTATAGAAATATAAAATAGATCGCTATTTTAAAGTCTAATGTTTTTTAATTTTAAAATAGATCTTGATTCAAAAAGAAAAGATATACCATTAAAGGAGTAGATAAAGAGAAATGATCATCAATGTTTCTTCCTTTAATTATTTTAGAGGAGTCAATCACTGCTTACAAGCTTCTAAATAAAAATAAGGAAAAAAATCTCATTTAAATAGTAAGTTCATCAGTAGAAGTGAACAATGATCTGATTCTTAAAATACTAAAAAAACATTAGGAAATCAAAAATAAAAAAAAAACAAAAATACATAAAAAGAAATAAACGAATAAATCAAACAAAACACTAAGAGCAAAAACATAAACAGAAAGCATCATTTTCAAGCATGAATATCTATCACACCTAATCTGGTTCTTAAGGTGTTAATGGTTTCAAATGCCAGTGGTTTTGTAAAGATATCTGCTAGTTGGTTTTTAGTGGATACATGGTGTAGCTCTATGTCTCCTTTGGTAATATGGTCCCTAATGAAGTGGTGCCTGATTTCAATGTGTTTGGTCCTGGAGTGTTGGATTGGATTCTTTAAAATATAGATGTCACTAGTGTTATCATATAGGACTGGAATTATGCCGACAGGAAGTCCTAAATCCAGAATTTATTGCTTTAACTAAGGGACCTGGGCCATACGACTTCCTAAGGTTATGTACTCAGCTTTAGTAGTAGACAGGGCAACTGAGTTTTGTTTTCTACTGGACTATGAGACTAAGGATTGTCATATGAATTGACATATCCCAGAAGTGCTTTTCCTATCAACTCGGCATCCTACAAAATTTAAGTCAAGATATTCTATGATTTCCAAAGTGGTGTTATTCCTAGGATATCAAATTCTTAAGTCTTGGGTCCCTAAGAGATTTCTTACGATTCTCTAAATAGTAGTCAGGTGGGATTCCTTTGGATCAGCTTGAAATCTAATACATAGACAAACACTAAACATAATATCAGGTTTACTAGTAGTCAAGTAAAGAAGTGATCCAATTATTCCTCTATATTTCTTTTGATCGATAGATTTTTCATTTGAATCCTTATCTAACTGAACAGTGGTACTCATGGAAGTGTTGATTAGCTTGGCTTTATCCATATCATACTTCTTAAGGATGTCCTTAATGTAGTTTGACTGACTAAGGAAAGTTTCATCATCCTTCTTCCTTATACTAAATCATTGAAAGTAAGTTAGTTCTTGCATCATACTCATTTCAAACACCTTACTCATTATTTTTAAAAATTTTTCACATAATTTTTCATCAGAAGATCCAAACAGAATATCATCAATATAGATTTGGACAATTAGTAATTCATATTCTACCTTTTTTAAAATAGGGTGGTGCTATGCTCCCCTTAACAAAGGTTCTTTCTAGTAGGAATGTGTTGTCTTTCATACCATACCCTGGGTGCTTGTTTTAGTAAATATAAAGCCTTTTTTAATTTAAACACATTATTAGGAAATTATGAATCTTCAAAGCCTGGAGGTTGTTCAACATACACATCTTCTTTTATCACCCCATTCAAAAAAATACTCTTAACATCCATTTAAAATAATTTGAGTCCTTTAAAACAGATAAAGGCTAATAGCACCCTAATGGCTTCTAATCTAGCTACAGAGGCAAAGGCCTCTTCAAAGTCAATCTCTTCTATTAGATTATATCCCTTAGCCACTAATCTTGCTTTATTTCTCAACACTACACAAAAATCATTCATTTTATGTTTTAAAACTCATTTAGTTCCAATAACACTCTGGTCCTTAGGTCTTCCAACTAGTTCCCAAATATCATTCCTTACAAATTGATTCAACTCTTCCTGCATAGCTAGGATCCAGAATTCATCAAATAAGGCTTAAAGGAAGAGTGGTTTACTTCTTTTTTAAGTCCATGCCTAGTTCTAACACATTCATATGGGTCTCCTAAGATCAGTTCTTTAGGATGAATTAAAGAATATCTCTATTCTCTAGGTAGAGAAATTTCAGGTTCTACCCTTTCCTCCAGATTTGCAGATTCTACTCCTTGGGTGATTTCTACAACCTCTTCTTCTTCTTCCCTAGACCCTCTAAAATTATCAGATTCATCAAACACAGCATTAGTAGTCTCGTCAACTACAAATATTCTTTTATTGAAGACTCTATAGGGTTTCTTAATACTTGAGTAACCTAAGAACACTCCTTCATCAGATTTTTGGTCAAACTTTCCTAGTTGAGACATCCTATTATTCAGAATAAGTACTTTACATCAAAAAATATTAAGGTGAGAGAGGTTGGGTGTCTTACCCTTAAGAATTTTATAGAGTGTCTTGTTCAGCTTGGATCTAAGATTAACCCTATTCAAAATATAACAGGTTGTATTCACCACTTCTACCCAAAAATATTTAGAAAGTGAGTATGTAACTAACATAGCTCTAGCAGCTTCTACCAGGGTCATGTTCTTCCTTTCAGCTACCCTATTCTACTGAGGGGTTCTAGAAGCTGAAAAATTGTGATCTATCCCTTGCTCCTTACATAAAGATTCAAATTTATCATTCTCAAATTCTCCACCAAGGTCACTATGAATGGTTAAGATTTCACAACCTAGTTTTCTTTGAATCCAAGTGGAAAAAGATCCAAATCCTCAAATGATTCACTTTTATGAGAAAGGAATCTAACCCGAATAAACCTCAAATAATCATCAACTATCACATACCCATAAACTTTCCCTCCTAGGCTTGAAGTGCTGATAGGTCCAAAGAGATCCATGTGAAGGACTTCTAAGGGTTTGCTAATGTTAATATCTTTGATTGAGTGAAAGGAGGATTTGACTTGCTTTCTTAACTAACAAGCATCACACAGGTGGTCCTTAGTGAACTCTTGTTTGGGGACACCTCTCACTAAGTCTTTTTGGGTAATCTTCTAAAGGCTTTTTACGCTTGCATGACATAATTTTCTATACCATAACTATGATTCATTAGTAATTATTTTTAAGCAAAGAGAAGTATTAGCTTTAAAGCAATTTAGATCCAATATATAAACATTGTTGATCCTTTTTTCCTGTAAAATAGTTTTGTCATTTAAGCTTATAATAAGCTGGTTTGTAGAAATTTTATGCTGAAGCCTTTATCACAGAGTTAATTGATGTTGAGCAGATTTTATTTTAATCCATCTATAAGCAAAACATTTTTAATGATAAAATTTTTTAAATTACTAATTATACTTGAGCCCACCACTCTCCTAGTGGTGTTATTTCCAAGTATCACCTTGCCTCCTGCTCTGGCCTCCAGCGAAATGAATTGATTTGTATCTCCAGTCATATGCCTTGAACATCCGCTGTCCAGGTACCACATACTCTCATGAGGCCTTGTGTGAGATCACACCTAAAAATCATCAGATGATAGATTTGGGAATCCAAACAAGTTTGGGTCCCATTTTATGGAAAGAGGAATGAAATGTATGCATGTTATGCTGTGAATTTTATAATTTTGGTCTCCACACTAAATGTGTTCTACGGTGAATGGTGAAAGTGTAAGAGATATGTCCTAGCATACCACATGTATAACATCTAACATTAGGAAAAGGGTTAACTATCCTATGATAGTTATGATTCCAATTCCTAAGTTTATGAGATGCATGACATGATGAGTGTTTACAAACATGTTTATTTTGAAACACCTTTATTTTTTCTAACATCATTTCATTAGCACTTTCAAGAGCAGAAATTTTTATTTTTAATGAGTGCCCACTGAGTTCTAAAATGTTAACACTTGCTTCTAACTCTTTAAATTACTTTTCTAAATCAAGATACAGTGCTTTCAAAGACTCATGTGTTTCAGATAAAGTAGAATATTTCTTATTCAATTCATCAAACTCATCCAGCAGAGCTATATGATTTTTATCAACATAAGAACCATCTTTTCTAAGCATTTCATTTTCTTTTTGCAGAATTGAGCATTCATTTTTCAAGCTAGTGTGGTTCTTTTTCAGTTTCCTGTAAGAATCATGAATTTATTCTAAAGAAACAAGTAATTCATTGTATGAAAGTTGACATACCTCATCTTGGTCAGACTGATCAAGATAGTTGTTTTCCATAAAGCACATATTTTTCACTTCCTCTTCTGTTTCTATTCCAGATGAGTCAGAAGCAGAGTCTACAAAAAGGGCTTTTTGAGATTTTTGCTTCTCCTTGTGGAACTTGGCTTTATATTCAACATTCTCCTTGCTTTGGTGTCCTTTAAGAGTTGGGCAATCAGTTTTGACATGCCACGGTTTCCTAAATTCCTAACAAACAATGTCATCAGAAGCTTTAGAATTTTATAATTCTTACCTTTACTCCTCTGCTAATGATGCTTTTTCTTATTTCTTAGAAAGCTTTTGAACTATCAAGTCATCAGTGTAATTTCTTCATCTCCTCCATTAGAGGAACTATTTAAACCACTAGCCTTAAAGGCTACAGTTTTCTCCATCTTTATTTCTCATGCATCAAGTTGTCTTTGCTACACTCCTTGCCCATAGGAAATGAGTAATCCTAGTAAATTATCAATATAATAAATATTCAGATCCTTGGATTCTATAATAGCAGTAATTTTTGCATCATAGGAAGAAGGTAAACAACGCAGAATCTTATTTACTTGTTCAATATTCGACAATTCCTTACCTAAAGCATGCAGGGATGTGATGATTTGTGTAAACCTAGTATACATTTCAGATATGAATTCACTAGGTTTCATACGAAAGAGTTCATATTCATGCAATATAAAGTTTATCCTAGATTGTTTCACTTTGCTTATTCCTTCATAAGTAATGCATAATTTATCTCAAATTTCTTTTCCAGTAGTACAGGTAGAGACACACATGTAATCTTCAAATTTTAAGGCACAAAAGAAGCAGTTCAGACATTTGGCATTAAGTTGTGATAAATCTTTATCATATAAAGTTCATTCAAAAAAAAAATGAATTTCAATTTTAATGTCATTTACTAATATAAAAGGTGCAAAATAACCTTCCTTAACTAGCATTCACATGCGATAATCAATTGATTATAAAAAGGTGGGCATGTGAGTTTTTCAAAAATCAAAATGAATATTATCAAATAGAGGTGGTCAAGTAATTGAATAACCTTCGACGGTGTTGCGATTACCAAAGTCAGCCATTGATCAAAATTTAAAAGTTTTCTAAAACTTAATTTATGAATATTGCTCTGATACCACTTCAAAGTTTATGAGGGTTGTGAAACCCTGTAGAACTAGCCCGAGGCTAAACAAGAGGGGGGGTGAATTGGTATTTTTTTTTAAATCTTAAATAAAAACTATTTTATCTTTTTAAATATTTTAAAACTTAACATTCTTAAGTGAAAGCAGATACCAGAATCAAAGATTTCAACCACAGAATAAATAAAAGAAAAATACAAAAATAAAATGCAGAAAAAGTAATAAGAAAGAGCACACTTAATTTTATAGTGGTTCAATCAAATCTTACCTACCTCCACTCCACAGAACCTCCTTTTCCAGGTATTGCACTAATTAGTTAGTGTCTCTCCTTTTCCCCCATATCAAGGCAGAGAAGCCCTTACAAATTTGGTGAGGTAGAGAACCTTGAATCCTTTTTCAACCTCCTAATGAAGGTAGAGAACCTGGAATCTTTTTACTCCCTCTTGGAGTAGACAGAGAACCTGATAATCCTTTTACTCTCTCTTGAAGTAGGCAGAGAACCTGGATCTGATGCTGATGATCATCTCCCCAAAGCCACCAAGGAACTAAGATGAAGAAGGAAGAAGATAATTGATCCTCTCTTTCTCCCAAACTCTCCTTCTCCTTCTCTAAGCTCTCTTGGGTTCAAATAGTAGCAAAAGATTTGCTTATCAGCAATTAAGAGAACTTAAATAAGAGGCTTTAAAAATAGCCCTAATTTTTAATTTGGTGGCAAAGATCATCTAGAATGATTAAAATATCATCCTACACGATTACTACAAAATAGTCCTTTCAGCTAGTACGATATACATTAGTTCAAGTATTCGAATAAATCATCCCGTACGATCTTTAGATCATCCTGGATGATTAGTTCATGAGTGGCTATTAATCATCAAGTACGATGGCTGGCGATTAATTATCATCCCATGCAGCATACGGGTCATCATATACGAAGTAGAGGTATCGTCCAGGATGATTAGTTGAAAAAGTTATAGTTTTCATCCTGTACAATGGGTGACGATTAATTATTGTACCATATAGTATTCAGATCATCCAGGATGATTATCTTCAATCATCCTATATGATTTAATTGATCAATTTAACTATAACTAATCCCCTAATCAAGGGATTATTTTAGGCATGATTGTCATGAATCATCTAGGGTAATATGGATCATCTTGTACGATAAAAATAAATTTTGAATTATGGAATCTTACCTAAATTGTGATCGGCGGCTATTTATTTCAATCTATACTGATCATCCTATATGATATAAATCGTTCAGAATGATTAGTTCTAATTAGGGTTTTTATTTTTAACTGATCATCTAGGATGATTTATAATCTTTCTGTATGAAATAATCAAAAACCAGAAAACTCTCTAACTCACCAAATTTCTCCCCCTGAGTGTCTGTGTGCAAGGTTACTTAGCTTCAGGATTCATCACAGTGCATTTGACTCAAGAAAAGATAAAAGATTCATTAGAATAGAAATTACATGCTCACTCAATCCTAGTCTACCTGATCTTAAGCTGATTGAAGTTCCAAGTGAACCTGTGGAGCTGAAAGGTTAGTGAGCAAAACAAATAAAATAGATATACAAGAATAGCAGAAGTAAAGAAACATTAATATTTATTATCATCAAAACCACTGTACTTGGGCCCATATTTACAATATTTAGGAACATATGTCACTGATCCTAACAACCAGTCAAAGCAATCTAAGCCATCTAGATGATCCTGGGTTATTTGAATTGGCCAAAAGAGGTCAAGTGACTCTCTATCAACACTCAAAACTCTTCACTTCTCAAGTAATCCCAAACCCAAAGCTCATTTCATTTGAGCTCTCCAGCAGTCCCTCAACCCATCCTGACCTAAACATTATCGTTAGAAGCTCGCCGACAATGATCCTCCGGACACCTTAGCTTTTAGTCTATCCCAGGTTGAGAGCTCCAGATCACCCGTATTTCAAACCATGAGTTCAAAAGGGAAAATTTACTAGGAAAGTCAATAATCTCAGAGAAATCAAAATCTCCAAAATCCAACAGTTGGATTGAGCTAAAACCCTAAACCTAGCATAGGACACTTAGGTTAAAATAGCTTTTCCTTAAGCAATTTTCAAACCATCAAGAATAGTCCCCATGATTTCTGTTCACTATTGCAATCTACGTTTAAACTTTCATCAATTTCTATTTAGTAAATCTCGAGTTTGAGCCATTTTTTTAGTTAGGGCGTCGGTTTGTGCTGTTATATTAGTATACGATATTTGGACTGTTGATCATTTGATCAACAATTCAGATTTCACCATTCCACGGTTAGTCCAACCGCGTGTACGCATGAACAATTTTGTTTCATTGTTTGGCTTGATCTGAGCCATTCATTCAAAACTACAGATGATCAAACAGCCTCCCAGCGATGCTAACTCGGATTAATGAAATTGCATTCACGATTTCATTGATTAGTAATGATTGCCGACAATGCAATCATTACTAATTAATGCGCTTCTGGACAATGATTGGCTGCGATTTGATTAGATCAATCCCAAGCTGCCATGCGTCTAACCGCCGCCACCGTTTTTTATTTAATTAATTCTAATTAATTTTAAATCTTTTTTAATTAATAGAACTTTCAAAAAAGATTAAAAATTAAATATTAACCCAAAAAATAAGTGTAATATCTTAAAATTCTCATATTTTCAAACCCTTTAATTTAAAAAAAATATAATTTAAAATATTTTCATATTATAAATTATTTCAAATATTAACTATTTGATATTTTTAATTAGTATTTAAATAAACATAATTCAAATATTTTCAAAAATATTAGAAATATACTTTAAAATATTCTCTGATTTTTAGAGAATGTTTTAAAATTATGTTGATTTTATTTTGAAATTATTTAGAATATTAATTACATTTAATAATTTTTAATATATTTAATTATTAAAATATTTTAAAAATCATTAAAAATACAATTTTAATCAGAAAAATTAATAATTTATATCAAAATTTTTGAATTTAAAATACTTTAATTTAAATTTAAAATTATTTTAAAATATTTAATACATTTTAAATGATTTTAAATATTTAAATATTTGGATATTTAATTTAAGATAAATCCAAATAATTTTGAAAATTCTTGGAAAAATCATTTTAAATTATTTCGAATTTTTAGAGAGTGTTTACAAATTATTTTAATTTGATTGTTAAATTACTTTTAATATTAATTACATTTAATTATTAAAATATTCAAAAATTCATACAAAATTCCACTCTAATTAAAAATTCAAATATTTTATATCATTCTCTTTAGAATTTTAAATGTATTAATTTAAATTAATTTCAAATTAAAATATTTAACATATTTTTAATAATTTTAAATATTAAAGTATTTGGCATTTAATTTTTATTTAATTAAGAATAAGCCCAAAAATTTTCCAAATTTAAAGAAAATATATTTTAAAATATTTTAAATGTTTAGAGAATTTTCAAAATTATTTTAATGCTATTTTTAAATTTTCAAAATTCTAAAGGTACATTTAATTTATAATTTTGAAAATTTAATTTTAAATTTTATATGTTAAATCCTTCAGTGTTTTGAATGAGGATCTAAAATTTTAAACAAAGTTGGTCTTGGTTGATTGGAATTGATGGGGATTGATTGATGCATAATTAGGCTTTAACTATCTATCATTTAGATTTTTCTTCCTATTATATAAGTTATGTCTTAATGCATGGGATGCACATGCACTTAGTCTAAGGCTCTCCTAACTCTAGGATTCTTGATTGTGATGTTTGTGTGATGCATATATGTTTGTCTAAGGGTTAGTATGACCTTGATTTCAAACTACTTAACCTAGTAAAAATTAAAGACATATCTTCAAAAATTTAGATTAATTTTAGAAAATAAAATATATATCCAATAGGCATGAAACTTGACTACTTAAACTTAGTGACATTTTATGCCTTTGGAAAATTTTCCACTAATTTTAAAATTCATTAGGTCATTTTTTAAATTAATGTAAAAGTAATCCCTTAATTAAGATGAAAATTTCTAAAAACTACAATAAATCTAAATTAAATCTAAAAATCACAAATAATATATCAAATTGACCAAAATTAAACCTTTAATCTTAAAAAATTAAGAGCTCCTTAACTGATCTTTAATTTCAAGGGTAATTTAATTTTAAAAAAATTAATATTTAATTAATTTAATTAATTAAAAATAATTAAAAATTTTAAAAAATTCTCAAACACTTGAGAAGACCCCCCTAGGTCATTCCTGACCTTTGGGATTGATGTCAAGAAGTTTGGAATCAATTTGGACCAAAATCATTAAAATCCTTTCTATTAAATAATTTAAAAATTCAATTAATTGGTCAAACTTAAAATATTCATAACTAATTTTAAAAAATTTTAAATTAACCAAACTCAAAGTCATTCAAATCCATTTAAGGTTTAATATTTATTAAAAATGTTAAACATCCAGAAATTAAAGAAAATTAAAAAGTCAACTTTTTTGTCAATTCTAGTTTAAACTTTGACACAAACTTCAAAAGTTTATAACTAAATATAAAAAAATACAAATGCAACAAACTTAGAATGTGATTACTCATATTAAAGTCTAATATTTAAGAAAAATATTAAAACTCTAGAAATCAACCTTAATTAAAAAGTTAAATTCTGACCCCTTTAATTAATGCATTTAAATAATTCAAATAATTCTAAAAATTCAATAATTAACCAAAATTCCAAAAAAACTTTTACTTGATTCATGAAATCAAACAACTAATATTTTAATACACAATAAGTACTCCAAAAATAAAGTTTTTAGGATGGATTACCTTGAGCTGCGGGGCTAAGTTCCCTAAGAAGGCCTAGTTCCTCAAGCCCACTGTGGAACCGCCATGAATGGATTCAATGGAGTGTAAACTTTAAACTTAATTAATTAATAATTACTTAAAAAAATTAAATCCTTATTTTAACTACATTAACCAGGTTTTTAGGCTAGACTATATTAGACTGCGGGGCTATATGTCCTAAGGAGGCTTGGTTCCTCGTGCTCAATGTGATAATGCCATGAACCGGTTAATGGAAAACTTAATTAATTTAAATTTTTAAAACCAACAACCAACCAAATTAAATTAAAAGTTATCAACTCCCAAAGCTTAATTAATTAAGTCACTTAATTAATACCGGTTACTATTGGGTAACCCGGGCCTATGAGGCTATTAAGTTAGCCCCAAGAAAGATGAAATAAACTTTATAGCCCTGGTTTAACAAAGATAGTAATCACTCAATACTTAAAATACATCTTAAAAATATCTTTAAAATATTAATATTTAAACTTTAATTAAATTACCCCTTATGTCTGTCAACCAACAAGAATACTAGACAACTTTAACTAACCATCTTATAAAGGATATATGCAAACCACACAGCCTACCTCAAACACTTTAGATGATTTACTAGGACAACCAACTCTAATCTTAGGCTAGGCTCATATTTTACTTTCCTACTGTTATGTGCTGAGTTTTTTGAGTTTTCACTACATGCTGATTGTTAGAATTAATTGATTAATATAATTATTTATTTAAGTTTCAATGCAATCTATGAATTGATTTGATAGGCATTGGATTACCCTTAGGTTCAGAATGATCTGAATTACTCACATGATTTTGTACAAGTGTCCATGCTCATATAGGGCTACAAAAATAAAGGGGGCATAATTAAGCTTTAATTTAATAGAATTTTTCACAGGTGTTATAAATCCCAAGTCCCCTTTAAATTAAAAGAGCATGGCCAGATATGGTTATAGTTTGAGCATTTTAATATTTTAATATATATATAACTTCTTAGGAAGATTTTGATTATAACTGCTTAGGATAACCCTACAGGTTGTGATTGAGTCTAATTTTCCTTTTTTTATATTCAATGTAATTTGATGTATTCGAGTTATAATTAAGAGTTATTAAAGTGAACTTGAGATGGGATATTAGTTATCCAACTTAAAATCCAAAGAGGAGGGGACATCCCTTAAGGGAGAGTTCCTTT
Organism: Dendrobium chrysotoxum; assembly: GCA_019925795.1. Classification (NCBI taxonomy): domain Eukaryota; kingdom Viridiplantae; phylum Streptophyta; class Magnoliopsida; order Asparagales; family Orchidaceae; genus Dendrobium; species Dendrobium chrysotoxum. The sequence goes on from CM034311.1 coordinate 14,869,234, forward strand.
CTACTTTGAGTCCAAATTAGGATACTTTAAATATTTAAAGAGAAAAGAAAATACTCCTTCGGGGGGAGTTTCTTTTCATTTGGATATCCGAACCCTACGAATCCAAGGAGCCTACAGAAGGACGAAGAAGTGAAGACTGAGAAGAATGCTATTCTTAAAGTCACTAGTATCAATGTTTAGTGTAGAACCTGGGCTATTGTCAGTGGTAGTCTGCTACTTTTAAATTCCATAGACCCTGGGTTATACTATTAAGTGGTAGTTATCACATGGACTTTAGATTTAATTTAATTAAATTGATGTGATTTATTTAAATTAATTATGCAGTATAAATAACATGCTTTTCAAGTTTTTTTATTGCATGTCGATCATTATTTTAGTCTGCATTTGATCATAGGCTCGTGAGGGAACACTTAAAATTTTTTTTACATCAATTAATTTAAAAAATATCAGGCCAATATAGAAACTCTAATGATTTTGAGAAGTAAGCTCGTGTACGTCGAGGATCACATGCATTCATATTTTAAGTTTCTCTTCCTTGTTAGGCACCTCCCCATCTATGTGTTCTTGCAAACCACTAGACCTATTAGAGTATAGTTCTGTCAAGGGGATGTTGTGCAATATTTATGATAAAATATATTTTTAAGCTTTATGTAAATTTACTTCATATCAATTTATGCATTTCTTCGAGCTGCATCTCATTAGAAACAAATTTAAAAGAGTCAAAAGTTTAATTGTATTTTATTTCAAGCTTCATATCACCCTACATAAGTCAAGAGGCTAATTAGGATCTACTCTATATGTCAGTCCCATTCTCTCAAAACTTAATTAAATATCCCTACCACTCTTTCATAAATGAACGAACTCATAGTTTTAAAGTGGCTAGGTGTTTTGCTGGCTCTCCAATCTAGGTTGGGGTAAGTCTAGGTTTGGATTGTGTTAGCTAGGTTTGGGTTACTATTATCAAGTGCCCAATTTAGATTTAGATTATGAGGCAGGTTCAAAATATAAGACCTCACCCTTTAGGAATCTAATCCTAACATGAATAGCTCTTGCTCAAATTTGACTATAATAATCAAGATGAATTTTCAATCTTGTAAATTGAACCCATTAAAGAATGATATTTTTGCCTCTCGGGGCTACATATTATTCATAATAACATGTTCAATATCAAAATTAAAATATCAAAAATTCAAATTTACCAAAGCAAAGCACCTCTTTTTCAATCAAGAAACAATATTAAATGATTTAAATTGACATTTTTTGCAGGTGCAAAATGCTAAGTCCCCTTAAAATTAAAAAAGTATAGCTGTGAATTTAAATTTAATGTAAATATAAAACTACTTGGAATGATTTAAGATTTTGATTATAACAGCTTAGGATAACCATGCAGGTGATTTATAATTTTCTTTTATTGCTGAGATGTTACATAATTTGATTAAGTTAAGTGTTGTGAAAGTTGGCTTTATGTTGGGATATACACATCCAACTTTGAATCCAAAGAGGATAGAACATCCCTGAGGGAAGGTTCTCTTCTATTTGGAGATCCAAGTTAGGATGACTTCAATATCCAAATAAAATAAAACCCATTCAAGGAGGAGTTTCTTTTCATTTGGATATCTAGACCCGATGAATCCAAGGAGCTCATGGAAGGAGAGAAGACGAAGAAGTGAAGATAAAGAGTATCCCACTCAAAGTCACTTACGTCAGTCAAAGGATTAAAATTTGGGTTGTTATCAGTGGTATCCGACAACTCTTAATTTCTGTAGATCTTGGGTTATAAATTATGTGGCACTTACCAGATGAACATTTGATTTATTTTATTTATTTGGTTAATTTACAATGATTGCGCATCAAAAATTTCCTTTTTTCTATATTTTTTTCTTGCATGCCGATTTTTATTTTAGCATAGATACGATCGGAGGCTCGTGAGAGAATGATTAAAACTTTTTCAACTTAAAATTTAAATAAACTTTTAGGCTTACATAATAACTCTAAGGATTTAAGAAGTAAGCTTGTGACCACTGAGAGTCTCTATTTATGCATATTACTACCTTCTCTTCCTTGTTAGGCACCTCCCTGCCTACGGGTTCTGAAAGACCACCTGACCTATTATGGTGTAGTTATGTCAAGGGGATGTTGTGCAATCTCTAAGATAAAATTTATTTTTTAAGCTTGATTTTAAAATTGTTTCATATAAATTTATGCATTCATTGAGTCAATTATCATGTATCGCATGAGAAACAAATTAAAAGAGTATAAAGTTTTAATTGCATTCTCAAGCATAATCACCCTATATGTGTTAAGTGACAATTTAGTATCTACTCTAAATGTCGACCCAATTCCTCAAACTTAATTAAACAACATTCTAACACTCTTCATAAAAGATTGAAATCATGGATTTTAAGCGCTTAGGTCGTTAGTTGGCTCCCCAATCTAAGATGGGGTAAGTCCAGGTTTGCACTATATTAACTAGGTTCATGCTACTATCGTTCAATGCCCAATTTCGATTTAGAATTCAGGGTAGACTCAAAATCATAAGTCCCCACCTTCCAAGAATATAATCCCACTTTTCTAATAAATTGGTCAACTCAAATTAAATTCTTCTTTAAACTAAAATTTAAAGTCTGACACATATGATAGGCTGAGGTGTTTCTGAAGTGTTTTAGAATCCCAAAACACCTCCTACCCTTCATCCTTTGATCTCCAAAATAAATGTTCAAATTCAATCCAATCTCATTTGAAATTCCTGCCTCATCACCTATGATATCATTGCTCGAGAATCTTAAAAAATAAATTTTTGTCATTATTTTTATCGAGCGTTTTTTAGGAGTCTCTGATTTCCTACAATGTAATTAACTATGAGGGCTTACACTAGTAAGAGATTCAGAACCCATATCAACTTTCAAAATTGATTTTCAAAACTTAATTAATTTTCTTTGTGAATCAAGATCAATGATGATCATTATCATTATATTCGATCGATTGATAATATGTGATATATTTTTCTCTTGGAAAGATATATTAATTATTATCATGACTTTGAATATAAAGATAATGATATTCTATCCAGATTATAATAATTAAATACAGATATAACGTTATTTTGACCCTTCGAGGTCAGATGTAGTTCTTCCTCAAATTTGACTATAATAATCAAGATGAAACTTTCAATTTCATTATCTTAACCCATTAGGGAATGATATCTTCACCTCCCGAGATGATACATCGTTCATAATGACGTATTAGATTTTAAAATTGAAATTTTAAAACTTAAATTATCTCAAAGAAAATTAAATTCTCATACTGCTTTTTCAAACTCAACTCCAACCAACAGACCAATAAATAAAACAAGCTTCATAAGCAAAAAAATTGGCTAAAATATGGAAAAGGAATAACCAGATGAAATAACCACAATAAACATATCAACATAATTAGGAAAATGCAGCCAACCAGAGGCATGATAATAGAGAGACAACCTACAACAATGAATAAAAATTGTAAAAACAAGCCATCCAGCAAATAATAGCAACATTGGACAAAGAACTAGAGATTAACATAAAACATAATGAGACCCCAATTATAAGAAAAAGGAAAGTGTTTCCTTTTCCTGATATAAGGCATACCCCATTTATTGAGTATAATCATTCCACTCAATTCATGATGCTCATTGAAATTATGGAATAATTCAGTGGAAGATATACCAATCCCTTTGTTAGCAAGCTAATCGACATAGATATTACCTTCTCTCCAAATATGAGAGATCACATAATCAAATTGATTAAGAAGGCACATAATTTTTCCTAAAAAGGTAATAAAGAATAGCATTATTGCAGTTTTTGGAAAAAAAATAAATTAACCAATAAAAGGGAATCTGGTTCAATACAAATCTTGGTTAAGTTGCTAGCCATGTAGAATTTAAGGCCAATCAATAAAGTATTAACGTCAACAAAAATAACCTTATAAATAAGAATGCAGAAAGCAAAAGTGAACAACAAAATACCTTGATAATATCTAACAAGGCCACCACATCTAGCCCCAGATTTAGGCACAACACCAAAAATGTTTAATTTAAACTAAAACAATGAAGGCTATTCTTATTTCCCTCAAAATTAGGGAGAAGAAACTTAGATGACACAAGTTGGTGAATTTTATTCTTAAGGGCAATTACGATTCTGTTAGAGCTCATCTTAGTGCCTTGGTGCTTGTAATTGTTTCATTCAAACCATGAGAACAAAAAAATAGCATATGAATAACTATTAAAAAGTGCTTGAGAGTGTTATGCAAATGAATCAATTGATTATGTGATATTAAAATAGATCATGTTATGAAACCAATGACCTAGGAAAGAAGAAAAAGTAGTATTAAAATAGCTCATGTTAACCCCCAAAGTGTTATCCAAATGATACCAAACATTAATGGCAATAGGTCCATTAAAAAAAAACATGCTTGAGAGTCACCAATTAGGAACAAAATTGACATTTAGAAGTAATGTAAAAATGTTTACTCTTTAATTTTTCATCCACATGAATCAAATCATTAAGAATTCTCTAAGAGAAAATGGATATATTAATAGGAATAACAAAATTTTAGATTTTGTGAAAAACTAAATTATAAGTATTTTTAGTTCTGAAATAATTCCATTTTACTTTAGTGCAAAAATCACCAATTATAAAAAGCTTAAAAATAGGATGGTCTTGAGTGTAAATATTGATAGGAATTACATAAATATCATTAACCACTAATTTTGGAAGTGATCAAGAAGAAGATTAGTATCCCAACTCCAATCAAAATAAAACAAGAAACTTTCAAAGTGGATAAAGAATGAATAATAAAAATAGTATCAAGAGAACTATTCTCCATCTAGTCATGTTGCCAAAAGAAAGTAGAACCATAACCAATACCCCATTGAATAATTTGCTCCCCTTTCCACTTGGAATTACATATTCTAAACCACCTAGGAGATAGCCCCTTCTTTAAAAAAGCATACAGAGGGATGAATATTTTTGCAGTATTTGAGATTCATATAATTGGCCTATAAAGAATTATTAATATGAAACTTCCACCAAATTTTAATAGAAAAACACCAACCATGTCAACAATGGATTTGCAGCCAACACCGCCCTCACTATAAGGACCAATGCAAGAATCACAAGCCCTACAATGAATTTTTTATTATCGTGAGATGAACCGCAAAAAATCTATTAATAATTTCATCCAATCTATTGCACACCTCAAAAGAGGGGTTAATCATTTGGAATAAATAAGTAGGCATAGAGAAAATGACACTTTTAATTAACACAAGTCTACTAACTATGGAAAGCAATTTGAATTCCCAAGCAAAATGTTTTGAATGAATATTTTGGAAAATTTTATCAAAAAGAAAGTTTTTTTTCTAGCCTTTGTAAATAGGAGTGCCTAAGTAATAAATAGGGAAGGTCTGCTTGGTGAAACTAATAAATTGGGTGATATAATTGATCTTATCGTGATTCATACTATTACCAGGAGTAAAAGAGCATTTCCTTTTAACAAAACTGAGACCACTTTCATTTTTAAAATTAATGAGAAAATGATACATCTTCTTCACATTCTTAATAGAGCCATTACAAAAGATAATAATATCATCAGCAAATCACAAATGGTAGATATTCATACTACTAGAATTAATATATGCCAAACTTTTATACTTAGAAAAGATATCAAGAAAACCTCTAGAGAGGTATTCCGTAGCAATGATATAAAGCACAACGGATAAAAGATCACCTTATCTAACTCCTTGACCAGCTTTAAAGAAACCTTGGGCTTTGCCACTAATAATAATAGAAAACCAAACATTCTTAATTATCTTTTTAATCAAGGCAATACTAATATCATTGAAACCAAAATGCTTTATAATGTTATGAATAAAGGACCAATTTATGTTGTCATAAGCTTTAGAAATATCTAGCTTCATTACTATATTGTACGGCGCCACTTTATAGTTAATATCATGGATAGGCTCTTGGGTAAGCAGCACATTATTAGTGATACTCCTTCCTTTCACAAAGCCGGTCTAATTAATAGAGATAATATTGGGAAGGAGAGAAGCCATTTTGGATGTAAGAAATTTAGAGATAATCTTATTAAAAGTAGTGCACAAGCTAATGGGTCTGAAATCTTTCCAGTTATCTAGGTTATCACTTTTAGGGATGAGTACTGAAGAGGTACTTGAGAAAAACGTAGCAAGAGATATACCATTAAACAAACCCATGACAACTTTACAAAAACCATCTTTAATAATATGCTATCATTTTTTATAAAATGTAGTAAAAAAGTCATCTGGTCCAGCAACAAAATCCTTGTTCATCTCTATAAGGGTGTAATAAATTTCAATCCCATTAGGGCATTTAGAAAAATGAATATTATATACTTCATTAATGGTGGAAGAGATAAAATGAGGATGGGAAAGATCCTACTAAGTAAAGCCTTAAAATGAGAGGCAATAGAAGTTGAAATATTGTCCTTATCCTCCAACCAAGAGCCATAATCCAATTTAATTTTATTAATATTAAATTTGGATTTCCTATTTTTAGCATGAGCATGAAAATATTTAGTATTTCGATCACCTTCAGAAATAAACATGGAGTTAGCTTTCTAACGCCATAACTCTTCTTATTTAAATTGAAGATCAGAATGCATATTCTAAGAATTGATAAGTAAAGATTTGTTTTCTTTATACTCATTAGAAATATAGTTGTTCTCCAATAGAATGACTTCATTCTCATCTTTGATGATGTTATCAAAAATATTGCCAAAAATATTTTTGTTCCACTATCTAATCACTTGTTTGAACCATTTGATCTTAAGAGAGAATCTAATTATGTCATTGGAACTATCATAAAAGGAAATAGAGGCCAACCAATTAGATTCCATAATTTTAAAAAATTCAATAGATTGAAGCTACATGTTTTGAAATCAGAAAGACCAAAACCATCATAATTAGATTGATTAATATAGATAAGTAGAGGAGCACAATCAGAAATAGTTCTAATGAGGTGTTCCATATAAGTGTTATGAAATAAAGATACCCACTCAAAATTAAATTAAATCATACCCAATCTCTCCTAAAGTCTTAAATTAGACCAGGTGAACTTGGGACCAATAAAACTAATATCAGTATGACCACAATCCATAAATATATTTTTAAAATTCATCCATAACAGACTGGTTTGAAGGGGAGCCTCCAATCCTTTCAGATGAGTTTGCAATAATATTAAAAGCCCCCCCCCCCAAACCAAGGACTCTTAAAAGAATAAGCAAAATCTTATAATTGATGCCATAAAGAGAACCTTCTAGATTTAGTGCAACTAGTATGACATATAGAACCAATAACCAGGATATTGTTTACTAAAAAATTACAATGAATAACTTGATCAAAATCTCCAATAATATAATGTTTAATAGCATTATTCCAAAATAAATAAAATTTTTCCATTAAAGATAGCATAAGAAAATTCAAAACCCAATTGACATTGACAAAGAGAAAGCTTGGAGACATTAACCAAAGGCACAAGAATGACCAAGAAAATATTTTGTGCATCCTACACAGATTACGAATGTGAGACCAAGAAATAAGAGTACCACACCTCTTAAATTCCAAATAAAAGAAGTAATAATGAGCAAATAGAATTAGTAACAGCTTTAGATTTGGTTAATCTAGAATCTAAAGCTAAAATTCCTTGCTTTTTCCTTTTTGCAAATTTTCTTCTTCTTCTTCTTTTTTTTTGAGACCAACTTGAAATCCTATAAAGATCCATGAATAGAGTTTAATTCTTTGTTATGCATAGAGTTTAAATAGGCATTCGAGTGGATCTCTCCTTCCCAATTAGAAGTAGAGTGTTCAAAAGGACATTCCTCCTCAAATGTCTTAAGAACAGCAATATTATTTTTACAAACATTATCATTTGAAATAATAAGAATAGCACTGCCTCCAATGTCCTTAAGAGATGATGGAAGGGTAGGAAGAGAGGTGGAAGGAGGCAGAGGAATATTATTAGATTATTCAGGAATATCAGCCACACACCCATCAGTAATAGCATTGCACAAAAAAGCATGCTCCTCATTGTTACTATCTATTAGATCCTCATTGCAAATTAATCAATTTGCAAGAAGTTTTTCAGTTTCACTGTTCAACCTGAAATAATGTACAGATTCAATTTGATCAAATTGAGGATTAGACAGCTTTTTTCCTCAAGAACTTGCTTTCGTTGAAGGGCCTTCAATGAATTTAACTAAATGGTCTCCTGTCTTTGATTTTGCCAATGAATCCCTCAATGTCCTTTTGTGGATCACTAAAGGCTCATCTTTCCGAAAAGCCAATGTTGTTCACTTCGATTCCTTACTTTGAAACCATTACTAATGAATTTCAGCTTCTTTTCACTATTTACTTAAAAGATATATACTTATTTCTCAATACATCAAAAAAAACTTAAAAAAATTATTTATGTTTCGATTCGTTATTTGAAACCATTACTAATGAATTTCAGCTTCTTTTCACTATTTACTTAAAGATATATACTTATTTCTCAATACATCAAAAAAAATTTAAACCAAATTATTTATGTTTTGATTCCTTACTTTGAAACCATTACTAATGAATTTCAGCTTCTTTTCACTATTTACTTAAAGATATATACTTGTTTCTCAATACATCAAAAAAAACTTAAACCATTAATAAACTTAGGGTCTTTTTAGTGCAGTTTTTTTTGTAGAGATGATTATGATGTTATTATCGGAAAAGCAATTTTTTTAAAATAAATATTTAAAATATATTTTTTCTAAAAGGTTGGAAAACAACTTTCTTACTTTTATCTTACATAAGTTGATCTGATTGTAAAAAATTAACATTCTATCACAAAAATATTTCTAAAAACAGCATGAAATCGTTAGCCAAATGAAAGTATGTTTGAGGTGTGAAAGCAAAACAGTCAGAAAGTTGCTCCATACAAACTTTTACATTTGGGTTTGTAATTTAAAATTTTTAACTAGTGAGGCAATAGTTATTTGATAGTTCTATGAGAGATATCTAGGTTTCGTTTGGGATGGCTTTCAAACTGCTTTTTAAGGAAGTTTTTTAGTACAAAAATTTTAATTTTTGTAAGCAGTAAGAAAGCTGTCTTAAATGAATCCTTAGTGCCTATTTAAGATGGTTGTAGCTTTTCGTTATGGTGGTTGTAAAGTTATTATGAGAAAAATAACTTTTTTTTTAAGCTACTTTAAAAGAAACTTCCAAACTTGTACATAAATTTTTTGAATGCAACAAAAAAATAAAAACCAAATAGAACTAAAATTACGGTTTGAAAAATAAAACATTAATAAAATTATCCTAAACAGAGCCTTAGTTTCTCATTTGTGTTTAGGAGCTCAATCTTTTTTCGTGATCTTCAACTTGATTAATAAAAATCATCTCTTATCTTAGTGAGGCAATAGTCGTTTGCAAATAGAATTCAAAGAAATGGTCGCGTTCTCACATTATAAATTATTTAACAACATATTTTAATAATAATTTTAAATTACGGGTTTATATATAAATATAGCCATTCTGTATTGAACTAATAATCGGCTACAGCTACACGTAACAGAAATGGTCAATAAAATAAGATGTAGGAAAAAAAAAAAAAAAATTCCTGCCCTATCCACACGCAAATGGCAGATTGACTGATCCTTGATTTTCTTTTCGTAGGCGCTATCACTCTCCTATAAATATTATTGCCCTTTAACTACCTGCACACCAAAGCAAATACAATCTAGCTTTCATAGTCATTCCCATTCAGAACGTGCCTCTCTCTCTCTCTCTGAACAAGCTAAGGACTAACATGAAGGTTGCCTCTGAAATTTCCTTTTCCAATAATGGTGAGGAGTTCAGTCGCCTTTTCTCCCGCATTGATGTGGATGGGGATGGTAAAATTTCTCAAACAGAATTTCAGCTTCTTATGATGAGAACTACTGGAGAGAAACTTAGCTCAGAGGATGTCGAGGCTATGCTCCAATATGCGGACTCGGATGGAGATGGTTTTCTTGATATGGAAGAGTTCATGGCAATGGCAGGCATTATTGATGATGCTTGTCATGAGGTGGAAACAAAGAAAGAAGAACAGTACTTGAAGGAAGCCTTCAGTCATTACGAGATGGATGATCATCAAGGCTTCATCAACGCCAAGAGCTTGAAGAGGATGTTGAGTCGGTTGGGTGCGTCGAGGCCAATCGAGGATTGTCAGTCTATGATTTGTCGGTTTGATCTCAATAGAGATGGCTTGCTTAGCTTCGACGAGTTTAAGGTCATGATGATGCTTTGATGGCTGAGTTGCAATATCTAATCTGTACATGTCTATTTATTTATTTTTTTTTTCTAATCAACGTTTGTTTATGTGATGTTTAGTTTTTTTTTTTCCTACGTTGTACAGATTCAATTTTTGTGGTTTATGATACGGGACAAGATCAAGTTTTCATCTTATTAACATTTTTTTAAGCAAAAGAAACAAATTTCATTGATAAAAAAATATAAAATAGGCATGCAAAAATAATAATAATAATAAAAGCACCAAAAATAAATGAAAACCTTGAAAACAGCTAACGAGAACTTAGAGATCTAAACAACTCTTGAGCTTCACCTAACAATAGATGCCAATGATTACACTATTGGCTACCACAATTGCTTGTCAATTGTCACCCAACGATCATCTTCTTAGCACCATCGCATGGCTTATGTCACCCAATCATCATCATCGTCTATCATAACCCTACTATAATTTATTATCCATATATAGTCTACTGACTACATTCTTCTGGTCATCATCATCTGACGCCAATGCATGTCAACTTCATCCCCTACCATCAAGAATAATATTGACACATACCATTCGCTATAAGGTCGATGCACATAGTTTCCACAAACGACAATGCTCACCAACTTCATTGACCCCTATCACTAAAAATGTCATCTCACATTAGCAGAAGTAAGGCAATCCATTAGCTTCTGAAAGCTTGCCTTACATTCAGATGTATAGATTAAAGCTACTAACTTTTGAGTTAGTCAAGTTAGAGGTGTAGAAATCAGAGAAATCCCTTTTAAAATTTCCTATTATAATCGTCATGCCTAAGAAACGACGTACATTCCTCATATACTATATTAGGACTTAGAAAACCATCAACAACCTGACCTTATTATAGGTCTACAAAAATACTTGCACTACTAACCACATGTCCCAGAAAAGAGATGCTCTTCAACCAAAACTCGCACTTAAAAATTTTTGTGTACAACTGATGTGGCCTTAAAGTCTCCGGAATAATCCTCAAATGTTTTTTATGATCTTTCCCAGAAGTTGAATATACAGGAATATCATATATAAAAATAATAAAAACTGATCTAGATATTCTCGAAATACTTGGTTCATCAAATCCATAAAAACTACTGGTGCATTAGTCACACCAAAATATATGACTAAGAACTTATAATATTCATATTTATTTTTGAAAGCGGTCTTCATCACATCAGTCTCTCTTACATTCACATGATAACATCAAGATCATAAATAAATCTTGAAAATCATAGAGGATCTAACAAGCTGATCAAATAGATCATCAATCAGTGGCAGTTGATATTTATTCTAGATAGTGACTTTATTCAACTCTCTATAATCAATATACATATGCATCGTACTGTCCTTTTTTTCAAATAGAATATGTACTCCACACGAACACATTAAGATGAACAATACCCCAATTAACTAACTCTTGAAGCTGCACCTTCAACTCCTAAAGCTCTTTAAGTGTCATTCTATATGGAGCATTGGATATGTGGGCCATTCCCATTAACATATCAATACAAAACTAAATATCTCTATCCAAACGTAAGCTAACTAGTTATTCAAGAAAATTATATGGAAAACGTAGAAAACAGCTAAAGAAAACTTAGAGATCTAAACACCTCTTGAGCTTCACCTAACAATAGATGCCAATGATAACACTGTTGGCTACTGCCATTGCCTGTCAATTGTCACCCAACGATCATCTTCTTAGCACTATCGCATGGCTTATGTCACCCAATCATCATCATTGTCTATCATTACCCAACCACAATTTGTTATCCATATATAAAAATAATAAAAAAATTGATCCAGATATTTCCGAAATACTTAGTTCATCAAATCCATAAAAACTACTAGTGCATTAGACACTCCAAAAGATATGACTAAGAACTTTTAATGTTCATATCTAATATTGAAAGCAGTCTTCATTACTTCAGCCTCTCTTACATTCACATGATAACATCGAGATTGTAAATAAATCTTGAAAATCATAAAGGATCTAGCAAGCTGATTAAATAGATCTTCAATCAATGGCAGATGATATTTGTTTTGATAGTGACTTTATTCAACTCTTTATAATCAATGTACATATGCATCGTACTGTCTTTTTTTTGTAAACAAAATATGTGCTCCACACGGAGACATACTAGGATGAACAAAATCCTGATTAGCTAACTCTTTAAGCTGCACCTTCAACTCCTAAAACGTTTTAGGTGTCATTCTATATGGATCTTTGGATATAGGGGCCAATTCCATAAATACGTCAATACAAAATTAAATATCTCTTTCCAAAGATAAATTGACTAGCTACTCAAGAAAAGTACCTGGAAACTCCTACACTATTGAGACATTAAAAATAGAACTAGAAGCTATCCTACTATCCCAAACTGATGCCAGAAATATCATATAACCCTTTCTCCATAACCTGTCTTCTTGCACTGTAAAAAAATAAATAGGATAGGACTCTTTGAACTCTTTGAAATAACTTTCACTGTCCAAAAATAAATAGACTCACTTCTTCAAGTAATCAATTCGGGCCTCATACCGACTCAATCAATCCATATCCAGAATAATGTCGAACTTAAAATAGGTAACAAAATCAAATAAGACTTTCACTTCTTATCACAAATTATAATATCCCAAAAATAAGCCCTACTAGCTATCGTACAATCTCCAATCGGTAAATTAATAGGTATCAGAGAAAGCAATAAAATTAAAGGCAAGTGTAGTGAATCAAAATAATGCAAAAAAGTAAATGAATGACTAGCTCCATAATTAATTAAAATATGCCAAGCCTTATCAGAAATATAAGTCAAACCTGTAACAATATCTAGGGTATCCCGAAAACATGTTAAGTCAAATTATACACATAAGCTTGAATTGGAGCTGGTGCAATAAAACTACAAAAATATCTCTAACTTGAGGATGGTCTCCCAGCTCTAGAACTTGCTATAGAACCATATCTATCAACTCTACTAACTGACCACTTATAAAATGTACAAATTAACCAAATTTGTCCTCAATCTTCCTGAAAATCTAATTGAACTCTCAATTTGGGCTAGAGTGTTGATCAAATCCTACCTTTAGACACTTAACTCCCCTGTACCTGACCTGTCTGCATAAAAAATACTATATTTTCATCATGTAACACTAATAAGAATATTGTCTACCACAACCACGGCACACATGTGATCTAATGACAAAACCAGAACCAGCCATACTTCCACTTCTAGAAACTACTATAGATATAAACTATCCACATATTGTAGACTCTCCAGCTCCAAGTTTACTCTTATTCCCAAATAATCAACTTTCAAAAGTCTCACTACCAAAATTCTTATTACTAGCATTCCACCACTGTTGTGTAGCTATCAAATAATTCTCAATTAGATGGCCTCGCTCCATATGCTCAGAGAAATAAAATATACGAAATGGAACAGCCAGTGGTTGTCTCAAACTATCTTGTAATCCTCTAAGAAATTTATAGCACTTTTTTTCTTGAGTGCTAACCAACTGTGGAACATACCTGACTAAAGTAGTAAATTCTACCTCATATTGCATGATGGTGCTTCTCCACTAAACTAATCTAAAAAAAGTTTCCTATAGAAGGAGTTATAAACTAAGCTCAAAACACATCTGAAAAGTTCTCCCAGCTAATTAAAAGTTATGTCTCCCTCAAAACTTTTCCTCCTATAGGCCCATCCACCAATGCTCATCCTATCCATCCAACAAAAAATTACTAACAGTACCTTCCTTCTAAGAATCAAGCATGACACATTAACATAATTCCTTTATAATTTGTGCAATCTTGGGTATCATCTTTATTCTTAAAAATAGGAATCAACACACTCATTCTTCACTCATCTGGCATCATTTTAGGGCTCAAAATAATATTAATTTGTTTAGCAAGCAAAGAAATTTCTTCCACTACAGGAAAATCACGTATTACCAGCGGAATTTCTGGCGAAAAATTCTTCATTTTCCGGCGGATTTAAATGTTTTCCGGTTGAATTCCGACGAATTTTTTTTGCCGGTAAAACGAGCGTCGGAAAACTTTTACAACGGAAAAAATCCGTCAGAAAATATTTCCGGCGGATTTTGTTCGCCGGAAAAGTTTTCCGGCTGACTTTTCCCGCCGAAAAAAATGGCTATCTAAATAAAAAATTAAAAAAAGAAAACCATGACTTGTGCTGCCCCCCACCATGCGTTGCCCCCCTCTGCCCGGGCTGGGACCACGCTGCCCGCCCCACCCGCCCCGCCCCGCTGCGCAGACTATGGTTCAAACCCCGCACCTCCCGCGAACTCGCGCGCGCGCCGGACTTGCCATCTCGCAGTCCCGCCGGTAATGAGCTTGTTTGATGATTTTATTTATTTATCTTATAACTAACATAATATTATAATTAATACTAATTAATTAAAATTTTTTAATTAATAATCAAAATTATTAAAGTAATAATTAATTAAACTTTGTTATTAAATTAATAATTAATTAAAATGAATTATAAAATTAATAATTACTTAAAATAAAGTATATAATAACTAATTAATTAAATTTTGAATAAATGATATTTTCAAAAATTATTAAATTCCGTCGAAAAATCCTCCGGAAAATTTGCCGGAAATAAGTCTGCCGGAAAAACCTCTGGAAAGTCTTCTAAAAAAGTTGTCGGAAATACTTTAAAGAAATCCGCCGGAAATCCGCCAGAAATTCCACCGGTAATGTGCGATTTTCCTGTAGTGTTCGTCTCCTAAGCATTTCCATACCTCTATTAGAATATCATCAGGTCTAACAGCTTTTCCACACCCCATTTTCATTAAAGCCTCTTTAACTTTGGTTTAACTAATATGTTGATAAAAATAAAAATATTTATTTTCATTTAGAGTGCTAAGTTCAATAAAGTCAATCACATTCTCACAATCTTTATTAAAAAGTTTTGCAAAATATATCATCCAACTTTATTGAATATTCTCTTTTAATAAAAGCACTTTTTAATCTTCATCCTTAATACACTTTACTTGAACCAAATTGTTACTACTCATATCTCCTTTTTTAGCTAACTTATATATATGAAAAATTTTATTGAGTTACCTCAAATCTAGTTGGGTGAAAAATGGGTTGAAGAGTACTCTGATACCAGAGGTGTCATAACTCTCCTCTTCTAAAAAAACATATTATCCACAACATTTTAAAACTCTAAATTATCATCATAAATCAGGATGTAATTATTTCATATCATATTCCTTCTTCCAAGTAGCTTCTCTTTCAAATCTACTCTTCAATTAAACTTTGACCATTTGAATATATTTGTTCCTTAACCTTATAACACCAAAAGCCATATTCTTTGGTGGTTCCTTTCTATAGCTAAGAGTTAGACAAACTTAAATTTCTTCAGCAGATATATGACTTCAAGAAACATATTCCCATTTCCTTTGAAGTGACATGTAGAATATAGTATGAATATCATACATAAGTGTGGGGAAATAAATACCACATAGATTCAGTGTGAGAACTCCTATTTTGAGATTGAAAACTACATTAAGAATAACATACCATTCGAGAGATGCACATGATATGCTTTAATGGATTAAGTGTCAAAATAAGATTTTAGAAAATGTGTTGTGAATCTGGATTCAAAGATTATGATTTTGATGATAGCAAATATTTTTATTTCTATTTGAGTGCCTAACCTTTCAGGTTCACAAGATCAATTATAATTCAAGCCAGCTTAAGATCGAGTCAGTCTGTTTGTGTTTCGGGTTCAATATAATTTTTCCCTTTTTTGAGTCAAATGTAATCTAATGGATCCCCAAGCTAAGTATCCTTGCACACACACACTCAGGGGGAGAATTTTAGTGAGTTAGAGTTTCTATTTTGATTTTGTTCATATCATCCTGGATGATAGTGATATCATCCTAGACGATCCATTAAAAATAGAAACCCAAATTAGGACAACCATGTTAAGTCGATCTGATTAAGCAGATCATCCTGGATGATCCTCCCATCGTACGGGACGATATGCTCAAATCAAAAATTCTCAGCTGCCAAACTAAGTTAGGCAAGTTTTTATTTTTAGATTTTTGTTCTAATCATCCCGATGATACGTATATCATTCTATATGATTCATTACAATCATGCCTAAATTAGTCATATGATTAAGAAAAGTAATTAAGGGCTGATGGATCAATCACATCATCGTAGACGATCTCATGATCATCCTGGACGATCAATCGTCATCTAGTGCAGTTCACCTGGACGACCCGAACTGTGTGCAGGATAATATTGGCATTTTTAAACTAATTGTACAGGACGATAGAGATGTCATCTTGGACGATCAAGTCATTTTGAGACCATCCAGTATAAGTTGCCCTGGATGACCTGAACTGTGTGCCGGATGATATAGACATTTTTGAACTAATCGTACAGGACGATAGAGATATCATCCTAGATGATCAAGTCATTTGGAGATCATCCAGCATAAGTCCTCCTGGACATCTTGAACTATTCTCTAGATGATATTCCTGATTTACACTAATCATCCAAGAAGATCACAGAATCATCCCAGATGATCTGAATAAACTTTATCTTCTAATCATCTAGAGGAACCAGATCGTCCAAGCCAAAAGTGACTGATTTACACTAATCATATAAGATGATCGATCTATCATCCTAGACAATCTTTGATGGCAAGTTGAAATTTAGGGCAATTTTTTAGCCTTTATATTTAAGAACTCCTGTCTTCTATCATTGAGATCTTTTACCGTTGTCCTCACCTGAGAGAGCTTTGAGAGGGAGAGGGAGAGCTTGGGAGAGAGAGAGAGAGAATCTTATGAGGGGGAGTTTATGAGGTGTTCATAAAGGTTGCTCCAAGCAAGGATTCAAGTCATCGTCTCAAGTCATCGTCCCTTGTCCCTTAGTGCTCTAAAGGAAGGATTATCTACAAGAAGACCAAGGTTCTCTACCTGCTTCAAGAGGAAGCAAAATGAGGTAAGGTTCTCTTCCTGCTTTAGGAGGAAGCAAAAGGTGTTTGGGTTCTCTACCACACCGGGTTAGTAAAAAGGAGTTTTGTAAAGGCTTATTCACCTTGCTGTGGGAGTAGAAGGAGAGTCACTTGGTTTTAGTGGAATACCTGGAGGGGAGGCTCTAGAGAGTGGACATAGGTCAAGTTGACCAAACCACTATAAAATCTGATGTATATTTTTTGATTATTTTTTGCACTTTACTTTTCTGTTGATGATCGTCTGATTGAAGTAATTATTGTGTTTTGTTAACCATCTGCACATCATCCCGAAACTGTAATTATTTTAAAATATTTGAAAATATTTTCAACATTAATTTTGCTTAAGAATTTTTAAAACTACCAATTCACCCCCCTCTCTTGGTTAGCCTCAAGCTAGTTCATAAGGGCTTAATATCCCTAATGAACTTTCAAGTGGTATCAGAGCGGGATTCATAAAATTAAGTTTTAAAAAACTTTTGAATTTGATTCATGGCTAACTTTGGTAATAGAAACATCGCTGAAGGATATTCAATCACACGATCACCTTTATTTGATAGTATACCTCTTGATTTTTGGAAATGCATGTCCACCTTTTTACAATCGATCGATTATCGCATGTGGATGCTTGTTAAAGATGGCTATGATGCACCTTTTAGACTTATTAATGGTGTTAAAATAGAACCTCTTTTTGCGTAATGGACTCTTGATGATCTTAATTTAGCACAACTGAATGTAAAATATTTAAACTAATTTTTCTGTGCACTGAAATCTGAAGATTACATGCTTGTGTCAACCTGTAAAACTGGCAAAGAAATATGGGATAAATTATGTATCACCTATGAGGGCATAATTGAAGTTAAGAAATTTAGGTTGAATATCTTTCTTCATGACTATAAACTCATTCACATGAAATCTAGTGAGTCAATATCTAAAATGTACACTAAGTTCACATAAATTGTCACTTCTCTGCATGCCTTAGGAAGAGAACTTACCAACTATGAAAAAGTTAATAAAATTTTGAGATATTTTCCTTCTTCCTAAGTTGCCAAAATAACTATTATCACTGAATCTAAGGATTTAAACAATTATTCTATTGATAACTTAGTTGGATCACTAATTGCTTACGAGCAAGGAGTGAACCAAAGGCAGCTTGATGTAGGAGAGAAGAAGAAAGAGAAGACTATGGCACTGAAGGCTAATGATACGGAGACTGATTCTTCTGGGTCTAAAAGTGATGATGTTGCCTTAATCACTAAGTAATTCAAAAGCTTTCTAAGAAAGAAACATAAGAACTTTCAGAAATGGAATAAAGGTAAGAGTAGAAAAAACTTCAAAGATTCTTCTGATACAGTTTTCTTTGAATGTAGGAAGCAAGGATATATAAAAGTAGATTATCCTACACTCAAGGCTCACCTAAGCAAGGAGAAGGGTGAGGAGAAACCCAAGTACAGGAAGGACAAAAAGAGGATCCAAAAGGCTTTCTAGGTGAATTTAGCATCTGACTCCTCTGAGACTGAAGCGAAAGAGGAGACTACAAACTTGTGTTTCATGGCAGATGAACATCGTGGTCAGTTTGACCAAGAAGTGGTATGTGAACTAACCTACAATCAATTATTTAATGTTTCTAATAAAATCCATTCATCATATAGGAAACTTAAGAAAATACATGCTAGCCTGAAATTGAAATTCTTAAACTTATAAAAAGAGCATGAAGTTTTAATTAAGGATCATTCTACACTTAATAGTAATCACATGTCATTACTTAATAAATTTGATGAATTAAATAAAAAGTATTCTGAATTGACTATTGAGCATGATTCATTGAAAGCATCGCATGTTGAGTTAGAAGCTGCATTCAAGGAACTAAAAACTTATGCTTTTGATGTTGAGAGTAGGCAGCATGCATTGAGAGTGGAAAATTCTATTCTGAATAGTTCAAATAAATTTTTTGACACTGAATTAACTACTGTAATAAAAAATAAACAACCTCCATCACTTGAAAAATTTCATACACAATCATCAAAATATGCATCACATAAACCTAGGAAGAGGCACAATCATCTACATAGATTAGTTAACCCTTTTCCTAGAATTAGATATTTTTCATGTGGCATGTTAGGGCATATCTCTCACACCTATACTATTCATCATAGTACATATTGGGTGTGGGGCCCAAATTGCAAGATTCACAGTATAACACACATGCATTACATTCTTCTTTTCATAAGAAGGAATCTAAACCTGTTTGGGTTCCTAAATTTGATATTTGATGATTTTATAGAAATGCTCTCACATAAGGCCTCGAGAGAGTATGTGGTACCTGGACAACGGATGCTCAAGACATATGACTGGAGATGCAAATCAATTCATTTCGCTGGAGGCCAAGGCTAGAGGTAAGGTCACTCTTAGAGACAACACCACCAGGAAAGTGGTGGGCGCAAGTATAATCAAAAACTCCAAGAACCTCTTGATTGAAAATATTTTTCTTGTAGATGGACTGAAACATAACTTGCTTAGCATCAGTCAACTCTATGATAAAGGATTCAACATAAAATTCCTACCGAACACTTGCATTATAAGCTTAAATATTAACACTATTTTACAGGGCAAGAGGATCAACAATATCTATATGCTTTATTTATATAATATTGAATGTCCTGCTTCATTTTTCTAAAAAACTGCTATAGATGAGTCTTAACTGTGGTATAAGAGGTTATGTCATGCTAGCATGAAAACCCTTAGAAGAGTAACCCAAAATGATTTAGTTAGAGGTGTCTCCAAGCTTAAGTTCACTAAGGACCACTTGTGTGATGCCTGTCAACTATAAAAATAAGTCCATTCCTCTTTCCACTCAATTAAGGACATCAACACCTCTAGACCTTTAGAAGTCCTTCACATAGATTTATTTGGACCCATTAGCACTGTCAGCTAAGGAGAAAAAGTCTATAAATTTATGATTGTTGATGACTACTCGAGGTTCACTTGAATTAGATTTCTGTCACATAAAATTTGAGTCATTTGATGAATTTAAAACCTTCTCCACTTGGATTCAGACAAAGTTAGGTTATGAGATCTTGATTATTCATAATGATCATGGTGGAGAGTTTGAGAATATAAGATTTGGAACTTTCTATGAGGAGCAAGGGATTAGTCACAATTTTTTAGCTCCTATGACCCTTCAGTAGAACGGGATAGCTGAAAGAAAGAATAGGACCTTAGTAGAAGCCACTAGAGATATGCTTGCTGAGTATTCACTTCCAAAATACTTTTAGGTTGAAGCAGTAAACACAGCCTGTTATGTGTTGAATAGGGTGAATATTAGATCCAATCTGAATAAGACACCCTATGAGATCATTAAGGGTAAAATACCAAACCTGTCTCACCACCATGTCTTTGGCTGTAAGGTCTTCATTCTTTATAATAGGAAGTCATCCTTAGGAAAATTTGACCCAAAAATCTGATGAAGGAGTCTTCTTAGGATATTTAAGTATGGGGAAATCCTTTATGGTATTTAATAAGAGAACATTGGTGGTGGAGGAGACTACTCATATAGTATTTGATGAATATGACCCTAAAAAGTCTAGAGCTGAGGAAGAAGATGAAATAAGAGAGATTATCCAAGGAGTAGAAACTATAAATCTGGAGGAAAGGGTAGAATCTGAAAACACTTTTCCTAGAGAATAGAGATATTCTTCGAGTCATCCTAAAAAACTGATCTTAGGAGACCCTTCTGAAGGTGTTAGAACTAGGCATGGACTTAAGAAGGAAGTAAACCATTCTGCCTTTATCTTAATGACTGAACCCACCAACATTAATCAAGCCCTTTCTGATAAATTTTGGATCTTAGTTATATAAGAAGAACTTAACCAATTTGTGAGGAATGATGTCTGGGAGTTAGTAGAAAGACCTAAGAATTAAAGTATTATAGGAACCAAATGGGTCTTTAAAAATAAAATAAATGATTCTGGTGTGGTGGTTAGGAATAATGCAAGATTGGTGGCTAAGGGATACAACCAAATAGAAGGGATTGATTTTGAGGAGATCTTTACCCCTGTAGTTAGATTGGAAGCCATTAGAGTGCTACTAGCCTTTGCCTGTTATAAGAGATTTAAGCTTTTTCAAATGGATGTCAAGAGTGCCTTTTAAATGGGGTAATAAAAGAAGATGTGTTTGTAGAGCAACTCCTAGGTTTTGAGAGTTCCCAATTTCTAAATCATGTTTACAAATTAATAAGGCTTTTTATGGATTGAAACAAGCACCTAGAGCCTGGTATGAGAGGCTTAGCACATTCCTACTGGAAAGAAAGTTTGTTAAGGGGAGCGTAGATATCGCCCTTTTTCTAAGAAAAATATGAGATGATTTACTCATTTTTCAGATCTATGTTAATGATATACTTTTTGAATGTTCTGATAAAAATTTATGTGATGATTTCTCTAAAATAATGAGTAAAGAGTTTTAGATGAGTATGATGGGAGAATTGTCTTAGTTTTTAGGGTTTAGCATAAGACAATTGGATGATGAAACTTTTTTAAATCAATTAAAGTATATTAAGGATATCTTGAAGAAATATGAAATGGATAAAGCCAAGCCAATAAACACTCCCATGAGCTCCACTGTTCAATTAGATAAGGATTCAAATGAAAAATTTATTGATCAAAAGAAGTATAAAGGAATAATTGGATCACTACTTTACTTGACTACTAGCCAACCTGATATAATATTTAGTGTTTATCTCTGTGCTAGATTTCAAGCTGATCCTAAAGAATCCCACCTGACTATAGTTAAGAGAATCCTTAGATATCTATTAGGGACCCCAGACTTAGGAATCTGGTATCCTAGACACATCACTTCTTTTGAGATTGTTGGATATTCTGATTCAGATTTTGTAGGGTGTAGGGTGGATAGAAAGAGCACTTCTGGAACTTGCCAATTCATAGGACAGTCCTTAGTCTCCTGGACTAGTAGAAAATAAAACTTTGTTGCACTTTCCACTGCTGAAGCTGCGTACATTGCCTTAGGAAGTTGTGTGGCCCAAGTCTTTTAGTTAAAGCAACAAATTCGGGATTTAGGGTTACCTGTTGGTACAATTTCAATTCTATGTGATAATACTAGTGCCATCTGCATCTATAAGAATCCTATCCAACATTCAAGAACCAAACACATAGACATAAGGCATCACTTCATTAGGGACCATGTTACAAAAGAGGAGATTGAGCTACAACATGTAGCAACTGAAAACCAACTAGATAACATCTTTACTAAACCACTGGCCTTTGACTCAATCAGCATTTTAAGAACCAGATTGGGTGTGATTGACATAAATGTATGAATTTGATGATTACTGATTTCTGAAGTTTCTATTTTTCATTTTTCTTTTGGCTTTTGTTTGATTTGATTGTCTGTTTCACTTTAGATTTTTTATTTTCCTACTGATTTTCATTTATTTGATTTGCTTATCGGGTTTGGTTATTTTCTTTATGGGCTTTCTTCTTTTTATTTATTTAATGTTTATTCTCTTCAAAATCATATCACTGCTCACTACTGCTGATCAACTGAATTTCTGACTGAGAGTTTTACCTTATTTTTATTTAGAAGCTTGTAACCAGTGATTGACTCCTCTGAATCTATTAAAGGGAAAAAATATTGATGATTGTTTCACTTCCTCTAACTCATTTAATGGTGTAATATTACTTTTGGATAAAAATCTTCTTCAAAATGAGATCTATTTTATCTTCCTACAGTAATCTATCTCATATGAATAATATTTTCAAAGCTTTGAATCATGGTTATATTTTTTTTAATCAGATGATTGCACTTATCTTATGAAGTATGATTTTGTTCTGTGAACTACTCCTTCTTACTGTAGAGAGTGAGTATTTTTTTCTCTTATGTCTGGAAGGTAATTTCACAACTGAGATTCTTTAAAGATTATGAAAGAAAGGAAGCTTACAAAAGAAATACAAAGCGGCACAAAATGGGCCAAAAAATGAAAAGATGTGCAATGACGCCAAAAAATGGAAAGATACACAAAGAGTATCAAAAATCAAAAGATGCACAAAGTGCGCCAAATAAATTAAAAAAGAGGCACAAAATGAGCCCCCAATGAAATAAGCTTTCTTTCATTTCTGATCTTTAAATATCTTAGAAAAATTAATGTGCCACTTAATATTTTCAAACACTTGAGATTAAAAATCATGATCTCTGTTTCCTTCTTTTGTAATACTATTTTATCAAATATTTTTTTGAAATGAGGCTTGAAAGGATCTCTTTTCAAATCTAATTTCTTTTCTTCTGAATTAGACTTTTGTTTAAAAGGAATATGAACTTGTAAGGTATCCGAGGTAGGAGTTAAGAAAATTAATTTTCCAACCTTTCTGGATTTCAGCATCGTCAATTTTCTTCTTATTGGCTTTTGAATTAAAAATTAAGGAAAAAATCTGATTTACTAGAGCAAATCGATTAAAAAAATACTTTTTGATTTTTGTAGTTGTTTCCTCATCTTTTACTTTAATTGTGCTTTTTTATTTATTTGGGGTCCCTCTTATTTCTAGTTTGATTATTTTTCCTGTTCTTAGTGATGTTTTGTACTGTCTTTTTAGTTTTATTTGTGCTATTTTTTCCTTTTTGAGATGTCAAAAGGGAGAGTAGAGTTTGGTTGTTAGTAGCATTCTGGATCATTATGCTGTTTGAATAATCAATGTTTAGGGTTCTTATACTATTCGCCTGGATAATAGAAATTGCACTCCTTATCTTTCATGGCTTTGTTGTTTATATACTGAAATTGGAATTACTAACAAATGTTTGTCATTATCAAAAGGGGAAGATTGTTACGAATTTGGATTCAAGGATTATGATTTTGATGTAGCAAATATTTCTTTTTCTATTTGAGTGCCTAACCTTTTAGATTTACAAGATCAATTATAATTCAAGCCAGCTCAAGATTGAGTCAGTCTGTTTATGTTTAAGGTTTAATGTAATTTTTTTCTTTCTTGAGTCAAATGTAATGTAATGGATCCCAAAGCTAAGTAACCTTGCACAAACACACTCAGGGAGAGAATTTTAGTAGTTAGAGTTTCTATTTTGATTTTGTTCATATCATCCTGAACGATCCATTAAAAATAGAAACCCTAATTAGGGCAACCATATTAAATCGATTTAATTAAGAAGATCATCCTGAACGATCCTCCCATTGTATGGGAAGATATGCTCAAATCAAAAATTCTCAGCTGCTAGACTAAGTTAGGCAAGTTTTTATTTTTAGATTTTTGGTCTAATCATCTCAAACGATAGGATGATTCATTGTAATCATGCCTAAATTAGTCAAGTGATTAAATAAAGTAATTAAGGGCTGATGGATTGATCACATCATCCTGGACGATCTCATGATCATCCTGGACGATTCATGATCATCCTGGACGATCTCATGATCATCCTGGACGATCTCATGATCGTCCTAGACGATCAATCGTCATCCAGTGCATTTCACCTAGACGATCCAAACTGTGTGCAGGACGATATTGGCATTTTTGAATTAATCATATAGGATGATAGAGATATTGTCTTGGATGATCAAGTCATTTTGAGAACGTCCAGTATAAGTTGCCCTGGATGACTCGAACTGTGTGCCAGACGATATTGGCATTTTTGAACTAATCGTACAGGACGATAGAGATATCGTCCTGGATGATCAAGTCATTTGGAGATCATCCAATATAAGTTCTCCTGGACGTATTGAACTATCCTCTGGACGATATTCCTGATTTACACTAATCATCCAGGATGATTGCAGAATCATCCCAGACGATCTGAACAAACTTTGTCTTCTAATCATCCAAAGGAACCAGATCGTCCAGGCCAAAAGTGACTGATTTACTTTGACGGCATGTTAAAATTTAGGGCAATTTTTGAGCCTTTGTATTTAAGATCTCTTGTCTTCTATCGTTGAGATCTTTTATTGTTGTCCTCACCTGAGAGAGCTTTGAGAGGGAGAGGGAGAGCTTGGGAGAGAGAGACAGAATCTTGTGAGGGGGAATTTATGAGGTGTTCACAAAGGTTACTCCAAGTAAGGATTCAAGTCATCATCTCCAGTCGTCGTCCCTTGTCCCTTGGTGCTCTAAAAGAAGGATTCTTTGTAAGAAGATCAAGGTTCTCTGCCTGCTTCAGGAGGAAGTGAAAGGAGGTAAGGTTCTCTGCCTGCTTCAAGAGGAAGCAAAAGGAGTCTGAGTTCTCTGCCACACCGGGTTTGTGAAAAGGAGTTCTGTAAAGGCTTCTCCGCCTTGCTGTGAGAGTAGAAGAAGAGTCACTTGGTTTTAGTGCAATACCTAGAGGGGAGGCCCCGGGGAGTGGACGTAGGTCAAGTTGACCAACCACTATAAAATCTGGTGTGTTCTTTTTGATTATTTTTTGCACTTTATTTTTCTGTTGATGATCATGTGATTTAAGTAATTATTGTGTTTTGTTAAACATCTGCACATCATCGTGAAACTGTAATTATTTTAAAACATTCGAAAAGATTTTCAACATCAGTTTTGCTTAAGAATTTTTAAAACTACCAATCACCCCCCCCCCCCCCCCTCTTGGTTAACCTCGGGCTAGTTCATAAGGGCTTAACATCCTTAACGAACTTTTAAAATATCATTTCTATAATAAAATAAAATTCAAAGAATAATGTGTCATCTTGAAAGATGAATATAAAATTCTATAGAAGTGTTCAAAAAATAATAATAGGTTTTAAAAATTTGACCATTCCTACAATCAAATGCAACAAAGAGAATAGTATATCATCTCATGAGATGAACATAATATTCTACAAATGATCTAAAAGTAAGAATGAGTTTTTAAAAATGCATCATTTCTAAGATCAAATACGGTAAGGAGAATATCATATAATCTGGGGAGATAAAAACATCATTCTAGAAAGATAATTGAAAATAGAAATAGGTCTAGAAAGATAATCTATATTTGTAGAGTTTTTTTCTCCTATTTAATAAGAATAAATTAGAGTTTATTTTAATTTGGTGTTATCAATTTCTCATAAGGGTAAACCATTATGGTTAATTAGTCTCGATCAAAGAAATATAAAATTTTCAAGGATAAAACTCAATACTAAGCAGTTCTTAGCAGGTTGATGGAGAAACGTAGGAGGTGTCAGATTCGAAGAAGCTCAGACGTAACCCTAACCTATCCTATATAGGGCTTTATAATTTAAGATGAAATTTATTTTTTAAGTTGATATTTAATTAGAAATGTGAGATTATATTTTCAAATTGTGAGAACTTATGATTTTGAGTCTACCTCAGAACCTATAATTAAAGTGAATCACTACATAATAGTGATTCAAACCTAGTCTAATGATATGTAGGATAAAGAAATAGGCCTTATTTTTTTAATTCTTTGAAAAAGAGTTTTGTGAATGCCTGACTCTTCTAGACTTGTATTTCTACCCTTAATGACACTGTCAACTACAACTCCTCCTAATCACTTTAAAACCATGATCCAAGTCATTATGAAAGATAGATATGCTATTATTTATTTAGAAATGAGATTGACATATAAGAAATCATATATAGTCATGGATAAAGAATAGTAGATTATGCCCCTAAGTTAACATAACTAAATTTTTATTTTTAAATTAGGTTCTAATGTAATGAATGCTAATTGACTCTTACATACTAAACTAGAATATAAAGTTTTAAAAAGGTTTAAAATAAGTTTTTTTCCTAAAAGAGCAGAACTCTCCTAAGTCAAAACTACTCCCTCATAGGTTGGGTGGTCTACTTCTTCCTTCAAGTGGGGAGGTGCCTAAGAAGGAAAGAATGAAGGATATTATTTATGTGACACCAGACAACCTCTGCCTTACTTTTTAAATCAGTTATCTTACTACATTCTCCTAAATTTTTTTGTTGGTTATGAGTGTAACAAAAGAAGTGTAACAAATTTATTTCACAAGAGCCTAACGATATATCCAGGAAAAAGCACGCGTAAGAAATATACCTTGAAAAAGTAGGGGTTACTAATGTGTAAACAATGTAAACACAGTGCAATAATAAATAAATAAATAAAAATGACCGATGTGGCAAGTGCCCCTTAATACAAATTAGGGTTTGCAGAAAGTAAAGATGGACAAGCTCCACTGACAACAACCTAGATTCATAAACTTATGATTGATACAAGTTTTAACAAAAATAATTTGATTTATTTATTGATCTTCAAGTCTCCTATTGCCGATTATCCTCAAGAAAGGCTTTTAAAAGGAAAGAAATATCTTAAGTGTTGAAGAGATCTCTTTGTTTTCTTGTTCCTTTATTCTTTGATAAACAAACATCCTTTATAAAGACTTTAACATCTCTAGCATTTAAATTATATTTTAAAATAGAAAAAGACTCTTTAAACTCCCTACATGATTAGTATGAAAGAGCAATTTATAATCATAGTAAAATACCACATGATCCATACAATATCATTTGATCTCATTTGAGCTACCTGAATGTAGGTCATTCATATAATAATTGGAGGCTAAAGCAAAGTGATCACCTATACAAGATCTTGTTAGTTTAAAATTTTAATTATAATTTAGCCCCCATATAGCTCTTCATAAGCATGGCCATGCATAAACTAGATTAACAAATATGAATATCTAGATTATTCCTAACCTAGGGGTAATCTAATAGGTCTATCATATATCATAGAACACAATCATAGAATCAATCACATCTCGCCACACCAAACAACATCACACAACCACCAAGACTGAAATAATTTTCACATTTCAAGAGTGCACATAAAATAACAACGGCCTAACTTAAAGTTAGAGTTTGTTGTCCTAATAAATTATTTAAAGTTTGTGCTAGGTAATGCGGGTGTCAACCTACTAGGCTTTATGTTTTATTTTTAAATTTTTAATGTCACTTAGGGTGCTTATACTTTAAGTTTTAAAATTTTGGATATTTTATTTAAGCTTTTATGAGTTTATGAAAGAATATTTTAACTTTTATTTTAAATTTATTTTTCTTGATGTAAACTATTATATGTTGTTATTTTGTGAGTTCATATGATGTAAAGTAATTTTTTGTTCATTTAAGGAATTTATTTAATTTTAAGGAGAAAATGAAATATTAATTAAAATATTTAATTAATTTATTATTTGTAATGATTGTGTTTATAGAAATTTATTTTGATATTTTTTCAATTTTCTTAGATTTTAATGAATTTCCAATGTTTAGATTACAAATTATTCAATTATTCTCTTTTTTTTTAACTTTCTCTCTCCTATATTATTTAAGTTTATTTTCAGTTTTAATTTCAAATATGCTTGATTTTTTTAGTGAGTTAATTTGGGAGTTAACTTTTAATTTAATTGAATTATTTTGACTTTATTTTATTTAATTTTTTTTCATTTTTATTCATTTTTTATTTTAAATCTTAATTTGTCTCCTAATATTTTTATTAAATTTTTAATATGTTGTGTTAATTCAAGTGTATGTTTTATTTTAAATTTACTTAGATCTTCTATTTTAATTTGATTTAGGAATGATATATTTATATATTTTTTATTTGATTTAAATTTTATATTCAATTTATGCATTTGCTTATATAATTATTAACATTGGGTGCTTTTCTTGGCCAATTTACATCAATAAGGATTTTATGCCCTACTAAGATACAATATATATATGTGTGTGTGTATAATCTCATGAAATCCTCAACCTCGCTATCTCATCCCTCGCATTCATTCGATTCATCCTCAATTATACATCCTCAGTTAGTGGGAACCCTTCTGCTGGCGTTGCCTTCCTATCTTACCCCCATAATTGGTGTCAAGTTTCAGCCCTAGCATTTCCCTGCACTTTTGTTAATCATTGGACAAGCTTTATTATAGTATCTTTCAAGCCACTAGAGTTTTCCTGCAGCTGGCTAGTTTTTTATAGCATACCATAATGCATTATATTTTGTGACCTATAATCTCAATTTGAGTACCCATCTCCATTATCACTAGTTTCAACCTCTTTGCCAACATCCTATACTTGATGAACTCAACCACATCCAATCTATGAGGCCTTCCAAATTCTATGCATCCATGACATCCATAATCCATCATATTTTGCAATATATATCTAGGCACTTTCATCATGTGGTGTTGGTGTTCTCATTTTTTGGCATCTATTATGTCCTCTTTGGGCTATATTTCGAGCCTATAACTTATTGACTTAGTCACTTCTAATTGATCATTAGGCTTATTTAATAACCCATTTAAATATGTTCTATATGGTCACCTATCTTATATAGTGGGGTCAATTTTGTGTAAACGTCCCACAACTTTCTTTTCTAATAATCAAGAGTCATTGTCAGCATTATCACCCACTCTATTGAGCCTTGATGATTCAAACTTTTTGATGCCTATGAATTTGGTTTTGGTGGGCAAGTTCTTGACTGTTATGCACCTTCTTGAATGTATTAGATCCTCATTACAAATTAATCAATTTGCAGGAAATTTTTTAGTTTCCCTATTCAACCTTGAATATGTACAGATTCAATTTATTGAAATTGAGGATTAGACAACTTTTTTCCTCAAGAATTTTCTATCATTGAAGGGCCTTTTATGAATTTAACTAAATGGCCTCTTGACTTTGATTTTGCCAATGAATCCCTCAATGACCATTTATGGATCACTAGAGGCTCATCTTTCTAAGAAGCCAATGGTATTCACTTCGATTCCTTACTTAGAAACCATCACCAATTAGTTTCAACTTCTTTTCACTAACTTAAAGATATATACTTTTTTCTAAATACTTCAAAAAAAGCTTAAACCAAATTATTTATGTTTAGGTAACTTAAATTGAACACTGAATAACAATTTCACTTTAACTCTTGCCCTAATGCGTCGTCTCTGGAGATTTTAGGGTTCCTCTTTGCCCTCCATTGTTCCTTGCCTCGTCTTTCCTTTTTTTCTTCCTTCGTTCATTCAGATCTCCTTCCAAATCATGGTTTTGGTGTTTTTTCTGTGTTGTTGCCCTGCTAGGGCTATTTTTTGATGGCAGGTGCCTCGTCTTCCACTATGTGGGGGGAAGGCATCCAACCCGATTCAATGTAATAATAAGGGTTTTTTTAGCTTGGAGGGTGACAGGCAATCTCCATCTCATTCTCGCTCCTTCAAAGATGTTCTCTTTAGAAATACTTTGGCAGGTGATACTATTCTAACTTTAACCCAATCTATTTTCAATGGTGTGTCGGTTGTGCTTCTGTCTGATGAAGAGGTTCTTAAACTTGCTTCTCCATTTCAATTTATATTAGTTTGGAAATTTGGCTTGTGTCGCCCGAACCTTGATACGATTCACCATTTTTTTTGGTAGCCTAAAATTGTCTAGTTTTTACTCTGTGGGTTTGTTGGACTCTCGACATGTTGCGATTTAGCTTTTTAATGATTTAGATTACAGTAGGGTTTTTGCGAGAAGAGCTTACTTTATCAACAACTGTCAAATGCGTATTCTTAAATGGACTCCATTTTTGACATTAGAGAGGAATCTCCCATAGTGCCGATTTGGTTTTCGTTTCCTAATTTGAATATACATTTTTTTCAATCCGAAGGTTTTACATGCTCTCGGCTCAATTTTTGGTCGTCCGTTACAAACCAAAGAGGAGACAGCTTTGAGGACCCGACCCTCTGTGGCTATGATTCTAGTTGAAGTTGATATTACAAAAAAACATGCAAAGGAGATTTGGGTTGGATCCAAAGCATTTGGTTATTTACGAAAAGTGGAATTTGAAAAAGTGTCTGATTTTTGTTCTCATTGTATCATGCTCATGCTTTATCTGAATGCTTTAAATTACATCTGGAGTTGGAAAAAACATCAAACCTGTCTATGGGGAAGGCTTATTGTAATTTGAGTGATATTTTGCCCAAGGACAATGGTAACGATCTGACCGTTTTGGATCATGTAGAGCTTCCTTCTCCTAATGAAATTCATAGGAATGATGTTAATTTCAAATCAGACCTTCTAGAAAATAGAGAAATTGTTCTAGCCGAGAAGTGTTCTTCTAGCATGAATATTTGCAATGAAGGTGAGAAAGTCCCTAACATTTATGTTTCAATTTGATTATATGCTTGAAAATGTTGATAATCCTCAATTACCCCATTCTTAATCACTAGTTGATCCTAATAGAGAAGTGGATAATACTAAGGGAGTTTTGGAATCGGGGGATGTTTCTAATGAGGATTGTGAAGAAGGAGAATTTATTCCTAAATCTATACCTAATCCTATGAGGGAGGATCATATAAATAATGTTGGAAAAGTGTATTATATTTCTTCCAATCATGTTGATACTGCTTCTAAAACTAATGATGAGGATGGTTTTGCTAAGGTTGGTAAAAAGAAAGGCAAAAATGTGAAAGTTCCATTACCTTCTACTCCTGTTCTACTAGAGCTCAAACTACTTCTAAAGATTGTAATGGTTAAGGCTCTTATATAAAATGTAAGAGGTATTAGGGGGGAAAATTCTAGGGTTAGAGTTAGAAATTTATGCAGAGTGCATAATATCCTGTTGTTGGTTTTAATTGAGCCTTTTATATCTTTCGATAAGCTTGATTTTTTTGCCTCTCATTTGGGTTTTTCCATAAAGTATGCTAACTGTTCTAATAAAATTTGGATTATGTGGAATAGTTCTATTAATGTTAATATTATTTTTGACTTTTATCAAGTTATTCATGTTTATATTTCTTTCATTAATTTTAAGTGTACCGCCTCTTTTGTGTATGCGGTGTGTTCTAGGTTGGGCTGGCATCCCCTTTGGGAGAAATTAACAGATTTTTCTCTGAACACTAATGGTCCGTGATGCGTGGGTGGAGATTTTAATATTATTTCTAATGCTTCTGAGAGATTGGGGGGTAATCCCCCCAACATTAATGCCATGGAGGACTTCAACTCCATGATTACTGATTGCAATTTACATGACATTATTTTTTTAGGGGGTGCTTTTACTTAGAGTAGAGCCACTTTGTGGCAAATACTGGATAAGATCTTATTCAATATTGAATGGATTTCAGATTTTGCTAAGACTCATGTGGAACATTTAAGTAGAACTAGTTCTAATCATGCTCCCTTACTTTTGACTATTAATGCTAATAGTTCTCCTGCTCCTTTTGCCTTTAGATTTCAAAATATGTGGTTATCTCATAATGATTTTATGAATGTGATTCAAACTAACTGGCTTGCTCCTTTTTTTCCTAATAATAATATTAATGGTATGTCTAGATTATGGGCCAAAATGAGTAGGTTGAAGCAGGTCCTAAGATGGTGGAATAAAAATATTATCAAAAATATTTTTGCTAATATTAAAGAGGCTGAAAATAAGGTGATTGAGTTGGATAAGATGTATTTGGATAATCCTATTATTTACAATCTTACTAGTCATAATAATTCTAAAGTGAGTCTCTTTCAATTGCAAAATCAGGAGGAAATTTTGTGGAGGCAGAAATCTACTTCTAAAATCATTGTGGAGGGGGATAGAAATTCCAATTATTTAAATGCTATGGCTAATAAGAAACAGATCATGAATCATATTTTCAAAATTGTTAACAATGATGGGAAAGTTTTTGTTAATGAGGATTTAATCTTCAACTCGGGGGTTGAGCACTTTAAAAACATCTTTAATAATAATGTTAATACTATTCTTATTATCAATACCTTTGTTATTCCTCAAAGTATTAATGATAGTGAGAATCAATTACTTATTCAACCTCCTTCTGAGGTCAAAGTTTGGAATGTTATTAATGATATGAATGGGGATTTTGTTGCTGGGCCTGATGGTTTCACTACTAAATTCTTTTTGAAAACTTGGAATATCAGTAAGTTCGATGTGTTGGAGGCTATTAAAGACTTCTTTGCTGGTAACCCTTAGCCTAATTTTTTTTTCTTGTACTAATATTATTTTAATTCTTAAAAAGGAGGTTCCCAATAATTAGAATGGTTTTAGACTGATTAGCATGTGCTCCTTTTTTAATAAACTTATTTCTAAAATCATTTCTACTAGATTGGTTAATATTTTGCCTAGAATTATTTCTTATAATCAAACTAGTTTTGTGAAAGGTAGGAGCATTTTTGATAATATTCTCCTTGCCCAAGAGATCACTCATGATATTAATGCTAAAGTGAAAGGGGGCAATATCATTTTTAAACTTGATATTACTAAAGCTTATGAGAACCTGAATTGGAATTATTTATACAATGTTTTGTCTTTATTTGGGTTTAGTCACTCTTTTATTCTGCTTATTAAGAATAGTATCAAGAATTGTTACTTTTTTGTGATCATTAATGGTAGGAATTATGGATTTTTTAAATCATCTCAAGGGTTAAGGCAAGTGACCTTTTATCTCCTGCTCTCTTTATTATTGTTGTGGACTATCTTTCCAGGGGTCTAGAGGAATTATATAAAAGGTATCCAGAACTTCTCTTTTGTACTATTGGTGGTATCCCTATTACCCATCTTAGTTTTGCTGATAATTTTATTATCTTTTCAAATGGTTCTATTAATAATATTAAAGTTTTAGTCAAATTTCTTTCTCTGTTCCAAAAGATGAGTGGTTTGGCTATTAACAAGGAGAAAAGCAATTTTATTTTTACTAAGTCTATTAATTGTGGTAAAATGAGTGCTATCAAAAGGATTTGTGGCTTTAATTCTAACGTATTGCCAATTAAGTATTTGGGTACTCCTCTTTTTAAAGGTAGAAAAAAAAATTCAACTTTTTGAAGATATCTTCATTACTTTACTTTTCAAAGGAAACTTTTGGATTGGTCTTCTAACTTTCTTTCTTTTGGAGGTAGGCTTGTGCTAATTAAAAATATTTTAAATTATATTCCTATTTATATTTTTTATACTTTGCAACCTACTTAATCTATTTGTCTTAGATTGGAGAGAATGATTAATAAGTTTTTTGGGGGATTGAAGAATAATAGTTCTTGCATCTACTGGGCTTCGTGGAAGAATGTTTGTGGGTTTTTAAACGAAGGAGGCTTAGGTTGCAAGAATATCTTCGATACTATCCAAGCTTTTTCTCATAAATTATGATTTTCTTTTAGTTTTAACATTAATTTGTGGGCTCAGTTTATGAATGTTAAATATTACAAAGAGCTTTTTCCCTTAGTTTGTAGTTATAAAAGTTCTGACTCTTTGGTTTGGAAAAGGCTTTGCAACATCAAATGGGAGGCCGAGAAATTTATTCAATGGGTTTGGGCAAAGGTGATGTTTCTTTTCGGCAAAACAATTGGTTCGGTAATTATTCTATTGACAGCTTTCTTAATACGCATACTCTGCATAATATTAAGGTTCATAGTTTTATTGATAATGGGTGTTGGAATGTTAATAAACTTATGGATGTTATCCCTTACGTTTTGATTGATAGTATTCTGAATATCCCTTTACAATTACAATGCAATGATAAAATTTTGTTTAATTTGTCCTCATCTCGTAAGTTTAATCTAAAAAATGTTTTGGATACTATTAGAGTTAATTATGAGAAATCTCACATTTATTCTGCTATTTGGCACAACAACATTCCTTTATCTTATTCCATTCTTACTTGGAGATGTATTAAAGGTTTTCTTCCTGTTGATAATTTGCTTTGGAAAAAAGGTTTAGTTTTCCTTCTAAATGTTAATGTTATTTTAATATTAAAAATATTAACCATGTTTTTGTTAATGGGGACATTGCTCAGAAAGTTTGGAGCTATTTTTTTGAGGTGGCTAACAAAGGTAATTTCAATTTCAATAGTGACATTTTTTCTATTTTAAAGTATTGGTTGACTAATACTAAAGGCCACATCTACAACTTAATGCCAATCCTTATTATGTGGTTTGTTTGGAGGGCTAGAAATGATGCCAAATATAATGAGATTAGGATGGATGCTAATCAAATTATTGCCAATATTAGAAATAAAATTTTTCAACTTTATTCTATTAATCTTATTACTGTTAATAATTTTAGGAATTGCTTAGATATGGCTTTACAGTTGGGCATATCCATTGATTGTGAGCCATTGGTTAAAATTGAGAGAATTGTGAGGTGGATCAAACATCCCCCTCCTTATGTCAAACTTAATTCTGATGGTTCGATTGGGGCCTCTTTTACGGGTGTGGGTGGTATTATTCATAATCAGTATGGCGGTGTTATAGCTGCTTATGCTGGTCTATTAAATCTTTGTAACGTGATTACTATCGCGCTTATGGGTAAATCCCATGGCCTTGACATTTTCCATAGATTGGGGATTATGCATGTGTCGATTGAGGTGGATGCTTTGCTGTTAATTCAGATCATTCAAAATGAGGTTCCTGGCAATGCTTAAAATTTTTATATTATTAGAAGAATTAAACATTCTCTTTCTGCCCTTAATTATTCTATTTCTCATATTTATCGTGAGGGCAATTCTTATACTGATTGGTTAGCCAAATTTGGGAGTCATCTTGATGTTATCCAGGAGTTTGATGCTACTAACTTTCCTCCTTTCTTGACAGATTTGGTTAATTTGGACAAACTTGGGTTACCTTATATGTATATTAGTTGATGGTTTATGTGTTTGCATTTTTTATGGTCTTTGTACTTGGTTGGTTCTTTGTTTTGGATTTCTATTTTTTGTGCTGGGACCTGTTACGCTCATCATCCGGCTTTGTATAATGGTTTTAGGTCTCCCTTTCAGTCATTTTTGTTGGGTGTTGGTTGGTGCTATTTGCTAGATTAGCTTCACATTTTGTGATTATTTTGATTATTTGTTAGGGATGTCTTTGGTGTTGGGTATTTTTTATTTTTGAAGTTTGTTATTTTGTTGATCGGGTTTCTCTGGTTGGTCTTTTTCTGGGTTATTTTGCTGTTGATTCTGTTATGTGTTCAAAAGGATGGGTGGTGGTTGGATGGGTCTTTGGTTCCTTATTTTCTTTATTTTGGGTTTCTGTTTGGTGTTTTGGGTACTGTTCGTTTGTTCTTCTGGCTCTCAGTTATTCTTTTTCTTTGTTTGGTTGGTTAGGTTTTTTTTAGTAATGTTTGTTGGGTGTCGGTTGGTGCTCTTGTCTGGCTTGGTTCCACTTTAGGTGGTGATTTTGTGTTTGGGGTTTTGAAGCCTGTGGTGTGCATGGCCGATCGGGGTTCTCTGGTTATTCACCTATCTGAGATGTTGTGCTGCTCTTTTGGGTGTGTTACTGGGTGGTACTATCACCTGGGCTTTGGGTGGTATTTTTTTGGATGGGCTATTGTTATGTTCTTCATAATCATCCTATTCGGGTTGTGGAATTTACTTTCTGGTAGGCCTTCTTTCGGATCATTTTCTAACATTTTTGGCTTTGAGGAGTGATTTTTGGTGGTTGGTGCTTGGTTATTTCCTTTTTACCAGTCGAATATGTTACTTATCAGCTGGATTAGATATGATTTTTTATCCAGATTTATCTTTCAAGGGGTTGTTGGTTTATGCTATATCTGCAATGCGAATATTCTAGGTATTTGGTTTGCTAGCTTATCTAGTTATGTCCATTATATTTGTTTAATTTTAATTAATCGTACTTTTACTTCTACTCTCCTTGCTGTATTATCTTCTTGGGTTGGAGTTCTATTCTTTTGCAGGTATGAAGTTGGAGGATTACGATGGTGTGGTTGATTTTTTTTGCAGAAAGATTGTGTTGATTAATTACTTTTGGATCTTTCTTTTTTGGGTACTTGCTCCGTACCGCCCAAGATTGTATCTGGGCAATTTTGTATTTTGGAGTAGTAGGGGACTTTCAGCTCGTAGGTTTTCTTTCTTTAATTTGTGTAGCTCTTCAAGCATTAGTAAGCTGAAGGTCTCTCTAAAGACTTTGTAATTTTTTATTTATATTAACACGTAGGCCCCTCTGGGGGTTTCTCCTATAAAAAAAACATTGAATAACAATTTTATTTTCGGATTTTAATTTTTTATTTAACAATTAAAAAACTATTTTGAGTACGATATCCTTATGAAAATAGTGCTATGGTAATTTATTTTACTTAATCTTATTACATCTAAATTAAAAATTATGAATAACCTAAAATTTTCAATAAAATATTGAAATACAATCTTAGTTTCAATCTTATTAAATAATTTTGAATTACTTTTAAAATTTATATATAGATAACTCACGATTTTAGAAACTCTCAAAATAGCCTATTTTTTTTTTAACTGTAGTTATAATGTAGTAAATAAAAAGGGATTATAGTTTTTTTTTTTTGAAAGCTGCAAAAAGCAATTTTATTAATAACTAGAAAGAAACAATCAAACTAAGTGACTGCTCCACAATCATAATCCCCCTTGAGTAAAGAAAGAAAAGAGGGAGGAGCATTATTAAAACTCAAGCTATCCCAAAAGAAATCTAAAGATTGAGCATAGTTGGCACAAAAATCCGCCAACTTATTACTCTTCCTATTCACAGTATGAATTAATACTTGATGAAATCCATCTAGGAACGAAAATTCCTTGAGTTTTGAAAAATCTGACCCAACTGGCTGCTTCTTCAAAATTTTATTAACCGAATCAATTACATTCCTGTTGTCTCAAAAGGGATTATAGTTAGCCATCGTTTTTGTTGTAATAATTTTTTATATGTTGGCATGAATTTCAACTATTAATGAATTGCTTAAACAATTCATCTTTTCTAGTGAATAAATGTTCAATAAAATCATTTAACCCTTCCTATCATTATTTTTTCCCTAAAAGTTTATCGTTTGTGTTCACATTTTCATTAAATAAATAGAAAAAACTCAAACTTTTCTATTTTTAAACAATTTCTTTGCTCCTAATAAACTGTTAGTCTAAGTACTAAACGCCAAAAATTTTTAATATCATTGAAATACTATACTACCATTAATAAACTTAGGGTCTTTTTAGGACAACTGTAATTTTTTATAGAGATGATTATGAAGTTATTATGGGAAAAGCATTTTTTTTAAATAAATATTTAAAATATATTATTTCTAAAAGGTTGGAAAACAACTTTCTTACTTTTACCTTACATAAGTTGATCTGATTGTAAAAAATTAATATTCTATCACAAAAATATTTCTAAAAACAGCATGAAAGCGTTAGCCAAATGAAAGAATGTTTGAGGTCTGAAAGCAAAACAGTCAGAAAGTTGCTCCGTGCAAACTTTTACAT
The DNA here is from genome assembly GCA_019925795.1 of Dendrobium chrysotoxum. Lineage (NCBI taxonomy): Eukaryota > Viridiplantae > Streptophyta > Magnoliopsida > Asparagales > Orchidaceae > Dendrobium > Dendrobium chrysotoxum. The sequence goes on from CM034311.1 coordinate 14,907,717, forward strand.
TTGGGTTTGTAATTTAAAAATTTTAACTAGCGAGGCAATAGTTATTTGATAGTTCTATGAGAAATATCTAGGTTTTGTTTGGGATGGCTTTCATACTACTTTTTAAGGAAGTTTTTTAGTACAAAAATTTTAATTTTTGTAAGCAGTAAGAAAGCCGTCTTAAATGAATCCTTAGTGCCTATTTAAGATGCTTGTAGCTTTCCGTTATGGTGGTTGTAAAATTATTATGGGAAAATTATTTTTTTTATAGCTCCTTTAAAAGCAGCTTCCTAACTCGTAAAGAAATTTCTTTAAAGCAACAAAATAATAAAAGCCAAGTAGAGCTATAATTACTTTGAAAAGTAAAACATTAATAAAATTATCCTAAACAGAGCCTTAGTTTCTCATTTGTGTTTAGGAGCTCAATCTTTTTTCGTGATCTTCAACTTGATTAATAAAAATCATCTCTTATCTTAGTGAGGCAATAGTCGTTTGCAAATAGAATTCAAAGAAATGGTCGCGTTCTCACATTATAAATTATTTAACAATATATTTTAATAATAATTTAAAATTCGGGTTTATATATAAATATAGCTATTCTGTATTGAACTAATAATCGGCTACAGCTACACGTAACAGAAATGGTCAATAAAGTAAGATGTAGAAAAAAAAAAAAATTTCCTGCCCTATCCACACGCAAATGGCAGATTGACTGATCCTTGATTTTCTTTTCGTAGGCGCTATCACTCTCCTATAAATATTATTGCCCTTTAACTACCTGCACACCAAAGCAAATACAATCTAGCTTTCATAGTCATTCCCATTCAGAACGTGCCTCTCTCTCTCTCTCTCTCTGAACAAGCTAAGGACTAACATGAAGGTTGCCTCTGAAATTTCCTTTTCCAATAATGGTGAGGAGTTCAGTCGCCTTTTCTCCCGCATTGATGTGGATGGGGATGGTAAAATTTCTCAAACAGAATTTCAGCTTCTTATGATGAGAACTACTGGAGAGAAACTTAGCTCGGAGGATGTCGAGGCTATGCTCCAATATGCGGACTCGGATGGAGATGGTTTTCTTGATATGGAAGAGTTCATGGCAGTGGCAGGCATTATTGATGATGCGTGTCATGAGGTGGAAACAAAGAAAGAAGAACAGTACTTGAAGGAAGCCTTCAGTCATTACGAGATGGATGATCATCAAGGCTTCATCAACGCCAAGAGCTTGAAGAGGATGTTGAGTCGGTTGGGTGCATCGAGGCCAATCGAGGATTGTCAGTCTATGATTTGTCGGTTTGATCTCAATAGAGATGGCTTGCTTAGCTTCGACGAGTTTAAGGTCATGATGATGCTTTGATGGCTGAGTTGAAATATCTCATCTGTACATGTTTTTTTTTTTTTTAATCAACTTTTGTTCATATGATGTTTAGTTTTCTTTTTCTTTTTTTTTTCCTATACAAATTAAATTTTCGTGGTTTATGATACGGGACAAGATCAAGTTTTCATCTCATTAACATTTTTTTAAGCAAAAGAAAAAATTTCATTGATAAAACAATATTAAATAGGCAAGCAAAACAAAAAATAAAAGCACCAAAAATAAATGAAAACGTAGAAAACAGCTAAAGAAAACTTAAAGATCTAAACACCTCTTGAGCTTCACCTAACAATAGATGCCAATGATAACACTGTTGGCTATTGCCATTGCCTGTCAATTGTCACCCAATGATCATCTTCTTAGCACTATCGCATGGCTTATGTCACCCAATCATCATCATCGTCTATCATTACCCAACCACAATTTGTTATCCATATATAAAAATAATAAAAAAAAATTGATCCAGATATTTCCGAAATACTTAGTTCATCAAATCTATAAAAACTATTAGTGCATTAGACACCCCAAAAGATATGACTATAAGAACTTTTAATGTTCATATCTAATATTGAAAGCAGTCTTCATCACTTCAGCCTCTCTTACATTCACATGATAACATCAAGATCGTAAATAAATCTTGAAAATCATAGAGGATCTAGCAAGCTGATTAAATAGATCTTCAATCAATGACAGATGATGTTTATTTTTTATAGTGACTTTATTCAACTCTCTATAATCAATGTACATATGCATCGTACTGTCCTTTTTTTGCAAACAAAATATGTGCTCCACACGAAGACATACTAGGATAAATAATATCCTGATTAGCTAACTCTTGAAGCTGTACCTTCAACTCCTAAAACTTTTTAGGCGTCATTCTATACGGAGCTTTGGATATAGGGGCCAATTCCATAAATACGTCAATACAAAATTAAATATCTCTGTCCAAAGATAAACTAACTAGCTACTCAAGAAAAGTACCTGGAAACTCCTACACTATTGAGACATTAAAAATAGAACTAGAAGCTATCCTACTATCCCAAACTGATGCCAGAAATATCATATAACCCTTTCTCCATAACCTGTCTTCTTGCACTGTAAAAAATAAATAGGATAGGACTCTTTGAACTCTTTGAAATAACTTTCACTGTCCAAAAATAAATAGACTCACTTCTTCAAGTAATCAATCTGGGCCTCATATTGACTCAATCAATCCATATCCAAAATAATATCGAACTTAAGATAGGTAACAAAATCAAATAAGACTTTCACTTCTTATCACAAATTATAATATCCCAAAAATAAACCCTACTAGCTATCATACAATCTCCAATCGGTAAATTAATAGGTATCAAAGAAAGCAATAAAATTAAAGGCAAGTGTAGTGAATCAAAATAATGCTAAAAAATAAATGAATGACTGGCTCCATAATTAATTAAAATATGCCAAGCCTTATCAGAAATATAAGTCAAACCTGTAACAATATCTGGGGTATCCCGAACACCTGTTAAGTCAAACTATACACATAAGCTTGAATTTGAGCTGGTGTAATAGAACTACCAGAATATCTCTAACTTGAGGGTGATCTCCCAGCTATAGAACCATATCCATCAACTCTACTAACTGACCACTTATAAAATGTACAAACCAAATTTGTCCTCAATCTTCCTGAAAATCTAATTGAACTCTCAATTTGGGCTAGAGTGTTGATCAAATCCTACCTTTAGACACTTAACTCTCCTATGCCTAACCTGTCTGCATAAAAATACTATATTTTCATCATGTAACACTGATAAGAATATTGTCTGCCATAACCACGACACACATGTGATCTACTGACAAAACCAGAACCAGCCATTCTTCCACTTCTAGAAACTACAATAGATATAGACTATCCACATATCGTAGACTCTCCAGCTCCAAGTCTACTCTTATTCCCAAATAATTAACTTTCAGAAGTCTCACTGCCAAAATTCTAATTACTAGCATTCCACCACTGTTGTGTAACTATCAAATCATTCTCAATCAGACGGCCTCACTCCATATGCTCAGAGAAATAAAATATACAAAATGGAACAGCCAGTGGTTGTCTCAAACTATCTTGTAATCCTCTAATAAATATATAGCACTTTTTTACTGAGTGCTAACCAACTATGGAACATACCTGACTAAAGTAGTAAATTCTACCTCATATTGCATGATGGTGCTGCTCCACTAAACTAATCTAAAAAAAGTTTCCTATAGAAGGAGCTATAAACTAAGCTCAAAACACATCTGAAAAGTTCTCCCAGCTAATTAAAAGTTATGTCTCCCTCAAAACTTTTCCTCCTACTGGCCCATCCACCAACGCTCATCCTATCCATCCAACAAAAAATTAGTAATAGTACCTTCCTCCTAGGAATCAAGCATGACACATTAACATAATTCCTCTATAATTTGTGTAATCTTGGGAATCATCTTTATACTTAAAAATAAGAATCAACACACTAATTCTTCACTCATCTTGCATCATTTTAGTCCTCAAAATAATATTAATTTGTTTAGCAAGAAAAGAAATTTCTTCGTCTCCTAAGCATTTCCACACCTCTATTAGAATATCATAAGGTCTAATATCTTTTCCACACCCCATTTTCATTAAAGCCTCTTTAACTTTGGTATAACTAACACATTAATAAAAATAAAAATCTTTATTTTCATTTAGAGCGCTAAGTTCACTAAAGTCAATCACATTCTCACAATCTTCATTAAAATGTTTAGCAAAATATATCATCCAACTTTATTGAATATTCTCTTCTAATAAAAGCACTTTTTAATCTTCATCTTAACACACTTTACTTGAACCAAATTGTTACTATTCATATCTCCTTTTTTAGCTAACTTATATATATGAAAAAATTTATTGAGTTACCTCAAATCAAGTTGGGTGAAAAATGGGTTGAAGAGTACTCTGATACCAGAGGTGTCATAACTCTCCTCTTCTAAAACAAAAATATTATCCACAACACTTTAAAACTCTAAATTATCATCATAAATCAAGATGTAATTGTTTCATATCATATTCCTTCTTCCAAGTAGCTTCTCTTTCAAATTTACTCTTCAATTAAACTTGACCATTTGAATATATTTGTTCCTTAACCTTATAACCCCATAAGCCATATTATTTGGTGGTTCCTTTCTATAGCTAAGAGTTAGACATACTTAAATTTCTTCAACAGATATATGACTTCTAGAAACATATTCCCATTTCCTTTGAAGTGACATGTAGAATACAGTATGAATATCATACATAAGTGTGGGGAAATAAATACCACATAGATTCAGTGTAAGAACTCCTATTTTGAGATTGAAAACTACATTAAGAATAACATACCATTCGAGAGATGCACATGATATGCTTTAATGGATTAAGTGCCAAAATAAGATTTTAGAAAATATGTGCGAATTTGGATTCAAGGATTATGATTTTGATGATAACAAATATTTTTGTTTCTGTTTGAGTGCCTAACCTTTCAGGTTCACAAGATCGATTGTAATTTCAAGCCAGCTCAAGATTGAATCAGTCTGTTTGTATTTCAGGTTCAATGTAATGTAATGGATCCCCAAGCTAAGTAATCTTGCGCGCACACACTCAGGGAAAGAATTTTAGTGAGTTAGAGTTTCTATTTTAATTTTGTTCATATCATCTTGGATGATAGTGATATCGTCCTAGACGATCCATTAAAAATAGAAACCCTAATTAGGGCAACCATGTTAAGTCGATCTAATTAAGTAGATCATCCTGGATGATCCTCCCATCGTACGGGATGATATTCTTATATCAGAAATTCTTAGCTACTAGACTAAGTTAGACAAGTTTTTATTTTTAAATTTTTGGTCTAATCATCCTGGATGATACGTGTATCATCCTAGACGATTCGTTGCAATCATTCCTAAATTAGTCATATGATTAAGAAAAGTAATTAAGGGCTGATGGATCGATCACATCATCCTGGATGATCTCATAATTATCCTGGACGATCAATCGTCATCCAGTACATTTCACCTGGACGACCAGAACTGTGTGCATGATAATATTAGCATTTTTGAACTAATCATACAGAATGATAGAGATATCATTTTGGACGATCAAGTCATTTTGAGACTATCCAACATAAGTTTCCTAGGATGACCCGAACTGTGTGCCAGACGGTATTGACATTTTTGAACTAATCGTACAGGATGATAGAGATATCATCCTGGATGATCAATTCATTTGGAGATCGTTTAGCATAAGTTCTCCTGGACATCCTGAATTGTCCTCTAGACAATATTCCTGATTTACACTAATCATCCAGGATGATCACAGAATCATCCCGGGCAATCTGTATAAACTTTATCTTCTAATCATTTAGAGGAACCAAATCGTCCAAGCCAAAAGTGACTGATTTACAGTATTCGTACAGGATGATCGATCGATCATCCTTGATGATCTTTGACAGCAAGTTAAAATTTAGGGTAATTTTTAAGCCTTTGTATTTAAGATCTCCTGTGTTCTATCATTGAGATCTTTTACCATTGTCCTCACCTGAGAGAGCTTTTAGAGGGAGAGGGAGAGCTTGGGAGAGAGAGAGAGAGAATCTTATGAGAGGGAGTTTGTGAGGTATTCACAAAGGTTGCTCCAAGCAAGGATTCAAGTCATCGGCTCCAGTCATCATCCCTTGTCCCTTGGTGCTCTGAAGGAAGGATTGTCTGCAAGAAGATCAAGATTTTCTGCCTACTTCAGGAGGAAGCGAAATGAGGTAAGGTTCTGTGCCTGCTTTAGGAGGAAGTAAAAGGAGTTTCGGTTCTCTGCCACATCGGGTTGGTGAAAAGGAGTTTTGTAAAGGCTTCTCCGCCTAGTTGTGAGAGTAGAAGGAGAGTGACTTAGTTTTAGTGCAATACCTGGAGGAGAGGCTCCGGAGAGTGGACATAGGTCAAGTTGACCAAACCACTATAAAATCTTGTGTGTTCTTTTTTATTATTTTTTGCACTTTACTTTTCTATTGATGATCACTTGATTGAAATAATTATTGTGTTTTGTTAAACATCTGTACATCATTGCAAAATTGTAATTATTTTAAAATATTCAAAAAGATTTTCAACATCAGTTTTGCTTAAGAATTTTTAAAACTACCAATTCACCCCCCCTCTCGGTTAGCCTCGGACTAGTTCATAAGGGCTTAACATCCCTAACGAACTTTCAAGTGGTATCAAAGTGGGATTCATAAAATCAAGTTTTGAAAAAACTTTTGAATTTGATCCATGGCTAACTTTTGTAATAAAAACACCGTTGAAGGATATTCAATCACACCACCACCTTTATTTGATAATATACCTTTTGATTTTTAGACTTACATGTCCACCTTTTTATAAACAATCGATTATCGTATGTGGATGCTTATTAAAGATGGCTGTAATATACCTTTTAGACTTGTTAATGGTGTTAAAATAGAACTTCTTTTTGCTGAATAGACTCTTGATGATTGTGTTTAGCACAACTGAATGTAAAATATTTAAACTATTTTTTTTGTGCACTGAAATTTGAAGATTATATGCGTGTGTCAACCTGTAAACCTGGCAAAGAAATTTGGGATAAATTATGTATCACCTATGAGGGCACAATTGAAGTTAAGCAATTTAGGTTAAATATCTTGCTTCATGACTACGAACTCTTTCACATGAAATCTAGTGAGTCAATATCTGAAATGTACACTAGGTTCACACAAATTATCACTTCCCTGCATGCCTTAGGAAGAAAACTCAACAACTATGAAAAAGTTACCAAAATTTTGAGATGTTTTCCTTCTTCCTATTATGCCAAAATAACTGTTATCACTGAATCCAAGGGTTTGAATAATTATTCTATTGATAACTTAGTTGGATCACTAATTGCTTACGAGTAAGGAGTGAACCAAAGGCAGCTTGATACATCAGAGAAGAAGAAAGAGAAGACTGCGGCACTGAAGGCTAATGATAGGAGACTGATTCTCCTGGGTCTGAAAGTTATGATCTTGCCTTAATTACTAGGTAATTTAAAAGCTTTCTAAGGAAGAAATATAAAAACTTTCAGAAATAGAATAAAGGTAAGAGTAGCAAAAACTTTAAAGGTTCTTCTGATACAGTTTGCTTTGAATGTAGGTAGTTATGACATATAAAAGTAGATTATCCTACACTCAAGGCTCACCCAAGCAAGGAGAAGGGTAAGGAAAAACCCAAGTACAGGAAGGATAAGAAGAGGATCTAAAAGGCTTTCTAGGTGAATTCAGCATCTGACTCATCTGAGACTGAAGTGGAAGAGGAGACTACAAACTTGTGTTTGATGGAGGATGAACATCGTGGTCAGTCTGACCAAGAAGAGGTATGTGAACTAACCTACGATCAATTATTTGATATTTCTGAGAAAATCTATTCATCATATAGAAAACTTAAGAAAATGCATGCTAGCTTGAAATTGAAATTCTTAAACTTGTAAAAAGAGTATGAAGTTTTGATTAAGAATCATTTTACACTTGATAGCAATCACATGTAATTACTTGATAAATTTGATGAATTCAATAAAAAGCATTCTAAATTGATTATTGAGCATGATTCATTGAAAGCATCGCATGTTGAGTTAGAAGTTACATTCAAGGAACTAGAAACTCATGCTTTCGATGTTGAGAGTTGGGAGCATGCATTGAGAGTGAAAAATTCTATTCTAAATAGTTCAAATAAATTTTTTGACACTAAAATAACTACTGTAATGAAAAATAAATAACCTCCATCACTTGAAGAATTTCACACACAATCATCAAAGCATGCATCATATAAACCTAGGAAGAGGTACAATCATCTGCATAGATTAGTTAACCCTTTTCCTGGTATTAGATGTTTTTCATGTAGCATGTTAGGATATATCTCTCACACCTACACTATTCATCATAGTACATATTGGGCGTGGGGTCCAAATTGCATGATTCACAGTATAACACACATGCATTGCATTCTTCTTTCATAAGAAGGAAACCAAGTTTGGGTTCCTAAATCTGACATATAATGATTTTGTAGAAATACTCTCACACAAGGCCTCGGGAGATCATGTGGTACATGGACAGCGGATGCTCAAGATATATGACTGGAGATACAAATCAATTCATTTCGCTGGAGGCCAGGGTTGGAGGCAAGGTCACTCTTAGAGACAACACCACCAAGAAAGTGGTGGGCATAGCTATAATCAAAAACTCCAAGAATTTTTTGATTGAAAATGTTTTGCTTTTAGATGGACTGAAACACAACTTGCTTAGCATCAGTCAACTCTGTGACAAATGATTCAACATAAAATTCTTGTCGAACACTTGTATTATAAGCTTAAATAATAACACTATTTTACAGGTCAAGAGGATCAACAACATCTATATGCTTGATTTAAATAACATTGAATGTGATGCTTCATTTTTCTTAAAAATTACTGTTGATGAGTCTTAACTGTGGCATAGGAGGTTATGTCATGCCAGCATGAAAACCCTTAGAAGAGTAACCCAAAAGGATTTAGTTAGAGGTGTCCCCAAGCTTAAGTTCGCTAAGGATCTGTTGATCTCATTTTTGTATGAGGTTATTAGGATCCAGTCTAGATTCAAGATTAATCCAGACCCCAGGATCAATCTGATCTTGGATCAGATCCAAACCCTAGGAATTATCTAGATCCTAGGATTCTTTAAAATTCTTCTAGTCCTTAGGATCTACTCTAGACCCTAGGATTCTTTCAAATTAATCTAGACCCTAGGATCTATTCTAGACCCTAAGTCTCATGTAGATCAATCTAGGCCTTAGGATCTTCCTAGACCTTAAGATCTATTTTAGACCCTTAGATCTATCTAGATCTTAGGATCCTTTTAAAACTCAGAAACTAGGACTTCTAAACTTTAGAATTCTCCTAGTTTTTAGACTCTAGGATCCCCCCTAGACTCTAGACTTTAGCACTTCTAAATTTTAGAATCTTCCTAGGCTTTAAGTTTTAAGATTTACCCAGACTCTAGATCAATCTAGGATCTCCCTAGAATTCAGACTCTAGGATCTACTCTAGATCCTAAGAATCTTCTAGACCCTAGAACCTAGGATTTCTTAGATTCTAGAGACCTCCTAGATCCTAGACCATTGGATTCTTTCAGACTTCAGATCCTAGAATCTACCCATGTCTTAAATCTACCCAGACTCTAGATCAATCTAGGTCTTAGGATCCTCCTAAACCTTAGATCTATCTAGACCTCAAATCTATTCAAACTACGAACCAACCCAGATTTTAAATCAATCTATTCAAGACTCAAATCAATCCAAAGCTCGAGTCAATTCAAACCCCTGACCAATCCTGACCTTTAAACAACCCAAATCTAGTTGCTCTAGCCTCTGACCTGACCCTTATTCTATCTAATCATCTATAATCATTTAAATGATTATAAATGATTTAGGTAGCTCAAATTCTAGCATTCAAATAAAAAAAACCCAATTTAAAACCAGAAATCCATATCAAATTTAAAGCCCAAAGGTCTAAGTCCTGAAAGCCTTTTCTAGCAAATTTTTGAACACTTCAAAACCATATCAAATGACTTCTGATTCAGGGTCTGTTAGTTTCAAACTGATGTGACATGCCTCTAGAGGCAACCCTCCAAATTTGAGCTCATTCTGAGGTCTCTAACCCCAGAAGTTGAATTGAAATTAGGTGGCTGTAAAACCTTCAAATATTTATAGTTTATGCCACTAGACCTGCCACCCAGTGGATTCTATCCTTGGAGCCTTCTCCAAACCCTCAAATCACTTCTAGACCCTTGATTCTAACCAATTGAGTAATAAACTGCATTTTTTGGACTCACCCTAACCCATAGTTGACCAAGGTTCACAATGACCAAAATACTCCTATGGGTGTAGATGGTCATTTTGAACCAAATGAGCTCTAAATCAAATGCAACCACCCACAGTAAGTTTCAAATATCAAATCAAACCCATTGAACTCAAATCCAGACTCTTGATCAATCTGGTTGACCAAGTCAACTAGGTTGACCAAGTCAACTAGCTTGACCAAGTAGGCCCTTAAGGGTCAAAATAGGTCGTTTTGACCAAATGACCTCCCCAGACCTTGGGACCACCTCCATTGGTCTCCAAATGTCATTTCAAATCTATTAAGCCTATTCTCAAACCCTGGACCCACCTGGTTGACCAAGTCAACTAGGGTTGACCCAATAACCCCTTAAGGGTTTTAATGGGTTATTCTAACCCATTTGATGAAATCAAATCCCTCAAACTCTCAAACTCATTTCAAACAATAATTCAAATATATTCAAATTTATTTGGAGTCAAACCATGTCAAGTTTGACTTGGTCAAATTACAATTCATTGTCAAACCCTACATCATATGTGTTCATATATTTCAAATCCAATCAATCATATTGCTTAGGATTCTTCAAAACCATTTCATTTGATGCCTTGAATACCCCTTAGCTTATTTGAAGTCATATCATGGTCAATTTGACCAAGTCAAATCTTTAAAAATCTTGGTCAAATGTTTATAATTTTGGTTTAATCACTTAAACTTCTTGTAGGCTGTCTTAGGATTCTTCCAATCAACATTTAAGAATCCTCTACTGCCACCTCAGCTTCCCTCTTGACTATTGACTAGTCAACAAAAGGGTTTTAAGGGCTTTAAATGATTAATTAACTTCCTAGAGCAAACTTCCTCCATTCCAAATCATTCCAACAACTCTAATCCATTTCTAGAAAGTCCCGAAATTCTTTCTAATCCATAGATTAGAAGTTAACCAGCCCAAATGGTCCCAAAGTCATTATGCAAGGACAAATTTCCCTTTACACCTAATGTCCTCGTTGTCCTTTTATTCTCCTGTTCCCTAACCGTTTGGGGACAGATGGAAACATCCTAGCAGCTCCCCAAGCTATCCTAGCCGTCTATTCAAGCAGAGGATATGTGAATAGGGCAAGACCTCTCAAGAGAGCTTAATTTTCCCCTACACACTCTCTCTCTAGACTCAAACCCCCCAAATGAGCTCTCTGCTCATTCAAGCCTTAAATAACCTCCCACGTATATCCCAAGCCGAATCCAGCCGCTAGAAGTCGCCGGTGATGAGCTTCCCGACGAGCTCAAGCTAAAATCCTTCCAAAGGCTATAACGCTTGATCCAAAGCTTTCCAGATCTCGCCCCCTCAAGATAAATTAAGCGTGGACAGTCAACAAGCTCAGAGAACTTGAAATCGCTTCAATCCATTGATTGGTTAAGGTAATATCTCAAACCCTAGGTTAGCACGCTTAGGATAAATTACCATTTTATTAAGCAACTATTAAATTATTTGAACACATCAACATTGATTCTATTCATGCACTCAATTCGAGTTTAAAATTTCAAGTGAAATGGTGGATCTGATTGGGAGAACGAACCCAAAAATGCATCTAGGGCTTAGTTCGCAGAATTAGTCTGCTGTGCGGAATCTTAACCGTTGATTCATCGATCAATGGTTAAGATTCACCTGTACCGTGGTATATTCAAAATGCGGATCAGATTTTGCAGTTCTACGTGTGGTATGGCTCGATCCGAGCCATTAATCTCAAAATACGGGAAATCAACGGCTAGGATCTTTGCTTGCGTAGTTTAGTGAAACCGCATGAGGCGCTGGATGGGCGACGCGTGTCTGACCGCCGCCGTGCCGTCATCCTAGTCAGCTCAGTCCTGACCGCCGCCACCGTGTTTTGGAAGATCCAATCAAGGCACGCCGCGTGGCATTTCCGCCGCCAGAGATCATTTAAATGCCCTTTTTAATTATTTTAAATGTATTTTAAACCTTAAAAACTTCAAAAAAATACTATAAAATAATTATAAATCCAAAATTTTTGCATTTTATATCAAAGTTTTTAGAGTTTTATAAATTTTAATTTAAAATTAATTTTGAGTTCAGATATTTAAAATTTTTCCAGAAATTCTAATTGATAATTATTTGAATTTTTTTAATACTTAATTAACATTTAAACATTTTAAACAATTACTCAATCAAGGATTAATTAAATAACATTTAACTTAATATTGAATCAAATATTTTCAAATATTAAAATTTTAAGATTATTTTATTAAAATTTGAAAGTTATTTTAAAAATATATCATATATTAAAATATTATTTTAAATATCTTAATATTTAAATATTTAGTTAATATTTAATTGAATCAAATTCTAATAATTATGAAAATTTAAATAAAATTATTTTTTTTAAATAATTCCAAAAAGATTTCAAAAAACATTTAAGATTTTATTTGAATTAATTTAAGAATTATTTTTAATTATTAATTAATTTTAAATTAAATTTAAATGCCTTAGTTAATCTTAAACTTTAAAAATTCCAAACCAATTCATTTCAATTCATAAGAATACAAATAAAACTTTAAAATTTTCAGAAAATTAATAATGTTAATTTAAAATTGTCTTTAGAATTTAAAACTTAATTTATTTTAATTAATTTGAATTATTTGAATATTTCAATATTTAATGATTATTTAATTTAATATTATATTAAATACTTTAAAATTAAAAATTATTTTCAAATTATCTTAAATAGGTCAGAGGATCTCTCAACTCCTTAAAATTTATTTTAATAATAGTTTAAAATATTTTATTTTAATATATATATATATATATATATATATATATATATAGGTTTATATATGTGTGTGCATATTTGGAAATCTATTTTAAAACAATTTATATATGTTAAATCTTTAAATTTGATAGATCCTATGAAGTTTTAAGCATGAATTAAGTGTGTTTGAATAGGATTAGTGGGGAATAATGATTAACCAATGAATAATTATTTTGTTAATTATTCATTGATTAATCCTTCACTTATTTAAACTTTAAATTGATCTTTGCATGTTTAGGGCACACACTTGCACCTAGTTTTAGGGCTCTCCTAGACTTAGGAATTGATTGTGATTATGTGTGCATATCTTTCATGTAGGTCAAGGGTCTAGGAACATTGATTCAAAACTAATTAAACTTAATGTCATCATTAAGGATAATAATTAAGGACTTGATTAGATAACTTAGAATATTTCCAATAATTAGGATACACCTCCTATTGACTTGAAACTCAAACCATTTGAACTTAGTGACACCCTCAGCCATAGAAAAATTTCTTACTGAATTTTGAAATCATTAAGCCCTCTAACTAATTTAATCAACTTAAACCTTTAATTAAGCCCTTAAAACTTCCAGAAAATGTAATAAATTCAATTTAAACCCAAAAATGGTGTATAATACCTTAAACTGACCAAAATTAAACCCTTAATAAAAAAAAAATCCCCTTGACTGGACTTTAAAATCAAGCTTAATTTAATTTTAAGTGAAATTCAATATTTAATTAATTTAATTAATTAAAATAATTAAAAATCCCAAAAATCTCTCAAACACTTAGGAATCTCTTCTTAGGTCATTCCTAACCTTCAGAGTTGATTCCAAGGAGTTTGGAGGTCATTTGAATTCAAACCATCAAAAGCCCCCCTAATTAAGCAATTTTAATAATTCAATAAGTATTCAAAATTTCAAAATTTTATAACTAATTCAAATGAACTCCAAATTGAGCAAACTCAAAGGCATTCAACTCATCTTAAAGTCTAATATTTATCAAAAATGTTAAGTTTCCAGAAATCAATCAATTTTAAAAAGTCAACTTTTGGTCAAACCTAGTTCAAAATCAAGTCAAAACTTCAAACCTTCATAATAAAATATAGAAAAATCTAATTTTAGTGTACTTATAGTCTAACTGATCGTATTAAGGTCTAGTATTTTAATAAAATATTAACTTTCTAGAAAATACTTTAAATCAAAAAGTTAATTTTTGACCCTTGAATTAAATCATTAAAATAATCCAGAAAATTCCAAAATTCAACAAATCATTAATAATTCCAGAAAATATTAAATCATTATTAAAACCAGCAACCAACCAATCTTAATTAAAATTTAATCAATCTTCAAACCTTAATCAAATTTAAATTATTTACTTATATCGGGTACCACTTGGTAACCCAGGCCTATGAGGCTATTAAATTAGCCCCAAGGAAGGTGAAATAAACTTCACGGCCTCGGTGTGCAACAAAGGTGGTATCCAACAAATAATTAAAATCAATTTTTAAATTAATTTTAAATCATTAAGACTTAAACTTTAATTAAAATCTCTCTTAAGCCTATCAATTAACTAGAACATCAAATAACTTCAGCTAATTATCCTATTTAGGACGTATCAAAGTCACATAGCCTATCCCACACACTTTAGATGGTTTGCTAGGACAACCAACTCTAGTCTTAGGCTAGGCTGATATTTACTTTTTTGCCGTGTGTCGGGTTTTCGAGCTTTTACTGTATGCCGTTTGCTAGTAGTAGAATTGCTATGTTTGTTTATTTAATTTTTTGCACTCTGTGATGTGATTGATTGTACGTTAGATCGACCCCTAGGCTAGGGGCGATTAGTACTAATTCAATCTTATACATGTGGCCATGCTCGCATAGGGCATTTAAAACTAAAGGGGGCAATCAAATAATTAAGCTTTAAATTAATGCTATTTTTCGCAGGCGCTCCAGAATGCTTAAGTCCCCCTTTAATATTTAAAGAGCATGGCCAAGTGTGGCTGTCATTGAGTTTTCTTTACATTTTAAATATTAACTGCTTGAGATTGATCATAACTACCTGAGATGTCAAATATAAACTGCTGATTATTAGGATAACATTGCAGGATCGATTCTATATTTTTTTAATTTTAATTAATGTAATTTGAATATAAATTGAGTTGTAAATTATTAAGTACTTTGAGATGGGATATTTATATCCAACTTGAATTTCAAAGTGGAGAAGACATCCCTAAGGGGAGAGTCTTGCTCCATTTGGAAGATCAAGTTAGGATACTTTCAATTATCCAAAGAGAAAAGACAACACCCCTATTCAAGGGGAGTTTCTTTTTATTTGGATATCCAGACCCGATGATCCAAGGAGTTCCAGAAAGATAAAGAAGAAGTGAAGAAAGAAAAGAATCCTAATTCTCAAAGTCACTTGAGTCTTAGGAAAAGAATCTGGGTTCTAGTCAGTGGTACCGGCCACTTTACTTTTCATGCAGACCCTGGGTTGTAATATTAAGTGGCACTTACCACATGGACTTTCAGTTTGAGTTTTAAATTTAATTGATTTGATTAATTATTGATGTGTTGATTTTGATATAGGATTGCCTGCTTTTCATAGTTTTTTTTGGCGATTATTTCATGTCGATTTTAATTTAGCCTGGAACCCGATCGGAGGCTCGTGAGGGTACGGTCAAAACTATTTCTACTTAAACAAAACTTAAAAACTTTAAGCTTAGATAGTAATTCTAATTCCTTTAAGAAGTAAGCCCGAACTCCCTAGGGGTTTTTCATGCATTCATATTGACTTTTCTCTTACGTGTTAGGCACCTCCCCACCTGCGTGTTTTGGCAGACCACATGACCAATTAGGGTGCAGTTCTGTCCAAGGGGATGTTGTGCAATCTCTAGGATAAAACCTATTTTTAAGCCTAATTTTAAAATTGCTTCATTATGATTTCAAGCATTTAATCGAGTCGATTAGCATGTATTGCATTAGATACAAATTAAAAATTGAGTCTAAATCTTTAATTGCATTCTTAGCTTAAGCATTTCACCCAACATAAGTTAAGGGGTCAATTAAAAATCTGCTCTAGATGTCGACCCCAACTCCCTAAACTTATCTTAAACAACATCCTTAACCACTCTTTCATAAAAGATCAGACACATAGTTTTGAAGCGCTCAGGTGGTTTAGCTGGCTCCCCAATCTAGGCCAGGGTAAGTCCAGACCTTGCATTGCATTAGCTAGGTTCCGGGTCACTAATTTTTAGTACCCACTTTAGACTTAGGTTCTGAGGCAAATTTTCAATCTCAAGACCTCAACCTTCCGGGAATCTAATTCCCACTTTCTAATAAAATTAACCACTCAAACCTAAATCTCTTTCAATCAAATTCAAGCCCAACACTTAGGATAGGTTGAGGTGTTTCTGAAGTAATTTAGAATCTTAAAACACCTCCTACCCTTCCTCCTTTGACTCTAAAAATAAGTGTTCAATCTTGAACCATTCCCGATTTGAAATTCCAGTCCCGATCTCCCTTGACATCATACTTTGAAATCTTAAATGAAATTCGTATCGCTATTTTAATCAAGAGTATTCATAAGAAAATTTTTAGTTTTCCTATGATGTAATTAACTACGAGGGCTTACGCTCGTAGGAGATTTAGAAACCCAGATCAGACTTTCAAAATCAAGTTTTTTCAAAATTTTAATTAATTATCTTTGGGAAATTCAAAGTTAATGATCATTATAGTTATTTTCAAATGATCGATAACAGACGATACCATCTTTCTTCGGGGAGAAATATCGTACTATTATCGTAGCTTTGATCATGAAATTAATGATCTCTTATTCTGATTATTATAGATTAATAATGGATTAAACACCACTTTGATCCTTCGAGATCATACATTATTTCTCCTTGAGTTTGATTATAATAATCAGGATAAATTCAAAGATTTATAATCTGAACCTATTAGAGAATGATATATTCATCTTTCGAGGTGATATATCATTTATAATAAGTTTTCGATTATAAAATTTAAATTCCATAAATTAAATATTTTCCAAAGAAAATTAAACCTTTTTTAAAATTATATTTTTCAATTAAACAGGATCACCTGTGTGATGCCTGTCAACTATGAAAATAAGTCTATTCCTCTTTCCACTCAATTAAGGACATTGGCACCTCTAGACCTTTAGAAGTCCTTCACATGGATTTATTTGGACCCATTAGCACTGCTAGCTTAGGAGAAAAAGTCTATGGATTTGTGATTGTTGATGACTACTCGAGGTTCTCTTAGATTAGATTTCTGTCACACAAATCTGAGTCATTTGATGAATTTAAAACCTTCTCCAGTTGGATTCAGAAGAAGCTAGGTTGTGAGATTTTGATTATTCATAATGATCATGGTGGATAGTTTGAGAAGGTGAGATTTGGAACTTTCTGTGAGGAGCAAGGGATTAGTCATAATTTTTCAGCTCTTAGGACCCTTCAGTAGAACGGGGTAGCTGAAAAAAAGAACAAGATCTTAGTGGAAGCCTCCAGAGCCATACTTACTGAGTATTCACTTCTAAAATACTTTTAGATAGAAGCAGTAAACACATCCTGTTATGTGTTGAATAGGGTGAATGTTAGATCCAATCTGAATAAGACACCCTATGAGATCATTAAGGGTAGAACACGAAACCTATCTCACCTCCATGTCTTTGGCTGTAAGGTCTTCATTCTTAATAATGGGAAGTCATCCTTAGGAAAATTTGACCCAAAAAATCTAATGAAGGATTGTTATTAGGATATTCAAGTATGGGGAAATCTTTTAGGGTATTTAACAAGAGGATATTGGTGGTAGAGGAGACTACTCATGTAGTATTTGATGAATATGACCCTAAGGAGTTTAGAGCTGAGGAAGAAGATGAAATAGGAGAGATTATACAAGGAGTAGAAATTATAAATCTAGAGGAAAGGGTAGAACCTGAAAATACTTTGCCTAGAGAATGGAGATATTCTTCGAATCATCCTAAAGAACTGATCTTAAGAGACCCTTCTGAAGGTGATAGAACTAGGCATGGACTTAGGAAGAAAGTAAACTATTCTGCCTTTATCTCAATGACTGAACCCACCAACATCAATCAAGCCCTTTCTGATGAATTTTAGATCTTAGCTATGTAAGAAGAACTTAACCAATTTATGAGGAATGATGTCTGGGAGTTAGTAGAAAGACCTAAGAATTAAAGTATTGTAGGAACCAAATGGGTCTTTAAAAATAAAATGAATGATTTTGATATGGTGGTTAGGAATAAGGCAAGATTGGTGGCTAAGGGATACAATCAAATAGAAGGGATTAATTTTGAGAAGACCTTTACCCCTGTAGCTAGATTAGAAGCCATTAGAGTGCTACCAGCCTTTGCCTGTTATAAAGGATTTAAGCTTTTTCAAATGGATGTCAAGAGTGCCTTTTTAAATGGGGTAATAAAAGAAGATGTGTTTGTAGAGCAACCCCCAAGTTTTGAGAGTTTCCAATTTCCAAATCACATTTAGAAATTAAAAAGGCCTTGTATGGACTGAAATATGTACCTAGAGCCTAGTATGAGAGGCTTAACACATTCCTACTGGAAAGGAAGTTTGTTAAGGGGAGCGTAGACACCACCCTTTTTCTAAGGAAAATAAGAGATAATTTACTCATTATCTAGATCTATATTGATGATATACTTTTTGGATCTTCTGATAAAAATTTATGTGATGATTTCTCTAAAATAATGAGTAAAGAGTTTTAGATGAGTATGATGGGAGAATTATCCAAGTTTTTAAGGTTTAGTATAAGACAATTGGATGATGAAACTTTTCTGAATCAATTAAAGTATATTAAGGACATCTTAAAAAAATATAAAATGGATAAAGTCAAGCCAATAAACACTCCCATGAGCTCCACTGTTAAATTAGATAAGGATTCAAATGGAAAATCTATTGATCAAAAGAAGTATAGAGGAAAAATTAGATCACTGGTTTACTTGACTGCTAGTCGACCTGATATAATATTTAGTGTTTATCTCTGTGCTAGATTTTAAGCTGATCCTAAAGAATCCCACCTGACTGTAGTTAAGAGAATCCTTAGATATCTATTAGGGACCCTAGACTTAGGAATCTGGTATTCTCGACACGGCACTTCTTTTGAGATTATTTGATATTTTGATTCTGGTTTTGCAGGGTGTAGGATGGATAGAAAGAGCACTTTTAAAACTTTCTAATTTATAGGATAGCCCTTAGTCTCCTGGTCTAGTAGAAAATAAAACTCTGTTGTACTTTCCACTGCTGAAGCTTAGTACATTGTCTTAGGAAGTTATGTGGCCCAAGTCCTTCAGTTGAAGCAACAAATTTTGGATTTAGGATTACCTGTTGGCATAGTTTTAGTTCTATGTGACAACACTAGTGCCATCTGCATCTCTAAGAATCCTATCTAACATTCAAGAACCAAACACATAGACATAAGACATCACTTCATTAGGGACTATGTTATAAAAGGGGAGATTGAGCTACATCATGTAGCAACTGAAAACTAACTGGCTGACATCCTTACCAAACCACTGACCTTTGACTCATTCAGTATTTTAAGGATTAGATTGGGTGTGATTGACATAAATGCATGAATTTGATGATTACTGATTTCTGAAGTTTCTATTTTTCACTTTTCTTTTTGCTTTTATTTGATTTGATTGTCTGTTTCATTTTAGATTTTTTATTTTTCTATTGATTTTCATTTGATTTGCTTATCGGGTTTGGTTATTTCCTTTATAGGCCTTTTTCTTATTATTTATTTAATATTTATTCTCTTCAGAATCAGATCACTGCTCACTACTACTGATAAACTGAATTTCTGACTCAGAGTTTTACCTTGTTTTTATTTATAAGCTTGTAACCAGTGATTGACTCCTCTGAATCAATTTAAGGGAAGAAACATTGATGATTGTTTCTCTTCCTCTAACTCCTTTAATGGTGTATTATTACTTTTGGATAAAAATCTTCTTCAAAAAGAGATCTATTTTATCTTCTTATAGTAATCTACCTCATATGAATAGTATTTTCAAAGCTTTAAATCATGGTTATATTTTTCTTAATCAGGTGATTGCACTTATCATACGAAGTATAATTTTATTCTGTGAATTACTCCTCCTTACTGTAAAGAGTTAGTTTTTTCTTCTCTTATGTTTGGAAGGTAATTTCACAACTGAGATTTTTTAAAGATTATGAAAGAAAGGAAGCTTGCAAAAGAAATAAAAAGTAGCATAAAATGGGCCTAAAAATGGAAAGATACACAAAGAATATTAAAAATTAAAAGATGTGCAAAGTGCGCCAAATAATTTGAAAAAAGAGGCATAAAATGAGCCCCCAATAAAATAAGCTTTCTTCCATTTCTGATCTTTAAATATCTTAGAAAAATCTATATTCCACTAATATTTTCAAACACTTAAGATTAAGAATCATGATCTCTATTTCATTCTTTTGTAATACTATTTTATCAGATATTTTTTTGGAACGAGGCTTGAAAGGATCTCTTTTCAAATTTAATTTCTTTTCTTTTGAATTAGACTTTTGTTTGAAAGGAATATGAACCTGTAAGGTGTCCGAGGTAGGAGTTAAAAAAATCAATTTTCCAACCTTTCTAAATTTTAGCGTCATCAATTTTCTTCTAATTGGCTTTTGAATTGAAAATTAAGGAAAAATTCTGATTTATTGGAGTAAATCGATTAAAAAAATACTTTTTGATTTTTGTTATTGTTTCCTCATCTTTATTTGTTTTTGTTTTTCTTCCTTTGCTTTAATTATGCTTTTTTATTTATTTGGGGTCCCTCTTATTTCTAGTTTGATTATTTTTCCTAATCTTAGTGATGTTTTGTACTATCTTTTTAGTTTTCTTTGTGCTATTTTTCCCTTTTTGAGATGTCAAAAGGGGGAGTAGAGTTTGGTTGTTAGTAGCATTTTGGGTCATTGTATTGTTTGAATTATCAATGTTTAGTGTTCTTGTACTATTCGCCTGGATAATAGAAATTACACTCCTTAGCTTTCATGGCTTTGTTGTTTATGTACTGAATTTGGAATTACTAACAAATTTTTGTCATCATCAAAAGGGAGAGATTGTTACAAATCTAGATTTAAGGATTATGATTTTGATGATAGCAAATATTTCTATTTTTTTTTTAGTGCCTAATCTTTCAGGTTCACAAGATCAATTGTAATTCAAGCCAGCTGAAGATATAGTCAGTCTTTTTATGTTTCAGGTTTAATATAAATTTTTCCTTTCTTGAGTCAAATGTAATGTAATGGATCTCAAAGCTAAGTAACCTTGCACACACATACTAAGGGGGTGAATTTTAGTGAGTTAGAGTTTCTATTTTGATTTTATTCATATTGTCCTGGACGATGGTGATATCATCTTGAACGATCCATTAAAAATAGAAACCCTAATTAGGGCAACCATGTTAAGTCGATTTGATTAAGCAGATCGACTTGGACGATCTTCCCGTCGTATGGGATGATATGCTCAAATTAGAAATTCTCAACTGCAAGACTAAGTTAAGCAAGTTTTTATTTTTAGATTTTTGGTCTAATCATCTCGAACGATACGTGTATCATCCTGGATGATTCATTGCAATCATGCCTAAATTAGTAAAGTGATTAAGTAAAGTAATTAAGGGTTGATGGATCGATCATATCATCCTTGATGATCTCATAATCATACTAGATGATTAATCGTCATCCAGTGCATTTCACCTAGATGACCTGAACTGTGTGCAGGATGATATTAGTATTCTTGAACTAATCGTATAGGAAGATAGAGATATTATCCTGGACAATCAAGTCATTTTGAGACCGTCCAGCATAAGTTGCCCTGGATGACCCGAACTGTGTGCTAGACGATATTGGCATTTTTGAACTAATCGAACAGGATGATAGAGATATCATCCTGGATGATTAAGTCATTTGGAGATCATCCAACATAAGTTATCCTGGATGTATCAAACTTTCCTCTGGATGATATTCCAGATTTATACTAATCATCCAGGATGATCGCAAAATCATCCCAGACGATCTGAATAAACTTTGTCTTCTAATCGTCCAGAGGAACCAGATCGTCTAAGCCAAAAGAGACTGATTTAAACTAATTGTACAAGATGATTGAACGATTATCATGGATGATCTTTGATGGCATATTAAAATTTAGGGCAATTTTTGAGCCTTTGTATTTAAGATCTCTTATCTTCTATTGTTGAGATCTTTTACCGCTGTCCTCACCTGAGAGGGCTTTGAGAGGGAGAGGGAGAGCTTGGGAGGGAGAGAGAGAATCTTGTGAGGGAGAGTTTATGAGGTGTTCACAAATGTTTCTCCAAGCAAGGATTTAAGTCATCGTCCCTTATCCCTTGGTGCTCTAAAAGAATGATTGTCTGTAAGAAGATTAAGGTTCTCTGCCTGCTTCAGGAGGAAGCGAGAGGAGGTAAGGTTCTCTGCCTTCTTCGGGAGGAAGCAAAAGGAGTCTGAGTTCTCTGCCACACCGGGTTGGTGAAAAGGAGTTTTATAAAGGCTTCTCCACCTTGCTGTGGGAGCAGAAGGAGAGTCACTTGGTTTTAGTGCAATATCTGAAGGGGAGGCTCCGGGGAGTGGACGTAGGTCAAGTTGACCGAACCATTATAAAATCTAGTGTGTTCTTTCTGATTATTTTCTGCACTTTACTTTTCTGTTGATGATCGTGTGATTTAAGTAATTATTGTGTTTTATTAAACATCTGCACATCATCGTGAAACTGTAATTGTTTTAAAACATTCAAAAATATTTTCAACATCAGTTTTGCATAAGAATTTTTAAAACTACCAATTCACCCCCCCCCCCCCCTCTTGGTTAGCCTCGGTCTAGTTCATAAGGGCTTAACATCCTTAACAAACTTTCAAAATATCATTTCTATAATAAAACAAAATTTAAAGAATAATGTGTCATCTTGAAAGATGAATATAAAATTCTATAGAAGTGTTCAAAAAAAAATAGGTTCTAAAAATTTGACCATTCCTACAATCAAATGCAACAAAGAGAATAGTATATCATCTCATGAGACGAACATAATAGTCTACAAATGATCTAAAGGTAAGAATGAGTTTTTAAAAATGCATCATTTCTAAGATCAAATATGGTAAGGAGAATATCATATAATCTGGGGAGATAAAAACACCATTCTAGAAAGATAATTGAAAATAGAAATATGTCTAAAAAGATAATCTATATTTGTAGAGTTTTTTTCTCCTATTTCATAAGAATAAATTAGAGTTTATTTTAATTTGGTGTTATTAATTTCTCATAAGTGTAAACCATTATGGTTAATTAGTCTCGATCAAAAAAATATAAAATTTTCAAGGATAAAACTCAATACTAAGCAGTTCTTAGCAGGTTAAAGGAGAAAAGTAGGAGGTGTCAGATTCGAAGAAGCTCAGACGTAACCCTAACCTATCCTATATAGGGCTTTATAATTTAAGATGAAATTTATTTTTTAAGTTGATATTTAATTAGAAATGTGAGATTATATTTTCAAATTGCGAGAATTTATGATTTTGAGTCTACCTCAGAACCTATAATTCAAGTGAATCACTACATAATAGTGATTCAAACCTAGTCTAATAATATGTAGGATAAAGAAATAGGCCTTATATTTTTAACTCTTTGAAAAAGAGTTTAGGGAATGCCTGACTCTTCTAGACTTGTACTTCTACCTTGAATGACATTGTCAACAATAACTCCTCCTAATCACTTTAAAACCACGATCCAAGTCATTATGAAAGATAGATATGCTATTATTTATTTAGAAATGAGATTGACATATAAGAAATCTTATATAGTCATGGATAAAGAATAGTAGATTATGCCCCTAAGTTAACATAACTAAATTTTTATTTTTAAATTAGGTTCTAATATAATGAATGTTAATTGACTCTTATGTAGTAAATTAGAATATAAAGTTTTAAAAAGGTTGAAAGTAAGTTTTTTCCTAAAAGAGCAGAACTCCCTAAGTCAAAACTACACCCTTATAGGTTGGGTGATCTACTTCTACCTTCAAGTGGGGAGGTGCCTAAGAAGGAAGGAATGAAGGATATTATTTATGTGACCCCAGACAACCTCTGGCTTACTTTTTATATCAGTTATCTTGCTACATTCTCCTAATTTTTTTTGTTGGTTATGAGTGTAACAAATTTATTTCACAATAGCCTAGTGTAACAAATTTATTTCACAAGAGCCTAACGATATATCCAGGAAAAAGCATGCGTAAGAAATATACCTTGAAAAAGTAGGGGTTACTAATGTGTAAACAATGTAAACATAGTGCAATAATAAATAAATAAATAAAAATGACCAATGTGGCAAGTGCCACTTAATACAAATTAGGGTTTGCATAAAGTAAAGATGGCCAAGCTCCACTGACAACAACCTAGATTCATAAACTTATGAATGATACAAGTTTTAACAAAAATAATTTGATTTATTTATTGATCTTCAAGTCTCTTATTGTCGATTATCCTCAAGAAAGGCTTTTAAAAGGAAAGAAATATCTTAAGTGTTGAAGAGATCTCTTTGTTTTCTTGTTCCTTTATTCTTTGATAAACAAACAACCTTTATAAAGACTTTAACATCTCTTGCATTTAAATTATATTTTAAAATAGAAAAAGACTCTTTAAACTCCCTACATGATTAGTATGAAAGAGCAATTTATAATCATAGTAAAATACCACATGATCCATACAATATCATTTGCTCTCATTCGAGCTACCTGAATGTAGGTCATTCATATAATAATTGGAGGCTAAAGCAACGTGATCACCTATACAAGATCTTGTTAGTTTAAAATTTTAATTATAATTTAGCCCCCATATAGCTCTTCATAAGCATGGCCATGCATAAACTAGATTAACAAATATGAATATCTAGATTATTCCTAACCTAGGGGTAATCTAATAGGTCTATCATATATCATAGAACACAATCATAGAATCAATCACAGCTCGCCACACCAAACAACATCACACAACCACCAAGACTGAAATAATTTTCACATTTCAGGAGTGCACATAAAATAACAACGGCCTAACTTAAAATTAGAGTTTGTTGTCCTAATAAATTATTTAAAGTTTTTGCTATGTAATGCAGGCGTCAACCTAGTAGGCTTTATGTTTTATTTTTAAATTTTTAATGTCACTTTGTTTTACATCCAAGCTTATACTTTAAGTTTTAAAATTTTGGATATTTACTTAAGCTTTTATGAGTTTATGAAAGAAAATTTTAACTTTTATTTTAAATTTATTTTTCTTGATGTAAACTATTATATGTTGTTATTTTGTGAGTTCATAAGAGTTTTTTATATTTATCTAACTTTTTTCTTCATTTTTTAATGAATTTTCTAATCTTTTGTTCATTTGAGGAATTTATTTAATTTTAAGGAGAAAATGAAATATTAATTAAAATATTTAATTAATTTATTATTTGTAATGATTGTGTTTATAGAAATTAGTTTTGATATTTTTTCTATTTTCTTAGATTTTAATGAATTTCTAATGTTTGGATTACAAATTATTTAATTATTCTCTTTTTTTAAAACTTTCTCTCTCCTCTATTATTTAAGTTTATTTTCGATTTTAATTTCAAATATGCTTGATTTTTTCAGTGAGTTAATTTGGGAGTTAACTTTGAATTTAATTGAATTATTTTGACTTTATTTTATTTAATTTTTGTTCATTTTTATTCATTTTTTATTTTAAATATTAATTTGTCTCCTAATATTTTTATTAAATTTTTAATATGTTGTGTTAATTCAAGTGTATGTTTTATTTTAAATTTACTTAGATCTTCTATTTTAATTTGATTTAGGAATGATATATTTATATACTTTTATTTGATTTAAATTTTATATTCAATTTATGCATTTGCTTATATAATTATTAACATTGGGTGCTTGTCTTGGCCAATTTACAACAATAAGGATTTTATGCCCTAGTAAGATACAATATATATATATATATATATATATATATATATATATATATATATATATATATATATATATATATATATATATATGTGTGTGTGTGTGTGTGTGTGTGTGTGTGTGTGTGTGTGTGTGTGTGTGTCTGTGTGTGTGTGTGTCTGTGTGTGTGTACTCTCATGAAATCCTCAACCTCGCTATCTCATCCCTCACATTCATTCGATTCATCCTCAATTATACATCCCCAGTTAGTGGGAACCCTACCGCTGACGTTGCCTTCTGATCTTTCCCCATAATTGGTGTCAAGTTTCAGCCCTAGCATTTCCCTGCACTTTTGTTAATCATTAGACAAGCTTTATTATAGTATCTTTCAAGCCACTAGTGTTTTACTGCACCTGGCTAGTTTTTTATAGCATACCAAAATGCGTTATATTTTGGGACCTATAATCTCAATTTGAGTACCCATCTCCATTATCACTAGTTTCAACCTCTTTGCCAACATCCTATACTTGATGAACTCAACCACATCCAATCTATGAGGCCTTCCAAATTCTATGCATCCACGACATCCATAATCCATCATATTTTGCAATATATATCTTGGCACTTTCATCATGTGGTGTTGGTGTTCTCATTTTTTTGCATCTATTATGTCCTCTTTGGGCTATCTTTCGAGGCTATAACTTATTGACTTAGTCACTTATAATAGATCATTAGGCTTATTTAATGACCCATTTAAATATGTTCTATATGGTCACCTATCTTATATAGTGGGGTCAATTTTGTGTAAACGTCCCACAACTTTCTTTTCTAATAATCAAGAGTCATTGTCAGCATTATCACCCACTCTATTTAGCCTTGATGATTCAAACTTTTTGTTGCCTATGAATTTGGTTTTAGTGGGCAAGTTCTTGACTGTTAGGCACCCTCTTGAATGTATTAGACCCTCATTACAAATTAATCAATTTACAAGAAATTTTTTAGTTTCACTATTCAACCTTGAATATGTACAGATTCAATTTGTTCAAATTGAGGATTAGATAGCTTTTTTCCTCAAGAATTTGCTATCATTGAAGGGCCTTCTATGAATTTAACTAAATGGTCTCCTGACTTTGATTTTACCAATGAATCCCTCAATGACCTTTTATGGATCACTAGAGGCTCATCTTTCTAAGAAGCCAATGGCATTCACTTCCGTTCCTTACTTAGAAACCATCACCAATTTGTTTCAGCTTCTTTTCACTAACTTAAAGATATATACTTTTTTCTAAATACTTCAAAAAAAGCTTAAACTGAATTATTTATGTTTAGGTAACTTAAATTGAACACTAAATAGCAATTTCACTTTAACCTGTGCCCTAATGCGTCGTCTCTGGAGATTATAGGGTTCCTCTTTTCCCTCCATTGTTCCTTGCCTCGTCTTTCCTTTTTTCTACCTTCGTTCATTCAATTCTCCTTCCAAATCATGGTTTTGGTGTTTCTTCTACGTTGTTGCCCTGCTAGGGCTATTTTTTGATGGTAGGTGCCTCATCTTCCACTCTGTGGGGGGAAGGCATCCAACCCGATTCAGGGTAATAACAAGGGGTTTTTTAGCTTGCAGGGTGACGGGCAATCTCCATCTCATTCTCGCTCCTTCAAAGATGTTCTCTCTAAAAATAATTTGGTAGGTGATACTCTTCCAACTTTAACCCAATCTATTTTTAATGGTGTGTCGGTTGTGCTTTTGTCTGATGAAGAAGTTCTTAAACTTGCTTCTCCATTTCAATTTATATTAGTTGGGAAATTTGGCTTGTGTCGCCCAAACCTTGATACGATTCAGCATTTTTTTTTTGGTAGCCTAAAATTGTCTGGTTTTTACTCTGTGGGTTTGTTGGACTCTCGACATGTTGTGATTCAGCTTTTTAATGATTTAGATTACAGTAGGGTTTTTGCGAGAAGAGCTTACTTTATCAACAACTGTCAAATGTGTATTCTTAAATGGACTCCATTTTTGACATTAGAGAGGAATCTCCCATAGTGCCGATTTGGATTTCGTTTCCTAATTTGCATATACATTTTTTTCAATCCGAAGGTTTTACATGCTCTCGTCTCAATTTTTGGTCATCCGTTGCAAACCGACCAGGCAAAAACTTCTAGGACCCGACCCTCTATGGCTATGGTTCTAGTTGAAATTGATATTACAAAAAAATATGTGAAGGAGATTTGGGTTGGATCCAAAGCATTTGGTTATTTACAAAAAGTGGAATTTGAAAAAATGTCTGATTTTTGTTCTCATTGTATCATGGTCATGCTTTATCTGAATGCTTTAAATTACATCTAGAGTTGAAAAAAACATCAAACCTGTCTATGGGGAAGGCTTATTGTAATTTGAGAGATATTTTGCCCAAGGGAAATGGTAACGATCCGACCATTTTGGATCATGTAGAGCTTCCTTCTCCTAATGAAATTCATAGGAATGATGTTAATTTCAAATCGGACCTTCTAAAAAATAGAGAAATTGTTCTAGCCGAGAAGTGTTCTTCTAGCATGAATGTTTGCAATGAAGGTGAGAAAGTCCCTAACATTTATGTTTCAATTTGATTCCATGCTTGAAAATGCTGATAATCCTCAATTACCCCATTCTCAATCACTTCTTGATCCTAATAGAGAAGTGGATAATACTAAGTGAGTTTTGGAATCGGGGGATGTTTCTAATGAGGATTGTGAAGAAGGAGAATTTATTCCTAAATCTATACCTAATCCTATGAGGGAGGATCATATAGATAATGTTGGAAAAGTGGATTATATTTCTTCCAATCATGTTCATACTGCTTCTAAAACTAATGATGAGGATGGTTTTGCTAAGGTTGGTAAACGAAAAGGCAAAAATGTGAAAGTTCCATTACCTTTTACGCCTGTTCTACTAGAGCTCAAACTACTTCTAAATATTATAATGGTTAAGGCTCTTATATAAAATGTAAGAGGTATTAGGGGGGGGGGGGGGAATTCTAGGGTTAGAGTTAAAAATTTATGCAGAGTGCATAATATCCTGTTGTAGGTTTTAATTGAGCCTTTTATATCTATTGATAAGCTTTATTTTACTGCCTCTCATTTGGATTTTTTCATGACGTATGCTAACTGTTCTAATAAAATTTAGATTATGTGGAATAATGCTATTAATGTTAATATTATTTTTGACTTTTATCAAGTTATTCATGTTCATATTTCTTTCGTTAATTTTAAGTGTAATGCCTCTTTTGTGTATGCGGTGTGTTCTAGGTTGGGCTGGCATCCCCTTTGGGAGCAATTAACAGATTTTTCTCTGAACACTAATGGTCTGTGGCGCGTGGGTGGAGATTTTAATATTATTTCTAATGCTTCTAAGAGATTGGGGGGTAATCCCCCCAACATTAATGCCATGGAGGATTTCAACTCCATGATTACTGATTGAAATTTACATGACATTATTTTTTTGGGGGGGTGCTTTTACTTAGAGTAGAGCCACTTTGTGGCAAAGACTGGATAGGATCTTATTCAATATTGAATGGATTGCTGATTTTGCTAAGACTCATATGGAACATTTGAGTAGAACTAGTTCTGATCATGCTCCCTTACTTTTGACTATTAATGCTAATAGATCTTCTGCTCTTTTTGCCTTTAGATTTCAAAATATGTGGTTATCTCATAATGATTTTATGAGTGTGATTCAAACTAACTGGCTTGCTCCTATTTTTCCTAATAATAATATTAATGGTATGTCTAGATTATGGGCCAAAATGAGTAGGTTGAAGCAGGTCCTAAGATGGTGGAATAAAAATATTTTCAAAAGTATTTTTGCTAATATTAAGGAGGCTGAAAATAAGGTGATTGAGTTGGATAAGATGTATTTGGATAATCCTATTATTTACAATCTTACTGGTCTTAATAATGCTAAAGTGAGTCTTTTTCAATTGCAAAATCAGGAGAAAATTTTGTGGAGGCAGAAATCTACTTCTAAAATCATTATAGAGGGGGATAGGAATTCCAATTATTTTAATGCTATGGCTAATAAGAAACAGATCATGAATCATATTTTCAAAATTATTAACAATGATGGGAAAGTTTTTGTTAATGAGGATTTAATCTTCAACTCGGAGGTTGAGCACTTTAAAAACATCTTTAATAATAATGTTAATACTATTCCTATTATAAATACCTTTGTTATTCCTCAAAGTATTAATGATAGTGAGAATCAATTACTTATTCAACCTCCTTCTGAGGTCAAAGTTTGGAATGTTATTAATGATATGAATGGAGATTTTGTTGCTGGGTCTGATGGTTTCACTACTAAATTCTTTTTAAAAATTTGGTATATCAGTAAGTTGGATATTTTGGAGGCTATTAAAGACTTCTTTGCTGGTAACCCTTATCCTAATTTTTTTTCTTCTACTAATATTGTTTTAATTCTTAAAAAGGAGGTTGCCAATAATTAGAATGGTTTTACATTGATTAGCCTGTGCTCCTTTTTTAATAAACTTATTTCTAAAATCATTTCTACTAGATTGGTTAATATTTTGCCTTGAATTATTTCTTATAATCAAACTAGTTTTGTGAAAGGTAGGAGCATTTTTTATAATATTCTCCTTGCCCAAGAGATCACTCATGATATTAATGCTAAAGTGAAAGGGGGCAATATCATTTTTAAACTTGATTTTACTAAAGCTTATGAGAACCTGAATTGGAATTATTTATACAATATTTTGTCTTTATTTGGGTTTAGTCACTCTTTTATTCTGCTTATTAAGAATAGTATCGAGAATTGTTACTTTTTTGTGATCATTAATGGTAGGAATTATGGATTTTTAAAATCATCTCAAGGGTTAAGGAAAGTGACCCTTTATCTCCTGCTCACTTTATTATTGTTGTGGACTATCTTTCCAGGGGTCTGGAGGAATTATATAAAAGGTATCTGAAACTTCTATTTCATACTATTGGTGGTATCCCTATTACACATCTTAGTTTTGCTGATGATTTTATTATCTTTTCAAATGGTTCTATTAATAATATTAAAATTTTAGTCAAATTTCTTTCTCTGTTCCAAAAGATGAGTGGTTTGGCTACTAACAAGGAGAAAAGCAATTTTATTTTTGCTAAGTCTGTTAATTGTGGTAGAATGAGTGCTATCAAAAGGATTTGTGGCTTTAATTCTAACGTATTGGCAATTAAGTATTTGGGTACTCCTCTTTTTAAAGGTAGAAAAATAATTCAACTTTTTGAAGATATCTTCATTACTTTTCAAAGGAAACTTTTGGATTGGTCTTCTAACTTTCTTTCTTTTGGAGGTAGGCTTGTGCTAAGTAAAAATATTTTAAATTATATTCCTTTTTATATTTTTCATACTTTGCAACCTACTTAATCTATTTTTCTTAGATTGGAGAGAATGATTAATAAGTTTTTTTGGGGATTGAAGAATAATAGTTCTTGCATCTACTGGGCTTCGTGGAAGAATGTTTATGAGTTTTTAAATGACGGAGGCTTAGGTTGCAAGAATATCTTCGATACTGTTCAGTCTTTTTCTCATAAATTATGATTTTCTTTTAGTTTTAACATCAATTTGTGGGCTCAGTTTATGAATGTTCAATATTGCAAAGAGCTTCTTCCCTTAGTTTGTAGTTATAAAAGTTCTGACTCTTTGGTTTGGAAAAGGCTTTGCAACATCAAATGGGAGGCCGAGCAATTTATTCAATGGGGTTTGGGCAAAGGTGATGTTTCTTTCTGGCAAGACAATTGGTTCGGTAATTGTTCTATTGATAGCTGTCTTAATACGCATACTCTGCATAATATTAAGGTTCATAGTTTTATTGATAATGGGTGTTGGAATGTTAATAAACTTATTGAGGTTATCCATTATGTTTTGATTGATAGTATTCTGAATATCCCTTTACAATTATCGTGCAATGATAAAATTTTGTTTAATTTATCCTCATCTGGTAAGTTTAATCTAAAAAATGTTTGAGATACTATTAGAGTTAATTATGAAAAATCTCACATTTATTCTACTATTTGGCACAACAACATTCCTTTATCTTATTCCATTCTTACTTGGAGATGTATTAAAGGTTTTCTTCCTGTTGATACTTTGCTTTGGAAAAAAGGTTTAGTTTTCCTTCTAAATGTCAATGTTGTTTTAATATTGAAAATATTAACCTTGTTCTTGTTAATGGGGACATGTTGACCTCATTTTTGTATAAGGTCAGTAGGACCCATCCAGACCCC
Organism: Dendrobium chrysotoxum; assembly: GCA_019925795.1. NCBI lineage: Eukaryota > Viridiplantae > Streptophyta > Magnoliopsida > Asparagales > Orchidaceae > Dendrobium > Dendrobium chrysotoxum. The sequence continues at coordinate 14,939,964 of CM034311.1, forward strand.
AGATCAATCCTGACCCCAGATCAATACAATTTAAGACCAATCTAGACTCTAGGATTTTCCTAGATTTCCATCCCTAGGATCTGTTCTAGACCCTAAGATTTCTTCAAATTAATCCAGACCCTAGAATCTACTCTAGATCCTAGGATTTTGCCAGACTCTAGATCATATGATCTTCTTAGACCCTAGGATCTATTCTAGATCTTAGGATCTTTCCTAGATTTCAGATCTTAGGATCATTCTAGACCTCAGGACCCTCCTAGAACCTAGATCTTAGGATTCTTTTAGATCCTAAGACTCTTCTTAGACCCTAGGATCTTCTTAGAATCCAAACTTTAGGATCTACTCTAGCTCCTAAGATTCTTCTAGATCCCAAACCTTAGGGTTTCCTAGACTCTAGGATCTTCCCAGACTCCAATCCCTAGGATCTATTCTAGACCCTAGGATTCCTTTAAGCTGATATGGACTCCAGGACCTATTCTAAACCCTAGCATTCTTATAGATCAATCTAAGCTTCAATTTAATCTAGACTTAATTCAAACCCTATCATTCAAACTCAAAATTCAGTTCAAAACCAGAAATCCAGATCAAATTCCAAGGCCAAAGGCCTAAGTCCTGAAAGTCTTTTCCAGTGAATCTTTGAATATTTCAAAACCCCATCAAATGACCTCTGATTCAAGGTTTGTCAGTTCCACACTGATGTGACATGTCTTTAGAGGCAACCCTCCAAATTTGAGCTCATTCTGAGGTCTCTAACCCCAGAAACTGAATTGAAATCCAAAGGCTGTAAAACCTTCAAATATTTACAGTCTATGCCACTGGATCTGCCACCTAGTGGATTTTGATCCTGGAGCTTTCTCCAAAGCCTCCAATCACCTCCAGACCCTTGATTATAACTCATTGAGTAAGAAACTGCATTTTGTTGGACTCAGTTTGACCCTTAGTCGACCAGGGGTCAAAATGACCAAAATACCCCTATGAGGTGTAAATGGTCACCTGAACCAAATGAGCTCTAAATCAAATGCAATCACTTCCAGCAAGTTTCAAATATTAAACCAAACCTTTTGGACCCACTTCCAGCCCCTAGGTCAACCTGGTTGACGAAGTCAACCTAGTTTGACCAAACAAGCCTTTATGGGTCAAAATAGGTCATTTTGACCAAATAGCCTCCCCAGACCTTGGGACCACCTCCATTGGTCTCCAAATATCATGTCAAATCTGTTGAACCCATTTCCAGACCCTGGACCCACATGGTTGACCAAGTCAACCAGGGTTGACCTAAAAGGCCCATTAAGGGCCCAAATAGGTCATTTTGACCAAATGACTTCTCCAAACCTTGAGAACACCACCAATAGACTCAGAATATCATCCTGAATTGGTTGGACCCAATCCATGATCTTGGGTCGACCTGGTTGACCAAGTCAACCTAGTTGACCCATTAGGCCCATTAAGGGCCTAAATAGGACATTTAACCCAGATGACCATTTTGATCCTTCAAAATATCTCCACTAGACTCCAAACATCAAATCAAATTCATTGAGCCCAACTCTTGGCCCTGGGTCAACCTGGTTGACCAAGTCAACCTAAGTTGACCACTTTAACCCTTAAGCTTTTACACATTGAATCAAACCCTTAATCAATTTCAAATTTATTCAAATTAATCTAATCACCCTCCTTAGGGATTTAAGTTTGATTGGACCTTTGACCTAGTCAATAGTTGACTTGGTCAACTAAGTCTAAGTCTGGTCGAAATTGATTTTGTTTGAGTCAAAATCATTTCAATCATCTAAACTTAACTCCTCTAAATCTCCAAACCCTCAAATTTACCCTCTTTGATGTCTTGAACATTCCCAAGTTTACCATGAGTTAAGTTTTGGTCAAAGTTGACCAAGTCAACTAAAACCCAAGCTTGGTCAAACTTAACTCAATTGAATCAAATCAAGGTTTATGATTTAATCAAACCCTCTAAAATGTTAAAATCATTCTATTACATACCTTGAGTCATCTTAAACTCATTGCAAGTCAAATCATGCATTATTTGACTTGGTCAAACTCTTACATTTGGTCAAATCATTTTAAACCCCTTCTCTATGCCTTCAAGCTCAATCTTTAGGCTTTAGATTTTCTTTAATTCATTATTCCAGCACTCAATCCCCTCCCCATGCCACCTCAGCCTCCACATGGCATAGGGGCAAGTCAAACGGTCAAATCAAGGGATTAGAGTAGTCAAACTTGGTCAAATGACTTCCTAAGCCTAATCTCCTCTAATCTAAACCCCTCTAGCAACTTTAACAAACTCTGGAAGCTTCCTAAAACTTATCCTAGCCTTTAGATCAGGATCCTAAGGCCCCCATCATTGCACATGTCCAAATGAAGACAAAAGCACCTTTCAATGTGGATGTCCTTGTGTACCTTGATCCCCTCTGCTCCCAACTACCCCCTTTACACTTGGCAACATCAGGGTAAGTTTCTAAAGCCATCAAGACCATCCAATTAGCTTGTGGACGTTTGAATAGGGGGAAATCCCCATTGAGAGATTCATTCGAACCCTAGCCCTCTCTCACTTAACTCCAGCTCTCAAGTCCTACTCTCAGTTGGTTCGAGCTTTCCAGATATCCTCCCACTTATTTCCATCCCAAACCAGCCGATCACAGCCGCCGCCGGCAAGCTTCCTGACGAGCTCAAGTCAAGATCCGTCCAAGCCTCGAGACGACCGATCCAGACGTTTTCGAGCTTGGATTTCTTCTACACATTTGAGCGAGGACAATCTACAAGCTCAGAGATTCAAAAATTTTTCAAATCCATTGGTTAGTTTCTCCCAAAACTCTAAACCTAGGTTAGCACACTTAGGAGAAATTAGCATTTTATTAAGTGCTTATTTAATATTTTAAAAACGTCCACATAGTTTCTGTTCATGAGTTTAATTTAGGTTTAAAATTTTATCGGATTTTATCCATTATATTGAGAGAACGAGCCGAATCTTTAATCCCAGGTCTGGTTTTATTAACGCATGAACTGGGCATTATTTGAGCCATTGATTTTAAGATTAACGGCTCTGATCGAGCCTTCCCGTGGAATATTCAAACTGCGTCGTTTCATCCCGTGGAATATTTATTAATTAGTTTTAAATTTGATTTTGAAATTCATTTAAATAGCTAAAACTTTAAAAATTTAAAATAAATTCAAATAAAATAAAAAAAATACAAATGATACATTAAATTTTTCAGAAAATTAAGAATTCTAATTTAAAATTATTTTAAGATTTAAAAACTTAATTTATTTTAATTTTTTAATTACTTAAATATTTTAATATTTAAATAATATTTAATTGAATATTATATTAAATATTTTGAAATTTAAATGTTATTTTCAAATAATTTTTAAAAATCATAGAACCTCTCAAGTATTTTAAAATTAATTTAAGTATATTTTTAAAATATTTTAATTTTAAAACCTATTTATATATATATAGTAATATATATCTATATGTATCAAAGTTATTTTAAAATTATATTTATTTAAATTTTGATCATTGAGAGGTCCTTTGAAATTTCAAACCTAGATTGAGCTTGATTGAATAGAATTTGTGGAGAACGATGATTAATCAATGAATAATTACTTTATTAATTATTCATTGATTAATCCTTTATTTAATTGAGCTTTAAATTGATTTGCATGTTTAGGACACACACCACTTAGTTTAAGGCTCTCCTAGATTTAGGATTTGATTGTATTTGCATGTTTATTTATGCATTTGCCAAGGGTTAGTTGAACTTTGATTAAAGCCTATTAAACTTAGTGACATCATTAAGGACAATAATTAAGGACTTTGGTTAGAGAATTTAGAATAATTCTAATAATTATGATACACTTCAAATTGACTTGAAACTCAAACCATTTGAACATAGTGACACCCTCAGCTCATAGGAAAATACCCACTGGATTTTGAAATTATTAAGCCCCTTAATTAATTTAATCAAAATCAACCCTTAATTAAGCCATTAAACCTTCCAGAAATTGTAATAAATCCAATTTAAATCCATAAATTACAAATAATACCTCAAATTGACCAGAATTGAACCCTTAATCAATGAAAAATAAAAGCCCTTTGACTGGAATTCAAAATTAAGTTTAATTGAAATTCAATATTTAATTAATTTAATTAATTAAAAATAATTAAAAAGGCCCTTAATTAAATAATTTTAAAAATTCAATAAATACTCAAAACTTCAAAAATTCCTAACTAATTCAAATAAACTCCAAATTGAGCAAACTCAAAGGCATACAACTCATCTTAAGGTCTAATATTTATTAAAAATGTTAAGTTTCCAGAAATCAATCAAATTTGAAAAAGTCAACTTTTGGTCAAACTTAGTTCAAATTCAAGTCAAAACTTCAAACCTTCATAATAAAATATAGAAAAATCCAATTTCAGTGTACTTACTATCTAACTGATCGTATTAAGGTCTAGTATTTTAATAAAATATTATATTTCTAGAAAACCCTTTAAATCAAAAAGTCAACTTTTAACCCTTAAATTAAATCATTAAAATAATCCAAAATATTTCCAAAATTCAATAAATCCTCAAAAATTCCAGAAAACACTAATTCAAACCTAAAACCAGCAACCAATAAATTTGAATAAAATTTATTAACTCTCAAATATTCATTAAACTTAAATCACTTAATTATACCGGGTACCACTGGATAACCTAGGCCTACGAGACTATTAAATTAGCCCCAAGGAAGGTGAAATAAACTTCACGGCCTCGGTGTGCAACAAAGGTGGTACCCCACAAATAATTAAATCAAATTTAAAATCAATTTCAATTCATTAAGATTTAAATTCAAATTAAATCTCCCTCAAGCCTTTCAACCAACCAGAACTTTAAACAACTTCAATCAAATGCCTATTTAGGATATATCAAAGCCACACAGCCATCCTCACACACTTTAGATGATTTGCTAGGACAACCAACTCTATTCTTAGGCTATATCGGTGTTTACTTTTCTGCTACTTGCGTGTGCCGATTTTTCTGTGGTTTTCATTACATGTTGGTTGCTAGATTTAAGTAATTAATGTTGATGTGATTGTTTATTTATTTACTGCACTCTGCGATGTAAATGATTGTGCGTTAGATCTACCCTTAGGATAGGGACGATTTATACTAATCTAATCTTATGTAGGTGGCCATGTTCATACAGGGCATTTAAAATTAAAGGGGGCAAAATCATAATTATTAAATTGCACAGGTGCTAAGCATGCTAAGACCCCCTTTAAAACTAAAAGAGCATGGCCAAGTGTGGCTGGTTTGAGCATTTTTAATTTTTTAATATATAACTGCTTGGGATGTAAATATAACTGCCGATTATTAGGATAACCCTGCAGGTGATTGAGTCTAGATTTTTCAATTTTAATTAATGTAATTTGAGATGATATTTGAGTTGTAAATATTAAGTGCTTTGAGATTGGGATGTTTAAACATCTAATTTGGAATCCAAAGAGGAAGGAACATCCCTTAGGGGAGAGTTCCTATCCATTTGGAGATCCAAATTAGGATGAAATTTAAATATCCAAAGAGAAAAGATAACACCCCTATTCAGGGGGAGTTTCTTTTCATTTGGATATCCAGACCCGATGATTCAAGGAGTTCCAAGAAGACGAAGAAGTGAAGAACGAGAAGCATCTCAAATTTCAAAGTCACTTGAGTCTTAGGAGTAGAATCCGGGTTGTAGTTAGTGGTACCCAGCCACTTTACTTTCCTACAGACCATGGGTTGTATAATTAAGGGCACTTGCCTATGGACTTTCATTTTGAATATTTATTTAATTATTTAATTAATTTGATTGATGTGTTGATTGCGATTAGGGACCAGCATACTTTTAGTAGTTTATTTGGCGCTCTTACATGTCGATTTTGATTTAGCCTGGAACCCAATCGGAGGCTCGTGAGGGTACGGTCATTAACTATTTCTATTTTAACTAAAATTTAAAAACTGTAGGCTCAGATAGAAACTCTAACAATTTTAAGAAGTAAGCCCGGACTCACCGGGGGTTTTTCATGCATTCATAATTACTTTTCTCATCCGTGTTAGGCACCTCCCCGCCTGCGGGTTTGGCAGACCACCTGACCTATTAGGGTGCAGTTCTGTCCAAGGGGATGTTGTGCATTCTCTAGGATAAAACATATTTTTTAAGCCTGATTTTAAAATTGCTTCATTTTGATTCAAGCATTTCATCGAGTCAACTAGCATGCATCGCATTAGTAACAAATTAAAATTGAGTCTAATTCTTAATTACATTTTTATTCAGACATTTCACCTAACATATGTTAAGGGGTCAATTAGGATCTGCTCTAGATGTCGACCCCAACTCCTCAAACTCAATCTTAAATAACATCCTTAACCACTCTTTCATCAAGACTTTGACTCATGGTTTTTAAAAGTATTTAGGTGGTTTAGCTGGCTCCCCAATCCAGGCCAGGGTAAGTCCAGGATTGCATCGCATTAGCTAGGTTCTGGGTCACTGATTCTCAGTACCCATTTTAGACTTAGGTTCTGAAGCATGTCTTCAATCTTAAGACCTCAATCTTCTGGGAATCTGATTCCCACCTTCTAATAAAATTGACCACTTAAACATTAAATCCCTTTCAATCAAATTCAAGCCCAACACTTAGGATAGTTTGGGGTGTTTCTCATTAGGAGATTTTATCTCTACCTTTCGAGATAGTATATTATCACTAATGGATGTTAAATTTTAGAATTCAAATTTAAAAATTAATTTTGAATTATTCCCAAAGATAATTAATCTTTTTCAAAACATATACTTTTCAATCAAACAAACTAATATATTTTTTTAATCACAAACAAAAAATGGCGACTCCACTGGGGAAAATCTCTCTCTCCATCTTTAATAGCGATATAAATTTTATTGCATTGGTAGTTTTGACTACCTTTCTTCTGTTGGTCCCTCTACCCATTTCTCTCTTGGGTGAGTGTGGCCAACTCAATTAAGACATGTGAAAAGAGAGGTGAGTGTAGGATACCTCCCTCTAAGTTTGGTTTTGACATTTTACCTCCAAGTTCATTGGTAGAGCAAAAGAGTCAGGCCAAGTTTTTTTAAAGTTTTCTTGTATATGTTGCAAACTCGCATGCGAATAAATCATAGCGTGCTAAGTTTCATAATTTACAGAACATTCTCTAACTTCAAAATCATAATTTCAATTGTCTAGCAAGATTTCATTTTCTTCAAAGCTTAATCGATTTTTATATCTTATCATTACATATAGGATTATAATTCTTATAATTCAATATGTGTGATAGGATATAGATTCTCTTCCAAATTTTAATCCAAAGTTTGAAATCTTTTGGTTAATCTAACCTTCGACATTTCAATCCTGGATCACTCACCGGAATGAAAGAGTCGGGTTAGCTTTTAGCGTCCCCCTATTTAAAATTTTTTGTAAACTGTTATGTTGAACACACGTTCAACACTTCTAGTTTCAAAATAAGGGAAGATGCTGCCGAAATTTCAAAATTTTCAAACATCTATTTCAAGTCATAATAGTCATTGCAACTATATATTTCTACAATAATGATTGTAGTTGTATATAGTTAATGTACTTTCAACTTCTCCGGTTGTTTCAGTCTTTGACATTTCATTCTGAACCACTCGTCGGAATGAAAGAGTCAAGTTGATCTTTTAGAATCTCCCTTTTATACCTTGTAAACCGTTATGTTGAACACATGTTCAACACTTCGAGTTTCAAAAATAAGGGGAGATGCCGCCGGATTTTCAAAATTTTCAAATATCCTTTCAAAATCAATCAAGTTCAAAATGCATTGTTATATATTTCTCTATAATAATTGTTGTAGCTTAATATATGCAATATTTCTTCAAACTTTTCCGGTTAAATCAATCTTTGACATTTCATTATAAACCACTTTTTTGTGAAATGAAAAGAGTCAAGTGGTTTTCCCTAGCTCTTCCCTAACATTTGTAAACCGTCGAGTTGAATGCAAATTCAACACCTCGAGTTTCAAAAATAAGGGGAGGTCCTGCCGAAAATTTAAGTTTTCAAAAACATCCATTCAGTTTCTTCAAATTTTAATCGTCACTTGTCATATGTTCCTCTACAATACCTCTTGAAGATTAACATTGACAATTCAAATTCAACATTTATTTTCAGTATCTTTCAAATCTTCAAACTCTGACATTTCATCTTTAATAAGATACAAAGAGTCGAGTTTCTTCCTGTAAAATCTTCCCTAACATTTGTAAACTGTCACGTTGAATGCAAATTCAACAGCTCAAGTTTCAAAAATAAGGGGAGATGCTGCCAGATTATTGAGTCACTTAAATTCGTTTTCAATTCAAATTCAATTTTCATTGTTACATGTACTACTACAACATTCTCTTGTAGTATAACATGTATCACTTTCAGATTCAAGCTTAAACATCTAATCTTTTCACCAAATTACACCTCTGGCATCTTATCCCTAGCCTAATCAGTGGGATAAGAGAGTCGAGTCAAAACTCTTTGATTTTCTTTGATATTTGTTAACTATTAAGTTGAAATCAAACTCAACTTATTGGTTTCAAATATTCAAAGAAAATCTTTCAATCTTTAAAATTTTAAATTTCCCGTCAAATCCTTTCAAATCAAATCCAGACCATTGTTGTTATATATTTACTACAACATTCTCTTGTAGTTGAATATATACAACAAGAATTTAAATTTTCTTCAAGACAAATCAATACCTATGCTTTATCATTACACATCGGATTATAATTCCTATAATTCGATTTATGTGATAAAATATAGAAAATTTCTTGTCAAAACTCAAATTCAAAATTTTGATCCAAATCTTCTCTTTCAAATTTCAGACAATCAAATCTTCTGCAATGGCTGAGAAACTTCTGTTCTCAATTGATCGAGACCTTTAAGTCGAAGAGTTAATCCATAGCAGTGCAATTCAGTTTGGAATGGGTTTCAAGACTCTGAAACTGTCTGTGAATGGTGGAACAATCATTAATCTCACTGCTGAGGGAGAGAATGGTCTAGTAGTTGAACTAGCTGTGGGGGCTACGAGTGACCTTCCCCCAATGTTGGAACTGGCAGCAGGTGCTACCCTTACACCTTCTGTACCCTCAGTCCAAAGTGAGGACAAGAAGACTGAGGTGAAGTCTACTGTTGAGAAAGGATCCTCTAGTTATGGAGCACTGTTTGGCACTAAGAGTGCTAGGAAGAACTACCTGAGAAGGATAAGGAAGAAAATCACTAAGTCAAGAAAGATAGCTGAACAGAAGGCTCTGAGTTTAGTTGAGCCCGAGGCTGTTGAGGAGCTGCCTATCCCTGCCTCTTCTCCACTCCTGAAAGGGAGTCATTTTCACCCCCTCGCAGCTGCTGCAGGGGAGGAGATAGTCACGCGGATTGCTAGCTCTCCACCTAGCCCAGTCGACTATACTGTTAAGAGGACTACAAAGGAGAAGAATACTTTAAGAACCAGGATGTTGAGGAACATCATCCACACCTGTGCTGCTGAAACATGTTAGATAAAAGAATAATATGTGAGACACCTGAAGGGGGTGATCTCACATAAGCTTGAAAAAGAAGTACTAAAGGAAGAAAAGTCTGAAGCCAAAAACCTGACTCCTTAGCCAGTAAGGAGAAATAAAAAGTTTGTTAAACAACCAGTTGCCTCAGTCTTAGTGGATGGATATCACTGGGTGCCTCATCTCTCAACTGCCAAAACTGAGGAGATAGTTTTAACTGGGTCTGGTAGGAGTCACCCTCTCAGTGGTAGACCTCCAGTTCCCCCTTCAAGACTTTCAAAGTTGGCCCCTGTGTTAGCCAAATCAAAAGAGATCATTAAAGACCTGCAGTTAGCTGATGTTAAGGGCAAGAGGCCCATACCTTTGGATGAACCATATGTACCAATAAAGATAAGCAGAACTGTTGGGATTCAGATTAGAGATACTTCAGTTCAGTCACCAGTTCAATTACTTGTTAAAGTCCCCCAACTTCTCATTCAGGGATGTGAGGATTCTCCTCAGATTGATGTTGGAGTTCCCACAAGTCAAACTCCTTCGTCACCTGTTAGGTTAGATATCCCTCACCCTGTTGAGGATGTCACCCTCGCGACTACCGACCCCGGGACAGTCGGAGGGGAGGGGACAAAACTTGAGGATGATTAAGAGATATTAGATCAGTTGGTGGCAGAACCTACTGCTGATGACTTAAAAATTTAAGAGGTCCTCACCTAGTTCGGAGATGAGGAATTTGAAGAAATGATTAACTATAAAGGATACCTACCAATCGAACTCGAATCAATTGAGGGTAGACCGATCGATGAGGTGGTACAGGAAATAAGGGACATACTTAAAAACAAGGCAATTGAAGCCTTTGATCCAGAAGCAGATGATTTGATGGAAGAAGATTCAGCTGGGAATATTTGTATGGTTGAAACCAGAGCATCAACTAAAGATGCTGAGCCTTCAAGACACTGATCTGGTAAGGAAGAAGCCTCTGTAGTGGTAGATTCAGACTCTGATGGATCAATTAAGTTGAATGAAAAAGATGAATACATCAAGAGTTTGGAGAACAAAATTGAACAGATGATGCTCAGAATGGAACAAATGCAAAATCAGATGATTAAAGTACAACAGTCTCAATCCGAGCAGTTGCAACCTACAACACACACAGTGGGTGAGCACAGAAGGAAGACCGAATCAAGTCCTAGAACTCCAGAGGTTGCTTCCCCAACCTCTCCAACCGACAAAGATATCCGCCAGATGATCGAAACCCAGGTAAGGGAGGCCTTAGCCCATTCTCAAGGGACTGTATCTATTCTAAAGGGTAGACCCTACCCTGAAGAATATGATTTAGTTTCTTATCCTAAAGGCTTTGTTCCACCTTTATTCAAAGTTTTTAGTGGGTTAGAAAACCCAAGACAGCACCTGGCCCACTTCCGAGCGAGCTGTTGCAACGCAGGAGGGTTAGATGCTCTACTCTTTCGCCAGTTTGTGAGTAGTCTATCCGGTATTGCTTTTGAGTGGTACGAAGATCTACCTAATGGTTCAGTGAAAAAATTCACAGAGCTTGAGAGTCTATTCTTAAAAAGATTCTCAGGAGCTCAGCAGCGTGTAACCGTTGGTGATCTCGTCATTGAAAAATAAAAACTGGGAGAGTCTTTGGTTGAGTACATCTTGAGATGGCGAAATCTCTCGATGAAGTGTGAACCCCAGTTGCAAGAGCAACATGCAGTGGAGATTCTCTTAAAGAATATCCATGGGCCTATTGCTTTTCTCCTGAAGGGTTTCATTATCAAAACCTTCAAAAAACTTTTGAATAAGGCTAGTAATCTACAGGAAGAGGCTTCCAAAATGCCATTCCTGAAGGATTCTACTGAGGAAAAGAAAGCTAGCAAACCATTGAAGTCCTTTGAAAAGAGAACAGCAATGGTTTCAGCTGTTGATAAGGGAAAGAAACCAATGAATATTCAGTCCAGTAATTCTCCAACACAACAAACTTAGAAATCTCCACCTTTTCAGGTAACTTCTCAACCTACAAGAGATTCTCACCTGATTTCTTTTAAAGAGAGATTGGCTCGTACATATCCATTTAAAAGGGAGTCGGTGAGAAACATCTTTAAAAGTCTTCAGAAGAAGCCAGATTTTTGATTGCCGGAGGCCAAGAAGCCGGAGGAGGCAAATAAGAAGGATGATCCAACTTTTTGCCCCTACCATCGCATGCTAGGCCACACAATCAAAGACTGTATTGTCTTCAAGGACTGGCTAGAAAAGAACTTTTGTCAATGTCATATTATAATTCCAAAGGACTACCTGGTCGATCCGGATTAGGGGTCTGCCAAATCTATCTCAGGTATGAATTCTAACTCTTCTCTGTCCATTGAAGATGGTTGGGATATAGCACTATCCCGGGCATTTAAAAAGTTGATTAATAAATCTTTTCGTCTTTCTCAACAGTTACCGACGAGAGCCCGGGACCCGATCTGGGAGGTTGACCTCGAGGCTTCGCAGGAGGACGTTGGGACAGTTTCCTCTCCAGTAGTCTTAGGAACTACTGTATTAAATAAAAATGAAAAGAGTGAATCTTCTGTAGACAAGAAATTTGTTGATGAGAGATCTGTACAAGTGGTTGATGGTGGCTCAAAACCTCTGTCACCACTGAAATTATCTGACTTTTACTTTACCCCATCAAAGGCAAAGGGTCGAAAATTGAATAAAAAGTCTGATCCTTCTGCTCAAATTTTAATGATTAATGTTGAGAATGAAAATATAAATGACTCTTCTGTTGAAAACAATCAAGAACAAGCTGAGATCAATCAAGAAATTCAAACACTCAGCTCTCCAGATTTGACTCTTCAAGAGAGATATGAATCTGATGTCTTATCAGATAGTGAAACCCCTGAAATTAACTTTCAAGGGAGTCCTATCGTGATAGACTTTTCAGATTCGGACTCTCGCTCAGATAACGATAATCAATCGCCTAATGAGAGCGTAGACTCCCCTGTAGTTTGTTCTTTAGATGAAGTCGTGCAAGTACAACTACGTGGTGGGAAGGTCTTACCCCCTAGGCTACCTCCTCAGGATAAAGGAAAACAAGTTGTTTCCGATGATCCAATTCAAATCCCTGCTCAACAATTAACTCCAATTCTTTCAAATCCACCGGGTCCCAATGTTAATGTTCCAAGTGTTGATTACAATGTCTTAGCTCACCTTAGGAAGTTGCCTGCCAAATTGAGCATTTATGATGCCCTTGTCCTTTCAAAAGAGATGAGGGAGACTCTAAGTAAAGCACTTCTCGACCCAGAGATTTGCTTAGCTCAATTAGCCTCAACTTTCGAGGAAGAAGCTTTGTACTTTAAGGAAATCCCTGGGGTTACCTTCTCTGACGAAGATTTACTCCTTGGAACTGCCGACCATAATCGTCCACTTTACATCACAGTAAATGTGGGCAAGTTTAAGTTATCAAGAGTTCTAGTTGACCCGGGTGCATCGATCAACGTGATGAACATAAAGACTCTCGCATACCTTAAAATTGATACTAGCAAGCTCTCAACTGACAAGTTAGTGCTTTGTGGGTTCAATGAAAAGGGCGAGAAGGCTTTAGGTTCAGTTACCCTTCTTCTAGAGATAGGAGAATTGAAAATTGAAGCAAAATTTATATAATTGATTCGACGACGTCCTTTAACGCGCTCCTAGGAAGGCCCTGGATCCATGAATATAGGATGGTTCCTTCTACCCTACATCAATGTATCAAGTACCAACGAGATGGCATTGAGTTTGAAATTAAGGGTGATTTGCAACCATTCTCTATTCACGAGATCGGGATCTATGAGGATGCGGCGTACTACGTACCTAAAGGGTCCAATACCTGTTCTAAGGTAAAGATCAACATCAAGAGGAAAAAGCAGAAAGTTAAAGTTTAAAAGCAATTCAAAGATTGAGAAAAGAAAAAGTCAAAAATCAAAAGAAACAAAACTCAAGTAGTGAAGACGACGTCGAGCGTGTGATCTTCAGGCCTCTAAACATTATACCTCAAAGAGGTGGGAGGATGGCCCAAAGAGCACGTGGTCAAGGTCGCCCTTCAGTTGAAAAGAGAAATTCCCCGATCTATGTCGAACTTGAAACAAGTTCTGATGAAGATTCGAGAAAAAGGGGTGCCAGATTTGCTTTTGACTACACAAAAATTAATCCTCCTCCGAAGTTTGATCTCACTTTAGAATCAGATAGCGACCAGGAGGATACAAAATTAAAAGTTCAAAGTGATGACCCTGAATTGAGTTTGTATGAAAAGCTTAAAAGAACGGTTGAATCCTTAACCTTAACCCCACTGTCTGCTGACAGGGTCTCAGGGTTAGTAATTAAGGATGCTCCTAACTTAGATGGAGAAGTAAGGAAAGTCAAGAAGTTCTTCCCTGGCTCTTCCTCCTCAAGGAATGAAGATGATGTAATCCTTGAAGAGGCAAATTTAATGAATTAATGGAATTACCTTTTGGCTACTTTTCTGCTGGTGTTAAATCTCTTATCTCTAAAGGTTTTGCTCCGAGTCAATGGACTAAGGGTCAGGCTAGATACCACGAAAGTCTTTGGAATTTAAAATTTAATAAACATTGGACCAGTGGTATCGGCTTTAGTACTGTTAGATCATTTGACGATGACGAATTTTGTCTAATGATAACTAGTCATCCTGAATTAAAAAATGTCCCTATTGAAGTCATTGATTCTTTCGATGGACTTTGTTTGGAGACTTTAGATGATTCTGACGAACTTCAGATTTGGGATGCACCCCCTGAATTCGAAGAAGAAATTAAATCAACAGTCGATGAACTTAAAGAAATCAACCTTGGAACAGAAGATGACCCTCGCCCCACTTTCATAAGTTCTTTGTTGAGTGAGGATGAGTTTAAGGATCTAATTTAACTTCTATCCGAGTTTAAGGATTGCTTCGCTTGGACATACGATGAAATGTCGGGATTGTCCGCTGACGTAGTAGTCCATAAACTTGGAATCCGGCATGATGCTATTCCTGTCAAATAAGCTCCACGACACATGCGTCTGGAGATCGAACAACAAGTCATTTCTGAAGTCAAGAAGTTGGCAGAGGCTAGATTTATTCGAGAAGAACAATATCCTTCTTGGGTAGCCAGCGTCGTGCCAGTTCGAAAGAAGAATGGTCAAATCCGAGTATGTGTTGACTATAGAGACCTAAACAAGACATATCCTAAGGATGAATTTCCATTGTCAATCCCAGAACTCATGGTGGATATTGCCTCCTCGCACGTTGTTAACTCCTTTATGGATGGCTCGTCTGGTTATAATCAAATCAAAATGGCCCCAGAAGATGAGAGAAACACTGCATTCAGAAGTCCTATAGGGATCTTTTGTTATAAAGTGATGCCCTTTGGCCTTAAAAATGCTGGTGCAACCTACCAGCGGGCCATGACTCATATCTTTGATGACTTAATACATAATCAAGTTGAATGTTACATCGACGATTTAGTTGTCAAGAGTAGAGTAAAAGAGGCTCATCTTTATGATTTAAGAACCATTTTGGAGCGGTTGCGCCGCTACGACCTTAAAATGAATCCCTTGAAGTGTGCTTTCGGCGTCACGTCAGGGAAATTCTTAGGTTTCGTAGTCAGGCACCGTGGAATCAAAATTGATCCTGCAAAAATTAAAGCTATCTTAAATATGCCACCTCCTAAGAGTCTCACTCAACTGAGATCTCTCCAGGGCAGGCTGGCGTATATAAGAAGATTCATTTCTAATCTTTTTAGAAGATGTCAACCATTCTCTGTCCTGGCTAAAACGGACGCCAAATTCATTTGGGATGAGAAATGTCAAAATGCTTTCGAAAATATCAAACAATACCTGACAAATCTGCTAGTTTTGGCAGCCCCCATTCCGGGGAGACCTTTAATCCATTACACTACGGCCCTTGACGAATCTCTCAGGGCTCTTCTAGCTCAAATCAATGATGATGGAAAAGAGAATGCCCTCTACTACCTGAGTCAAAGATTACTTCCAACAGAAATTCTCTATCCAGCAATTGAGAAACATTGCCTTGCCTTAGTCTTTGCAGCACAAAAACTAAGGCATTACATGCTTTCTCATCAGGTCAGTCTGATTTCCAGTGTCAACCCCCTACAATATCTTATGACCCGGCCCACGTTGTCAAGACGTCTGGCTCGTTGGTCTATGATATTGTTACAATTTGAAATCACTTTCATTCCCCTGCGTGCTGTGAAAGGGCAGGCCGTCGCCGACTTCCTTGCGGCACACCCGCTATCGGCGAAATCTCCTCTAAACGATGATTTACCTGATGAGTAAATCATCAGTTTTGAGGAATCCAATGCTCAAACCTGGGAAATGTATTTTGATGGTGCAGCATCCTCTCAACGGGGCAAAACACCTCAATCCACTATTTCTGGAAAAGCTGGAGTCGGTCTGGTTTTCATAACACCAGATAAGGGAATGATGCACTTTTCCTACCATTTATCAGAACCTTGTACGAACAACGAAGCTGAGTATGAAGCTTTGATAACTGGTTTGGAACTTGTAATCCTAATGGAGATTAAAGAGATTAAGATCTATGGTGACTCTCAACTGGTGATCAACCAAGTTGCAGGGACCTATAAGGTTTTGAATCCTAAACTCTTGAAATATCACCAATACACAATGCACCTACTCGAGAAAATTCCCATTGTAACTATGTATAGGGTTCCTCGTGGAAGCAATTCCTCGGCGGATGCCCTAGCAAAGCTTGAAAAGGAATTTGCTTATCCAGAAGAAGACTTCATCCCTATAGAAGTTCAGGGTCGTCAAGTCCTGTCCCCTGTAGATATGGAGTACCTCAATAATCAATCCTCCCAGGTCCTTTCTACATCTTCAGCAGTTGATGAAGAAGAAGATTGGAGACAACCAATAATTAAGTATCTGCAAGAAGGCAAGCTTCCCCATGACAGGTCTCTTGCCAATCAAATTAAGAAACGTGCCCTATCATATGCACTAGTCAACGATACGTTGTACTGACGATCGTTCGATCAGATGTGGCTCCGTTATTTAGACAAACGAGAGGCCCTGAAGATCGTTAACGAGGTCCATACTGGACTGTGTGGTGCTCATCAATCGGGTCCTAAGATGAAAATGAAAATCAAAAGACTTAGTTACTACTGGCCTACGATGATTGACGATTGCATGAAAATTACAAAATGTTGTCATCAATGCCAGGTTCATGGTGTGGTTTTACATCAACCGCCTAATGTGTTGCATCCAACGATAGCCTCGTGGCCCTTCGAAAGTTGGGGTACGGATATCGTCGGGCCAATTGACCCTCCTTCTTCAAGGGGCCATCGCTTCATCTTAGCAGCGACTGATTACTTTTAGAAGTGGGCAGAAGCAGTCCCACTAAGAATTGTAACATCACACCATATAATGAAATTCTTTCGTGACCATATCGTGTATCGATTCGGCGTGCCTCGTAGAATCATATCCGATAATGGGTCCGCTTTCAAGTCTACAAAAATCAATAACTTTGCAAGTCGCCGCAGTATTGATTGGAGATACTCAACGATCTATTACCCACGGGCTAATGGATTGGCTGAGGCCTTCAATAAAACCCTGGTACAAATCATCAAAAAGACCCTAGATGACAATAAACGTCAGTGGGATGAGAGATTAGTGGAAGCTTTGTGGGCCTACAGGACCACATATCGAACCCCGACCCAATCCACACCGTTTGTACTAGTGTATGGATCCGAGGCCGTACTCCCTCTAAAAATTCAAATCCCTTCGCTCAGAACTGCAGTCCAGAATCAAATCACAACAGAACAGAATGCACAACGTCGACTTGAAGAACTTGAGGGTCTTGAAGAACTTCGTCTCCAAGCCCAGCAAAATATAGAACTCTATAAAGCCAGGATGGTTCAAGCTCATGATAAGTTAGTGCGACCTAGAACCTTCCGAGTAGGCGACTTGGTCTTGGTTCTTTGGAGGCCTATCTTAGCCCACCGAAAGCTCGGTGTGAAGTTTGAACCAACCTGGGAAGGACCCTTCATAGTGGAAACAGTCTACGAAGGAGGCTCGTATCAGCTAGTGGATTGTAAAGGAGATCACCCAATGCTCCCTGTAAACGGGCGATTCCTGAAAAAATACTATGCTTGATGTAGCTCGAATTTCGAATCAATAAAATTTTCAAATTTTGAATCTATTCAGCTCAATTTTGTCCAAGTTTTTCAAAATTCGAAATCAAATTCAAGATGAATCAAAATCAAATCAACTTTCAAATTCAAATTCTTTAAATTTAAAAATAAGTCAAACCAAATTCAAAATACATCACAAATCCAAATTTGTCAAATCAAAATTCAAATTCAAACACCTTCAAATTCAAAAATCTTCAATCAATTCAAATTCAAAAATCATTCAATTCTCAAGTTCCAGAATTCAAATCTGATCCTCTATGTAGAACAAGTTTTCTCTACATATGATCATCCAGATTCGATCCTCTGTATAGAGCAAGTTTCCTCTATACATGATCATTCCAGACCCGATCCTCTATATAGAGCAAATTTCCTCTACATATGATCATCTAGATCTGATCCTCTGTATAGAGCAAGTTTCCTCTATATACGATCATTCCAGACTCGATCCTCTATATAGAGCAAGTTTCCTCTATACATGATCATCCAGATTCGATCCTTTATATAAAGTAAGTTTCCTTTACATACGATCACTCCAGACCCGATTCTGTGCGAAGCAATGCTTCCTTCTCACAGGATCATCCAGCTTTCTTTTCCTTAAGGTTAGATGTGAGTCATCGTGCTTTCTATCCTTAGGATTAGATCCGCTAGTGGTGGAGTACGCCCTTCGTGGCACCATCCTAGCTTCTTCTAGTTATCTTTTCCTTAAGGTTAGATGTGAGTCATCGTGCTTTCTATCCTCAGGATTAGATCCGCTAGTGGTGGAGTACGCCCTTCGTGGCACCATCCTAGCTTCTTCTAGTTTTCTTTTCCTTAAGGTTAGATGTGAGTCATCGTGCTTTCTATCCTTAGGATTAGATCCGCTAGTGGTGGAGTACGCCCTTTGTGGCACCATCCTAGCTTCTTCCAGTTGTCTTTTCCTTAAGGTTAGATGTGAGTCATCGTGCTTTCTATCCTTAGGATTAGATCCGCTAGTGGTGGAGTACATCCTTCGTGGCACCATCTTAGCTCCTTCCAGTTTTCTTTTCCTTAAGGGTAGATGTGAGTCATCGTGCTTTCTTTCCTTAGGTTTAGATCTTCTAGTGATGGAGCACGCCCTCTGTGGCACCATCCTAGATTTAAATCCAGATCCGATTCTGTGCGAAGCAATGCTTCCTTCTCACAGAATCATCCAGCTTTCTTTTCCTTAAGGATAGATGTGAGTCATCGTGCTTTCTTTCCTTAGGATTAGATCTACTAGTGATGGAGCACGCCCTCTGTGGCACTATCCTAGATTTAAAATCCAGATCCGATTCTGTGTGAAGCAATGCTTCCTTCTCACATATTCATCCAGTTTCTTTTTCTTAGGATTAGATGTTTCTTTCCTTAGGATTAGATCTACTAGTGATGGATAACACCCTCTGTGGCACCATTCTAGTTTCAAATTTCAAAATTTTAAGTCTGATCTCCTATAGGAAGTAATACTACTTTCCTGTGAGATCATCCAGTTCTCTTTTCCTCAGAATAAGTATTCTCCCTCTCTTAGGATCAGACTCCCCAGTGATGGAATAAGTCCCCCGTGGCACCGTCCTGGAATCAATTTCAAATTCTAAAATCTAGTTCTCTCTTCCTTAGGGTAGGTTATTCTCCTTCTTTTAGGATTAGACTCCCCAGTGATGGAGTAAGTCCTCAATGGCACTGTCCTGGAATCAATCTCAATCAAGCTTTCTTTTCTTTTGGGCTAGGGATTTCTTCCTTCCCTTAGGATTAGATCTACTAGTGGTAGAGTACGCTGCCTCAGCAATACCCTAGTATCATTTCAAATTCAAACTTCTAGGGCTAGGATCTCCTTCCCTTAGTATCTTTTCAAATTCAATCTTCCTAGGGTTAGGTTTTCCTTTCCCTTACAATCAAATCCAGATTCAAACCTATATAGTTAGGAGTTCTTCCTTCCTATATGATACCCCAGATTTTTCTACTCTTTTAGGGATAGATTCTTCCCTTCCCTTAGGATCAGATCCACTAGTGGTAGAGTACGTTTTTCCTAGCACTACCCTAGTATCTATTTAAACCTTAATTCCCCAGGGATAGACTTTTCATTCCCTTAGGATCAAAACTCTAGACTTGACCATTTTATTCGGTCAACGCCAATATGTGTAATAGAACAACATTCTATCACACATATTGGGGGTCCATTTATTGACCTCATTTTTGTATGAGGTCAGTAGGACCCATCTAGACCCCAGATCAATACAATTTAAGACCATTCTAGACTCTAGGATTTTCCTAGATTTTTATCCCTAGGATCTGTTCTAGACCCTAAGATTTCTTCAAATTAATCCAGACCCTAGAATCTACTCTAGATCCTAGGATTTTGCCAGACTCTAGATCATATGATCTTCTTAGACCCTAGGATCTATTCTAGATCTTAGGATCTTTCCTAGATTTCAGATCTTAGGATCATTCTAGACCTCAGGATCCTCCTAGAACCTAGATCTTAGGATTCTTTTAGATCCTAAGACTCTTCTTAGAACCTAGGATCTTCTTAGAATCCAAACTTTAGGATCTACTCTAGCTCCTAAGATTCTTCTAGATCCCAAACCTTAGGGTTTCCTAGACTCTAGGATCTTCCCAGACTCCAGTCCCTAGGATCTATTCTAGACCCTAGGATTCCTTTAAGCTGATCTGGACTCCAGGACCTATTCTAAACCCTAGGATTCTTCTAGATCAATCTAAGCTTCAATTAAATCTAGAATTAATTCAAACCCAATCATTCAAACTCAAAATTCAGTTCAAAACCAGAAATCCAGATCAAATTCCAAGGCCAAAGGCCTAAGTCCTAAAAGCCTTTTCCAATGAATCTTTAAATATTTCAAAACCCTATCAAATGACCTCTGATTCAAGGTCTGTCTATTCCACACTGATGTGACATGTCTCTAGAGACAACCCTCCAAATTTGAGCTCATTCTGAGGTCTCTAACCCCAGAAACTGAATTGAAATCCAAAGGCTGTAAAACCTTCAAATATTTATAGTCTATGCTACTGGATCTGCCACCCAGTGGATTTTGATCCTGGAGCTTTCTCCAAAGCCTCCAATCACCTCCAGACCCTTGATTATAACTCATTGAGTAATAAACTGTATTTTGTTGGACTCAGTTTGACCCTTAGTCGACCAGGGGTCAAAATGACCAAAATACCCCTATGAGGTGTAAATGGTCACCTGAACCAAATGAGCTCTAAATCAAATGTAGTCACTTCCAGTAAGTTTCAAATATTAAACCAAACCTTTTGGACCCACTTCCAGCCCCTAGGTCAACCTGGTTGACCAAGTCAACCTAGTTTGACCAAACAAGCCTTTATGGGTCAAAATACATCATTTTGACCAAATAGCCTCCCCAGACCTTGGGACCACCTCCATTGGTCTCCAAATATCATGTCAAATCTGTTGAACCCATTTCCAGACCCTGGACCCACCTGGTTGACCAAGTCAACTAGGGTTGACCTAAATGGCCCATTAAGGCCCCAAATAGGTCATTTTGACCAAATGACTTCTCCAAACATTGAGACCACCACCAATAGACTCAGAATATCATCCTGAATTGGTTGTACCCAATCCATGATCTTGGGTCGACCTGGTTGACCAAGTCAACCTAGTTGACCCATTAAGCCCATTAAGGGCCTAAATAGGACATTTAACCCAGATGACCATTTTGATCCTTCAAAATATCTCCACTAGACTCCAAACATCAAATCAAATTCATTGAGCCCAACTCTTGGCTCTGGGTCAACCTGGTTGACCAAGTCAACCTAAGTTGACCACTTTAACCCTTAAGCTTTTACACATTGAATCAAACCCTTAATCAATTTCAAATTTATTCAAATTAATCTAATCACCCTCCTTAGGGATTTAAGTTTGATTAGACCTTTGACCTAGTCAATAGTTGACTTGGTCAACTAAGTCTAAGTCTGGTCGAAATTGATTTTGTTTGAGTCAAAATGATTTCAATCATCTAAACTTAACTCCTCTAAATCTCCAAACCCTCAAATTCACCCTCTTTGATGTCTTGAACATTCCCAAGTTTACCATGAGTT
This sequence comes from Dendrobium chrysotoxum, assembly GCA_019925795.1. Classification (NCBI taxonomy): domain Eukaryota; kingdom Viridiplantae; phylum Streptophyta; class Magnoliopsida; order Asparagales; family Orchidaceae; genus Dendrobium; species Dendrobium chrysotoxum. Next base: position 14,961,758 of record CM034311.1, read on the forward strand.
AAGTTTTGGTCAAAGTTGACCAAGTCAACTAAAACCCAAGCTTGGTCAAACTTAACTCAATTGAATCAAATCAAGGTTTATGATTTAATCAAACCCTCTAAAATGTTAAAATCATTCTATTACATACCTTGAGTCATCTTAAACTCATTGCAAGTCAAATCATGCATTATTTGACTTGGTCAAACTCTTACATTTGGTCAAATCATTTTAAACCCCTTCCATATGCCTTCAAGCTCAATCTTTAGGCTTTAGATTTTCTTTAATTCATTATTCTAGCACTCAATCCCCTCCCCATGCCACCTCAGCATCCACATGGCATAGGGACCAGTCAAACGGTCAAATCAAGGGATTAGAGTAGTCAAACTTGGTCAAATGACCTCCTAAGCCTAATCTCCTCTAATCTAAATCCCTCCAGCAACTTTAACAAACTCTGGAAGCTTCCTAAAACTTATCCTAGCCTTTAGATTAGGATCCTAAGGCCCCCATCATTCCACATGTCCAAATGAAGACAAAAGCACCTTTCCATGTGGATGTCCTTGTGTACCTTGATCCCCTCTGCTCCCAACTACCCCCTTTACACTTGGCAACATCAGGGTAAGTTTCTAAAGCCATCAAGACCGTCCAATTAGCTTGTGGACGTTTGAATAGGGGGAAATCCCCATTGAGAGATTCATTCGAACCCTAGCCCTCTCTCACTTAACTCCAGCTCTCAAGTCCTACTCTCAGTTGGTTCGAGCTTTCCAGATATCCTCCCACTTATTTCCATCCCAAACCAGCCGGTCAAAGCCGCTGCCGGCAAGCTTCCCGATGAGCTCAAGTCAAGATCCGTCCAAGCCTCGAGATGACCGATCAAGACGTTTTCGAGCTTGGATTTCTTCTACACATTTGAGCGAGGACAGTCTACAAGCTCAGAGATTCAAAAAATTTTCAAATCCATCGGTTAATTTCTCCTAAAACTCTAAACCTAGGTTAGCACACTTAGGAGAAATTAGCATTTTATTAAGTGCTTATTTAATATTTTAAAAACGTCCACATAGTTTCTGTTCATGAGTTTAATTTAGGTTCAAAATTTTATCAGATTTTATCCATTATATTGAGAGAACGAGCCGAATCTTTAATCCCAGGTCTGGTTTCATTAACGCATGAACTGGGCATTATTTGAGCCGTTGATTTTAAGATCAACGGCTCTGATCGAGCCTTCCCGTGGAATATTCAAACTGCGTCGTTTCATCCGCTGTATTGATCTCCGTCCAGATCTATTTGGACCGTTGATCAAAACTGCGGGATTGAAATCCCGCCGTTTGATCTCTCCACGCGAAGCCAGAACCGCGGATCAAATCTCGTCCATTGATTCTTTAAGACGGATGATCCAGCGGCGGGCGATACTCGCTGCCGCGGATAAGTGAAAACGCATGGGACCCATGCGTTTTCCAATCAGCAGGTAATGATTGCCCGCCGCCGCCATGTTTTGGATCGGCCTACCACACGTCGCCACGCGTACCAGCGCCGCCGCCGTGTTTTGGATCGGCCTACCACACGTCGCCACGTGTACCAGCGCCGCCGCCGCCGTTTAAAATTTTAAATTAATTTTAAATTTAGTATTTTTTAACTATTTAAAAATCTAGAAAGTTATAAAAATTATTAAAAAAATTAATTTTAAATTATAAAATTTTATATTATATATTATAATTCTTATAAAATTAAATACTTCAATTTAAAATTAATATTATTTTAAATATATTTTAAATCATGTTAAATATTAAACTTTAATTCCTTTAAATTTAAAATTTTAATTAAATAATAATTAAATTATTATATAATATTTTTTTTATAAAAAAAAAATTATTTTTTTAAGTATTCATCTTAAAAAAAAAAAATTTATTCCAGATATTTATTTGCATTTTTTTAGTTAATTCAAAGTATACTATACATATACAAATTTATATATATGTATACAATCTTTAATTAATTAACGATTTAAACATGTAATTAACGTTTATTTAAGATTGATTTTAAATACAAGTTAAATAACTTTAAAATTTCAGAAATATTAAGTTTTAAATTAATTTGATTTAAAATTCATTTGATTATTAATTAGTTTTAAATTTGATTTTGAAATTCATTTAAATAGCTAAAACTTTAAAAATTTAAAATAAATTCAAATAAAATAAAAAAAATACAAATGATACATTAAATTTTTCAGAAAATTAAGAATTCTAATTTAAAATTATTTTAAGATTTAAAAACTTAATTCATTTTAATTACTTAAATATTTTAATATTTAAATAATATTTAATTGAATATTATATTAAATATTTTGAAATTTAAATGTTATTTTTAAATAATTCTTAAAAATTAGAGAACCTCTCAAGTATTTTAAAATTAATTTAAGTATATTTTTAAATTATTTTAATTTTAAAACCTATTTATATATATATAGTAATATATATCTATATGTATATTTCAAAGTTATTTTAAAATTATATTTATTTAAATTTTGATCATTGAGAGGTCCTTTGAAATTTCAAACCTAGATTGAGCTTGATTGAATAGAATTTGTGGAGAACGATGATTAATCAATGAATAATTACTTTATTAATTATTCATTGATTAATCCTTTATTTAATTGAGCTTTAAATTGATTTGCATGTTTAGGACATACACACACACCACTTAGTTTAAGGCTCTCCTAGATTTAGGATTTGATTGTATTTGCATGTTTATTTATGCATTTGCCAAGGGTTAGTTGAACTTTAATTAAAGCCTATTAAACTTAATGACATCATTAAGGACAATAATTAAGGACTTTGGTTAGAGAATTTAGAATAACTCTAATAATTATGATACACTTCAAATTGACTTAAAACTCAAACCATTTGAACATAGTGACACCCTCAGCTCATAGGAAAATACCCACTGGATTTTGAAATCATTAAGCCCCTTAATTAATTTAATCAAAATCAACCCTTAATTAAGCCATCAAACCTTCCAGAAATTGTAATAAATCCAATTTAAATCCATAAATTACAAATAATATCTCAAACTGATCAGAATTGAACACTTAATCAATAAAAAATAAAAGCCCTTTGACTAGAATTCAAAATTAAGTTTAATTTAAGTTTAATTGAAATTTAATATTTAATTAATGTAATTAATTAAAAATAATTAAAAATTCCAAAAATTTCTCAAACACTTGGGGATCACTCCTTAGGTCATTCCTGACCTTTGGAGTTGATTTCAAGGAGTTTGGAGGTCATTTGGATTCAAATCCTAAAAAGGGCCTTAATTAAACAATTTTAAAAATTCAATAAATACTCAAAACTTCAAAAATTCATAACTAATTCAAAGAAACTCCAAATTGAGCAAACTCAAAGGCATACAACTCATCTTAAGGTCTAATATTTATTAAAAATATTAAGTTTCCAGAAATCAATCAAATTTGAAAAGGTCAACTTTTGGTCAAACTTAGTTCAAATTCAAGTCAAAACTTCAAACCTTCATAATAAAATGTAGAAAAATTCAATTTCAGTGTACTTACTATCTAACTGATCGTATTAAGGTTTAGTATTTTAATAAAATATTAAATTTTCAGAAAACCCTTTAAATCAAAAAGTTAACTTTTAACCCTTAAATTAAATCATTAAAATAATCCAAAATATTCCCAAAATTCAATAAATCCTCAAAAATTCCAGAAAACACTAATTCAAACTTAAAACCAGCAATCAATAAATTTGAATAAAATTTATTAACTCTCAAATATTAATTAAACTTAAATCTCTTAATTATACCGGGTACCACTGCGTAACCCAGGCCTACGAGACTATTAAATTAGCCCCAAGGAAGGTGAAATAAACTTCACAGCCTTGGTGTGCAACAAAGGTGGTACCCCACAAACAATTAAAATCAAATTTAAAATTAATTTCAAGTCAATAAGATTTAAATTCAAATTAAATCTCCCTCAAGTCTTTCAACCAACCAGAACTTTAAATAACTTCAATCAAATGCCTATTTAGGATATATCAAAGCCACACAGCCTACCTCACACACTTTAGATGGTTTGCTAGGACAACCAACTCTAGTCTTAGGCTAGGCCGGTGTTTACTTTTTTGCTACTTGCGTGTGCCGGGTTTTCTGTGGTTTTCATTGCATGTTGGTTGCTAGATTTAAGTAATTAATGTTAATGTGATTGTTTATTTATTTACTACACTCTGTGATGTAAATGATTGTGTGTTAGATCTACCCTTAGGATATGGATGATTTATACTAATCTAATCTTATGCAGGTGGCCATGTTCATACATGGCATTTAAAATTAAATGGGGCAAAATCATAATTATTAAATTGCACAGGTGCTAAGCATGCTAAAACCCCCTTTAAAACTAAAAGAGCATGACCAAGTGTGGCTGGTTTGAGCATTTTTAATTTTTTAATGTATAACTGCTTGGGATGTAAATATAACTACCGATTATTAGGATAACCCTGCAGGTGATTGAGTCTAGATTTTTCAATTTTAATTAATATAATTTGAGATGATATTTGAGTTGTAAATATTAAGTGCTTTGAGATTGGGATGTTTAAACATCCAATTTGGAATCCAAAGAGAAAGGAACATCCTTTAGGGGAGAGTTCCTATCCATTTGGAGATCCAAATTAGGATGAAATTTAAATATCTAAATAGAAAAGATAACACCCCTATTCAGGGGGAGTTTCTTTTCATTTGGATATCCAGACCCGACGATTCAAGGAGTTCCAAGAAGACGAAGAAGTGAAGAATGTGAAGCATCTTAAATTTCAAAGTCACTTGAGTCTTAGGAGTAGAATCTGGGTTGTAGTCAGTGGTACCCGGCCACTTTACTTTCCTGCAGACCATGGGTTGTATAATTAAGGGCACTCGCCTATGGACTTTCATTTTGAATATTTAATTAATTATTTAATTAATTTGATTGATGTGATGATTGCGATTAGGGACCAGCATGCTTTTAGTAATTTATTTGGCGCTCTTGCATGTCGATTTTGATTTAGCCTGGAACCCGATCGGAGGCTCGTGAGGGTACGGTCATTAACTATTTTTATTTTAACTAAAATTTAAAAACTTTAGGCTCAGATAGAAACTCTAACGATTTTAAGAAGTAAGCCCGGACTCGCCGGGGGTTTTTGATGCATTCATATTGACTTTTCTCATCCGTGTTAGGCACAACCCCGCCTGCGGGTTTTGGCAGACCACCTGACCTATTAGGGTGCAGTTCTGTCCAAGGGGATGTTATGCAATCTCTAGGATAAAACCTATTTTTTAAGCCTGATTTTAAAATTGCTTCATTTTGATTTAAGCATTTCATCGAGTCAACTAGCATGCATCGCATTAGTAACAAATTAAAATTGAGTCTAATTCTTAATTACATTTTTATTCAGACATTTCACCCAATATATGTTAAGGGGTCAATTAGGATCTGCTCTAGATGTCGACCCCAACTCCTCAAACTCAATCTTAAATAACATCCTTAACCACTCTTTCATCAAGACTTTGACTCATGGTTTTTAAAAGCGTTTAGGTGGTTTAGCTGGCTCCCCAATCTAGGCCAGGGTAAGTCCAGGATTGCATCGCATTAGCTAGGTTCTAGGTCACTAATTCTCAGTACCCATTTTATACTTAGGTTCTGAGGCATGTCTTCAATCTTAAGACCTCAATCTTCCGGGAATCTGATTCCCACCTTCTAATAAAATTGACCACTTAAACATTAAATCCCTTTCAATCAAATTCAAGCCCAACACTTAGGATAGTTTGGGGTGTTTCTGAAGTAATTCAGAATCTCAAAACACCTCCTACCCTTCTTTCTTTGACTCCAGAAATAAGTGTTCAATCTTGAACCAGTCCCTGTTGAATTTCCAACCCTTAACCTCCTTTGATATCAATCTTTGAATTCTTAAATAAAATTCGTATCGCTATTTTAATCGAGAGTGTTCGTAGGAAATTTTCTGATTTCCTACGATGTAATTAACTACGAGGGCTTGCGCTCGTAGGAGATTTAGAAACCCAAACCAGATTTTCAAAATTAAGTTTTCAAAACCTTTAATTGATTATCTTTGAGAAATCAAACAAAAAATGGCGATCATTATTGTCATGTTCAAATAATTAACCATAAGTGATATCTTCTTCTTTTGGGATGATATATCATTTGTTGATGTAATTTTGAATATGAAATCAACGATACTCTATCTAGATTATCGTAGCCAGATATCTGATTGAACTTCATTTTTGATTCTTTGGGATCATATGTAGTTCCCTCCTAAATCAAGCTACGATATTCAGGATCGTGTTTGAAATTCTAAATTTGAACCCATTAGGAGATTTTATCTCTACCTTTCGAGATAGTATATTATCACTAATGGATGTTCAATTTTCAGAATTCAAATTTAAAAATTAATTTTGAATTATTCCCAAAGATAATTAATCTTTTTCAAAACATATATTTTTCAATCAAACAAACTAATATATTTTCTTAATCACAAATAGGACATTGCTCAGAAAGTTTGGAGCTATTTTTTTGAGGTGGCTAACAAAGGTAATTTCAATTTCAATAGTGACATTTTGTCTATTTTAAAGTATTGGTTGACTAATACTAAATGCCACATCTACAACTTAATGCTGATCCTTATTATGTGGTTTCTTTGGAGGGCTAGAAATGATGCCAAAGAAAATGAGATTAGGATGGATACTAATCAAATTATTGCAAATGTTAGAAATAAAATTTTGCAACTTTATTATGTTAATCTTATTACTGTTAATAATTTTAGGAATTGCTTAGATATGGATTCACAGTTGGGCATATCCATTGATTGTGAGCCGTTAGTTAAAATTGAGAGAATAGTGAGGTGGATCAAACATCCCCCTCATGTCAAACTTAATTCTGATGGTTCGATTGGGGCCTCTTTTATGGGTGTGGGTGGCATTATTTATAATCAGTATGGTGGTGTTATAGCTGCTTATACTGGTTTGTTAAATCTTTGTAACGTGATTACTATCGAGCTTATGGGTTTATCCCATGGCCTTGACATTTTCCATAGATATGGGATTATGCATGTGTCAATTGAGGTGGATGCTTTGCTGTTAATTCAGATCATTCAAAATGAGGTTCCTCGCAATCCTCAAAATTTTTATATTATTAGAAGAATTAAACATTCTCTTTTAGCCCTTAATTATTCTATTTCTCATATTTATCGTGAGGGTAATTCTTATGCTGATTGGTTGGCCAAATTTGGGAGTCATCTTGATGTAATCAAGGAGTTTGATGCTACTAAATTACCTCCTTTCTTGACAGGTTTGGTGAATTTGGACAAACTTGGGTTACCTTATATCTATATTGGTTGATGGTTTATGTGTTCGCATTTTTTATTGTCTTTGTACTTGGTTGGTTCTCTGTTTTGGATTTCTATTTTTTATGCTGGGACCTATTACGTCCATCATCCGGCTTTGTATAATGGTTTTTATGTTTTTAGGTCTCCCTTTCAGTCATTTTTGTTGGGTGTTGGTTGGTGCTATTTGCTAGATTAGCTTCACATTTTGTGATTATTTTGATTATTTGTTAGGGATGTCTTTCGTGTTGGGTGATTTTTTGTTTTTGAAGTTTGTTATTTTGTTGATCGGGTTTCTCTGGTTGGTCTTTTTCTGGGTTATTTTGCTGTTGATTCTGTTATGTGTTCAAAAGGAGGGGTGGTGGTTAGATGGGTCTTTAGTTCCTTATTTTCTTTGTTTTGGGTTTCTGTTTGGTGTTCTGGGTACTGTTCGTTTGTTCTTCTGGCTCTCAATTATTCTTTTTCTCTGTTTGGTTGGTTAGGTTTTTCTTAGTAATGTTTGTTATGTGTCGGTTGGTGCTCTTGTCTCGCTTGGTTCCACTTTATGTGGTGGTTTTGTGTTTGGGGTTTTGAAGCCTATGGTGTGGCCGATCGGGGTTCTAGCTCTGGTTATTCACCTATCTAAGATGTTGTGTTGCTCTTTTGGGTGTGTTGCTGGGTGGTGCTATCACCTGGGCTTTGGGTGGTATTTTTTCTGGATGGGCTATTGTTATGTTCTTCATAATCATCATATTCGGGTCGTGGAACTTACTTTCTGGTAGGCCTTCTTTCGGCTCATTTTCTGACATTTTTGGCTTTGAGGAGTGGTTTTTGGTGGTTGGTGCTTGGTTATTGCTTGTTTACCAGTCGAATGTGTTACTTATCAGCTGGATTAGATATGATTTTTTATCCAGATTTGTCTTTCAAGGGGTTGTTGGTTTATGTTATATTTGCAATGCGAATATTCTGGGTATTTGGGTTGCTAGCTTATCTAGTTATGTCCATTATATCTGTTTAATTTTAATTAATCATACTTTTACTTCTACTCTCCTTGCTGCATTATTTTCTTGGGTTGGAGTTCTGTTCTTTTGCAGTTATGAAGCTGGAGGATTACGATGGTGTGGTTGATTTTTTTTGAAGAAAGATTGTGTTGATTAATTACTTTTGGATCTTTCTTTTTTGGGTACTTGCTCCGTGCCGCCCAAGATTGTATCTGGGCAATTTTGTATTTTGGAGTAGTACGGGACTTTCGACTCGTAGGTTTTCTTTCTTTAATTTGTGTAGCTCTTCAAGCATTAGTAAGTTGATGGTCTCTCTAAGGACTTTATAATTTTTTATTTATATTAACACGTAGGCCCCTCCCGGGGTTTCTCCTATAAAAAAAACATTGAATAACAATTTTATTTTCGGATTTTAATTTTTTATTTAACAATTAAAAAACTATTTTGAATACGGTAACCTTATGAACATAGTGCTATGGTAATTTATTTTACTTAATCTTATTACATCTAAATTAAAAATTATGAATAACCTAAATTTTTCAATAAAATATTGAAATACAATCTTAGTTTCAATCTTATTAAATAATTTTGAATTACTTTTAAAAATTTATATATAGATAACTCACTATATTAGAAACTCTCAAAATAGCCTTAATTTTTTTTAAATGTAGTTATAATGTAGTAAATAAAAAGTGATTATAGTTAGCCATCGTTTTTGTTGTAATAATTTTTTATATGTTGGCAAGAATTTCAACTATTAATGAATTGCTTAAACAATTCATCTTTTCTAGTGAATAAATGTTCAATAAAATCAATTAGCCCTTCCTGTCATTATTTTTTCCCTAAAAGTTTGTCGTTTGTGTTCACATTTTCATTAAATAAATAGAAAAAAACTCAAACTTTTCTATTTTTAAACAATTTCTTTGCTCCTAATAAACTGTTAGTCTAAGTACTAAACATAAAAAATATTTAATATCATTGAAATACTATACTACCATTAATAAACTTAGAGTCTTTTTAGGACAACTGTAATTTTTTATAGAGATGATTATGAAGTTATTATTGAAAAAGTATTTTTTTTAAATAAATATTTAAAATATATTATTTCTAAAAGGTTGGAAAATAACTTTCTTGCTTTTACCTTACATAAGTTGATCTGATTGTAAAAAATTAACATTCTATCACAAAAATATTTTTAAAAACAGCATGAAAGCGTTAGCCAAATGAAAGTATGTTTGAGGTCTGAAAGCAAAACAGTTAGAAAGTTGCTCCATGCAAACTTTTACATTTGGGTTTGTAATTTAAAAATTTTAACTAGTGAGGCAATAGTTATTTGATAGTTTTATGAGAGATATCTAGGTTTCGTTTGGGATGGCTTTCATATTGCTTTTAAGGAAGTTTTTTAGTATAAAAATTTTAATTTTTGTAAGCAGTAAGAAAGCCGTCTTAAAGGAATCCTTAGTGCCTATTTAAGATGGTTGTAGCTTTTCGTTATGATGGTTGTAAAGTTATTATGAGAAAAATAACTTTTTTTTTAAGCTACTTTAAAAGAAACTTTCAAACTCATACATAAATTTTTTGAATGCAGCAAAAAAATAAAAGCCAAATAGAACTAAAATTACGGTTTTGAAAAATAAAACATTAATAAAATTATCCTAAACAGAGCCTTAATTTCTCATTTGTGTTTAGGAGCTCAATCTTTTTTCGTGAACTTCAACTTGATTAATAAAAATCATCTCTTATCTTAGTGAGGCAATAGTCGTTTGCAAATAGAATTCAAAGAAATGGTCGCGTTCTCACATTATAAATTATTTAACAACATATTTTAATAATAATTTTAAAATACGGGTTTATATATAAATATAGCCATTCTGTATTGAACTAATAATCGGCTACAGCTACACGTAACAGAAATGGTCAATAAAATAAGATGTAGAAAAAAAAAAAAAAAATTCCTGCCCTATCCACACGCAAATGGCAGATTGACTGATCCTTGATTTTCTTTTCGTAGGCGCTATCACTCTCCTATAAATATTATTGCCCTTTAACTACCTGCACACCAAAGCAAATACAATCTAGCTTTCATAGTCATTCCCATTCAGAACGTGCCTTCCTCTCTCTCTCTCTGAACAAGCTAAGGACTAACATGAAGGTTGCCTCTGAAATTTCCTTTTCCAATAATGGTGAGGAGTTCAGTCGCCTTTTCTCCCGCATTGATGTGGATGGGGATGGTAAAATTTCTCAAACAGAATTTCAGCTTCTTATGATGAGAACTACTGGAGAGAAACTTAGCTCGGAGGATGTCGAGGCTATGCTCCAATATGCGGACTCGGATGGAGATGGTTTTCTTGATATGGAAGAGTTCATGGCAGTGGCAGGCATTATTGATGATGCGTGTCATGAGGTGGAAACAAAGAAAGAAGAACAGTACTTGAAGGAAGCCTTCAGTCATTACGAGATGGATGATCATCAAGGCTTCATCAACGCCAAGAGCTTGAAGAGGATGTTGAGTCGGTTGGGTGCATCGAGGCCAATCGAGGATTGTCAGTCTATGATTTGTCGGTTTGATCTCAATAGAGATGGCTTGCTTAGCTTCGACGAGTTTAAGGTCATGATGATGCTTTGATGGCTGAGTTGAAATATCTCATCTGTACATGTCTATTTATTTATTTATTTTTCTAATCAACATTTGTTTATATTATGTTTAGTTTTTTTTTCCTACGTTGTACAGATTCAATTTTTGTGGTTTATGATACGGGACAAGATCAAGTTTTCATCTTATTAACATTTTTTTAAGCAAAAGAAAAAATTTCATTAATAAAAAAATATAAAATAGGCATGCAAAAAAAAAAAATAATGAAAGCATCAAAAATAAATGAAAACCTTGAAAACAGCTAACGAGAACTTAGAGATCTAAACAACTCTTGAGCTTCACCTAACAATAGATGCCAATGATTACATTATTGGCTACCACATTTGCTTGTCAATTGTCACCCAATGATCATCTTCTTAGCACCATCGCATGGCTTATGTCACCCAATCATCATCATTGTCCATCATTACCCAACTATAATTTATTATCCATATATAGTCTACCGACTACATTCTTCTGGTCATCATCATTTGACGCCAATGCATGTCAACTTCATCCCCCACCATCAAGAATAATATTGACACATACCATTAGCTATAAGGCTGATGCACATAGTTTCCACAAACGACAATGCTCACCAACTTCATTGACCCCTATCACTAAAAATGTCATCTCACATTAGCATAAGTAAGGCAATCCATTAGCTTCTGAAAGCTTGCCTTACATTCAGATGTATAGATTAAAGCTAATAACTTCTGAGTTAGTCAAGTTAGAGGTGTAGAAATCTGAGAAATCCCTTTTAAAATTTCCTATTATAATCTTCATGCCTAAGAAAAGACGTACATTCCTCATATACTATATTAGGCCTTAGAAAACCACCAACAACCTGAACTTATTATGGGTCTACAAAAATACTTGCACTACTGACCACATGTCCCAGAAAAGAGATGCTCTTCAACCAAAACTCACACTTAAAAATTTTTGTGTACAACTGATGTGGTCTTAAAGTGTCCGGAATAATCCTCAAATATTTTTTATGGTCTTTCCCAGAAGTAGAATATACAGGAATATCATCTATAAAAATAATAAAAAACTGATCTAGATATTCTCTAAATACTTGGTTCATCAAATCTATAAAAACTACTGGTGCATTAGTCACACCAAAAAATATGACTAAGAACTTATAATGTTCATATTTATTTTTGAAAGCAGTCTTCATCACATCAGTTTCTCTTACATTCACATGATAACATCCAGATCATAAATAAATCTTGAAAATCATAGAGGATCTAATAAGCTGATCAAATAGATCATCAATCAGTGGCAGTTGATATTTATTCTGGATAGTGATTTTATTCAACTCTCTATAATCAATATACATATGCATCGTATTGTCCTTTTTTTCAAATAGAATATGTGCTCCACACGAACACACTAGGATGAACAAAACCCCAATTAACTAACTCTTGAAGCTGCACCTTCAACTCCTAAAGCTCTTTAAGTGTCATTCTATATGGAGCATTGGATATATGGGCCATTCCCATTAACATATCAATACAAAACTAAATATCTCTATCCAAAGGTAAACATAGTAGTTATTCAAGAAAATTTTATGGAAACTCCTGCACTATTGGGACAAATATGACATGAATCTACCCTGCTATCCCAAACTGATGCTAAAAATACAATCAACCCTTTCTCCATAACATGTCTTCTTACACTGTAAAAAAGAAATATGATAGGACTCTTTGAACTCTCTGAAATAAATAAATCTCACAATCCAAAAATAAAGAGACCCACTTCTTCAAGTAATCAATCTGGACCTCATACCGACTTAATCAATCAATACCCAAAATAATGTTGAACTTATAAATATATAACAAAATCAACGTAGACTTTCACTTCTCATCACAAATTATACAGCAATAATAGCGACATCAAGCCTTTATCACATTACGTGGAGTAAGCTACATGAATCCTTTTTCTCTATTGTGTCCTGTTAAGAGTCAAATTTTCATTTAAATCTAATAAAGAAAGGTCATTTCAATTTTTTTCAAACGAAGTCTTTTAAGGTCTACCTCTACCTTTTTAAACATAGGTCAAATCTAATACATCTACTATCCTAACAGGGTCATTCGATCAAGGCCGATGTTTTACATGACTAAACCATCTAAGGAGACTCACTCTAATCTTATATGTCACTGGAACTAATCTAACCTCTTCCCGAATATGCTAGTTATGTATCCTATCTCTAAGAGTAAGTCAACTCATCCACATGAGCATCATCATCTCAACAACACTTAACTAAATATTATGATTCTCTTTTAATGGCTAACATTCTGCAAATAAAGCATTACAGGTATCACTACCATCTTATAAAATTTTCTTTTAAGATTGAGTGGTACTTTTCTATCACACTACAAACCCGAAGCATTCCTCTACTTCAACCATCCAACTTGAATTTTACTAATAATATCCCCATCTATTTCACCATCACTCTAAATAATAGACCCAAGATATCTAAAATGAGAACACTTATTACTGACTTGATCACTCTAAGTCACAAACCCTCCACTAGATCTATTACTACTAAATTTACACTCCATGTATTCAGTTTTAGATCTACTCACATGAAAACCTTTAGACTCTAAGGTTGACCTCCATAATTCAAGTTTTCAACTCCCTCTCAAGTCTTATCAACAAGAAGAATATCATCAGCAAAACGTTTACACCAAGGTACATCCTCTTGCAAATGTTTAGTGAGAACATCCATGACTAAAGTAAAAAAGATAAGGGCTTAAGCCTAATCCTTGATGTAATCCAACTAAAATAGGAAAATAATTGGTCAAACCACCTTGTGCTTGAACACAAGTAATAGTTCCTACATACATATCCCTAATGACTTGAATATAAGCATTATTAACCCTTTTATTTTCTATAACTCTCCATAGCACTTCTCCTATTTACTAAGTCGAGTGATATATATGTGTGATTATGGATATGTTAGACTAAGATATGATAGATGGACAGAGTGCTAGTCAGACAGAACTTATACATAGTACTACTTTTACAGCTAATTCTGATATAGTTTCGTAGTGTGCTAGTTTGATAGACCAGTTGATGGTTGAAGCAAAAGGAAAGTTCTGGTTGGTTAATCTGATGATGTGGCCAACATTTACAGATGTTTATGAGATTAAAACCTTGGAGATTTTAAGGTGTTATTGAGTCTAGTAGAGTAGAGGACATGTATAGAAGACTGGATAACATAATTGACGATATGTAGTGTCCTCCTAGGAGGAAGGTACTATTAACCATTTTTCTATTAGATGGATAGGATGAGTGTTAGTGGATGGCCCCGTAGGAGAAAAAGTTTTGGGGGAGACTGAACTTTCTAATTAGATGGGAGGAATTTTCATATGTGTTTTGATCTAAGTTAATAGCTCCTTTTACATGTTAACAGATTCAAGAAACTTTTCTTATATTAGTTCAGTTGAGTAATACCGTTATGAAATTTGAAATGGAATTTACTACTTTAGCCAGGTATGTTCAACAATTAGTTAGCACTCAAGAAAAAAAGTGATATATATTTCTTAGGGGATTACGAGATAGTCTCAGATAAATACTGGTCGTTTCATTTCATATTTTTTATTCCTTTGAGCTTATGTAGCAAGGCCTTCTGATTGAGAATGATTTAACAGTTACACATCAACAGTGGAGTGCTAGTAATAAGCATTTTGGCAGTGAGGCATGTAGAAATTGATTATTTGGAAATAAGATTAGACTATGAATTGGAGAGTCTAGGATAGGTGGATAGTCTATATCTATAGTAGTTTCTAGAAGTGGAAGCATGGCCAGTTCTGATTTTCTCAGTAAATCACCTGTGTGCCGTAGTTGTGGTAGACAACATTCTTATCAGTGTTACATGTTGACAATATAGTATTTTTGATACAGATAGGTTAGGAAAAGAGTAGTTGAGTGTCTAAATGTAGGATTTAATTAACACTCTAGCCCCACTTCGAGAGTTCAGCTAGATCTATAGGAAGATCGAGGAAAATTTTGGTTTGTACATTTTTAAGGGGCCAATTGATAGAGTTAATGGATATGGTTCTATAACAAGTTCTATAGTTGGGAGACCATCATACGGTTAGAGAGAGTCTGGTATTTCTATTACTCCATCTCTAATTCAAGCTTATGTGTATAGTTTGACTTTGTAGGGGGTTTGGAATACCCCAGATATTTTTACAGGTATGACTTATATTTTTTAACAGGCTTGGCGTATTTTATTTTATTATGGAGTCAATCATTCATATATTTTCTAGCATTATTTTTATTCATAACACTTACCATTAATTTTATTGCTTTCTTCCATGTCTGTTAATTTACCGACTGGAGATATGATAGCCAGTAGGGCCTATTTTTGTGATATTATAATTTGTGATAAGAAGCTAGTCCAAGAAATAAGAATTTGGATTAGATCTTAGAATGTAGGTTCTCTTATAGGAAAGTTAATAGAATTAATTGATATTACGATTCATAGAAAGAAAAATATTTTATGCATTTTAAAAACTAAATAGGTTGGAGAGAAGGCTAAGGAGATTGATAGTTTAGGATTTAAACCTTAGTATTTTGGTAGAAGTCGTACTAGAAATGGTGTAAGGGTGATTATAGATAAGTGTTTGAAGGATGATATTATAAAAATTGATAGAATTAGAGGTAGAATTAAGCTTTGAAGATTATTATTGATGCTAAGATTATTAATATTATATGTACTTATGCTCCTCAAATAGGTTTGAACATGTGTTTAAATTTAAAATTAAAATTTTGTAATGACTTAGAAGAATTAATTCAAAAGATTCCCTTGAAGAGAATTTTTATTAGATGATATTTAAATGGACATATTGGTAGAGAGGTACAAGATTTTAAAAGTATTCATGGTGGCTATGGGGTTGAAGTGACTAATAAATGTGGTAAGATTATATTAGATTTTACTCTAGCTTATGATTTTATAAATACTAGTACCTTATTTAATAAAAGAGATGAGCATCTCATAACTTATAAGAATTAATATAGTAAAACTCAAATTGATTATTTTATTATAAGAAAAATAGATTGTTTAGATTGTAAAGATTGTGAAGTTATTCCGAGTGAAAGTTTACGTACCAAACATCACTTATTAGTTTTGAATTTTAAGATGAAGGGGCAGAATATAAAAAATTTAGTAAAATGTTATTCTAAGATTAGATGGGGGCTTTCAAAAAATACTAATAAAAATATTTTTGAGAGTACGATTCAAGATCTTAAGATTTTATCTGTACATAAGGAAGCATATATTATGTGGGATAAACTAGCTAGTAATATTAAGAATGTTAAAAATAATGTGCTTAGAGTTTCGAAAGAAAAAAGCACCTAATAATAAAAACAATTAGTGGTGGAATCAAATTATGCAAGAAAAGATCAAAAATAAGAAGCTCTGTTATAATAATTTGTTTAGATGTAAAAACTCTAAAAATTGGAAAAGATATAAAGAGGCTCATAAGGTGTCAAAGAAAGCAATCTATGATGCAAAGTTTTTAGCTTTTAATAATTTATATAATAGATTAGATTCTAAAGAGGACAAAAGATATATGTATAAGTTATCCAAATAAAAAGATAGGAGTAGTAAGGATTTAGTTCAAGTGAAGTGCATTAAGGACGAAGATCAAAAAGTGCTTTTCTTAGAAGAGGATATTCAACAAAAGTGGATAAGATATTTTGCTAATCTTTTCAATGAAGATTAGGAGAATACGATTGACTTTATTGATCTTAGCACTCTAAATGAAAATATAAATTTTAATTTTTATTGGTGTATTAGTAAAACTAAAGTTATAGAGGCTTTAAAGAAAATGAAGTGTGAAAAACTAGTGAACTTAATGATATTCCAATAGAGGCGTGAAAATGCTTAAGAGATGAAGGAATTTTTTGGCTTACTAAACTTTTTAATATTATTTTGAAGACTAAAAAGATGCCAGATGAGTGGAGAATAAGTGTGTTAATTCATATTTTTAAGAATAAAGGCGATGCACCGGATTGTACGAATTATAGAAGAATTAAGTTGATGTGTCATACTTTTAAACTTTACGAGAGAGTAATGGAGCATATGTTACGACGTGATACTAATGTTTCTCAAAATCAATTTGGATTCATACCGGGTATGTCTACTATAAAAGTTATTCATTTATTGAGAGGGTTGATGGAGAATTTTAGAGAGACTAAGGAGGATCGACATATGATATTTTTTTATTTAGATAAAGCAAATGATAAAGTTCCAAACTATAGGAAAATTGTCCATTACCAGCGGTGATTTCTGGTGATTAACCTTAATTTTTCAATGGTTTTGAACTTTACTGGCAATTTTCTAGCTATTAAAAATCACCAGAATAAACCGCGTAAGAAATGGTAACCGATGATAAATTTCTGGCGATAATATTTTCCGGTGGCTAAGACAGTCGGAAATTACTGGACCCAAAACTGTATTTAAACCATCGGAAGATTCCAGTGCAACTACCGCCAAAAAATCACCAATCATTACGGGCAGTCATACCAGCGATCAAAACCTCAATGTTTTTGGTGGCCAAACTGCAGGCTAGCCACCGGTAATTATCGGTGGCATAATTAAATAACCGGCGGTAAAATTGCCTCAGTTCGGTATCGAAGCTTTTGATGGCTAAACAGTCGATTAGCCACCAAAAACTTATAGCATTTGTAAAAAAAATTGACAAACCCCTCTATCCAAATAGATTTTCACATTACCTACAAACAATTCAAAACACAAAATAAATACATTTAACATATACTCAGGCAGTTCAAAATATAATATATGAAATACACTAACATCTACAATCAATAGATACTCTGAAAGCTCAAAATATAAAATATATAAAGTTCAACTTGTTAAATATTGTTTAAAACATAAAACAAGTTCTTTCACATCCATATGGTCAAAATACACCAACTAGGTCTTCAAAAAAGTAACAGCAACTAATCATCGTCTGTGTCCTCGCTACCATATGATTTAGGTATAGTCTCTTGCTCATTTTTCTTTTGACTTTCAGCTCGATATGATCGCAGATCCTCCTACATCTTAGCTTGAATGTTTCTCTCTTGTCAGGGTAGCAACCCTCTAGCTAATGATTTCTTCAGCTCCACTAACATCATAAAATGCTGAAGTAGATGTACTGCCCTCATAACCATATCCCTACGAACCTAAGCAATAAACCCTCCCCCTCTACCTTCCTCCAATAATATCTGACCATGTGTGATACTCATAATACTGGGTCTATCCTGAAGATCATCCCTCACCAGTAGAGTGTTGACAATCCTGAAGTCGTATAAAATCATCCTACGAGAATAAATCTATAAAATTAAATTTCTATTTATTTCATATTATTACTCAAAAAATTATAATCATTTGAGCTTTTCTCGCCTTCTCATCCACCCATAGATGATCAGCTTGATGTTGGTGAGTCCTCGTATGCAACTCCAATGGTGTCGGCTCCTAACCAAGATACTCTTTCTGCATGTAGAAAAAATAGTTAAAATAATGTACATATATTTATAAAACTAATTAAAATAATCTTTTACCAGTCATCGTCTATATTCAGTATGAGGCACTGAACCACATGTATGAAGAGAGCTTCCTAAACCCCTACAATTAGATGCTCTATTTTGCTTATTCTTCTCTCTCAATTTGGTGAACTCAGGGCTCGCCCAAGCTCCACTCAAATCAGCCCTTACTCCCTCACCAATCCATAATGGATGCTGCTTAAACTTTCTAATATCCATGAACATGTCCCTAAGATGAGTAGCACCACTGCTCTCAAAATTTATTCTAATCCTCGTACCATGCTTAAGCAACCACCTAAAATCTTTCTGTAAAATGTGGGCATAATAAATAATATTAATACAAATAAAATAAAAAATTTTATATAATGCCAAATAAATATACCCTAAATTCTCTAAACTACATATCCCTAACTTCAATTGGGATCTCTTTCATGATAAGTAAGGAGCATCATATTTTCTCCGTATGATGTCACGAATCTTATGGGTAGGATGCCTTGAGAGATTAAAGCTATAGGTAAAATTTTTTGCCAATAACATATAACATATCAAATTATAATAACTTTACAAAATAAACTGAACTTACATATTACCCTCAAGCTCTATATATACATGTTTATCTTCTTCTGTTGTAGGCTCACTAGCACCAACCTCTGCTTGTGTTAATGGTCCACCCTGTTCTAGTTGTATAGGAGGTGGGTAATAATATAAGTGATGGTAAGGAGAGTATGGGTAGGTTTATGGAGCTATTTTTGATGTTGGTGGGGGGTAATATGGATAGAATGGAGCTAAGTGTGTCTACTTTGAAGAGGAAAATTGAGGACTCGTAGATGTAGGAGGAGGGAAGTAAACATGAAGGGGTGGTACTTTAACCACAGTTGGATCTGTCTGTTAATGACCCTGCTGGGGGACTGATGCTAACTCCCAGGTGATGGTGATGGTATCACTAATGGAACTCTCTGGCCCTGAATTTCATCACCCTATCTAGACCCACTTGGTATAGTACTCAACTTTTTCCTACGACCAAACATTGAAGAAATGGATCTATAAGGAGGATTATCACCTGAAGCCATCTGTAGTAAAAGAAGCAATTAATAAATTATTGTAAGGTATAAAAATGAAGTTGTAACATAAATGAAGATTTGCATAAGTAGAAATAAAAAATATATATAATGTAGACCGTTAAGTTGTAGCAAGCATGAAGAATTACAAATATATAATTACAGAATGTATAAATAATTTATATACAAACAAGATTACATAATTATAATAATTTAATTAGAGACATTTATCAAGAACATCAATTTCAAAATATATTTAAGTTACATTGCACTAAATTTATTTATGAACTTATTTTTCAAAAATTACATTATAATAAGTACATTGTAATAAATTTAATCACTTAAATTACAAAAACTACTCTGAATCAGAAATATTTTTATTACTCTCCAAGGTATCTTCACTTTCTTCCTTGTTCTAACTTGATGAGCTTGTCAAATTATTTACAACCTCTAATTGCATTTCAGCATTATATGTTATAGTTGACATCTCATCAATTTCAACAGACCTATAATCTGACATCTCATCCTCTTGATGTGCAGTAGCTACTACATATTGTTGGTCAATGACCCCCGTGCTTTGGTTTTTATAATAGCTAGCCAATCTTTCTTATCTCAGTGACCACTGGGATATTTGGTGAAATAAGCTTGAATAGCTTTAATTGCTAGCACAAATGGATCAAACTTCTCATATCTTCTAATCTATTTTATTTCTACTAAACCATACTCAGGATGAACCCTTGTGCCTCTATTTTGTACTGAATTATATCATTAATAATTGAATAAACATACAAGATTCTTATCTTCTCCTACATACTATAACTCATGAACCTCATCGAGAATACCATAATAATCACACTCATATTCTTCATGAGTGTTTCCTCCAACATAAATTCCATAATTTTTAATTTTTCTTTCTTTACTCTATGACTTGGAATGAAATTTGAACCATTAACTATATATATTGGCCAGGTGTTTGCTTTTCACATTGGGCCCCATGCCAGTGCTTGTAGCCCTTTATTAAAAATCTTATTACAGGGGTTATGTACCTAAGAGAATTTTAAAATTTTAAGGCTTCTAGTATTCATTAAGATGTAAATCAATGGAATAATATAGATTTTACTCATGTAAGATCTTGACCAAGCTGGGAATTCATTTACAATAAGTTGCTCATAGCTGTAGCATCTGTTAGAGGCAAACTAGTTACAAAATAACTAGTGACAAATCATTTAAGTAACACTTGATTATTAAAAATTAACATTATTCCTTTTGCACATTATGGAAAAACTTACTCTAAGGTTGGTTGGACTTCCTGACAGTTCAGTAACACATATAAGGTCGTTATTTTGATTTTTAAATTATTGAGGAATCTTTCAATACCTTTGCCACTAGACTTTCCATGACTTCTAAAGATTGATAGTGTAGATTATGATTGTTCTTCAATATTGAAGTCCATGTTACAACCAATCTTTATTCATGTACTCCTCACTTAGGGATCAAAGTAGTAGGAGCAGAAGTGGGTGTTTTCTTGAGCTAAATATGCTTCATATATCAATCCTTCTCGTCGTGCTTTATTCTTAACATATTTTTTTTAACTTGTTCAGATATCTGATAGATGATTAGAATTATCAGTTATAATTAGAAATATTTAAGCCTGCATATTAAATACATGTTTTACCTCTCAAAAGGGTACATCCAATGATATTGTGCAGGTCTACCAACTCTAGCCTCATAAGATAGATGGACTGGAAGATGTTCCATAGAATCAAAGAATGCTGGGAAAATTTTTTTTCTAACTTATATGGGATGATTGGTATGTTCTCCTCGCTCTTCTATAAAGCATCTTTGCTTAGTTTAGATAAACATAGGTCTTTGAAGAAAAGGCTAAGCTCTATCAATGGATTCAATATGTAATCTGGTAACAGACATACTATAATTAGATGGAGCACCTCCATAATTATGTGACAATCATGACTTTATAGTTTGAATTATCTTGTAGATTTAAGGTCTACACATCAACTTAAGTTTTATCCATAGCCATCAGGCATTTTTAAACCTTGAAACCACTGATAAATTAATCTTTTTTATTCTAACGTGAAAGAGTAAGGTACTTTGGGCTTCATTATTTTACCATCACTAGTACTCTTTAATTTCCTCTAGCTTTCACATTATCCTTGCTCTTACCTTTAACATCCATGATGGTATTAAAAATATTTTCAATAAAGTTCTTCTCAATGTGTATAACACCCAAATTATGTCTCATCAAATTTGTACTCCAATATGATAATATACAGAAAATACTTTTGTTAATCTAATTATGTTGAACACCATATCCCAAATATTTACACTAATAATATTGGGAAAACAATAATTAATGAAATGCCAGAAAGTCTCTCTAATATGTAAAACCACTTAATTTGGGTGGAGGAGATGGCCTCTCAACTCGATTTCTAATGAATGCATCCTTATTTCTCATAAATGGATGATTAGAAGGTAGGAACATATGATGACAATCAAACCAAGTATTTTTTTTCTCTATGTTTTAGAGTAAAATATTTAATATTCTCCATGCAGTAAGGTCAAGCTAATTTTCCTATTGTGCTCTAGCCCAATAACATACCATAAGCTATAAAAAATCGCTAATGGTCCAAAGTAATGTAGCTCTAAGGAGAAAATTTTGTTTGGTTAAGATGTCATATGTGAGGACACCTTCTTCCCATAAAAACTTAAGATCATCAATTAATGGTTGCAAAAAATATATCAATTTTTGCTTTTGGATTATGTGGTCTAGGTATTATAAGTGTTAAAAACATGTACGGGGTAATCAAACACATGTCTAATGGAAGGTTGTATGGTGTTAGTATAACTAACTAATAAAAATATGATAAAGCTGCCGGACTATATGGAGTAAAACCATCAATGCATAATCTCAATCTTATGTTACGTGGCTCGGTAGCAAATGAAGCATGTGTTTGATCCAAATGTTTCTACGCTATAACACTTATTGATAAGAAAGAACATCAATATGTGCTAATTTCTCCTTATGTCATCTCATATGACCTACGAACTCATTGATGCATAAAGCCGCTGAAGTCTTGGAATAATCAATAAATAAAATAAACAAGAATATAGAATCTTTCTTTTGATGACATTATTTTCCTGAGTTGGGTTTGAACTGAGGTGCATTGTAGGTGTGATAATAAACTTCTGTCGCATCATCCTTGTAGTATAACTTACAATCATTTATATAATAATTAGTTTTTGTAATGGTGAGACCCAACTTGGATACTAATTTCTTTATTCGATATAAATATGTGGGAATTAAATTATCAACTAGATTTATTTCCTTGAGAAGACCAATGAAGTCATTGAAGGAGTCACGAGGAATATTGTATTCTATTTTGATACTTAGCATTCTAACAGTAACTGATAATTTTGATTGAGTTGTGCAACCATCCCAAATTAGTTTTTGACAGCACGTAGTAATTTAAAGAAATGTTTAGTTTTGGGTTTGGTGGCTCTTCCATAATGGCCCTTAAATTACAACCTACTGCATCAAAAATAAGTTCTTCATACTATCTACTCATTTGATCTTCATCGACTATTTCAAAAGTTGTAGATGGGCCAGTATGAGTATCACTATGTGGCTCATACTCTCCATGTGAGATCCAAATCCAGTATCCTGAAATAAATCCCATATGATATAAATCAACTTTTACATCATCGTACTTAAGGAATGGTTAATTTTATACTTCGAGCATGGACATCTAAACATTCCACTAGACTTAAACGAAGGTAGTTGACATGCGACTTGAATAAAAATCTCAACTCCCTCCATAAATTCATCTATCAATCTTTTTCGACCCGGTAATAATCTGTTATACATCCAATATCTCCCTTCTTGGATAGTCAATTGGATGTTAAAGCAAACATTCCCTATATAGTTATGAAATGAATTAATAAAAATGGTGCATCCTTAAAGGTGTGAAATGCTTCAAGGTAGGAAATACATAAATCCTTTTTCTCCATTGTGTCGTGTTAAAACTCAAATTCTCATTTAAATCTTAAAGAAAAATCATTTTAAATATTTTCTAACCAAGTCTTTTAGGTCTACCTCTACCTTTCTTAACATAAGTCAAATCTCATACCTCTACTTTCCTAATCGGGTCATTAAAAGGTAGACATTTTATGTGACCAAACCATCTAATTACTGTGACTTTCTCTAATCTTATCTTCCATTGGTGCTACGCTAACCTTCTCACATATAAGTTAATTTTGTATCCTATCTATATGGGTAAAGACACGCATCCACCTGAGCATCCTGATCTTTGTAACACTTAACTTAGTATTATGCTTCTCTTTTTTTTGGACAACATTCGGCACCATAATGCATTGCAGGTCTCACCATCATCTTATAGAATTTTCCTTTAAGTTTGAGGGGGACTTTTCTATCACACAACAAAGACGCATTCCTCCACTTCAACCATTCAACTTTAATTCTGGTTATAATATCCCCATCTATTTCACCATCAATCTGAAGAATAAATCCAAGATATCTAAAATGTGTACTCTTATTAATGATTTGATCGCCCAAAGTCTCAATCTTCTAACAAGGTCTATTGCAATTAAAATTACACTCCATATATTCAGGTTTAGATCTACTCAATCAAATAACCTTTAGACTTTAAGGTTGACCTCCATAATTCAAGTTTACCTTCATATCCCTCTCTAGTCGTATTAATAAGAAGAATATAATTAGCAAAAGCAAACACAAGGTACATCCTCTTGCAAATGTCTAATGAGAACATCTATGACTAAAGTAGAATGATATAGGCTTAAGGCTTTCTCTAAATCAACACCAAAGGCATGCATGAGATTAAAAGGTATGCATAGTTTGAGCATGGAGATTAAAAAAAACTAAGGAGATGCATGGAGATCACCTTCAGCTAAGGCGTGTGGACAAAAATTAACAACGTTAAGGTCGATTAGTGGTCAAGGTCGGTCTAGCATGGGCGGAAGGTCGCAGCTTCCTTGGACGAACTGAACAAGCAGGTGACCAAGGGCAGATTTCTAAGAGCGATAGCATTCTCTGGAATAAACAAATGAGCCATGCAAAGAAATTAGGAAGAAAGAGGGGGGATTTAGTTTTAGGGCACTTTTCAATGGCATTTCTGGCAATTTAAACCGCCAAAATTTTTTAACTTCAAAATGGCGTCTAAACCACTGGTAAATACCAACATGAAAACAAAATACCGGTAGCATTTTCGGTTATATAAAAATATAATACCGGTGACATTTCCAGCGGTCATTTGAGTGCCAAAATTTCTAATGATTTTCTCTTTAGTACTGGTGGTTTGACCGGGGGTTACTAGCGACGGTGAAATCACTAGTTTAACAGTCGATATTCCAGGCGGTCATTTGACCGCCAGAAATGCCAGTGGTATTCAGTGAATTTCTTCTAGAGATATAAAATCATAGTGTGTGGCTATAGATAAAAGTTATATAATAAGAAAATAAAATTAGTCATAATCATGAAAAATCTCAAGAAGAA
This sequence comes from Dendrobium chrysotoxum, assembly GCA_019925795.1. Lineage (NCBI taxonomy): Eukaryota > Viridiplantae > Streptophyta > Magnoliopsida > Asparagales > Orchidaceae > Dendrobium > Dendrobium chrysotoxum. Next base: position 14,986,888 of record CM034311.1, read on the forward strand.
ATTCCTACATAGATTCACATAACAATCCTAAAATCTGCTACTCAAAGACCCGTTCCCCATTCCCAAACCTTGAAAATAGAAAGCAAAGCATCTATGAGCTAACATAGCTCTGCAAGCCATAAATATCAATCTAAATTTCTAATTACTTCTTTCCTAAGCATTCACAAGAAAATTTAAATTCAATATCATAAATCACAGTGTTGAGTAGAATAGTAATATTAGTTATCCGTAAATCAAACAATAATGCTAGAAAATTAAATAAATAAGAAATTCCATCTAAGTCTTATATCTCATAATAGAAATTAATAGATTTCTCCTTTAATAGATATAATCCATATATTATGGTACATTATGACTCCCAATAGATAAATCCCCCTCATCAGACAAAATTCATAGATTCTGACCACTAATAACTCCCAATACATAAATTTTTAATGAGTTTTAGATCCCCCAAATCAGAAAGAATCTAAAAGATTCTCACCCCTTATAACTCCAAAAAAATAGTTGTCACACCAAAACTCTATAATATCACAAAATTCAATCACATAAATGCATATTTCTTTACATTATAGTAATTAATGCATGAAGGAACTCATTTTAGAATGTCATAATTTGCTAAAACAATAATAGCATAATACAATACTAGGTCAAAAATTCTTTATTTTAGAAAACAACTAATTTATCATGGATTGTGAAGAACATTGTTTCAAAGTGTACTACAATATTATTTTTAAAGTTAGGATTATCATCAAATCAATTGAAAAAGCATAATTTTCAAAACCCTCGGTATAAAATATTCAGAAAAAATTTTAAATATTCAAAATCTCACTCTCTATAACAAACAAAAAGTTATATGTTAAAAGTTTTATCAATGTAAAGTCATCATTATCTTTCAGAAATGAAAATATAAATTTAAACAAAAAATTTTGAAATATCCATATTATTAAAAATAGTGATAGCCATAGTGTGACTACCTCAATCTATACAGTTATTAGAACTGGGTCATCAGCTAAAATAACTCGAAGCTACCTAAAACAAACTCTCTCTTGAAATCTCTCTCCTTCTCTCTCTAACAAGCTGCCATGCATGAGATGAGTGAAGTGAATAGTAAAAAATAACATTTTTAATATCACTGAGGTGCCTAAACTTAATAGCACTATGGCATTCCCACTAGAAGACTATAGCACCATGGCGCCAAAACCTAGCATTACTGTGTTAGCTCAATTTTTCAAAATTCAGACAGCACAACATTTGTGAGTAACCTCATCTAGTGTTGTGGCACCTCATGGGAAAAATTTTAGATTCGCAGAACATGCATTTAGATCTTTGCGATCCACTTCATAACACATGCACACTTTCATAGGCATATAAAATATTCTCTGGCATATCTATAAGAATGCAACAAAAACAACAATCCTTTTGACTACATGAATTCTTTTTTTTTTTCTGTTGTGTTCTTTTAAGAGTCAAATATTCATCTAAATCTAATAAAGAAATGTAATTTTTAATATTTTTTAACCAAGTCTTTTTAGGTCTACCTCTACCTTTCTTAACATAAGTCAAATCTAATACATATACTTTCCTAACCGGGTCATCAGAAGGTTGTTATTTTATGTGAACAAACTATCTGAGGTGGCTCTCTCTAATCTTATCTTCCAGTGGAGCTATTCCAACCTTTTCGTGTATATAATCATTTCATATCTTATCTCTAAGAGTAAAGCAAGTCATCCACCTAGTATCTTCATCTTTACAATACTTAACTTAATACTATGCTTTTCTTTTAATGGCCATCATTCTTCACCATAAAGCATTGCAGGTCTCACTGCCATCTTATAGAATTTTCCCTTAAGTTTAAGAGGGACTTTTTTATCATATAACAACCCCGATGCATTCCTCTACTTCAACCATCCAACATGATTTACACTAATAATATCCACATCTATTTCACCATCACTCCGAAAAATAGACCCAAGATATCTTGTACTCTTATTAATGACTTGATCGACCAAAGTCATAATCCCCAACTAGATATATTATTACTAAAATTATAATTTATAAATTCAGTTTTAGATCTACTTAAATGAATGCCTTTAGACTCTAAGTTTGATCTCTATAATTCAAGTTTACCTTCAACTCCCTCTCTAGTCTTATCAACAAGAAGAATATCATCAGTACAAACATATACCATGGTACAACCTCTTACAAATGTCTAGTGAGAACATCCACGACTTAAGAGAAATGATATGGGCTTAAGGCTGATCCTAAATGCAATCCAACTGAAATAGAAAAATACTTGGTCAAACCACCTTATGTTTGAACACAAGTAATAGCTTCTATATATATATATATATATATATATGTCCATAATGACTTGAATTTAATCATTATTAACCCCTTCCTTATGTAGAACTCTCTATAGCACTTCTCTTGGAACTTTATCATATGCTTTTTCTAAATCAATAAAAATCATATGTGGATCCACCATATTCTCTCCATACTTCTCCATCAAATCTCTCAATAAATGTATAGCTTCAATAGTAGACCTACATGGCATGCATCCAAATTGATTTTCAAAAACATTAGTATCACGCTACAACCTATGCTCCATAACTCTCTCTGATAGTTCTAAAGCATGACACATTAACTTAATTCCTTTATTCTTAAAAAATAGGAATCAACACGCTCATTGTCCACTCATATTGCATCATTTTAGTCTTCAAAATAATATTAATAAGTTTAGAAAGAAAAGAAATTCCTTCATCGCCTAAGCATTTCCACTCCTCTATTGGAATATCATAACGTCCAACAGCTTTTCCACACTTCATTTTTGTTAAAGCCTCTTTAACTTTAGTTTTACTAATACTCTGATAAAAATAAAAAAAAATTATTTTCATTTAGGGTGCTAAGGTCACTAAAGTCTATCTCATTCTCACAATCTTCATTAAAAAGTTTAACAAAATATCTCATCCACCTTTGTTGAATATCCTTTTCTAGTAAAAGCATTTTTTAATCTTCATCCTTAATTCACTTCACTTGAACCAAATTCTTACTACTCCTATATCTTTTTTTACCTAACTTATACATATGAAAAAATTTAATGAGTTACCTCAAATCTAGTTGGGTGAAAATGGGTTGAACAGTACTCGGAAATAGGCCTTATATTTTTTACTCTTTGAAAAGAGTTTTGGGAATGCCATACTCGTCTAGACATGTACTTCTACCATGAATGATATTGTCAACTACAACTTCTTCTAATTACTATAAAACCATGACCCAAGTCTTTATGAAAGATAGATATGCTGTTATTTATTTAGAAATGAGGTTGACATATAAGAAATCATAAATAGTCCCGGATAATGAATGGTAGATTATGGCCCTAAGTTAATATAACTAAATTCTTATTTTTAAATTAGTTTCTAATGCAATGAATGCTAATTGACTCATATGCAGTAAATTAGAATATAAAGTTTTAAAAAGGCTTAAAATAAGTTTTATCCTAAAAGAACTCTCCTGAGTCAAAACTACACCCTCATAGGTCAGGTGGTCTTCTACCCTCAAGTGGGGAGTTGCCTAAGTAGGAAAGAATGAAGGATATTATTAATGTGACCCCAGACAAGCTCTGGCTTACTTTCTAAATTAGTTATCTTACTATATTCTCCAAAAAAATTTTATTGTTTATGAGTGTAACAAATTTATTTCATAAGAGCCTAGTGTAACAAATTTATTTCACAAGAGCCTAGCGATATAACTAGGCAAGTAATAAAAAAATATTCCTAGAAAAGTAGGGGTTACTAGTGCGTAAACAATGTAGATACAACAAATCAATAAACAAATAAACAAAGATAACTGATGTGGTAAGTGCCACTTAATACAAATTAGGATTAGCAAAAAGTAAAGATGGCCAAGCTCCACAGATAACCTATATTCCTAAACCTATGAATGACAAAAGTTTTAACAAAAATAATTTGATTTATTTATTGAACATCATAGATCATAGAACACAATCATACAATCAATCACATCAGCCACGTCAAACAACATCACACACCCATTAAAACTAAAATAATTTTCAAATTTTAGAAGTACGGCCTAACTTAAAGTTTGAGTTTGTTGCCCAAATAAATAATTTTAAGTGTGTGCTAAATAGTGTGGGTTTCAACCTATTAGGCTTTATGTTTTATTTTTAATTTATTACTTTTCACTTTGTTTAACATCCAAGGGTGGTTAAACTCTAAGTTTTAATATTTTGGACATTTTACATAAGCTTTTACAAGTTTATGAAAGAATATTTTATTTTTTATTTTAAATTTATTTTTCTTGATGTAGACTATTATTTGTTGTTATTTTGTGAGTTCATAGGAGTTTTTTATATTTATCTTATTTTTTTACTTCATTTTTAATGAATTTTCTAACTTTTGGTTCATTTAAGGAATTTATTTAATTTTAAGGAGAAAATGAAATATTAATTGAAATATTTAATTAATTTATTTTTTGTAGTTATGTTGTGTTTATATAAATTTATTTTGATATTTTTTAAATTTTCTTAGATTTTTAATGAATTTCCAATGTTTGGATTACAAATTATTCAATTATTCACTTTTCTTAACTTTCCCTCACCTTTATTATTTAAGTTTATTTTCTATTTTAATTTCAAATATGCTTGATCTTTTTACTGATTTAATTTGGGAGTTAATTTTTAATTTAATTGAAATATTTTGACTTTATTTTATTTAATTTTTCTTCATTTTTAATTTTAAATCTTAATTTGCCTTCTAATAGTTTTATTAAATTTTTAATATGTTCTGTTAATTCAAGTGTATGTTTTATTTTGTATTTACTTAGATCTTCTATTTCAATTTGATTTAGGAATGATTTATTTATAAATTTTTTTATTTGATTTAAATTTTATATTTAATTTATGCATTTCCTTATATTGATCGACTTAATTTGAATATAATTAATTTGAAATTAAAACTTTTATTTATTTTGAATTGGAGAATGTATTCATTATTTGAGTAAAGCTTTGATTTATGTATATTTTACAATTATTAGAATTACAGTTTAAATTACCAAATTAGTAGACCCTAAACTATTGAAATTTAGTAATCTACATAGGAAAACAAACTATCGAATTCTTTTTATTATTTTCTGTGTATTCTCTCCCAGACGCTTTTGGGGCTTCGGTAGGGCTTTCACCCTAATCACCACTCATCATTCCTCTTCTCATCCTTTCCTCCTTCCCTTTAGCGCGTATGGTGCCAAGATCGATCCTTCCTCGTGCATCTGCTACTGAGGTCGTGTCTGGTGTTGAGGGAAGTTCTTTACCTCTTCTCTTGCTCCTTTTTTCATGTTGGTTTTGTTTTCCTGATGACGATGGTTTCTAAATGCTTGGATCCTGGTTTTCTCGTTTGTAAGAATCCCTTAAAATATTTCTAAGATATTCTTTCTAGTTCTAATTCCTCGAATTCTTTCTGAATCACAAAGTAACTACTCTCCAGGATTTGAAGGTTTTGTGGATCTCGGATGAAGAGGTGCAACATCTTGCGAAAACTTTTGAATTTATGTTGATGGGAATGTTTCCCATGTGTAGGCCTCTACTTGATTCCACTCAAAAAATTTTCTTTAATTTTAAGCTTACTGGTAAATTTTCTGTTATCTTGCTGGATCAACGGCATGTGTTGGTTAAGTCACCAAATGATCTTTGATACAACATCACCGGGCATGAATCTCGAGGCAAAATCAAGTTGGAAACATCTAAAATTAAAATCGGGACCTCTGGACTCTGACTTCAAAAAACTTATAGTTGAACTGAACGTCTCGAAAATATGAACCTAACGGCACCAAATTTGACTCAATCGGAGTCCAAATGGGTCCAAATCAAGGACCCGAAGAGTTGTTGAAAGTTTCAAACAGCAATTTGGATTACCAAACGGTTTCCAATTATGACATGCTTATAGTCGAATCGGGCGGCTCAATGAGATGAAACCAATGACACCAAGATCACTGAATTTTGATATCATTAAGACATTCAAATGAATAATAAATGGTCCACAATCAATGGATTCAACATCGGCCGTCCATCCAAACCACTCCATATTAAACCTTTATCTTCCTCTTATTTACGAGCCATGCTACTCTAGAAAATCTATAAATAGACGCCTCCTTTCTCATGAAAGAGGACCCCAACCAAGGAATTAAGAGAGAGATCAGAGATCACGTTTGCCTCCTCTCTCCTCCTTGACCACCGCCTGGAGTCATGCCGGACCACCGACTGACGCCGAAATTATGCCAAACCACCTTCTAACGCTGTAGTTCCTCCGGACCACCACCAGACTCCCGAACTTCTGTCAGACAACCACCTAACACCCAGAGTTCTGTCGGATCACCGCTTGATGCTGGAGTTCCTTCAGACCACCTCCCAAAGCTGGAGTTCTGCAGGACCACTCCTTGATGCCCAGACTTCCGCCGGACTAGCACCTGATGCCCAGGCTTCTGCTAGGCCATCGCCTGATCTCGGAGTTCTGTCGGACCACCACATGACACCTGAACTTCTTCCAGATCACCACCTGATGCCCAAACTTCTGCTGGACCACCACCTGATGCCAAAGTTTTGCCGGGCCACTACGTGACACCTAAGTTCCACCGGACCCCAACCTGAAGGTGGAACTTCCACCGGAGCACCACCTGATGCCCGGACTATTGCCAGACCACCGCCTGATGCCAGAGTTCCGCCAGACCACCACCTAATGCTCGGACTTCTATCAGGCAACCACCTGATGCTCGGACTTCTTCCAGACAATCGCTTAATGCCAGAGTTCCGTCAGACCACCACCTGATAGTTGAACTTCTGCTAGACCACCACCTTACGCCCAGACTTCTGCTGGACCACCACCTGACATCTGGACTTCTACCAGACAACCATCTTATACCAGACTTCCACCAAACTTATACCCAGCCACCTACGGTACTTCCTACCTCAATGGTCAAATTATAGTCTTTCCAACCTTCGTCGTGTATTGACTATAGTCTTACGGACCAAATAAACATGTATATGTTGATTATTGTAATTCCTACTATGTAATGCGCTCTATATGATGTAAATTTGTGGCATCAAGCCAAGGCCTTCTCCCAAGGAAGGGCCTCGTTTATAATCGACTACAAATAGTAGTTGATTCATTAAAATTGGGCTAGGTCCCATGATTTTTCCTTTTCTTAAGGGTTTCCATGTAAAAACTCTGGTGTCTTATACGAATGTAACACCCTCTCTCTCTCTCTCTTATCTGATTGCATGTTGGATCTTCATACAGAGCTAAGATGTTAAACTTTATATTTCTCTACCATCATGAATATTTCAAGATGCAACAGTTTGGCACCGTCTGTATGAAATGTGACTCTCAACTGGGGGCAATTTTTTCTCCAACCTTAAAAGATCACTCATGTCAACTTCTTTACATCAGCTATTACTGCAATAATTTCATGTGAATCAGATGTGGACTAGGGGGCAACCTTGACTCTAACTGTGGTCAAGAGGATTTCTCCAATACTTTTAATGTCAAGATGATATTTCAAAAACTCTCAAGGATGCTTCTAATAAATTTCAAGCCTCATACAGTCCCTAGCAGGACTTCTACTCTATGGAAACGTCATAATCTCGAACTCAAAAAGGCAGTAACGGTCTAAAGATAGACCATTCTTCACCCTTGATTCATGATATATGTGGCATTCACCCCCTCCCAATCAAGGCATAATCGATCCCAGGGGGATTCGATTTGACCTCTTCCACACAGGTTAATGTCATCGAGTAGTGCTCTAATATACAACCTCAAATAGGTCATACATCCCTGGTGGATTCTCTCAACCTCTTCCACACAGGTTAACATCATCGAATAATGCTCTGACATACAACCTCGGATAGGTCACACATCCTTTGTGGATTCCCTCAACCTCTTCCATCTAAGTTAACGTCAGCGAGCAATGCTCTGACATAGAACCTCCGAGAAGTCATGCATCATTGATGGATTCTCTCAACCTCTTTCATATAGGTTAACATCATCGAGTGACACTCTGACATACAACCTCAGATAGGTCATATATCCTTGGTAGATTCTCTCGACCACTTATATGTAGGTTAATGTCATCGAGCGATGCTCTGACATACAACCTCAGATAGGTCACACATTCTTGGTGGATTCTCTCGACCTTTTCAATATAGGTTAACGTCATCAAATAATACTCTGACATACAACCTCAGATGAGTAATACTCTGGCATACAACCTTGGATAGGTCATACATCCTTGGTGGATTCTCTCGACCTCTTCTATAGAGGTTAACTTCATCGAGCGATGCTTTAACATATAACCTTAGATAGGTTATACATCCATGTTGGATTTTCTCAACCTCATCCATATAGGTTAATGTCATCAAGTAACATGTAACTTCACAAAGGTCAAATATCCTTGCTGGATTCTATTGACCCCTTCTCTACTACATATTGAAGCATCTCCTGAAACTTTTTTTTAAAGAAAAATTTTGACAAGACCGTCATCAGGCCTCCACTCAATTAACACTATTAGTGTGAGTGTGTAGCCAGTCTAGTGAGAAGCCATCATCAACTTCTCGCTCGACTACTATTAGTAGTACATGCTACAACTCTCTCCTTTAGCTCTCCACCCGTCGTCGGACTTCTGCCCATCGTCGAACTGTCGTCGGACTTCTACCCGATACTGAATTTTCACCTATCGTCGGACTTCTACCCGATGCCAAATTTTCTCCCATCGCCAAACTTCTGTTCGTCATCAGACTTCTACCTGACGCCAAATTTCCACCTATCGTCGGACTTTTACCCATCACCGGAATTTTGTCAGACTTCTACCCGACACCTAATTTCCACACGTCACTGGACTACTACCCGTCGCGAGACATTCGTCAGACTTTTACCCAATGCTAAATTTCCACCCGTCGTTGAGCTTCTTCCCATCACTGAACTTTCATCCAACTTCTACCCAATGCCGAATTTCCACCCATCATCGGACATTTGGCCGTCACAAAACTACTACCCATCGTCGAACTTTTATCAAACTTCAACCCAAAATTGAATTTTACCCATCGCCAGACATCTGCCCGTCGTCGGACTTTCATCGGACTTCTACCTGACACTGAATTTTCACCCGTTGATGGACTTCTGCCGGCCATCGAACTTTCATCGGACTTCTATCGGATGCCAAATTTCCTCCCGATGCCAGACTTCTTCCTGTCGCCAGACTTTCTTCAGACCTCTACCCGATGTCAAATTTTTACCCATTACCAAACTTCTAGCCATCGTTGGACTACTACCCATCATCAGACTTTCATCGGACTTTTACCAGACATCGAATTTCCACCAGTCACCGGACATCTACCCATCATCAAACTTTCATCGGACTTCTACCAGATGTCTAATTTTCACTAATCGTTGGACTTCTGCCCATCACCGAACTTTTGTCGGACTTCTATCTGAAGCTAACTTTTCACCCGATGTCATACTACTACTCATTGCCAGACTTCTGGCCGTCGCTAGACTTTCGTCGGATTTCTACTGAATGCCAAATTTCTACTTATCACTGGACTTTCGTCAGACTTCTACTAGACACCAAATTTTTGCCCGTCAACATAGGACATCTACCCAATGCCGGACTTTCGTCCATTGCCAAACTTCCACCTAACTATAGGATCTCTTGAAGAAGGAGGAGGAAACTCCTACTCAGTGAGGGGCCCTACATCTTGATAGGGGATACTTCCTGAATAGGACTACGGGAGTGCCTCAGCTTGAGGGAGAGAAGAAGAAGAAGGAGGAAACTCCTACTCTGTGAGGGGCCCATGATTTCGAAGGGGGATAGCACCTGAATAAGACTAAGGGAGTGCCTCAGCCTGAGGGAGGGAAGGGGAAGGAGAAAGAAACTCCAACTTAGTGAGGGGCCCTAAACCTAAACAGGGGATACCGCCTGAACAGGACAAGGGGAAGGCCTCAGCTTGAGGGTGAGAAGAAAGGGAGAAGCGTAATTTTTTATACCCAAGGGGGGTATTTATAGGTTGGAGGGGAGGATTAGGGCAATTTAAAAAAATTTGGGCTGGCGGTTAGCTGAACTATCAGCTAACCACAGCCCACCGCCAGTGGTTGGTGAGCAAGCTACGCCACATAGGCCATGGCGTCGGGCAGAGAGGGGCAGCCAAGTGGGGGCATGTGGGCAGAGGGTAGCAGGCGTGCGGATGCGCGGGCAGGAGGGCGCGCGAGCGCGCAGGCAAGTAAGGCAACAGGCGATAGCGGATGCTAGCGGCTAGTACATCATGGCACATTTTTAGACCCAATTTTTGACCTAGACAAGCCAAATTGGACATTTTTTGGGATCCCTAAGACCATTTTTTTACATCCCAGACTCAATTTTTTGGCACTTTTAAAGCTATTCAGGACTCCTACGCCCAAGTTTGGAATATTTTTAAGTTTCAAATATTACAAAAAATTCCTCAGTAGTTATAATGTATATTTTTGGACTTCTGGAGCATCGATGAGTGAAAATAGGGGGGCAACTCATACACCATCCAAAAATTAACTTAATCGAGCACAAATCTCTTGGCAAAATCAAGTTGTAAACTTCCAAAATTAAAATATGTACCATCCAAACTCTAATTTTAGCAAACTTATAAATAAACTTAATGTCTTGAAAATACGAACCAGATGACACCAAATTCTACTCAATTGGAGTGCAAATGGGTCCAAATCAAGGACCTGAAGTGCGATTAGAAGGTTCAAATGGTAATTTAGATTACGAAATGGTTTTTAAACCTGACATGCTTATAATCAAATCGAGCGGCTCAATGAGACGAATCCAATGAGCCTATGATCATTAAATTTTAATATCATTAAGACATTGAAATGCCCAATAAATAGTCTATAATCAAGGGAATCATCATCAGCCATCCATCCAAACCACTCCCCATTTACCCTTGATCTACCTCCTATTTATGGGCCATGTCACTCTAGGAAATCTATAATTAGACCCCTCCTTTCTCATGAAAGCAGACCCCAAGTAAGAAATCAAGAGACAGATCAGAGATAGCTCTTGCCTCCTCGCTCCTCCTCAACCACCACTCAGAGTCCTGTTGGACCACCGACCAATGCTGGAGTTTTGACAAAACATAACCTGACCACCGCTTGACCCCAGAGTTCTACCAGACCACCACCTGATGCTTGGACTTCTATCGGACCACCACTCGATATCCAGACTTCTACCAGACCACTGTTTGACACCAGAGTTCTGCCAGACAACCGCTTGACGTCAGAGTTTTGCCAGACCACCCCCAGATGCCTAGACTTCTGCCAAACCACCACTTGAAGCCCGGGCTTCTACCAGACAATCGCTAGATGCCAAAGTTCCATCAAACCACCACCTAATACCTAAACTTCTGCCAGATCACGACCTGATGCTTGGACTTCTACCAGACCACCGCCTATCGTCGGAGTTTCGCCGGACCACAGGTTGACGCTGGAGTTTTGCTGGACCATCACCTAATGCTCGGAATTCTACCGAACCATCACCTAACGCCCGGGCTACAGTTGGACCACCGCTTGACACTGGAGTTTCACCAGACCACCACCTAAAACCAAACTTCTGCTGGACCACCACCTGATGCTCAGACTTCTACTAGACCACCGCTTGACGTCGGACTTCTGTCGGACTACCACCTGACAACCGGACATCTGTCAGACCACCACCTTACACCCTGACTTCTTCCAGACCACCACCTAACATCTGGACTTCTGCTAGACAACTAACTGATGCCAAACTTTCATCGGACTTACACCCAGCCACATACGGTCCATCCTACCTCAATGGTAGGATTACAATCTTTTTGACCTTCATTATCTATCGATTATGGTCCTACCGACCAAACAAACATGTATATGTTGATTATTGTAATTCCCACCATGTATTGTGCTCTATATGATGTATATTTATGGCATCAAGTCAAGGCCTTCTCCCAAGGAAGGGCCTCATCTATAATCGACTACAAATACTAGTGGATTCATTCAAACTGGGCTAGGCCCCGTGGTTTTTCCCTTTTAGGGGTTTTCATATAAAAACTCTAGTGCCTCATAAGAATGCAATACCCTCTCTCTCTTATCTGATTACTGTTAAGACTCGAGCTCACGAGTTCTTATTTTGATGATAACAAATATTATGGCTCTCATCTCCTAATATTTGGAATATATATTTATTTGTGTGTATACAAATATTTCAGGAAACATCATGCACCATCCAACAAAGAATCAAGGCTCAAGAACGGGTAGAATAGGTTATGATGTGTAATTCTTGTGATTCTCATTTGATGTACTTTTTGATTTCTTAAGTCAAGTTCTGTAAGGGTGTATGCTTACTCGTGACTGTGTACACACCTACTCAAAGGGAGTAAGATCTAGTAAAAACCTGTTTGAACAAATCATACTTGATAATTTAGTGTTGCAAATCTGGTTTTGATGATGACAAACATGTTTCCATTATGTTTTGCTTGGCTAACCCGTTTCAGGCACAAAAGATCACCAGCAACTCAAGCCAACTCAAGACCGGGACCAAGTGTGTTTAAGTGTTCTATTTTTCTTTTTCTTGAGTTAATTGTAATATAACTGATCCCCTAGCTATGTAACCTTGCACACACACACACTCAGGGGGAGTGCTTGAGTGAATTAGATTTTGTGTTTAAATTTTTATTCAGATCGTCCTGGACAATAGTCATATCGTTCTAGACGATTAGGTAAAATTAGAAACCTTAATTAGGGCGACCAAGTTAAGAGGGTCTGATTAAGCAGATCGTCCTGGATGATCTTTGGATCGTACGGGACGATATGCTCAAATCAAAAATTCTCAACCGTTAGATCAAGTTAGGCAAGTTTTTATTTTAAGATATTTGGTCTGATCATCCAGGACGATACGTGTATCGTCCCGGACGATCCAGTATAATCATGCCCAAATTAATCTAGTAATTAATAAAAGTAATTTATATTTGATTGATATGATCATATTATCCTGGACGATCATGATCGTCTAGTGCATTTTAGCTGTACGACCCGAACTGTGTACATGACGATTTGGGCACTTTTTGAACTAATCGTACAGGACGATATCCCTATCGTCTTGGATGATCAAGTCATTTTTTGGTCATCCAGCACAAGTTTCTCTGGATGACCCGAACTATCTTCTAGATGATATTCCTCTATTTACACTAATCATCCCAGACGATCGCAGGATTGTACGGGACGATATGATCAATTTTTTCTATTGATCGTCCAGAAGAGCCAGATCGTCCAGGTTGAAATAGCTGATTTTGAACTTATCATCTTGGACGATCTTGGCCGACCAGTTGAGAATTAGGGTAAATTTTGAGCCCTCCTATAAAAGATCTTTTTCTTTCAATAAGAAAAATCTTTTGCCACTTTCCTTTCCAGAGAAACCCTAGAGAGAGAGAGAGTTTGGGAGAGAGAGAGGATCTTGTGAGGGGGAGTTCGTGAGGGGTTCACGAAGGTTGCTCCAAGCAAGGATCAGAGTCTTCTTCTCCGCTCGTCGTCTTTCGTCGTGTTGGTGTTCTTTGGGAGAGGATCGTCGGCAAGAAGATCCGAGGTTCTCTGCCTACTTCAGGAGGAAGCAAAAGGATGTTGGGTTCTGTGCCTCACTGTGTGGTGGAAAGGAGGTTCTTGTATAGACTTCTCCGCCTTACTGTGGAAGAAAAAGGAGAGACACTTTGAGTTAGTGCAATACCCGGAGGGGAGGCTCCGGGGAGTGGACATAGGTCAAGTTGACCGAACCACTATAAAATCTGGTGTGTTCATTCTAATTACTTTCTGCACTTTTATTTTTTTGTGATTAACTGCTTGGGTGATATTGTGGTTGATCTTTTCATTTGATCATTGTATTTGTTTCTGCTGTAAATCATAGAACAGATTTTCATTAAATAACCAATTCACCCCCCCTCTTGGTTAGCCTCAGGACTAGTTCATCAGGGCTTAACATCCCTATCAAACTTTCAAGTGGTATCAGAGCGGGATTCAAAATTTAAGTTTAAAAACTTTTGAATTTGATCCATGGCTAACTTTTGTAATCGTAATACTGCTGAAGGTTATTCAATCACACGACCGCCATTGTTTGATAATATTCCTTTTGATTTTTGGAAAACTCGTATGTCCACTTTTTTACAATCAATTAATTATCGCATGTGGATGCTAGTTAAGGATGGATACGAACCACCTTTTAGATTGATTAACATTGTGAAAACTGAACTGCCCTTTCTTGATTGGACTTTTGATGATCGTGATTTAACACAATTAAATGCCAAATGTTTGAATTATTTTTTCTGTGCTTTAAAATTCAAGGATTATATGCGTGTATCGAAGTGTACAAATGGTAAGGAAATCTGGAATAGATTGTGCATCACGTATGAAGGTATAACTGAAGTCAAATAGTCTAGATTAAATATTTTACTGCATGACTATGAACTGTTTCACATGAAACCTATTGAAACCATTTCTTAAATGTATACAAGATTCACTCAAATCGTCACTTCTTTGCATGCCTTAGGTAGAGAACTCATAAACTACGAAAGAGTGAACAAAATACCTAGATGTTTGCCTTCTTTATATGATGCTAAGATAATTGCAATCACTGAATCTAAAAATTTAAATACTTACTCTATTGATAGCTTACTTGGATCACTCATTGCTTACGAGCAAGGGGTGAACCAAAGACAGCTTGATGCAGGTGAGAGGAAGAAGGAGAAAATAGTGGCACTGAAGGCCAACGATAGTGATTCTTGCTCTTCCGGGTCTGATAGCGATGACATGGCCTTGATCACAAGGCAATTCAAAAGGTTTCTAAGGAAGAAACACAAGAACTTTCAGAAGTGGAACAAGGGTAAGTCCAACAAAAATTTTAAGGGTTCTTCTGATACTGTCTGTTTTGAATACAGGAAGCCTGGACACATTAAGGCTGATTATCCTACACTTAAAGCTCATCCAAGTAAGGAAAAGGGTGAGGAGAAACACAAATTCAGAAAGGACAAGAAGCGGATTCAGAAGGCTTTCTGGGCAGACTCTGTATCCGACTCCTCTGAGACTGAAGCTGAAGAGGAGGAAATAAATTTATGTCTAATGGCTGATGATCACCCTGTGAGCTTACTTACGACCAATTACTTGAAGTATCTGAAAAAATTCATGCATCGTATAGGAAGCTTAAGAAAACCCATGCTAGTTTGAAACTGGATTATTTGACTTTGCAAAAAGAGCATGATTCTGTAGTTAAAGATCATTCCACACTTGACAACAATCACATGTCTTTACTTGATGAGTTTGATGAATTGAATAAAAAATATTCTGATTTAGTTACTGTGCATGATTCATTGAAAACTACTCATGTTGATTTGGAGAGAGCTTTTAAAGAATTAGATACCATGACATGTGAAGTAGAAAGTAGCAATGGTGCTTTAAAATTTGAAATTGTAAGTTTAAATAAAGAGAATGCATTTTTGAAAGTGAAAATCAGTGCTTTTGAGAAAAACCAAACACCTCCTACTTTTGAACAGTTTTATGCACCGCCACCTTTTAAAAAATCTGTTGCAAATTCATCAAAGCATGTTTCATACACTTCTAGGAAGAGGCACTATTACTCATGTAGATTAGTAAACCCTTTTCCGTGTGTTAGATGTTATTCATGTGGCATGTTAGGACACATCTCCCACACCTCCACTATTCACCGTAGTACATATTGGGTGTGGAGGCCCAAACTGCTTGTTTCACAGCACAGCACACATGCATTGCATTCTTCTTTTCATAAGAAGGAACCCAAACCTGTTTGGGTTTCTAAGACTGATGTTTGATATTTTTGTAGGTGTGCTCTCACACAAGACCTCATGAGAGCATGTGGTACCTGGATAGTGGATGTTCAAGACACATGACTGGAGATGCAAATCAGTTCATTTCGCTGGAGGCCAGGGCTGGAGGCAAGGTTACACTTAGAGATAACACCACCAGGAGGGTGGTAGGCTCAGGTATAATTGGTGATTCAAAGAATTTTATGATTGATAATATTTTTCTTGTAGATAGACTGAAACACAACTTGCTAAGCATCAGTCAACTTTGTGACAAGGGATGCAACATCAAATTCCTACCCATTGGCTGCATTTTAAGCTTAAATGATAAAGTTGTTTTGCAGGGGCAAAGGATCAACAACGTATACAAGCTGGATGTAAGTTGTATTAAATCTGAGAATTCAATTTGCTTAAAAATTACTGCTGATGAGTCTTGGTTGTAGCATAGGAGATTGTGTCATGCTAGTATGAAAACCCTTAGGAGAGTCACCCAAAAGGACTTAGTTAGAGATGTGCCCAAGCTTAAGTTCACTAAGGATCACCTGTGTGATGCCTGTCAGTTAGGGAAGCAAGTCTAGTCCTCTTTTCACTCTGTTAAGGACATTAGCACCTCTAGACCTTTAGAAGTCCTTCACATGGATCTCTTTGGACCCATTAGCACTGCCAGCTTAGGGGGGAGAGTCTATGGTTTTGTGATTGTAGATGACTACTCGAGGTTCACTTGGATTAAATTATTGTCACACAAATCTGAGTCATTTGATGAGTTTAAGTCCTTCTCCACTTGGATTCAGAGGAAGTTAGGTTGTGAGATCTTGACTATTCATAGTGATCATGGTGGAGAGTTTGAAAATATGAAATTTAAAAGTTTTTGTGAGGAGCAAGGGATTAGTCACAACTTTTCAGCTCCTAGGACCCCTTAACAGAACGGGGTAGCTGAAAGGAAGAACATGACCTTAGTGGAAGCTGCTAGAGTCATGCTTGTCGAGTATTCACTTCCAAAATACTTCTGGGCTGAAGCGGTGAACACTGCCTGTTATGTGCTGAATAGGGTGAATGTGAGATCAAAACTGAACAAGACACCTTATGAGATTATTAAGGGTAGAACTCCAAACTTGTCCCACCTCCATGTCTTTGGCTGAAAGGTTTTTATTCTGAACAACAGGAAATCACCCTTAGGAAAGTTTGACCCCAAATCTAATGAAGGAGTGTTCTTAGGCTATTCTAGTGTGGGGAAATCCTTTAGGGTGTTCAATAAAAGGACTTTGGTGGTGGAAGAGACAACTCATGCGGTGTTTGATGAATCTGATCCTAAGGTGAATAGAATTGAGGAAGAAGAAGAGGTAGAGGAAATTACCCAAGGGATTGGAAATGCAAATCTGGATGAGAGGGTAGAACCTCAAACCACATTACTTAGAGATTGGAGATATTCTTCGAGTCATCCTAAAGAACTGATCTTTGGAGACCCTTCTGAAGGTGTTAGGACTACGCATGGACTTAGGAAGGAAGTAAACCATTCTGCCTTTATCTCAATGACTGAACCCACCAACATCAATCAAGCCCTTTCGGATGAGTTTTGGATCTTAGCTATGCAGGAAGAATTGAATCAATTTGTAAGGAATGATGTTTGGGAGTTAGTAGAAAGACCTAAAAATCAAAGTATTGTGGGAACCAAGTGGGTCTTTAAGAATAAGATGAATGATTCTGGTGTGGTGGTGAGAAATAAGGCAAGATTGGTGGCTAAGGGGTATAATCAGATTGAAGGGATTGATTTTGAGGAGACCATTGCCCCTGTAGCTAGATTAGAAGTCATTAGAGTGCTACTAGCCTTTGCCTGTTATAAGGGATTTAAGCTGTTTCAAATGAATGTCAAGAGTGCCTTTTTAAATGGGGTAATAAAAGAGGATGTTTTTGTTGAACAACCTCCAGGTTTTGAGAGTTCCCAATATCCAAATCATGTTTATAAATTAAAAAAGGCCTTGTATGGATTGAAACAGGCACCCAGAGCTTGGTATGAGAGGCTTAGCACATTCCTGTTAGAAAGAGAGTTTGTTAAGGGGAGCGTAGACACCACCCTTTTTCTGAGGAGAATAGGGGATGACTTACTCATTGTCAGAATCTATGTTGATAATATAATTTTTAGATCTTCTGTTAAATATTTATGTGATGAGTTTTCTAAAACAATGAGTAAGGAGTTTGAGATGAATATGATGGGAGAATTGTCCTACTTTTTGGGGTTTAGCATAAGGCAAACGGATGATGGAACCTTTCTCAATCAATCTAAATACACTAAGGACATTTTGAAGAAATATGAAATGGATAAAGCCAAGCCAATCAATACTCCCATGAGCTCCTCTGTTCAGTTAGATAAGGATTAAAGTGGAAAATCTATTGATTAGAAGAGGTATAGAGGAATAATAGGATCACTGCTTTGCCTGACTGCTAGCCGACCTGATATCATGTTTAGTGTCTATCTTTGTGCTAGGTTTCAGGCTGATCCTAAAGAGTCCCACTTGACTGTTGTTTAGAGAATTCTTAGATATCTTTTAGGGACCCCAAACCTATCAATCTGGTACCCTAGGCACAGCACCTCTTTTGAGATCATTGGATATTCTGATTCTGACTTTGTAGGGTGTAGGGTGGATAGAAAGAGCACTTTTGGAACTTGTCAATTCATAGGACAATCTCTAGCCTCCTGGTCCAGTAGAAAATAGAACTCAGTTGCACTTTCCACTGCTGAAGCTGAGCATATTGCCTTAGGAAGTTGTGTGGCCCAAGTTCTGTGGTTAAAGTAATAAGTTTTGGATTTAGGTTTACCTGTTGGCACAATTTCTATTCTGTGTGATAATACTAGTGCCATCTGCATCTCTAAGAATCCAACCCAATATTCTAAGACCAAACACATTGATATAAGGCATCACTTCATTAGGGACCATGTTACAAAAGGGGACATTAAGCTACATCATGTAGCAACTGAAAATAAACTGGCTGACATATTCACTAAACCACTGGCCTTTGACTCATTCAGTATTTTGAGAACTAGATTAGGAGTGATTAATATAAATGCTTGATTCTGATGACTGCTGATTTCTGATTGTTCTGATTGTTATTCTGTTTTTGTTAGTTAGCTTTTGTGCTGATCACTTGCTTTCTGTTATTTTTATTCTTCTGCTTTCTGTTCTAGCTTTAGTGTCAGTTTGATTTAAGTATTTATTTTGATATGACTTAGTATTTACATGTTTTGTTTTCTGGTTCATTTCTTTTATTTACTGTTTTACATTTTTGAAAATCTGATCACTGCTCGCTACTTCTGATTAACTGAATTTCTGATTGAGAGTTTTACTTATTTTTATTCTGAAACTGGTAAACAGTGATTGATTTCACTGGATCTGTTAAAGGGAAGAAACATTGACGATTATTTCTCTTCCTCTAACTCCTTTACTTGTGTATAGTTTCTTTTGGATAAAAATCTTTTTCAAAATTAAAATATTAGTTTTTGAAATAGAGATTTGTTTTATCCTCCTACAGTAATCTACCTCATATGAATAGTATTTTCAAAGTCTTGAGTCATTGTCATGATTTTCTAATCCAAGTGATTGCATTTATCATATGATGTATTTCTTTTGCTTTGTGAATTACTCTTTCTTATTGTGGAGAGTCATCTCCTATGTCTGGATGATAATTTCACAGCTAAGACTTTTTAACAATTATGAAAAGGAGAAAGCTTACAAAAGATGTGCAGTGCGCCAAATAAATTGAAAAAGAGGCACAAAATGAGCCCAAAGCTGAAAAGATGCGAAATGTTGCCAACTAAAAGATATACAAAGTGTATCAAAAATCAAAAGATGCGCAAAGCGCCAAATAAATTGAAAAAGAGGTACAAAATGAGCCCAACCAAGCTTTCTTTCCTTTCAGATCGTTAAAGGTCTTAGAAAAATTTGTGCGCCACTTAAAACTTTCAAAAGCTTGTGTTTGAAAATTCTGATTTTTGATTTTTTACTTTGTAACACTATTATATCAGATATTTTTCTAGAACGAGGCTTGAAAGGATCTCTTTTCGAATCTAATTTCTTTTCTTCTGAACTGGATTTTTGTTTTGAAAGAGATTGGCATCTATAAGGTGCCCGAGGTGGGAGTTACGAAAGTCGATTTTTCTAACCTTTTCTGGAGTTCAGTGCTGTCAATCGTATTCTTATTGGCTTTTGGATCTAAAATTAAAAAAAAATCGTTGCTTTTGTGTTCTCGGTTCACGTTTTATTTCATTTGGTTTTGTTTTTTCATTTTACTATTTGTACTGATATTTCAGTGTTTCTGTTTACTCTCCTCCCTTTTGTGATGTTGAAAGGGGGAGTCAGTTGTAGTAGTTTCTGTACTTGTTATATTTTTGTAGTTGTGTTTCCTATATTGCTTTGGTTGTTAAATAAAAATTAAAAAAAAATGTTTTTCGATCTCATAGTTATTTTATTTTTTAAACTACTGCACAAATGTTTGCCATCATCAAAAAGGGGGAGATTATTACAAATCTGGTTTTGATGATGACAAACATGTTTCCATTGTATTTTGCTTGGCTAACCCATTTCAGGCACAAAAGATCACGAGCAACTCAAGCCAACTCAAGATCGGGACCAAGTGTGTCTAAGTATACTATTTTTCTTTTTCTTGAGTTAATTGTAATGTAACCGATCCCCTAGCTGAGTAACCTTGCACACACACACTCAGGGGGAGAGCTTAAGTGAATTAGAGTTTCTGTTCAAATTTTTGTTCAGATCATCCTGAAGGATAGTCACATCATCCTGGATGATCATGTAAAAATAGAAACCCTAATTAGGGCGACCAAGTTAAGAGGGTCTGATTAAGCAGATCATCCTGGATGATCTTTGGATCATACGGGATGATATGCTCAAATGAGAAATTCTCAGCCGCAAGATTAAGTTAGACAAGTTTTTATTTTAAGATATTTGGTCTGATCGTCCAGGATGATACGTGTATCATCCCGGACGATCCAGTACAATCATGCCTAAATTAATCTGGTAATTAAGGAAAGTAATTTATATTTGATTGATACGATCATATCATTCTGGACGATTGCAGGATCATCCCGGACGATCATGATCGTCTAGTGCATTTCAGATGTACGACCCGAACTGTGTACAGGATGATTTGGACACTTTTTGAACTAATCATATAGGACGATATCCTTATCATCCTGGACGATCAAGTCATTTTTTTGTCATCCAGCACAAGTTTCTCTGGACGACCCGAACTGTCTTCTGGATGATATTCCTCGATTTACACTAATCATCCCGGATGATCGCAGGATCGTACGGGACGATATGATCAATTTTTTCTACTAATCGTCCAGAAGAGACAGATTGTCTAGGCTAAAATAGCTGATTTTGAACTGATCGTACAGGACAATCTACTGATCGTCCTGGACGATCTTGGCCGACTAGTTGAGATTTAGGGCAAATTTTGAGCCCTCTTATAAAAGATCTTTTTCTTTCAACAAGAAAAATCTTTTGTCACTTTCCTTTCTAGAGAAACCCTAGAGAGAGAGAGAGTTTGGGAGAGAGAGAGAGGATCTTATGAGGGGGAGTTCGTGAGGGGTTCACGAAGGTTGCTCCAAGTAAGGATCAGAGTCTTCTTCTCTGCTCGTCGTCTTTCATCGTGTTGGTGTTCTTTGGGAGAGGATCGTCGGCAAGAAGATCCGAGGTTCTCTGCCTGCTTCAGGAGAAAGAAAAAGGACGTTGGGTTCTCTGCCTCACCGTGTGGTGGAAAGGAGGTTCTTGTACAGGCTTCTCCGCCTTGCTGTGGGAGCAAAAGGAGAGAGACTTTGAGTTAGTGCAATACTCGGAGGGGAGGATCCGGGGAGTGGACGTAGGTTAAGTTGACCGAACCACTATAAAATCCGGTGTGTTCATTCTAATTACTTTCTGCACTTTTATTTTTCTGTGATTAACTGCTTGGGTGATATTGTGGTTGATCTTTTCGTTTGATCGTTGTATTTGTTTCCGCTGCAAATCATAGAAAAGATTTTCATTATTACTGTCAAATTTTTTAAATAACCAATTCACCCCCTCTTGGTTAGCGTCGGGACTAGTTCATTAGGGCTTAACATCCCTATCGAACTTTCATTTAGATCATCCAGGATGATCTGTTCATTGAACTAATCATCCTGGATGATATTTATATCATCTTGGATGATCCATTACAATCTCAAAACCCTAGTCGCCATGATAATTTAGGTAAGGATTTAAGATTCAAGTTTTGTTCTAATCATTATGGACGATCTAGATCATCCTGGATGATATATGATAATGTTGCCTAAATTAATGCTATGATTATTCAATCAAATATGCATAATTTGATATTCTGATCGTCTTGGACGATCTACATATTGTATTGGATGATTTGTGTAAAATTTTTACTGATCGTCCTGGACTATCCCAGGATCGTCCAAGACTATCAGGTCAAATTTTGTGCATCGTCCTGAATGATCCTGCAATCAGCCGGGATGATCTTTGGCAGAAGAATTGAGTTTTTAGGGTTTTCTGAAGCCGTCTTTTTGAGCACATCGTCCTGGATGATCCTGCGATCATCCTGAACAATCTTTGCCGCCAGAATTTATTTGGAAGGGTTTTTAAAGCCCTTTATTTAAGGCTTATCAAAGACTTTAAAAGTGTCTTTGGCAACCATTGAGTCTTCATTTCTTTTGAAGAAAACTTGAAGAGAGAGCTTGAAAGGGAGAGAGGAAAGGGTGGAGTTTGAGAGGGAGAAGAGCCTTTGAAGGGGAATTTTTGAGGGAGTGTAAGGGGGTTCACACGGTCGCTCCGGCAAGCTTGCACCTAAGTACCATCAGATTCAAGGGTCATCTCGAGGGAAGTTTTGGGAAGAAGAAGATCTCTTTGGTGTCAAAGGACCCGGCTACTCCGCCGCACCGGAGAAGGTGGAAGTGATTTTATATGGGCTTCTCCGCCTAGCTGTGGGGGCCAAAGGAGAGTCACTAAAGATTTAGTAAAATACTTCGAGGGTGCCTCCGAGGAGTGGACGTAGATCAGGTTGGACCGAACCACTATTAATCTGGTGTGTTCTTTCTGATTATTTTTCACACTTATTTTACTATAATTAACTAGGTTGAAATATGTGATTGATCTTTTTATTATTGATTTAATTTATTTTTGCTGCAAGTTATAAAAAGATATTTCTTTTTGTTTAAAGAAGTTTTTAAATATCCAATTCACCCCCCTCTTGGTTAGCCTCGGGACTAGTTCATAAGGAATTAACACCCCTAACGAACTTTCAAGTGGCATCAGAGCACACACATATCATCTTTTATTTCATTTATACTTTAGAAAATTAGAATTACTTTTCAAAGATCATGTTTTCTAAAAATGGAAAATTTACCTCCTATTTTTTAAAAAATTCTATGTGATTTATGGTTGATTTCTCTAAAATCAGGCAAAGAAAGGAAACTCATGATTTTGTCTCTCCATCTCATTTCTTTATATAAGGCTGTTTCACTTTTGATTCAAAATCTATTTCAAATTATAAATTAGTTTTCGAAATTAAACCTTTTTCATCTCCCTATATTTTGTCTATCTCATAGGGATCTCTTGCAAGTTAATGAACCTACTTCAAAAATTATCTTAATCAGGTTGTTTGTCTTTATTACAAGAATATTTTTTGATGATTTTAAAGATTTAGAAAGGAGGCAAATTACAAAAACCAAAAGAGGCATAAAATGAGCCTAAAGCTGAAAACATGCACAATGTCTCCAAATTGGAAACATACACAAAGTGTATCAAAAATCAAAAGATGCGCAAAGAGCGCCTAAATGAAAAGAGGCACAAAATGAGCCCACAAAAAGTTAGTTTCCCTTATTGTAAATCTCTAAAGTTTAGAAAACACATATGTCTTTTTGATAAATTCATTACTTGAGTTTGAAAATCATGATTTATTATTCATTATTGTGCTTTAATCTTCTATTAGATATATTTCATGAAAGAAATTTTGAAAAGATTTTTGTTTCCTTATCTAATTTGTTCCTTAATTTACATATTGGCTTAAAAAGTTTTTTAGCCTTTTTAAAACCTGATCTTGGATTAACAATTTTTGAATTCCTAACATTTATGGGTTTTGAGTAGTCAATACATGCCTTACTAAGCTTTTAAATAAAATCACGAGGTAACTTTCTCATTACAAGAAAATTCTTGATATTTTAAAATATTTTTTCAAAAATTTTTTTCACAAGATCATGGACCATTTTCGATCTTTTAGTTTATTTTTTCTATTTCATTTTTCTATGCTCCTTTTCCGTTTGATAATGTCAAAGGGGGAGAATGTACTATTGTATTTGTGAAATTTGTTAAAATAAATAAAAAAAAGTGTTTCTTCCTATTTTTAAAAGTCTTTTCTTAGTGAGGAGGAGATTAAGAGAAAATACTTTTTATTTATAAATTCAACTAGTAATGTTTGCCATCATAAAAAAGGGGGAGATTATTATGAATCGGGCTCACGAGTTCTTATTTTTATGATAACAAATATTATGGCTCACATCTCCTAATATTTGGAATATATATTTATTTGTGTGTATACTAACATTTCAGGAAACATCATTCACCATCCAACAAAGAATCAAGGCTCAAGAACGGGTAGAATAGGTTATGATGTGTGATTCTTATAATTCTCATTTGATGTACTTTTTGATTTCTTGAGCCAAGTTCTGTAAGGGTGTATGCTTACTTGTGACCATATATACACATACTCAGGGGGAGTGAGATCTAGTAAAAACTAGAAGTTCAACTTTTGGAAAAATCGTGCTAGAGATTTAGATCATCTAGGACAATCTGTTCATTAAACTAATCATCTTGGATGATATTTATATCATCTTGGATGATCCACTACGATCTCAAAACCCTAGCCGCCATGATAATTTAGGCAAAGATTTAAGATTCAAATTTTATTCTAATCATCCTGGACAATCTAAATCATCCTGAACGATCTATGATAATATTGCCTAAATTAATGCTTTGATTATTCAATCAAATATGTGTAATTTGATATTCTGATCGTCCTGGATGATCTGTATATCGTACTGGACAATTTGTGTAAAATTTATACTGATCGTCCTGGACTATCCCAGGATCGTCCAGGACTATCAGGTCAAATTTGGCACATCATTCTAGACAATCCTACGATCATCCTCGATGATCTTTGGTGATAAAATTGAGTTTTTAGGGTTTTTTGAAGCTGTCTTTTTTAGCGCATTGTCCTGGATGATCCTACAATTATCTTGGACGATCTTTGCCTGAAGAATTAATTTGGAAGGGTTTTTAAAGCCCTTTATTTAAGGCTTGTCAAAGACTTTGAAAGTGTCTTTGGAAGCCATTGAGTCTTCATTTCTTTTGGAGAAAACTTGAAGAGAGAGCTTGAAAGGGAGAGAGAGGAAAGGGTGGAGTTTGAGAGGGAGAAGAGCCTTGGAAGGGGGATTTTTGAGGGAGTGTGAGGGGGTTCACACGGTCGCTCTGGAAAGCTTGCACCTAAGTACCATCAAATTCAAGGGTCATCTTGAGGGAAGTTTTGGGAAGAAGAAGACCTCTTTTGTGTCGAAGGACCCGGCTACTCCGTCGTACTGGGGAAGGTGGAAGTGATTTTGTAAGGGCTTCTCCGCCTAGCTGTGGGGGCTAAAGGAGAGTCACTAAAATTTTAGTGCAATACTTGGAGGGTGCCTCCGAGGAGTGGACGTAGGTCAGGTTGGACCGAACCACTATAAATCTGGTGTGTTCTTTCTGATTATTTTTCGTACTTATTTTACTGCGATTAACTGCTTGGGTGAAATCTGTGATTGATCTTTTTATTATTGATTTAATTTGTTTCTGTTGCAAGTTATAAAAAGATATTTCTTTTTGTTTAAAGAAGTCTTTAAATATTCAATTCACCCCCCCTCTTGGTTAGCCTCGGGACTAGTTCATAAGGGATTAACACCCCTAACGAACTTTCAATTACGTGTTGGATCTTCATATAAATCAAAGACGTTGAATTTTATATTTCTCTAACACCGTGAATATTCAAAGGAGCAACAATCTTGATTATGGAAGTGTTTTTATGCATAGATCATATTATGTTAGTAATTATTTTATGAAATTAATCAAATGGTTATAGTGTTTAACATCTCTAAGGAATCCCCAATCATCTCCGTTTAGATTTCCTTCCTGAATCGTCGCCCTCATTTCTTTTCTCCTTACATTCTCTTTAGCATTGGGTATTTGTTTGGCTGACCAATTCAAACTCATAATGCCACCACTGTGGGATCATGATCGTCATTTGCTCGCATTCTTATTGAACTTAACATTAATAATGTTCTTTTACGAAATGATTTATTATCCTCTCCTTTCAAATAGTTAATAATTAGCGTGTGTGCTAACAATAAGGTTGATTCTCCTATGGTTACTCCCTCTATTTCTAATTCTCTCAATAGTTTTGAAATTGAGGGTAAAAATATTGGATAAATCTGGTCCAATGTCTGATATTTCTGGTAAGCAATTAGTCTCTCCTTCTAATGATAATAGTATGTCGTTTGTTGGTTATATTGATGTGGGTAATATCATGGCTTTCACTTCTAATCATACGATTGATGCTAATCTTCCTATTAGTGGGCTGGATGTTCCTAATTACACCCCTATTATTGATTTAGCTATTTCTTCGATGCATGATGTTGCATGTGCTAATTTGGAGCATTTTGCTGACTCTATAGATCATTACGATTGGAAGTGGTGTGATGGTGATCTCTATCAGGGCTGTCATAAAATACCTTTAGAGGATTTTGACTTCAATGTGTTAAAAATTGATAAATCTAATTTCTCTAAGGTTGTAGGGAAGAAAAATAATAAGAAGAAAGGAAAAATATTGAGCTTTACTTTAAAATGTTGTTGGTTGCTCCACTAGATCTAAGTCTATTTTTTAGTGGGGTCTTTGTGTTTCTTGGAGGTGGGGGCCTTCTGTCGCTTTGGCTGGTTTATTGCAGTGGCTAGTGGGGGCCTTTTGTTTGGTTTCTGGCATGGTTTGCTCTTTTCTGTGGGGTTGCTCTGTCTCTGGTTGTTCGGTTGTTGGTTTTTTTGTTTAGAGCTAGATTTTTTGCTCCTGCTCCTCTCTTTGGTCCTGATGGGGTGGGTCTTCCTTTGTTTCTTTATTTCTTTTATTTTTCCCATTTTCTTCTAGCTTATTCTATAGGATGATGCTGTCTGGAGGCTTTTGGGTTGCTTGTGTTCTTCAATTTTCTTCATGGGGTGCTGGTTGGTGGTTCTTTCTAGGCTTTGGTCTCTTTTCCCTTGGTGGATCTTTTTCTTGGTTGGCCTATTGAGCTTCATTATATATCTTGATTGGGTCCCTTTTTTAGGGTTAGCTTCTTGCCTCCCTTTTATTTCTCCTTTTTTATTGCTTTTTGTAATAGGTAAGATCATAGACTCTTAGGTGTTGCTTCAATTTTCTTTAAGTGGATGGAGTATTTCATATGATGATCTCCAATCAATTAATCTAGAAACATTTTGTATAGGGCTTCATGATGTGGCACTTTTTGCAAGTTGTCATGGTCCTTAGCTTTGAAAACACTTTGGGAGAATCAGGTTGTAAGCTTATATGGGGATTAAAACCATGTCGCTCTAGATAATCGCTTGCCTCTATAGCAGGTTTGCAAACCCATATGATTATAAAATGATGAAAGCATATACACTGCATTACCAATGGTGTGGATCAGTTAATTAGGGAACAATCACTTCTTTTTATTAAGAGAATGTGGCTCATAGAAGTTATAACTATAACACTAGAGCGCTGATGACATTTGAGAACTGCGATGCGCAAGTAACAAAAATGGCACAAATATGTGAGAAATTATGGCATTGTGGCATTTAAAAATAGAGAATCTGGCACTGCCAAGCTAATTTTTTATGTCGCAGCGCTAGTAATACTGCGGTGTTGGATGTGTTAACTCAACAGAGCTTGCAAAAAGAGAACTCAGTGTTGCGATTTCCAATTTGTGGCACCTCGACGATATTGAATGTCATGCTGTGGCATTATTTATCAAATGATATAGTGCTGCATACTACTTAGAATTTTTTGCCATTTTTAGTTTTGCCTGCATAAAAATAACTAAAATAACACATTTTTATTGAAATAAAATACTTAAAATGATATGTAATTTAAACTTATCACATATACATTCGAGGGACAATCCTTTGGTTCCTCAAGCTTCTCAACAAGCAGCAAGGAGGGCTTGGATAGCCAATTTGGATAGCCAACAAGTGGCTACCCTAACAGCAGAGCTAGAGCAAATTCAAAAATCACAAACAATTATACAAATGCAGCAATGTCAGATACTGGGGGAGCTTATACAAAGTAGATTATATATGGTTGTAAACATTTTGCTAATTTTTTAATGTTTAATAATTATATGAATACATAATAATTTATAAATTGTAGAATAGTTGTAGTGTTTGAAAATAGTACTTTGATCATAGTCCAATTAATATTTGAATAAGATTTTTATGACAATTTTGGAATATTAGCCTAATTAAACCTATTTTAAACATTTGCTAGTAGTTTTATGCTATATTATAGAATAATTAACATGATAGGGTTTTTTTACCTCTATTATAGGTTTCTGGTTGATTTCCGACAATTTTTCATTGGAAGATCGATACAATAAATTTTCATTGGGATATTGGAAAAAAATTTTGTAAGACTTTTTGGCGGCAAACCGACAAAAAATTACTAAAAAATTTAAAAAAAGTTCTGCCAAAAAAACGAGAGAACTATTCCGCTAGTTTTTGCCAAAAATTTTGATGGATAAATCCTCTGGTAATCTCCCAAGAATTGACATTTTTTCCATTATGAATTCTGTTAGTAATCTATCAGAATAATTTCTAATAGAATTATTATGTCGTTTGTTTTTCTAATAGAAATATTCTACCAAAAATTCACTGGAAACATAAGTTCCCTATGAATTTTTAAGGTTTTTAAGTGGATATACCTACCGAAAATTAGTTCATTTCTTATAGTGTGTTTAGGGATTCAATGATTAATCCACAAATTCTTTATAACAAGTTTCACCATTGTGGCTATCAATAAATGGACATTTTATTGTATTGGTTAGAATTAGGTTCATTAGAACATATTAGGACCTGCAAGGTTAGCTTTTAGTGGTTTGGGTTCAATTTGGGTCTAATTAAACTTGGTTATGTTAATTAAACCATTACAAATAGTTGAGCTAGCATACTCAATATATTTTTAAACAAACATAAATAGTTATCATTAATTAAAATGACTATTATAAAAAGTGACCATAAGGCCAAGCAAAAAGAAGTATATAGAGAAGAAAATTTTGGCCAAACTGCATTTCTAATTCAGATACACCATAAAATGAAAAAAATATATAGAGGTACATCTAGCAATAGGATGGCACTTCACATGAACTTACTTTTTTGTCCCTATTATGACATCTTTGAATATTTAATGAGTAGAAATTATATTCTTCTAATAAAGCATTATCATAAAAGCTAGTACTAAAGGATCAAGGCCAAGCTAGCCTTGATTATACTAATGTGGCTTATCTTAAAGTGCATATAAAGGTATATGGAAATGAATACATTTTAGTATTTCTTAAGCAATACTAGCCCTAATAGAAATAATGATTGCAAATGTGCCATTGGTATTATGAGGAGGGGAGGGTGGCGGAACAACTTTTAGAGAAAAATTAGCTTTAAGAGAGTGATCATGTGCAATAGCAGGGGCCTACTAACTTTGCTAAAGAAGTGAGAGAACTACTTAAAATGAAAAGTTATCCATGATTGAGGAATTTCATTATTATTAACACGCATGTAAAATGATTGTAGACTAATAGAGAAAGAGAAACAATCATAGAGCTTATATTCATATTTTGTGGGGTAGTGCTTTTTGTAGACTAAAGAGAAAAATCCAATCCACTTGAGCGTTTGTCTACACTCTAATGATATGAGATTAAATAGTCATCATTATATAAGAAATCAATGCTACCTTTGCATTATCTATATGGACTTATGGTATGATATAGGGGTTTCAATATTTGACACGACAAGAAAACCCGACTCGAACCTGACCCAAAAATTTTTGGTTGGACCTGACCCGATTTCAAAATGGGTCGGGTTCGGGTTCTCGGATTCGACTCGTTTGAAAAATAGGTTGGGTTTGGGTTCACCTGATGGGTTGCCAGGTCAACCTGGAAACCCGTTTAAATTTAGCTACCTGAGCTGCTTGAGACTACCCGCGCACCTGCCGGCTCCCTGCCTGCTGCTGCCCGCACGCCCACCTAGGCAACCCGCGCCTGCCAGCTGCTGCCCATGTGCCCGAGGTTGCCCGTGCTGCTGCCCGCTCGCACATGTCCGCGCCTCTGTCTGCCCGTAGCTTGCCACCAGCCCGCATGCGTCTGAGTCCGCCCAGCCTGTCAGCGTCTGTGCCCACCCACAGCCTGCCACTGGCCATCCCGCGCACCCGCCACCTGCAGCCCGTCGTTCCACCGTCCCGTTGCTGCCATATGCGAAATCGTATCTAGTCGGGTCAACCCGACAACCTGACAGGTTAGATCCGGGTCCAAGTTTTCGACCCGCATACCCAAGTCAGGTTAGGGTTGACCCGTTTGAACCGGTGTCAATTCCGAGTTTGACCCGAACCCAACCCGAAACCCGATTTTGACACCCCTAGTATGATATATATCTAAGTTGAGGGAGATTCTTTATGATTAGTGGTAAGTAATTTTTAATGTTGGGTGCTTGGCGAATTTGCCTCAATAAGGAATTCATGCCCTAGCAAGATGCAATGGGAGCAGAAGCTTGATTCTTTCTCAAATATAAATTTATGTTAATAACCTTTTTTTATTTGAGCCAACCCAAACAGTAGTTGAGTGGCTGTAAGAAACATAAATTTTCACTAAAACTCTTATAATAAAAAAATCTAATAACAAAAGTAGTAGGAAAATTCTCCTGCTGAAAATACACAAAATTATTTTCATCAAATGGTGGACTTGTTTAAAGGAGTCAACCTAATAGAAGAAGATTAGAGGGACAGATGACAGTGATGATTGGCCATAACTAAGCCAGGAAAACTAGTATACAAAGGAAGAATAATGAATTAGGAAAATTTGATTGTTTCTGGGAGGAGGATGGAAAATGCATATAAATAGTAGGATGAGGATAATGGATTCAAGACAAAGAAGAAGGAGACAGTGGAAAGATTCAAAAGGTAATGATAATTTGCAATATATAGAAAAAGAGAATATCAAGATACACTAGAATGAACCTAAGTTAGGTTGAACATTAGTTACTTAAGTTAATTTTAGTTTTTTTGAATGTATTAGGTGTTCATGAAGCCATTTGAATTTGATCTTAGGATAAAGGTTTCTATCAAAAGTTATCTTCAAGAGGAAATTGAGCCTCTACTCTCATCGTCAATTGATTGGGTATGACATTCAAGTTTGTAGAAACTATTTCAAAAAGGGTACTAATCTTCAACTTTGAAAATGCGCGGTTCCTCATTATTCCTTTTCAATCAAGATAGATGCCACTCCATAGGTTCAATTCAAACATCAAGGACCCTATTCTCTACCACATGTTGAAGCTAATTCTTCTCCAAGTCAAAAATATGAAGAGATTTAATCATTGTTGAGCCTTAGAAGCAGGCTACAATGTTGGATTGTTTCAATCATTGTTGAGCCTTAGAAGCAGACTACAATGTTGGATTATTTGGTTCCTTTTGTAGCTCATGAAGCTAACTTGCATGTTGTTACTTATAATTTCACTCTTGTTGAAAATTTATATTAGAAATTGTGCCCCCTCCTTCCTCACCGTCTGAATAAAAATAAGAGCCCTCTATTGACACTCTTCCTAGGATAATGGATGGAGATCAAGAAAGGTGTCATAGGCTAATGGATGGATATCAAGAAAGGTTCAGGTCTACATTTCCTCTATTTCCTTTATGTGGTTATGTTGGGCCTAATCAGAACACGTTAGCATTTACATTTGAGACCATATCTGTTGATGAAACTTTGTTGGAGCACTAACTTCTACTCATTTCCCCCTAATAGATGTTTAGGTAGGCCTAAAAAGAGTTGTAATGAAATGCCTTCGATATGCCAGGCCCTCGACAAAATTCATGTTATACATATAAATGTGAAATAGAGTATGGTTAGATACATTCATATATATATATATATATATATATATATATATATATTAATGTAACTTATAATTTACTTGACAATATGAATTCCATTGAATAGCAATATGATATAGCTCATAATAAAATAAAATATAGTTTTATATACTTATATCATTTTTTATTTATTTTAAAAAAACTTTTAAATTCATATTATGCTATTTCAAATATTCAAAATTTTCAAAAGATTTTTTTTTTCATATTATTAAATGTGGTTAACTGATTATAAGATTATTATATTGCCGTCCATAATAACAATATAAGATGAACTTAAAAAAAAACATTGGTGGAGTTGGTTGTTTTCTGGGCTTTGACTGCTGGGTTGATTTATGCCAGGTTTTCTCTGTTTTTTGGTAGTACCGTCTGGTGGGAGTTAATGCTGGATGGTGTTCTCTTGTTGATGATGGAGGGTTTGGCTTTGGTGGGGAAGGGTTTTGGTTATGATTTTATTCTTGTCTATGAATGGGGTGGTTTTATGTCTTGGATCTGGTTGGGTTTTCTGGTTCCGGTGTTAACTGCCTGGGGGTTTGAAGTGATGGTTATTTAACTGCTATGTGCTTGGTTGATAAGGGTTGTTCCATTATGCTATTTTATGACAAGTTATTTAGTAATATTTGGCCCTGCTGCTCCTTATCGGATCATCCAGTATTGGTGGAGTTGGTTGTTTTTTGGTCTTTGGCTAATGGGTGGATTTCTGCCAGGTTTTCTCTATTTTTTGGTAGTACCGTCTGGTGGGAGTTAATGCTGGATGGTGTTCTCTTGTTGATGATGGAGGGTTTGGCTTTGGAGGGGAAGGGTTCTGGTTATGATTTTATTCTTGTCTATGAATGGGGTGGTTTTATGTCTGGGAACTGGTTGGGTTTTCTGGTTTCGGTGTTAACTGCCTGGGGGTTTGAAGATGATGGTTATTTAACTGCTATGTTGTTGGTTGATAAGGGTTGTTCCATTATGTTGTTTTATGACAAGTTATTTAGCAATATTTGGCCCTGCTGCTCTTTGTCGGGCCATCTTTATGAGTGGTTGTATCTGAGAAATTATGGTGGTTTGAGGTATTATGGTTGCTTTCAGTGGTGTTGGAGTGGCATTTTGGAGCTGTTTATTTATGCTAATGATAACACTCTTTGGATTTTTCAATGTGTTGCATTCATTGTTAGTTTTCAGGAGGATTTTAACTTAAACTTTATTAGCGGCCATCACTCTACTACCGGTAAGTCTACATTATCCTTTTATTTTGATCATTTTTCAGTTTGGAAGGTTTTCTTTTTTGCAGGTAACCAGATCGAGGTTTTGTCTCCTGGCTCGATCAATTTTGCTGAAGGACTGAGCTTTTTTTCCTTTATTCATAGCCTTCTTTTTTAGGCGCGGTATCCTTATCGCCCTAGAATGTCCTTACGTTATTATGTACTTTTGAGTAGTAGGAGAACTTTGGGTCGTAAGGTTTTTTTTCTTTTTTGGATTGTATCTCTTCGGAGAAGTAGTGAGCTGAAGATTCCCTTAAGGACCTTGTACTTTTTTCCTATATTAACACGAAGGCCCTGTCTGGGTTTCCCCTAAAAAAAAAGATGAACTTAAACTGATTTCAAAGGACTTTATACTTTTTTTCTAATATTAACATGTAGGCCACCACCGAGGGGTTCCCCCCCCCCCCCCCCCCCAAAAAAAAAGATGAAATTAAACTTACGTTTGTTATTCCAACTTATTATTCTTCATCAAATGTTTTACATATATGCTTACTATTTATTTAAAAATGTATAATTATTTATAAATAGATAAAAAAAATAAGCTAAGGACTAGCATAAAGGTTGCCTCTGAAATTTCCTTTTCCAATAATGGTGAGGAGTTCAGTCTCCTTTTCTCCCGCATTGATGTGGATGGGGATGGTAAAATTTCTCAAACAGAATTTTAGCGTCTTATGATGAGAACTACTGGAGAGAAACTTAGCTCAGAGGATATCGAGGCTATGCTCTAATATGCAGACTCGGATGGAGATGGTTTTCTTGATATGGAAGAGTTCATGGCAGTGGCAGGCATTATTGATGATGCTTGTCATGAGGTGGAAACAAAGAAAGAAGAACAATACTTGAAGGAAGCCTTCAGTCATTACAAGATGGATGATCATCAAGGCTTCATCAACGCCAAGAGCTTGAAGAGGATGTTGAGTCGATTGGGTGCATCGAGGCCAATCGAGGATTATCAGTCCATGATTTGTCGGTTTGATCTCAATAGAGATGGCTTGCTCAGCTTCGACGAGTTATGGTCATGATGATGCTTTGATGGTTGAGTTGAAATATCTCATTTGTACATGTTATTTTTCCCCCCTTTTTCTTATCAACTTTTGTTTATTTGATGTTTTTTTTTCCTATGTTGTACAAATTTAGTTTTTCTGATTTATGATACGGGCCAAGATCAAGTTTTCATCTTATTAACATTTTTTAAGCAAAGAAAAAATTCATTGATAAAAAAAATATAAAATAGCCATGCAAAATAAAAAATAAAAGCACCAAAAATAAATGAAAACCTTGAAAACAGCTAATGAAATCTTAGAGATCTAAAGAAGTCTTGAGCTTCACTTAACAATAGATGCTAATGATTACAAATGTTGGCAACCTCCATTGTCTGTCTATTGTCACCCAACGATCATCTTCTTAGCACCATCGCATGGCTTATGTCACCCAAACATCATCATCGTCTATCATTACCCAACTACAATTTATTATCCATATATAGTCACCCGACTACATTCTTCTGGTCATCATCATCTGACGCCAATGCATGTCAACTTTATCCCCCACCATCAAGAATAATATTGACACATACCATTAGCTATAAGGCCGATGCACATAGTTTCCACGAACAACAATGCTCGCCAACTTCATTGACCCCTATCACTAAAAATGTCATCTCACATTAGTAGAAGTAAGACAATCCATTAGCTTCTAAAAGCTGGCCTTACATTCAGATGTATAGATTAAAGCTACTAACTTTTGAGTTGTCAAGTTAGAGGTGTAGAAATCTGAGAAAATCCCTTTTAAAATTTCCTGTTATAATTGCCATGCCTAAGAAAGTACGTACATACCTCATATACTATATTAGGCCTTAGAAAACCATCAACAGCCTGAACTTATTGTGGGTCTAAAAAAATACTTGCACTACTGATCACATGTCCCAGAAAAGATATGCTCTTTAACCAAAAGTCGCACTTAAAAATCTTTGGGTACAACTGATGTGGCCTCAAAGTCTATGGAATAATCCTCAAATGTTTTGTATTATCTTTCCTAGAAGTAGAATATACATTAATATCATCTATAAAAATAATAAAAAACTGATCTAGATATTCTCGAAATACTTGGTTCATCAAATCCATAAAAACTAATGGTGCATTAGTCACCCCAAAAGATATGACTATGAACTTGTAATGTTCATATTTATTTTTGAAATCAATCTTCATCACATCAGCCTCTCTTACATTCACATGATAACATCCAGATCATAAATAAATCTTGAAAATCATAGAGGATCTAACAAGCTGATCAAATAGATCGACAATCAGTGGCATATGATATTTATTCTGGATAGTGAATTTATTCAACTCTCTATAATCAATGTACATATGCATCGTACTGTCCTTTTTTCGCAAATAGAATATGTGCTCCACACGGAGACACACTAGGATGAACAAAACCACAATTAACTAACTCTTGAAGCTACACCTTCAACTCCTAAAGCTCCTTAGGTGTCATTCTATATAAAGCATTGGATATTGGGGCCAATCTCATTAATATATCAATACAAAACTAAATATCTCTATCCAAAGGTAAACTGACTAGTTATTCAAGAAAAGTATATGGAAACTCTTGTACAGTTGGGACATTAAAAATAGAATATGAATCTACCCTACTATCCCAAACTGATGCTAGAAATACCATACAACCCTTTCTCCATAACCTGTCTTCTTGCACTGTAAAAAATAAATAGGATAGGACTCTTTGAACTCTCTGAAATAAATAACTCTCACAGTCTAAAAATAAAGAGTCCCACTTCTTGAAGAAATCAATCCGGACCTCATACGGACTTAATCAATCCATACCCAAAATAACGTTGAACTTAAAAATATATAACAAAATCAAATTAGACTTTCACTTGTCATAAAAAATTATACAACAACAACAATGACATTAAGTCTTTATCCCACTACATGGAGTCAGCTACATGAATCCTTTTTCTCTATTGTTTACTGTTAAGAGTCAAATTCTCATTTAAATCTAATAAAGAAAGGTCAGGCCAAATTTTTTAAACCAAGTCTTTTTAGGTCTACCTCTATCTTTTTTAACATAGGTCAAATCTAATACATCTACTCTCCTACAGAGTCATCGGATCAAGGCCAGTGTTTTACATGACCAAACCATCTAAGGAGACTTTCTCTAATCTTATTTGTCACTCGAACTACTCTAACCTTTTCCCGAATATGCTAGTTACGTATCTTGTCTCTTAAGAGTAAGTCCACTCATCCACATGAGCATCATCATCTCAACAACACTTAACTAAATATTATGCTTCTCTTTTAATGGCCAACATTGCATTTAAAGCATTGCAGGTATCACCGCCATCTTATAAAATTTTCTTTTAAGATTGAGTGGTACTTTTCTATCACACAACAAACCCAAAGCATTCCTCCACTTCAACCATCCAACTTGAATTTTACTAATAATATCCCCATCTATTTTACCATCACTCTGAACAATAGACCCAAGATATCTAAAACAAGAACACTTATTACTGACTTGATCACTCTAAGTCACAAACCCTCCACTAAATCTATTACTACTAAAATTACATTCCATGTATTTAGCTTTAGATCTACTCAGATGAAGACATGTAGACTCTAAGGTTGACCTCCATAATTCAAGTTTACCTTCAACTCCCTCTCAAGTCCTATCAATAAGAAGAATATCATCAGGAAAAAGCATACACCAAGATACATCCTCTTGTAAATGTTTAGTGAGAACGTCCATGACTAAAGCAAAAAAGATAAGGGCTTAAGGCTAATCCTTGATGTAATCCAACTGAAGTAGGAAAATACTTGGTCAAACCACCTTGTGTTTGAACACAAGTAATAGATCCTATATACATATCTCTAATGACTTGAAACTTGTCTGATATTAGTTCAGTAGAGTAATACCGTTATGAAATATGAAATGGGATTTACTACTTTATCCATGTACGTTCAGTAATTAGTTAGCACTCAAGAAAAAAAGTGTTATATATTTCCTAGGGGATTACGAGATAGTCTAAGACAACCACTGGTCATTTCATTTCATATTTTTTATTTCTTTGAGCTTATGTAGTAAGGCCTTCTGATTAAGAATGATTTAATAGCTACACATCAGTAGTGTAGTGCTCATAATAAGCATTTTGGCAGTGAGGCTTATGGAAGTTGATTATTTGGAAATAAGATTAGACTTATAATTGGAGTGTTTAGGATAGGTGGATAGTCTATAATTATAGCAGTTTCTAGAAGTGGAAGCATGACCAGCTCTGAGTTTCTCAATAAATCGTCTGTGTATCGTAGTTGCGGTAGACAGCATTCTTATCAGAGTTACATGCTGACAGTATAGTATTTTTGATACAGATAGGTTAGGCACAGAGTAGTTGAGTGTCTAAAGGTAGGATTTGATTAACACTCAAGCCCCACTTTGAGAGTTCAACTATATATATAGGAGGACCAAGGAAAATTTTGGTTTGTACATTTTTTAAGGGGCCAGTTGATAAAGTTGATCAATATGGTTTTATAACAAGTTCTATAGTTGGGAGACCATCCTCAGGTTAGAGAGAGTCTGGTAGTTCTATTGCTCCAACTCTAATTCGAGCTTATCTGTATAGTTTGACTTAGTAGGGGGTTTGAGATACCCCAGATATTTTTATAGGTATGACTTATATTTTTGATCAGGCTTAGCGTATTTTATTTTATTATGGAGCTAGTCATTCATTTATTTTTTAGCATTATTTTTATTCACAACACTTACCTTTAATTTTACTACTTTCTTCCATGTTTGTTAACTTACTGATTGGAGATTATATAATGGCCAATAGGGCATATTTTTGTGATATTATAATTTGTGATAAGAAGCTAGTCTAAGAAATAAGAATTTGGATTAGATCTTGGAATGTAGGTTCTCTTACAAGAAAATTAATAAAATTAATTGGTATTATGATTCATAGAAAGAAAAATATTTTATGCATTCGAAAAACTAAATGGGTTAGAGAGAAGGCTAAGGAGATTGATAGTTTAGGATTCAAACTTTGGTATTTTGGTAGAAGTGATACTAAAAATGGTGTAGGGGTGATTATAGATAAATATTTAAAGGATATTGTTATAAAAATGGATAGAATTAGAGACAAAATTATGCATTGAAGATTATTGTTGATGCTAAGATTATTAATATTATAAGTACTTATGCTCCTCAAATAGGTTTGGACATGTGTTTAAAATTAAAATTAAAATTTTGGAATGACTTTGAAGAATTAATTCAAAAGATTCCTCTTTAAGAGAATTTTTAGTGGATGAGATTTAAATGGGCATGTTGGTAGAGAGGTAGAGGATTTAAAAGTATTCATGGTGGCTATGGGGTTGGAGTGACTAATAAATATGGTAAGACTATATTAGATTTTACTTTAGCTTTTAATTTTGTAATTGCTAGTACCTTATTTAATAAAAGATATGAGCATCTCATAACTTATAAGAATTGATATAGTAAAACTCAAATTTATTATAAGAAAAATATATTGTTTAGATTATAAAGATTGTAAAGTTATTCTGAGTGAAAGTTGATGTACCCAACATCGCTTATTAGTTTTGGATTTTAAGATGAAGGGACAGATATGAAAAATTTAGTAAATTGTTGTTTTAAGATTAGATGGGGGCTTTTAAAAAATACTAATAAAAATATTTTTGAGAGTATGATTTGAGATCTTAAGATTTTGTCTGTACATGAGGAAGCAAATGTTATGTGGGATAATTTAGCTAGTAATATAAAGAATGTTGAAAATAATGTGCTTGGAGTTTCAAAAGGTAAAAGCTCTTAATAATAAAAATAATTGGTTGTGGAATCAAATTGTGCAAGAAAAAATTAAAAATAAGAAGATTTATTATAATAATTGGTTTAGATGTAAAAACTTTAAAAATTGGGAAAGATATAAAGAGGCTAATAAGGTGTCAAAGAAAGTAATCTGCAATGCAAAGATTTTAGCTTTTAATGATTTATATAATAGATTAGATTCTAAAGAGGACGAAAGATATATGTATAAGTTAACCAAACAAAGAGATAGGAGTAGTAAGGATTTAGTTCAAGTGAAGTGCATTAAAGATAAAGATCGAAAAGTGATTTTCTCATAAGAGGATATTTAACAAAGGTGGATAAGATATTTTTCTAATTTTTTCAATGAAGATTATGAGAATATGATTGACTTTAATAATCTTAGCACTCTAAATAAAAATATAGATTTATATTTTTATTAGCATATTAGTAAAACTGTAGTTATAGAGGCTTTAAAGAAAATGAGTATGAAAAAACTAGTGAACTTGATGATATTTCAATAGAGGTGTGGAAATGCTTTGGAAATGAAGGAATTTTTTGGCTTACTAAACTTTTTAATATTATTTTGAAGACTAAAAAGATGCCAGATGAGTGGAGAATGAGTGTGTTAATTCCTATTTTTAAGAATAAAGGCGTGCACCAGATTGTATGAATTATAGAGGAATTAAGTTGATGTGTCCTACTTTAAAACTTTAGGAGAGAGTTATGGAGCATAGGTTACGATGTGGTACTAATGTTTCTCAAAATCAATTTGGATTCATTCCGGGTAGGTCTACTATAGAAGTTATTCATTTATTGAGAGGGTTGATAGAGAATTCTAGAGAGACTAAAGAGGATCGACATATGATATTTTTTGATTTAGAGAAAGCATATGATAAAGTTCCAAACTATGTGAAAATTTTTCATTACCAACGGTGATTTTAGGTGGTTAACCTAAAATTTTCAGCGGTTTTGAACCTTACCGACAATTTTTCAACTGTTAAAAAATCACCAGAATAAATCATGTACGATATGGTAACCGGCGATAAATTTTTGGCGGTAATATTTTTTGGCAATTTTACGGCAGCTAAGACAGCTAGAAATTACTAGACCCAAAAATGCAGGTAAACCACGGAAGATTCTAGTGCAACTACCGCCAAAAAATCATCGGTCATTATCGCTTGTCATTCCAGCGATCAAAATCGTCAATGTTTTTTATGGTTAAGCTGCAGGCTAGCCACCGATTATTATCGGTGGCACAATTAAATAACCGACGGTAAAATTGCCTCTGTCCAATATCAAAAATTCTAACGAGTCGGTTAGCCACCTAAAACTTGTAGCATTTGCAAAAAAAATTTGACAACCCCCTCTATTCAAATAGATTTTAACATTACCTAGAAGCAATTCAAAATACAAAAGAAATACATTTAACTATATACTCAGGCATTTCAAAATATAATATATGAAATACACTAACATCCACAATTAATTGATACTCTGACAGCTTAAAATACAAAATATATAAAGTTCAACTAGTTAAATAGTGTTTAAAACATAAAACAAGTTCTTTCACATCTAAATGTTCAAAATACACCAACTAGGTCTTCAAAAAAGTAACAACAACAAGCATCATCTATGTTCTCTCTGCCATGTGATTCAGGTATAGGCTCTTGCTCATTTTTCTTTTGATTTTCAGCTTGATATGATCACAGCTCCTCCTGCATCTTAGCTTGAATCTTTCTCATCTCCTCTATTTCTCTTGACAGGGCATCAACCCTCTGGCTAATGATTTCTTTAGCTCCACTAACATCATAAAATGCTAAAGTAGATGTACTTCCCTCATAAGCATATCCCTACGAACCTAAGCCATAAACCCTCCCATCCCACCTTCCTCCAACAACATCTGACCATGTGTGA
The DNA here is from genome assembly GCA_019925795.1 of Dendrobium chrysotoxum. NCBI lineage: Eukaryota > Viridiplantae > Streptophyta > Magnoliopsida > Asparagales > Orchidaceae > Dendrobium > Dendrobium chrysotoxum. The sequence goes on from CM034311.1 coordinate 15,028,003, forward strand.
TACTCATAATACTGGGTCGATCCTAAAGATCATCCCTCACCAGTATAATACTGACAATCTCAAAGTTGTATAAAATCATCCTACGAGAATAAATCCATAATATATAATTTCTATTTATTTCATATTATTACTCAAAAAATTTTACTTATTTGAGCTTTTCTCACCTTCTCATCCACCCACAAATGATCAGCTTGATATTGGTGAGTCCTCATATGCAGCCCTAGTGGTGTCGGCTCCTAACCAAGATACTCTTTCTATAAATAAAAAATATAGTTAAAATAAAGCACATATATTTATGAAACTAATTAAAATAATCTTATACCAGTCATCATCTATGTTCAGCATGAGGCACTGAACCACAGTTCTGAAGAGAGCTTCCTAAACCCCCCATAAATAGATGCTCTATTTTACTCATTCTTCTCTCTCAATTTGGTGAACTTAGGGCTCACCCAAGATCTGCTCAAATCAGCCCATACTCCCTCTCCAAAACATAATGGATGCTACTTAGACATTTTAATGTTCGTGAATATGTCCCTAAGAAGAGTAGAGCCTCTCCTCTCAAAATTTGTTCTGGTCCTTGTACCATGCTCAGGCAACCACCTAAAATCTTTCTATAAAATATAGGCATAATAAATAATATTAATACAAATGAAATAAAAAATTTTATGTAATGCTAAATAAATATACCTGAAATTCTTTGAATCACATATCCCTAACTTCCATTGGGATCTTCTTCCATGATAAGTAAGGAGCATTATATTTGCACCGTATGATGTCATGAATCTTATGGATAGGTTGCCTTAAGGGATTAAAGCTGCAGGTAAAATTTTTTGTCAATAACATATAACAGATCAAATTATAATAACTTTACAAAATAAATCGAACTTACGTATTACCCTCAAGATTTATGTATACATGCTTATCTTCTAGTATTGTAGGCTCCCTAGCACCAACCTTTGCTTGCGTTAATGGTCCACCATGTTTTGGCTGTATAGGAGGTGGGTAATAATATATGTGGTGGTAAGGAGAGTAAGGGTAGGTTGATGGAGCTATTTGTGATGTTGGTGGGGGGTAATATGGATAGAATGGAGCTGAGTGTGTCTGCTCTAGAGAGAAAAATTAAGGACTCATAGACGTAGGAGGAGGGAAGTACCCAGGAAGGGGTGGTATTGCAACCATAGTTAGATTTGTCTATCATTGACCCTATTGAGTGGGGGACTGATGCTGACTACTAGGTGGTGGTGATGGTATCACTGATGGAACTCTCTGGCCCTGACCTTCATCACCCTGTCTTGACCCACTTGGTCTAGTGCTTAACTTTTCTTATGACCAAACATTAAAGTAATGGATATACGATGAGGATCATAACTTGAAGCCATCAGTAGTAAAAGAAGCAATTAGTAAACTGTTGTAATATATAAAAATGAAGTTGTAACATATATGAAGATTTACATAAGTAGAAATAAAAAAAGATAGAATGTAGACCGTTAAGTTGCAATAAGCATGAAGAATTACAAATATATATTTACAGAATGTATAAATAATTTATATACAAACAAGATGTACATAATTATAAATAATTTGATTAGAGACATTTATCATGAACATCAATTTCAAAAATTACTTAAGTTATATTGTACTAAATTTATTTACTAACTTATTTTTCAAAAATTACATTATAATAAGTACATTGCAATAAATTTAGTCACTTAAATTATAAGAACTATTCTGAATCAGAAATATTTTCATTGCTCTCCAAGGTATCTTCACTTTCTTTCTCATTCTCACTTGAAAAGCTTGTCGAATTATTTACATCCTCTAATTGCATTTCAGTCTTATGTGCTATAGTTGACATCTCATCAATTTCAACAGACCTATAATCTAACATCTTATCTTATTGATGTGCATTAAAGCTACTACGAACGGTCAGTCAATGATCCCCCATACTTTGGTGTTTATGACAGCTAGCTAATCTTGCTTATCTTTATGACCATTGGGATATTTATTGAAATAAACTTGAATATCTTAACTTGCTAGTACAAATGGATCAAACTTCTCATATCTTCTACTCTATTTTACATCTACTAAACTATACGTAGGATGAACCCTTGTGCCTCTATTCTATACTAAATCATACCATTTATAATTGAATAAACATACAAGATTCTTATCTTCTCCTATGTATTGTAACTCAAGAACCTCATCCAAAATACTATAATAATCACACTCATCTTCTTCCTGAGTGTTTCCTCTAACACAAACTCCATAATTTTTAATTTTTCTTCCTTCACTCTATGACTTAAAATGAAATATGAACCATTAACTATATATATTGGCCAGGTGTTTTCTTTTCACATTGGGGCCCAAACCAGTGCTTGTAGTCCTTTATCAAAAATCTTATTACAGGGGTTACATACCTAAGAAATTTTTAAAATTTAAAGGCTTTTAGTAATCAATAAGATATAAATCAATGAAATAATATAGATTTTACTCATATAAGATCTTGACCAAGATGAGAATTTATTTATAATAAGTTGTTCACAGCTGTAGCATCTATTAGAGGCAAACTGCTTATAAAATAACTGGTGACAAATCATCCAAGTAACACTTGATTATTAAAAATTAACATGATTCCTTTTGCACATTATAGAAAAACTTACTCTAAGATTGGTTGGACTTCCTGATAGTTTAGTAACATATATAAAGTCATTGTTTTGATTTTTAAATTGTTGAGGAATCTTTAAACGCATTTGCCACTGGACTTTTCATGACTTCTAAATATTAATAGTGTAGATTATGATTGTTCTTCGAAATCAAAGTCCATGTTACAAAAAATCTTTGTTCTTGTACTCCTCACTTGGGGCTCGAAGTAGTAGGAGCAGAAGTGGGTAGTTTCTTAAGCTAAATATGCTTCACATATCAATCCTTCTAGTCGTATTTTATTCTTAACATATTTTTTCAACTTATTCAATTTTTTGCTAGATGATTAGAATTATCAATTATAATTAGAAATATTTAAGCGTACATATTAAATACATGTTTCATCTCTCAAAAGGGTACATCCAATGATATTGTGCAGGTCCACAAACTCTAGCCTCATAAGATAGATGGACTGGAAGATGTTTCATAGAATCAAAGAATCACAGGGAAAATTTTTTTCTAACTTGCATAGGATGATTGGTATATTCTCCTCGCTCTTCTATAAATTATCTTAACTTAGTTTAGATAAACATAGGTCTTTGAAGAAAAGGCTAAACTCTGTCAACAGATTTGATATGTAATCTGGTAACACACATACTATAATTAGAAGGAGCACCTCTATAATTATGTGATAATCATGACTTTTTAGTCTAAATTATCTCACACATTTAAGGTCTACACATTGGCTTAAGTTTTATCCATAGCCATCAGGCATTTTTAAACCTTAAAACCACTGACATATTGATCTTTTTTATTCTAACGTGAAAGAGTAAGGTACTTTGGGCTTCATTATTTTACCGTCACTAGTTGTTACTAACTCTAAATTTCTTCGTCCATAGTACTCTTTAATATCCATTCTAGCTTTCACATTATCCTTGCTCTTGCCTTTAACATCCATATTGTATTAAAAATATTTTCAAGAAAGTTGTTCTTAATATGTATAATATCAAGATTATGTCTTATTAAATTTATACTCCAATATGATAATGTACTGAAAATCCTTTTTTTAATCCAATTATGTTTAACACCATATCCGAAAAATTTACACTATGATAATATTGGGAAATCAATAATTAATGAAATGCTAGAAAGTCTCTCTAGTATATCAAACCACTTAATCTGGGTGGAGGAGGTGAGCTCTCAACTTTGTTTCTAATGAATGCATCTGTATTTCTCTTAAACGAATGATCAGAAGGTTGGAATATACGAAGATAATCAAACCAAGTATTTTTTTCTCTATTTTTAAGTATGAAATATTTAATATTCACCATGCAGTAAGGTCAAGCTAATTTTCTCACTATGCTCCAGCCCGATAACATGCCATAAGCTGGAAAAAATTACTAATGGTCCAAAGTAATGCAGCTCTAAGGAGAAAATTTTATTTGGTTGAGATGTCATATGTGAGGACACCTTCATCCCATAAAAACTTGAGATCATCAATTAATGGTTGTAAAAAATATCAATTTTTACTTCTCGATTATGTGGTCCAGGTATTGTAAGTGTTAAGAACATGTATGAGGTGGTCATACACATCTCAAGTGGAAGGTTGTATGGTGTTAGTATAATTAGCCAATAAAAATATGATAAAGCTGCCTGACTGTATGGAGTAAAACCATCAGCGTATAATCCCAATCTTATATTACGTGGCTCAGTAGCAAATAAACCATATGTTTGATCAAAATTTTTCCATGCTTTAGCATCTTATTAATAAGAAAGAACATCAATGTGTGCTAATTTCTCCTTATGCCATCTTATATGACCTGCTGAACTCATTGATGCATAGAGCCGCTGAAGTCTTAGAATAATCAGTAAATAAAATAAATGGAAATATGGAATATTATTCTTTTGAAAACATTATTTCCCGAGTTGAGTTTGAACCGAGGTGCTTTACAGGTGCGATAACAAACTTCTGTCACATCATCCTTGTAATATAACATACAACCATTTATACAATAATCAATTTTTGCAATGGTGATACCTAACTTGGATGCTAATTTCTTTATTAGATACAAATATGTGGGAATTAAATTATCAGTTAAATTTATTTTCTTGAGAAGAACAATGAAGCCATTGAAGCAATCACAAAGAATATTATTGAGGGGGAAAATTTAACCGCCGCACAGATTTGATTTCTCCTATTTTGTAATTGAATAATGCATTGGAATAAAGTACAGTCTCGGGAGACTGACATAATGTTCTACAATGGATTCAATATCAAACTAGGGTTTTGAAAAATGATATTTTTATAATCAAACATAGTTCGAAGAATAACATATCATCTCGAAAGATGAATATAAAATTCTTTAAAATGTGTTTAAAAATAGAAATAAAGTTTTAAAAATTCAACCACTCTTCTGATTAGAGGCAACAAGGAGAATACGATATCATCTTAAAAGACAAATGTGATATTCTTCAAGGCATCTAAAGATAAGAATGGGTTTTATAAAATTCTTCACTTTTAAAATCGAATATAACAAGAAGAATGTTATATCATCTAGGGAAACAAAAATAACATTATACAAGTATATTTAAAGTTAAAAATGAGTTAAAAAAAAAGATAATCTGCATTCCCAAAGATTTTTCCCTTATTTTATGTAAATAAAATAAGGTTTATTTTAAACTAGAGTTCTCAAATCCCTATAAGGGCAAGCCCCTATAGTTAATTACATCTTAAGAGGGGTACTCCTAAAAAAACTCTTGATTAAAGCAATTATTTCATACCCTTTGATTACAAAGTAAAAGATAAGGAAACTAGGTAGGAATTTTTCAAGGAGAAAGCTCAATGTTGAATAGTTCTTAGCAAGTCAAAGGAGAAAAAGTAGGAGATACCGGATTTTGAGAAGCTTAGAGGCAACCTCAGTCTATCCTATGTTGGGCTTTACATTTTAAGAGAGAATTTTTTATGTTTGAGTTGGCATTTTATTGAAAATTTGGGATTATATTCCCGAAGGGTGAGGACTTAAGATTTAAAAATCTACCTCAGAACCTAAATCTATTTTGGATACTACAAAGTAGTGACCCAAACCTAGCTAATGAAGTTCAAATCTGGACTTATCCCAGCCTGGATTGGGGAGCCAGCTAACCACGTAGGCGCTTTAAAAACATGTGTCCAGTCTCTTTATGAAAGATGGGTAGTTGTTTAAGTTTTGAGGAATCGGGGCCAACATTTAAAATAAGTCCTAATTGTCCCCTTTACTTATGTATGGTAAATGATGCTTGAGAGTGTAATGCAATTAAAATTTCAAACTCTTTTAATTTGTATCTAATGTAATGCATACTAATTGACTCGAATGCATAAAATGATTTATGAAGAAGTTTTGAAATCAGGCTTATAAAATAGATTTTTCCTAGAGATTGCACAACATCCCCTTGACAAAATTGCACCCTAATAGGCTAGGTGGTCTGTCAGAACTCGCAAGCAAGGAGGTGCCTAACAAGGAAGCGAAAGTATTAATATGCATATGCTGACTCTCGGTGATCCCGAGCTTACTTCTTAGATCATTAGAGTTTTTATGTGAGCCTAAAAATTTTATTTAAATTTCAAGTAGAAAATATTTTTATCATGCCCTTACAAAAAAAAACACTCCGATCGTATCCAGGCTAAAACAAAATACGGCATGCAAGAATCCTTAAAAAAAAACTAATGTGCAAATAATGTAAAAAATAAAATCAAATTATCCAAAAATATAATGTTTAAAGTCTATTTTATTTACAACCCAGGGTCCGCTGAAAAAGTAAAGTGGCCGGGTACCATTGACAACAAACCCGGATTCTAGTCCTAAGAATGACAGAAATAATTTTGAAATGGGATATACTTTTCTTTTCTTCACTTCTTCGTCTTCTCTCCTTTGCCTTCTTTTCTTTGTCCTCTTTCATTTGTCTTCTTCCCTTTGTCTTCTTTCCTTCTACGAGCTCCTTGCGTTCGTCAGTTTTGGATACCCAAAAGAAAAGAAACTCATCCCCGAAGGGGTATTTTCTTTTCCCTTTGGTTATTTAAATCACCCTAACTTGGCTTAGAACATTCCCCTGAGGTATATTCTCCTCTCTTTGGATTCCAAGTTAGGTGTGATATCCCACTTTCAAGTCACTTTCACATTACAACTCTTTTTAAACACATTCACTTTATATTACATCCCAGATAAAAAAAAAATCTAGACTATCTATAAGGTTATCCTACGTAATTTATAATAAATTAATCCCAAGCAGTTATATATTTATATTTTAAATTAAATTCATTAGCCATACTTGGCCATGCTCTTTTAATTTTAAGGGGGTTAGCATTTTCTGAAGCACCTGCAAAAAATATTGTCAATTTAAATCTTTAATTTGCCCCCTTTAATTTAGCCATGCACTAGCATGACCACCTGTAAAAAATTTTGTGAGCATCCAAATCATTCCTATCCTAGGGATAATCTATCGCCCATCACATCAATTCTCAGATTGCAATAATAAATAAATAAACAAACACACCAATCATTTTTACAACCAGCACGCAGTGAAAATCACGAGAAGGCCCATCACACAGCAGCAAGAAAGTAAACATCGGCCTAACCTAAAGCTAAAGTTGGTTGTCCTAGTAAACAAATCTAAGTGTGTGCAGTTGGCTGTGTGGTTTGGATATATCCTAGATCAGTTATTGATTGAAGTTTTCTAGCTGATTGAATTTAGTTTGTTGAAAGGTCAGAGGGGGTTTTACGTTCAAAATTAAGTTTTAGTGTCTCTAATATTTTAAAGCTTATTTTAAATTAAATTTTAATTGTTAAAATTTGATTAATGATTTTTGTTATTTAAGGTGTTTTAACTAAACAACATTTTTTTAGGATATTTAGCTTAATTATTTATCAAATTTTTTTTATGATTAAAATTTTAGATTATTTAAAGAGTTATTAAATTTTTTATTGATTTAAGACATTATTGATGATTTATTAAATTTTTTTTAAATATTTTATTTAGTTATTATTTGATTATAAAATGATTAAAATATTACCAAGATTCAATTTAAAATTATGTTCAAATTAAATCTCTTAGTGGTTATGTGTGTCAATTATGATTTGGTTATTAAAGATTATATAATTTTCACGAATTTTTATCTAAAATATCATTAGTGTATTGAAATTTTCATTAATTGATTGTTTAATTTTGATTAGCTTTAATTAAGGTTATATCAATAATATACACTAATCCTAAGGGGAATGTCACCAAATTTTCTATGTTCTATATTTCTACCCTAAAATGTGTATGCATCCTAAGTCTAAGTTTTCTAAGACTCAGTCCTTAATTTTTATTCTTAAATATCACTAATGTTGCATGGGATGAAAAAGTTTATTATTACTAACCCTTGGGACATTAAGCACGTGAAAAAGGGTTTAAGAATCTAAAAATAAAATAAATTAATAATAATCCTAATATAATTGAAGTTACTACAGGGACCTAAAAGGGAAGGGTTCGCACAAACCACACTAAGGCTTCCTAGGGGCTTTCTAAGTTTTAAGAAAACTTACAACACTGGGGGCTATGACCCGGTGGATTCCGCCCATAGCACCTCTACCTGGTTGGATAGAGGCGACTGGCACCTTTGTCCCTTGTCATTTTGTTCAGTCGACCGGTACCATTCCTCGCAGTTCATACAAATAAAGATGAATAAAATAGGGATTAGAAGCACATTTAATAGTTAATGATAAAATAATATAAATTTACTAAAAAGAACAATGTACCTTTCTTCGGGCTTGGACAGCAGTTCGGCTGATTGCCTTTTGAATTTTTCACTTTTGAAAGCATACTTTGCACTTTTCCAATATTCACCCCAAGGCACAAGAAAGGGGGAAGAAGAAGGAGAAAGAGAGAGGTACAGAGAGAAAGAGAGTCACTACTTCTTTTATCGCCCAAGCAACTCACTCTCCAACATCCATATGCCTCACCTCTCAAAACATTTCAACTTTCAATAATTATATACTTTAAAATACTATTTAACATACCCACACTTCATTTCTCACAATCCAAGCTCTCTTTTTCATTTTCAAACACTTTACCTTTCCACACATACACTTCCACTTCTCACAAATACACATGCTTCACATTCCAAAATCTACACTTTTCACTATTCGAAATCACTCTTATACACTTTTCAAAAATATATATACTTTCCCAAGCAATCCACTTTAAAACACACACACTTACGAAACACTTTACTTTTTAACCCACAAACTTTTCAAACCACTTTGCTTTTCAAAACCTCATATTTCACCCTTTATTTTTCTCACACAATACCTCTCCAACATACATTTTCACCTTTCATCCCTTCAAAATCACAATTGAACCTTTCAAAACATACACCTGTCAAAACACTTTACCTTTCAAAGCCTCACAATTTATTTTCCATTTTTCACAACCATCACCTTTCTCACAAAATAAACAAAACTCTTTACTCTCCACACTTACATATATTACTCTTCAAAAACAAACACACATGTTACTTTTCAAAACATATACATTTTCATCTTCCAAAAGATATACACACTTTGCCTTATACACATTTTCACCTTTCCAAAGATTACATAACTCACCTTCAAAATATACACCTATCAAAACACTTTTCAACGCACATACACATGCACTTTACCAAATTCAAATACTTCTCCCTTCAATGCAAACACTAATGAGAGCAAGATACCTTAAAACTATTCTTTTACAACATGTTTAATATTAGACCCAACTTATAAATAGTGAACAACAAATTCATGTAGTTGTTCTAACAACTCAATGCCCATGCTCAATATAACTCCATCCCTTCCCAAAATGCATGAAACTTTCCAACACTCACACATTCTCCTTCAAACAACTACAAAAGGATGTTGAACTCCCTTCCACATCTTCTCTAATGCTCTCTAATTCCTTTACATAAATGAAAACATGCCATCATGATTTTCTTCCCAACTATGATGCTCACAATTCTTTCCAAAATCACATTTCTCTTTTTCACTATGACTTTCCTTTCTTTCAATTACCACATGAAATTATGTAGATCACTTTACTTGCTTATTTGAGAGAAAATAAGATGAGAGAAATCCCACTTCCTTTCTAATCTCAAGATAAGATGTCCAACTAGATGTTTAGGAAATGAAAGATATATGCAAACAATGCACTTTCTCATCACTAACAAATATTTTCAATTTTAGACATTTCTAAAACATATATTGCAATTGCCATAACTAATAGAACTCATCAAATTTTCATCTCAAACATTTTCTTTTAAGTAAAAAAGAAGACCTAAGAATTTTAATCAAAGTTTCTCAGATTTTCCTTTCAAAAACAATTTCCAAGAAATGCGTTTGTCTTCATCCAATGGTAATGAGAAATAAGCATGCATTCCAATCTAGTATCTCATACATTCAAGAACCGTTGATAATCCAAAGAAGATGAATTAACCAACAAAAGAGAATCCTTCTCTTTGCAATAAGAGAAAGTAAGGGAAATAAACATTCCCATATTTTCAATCTCACATACCTTCTTCTCCTTCCAAAACGATAGCACTAAACCTTCCCAAATCACTTTTTCATCATCAAGATTGCTAAAAGGAAGAGAAAGAAGATGAGAATGTAGAAGATATACCTATAGCAGAAATGACTGACAGTTAGGGCAAATTGGCGAGCGGCTACTGCTGTAGTGGGGCTCGGTCATCTTCTTTGGGGCGAAACTGATGGGAGAGAGGGAGCAGGCCGGAGAAGGAGAGGGGATTGGTAGGACCCTAGGGGCCATTGCTTCTACGAATCAAAGGGGGAATGGGAGGTTACGGAGTGCGAATAGAGAGGGAGATGGCAGGGGGTTCGGCCTGCTTGAGAACTAGGAGGAGACGGATGAGTTCGTTCCTTAGCGTCGAGTGAGATCCGAGAGGGAGAGGGATTTCTCCTGGGTCTTCTTGCGAACACAGAGGAAGCAGGCCTTGCGAACTGGGACCGTGGGAGACACGAGAGTGGGGGCACTTTGTAAAAATAGAGAGTCGCTCCAGTGGGGGGCTTTCACGAATGAGAGAGAGATAGAGGGAGATCGTGGGTTTAGTGGCCCTAACTCCTCTCAAAACTGTTTCTTATTTGAATTTTAATGGAGTTGGAGGAAAATTATTGGTTCAATCCTGATTGTATATAGATTTGTAAGATAATGTTTAATAAAATAGAGATGATTTTGAGATTGATTTAAATTTTAGTATTATAAGGGCTTGAATTGATTTATTTAATTCGATTAACGTTGCTTTAGTTTCAATTGACTCGCGACCAATTAATTTAGGTAACTCAGAGTCATCGTCGTTCAAATCCAACTCGATTTGAGTCAATTTAACTCGATTCGCATCGACGCACTTCGAGACGAGCTGATTTAATTTAAATCATGTTAAAATCAAATAATTTTTATTGGATTGATATCAATTTGATTATATTAGGTTCACTTAATGTAAAATATAATGAATTTGATTTTAATTTTATTTTTATTGATTTTAAGTGGTTCGATTCAACTGAGATTGAGCTAGAAAGCTGAGTCTGGAGGTTGAGTCGATGCTACGGCATTGGGTATCCACCTAAGGGAAATCCTAAAGGTGACGTCTACACTAGGCTATGAAGACCTAGGTGCTAGAGTTGATTTCGTAGAAATTGACCTCAAATAATGAGGTCAACAATTATATTCTATTTTGATACTTAGCATCCTAACAGTAACCGATAATTTTTATTGAGTTGTGCAACCATCCCAAATTAGTTTTTGACCAGCATGTAGTAATTTAAAGAATTTTTTAGTTTTTGAGTTTGGTGGCTCTGCCATGCTGGCCCTTAAATTAGGACTTGCTGCATCAAAAATAAGTTCTACATACTGTCTACTCATTTGATCTTCATTGACTATTTCAAAAGCTATGGATGGACCGGCATGAGTATCTCTATATGGCTCATACTCTCCATGTCAGATCCAAATCCAATATCCTGAAATAAATCCCCTACGATATAAATCAACTTTTACATCATCGGGCTTAATAAATGCTTGATTTTTATGCTTCGAGCATGGATATCTAAATATTCCATCTGACTTAAACAAAGGTAGTTGACATGCGACTTGAATAAAAGTCTCAACTCCCTCCATAAATTCATCTGTCAATCTTTTTTGACCTGGTAATAATCTGTTATACATCTAATATCTCTCTTCTTAGATAGTCATTTGGATGTTAAAGCAAACATTCCCTACATAGTTATGAAATGAATTAATAAAAAAGGTGCAGCCTTAACGGTGTGAAATGCATCAAGGTAGGAAATACATAAATCCTTTTTCTCCATTGTGCCCTGTTAAAACTCAAATTCTCATTTAAATCTATTAAAGAAAGATCATTTTTAATATTTTCTAACCAAGTCTTTTTAGGTCTACCTCTACCTTTCTTAACATAAGTCAAATCTAATACCTCTACTTTCCTGATGGGGTCATTGAAGGATAGCCATTTTATGTGACCAAACCATCTAATTACTGTGACTTTCTCTAATCTTATCTTCCACTGGTGCTATGCCAACCTTTTGATGTATGTGCTAATTTTGTATCCTATCTATATGGGTAAAGACACTCATCCACCTGAGCATCCTCATCTCTGTAACACTTAACTTAGTATTATGCTTCTCTTTTAATGGTCAACATTCGGCACCATAAAGCATTGCAGGTCTCACCATCATCTTATAGAATTTTCCTTTATGTTTGAGGGGGACTTTTCTATCACACAACAAGCCCGATGCATTCCTCCACTTCAACCATCCAACTTGAATTCTATTGATAATATCCCCATCTATTTCACCATCACTCTGAATAATAGAACCAAGATATCTAAAATGTGTACCCTTATTAATGACTTGATTGCCCAAAGTCACAATCCTCTAATCCTCTCACAAGGTCTATTACAATTAAAATTATACTCTATATATTCAGGTTTAGATCTACTCAAGTGAAAACCTTTAGACTTTAAGGTTGACCTCCATAATTCAAGTTTACCTTCAGCTCCCTCTCTAATCTTATCAACAAGAAGAATATCATCAGCAAAAAGCAAACATCAGGTACATCCTCTTACAAATGTCTAGTGAGAACATCGATGACTAAAGCAAAAAGATATGGGCTTAAGGCTTTCTCTAAATTAATACCAAAGGTATGCATGAAGATTAAAAGGTATGCATAGTTTAAGCATGGAGATAAAAATAAACTAAGGAGATGCATGGAGATCACCTTCAGCTAAGGCGGGAGGAAAAAAATTGGCAATGTCAAGGTCGGCCGGTGGTCAAGTTCGGTCCAGCAAGGGCAGAAGGTTGAGCCTTCCTTAGATGAATCGGACGAGCAAGAGATCGAGGGCAGATTTGGGCGAGCGATCGCGTTCTCCGGATGAAATAGAACAGCCAGACAAAGAAATGAGGAAGAAGGAGGGGGTTTAGTTTGAGGGCACTTTTCGATGGCGTTTCCAGTTATTTAAACTGACAAAATTTTTTTACTTCAAAATGGCATGTAAACCGCCGGTAAATACCAACATGAAAACATAATACCGATGGTATTTTAGGTGATAAGAAAACATAATACCTATGGCATTTCTAGCGGTCATTTGACTGCCAAAATTTTTGACAATTTTCTCTTTAGTACCTGTGGTTTGACCGCGGATTTCTAGCAACGGTGAAACAGTTGGTTTAACTGTCGATATTTCTAGCGGTCATTTGACCGCCAGAAATGTTGGCAGTATTCAGTGAATTTCCTGTAGAGATATAAAATCATAGTGTATAGCTATAAATAAAAGCTACATATTAGAGAAATAAAATTAGACATAATCATGAAGAAATCTAAAGAAGAAATGCCTATATAGACTCAGATCACAGTCCTAAAATTTGTTACTCACTACAAGCCACAAATATCGATCTAAATTTCTAATTACTTCTTTCCTAAGCATTCACAAGAAAATTTAAATTCAATATCATAAATCACATTGTTGAGTAGAATAGTAATATTAATTATCCTTAATTCAATAAATAATGCTAAAATTTAAATAAATAAGAAATTTCGTATAAGTCTTATATCTCATAATAGAAAGTATTAGATTTCTCATTGAACAGATATAATCCATATGTTCTAGTACATTATGACTCCCAACAGATAGATCCCACTTATCAGAATAAATCCATAGATTCTGACCACTTATAACTCCGAATAGATAAAATTTTAATTAGTTTTACATCCCCCAAATCAGAAAGAATCTAAAAGATTCTCACCCCTTATAACTCAAAAGAAATAGTTGTCACATCAAAACTCTATAATATCACAAAATTCAATCACATAAATGAATATTTCTTTTCATTATAATAATTAACGCATGAAAGAACTCATTTTAGAATGTGATAATTTTCTAAAACAATAATAGCAGAATACAATACTATGTCAAAATTGATTTATTTTAGAAAACAACTAATTTATCATGGATTGTGACGAACATTGTTTCAAATCTTTTATTGTATTACAATATGAATTTTAAAGTTAGGATTATTATCAAATCAATTCAAAAAGCTTAATTTTCAAAACCCTCGGTATAAAATATTCAGAAAAAATTTTAAATATTGAAAATCTCAGTCTCTATAACTAACAAAAAGTTATATGTTAAAAGTTTTATTAATGCGAAGTCATCATTGTCTTTCAGTAATGAAAATATAAATTTAAATGAAAATTTTTAAAAATATCCATATTAGATAGCCATAGTGTGACTACCTCAATCTGTACAGTTTTTAGAACTGGGTCGTCACCTAAAAATAACTCGAAGCTGCCTAAAACAAACTCTCTCCTTCTCTCTTTAACAAGCTGCCATGCATGAGATGAGTGAAGTGAATAGTGAAAAATAACAGTTTTAATAAGTAAATTTGACCTAGCACTGAGGTGCCTAAACTTGATAGCACTATGGCATTCCCACTAGAAGACTATAGCACCATGGCACCAAAACCTAGCATCACTGTGTTAGCTCAATTTTTCAAAATTTAGAGAGCACAACATTTGTGAGTAACCTTATCTAGTGTTGTGGAACCACATGGGAAAAAATCTAGATTCTTAGAACATGCATTCAGATCTTTGGGATCCACTTCATAACATATGCACACAATTCATAAGCATACAAAATATTCTCAGACATATCTATAAGAATGTAACAAAAACAACAAGCCTTTTAACCCACTATGTGGGGTAGACTACATGAATCCTTTTTTCTATTGTGTCCTTTTAAGAGTCAAATATTCATCTAAATCTAATAAAGAAAAGTAATTTTTAATATTTTCTAACCAAGTGTTTTTAGGTCTACCTCTACCTTTCTTAACATAAGTCAAATCTAATACATCTACTTTCCTAACTGGGTCATCATAAGGTTGTTGTTTTATGTGACCAAACTATCTAAGGTGGCTCTCTCTAATCTTATCTTCCACTGGAGCAATTCCAACCTTTTCATGTATATGATCATTTCGAATCATATCTCTAAGCGTAAAGCTAGTCACCCACCTAAGCATCTTCATCTTTACAATAATTAACTTAATATTATGCTTCTCTTTTAATGGCCATCATTCTACACCATAAAGCATTGCAGGTCTCACTACCATCTTATAGAATTTTCCCTTAAGTTTAAGAGGGACTTTTCTATCATATAACAAGCCTGATGTATTCCTCCACTTCAACCATCCAACATGAATTCCACTAATGATATCCCCATCTATTTCACCATCACTCTAAAAAGTAGACCCAAGATATCTAAAATGTGAAGTCTTATTAATGACTTGATCGCCCAAAGTCACAATCCCCAACTAGATATATTATTACTAAAATTACACTTTATATATTCAGTTTTAGATCTACTCAAATAAATTCCTTTAGACTCTAAGTTTGATCTCTATAATTCAAGTTTACCTTCAACTCCCTCTCTAGTCTTATCAACAAGAAGATATCATCAGTTAAAACATATACCATGGTAGAACCTCTTACAAATGTCTAGTGAGAACATCCATGACTTAAGAAAAATGATATGGGCTTAAGGCAAATCCTTGATGCAATCCAACTAAAATAAGAAAATACCTTGTCAAACCACCTTGTGTTTGAACACAAGTAATAGCTTCTACATACATATCCGTAATGACTTGAATATAATCAATATTAACCCCTTCCTTATGCACCTCTCTTGGAACTTTATCATAGCTTTTTCTAAATCAATAAAAATCATATGTAGATCCTCCTTATTCTCTTTATACTTCTCCATCAAACCTCTCAATATATGTATAACTTCCATAGTAAATCTACCTGGCATGAATCCAAATTGATTTTTAGAAACATTAGTGTCACGCTGCAACATATGCTCCATAATTCTCTCTGATAGTTCTAAAGCATGACACATTAACTTAATTCCTTTATAATTTGCACAATATTGTGCATCACCATTATTCTTAAAAATAGGAATCAACACACTCATTCTCCACTCATCTCGCATCATTTTAGTCTTCAAAATAATATTAATAATTTTATTAAGCAAAGAAATTCCTTCCTCGCCTAAGCATTTCCACACCTTATTGGAATTTCATCACGTCCAACAGCTTTCCACACTTCATTTTTGTTAAAGCCTCTTTAACTTCAATTTTACTAATACGCTGATAAAAATAAAAAGATTTATTTTCATTTAGGGTGCTAAGGTCACTAAAGTCTATCACATTCTCACAATCTTCATTAAAATGTTTAGCAAAATATCTCATCCACCTTTGTTGAATATCCTTTTCTAGTAAAAGCATTTTTTAATCTTCATCCTTAATACACTTCACTTGATCCAAATTCTTACAACTCCTATATCTTTGTTTACCTAACTTATACATATGAAAAAATTTTTGAGAGTTACCTCAAATCTAGTTGGGTGAAAATGGGTTGAACAGTACTCAGAAATAGGCCTTATATTTTTTACACTTTGAAAAAGAGTTTTGGGAATGCCTGACTCAAATAGACATATACTTCTACCTTAAATGACACTGTCAACTACAACTCCTTCTAATCACTTTAAAACTATGACCCAAGTCTTTATGAAAGATAGATATGCTGTTACTTATTTAAAAATGAAGTCGACATATAAGAAATAATAAATAGTCTAGGATAATGAATAGTAGATTATGCCCCTAAGTTAATATAACTAAATTTTTATTTTTAAATTAGTCTCTAATGCAATAAATGCCAATTGACTCATATGTAGTAAATTAGAATATAAAGTTTTAAAAATGCTTAAAATATGTTTTACCTTGAAAGAGCATAACTCTCCTGAGTCAAAACTACACACTCATAGGTCGGGTGGTCTTTTACCCTCATGTGGGGAGTTGCCTAAGAAGAAAAGAATGAAGGATACTATTTATGTGATCCCAGACAAGCTCTGGCTTACTTTCTAAAGTAGTTATCTTACTATATTCTCCTAATTTTTTTTATTGGTTATGAGTGTAACAAATTTATTTCATAAGAGCCTAGTGTAACAAATTTTTTTCACAAGAGCCTAGCGATATAACTAGACAAAAGCACGTGTAATAAAATATATATATAAAAAATTAGGGGTTACTAGTGCGTAAACAATGTAAATACAACAAAGCAATAAACAAATAAACAAAAATATCTGATGCTGTAAGTGCCACTTAATACAAATTAGGATTTGCAAAATGTAATGACGGCCATGCTCCATAGATAACAACCTACATTCCTAAACCTATGAATGACAAAAGTTTTAACAAAAATAATTTGATTTATTTATTGATCTTCAAGTCTCCTATTACTAATCATCCTTAAGAAAGGCTTCTGAAAGGAAAGAAATCTCTTAAGTGTTGAAGAGATCTCTTTATTTTTGGTTCCTTTATTCTTTAATAAACAAATATTTTTTATAAAGATTTTAGCAGCTCTTGCATTTAAATTATATTTTAAAATAGAAAAAGACTCTTCAAACTCCTTAAATGAAGTATGAAAGAGCAATTTATAATCATAATAAAATACCACATGATCCATACAATATCATTTGCTCTCATTATAGCTATATGTATATAGGTAATGCAATTAATAATTGGAGGCTAAAGCAACATGAGCACCTACACAAGATCTTGTTAATTTAAAATTTAAATTATAATTTATCCCCCATATAGCTCTTCATAAGCATTGCCATACATAAGACTAGATTAGCAAATATGAATATCCAAATCATTCATAACCTACGGGTAAGTAACCTAATACATCCATCATAGATCACAATCAAACAAGCAATCACATCAGCCACGTCAAACAACATAACACACCCATTAAAACTAAAATAATTTTCAAATTTTAGAAGTACGGCCACTTAAAGTTTGAGTTCGTTGCCCTAATAAATAATTTTAAGAGTGTGCTAAATAGTGCGGGTGTCAACCTATTAGGCTTTATATTTTATTTTTAATTTTTTACTTTTCAGTTTGTTTAACATCCAAGGGTGCTTAAACACTAAGTCTTAATATTTTGGATATTTTACTTAAGCTTTTACAAGTTTATAAAAGAATATTTTAACTTTTATTTTCAATTTATTTTTCTTGATGTAGACTATTACTTGCTGTTATTTTGTATGCTCATAGGAGTTTTTTATATTTATCTTATTTTTTTACTTCTTTTTTAATGAATTTTCTAACTTTTCGTTCATTTAAGGAATTTATTTAATTTAAAAAAGAAAATAAAATATTAATTGATATATTTAATTAATTAATTATTTGTAATTATGTTGTGTTTATAGAAATTTATTTGGATATTTTTTAAATTTTCTTAGATTTTTAATAAATTTATAATGTTTGGATTACAAATTATTCAATTATTCTCTTTTGTTGACTTTCTCTCACCTTTATTATTTAAGTTTATTTTCTATTTTTAATTTCAAATATGCTTGATCTTTTTACTGATTTAATTTGGGAGTTAATTTTTAATTTAGTTGAATTATTTTGACATTATTTTATTTAATTTTTCTTCTTTTTTAATTTTAAATCTTAATTTGCCTTCTAATAATTTTATTAAATTTTTAATATGTTATGTTAATTCAAGTGTATGTTTTATTTTGCATTTACTTAGATCTTCTATTTCAATTTGATTTAGGAATGATTTATTTATTAGTTTTTTTATTTGATTTAAATTTTATATTCAATTTATGCATTTCCTTATATTGATGGACTTAATTTGAATATAATTAATTTGAAATTAAACTTTTATTTAATTTGAATTGGTGAATTGTATTCATTATTTGAGTAAAGCTTTGATTTATGTATATTTTGCAATTACTAGAATTACAATTTGAATTATCAAATTACTAGACCCTAAACTATAGAAATTTAGTAATCTACATAGGAAAACAAACTGTTGAATTCTTTTTGTTGTTTTATGCGTATTCTCTCCCAGACGCTTTTGGGGCTTCGGTAGGGCTTTAACACTAGCCGCCTCTCGTCGTTCTTCTTTACCAGCTTTCCTCCTTCCCTTTAGCGCATCTGGTGCCCAGATCGATCCTTCCTCGTGCATTTGCTACTTAGGTCACATCTAGTGTCGAGGGAAGTTCCTTACCTCTTCTCTTGCTCCTTTTTTTCTTGTCAGTTTCATTTTCCTAGATGACGACGGTTTCTAAACGCTTAGATCTTAGTTTTCTCAATTGTAAGAATCCCTCAAAATCTTTCAAAGATGTTCTTTCTAGTTCTAATTCCTTGAATGCTTTCTGAATAATAAAGTAACTACTCTCCATGATTTGAAGGCTTTGTGGATTTCGGATGAAGAGGTGCAACATCTTGCGAAACCTTTTGAATTTTTGTTGATGGGAAAGTTTCCCATGCATAGGCCTCTGTTTGATTCCATTCAAAAAAAAAAAACTTAATTTCAAGCTTACTGGTGAATTTTCTGATACCTTGCTAGATCAACGGTATGTGTTGGTTAAGTCAGCGAATGATCTTTGATACATCATCAAAAAATTATCTTGATCGGGCGCGAATCTTGAGGCAAAATCAAGTTGGAAATTTCCAAAATAAAAATCGGGTCATTTGAACTCTGACTTCAGCAAACTTATAGTCGAACTGAACGTCTCAAAAATACGAACCAAATGACACCAAATTTGACTCAATCCGAGTCCAAATGGGTCCAAATCAAGGACTTCAAGCGTTATTGGAAGGTTCAAACAACAATTGGATTACCAAATGGTTTCCAAACATGACATACTTATAGTTTAATTGAGTGGCTCAACGAGATGGATACAACAAGCCAAAGCTCACTGAATTATGATATCATTAAGACATTAAAATGCCTAATAAATTGTCTACAATCAAGGGATTCAACATCGGCTGTTTATCCAAACCACTCCCCATTTACCTTTGATCTTTCTCCTATTTATAGGCCATGCCACTCCAGAAAATCTATAAATGGACCCCTCCTTTCTCATGAAAGAGAACCCTAAGCAAGGAATCAAGAGAGAGATTGGAGATTTGTCTTTCCTCCTCGCTCCTCCTTGACCACCGCCCAGAACCATGCCGGACCACCGACAAACGCCGGAGTTCTACAAAACCACCGCCAGACCACCACCTAACTCTCAGACTTTTGTTGGACAACCACCTAATGCCCGGACTTCTGTCGGACCACAGCCTAACGCCAGAGTTCCACCAGACCACCGCATGAAGTCGGAGTTCCACCGGACCACCCCTTGATGCTCAAACCTTCACCGGACCACCACCTAATGCCCGAGCTTCTACCGGACCACCGCCTAACGTCGGAGTTCCGCCAGACCACCACCTGACGCCCGAACTTCTGTCAGATCACTAGCTGACGCTCGAACTTCTACCAGACCACCACTTGATGCCAGAGTTTCATCGGATAACCGTCTGATGCTGGAGTTTCGCTGGACTATCACCTAATGCTCAGACTTCTACCAAACCACCACCTAACGCTCGGGCTTCTGCTAGACCACTGCTTGATGCTGAAGTTCTATCGAACCACCATCTAATGCCCAGACTTCTGCCGTACCATCACCTGACGCCCAGACTTCTGCCAGACCACCGCCTGATGTTGGAGTTCCATCGGACCATCACATGATACCCGGACTTCTACCAGACCACCACCTTACGCCCAGACTTCTGCAGGACCACCCTCTTACATTCAAACTTCTATCAAACAATCGACTAACGCCAGACCTCCACCGAATATATACCCAGCCACCTATGATTATGCCTACCTCAATGGTCGAATTATAGTCTTTCCGACCTTTATCGTCTATTGATTATGGTCCTACCGATATAACAAATATGTATATGTTGATTGTTGTAATTCCCACCATATAATGCACTCTATATGATGTATATTTATGGCAATAAGCCAAGGCCTTCTCCCAAGGAAGGGCCTCATTTATAATCGACTGTAAATACTGGTGGATTCATTCAAACAGGGCTAGGCCCCATGGTTTTTCCCTTTTTTAAGGGTTTCTATATAAAAATTTTGGTGTCTCGTATGAATGTAACACTCTCTCTCTCTTATCTGGTTGCATGCTAGATCTTCGTATAGAGCTAAGATGTTAAACTTTATATTTCTCTACCACCATAAATATTTTAAGATGCAATAGTTTGGCACCATCTGTGGGAAATGTTATTCTTGATTGGGGGGTAATTTTCACTCCAACCTCAAAAGATCACTCATGTCAACTTCCTTACATGAGCTATTGCTGCATCAATTTTATACGAATTAGATACGGACAGGGGGGCAACCTTGACTCTCACTATGGTCAAGAAGATTTCTCCAATACTTTTAATATTAAGATGATATTTTAAAAAACTCTCAGCAAATGCAAGGATGCTTTCAATAAATTTTAAGCCTCACACAGTCCGTAGGTGGAATTCTACTCCTCGGGCAAGGTCTTAATCTCGACCTCAAAAAGGCAGTAACGGTCTAAAGATAAATCATTCTTCACCCTTGATTAGAGATATACGCGGCATTCTCCTCCTCCCAATCAAGGTATAATCGATCCCATGGGGATTCAATTCGACCTCTTCCACACAGTTTAACGTCATCGAGCAGTGCTCTAACATACAACCTCGAATAGGTCAAACATCTTTGGTGGATTCTCTCGACCTCTTCCACACAGGATAACATCAACAAGCAATGCTCTAACATATAACCTCAGATAGGTCACACATCCTTGGTGGATTCCCTCGACCTCTTCAATATAGGTTAACATCAACGAGCAATGCTCTGACATACAACCTCGGATATGTTATAGATTCTTAGTGGATTTTCTCGACCTCTTCCATATAGGTTAATGTCATCGAGCGAAGATCTAACATATAATCTCGGATAGGTCATACATCCTTGGTGGATTCTCTCGACCTCTTCCATATAGGTTAACATCATCGAGTGATGCTCTGACATATAACTTTATATAGGTCACACATCCTTAGTAGATTCTCTCGACCTCTTTCATATAGGTTAACATCATAGAATAATACTCTGACATACAACCTCAAATGAGCAATACTCTGACATACAACCTCGAATGAGCAATACTCTGACATATAACCTCAGATAGTCAGACATCCTTAATGGATTCTCTTGACCTCTTCCATATAGGTTAATGACATTGAGTGACGCTTTGACATATAACATTAGATAGGTCATACATCCTTGGTGGATTTTCTCAACCTCATTCATATAAGTTAATGTCATCAAGTAACAAGAAACTTCACAAAGGTCAAATATCCTTGGTGGATTCTATTGACTTCTTCTCTACTACACATTGAAGCATCTCTTATAACTTCTTTTTCAAAGAAAAAGAATGACGTGATCGTCATCAGGCCTCTAATCAGTTAACACTGTTAGTGTGTACCAGACTAGTGATAAGCCATCATCGACTTCTCACTCGACTATTATTAGTAGCACCCCCTCCAAATCTCTCCTTCAGCTCTCCACCCATCGTCAAACTTTCATCGGACTTCTACCTGATGTCAAATTTCCACCCGTCGTTGGACTTCTGCCCATCGTCTAACTTTCGTTGGACTTCTACCTGATGATGAATTTCTACCTGTCATCGAACTTCTGCCCGTCGTCGGACTTTCATCAGACTTTTGCACGATGTCAAATTTTTACCTGTCACCAAAATTTCATTGGACTTCTACCCGAAGCCAAATTTCCACCCATCACCGGACTACTACCCATTGCCGGATATTCATCGGACTTATACCAGATGCCAAATTTTCACCTGTCGCTAAACTTGTGCCTTTCGCCAGACTTTTACCCGACATCGAATTTCCACCCATCGCTGAACTTCTGGCTATCACCGGACTTTAGTCAAACTTCTACCCAAAGCCAAATTTTTACCCATCATCAGAATTCTGCCCATCGTCAGACTTTCATTGGAATTCAACCTAATGTTCAATTTTGACCCATCATTGGACTTCTGCGTGTCGCTGGACTTTCGTTGGACTTCTACCCGATGTCGAATTTCAACCCATCAGCGAACTTCTGCCCATCGCCTGAACTTTCTTCGTACTTCTACCCGATGCTAAATTTCTACCCATCGTCAGACTTCTAGCCATCGCTAGACTACTACCAGTCGCTTGACTTTTGTCAGACTTCTACCCGATGTCAAATTTCCACTAGTCACTAAACTTCTGCCCATTATCAGACTTCTACCAGACATCTAATTTCCACCAGTCATCGGACTTCTACCTGTCATCGAACTTTAGTTGAACTTTTACCCGACGCCAAATTTTCACCTGACGTCGGACTACTACCCGTCACCGGACTTCTGGCCGTCACTGGACTTTCAACGAATTTCTACATGATGCCAAATTTTTAGCTGTCACTGGAATTTCATCGAACTTCTTCCAGACACCAAATTTCTGCCCGTCACCGGATATCTACCCATTACCGGACTTTCATCCGTTCCCAGACTTCCACCTGACTGTAGGATCTCTCGAAGAAGGAAGAGGAAACACCTACTTAGTGAGGGGCCATAGATCTGGACAGGGGATACCACTTGAATAGGACTAGGGAGTACCTTAGCATGAGGGAGAGAAGAAGAAGGAGGAGGAAACTCCTACTCAGTAAGGGGCCCTAGATCTCGATATGGGATTGCCTCAACTTGAGGGAGGGAAGGAGAAGGAGGAAGAAACACCAACTCAGTGAGGGGCCCTAGAGTTGGATAGGGGATACCACCTGAACAAGGCTAGAGGAAGGCCTCAACTTGAGGGAGAGAAGAAAGGGAGAAGAGTAATTTTTTATACCTAAGGGGGGGTATTTATAGGTTGGAGGGGAGGATTAAGGTAATTAAAAAAAAATTGGGCTCGCGGTTAGTCGAACTGTCAACTAACAGTAACCCACCACCAGCGGTTGGCGGGCGAACCACGCAACGTAAGCCATGGCATCAGGTAGAGCGGGCAGCCATGCAGGGGCGCCTTTGCAAAGGGTAGCAACATGTTGCTCACAGGTGCAGGCAGACACATAAGTGCTCGGGCAGGCCAGACAACACACAGCGGTGACGGCAGCGGCTGGCGGCAGATAGTGGCAGTTGTTGGGAGCTAATCCATCCAGGCACATTTTTAGACCCAATTTTTGACCCAGACAAGACAAATCAGATATTTTTGGGATCCCCAGGACTAGTTTTCAATCTCCCGGACTAAATTTGGCACTTTTAATGCTATTCGGGACCTCTACACCCAAGTTTGGATTATTTTCAAGTTTGCAATCACACAAAAATTTCCCTAGGAGCTATAATGTATATTTTTGGTCTTCTAGAGTGCTAACGTCTAAAAATAGGGGGGCAACTAATACATTATCAAAAAATTATCTTAATCGTGCATGAATCACGAGGCAAAATCAAGTTGGAAACTTCCAAAATTAAAATCTTGACCATCCAAATTCTGATTTAAAAAAACTTGTAGATGAACTGAATGTATTGAAAATACAAACCCAATGACACCAAATTCTATACAATCTGAGTCCAAATGGGTCAAAATCAAGGACCCAAAGTGCTATTGGAAGGTTCAAATGGCAATTTGGATTACCAAATGGTTTTTAAACATGACTTGCTTATAGTCGAATCAAGCAGCTCAATGAGGTGAATCTAACGAGTCCAAGATCACTAAATATTGATATCATTAAGATGTTCAAATGCCTAATAAATGATTCATGATTAAGGGATTCGTCATCGGCCGTCCATCCAAACCACTCCCCATTTACCCTTGATATACCTCCTATTTATGGGCCATATCACTCCAGGAAATTTATAAATAGACCCCTCCTTTCTCATGAAAGAGGACCCCAAGAAAGGAATCAAGAGAGAGATCGGAGATCACTCTTTCCTCCTCGCTCCTCCTTGACCACCGCTCAGAGTCCTGCCAGACCACTGACCGATGTCAGAGTTCTGAAAAATCACCACTAGACCACCGCCTAATGCTAGAGTTCTGCCAGACCACTACCTGACCCCTGGACTTCTACTGAACCACTACTTCACTCTCGGACTTTTACCAGACCACTACCTGATGCCGGAGTTCTGCCGGACCACCGCCTGACACTGAAGTTTCACCGGACCACCCCCCGATGTATGGGCTTCTACCAGAACACCACTTGATGTCGGAGTTCCACTGGACAACCACTTGATGCCCAGCCTTCTGCCAGATCACCACCTGACATAAGGACTTCTTCCGAACAACCGCCTATCACCGGAGTTCTGCCGGAGCACCGCCTGACGCTAGAGCTCTGCTGGACCACCACCTGACACTCAGACTTCTGTCGGACCACCACCTGACACCTGAGCTTCTTCCAGACCATCATCTAATGCTGGAGTTTTATTAGACCACCACTTAACACCCAGACTTCTGTCGGACCACCACCTGATGCCCAAACTTTTGCTGGACCACCGCCTGACGTTAGAGTTTCGTCGAACCATCACTTAATACCCAAACTTCTGTCAGACCACCACCTTACACCTTGAATTTTGCCAGACCACCACCTAACATCCAGAATTCTACCAGACAACTGAATAACATCAGACTTTCGTTGGTCCTACACCAATCCACCTATGGTCCTTCCTACTTCAATGGTTAGATTACGGTCTTTCTGACCTTCGTCGTCTATAGACTATGATCTTGCCAACCAAAGAAATATGTATATGTTAATTATTGTAATTCCTACATGTAATGTGCTCTATATGATGTAATTTATGGCATCAAGCCAAGGCCTTCTCCTAAGGAAGGGCCTCATTTATAATCAACTATAAATACTAGTGGATTCATTCAAATTGGGCTAAGCCCCATGGTTTTTCCCTTTTTAGGGGTTTCCACATAAAAACTTCGGTGCCTCGTACGAATGCAACACCCTCTCTCTCTCTCATCTGATTGTGTTCTGGATCTTCGTACAAAGCTAAGATGTTAAACTTTATATTTCTCTACCACTGTGAATATTCTAAGATGTAATAATCTTGATTATGGAAGTATTTTTGTTCATATATCATATTATGTTTATAATTATTTCAAGAAATTACTCAAATATTTATCATGTTTTAACATCTCTGAGGAATCCCCAATCATCCCTGTTTGGATTTCCTTCCTGATCTTCACCCTCATTTCTTTCTCCTCACATTCTCTTTGGCCTTGGGTCTTTATTTGGCCGACCGATTCAAACTGATAATGACACCGCTGTGGGATCATCACCATCAGTTGCTCGCATTCTTGTTGAACTTGGTGTTAATAGTCCTTTTAAAAAATGATTTATTATCCTCTCCTATCGAACAATTAACAAATGGCGTTTATGCTAACAATAAGATTGATTCTCCTATGGTTACTCCTTTTATTTCTAATTCTCTCAATAGTTTGGAAAGTGAGGGTAATAATTTGGATAAATATGGTCCTATGTCTAATATTTTTGGTAAGCAATTAGTCTCTCCTTCTAATGATAATAATATGTCATTTGCTGGTTGTATTAATGTGGGTAATATCGTTGCTTTCACTTCTAATCATATGACTGATGCTAATATTCCTATTAATAGGCTGGATGATTCTAATTGCACCACTATTATTGATTTACCTATTTCTTTGATGCCTAATGTTGCGTGTGCTAATGTGGAGCATTCTGTTGACTCTATAGATCATTCCAATTGGATGGAGGATTTATCAACACATAAGTGGTGTGATGGTGATCTCTATGGGGGCTGTCCTAATATGCCTTTAGAGGATTTTGACTTGAATGTGTAAAAATTGATAGATCTGGTTTCTCTACGGTTTTAGGGAAGAAAAGTAAGAAGAAGAAAGGGAAAAATATTGAGCTTAACTTTAAAAATGATGTTGGTTGCTCCACTAGATCAAAGTATGTTGTTTAGTGGGGTCTTTATGTTTCTTGGTGGTGGGGGCCTTCTGTTTGGTTTCTGGCATTGTTTGCTCTTTTCTGTGGGGTTGGTCTGTCTCTGGTTGTTTGGTGGTTTGTTTTGTTGTTTGGAGCTGGGTATTTTGCTCCTGCTCCTCTCTTTGGTCCTGATGGGGTGGGTATTCCTTTGTTTCTTTATTTCTTTTATTTTTCTCATTTTTTTCCAGCTTATTCTGTAGAATGATGCTATCTGGAAGCTTTCAGTTTGCATGTGTTCTTCTATTTTCTTCAAGGGGTGCTCGTTGGTGGTTCTTTCTAGTCTTTGATCTCTTTTCCCTTGGTGGATCTTTTTCTTGGTTGGCCTATGGAGCTTCATTATATATCTTAATTGGGTCCCCTTTTTTAGGGTTGGCTTCTTGTCTCCCTTCTTTTTCTCCTTTTTTTATTGCTTTTTATAATAGGTAGGATCATAGACTCTTAGGTGTTGCTTCAATTGCTATATTTTTAGAGAGATTTAGATCCTTTAAAGAATTATATCTTCTTTTTAATATTAACATGTAGGCCCCTCTATGGGTTTTAACCATATATATATATATATATATATATATATATATATATATATATATATATATATATATATATATATATATATATATATATATATAGGAAAATAAACTGAGTTCAAATAATCATGTCTTGTGCTCCAAGAACTAACAAAAGTGTCTGCATGCAAATAATAGGTTATTGAATTTATAAAATAAAAAGTGGCATTTCTACAGGCCCTAAGGTTTTGGAGAGCATAAAAAATGCATAATGGGGCTCATAAAGTATGGCTTTTAAATTCTCAGATACTTACTTCACTAGAGCCAGTCATGTGGTATCCAACCATAGCACCTCCATTCGGAAGAAATAGAGACGACTGAACTCCCATGCTCGTCGTCCAATCATCCTCCACGATCTTGTTGGTGTTAAAAAGCAGGTTTTGAAAAGTTTAGTTTTCTTTGGGAATTTTAAAATTGATGTTGAATTTTAATTCTAAAATTGAACATCCCATCGGCAGAAATATACCACCTCGGGAGGTGGAGATAAAATTTCTGGATGGGGTTCAAATTTAGAATTATAAATCCCATCTTGAATATCATAACCATATTTAAGAGAGAACTCTGTATGGCCCCGAAGGGTCAAAATAAAGTTCAGTCAAATGTCGATTTACGATAATCAACGGAAGTAATCGTTAATTTCATATTCGAATTCATCTTAACAAAAGATATATCTCCCAGAAGGGAGAAGATATCATTCATCAACAATCATTCAAACATAATGATAATGATCGCTAGTGATTTAACTTTCCCAAAGAGGACTAATTAAGTTTTATAAATCAATTTTGAAAATTATATGTGGGTTCTAAATCTCCTACGAGTGCGAGCCCTCATATTTAATTACATCGCAGGAGACCGGAGTCTCCTACGAAAACTCTCAATTAGAATAATGGCAGAAATTTTATTTAGAGATTTTTTAGGAGTGATACCAAGGAGGTGAGTTTGGAACTTAAATAGGGATTGGACCGAGTTTGAGCAGTTGTTTTTGGAATCAAAGGAAGAAAGGTAGGAGACACTTTGGGATTCTAAAATAATTCAGATGTGTCTCGACCTAAGCTAAGTGTTGGGCTTTAAATTTTTGATTAAAAGAGAATTTAGTTTGAGTTGAGTATTTTATTAGAAATTTGGGATTATATTCCTAGAGATTGGGGTCTAATGACTCAAAAAAAATCTACCTGGATCCTAACTCTAAATTTGGAAACTGGAACATAATAGTCTAAACCTAACTAATGCAAAGCAAAACCTAGACTTACCTCAGCCTGGATTGGGGAGCCAGCTAACCACCTAGGTGATTAAAATCCATGAGTCTGGTTGTTTTTTATGAAAGAGTGGTAGGGATGTTGTAATTAAGATTTTTCTTGGAGTTGGGCTGACATCTAGGGATTATCCTAAGTGGCCCCTTGACTTATGTTGGGTGAAAAAACTAAAGAAAATGCAATTAAAATTTTAAACACACTTTTTAATTAATTTCTAATGTAATGTATGTTGATTGACTTGATTAAATACTTAAAATGGAATGAAGCAGTTTTAAAATAGGCTTAAAAATACATTTTATCCTAGAGTGCACAGACTCCCCTTGACAGATCTGCATCATCATAGGCCAAGTGGCCTGCCAGAACCCACAGGCAGGGAGGTGCCTAATAAATGGAAAGAAGATGCATCAAAATGTTATGAGGACTCCCAGCGAACCCAGGATTACTTCTTAGGAGCGTTAGAGTTTCTATGTTATCCTAATTTTTTTTTATTAAAGTTTAAGTAAAAAAAATTTTTCTTGTCCTCATGAGCCTCCGCGTATCTTATATGCAATCAAATTAAATCAAAAAACATATTAAATAATTAAATTAATTAAGTAAATATCTATAGGTAAATCACCTTGCTTATTACAACCCAGATTTACAGAAATTAAAAGTAGACGGGCACCACTGACAACAATCAGGGTTCTAATCCTAATATAAACACAAGTGACTTTGTGTCGGATACTTTTTGTCTTCAACCCCTCGGTCTTCTCTTCTTTGAGCTCCTTGGATTCTTCATGGCTGGATACCCAAATGGAAAAGAGAACTCTTGCTTTGAGGGGAAGGTTACTCTTTCCACTTTGGATAGTAAAATGATCCAAATTTGGAGTTCTGAATGGATAAGGACTATCCCCCGAAGGAGTATCCTTTCCTCTTTGGAATCCAATCTTTGGATCTATGTTTCCCAAACTCAAGGTGTAACTTTCAACACTCTTAACATTTAACAAATTACATTAAGATAAATAAAAAATAATAATCTAGACTCTGCTGCAGGGTTATCCTAAGCATTTAAATATTATAATACATCCCAAGCAGTTATATATGTGCGCAGAAAAGTAAACACACTTGGTCACGCTCTTTTTATTTTGGGGCTAAGCAGCTGAAGTACCTATAGCATTTACATTTATAATTTATTTAGCCCCCTTTATTGCCCTGCACGAGCGTAGCCACCTGCAGAAACTTCAGTGAGCATCCAGATCTTTTCTAACATAAGGATAATCTAATTGCCCATCACATCAATTCATAGAGTGCGATAAATAAAGCAAGCAAACACATCAATCAATTTCAATCACAACATGCAAAAAAAATATGGAAAACCCAGCACAACGAAGAAAAATAAACACCGACCTAGCCTAGATCTAGAGTCGGTTGTCCAAGCAAATCATCTAAAGTGTGTGTAGAGGATTGTGTGGCTGGGCTTGATCTTAAGATGGGCAATTAGTTCAAATTATCTAATATTTGAATTTGTGGAAGGCTCAAAGGGAGGGTGAGGGCTACTGGAGTTAGAGCTTGGATGAAAATGAACAAGGAAGTGGGGTATTAGGTCAAAATCCTTACACTTAACCCCTTACTTTGAATTGGATGGCTAGGATTCAATTAGGAAGGGCTTGGATGGGTGACATCTGTCCCCAAGGCATCCCAAAACTAGGAGAAAGGGCTGAGGTTGAGTGAGACTTTCCTTGAGCTAAGTGAGGAGGACCACACCCTTTTTCTCCATTTGGCAAAACCAAGCCATGGCTTGGTTAATAGGGCTGTATTAGAGGTCAATTAGGAGAGGAAAAAGCTGATTTCCACTAATCTAAAATAGGTTTTGGGTTGGAGAATGGGTTTGCATATGTGGCATGATGAGGTGTCCATAGTTTGGTCTCATTTCAAAAAAAATTTTGACCCATTGACTTGTTGACCAGTCAATGGTGAGTAGGATGTCCATGGGGGGAATCAAAGGTGCTTTAGGAGTCAATCTTAAGGAATATAGGGCCATGGTGTTGAAGCTTTGAGTGAATACATGAGGTTGGAGAGGATTTTGACCCCTCTAAATGGGTTGACCAAGTCAAACCTAGGGAGGATTGACTTGGAAGTCTTTGGACATGTCATGAGTGTCCAAACAAATGATTTTGAAGTGTTAGATTAGTTTGAAATGGATTCAAATGTTAAAAATAACAATGGTTAGGTTAAGGGTGAATTTGGTCAACCACAGTCGACTTGGTCAACTAGGTCAAATTAAAGAGTGGGTTTGATTTCGATGGGTCTCAAATATCATAGGACATTCATTGAGAGAGGTTTCAAAGGTTAAAATGTTGAACCATGTTGCGTTTTGGTCATTTTGTCCTCCGGTCAATCCTGGGTCAAGATGAGTCCAAAATGATACAGATTAATGTTGAATATATTAATATCAAATGTTTGTAAGTAATTAGATGGTTTGGAGGAAACTCCAAGGTCAAATTCCACTAGGTGATGGGTCTAGCGACACGAGTCGTAAATATTTGAGGCTTTTGGAGTCTTTGGGGAAAGATTCAATTTCTGGGGTTAGAAGTGTCGGATTGAACTCAAATTTAGAGGGTTGGTCCTAAAGACACATCAAGCCAATATAAAATTGATAGATCATGAATCGGAAGCCATTTTATTGGGTTTCTATGTGACATAAAGTTCACCTAGAAAAGGTTTCAGGAGCTTAGTCCTTACCCCTTGAATTTTACTGGAATTTTGGAACTGGATTAGATTTTGGGTTTGAAGGGTTAGGGATCTATTATTTGTTTCATTAACAATCTGAGAGATGATGGTTGATGAATGGATAGGATCAGAGTATGATTTGAATGTTGATCAAAGGATTGATTGGAGTAAAGCCTGAACTTGGAGGGTGGAGTTTGGATTTGGGTAGGATTGGATTGGGATTTGAATTGGGACCTATATGATTGAGTGGTGGACATCCCTCAATCATTAGATCACCATTGGTAGCCCCAGGTAGTTCTTAGTGACCTCACATAAGAATGAGGTCAAAAAATGGACCCCCAATATGTGTAGTAGAATGAAGTTCTAGTACACATATTGGCGTTGATCGAATTCAAAGATTAAAGTGGATTTTTAGAAGTCTAAGGGAGGGCATTACCCAACCTTAGGTCTATAGGATGTTGATGGAAGATTTACATCTAATAGATAAATTAATTGGGTTGATTATATGGAATGGAAGCTTGCTCCACACAGAGGAACAAAACTAGGATGATTGTATAATGGGTGTAGGAATTGGCCCATTGCAAAGGATCGAAACTGGGATGATCATATGATGGGGGTAGGAATTGGCCCATCACATAGGGTCAAAACTGGGATGATCGTATAATGGGTGTAGGATTGGCCCATTACAGAGGATCAAAACTGGGATGATCGTATAATGGGTGTAGGAATTGGCCCATCATAGAGGATCAAAATGGGATGTTCGTATAATGGGTGTAGGAATTGGCCCATCATAGATGATCAAAAATGGGATGATCGTTTAATGGGTGTAGGAATTAGCCCACTATAGAGGATCGAAACTGAGATGATCGTGTAATGGGTGTAGGAATTGGCCCAATACAGAGGATCAAAACTGGGATGATCATATGATGGGGATAGGGATTGGCCCATTACAGAGGATCAAAACTGGGACAATCGTATAATGGGTGTTGGAATTGGCCCATTACAGAGGATCAAAAATGGGATGATCGTGTAATAGGTGTAGGAATTGGCTCATCATAGAGGATCAAAATTGGGATGATCGTATAATGGGTGTAGGAATTGGCCCATTACAGAAGATCGACTAGATGACCATGTTGCAAATCTGGTTTTGATGATGAAAAATATATTTCTATTATGTTTTGCTTGGCTAACTCATTTTAGGCACAAAAGATCATGAGCAACTCGAGCCAACTCAAGATCGGGTCCAAGTGTGTCTAAGTGTATTATTTTCCTTTTCTTGAGTCAATTATAATGTAACTAATCTCCTAGCTAAGTAACCTTGCACACACACACTCAGGGTGAGAGCTTGAGTGAATTAGAGTTTCTATTTAAATTTTTATTCAGATCGTCCTGGATGATAGTCACATCATCCAGGACGATCAGGTAAAAACAGAAACCCTAATTAGGGCGACCAAGTTAAGTGTTCCTGATTAAGCAGATCGTCCTAGATGATCCTTCGATTGTACAGGACGATATGCTCAAATCAAAAATTCTCAGTCGCCAGATCAAGTTAGGTAAGTTTTTATTTTAAGATATTTGGTATGATCGTCCGGGACGATACGTGTATCGTCCTAGACGATACTGTACAATCATGCCTAAATTAGTCTGGTAATTAAGGAAAGCAATTAAGACTTGATTGATATGATCATATCATCCCGGACGATCACATGATCGTCCTAGACGAAAATGATCGTCTAGCGTGTTTCAACTGTACGTCCTGAACTGTGTTCAGGATGATTTGGGCACTTTTTGAACTGATCGTACAGGATGATATCCCGATCGTCCTGGACGATCAAGTCATTTTTGAGTCGTCCAGCACAAGTTTCTCTGGATGACCTGAACTGCCTTCTGGACGAAATTCTTCAATTTACACTAATCATCCCGGACGATCGCAGAATCGTACGGGACGATATGAATAACTTTTTCTACTGATCGTCTAGAAGAGGCAGATCCTCCAAGCTGAAACAACTAATTTTGAACTGATCGTAAAGGACGATCTATCGATCGTCCTGGACGATATTGGCCGACCAGTTGTGATTTAGGGCAAATTTTAAGCCCTCCTATAAAAGATCTTTTTCTTTCAACAAGAAAAATCTTTTGCCACATTCCTTTCCAGAGAAACCCTAGAGAGAGAGAGAGTTTGGGAGAGAGAGAGAGAGGATATTGTGAGGGGGAGTTCATAAGGGGTTCACAAAGGTTACTCCAAGATAGGATCAGAGTCTTCTTCTCCGCTCGTCGTCTTTCGTCGTGTTGGTGTTCTTTGGGAGAGGATCGTCGGCAAGAAGATCCGAGGTTCTCTGCCTGATTCAGGAGGAAGCAAAAGGAGGTTAGGTTCTCTGCCTCACCGTGTGGTGGAAAGGAGGTTCTTGTACAGGCTTCTCCACCTTATTGTGGGAGTAAAAGGAGAGACACTTTGAGTTAGTGCAATACCCGGAGGGGAGGCTCCGGGGAGTGGACGTAGGTCAAGTTGACCGAACCACTGTAAAATCCGATGTGTTGATTCTGATTACTTTCTGCGCTGTTATTTTTTCGTGATTAACTGCTTGGGTGAAATTATGTTCAATCTTTTCGTTTGATTGTTTTATTCATTTTCGTTGCAAATCATAGAAAAGATTTTCATTATTGCTGTCAAATTTTTAAATAACCAATTCACCCCCCCTCTTGGTTAGCCTCGGGACTAGTTCATCAGGGCTTAACATCCCTATCGAACTTTCAAGTGGTATCAGAGCGGGATTCAAAATTTAAGTTTAAAAACTTTTGAATTTGATCTATGGCTAACTTTGGTAATCGTAATACTGCTAAAGGTTATTCAATTACACGACCGCCATTGTTTGATAATATTCCTTTTGACTTTTGGAAAACTCGCATGTCCACTTTTCTTCAATCAATTGATTATCGCATGTGGATGCTAGTTAATGATGGATACGAACCACGTTTTAGATTGGTTAACAATATGAAAACTGAACTACCCTTTGCTGATTGGACTTTTGATGATCGTGATTTAGAATAATTGAATGCCAAATATTTGAATTATTTTTTCTATGCTTTAAAATTCGAGGATAATATACGTGTATCTAAGTGTACAACTGGTAAGGAAATCTGGGATAGATTGTGCATCACGTATGAAGGTACAACTGAAGTCAAACAGTCTAGATTAAATATTTTTCTTCATGACTTTGAACTGTTTTGCATGAAACCTACTGAAACCATTTCTAAAATGTATACAAGATTCACTCAAATCGTCGCTTCTTTGCATGCCTTACGTAGAGAACTTACAAACTACGAAAGGGTGAACAAAATACTTAGATGTTTGCCTTCTTTATATGATGCTAAGATAACTGTAATCACTGAATCTAAAGATTTAAATACTTACTCTATTGATAGCTTACTTGGATCACTCATTTCTTACGAGCAGGGGGTGAACCAAATACAGCTTTATGCATGTGAGAGGAAGAAGGAGAAAACAGTGGCACTGAAGGCCAACGATAGTGATTCTTGCTCTTCCAGGTCTGATAGAGATGACATGGCCTTGATCACAAGGCAATTCAAAAGCTTTCTAAGGAAGAAACACAAGAACTTTCAGAAGTGGAACAAGGGTAAGTCCAATAAAAATTTTAAGGGTTCATCTAATACTATTTGTTTTTAATGCAGGAAGCCTGGACACATTAAGGCTGATTGTCCTACACTTAAAGCTCATCCAAGCAAGGAGAAGGGTGAGAAGAAACACAAGTTTAGAAAGGATAAGAAGCGGATTCAGAAGGCGTTCTGGGCAGACTCTGCATCCGACTCCTCTGAGACTAAAGCTGAAGAGGAGGAAACAAATTTGTGTCTGATGGCTGATGATCACCCTGGTCAGTCGGACCAGGAAGAGGTATGTGAGCTTACTTAAGATCAATTACTTGAAGTATCTAAAAAAATTCATGCATCGTATAGGAAGCTTAAGAAAACCCATGCTAGTTTGAAACTGGATTATTTGACTTTGCAAAAAGAGCATGATTCTGTTGTTAAAGATCATTCCACACTTGAAAACAATCACATGTCTTTACATGATGAGTTTGATGAATTGAACAAAAAATATTCTGATTTAGTTACTGTGCATGATTCATTGAAAACCACTCATATTGATTTGGAGAGAGCTTTTAAAGAATTAGATACCAAGGCATGTGAAGTAGAAAGTAGCAATGGTGCTTTAAAATTTAAAATTGTAAGTTTAAATAAAGAGAATGAATTTATGAAAGTGAAAATCAGTGCTTTTGAGAAAAACCAAACACCTCCTACTTTTGCACAGTTTTATGCACCTCCACCTTTTGTAAATTCAGATTTAAAATCATCAAAGCATGTTTCGTATAAACCTAGGAAGAGGCACTATCACTCACGTAGTTTAGTTAATCCTTTTCCTGGTGTTAAATGTTATTCATGTGGCATGTTAGGACACATCTCTCACACCTGCACTGTTCACCATAGTACACATTGGGTGTGGAGGCCCAAACTGCCTGTTTCACAACCAGCACACATGCATTGCATTCTTCTTTTCATAAGAAGGAACCCAAACCTTTTTGGGTTCCTAAAACTAATGTTTAATGATTTTGCAGGTGTGCTCTCACACAAAACCTCGTGAGATCATGTGATACCTGGACAGTAGATGTTTTAGACACATGACTGGAGATGTAAATCAGTTCATTTCGCTGGAGGCCAGGGCTGGAGGCAAGGTTACACTTGGAGATAACACCACCAGGAAGGTGGTAGGCACAGGTATAATTAGTGATGCAAAGAGTTTTATGATTGACAATATTTTGCTTGTAGATGGACTGAAACACAACTTGCTGAGTATCAGTCAACTATGTGAAAAAGGATACAACTTCAAATTCCTGCCCACTTGCTGCATTTTAAGCTTAAATGATAAAGTTGTTTTACAGGGATAAAGGATCAACAACGTCTACAAGCTGGATGTAAGTTGCATTAAAGCTAAAAATTCAATTTGCTTAAAAACTGCTGCTGATGAGTCTTGGTTGTGGCATAGGAGATTGTGTCATGCCAGTATGAAAACTCTTAGGAGAGTCACCCAAAAGGACTTAGTTAGAGGTGTGCCCAAGCTTAAGTTCACTAAGGACCACCTGTGTGATGCCTGTCAGTTAGGGAAGCAAGTCTAGTCCTTCTTTCACTCTGTTAAGGACATTAGCACCTCTAGACCTTTAGAAGTCCTTCACATGGATCTCATTGGACCCATTAGCACTGTCAGCTTAGGAGGGAGAGTCTATGGTTTTGTGATTGTAGATGACTACTCGAGGTTCACTTGGATTAAATTCTTGTCACATAAATTTGAGTCATTTGTTGAGTTTAAGTCCTTCTCCACTTGGATTCAAAGGAAGTTAGGTTATGAGATCCTGACTATTCATAGTGATCATGGTGGAGAGTTTAAGAATGTGAAGTTTGGAAGTTTTTGTGTGGAGCAAGGGATTAGTCACAATTTTTTAGCTCCTAGGACCCCTCAGCAGAACGGGGTAGCTGAAAGGAAGAACAGGACCTTGGTGGAAGCCGCTAGAGCCATGCTTGCTGAGTATTCAATTACAAAATACTTTTGGGCTGAAGCGATGAACACTGCCTGTTATGTGCTGAATAGGGTGAATGTGAGATCAAAACTGAACAAGATACCTTATGAGATCATTAAGGGTAGAACTCCAAACCTGTCCCACCTCCATGTCTTTGGCTGTAAGGTTTTCATTCTGAACAACGGGAAATCATCCTTAGGAAAATTTGACCCCAAATCTGATGAAGGAGTGTTCTTAGGCTATTCTAGTGTGGGGAAATCCTTTAGGGTGTTCAATAAAATGACCTTGGTGGTGGAAGAGACAACTCATGTGGTGTTTGATGAATCTGATCCTAAGGTGACTAGAATTAAGAAAGAAGAAGAGGTAGAGGAGATTACCCAAGGGGTTGGAAATGTAAATCTGGAGGAAAGGGTAGAACCTCAAACCACACTGCCCAGAGATTGGAGATATTCTTTGAGTCATCCTAAAGAACTAATCTAAGGAGACCCTTCTGAAGGTGTTAGGACTAGGCATGGACTTAGGAAGGAAGTAAACCATTCTGCCTTTATCTCAATGACTGAACCCACCAACATCAATCAAGCCCTTTCAGATGAGTTTTGGATCTTAGCTATGCAAGAAGAATTGAATCAGTTTTAAGGAATGATGTTTGGGAGTTAGTAGAAAGACCTAGAAATCAAAGTATTGTGGGAACCAAGTGGGTCTTTAAGAATAAGATGAATGATTCTGGTGTCATGGTGAGAAATAAGGCAAGATTGATGGCTATGGGGTATAATCAGATAGAAGGGATTGGTTTTGAGGAGACTTTTGCCCCTGTAGCTAGATTGGAAGCCATTAGAGTGCTACTTGCCTTTGCCTGTTATAAGGGATTTAAGCTGTTTCAAATGGATGTCAAGAGTGCATTTTTAAATGGGGTAATAAAAGAGGATGTTTTTGTAGAACAACCCCCAGGTTTTGAGAGTTCCCAATATCTGAATCATGTTTACAAATTAAAAAAGGCCTTATATGGATTTAAACAGGCACCCAGAGCTTGGTATGAGAGGCTTAGCACATTCCTGTTAGAAAGAGACTTTATTAAGGGGAGCGTAGACACCACCCTTTTTCTGAGGAGAATAGGGGATGACTTACTCATTATCCAGATCTATGTTGATGATATAATTTTTAGATCTTCTGATAAATATTTATGTGATGAGTTTTCTAAAACAATGAGTAAGGAGTTTGAGATGAGTATGATGGGAGAATTGTCCTATTATTTGGGGTTTAGCATAAGGCAAATGGATGATGGAACCTTTCTCAATCAATCTAAATACACTAAGGACATTTTGAAGAAATATGAAATGGACAAAGCTAAGCCAATCAATACTCCCATGAGCTCCTCAATTCAGTTAGATAAGGATTCAAGTGGAAAATCTGTTGATCAGAAGAAGTATAGAGGAATAATAGGATCACTGTTTTACCTGACTGCTAGCCGACCTGATTTCATGTTTAGTGTCTGTCTTTGTGCTAGGTTTCAAGCTGATCCTAAAGAGTCCCACCTGACTGCTATTAAGAGAATTCTTAGATATCTTTTAGGGACCCCAAACCTAGGAATCTGGTACCCTAGGTACAACACCTCTTTTGAGATCATTGGATATTCTGATTCTGACTTTGCAGGGTGTAGGGTGGATAGAAAGAGCACTTCTGAAACTTGTCAATTCATAGAACAATCTCTAGTCTCCTGGTCTAGTAGAAAATAGAACTCAGTTGTACTTTTCACTGTTGAAGCTGAGTATATTTCCTTAGGAAGTTGTGTGGCCCAAGTTCTTTGGTTAAAGCAATAAGTTTTGGATTTAGGTTTACCTGTTGGCACAATTTTTATTCTGTGTGATAATACTAGTGCCATCTGCATCTCTAAGAATCCAATCCAACATTCTAGGACCAAACACATTGATATAAGGCATCACTTCATTAGGGACCATGTTACAAAAGGGAACATTGAGCTACATCATGTAGCAATTGAAAATCAGCTGGCTGACATATTCACTAAACCACTGGCCTTTGACTCATTTAGCATTTTGAGAACCAGATTAGGAGTGAGTGATATAAATGCTTGATTCTGATGACTGCTGATTTTTGATTGTTTTGATTGTTATTCTATTTTCTATTAGTTAGTTTTTTGATTTGATTATTTGCTTTCAGTTGGTTTTATTTCTTCTGTTGATTTCTGTGTTAGCCTTGATGTTAGTTTGATTTGAGTATTTACTTTGATGTAATTTTCTACCTGTTTTTATTCACTGGTTCATCTCTTGCACTTACTATTTTATGCTTTTTAAAATCTGATCACTGCTCACTACTTCTGATAATCTGAATTTCTGACTGGGAGTTTTACCTTGTTTTTATTTGGAAGCTGGTAAGCAGTGATTAATTGCACTGGATCTGTTAAAAGGAAGAAATATTGATGATTGGTTCTCTTCTTCTAACTCTTTTGCTGGTGTATTATTTCTTTTGGATAAATATCCTCTTCAAAATTAAAATTTTAGTTTTTGAAATAGAGATTTATTTTATCTTCCTACAGTAATCTACCTCATATCAATAGTGTTTTCAAAGTCTTGAGTCATTATTTTGATTTTCTAAACCAAGTGATTGCACTTATCATATGACGTATAATTTTTATTTTGTGAATTACTCTTACTTATTATGGAGAGAGTCTCCTATGTCTGGAAGATAATTTCACAGCTGAGACTCTTTAACGATTATGAAAAGAAGAAAGCTTACAAAAGATGCGCAGTGTGCCAAATCAATTGAAAAAGAGGCACAAAATGAGCGCAAAGCTGAAAATATGCGAAATGTCGCCAACTAAAAGATACACAAAGTGTATCAAAAATGAAAAGATGCACAAAGCGCCAAATAAATTAAAAAAGAGGCACAAAATGAGCCCAACCAAGCTTTCTTTCTTTTCAGATCGTTAAAGGTCTAAGAAAAATCCGTGCGCCACTTAATACTTTCAAAAGCTTGTGTTTGAAAATCATGATTTCTGAATTATTAATTTGTAACACTATTATATCAGATATTTTTCTGGAACGAGGCTTGAAAGGATCTCTTTTCGAATCTAATTTCCTTTCTTCTGAATTGGATTTTTGTTTTGAAAGAGATTTGCATCGATAAGGTGCCCGATGTGCGAGTTACGAAAGTCGATTTTTCCAACTTTTTTCTAGATTACAGCACTGTCAATCGTCTTCTTATTGGCTCTTGGATTTAACATCAAGGGAGAATTTTGTCTTACTGGAGCAGACTGGTCAAAAAAAATGTTGCTTTTTCTATGTTCTCTTTTCGAGTTTTTTTCATTTTTGTTTTGTTTATTCATCTTACTGGTTGTATTTTTGGGATCCTGATCTATCATCTCCATCCTCCATCTTTTTCTATTTTCTTCACATTGTACTAGACGATCCACATATCCTCCTGGACGATCCAAACATCGTCCTGGATTATCAATTCAAAATCATCCCCACTCTGATCATGCTGCTGAGAAACTCTAATTATAGGTGATCGTCCTGGATGAAGCATACATCGTCCTGGACGATATGATCCATATCTTCCTGATCTGATCAAACGACTGAGGTTGCACCAATTATTGTCTATTGTCCATGATGATCCACCTTATCGTCCTGGATGATCCACGTGTCAGCCACTGGATGTTTGGAATTCGGCCCGTCTGTCACATTTATTGCACATCGTCCGGGACGATCCACCTAATCGTCCTGAATGATACTTTTCGTTAACGGTCGTCCAGCCTGACTCCTCGAAACGATCGTCTGTGTCTAATCGTCCTAGATAATCGGAACGCCTTTTTGACCAATCGTCCCGGCCGTAATAATTGCACTTATCGTCCTGGACGATGTCGCGATCGTACGGGACGATCAGGCCAAGTTCTATTTAAACAGCCGTTTCTTCATCCTTTCCTTCACACATCTCCCTCTACCTTCCTTCACTATTGCTTTCTAATGGCTGGTGGCAAACGTTCGCGGCAAAAGGGTGCAAGTTCCTCCCGAGGGAATGTTGATCCCCACTTTCCAAATGCAGTCGATCAGGCTGCCTTCGAGTGCTATCGCGACGTGGGGATCACGCATTCTAAAATAGTAAACCCTCGCACCCTCACCTATCCTATTCTTGATCTTTTCGCACACACCTCCCTCACCTTCATCCTTACACTAGCCTTTCCATTTAATCTTGAACTTCTTCAAGTTTTGTTTGCCAATTTGCGTATTTCCGTGGACTATTCCACTCTTCGCTCGTATGTCAATCAACGTCCCATGGAACTCACTACCCAAGAATTTCACAACATTCTCCAACTTTCTGTCACTGGCGACAAACTCCACACTCTTATCACTGACCCTGACTATGATGGGAGTGTCGCCAATCACTTCCTTCGCAATACGAACGTACCCTACCATGATAATGCTTGCACTTCACTTCTTAAGGACGTACAGACCATTCAGCATGTCCTTCGTTCCTTCGTCATTCCAAAGGCGGGGGATCGAATTCACATCACCCCGTTACTATCCTTGACCACATACTACATCTTGGCCCGCATGGAGTTTAATGCCTCTGACCTTATTATCCAATACATCGAGCACCTCAGCACTATTAGGGATCCGGGTCATAGGCGTCGCCCAAATCTAGCTTTAGGTCATCTCATTCATTATGCCTTAGAAACCAAATATGACCTGCAGTATCCTGTCCCTCCTGATGTCCCTCCTTCCTTCTTCACAAATAATTCATTCCACGTCCTACACAGCACCCGACTACATTCGGAGCCCACTCCGGATGTTGAGGAGGAAGAGGAAGAGGCTATTCCAGTTCCTGCTGCACCCGATGCGCCTGCTCCCCTTCGCATTGCCTCTCCTTTTTACCACCTGGTGCAGCGCTTCGATCAGTGGGAGGACAGATTCGACTCCTATGTGGCTGCCCAGGAGCAGCGGTATACTGAGGACCTCCAGCGCTTCACTGACTATGCTGCGCAGCAGCAACAGCAGCATGACTAGGACATTGCCTGGATTGGCGCCCACTTTCAAGCCATTCACGGTTACTTCAACCCACCACCGCCACCTCCTCCTTCCGATCAGGATCCGCCTCCATTTTAGTGTTTTGTTTTGTAGCTATTTTCCTTTCTATTTGTACTGATATTTCAATGTTTCTGGTTACTCTCCTCCTTTTTGTGATGTCAAAAGGGGGAGTCAGTTGTAGTCGTTTCTATTTTTTATTATGTCTTA
This sequence comes from Dendrobium chrysotoxum, assembly GCA_019925795.1. Lineage (NCBI taxonomy): Eukaryota > Viridiplantae > Streptophyta > Magnoliopsida > Asparagales > Orchidaceae > Dendrobium > Dendrobium chrysotoxum. Next base: position 15,070,458 of record CM034311.1, read on the forward strand.
TGTTTCCTGTATTGCTTTAGTTGTTAAATGAAAATTTAAAAAAAAATATTTATTTTTTGATCTCTTAGTTATTTTATTTTTCAAACTACTATACAAATGTTTTCCATCATCAAAAAGGGGGAGATTGTTGCAAATCTGGTTTTGATGATGACAAACATGTTTTTATTGTGTTTTGCTTGGCTAACCCGTTTCAGGCACAAAAGATCACGAGCAACTCGAGCAAACTCAAGATCAGGTCCAAGTGTGTCTAAGTGTATTATTTTCCTTTTCTTGAGTCAATTGTAATGTAACTGATCCCCTAGCTAAGTAACCTTGCACACACACACTCAGGTGAAGAGCTTGAGTGAATTAGAGTTTCTGTTCAAGTTTTTATTCAGATCGTCCTAGACGATAGTCACATCATCCTGGACGATCAGGTAAAAAGGGAAACCCTAATTAGGGCGACCAAGTCAAGTGTGTCTGATTAAGTAGATCGTCCTGGACGATCCTTGGATCGTATGGGACGATATACTCAAATCAGAAATTCTCAGCCGCTAGATCAAGTTAGGCAAGTTTTTATTTTAAGATATTTAGTTTGATCGTCCTGGATGATACATGTATCATCCTGGATGATACTGTACAATCATGCCTAAATTAGTCTAGTAATTAAGAAAAGCAATTAAGACTTAATTGATACGATCATATCATCTCGGACGATCACAGGATCATCCTGGACGAAAATGATCGTCTAGCGTGTTTTAGCTGTACGTCCCGAACTGTGTTCAGGACGATTTGGGCACTTTTTGAACTGATCGTATAGGACAATTTCCCGATCGTCCTGGACGATCAAGTCATTTTTGAGTTGTCCAGCACAAGTTTCGCTGGACAACCCGAACTGTCTTCTGGACGAAATTCCTCAATTTACACTAATCGTCCCGGACGATCGCAGAATCATACGGGACGATATGAACAACTTTTTCTACTGATCGTCCAGAAGAGCCAGATCGTCCAGGCTGAAACAGCTGATTTTGAACTGATCGTACAGGACGATCTATCGATTGTCCTGGACGATCTTGGCTGAACAGTTGAGATTTAGGGCAAATTTTAAGCCCTCCTATAAAAGATCTTTTTCTTTCAATAAGAAAATTTTTTTGCCACTTTCCTTTCCAGAGAAACCCTAGAGAGAGAGAGACTTTGGGAGAGAGACAGAGGATCTTGTAAGGGGGAGTTCGTGAGGGGTTCACGAAGGTTGCTCCAACCAAGGATCAGAGTCTTCTTCTCCGCTCGTCGTCTTTCATCGTGTTGGTGTTCTTTGGGAGAGGATCGTCGGCAAGAAGATCTGAGGTTCTCTGCCTGCTTCAGGAGGAAGCAAAAGGAGGTTAGGTTCTCTGCCTCACTGTGTGTGGAAAGGAGGTTCTTGTACAGGCTTCTCCGCCTTGCTGTGGGAGCAAAAGGAGAGACACTTTGAGTTAGTGCAATACCCAGAGGGGAGGCTCCGGGGAGTGGACGTAGGTCAAGTTGACCGAACCATTATAAAATCCAGTGTGTTCATTCTGATTACTTTCTGTACTTTTATTTTTCTGTGATTAACTGCTTGGGTGAAATTATGTTCGATCTTTTTGTTTGATTGTTTTATTCATTTCTGCTGCAAATCATAGAAAAGATTTTCATTGTTGTTGTCAAATTTTTAAATAACCAATTCACCTCCCCTCTTGGTTAGCCTCGGGACTAGTTCATCAGGTCTTAACATCGCTATCGAACTTTTAGACCATATAGTGGGGTCAAAATATGCCCACTATAGAGAGTCGAAGATCATGTGGTGGGGTCAAGATATGCCCACCATAATGATCAAAGCTAGGAGGATGCTAGGATGGTGCCACGAAGGGCGTGCTTCGCCACTAGCGAGTCTAATCCTAAGGAAGGGAAGAATCCTAACCTTAAGGAAAAAGAGAACAGAAGTTGACTGATCGTTTTTTGAACTATTCAAAAATTAATTTAATAATAAAAATATGATTGAATAGAATTAACTCAAAATGTTAAAATATTTTATTGATTAAAAATTTAAGCTACATCAAGCATAGTATTTCTTAAGGAAAAGCCCATTGACAGGTAACATGGGGCGATCTCCTTTACAATCCACTAGTTGATATGAGTCTCCTCCATAGACTATCTCTACAATGAAGGGTCCTTCCCAGGTTGGTTCAAACTTTCCACCAATCTTTCAATGAACTAAGATAGGCCTCCGAAGAACCAAGACCAAGTATCCTACTTGGAAGGCTCTAGGTCGCACTAACTTATCGTGGGCTTGAACCATTCTGGCCTTATATAACACTAAATTCTGCTGAGCTTGCAGACATCGCTCCTCGAGGCCTTCGAGTTCTTCTAGTCGGAGATTTGCATTCTGCTCGGTTGTGATTTTATTTTGAACAGTGATTCTGAGCAAGGGAATTTGCACTTCCAATGGGAGTACGGCCTTGTACCCATACACGAGGGAAAATAGAGTGGATCGGGTAGGGGTTCTATAGGTGGTCTGATAGGCCTACAAAGCTTCCACCCATTGACACTTGTTATCATCAAGGGTCTTTTTGATAATCTCCACCAAAGTCTTGTTGAAGGCCTTAGCCAACCCGTTAACCCGAGGGTAATAGATTATTGAGTATCTCCAATCAATGTTATGCATCTTACAAAATTATTAATTTTTGTAGACTTGAATGCAGACCCATTATCAGATATATTTCTACGAGGGACACCGAATTGATATATGATATATTCACGAAATAAATTTAAAACATGGTGTGATGTTATATTACATAATAGAATTGCTTCTGCCCACTTTGAAAAATAATCAGTTGCAGCTAATATGAAATGATGACCCTTTGAAGAAGGAGGGTCAATCGGCCCGATAACATCCATGCCCCAACCTTCAAAGGGCCACAAAGCTATCGTGGGATGCAATACATTAGGTGGATGGTGTAAGACCACACCATGGACATGGTATTGATGACAACATTTTACAACATTCATGCAATCGTCGATCATCGTAAGCCTGTAGTATCTAAGTCTTTTAATTTTTAACTTTTTTTTGGACCCGATTGATGAGCACCGCATAGTCCAGAATGGACTTTATTAACCATCTTCAGGACCTCCTATTTGTCTAAAGAATGTAGCCACATCTGATCGAATGAGCGACGGTATAGCGCATTGTTGACTAGTGCGTAAGATAGGGCACATTTCTTGATCTGGTTGGAAAGGGACTTATCCTGGGGTAGCTTGCCTTCTTGGAGATAGTCGATTAATGGTTATCTCCAATCGCCCGCTTCCTTGATTGAGGAAGTGGCAGAAAGGACCTGGGAAGAGTGCTTGTTAATGTGCTCCAAATCTATGGGAGATAAGACCTGGCAACCCTGAATCTCTATAGGAATGGAGTCTTCTTCTGGGCATGCAAATTCTTTTGCAAGTTTTACTAAGGCATCCACCGTAGAGTTGCTTCCACAAGGAACCCTATACAAAGTTATGACATGGATCTGCTCGAGCAGGTGACTGGTGTACTGGTGGTACTTGAGGAGATTAGGATTCAAAACCCTATAGGTTCCTGTAACCTGGTTGATTACTAGTTGGGAATCCCCAAAGGTTTTAATCTCTTTAATCTCCATTAGAATTACAAGTTTCAAACCGATTATGAGAGCTTCATATTCAGCCTCATTTTTTGTGTAAGGTTCTGATAAATGATAGGAAAAGTGCATCATTCCCTTCTTCGACGTTATGAAAATCAGGCTAATTCTAGCTTTCCTGGGGATCGTAGATTTTTGGGTTTTGCCTCATTGAGAGGATGACGCACCATCAAAGTATAACTCCCAAATAGGGTCATTGGATTCCCTTAAACTCATGATCTATTTGCTAGGTAAATCATCATTCAAAGGAAAATCCGTCAGCAACAGGCCCATGGATATTCTTCAGAAGAATTTCTACTGCGTGTTGCTCTTACAATTGGGGTTCACACTTCATCGAAAGATTTCACCACCTTAAGATATACTCAACTAGAGACTCCCCAAGCTTTATTTCTCCATGATAAGATCGCCCACTGTAGTGCACTGCTGCGCTCCTAAAAATCTCTTTAAGAATAGATTTTCAAGCTCATTAAAGGTTCTTATCGAATCGTTGGGCAAATCTACATACCATTTGAAAGCTATGTCGGAAAGACTACTAATAAATTGTCAAAAAAATAGAGCATCTGACCTACTAGCATTGCAACAACTTGTACGAAAGTGGGCCAGATGCTATCTTGGGTTTTCAATTCCAGTAAAGATTTTAAAAGATGGTGGCACGAAGCCCTTAGGGTAAGGAACCAAATCATATTCCTCAGGGTATGGTATACCCTTTGGAATAGATGTAGCTCCTTATGATTGGGCTAAGGCCTCCCTTACTTGATCCTCAATTAGTTTCTTGATGTCTTTTTGAGATGGTGTTAGAGGAATGACTGGAGGGACTAAAGGGACTGTCTGCTAAACTAAAAGATCTGATAAAACTGGCTGCTGGATAGGAGAAGGTGCTGACACAGACTCTGGGATTTTGGAACTAAACTCTGCCCTTTTTTCTCTATCAATTTCTCGAGCAGATTACTGTAATTCAAGAGAAGTCTCATGTGACTTGTCTAATCGTTGCTGCATTTCTTTAACCTGTAGCAACATTTTTGCCACTTATGCTTCCAGGTTCTTGATGTGCTGCTCATCCCTAGCTCTCACTGACTCATCTAAATTTTAATCAACGGCGGCTGAACCCTCCTCTTTGCCAGATCGGCGCTTACTTGGTTCAGTTTCCTTAACATATCCTCTAGTCTCAACCATGTAAACATCATTAACAGGCAAATCTTCATCTATTAACATGTCATCCAAGTCCGGGTCAAATGCTTCTTCAACTTTCTTTCCTTTTCAAAATGTCCTTAATCTCTTGTACTACCGCATCGACTGGCTGGCCCCCTATTTTCTCAGGGACGTGGGTAAGTAACCTTTATATTCTACCATATCATAAAGTTCATCCTACTGTAAGCTAGAGATTATGGCTTATAACTTAAGATCATTCGTTGTTGGAGGTTCAGCTATCAATTGCTTGATCATTTAATGATCTTCATCATGAACTGGTTCTTCCCCTTCCACCGCACCGGAGCTGGTAGTCAAAAGTGTGGCATCCTCTACTGGGTGAGGGACATCTACCTCAATAGATGGTGCAAGAGTTTGGAGGGTAAAAGCTCCTACATCATATAAGGTAGAGTCCTTAGGCCTCCGGTTAGGTAACTCAGGGGCAATAAGTGGAAGCTTGGAATTGTTAACTGAGGCACTAACTAGATCCACAACTGAAACATCTGAACTGACAATCAAGCCAACTGGGGTCTGGACAACACTGGTTCAAGTCTGTTGTAACTCAACTGGGAGTTGAAGTGGTTGAACTGTGGGTTGAAGGACCCCAACTTTAGCCACTTTCTTAGGGACATACTTCTTCTTAAGGGACTTGGGCCTCTTGCCCTTAACTTCAACTTTCCTTTCAGCTTTGGAATTATCCTGTACTTTTAGTATCACTGAGGCCAACTTTAGAGATGTTGGTAAAGGGATTGGCGGCCTACCAGTAAGACGGCGGCCTCTCTCAAATCTGGTGAGTAGTATACCCTCCGTCCTAGAGGATGGAGGGCGTGGCACCCAGTGTTAACCATCGACTAACACAGAAGCTGCAGGCCTTTCTTATGAACTTCTTATTTCTTCTAACAGGCTGAGGGGTTAGATTCTTAGCATCAGATTTTTCCTCCCTTAAGATCTCCTTTTCAAAACGATGTGAGATAACCCCTTTTAAGTGCTTTATATATTACTCCTTTATTTCTCCCACTTGAGCAGCGCAGGTATGGAAAATGTTCCTCAACATCCTTGTTCTTTGTAGTTGTTTCTCTTTGTGAGTTCTCTTAGTGGAGTAATCGATAGGGCATGGAGGGATACTAGTTATCCTGGCCACCGTCTCCTCCCCTGCAGCAGCAGCTAAGGGGTGTAAATGACTCCCCAAAAGGAGTGGAGAGGAGGCAGGAATAGGTAGATCCTCAACAGCCTCTGGTTCTACCAGGGCCAGGGACTTAACCTCAATAACTTTTCCTGACTTAGCAATCTTCCTCCTAACCCTTCATAGATAATTCTTCTTCTACTTTTTACTAGTGAAAGGGATCCCAGAACTCGACCCCTTCTCAAGAATAGACCTTGCCTCGGGGGCCTCAATAGTGGCTTCAGATCCCCCTTCCTTCGCATTAGGACTAATGGAGTCGGTCATTGGTCCCAACACTAATTCTAAAACAGGACTGTCAACTTCAGTAGCGTTCAAGTCAAGTATCTTCTTACCATCTAAAGTCAACTCGGCAGTGCTAAAACCCAGACCAAACTAAAACCCATGTCAAACCTTTCTGGAAAGTAAAGAACAACTGGCCAGCCATTGAATTAGGTTTGGATTTCTGAAAATGAAAGAAATAGTTGAAATTAGGAATTTTTTGAATTCAAATTTGGACGATCATAACGGACCCTGCATTCTATCATATATACCGAGTTGTAAGGTTTACAACATGGGATATAAAGATAGAAAACAGGTTTATTATGAATTTTAAAGAGATTGAAGTCTCCACAACATATAATGGACTATAAAGGGGCATTATAGTGTAGTATATGAAAATGAAATTTTAAATTGAGATTGAAAAGGGACTTTAGGAATATCTTGATTTCAAAATTAAAGGTGAACTTTCTCCAAGCTTTGAAACACAATGGGTCGGACTTTCATTCAACCCAAAAGCTTACAAAGAAGGGAGAAAATTCAAGAAAAAGATCACCTAACTCTCTCCATTCCATAGATCAAAATATAAATGGGAGGTCAGGGCTAGAACTATTAAGGATCTTGAAAATAAGATCGACAGGGCTCCTTTCAATTTTAAAGCTCCATGTGTTGAGTCAAACTCAAAATCATGGATTTATAAAATTGAGAAGGAGATGTGTAAAGGTTTGATTTGACACTATCGCCCCTCGAATCAACTGGGGGCAGAGGGTTAAAATCCAAATTTTGATGGAGGTCTCACCTCTCTTTTGAAATGAGATTAATTTAAAAGAGGATGTTGGCTTAGCTTTCCCAAGGAAGGAATGGGTAAGGAGCCAACGGAAGGAAAGGTAGTTAAGACTACCGATGAAATAAAATTTCACCATTATAAAAGATGGAAAGAGAGATTTAGTCCCACTATGGTCGCCATTTTTTGTTGGTGTTAAAAAGCAGGTTTTGAAAAGTTTAGTTTTCTTTGGGAATTTTAAAATTAATGTTAAATTTTAATTCTAAAATTGAACATCCCATCGAAAGAAATATACCACCTTGAGAGGTTGAGATAAAAATTTTGAATGGAGTTCAGATTTAGAATTATAAATCTCGTCTTGAATATCGTAACCAGATTTAAGAAAGAACTTTGTATGGCCCCAAAGGGTCAAAATAAAGTTCAGTCAAATGTCGAGCTATGATAATCAAGGGAAGTGATCATTAATTTCATATTCAAATTTATCTTAACAAAAGATATATCTCCCCGAAGGGAGAAGATATCATTCGTCAATAATCGTTCGAACATAACGATAATGATCGTTAGTGATTTAACTTTCCCAAAGATGACTAATTAAGTTTTAAAAATCAATTTTGAAAATGAGATATGGGTTCTAAATCTCCTACGAGTGCGAGCCCTCATAGTTAATTACATCACATGAGACTGGAGTCTCCTATGAAAACTCTTGATTAGAATAACAGCAAAAATTTTGTTTAAACTTTTTCTAGGAGTGATACCAAGGAGGTGAGTTTGGAACTTAAATAGGGATTGGATTGAGTTTGAGCAGTTATTTTTGGAATCGATGGAAGAAAGGCAGGAGACACTTTGGGATTCTGAAATAATTCAGAAGTGTCCCGACCTAAGCTAAGTGTTGGGCTTTAAATTTTAGATTGAAAGAGAATTTAGTTTGAGTTGAGCATTTTATTAAAATTTTGGGAAAATATTCCCAGAGATTGGGGTCTTATGACTAAAAAAAAATCTGCCCCGGATCCTAACTCTAAATTTGAATACTAGAACACAGTAGTCCGAACCTAACTAATGCAGTGCAAAACCTGGACTTACCCCAACCTAGATTGGGGAGCCAGCTAACCACCTAGGCGATTAAGATCCATGAGTCCAGTCATTTTTTATGAAAGAATAGTAGGGACTTTATAATTAAGATTTTTCTTAGAGTTGGGGCCAACATCTAGGGATTATCCTAAGTGGCCCCTTGACTTATGTTGGGTGAAAATGCTAAAGCAAATACAATTAAAATTTTAGACACACTTTTTAATTAATTTCTAATACAATACATGCTGATCGACTCGATTAAATGCTTAAAATAGAATGAAGCAGTTATAAAAAAGGCTTAAAAATAAATTTTATCCTAGAGTGCATAGACTCCCCTTGATAGATCTGCACCCTTATAGGCCAGATGGTCTGCCAGAACCCGCAGGCGGGGAGATGCCTAAAAAATGGAAAGAAGATGCATCAAAATGTTATGAGGACTCCCAGCGGACCCGGGCTTACTTCTTAGGAGCGTTAGAGTTTCTATGTTATCCTAATTCTTTTATTAAAGTATAAGTAAAAGAATTTTTATGTGTCCTCACGAGCCTCTATGTATCCAGGCTAAAACAAAAGCAACATGTAAGCATCAAAAAATTAGGAAAAATAGGTAATCTTATACGCAATCAAATTAAATCAAAAAATACATTAAATAATCAAATTAATTAAGTAAATATCTATAGGCAAATTGACTTGCTTATTACAACCAAGATTTATAAAAATTAAAAGTGGCCGAGTACCACTGACAACAACCTAGGTTCTAATCCTATTATAGACGCAAGTGACTTTGAGTGGGATACCTTTTATTTTCAACTCCTCGGTCTTCTCCTCTTTGAGCTCCTTGGATTCTTTATGATTGGATACCCAAATGGAAAAGAGAACTCTTCCCTCGAGGGAAGGTTATTCTTTCCACTTTGGGTAGTAAAGTGATCGAAATTTGGAGTTCCAAATGGATAAGGACTATCCCCTGAAGGAGTATACTTTCCTCTTTGGAATCCAATCTTTTGATCTATGTATCCCAAACTCAAAGTGCAACTTTCACAACTCTTAACATTTACTAAATTACACTAACATAAAAAAATAAAAAAAATAATCTAGACTTTGCTGCAAGGTTACCCTAAGCATTTAAATATTATAATACATCCCAAGCAGTTATATATATGCATAGAAAAGTAAATACACTTGGCCACACTTTTTTTATTTGAGGTTAAGCAGCTGAAGCACCTGTAGTATTTACATTTATAATTTATTTAGCCCCCTTTACTGCCCTGCACGAGCGTGGCCACCTACAGAAAATTCAGTGAGCATACAGATTGTTCCTAACCTAAGGGTAATCTAATCGCCCATCACATTAATTCACAAAGTGCGATAAAGAAAGTAAGTAAACACATCAATCAATTTCAATCGTAACATGCAATGAAAACTCGAAAAACTCAGCACACAGCAGAAAAGTAAACACTGGCCTATCCTAGATCTAGAGTCAGTTGTCCTAGCAAATCATATAAAGTGTGTGTAGAGGGTCGTGTGGCTGGGGTAGATCCTAAGCTGGGTAATTAGTTCAAATTATCTAATATTTGAATTTGTGGAAGACTCAAAGGGAGGGTTGAGGGCAGCTAGAGTTAAAGCTTAGATGAAAATGAACAAAGAAGTGGGGTATTAGGTCAAAATCCCTATACTTAACCCCTTACTTTGAATTGGATGGCTAAGATTCAATTAGGAAGGGCTTGGATGAGTGAGACTTGCCTTGAGCTAAGTGAGGGGGATCACACCCTTTTCTCCATTTGGCTAAACCAAGCCATGGCTTGGTTAATAGGGCTAGATTAGAGGTTAATTAGGAGGAGAAAAAGCTGATTTCCACTAGTCTAAAATAGGTTTTGGGTTGGAGAATGAGTTTGCATATGTGCCATGATGAGGTGGCCATGGTTTGGTCTCATTTCAAAAAAAAATTGACCCATTGACTTGTTGACTAGTCAATGGTGACTAGGATGTGCATGGGGGGAGTCAAAGGTGCTGTAGGAGTCAATCTTAAGGAATATGGGGCCATGGTGTTGAAGCTTTGAGTGAATACATGACTTTGGAGAGGGTTTTGACCCCTCCAAATGGGTTGATCAAGTCAAACCTAGGGAGGATTGACTTGAAAGTCTTTGGACATGTCATGAGTGTCCAAACAAATGATTTTGAAGTGTTAGATTAGTTTGAAATGGATTCAAATGTTGAAAATAACCATGGTTAGGTTAAGGGTGAATTTGGTCAACCATAGTTGACTTGGTCAACCAGGTCAAACCAAGAGTGGGTTTGATTTCAATGGTCTTAAATATCATAGGAAATTTATTAAGAGAGGTTTCAAGGGTTAAAAATATTAAACCATGTCGAGTTTTGGTCAAAAGTCCAAAACCCCTTTAAAGGGCATTTTGGTCATTTTGACCTCTGGTCAATCCTGGGTCAAGGTGAGTCCAAAAAAATGCAGATTAATGTTGAATATATCAATATCAAAGGTCTGGAAGTAATTATAGGGTTTGGAGGAAACTCCAAGGTCAAATTCCACTAGGTGACGGGTCCAGTGGCACGGGTCATAAATATTTGAAGGTTTTGAAGCCTTTGGGGAAAGATTCCGTTTCTGGGGTTAGAAGTGTCAGATTGAACTCAAATTTGGTGGGTTGGTCCTAGAGACATGTCTAGCCAATACGAAATTGATAGATCATGAATTGGGAGCCATTTGATTAGGTTTCTTGGTGACATAAAGTTTACCCATAAAGGGTTTCAGGACCTTAGTCCTTGCCCCTTGAATTTGACTTGGAATTTTGGAACTGGATTGGATTTTGGGTTTGAAGGGTTAGGGATGGATGATATGTGTCATTAATAATCAGAGAGATGATGGTTGATGAATGGATAGGATCAGAGTGTGATTTAAATGTTGATCAAATGGTTGATTGGAGTAAAGCCTGAACTTAGAGGGTGGAGTTTGGATTTGGGTAGGATTGGATTGGGATTTGAATGGGACCTATATGATTGAGTGGTCGACATCCCTCAATCATTAGATCACCATTGGGAGCCCCAGGTAGGTCCTAGTGACCTCACACAAGAATGAGGTCAACAGATCCTCACAAAGATATAAGCATACAGGTAAAAGAAATAGTGGTGAGCAGTTATTATTGTAAAGCAATGAATGTAAATTTAATTTTAAAAAATGATGAGTATTTTCTTTTTTGGGCTTCTTTATTATCTTTGTTCTTTAAATTACCTTCCAATTGGAGATCTTCTTGATCCATCACATGCCGCACTCAATATACAATCGCATTGAAAAGTTCACTAGATATGCATTTTTATGAAATGAGATGGCTTAAAAGTAGCTAGCTCATGCTCAACTCTTTCTCATTGAACAATATTGTAGGCTTCTCATCAAACAATATGGTGGGCTTGACATAATCTCATAATCCCTTAAAGAGTCCTGTATAATCGGAATACTTGTAAGTTTCAGTGGATGTAATATTTTCATAAGCTGATCTCTCCAATCAATTGATCTAGAAACATTTTGTATAGGCCTTTATGATGTGGCACTTTTTGCAAGTCGTAATGGTCCTTAGCTTTGAAAACCACTTTGGGAGAATCAGGTTGTAAGCTTATATAGGGATTAAAACCATGTCGCTCTAGATCATCACTTGCCTCCATAATAGGTTTGCAAACCCATATGATTATAAAATGATGAAAGCATATACATTGCATTACCAATGGTGTGGATCCATTAATTAGTGAATAATCGTATCTTTTTATTAAGAGAATGTGGATCATAGAAGTTTTTTTTCTATGATCATATGAGAGCTACAAACCTGATTCTCAACGCTGCAGTGCTGATAACATTTGAGAGCTGCGACGCCCAAGTAAATAAAATGGCACCAAGACGTGAGAAATTATGGCGTTGTGGCATTTAAAAATAGAGAATCTGGCACTGCCAAGCTGATTTTTTGATGTCGCGGCACTCGTAATATTGTGGTGTTGGATATGTTACCTCAATAGTGCTTGCAAATAGAGAACTCAGCATTGCAATTTCCAATTTGTGGCACCTCAGCGATATTGAATGTGATGCTGCAGCATTATTTATCGAATGATGTAGTGCTGCATACTACTTAGAATTTTTTTCCTTTTTTAGTTTTGCCTGCATAAAAAATAACTAAAATAACACATTTTTATTGAAACAAAATGCTTAAATTGATATGTAATTTACACTTATCACATATGCATTCGAGGAATAATCCTTTGGTTCCTCAAGCTTCTCAGCAAGCAGCCAGGAGGGCTTAGATAGCCAACAAGTGGCTGCCCTGACAGCAGAGCTAGAGCAAGTTCAAAATTCACAAACAATCATGCAAATGCAGCAATGTCAGATACTAGGGGAGCTTATGCAGAGTAGATTATCTATGGCTGTAAACATTTTGCTAATTTTTTAATGTTTAATAATTATATGAATACATAATTATTTATAAATTGTAGAACAGTTGAAGTGTTTGAAAACAATACTTTGAGCATAGTAGAATTAATATTTGATTAATATTTTTATGACAATTTTGAAATATTAGCCTAATTAAACATGTTTTAAACGTTTGCTAGTAGTTTTATGCTATATTGTAGAATAATTAACAGGATAGGGTTTTTTTTTACCTCTACTACAGGTTTCTTGTGGATTTCCAGCAATTTTTCACTGGAAGATCGATACAATGAATTTTCATTGGGATATTGGAAATTTTTTGCAAAACTTTTTGGCGGCATACTGACAAAAAATTACTGGAAAATTTAAAAAAAAATCTGCCAAAAAATCAAGAGAACTATCCGCTAGTTTTTGCCAAAAATTTTGATGAAAAATCCCTCTAGTAATCTCCCAAAAATTGACATTTTTTTCCATTATGAAATCGATATGTCGGTAATCTGTCATAATAGAATAATTCTGTCACTTGTTTTTCTAATAGAAATATTCTAACAAAAATTCACTAGAAACATAAGTTCCCGATGAATTTTTAAGGTTTTTCAGTGGATATATCTACCAAAAATTAGTTCATTTCTTATAGTGTGTTTTGGGATTCAATGAATAATCCACAAATTTTTTATAACAAGTTTCACCATTGTGGCTACCAATAAATGGACATTTTATTGTATTGGTTAGAATCAGGTTCATAAGAACATATTAGGACCTGCAAGGTTAGCTTTTAGTGGTTTAGGTTCAATGGATCACTTATAAGAATGGTTATAATAAAACTCAGATTGATTATTTTCTTATAAAAAAAGTAGATCGTTTAGATTGCAAAGATTGTAAAGTTATTCCGAGTGAAAGTTTATGTACCCAACATCGCTTATTAGTTTTAGACTTTAAGATGAAAGGACAGAAAATAAAAAATAAAGTAAAGCAATTTTCTAGGATTAGATGGGGGCATTTAAAGAATAGTAATAAAAATATTTTTGAGAGTAAGATTTTAGATTCTAAGATTTTATTTGTGCATGAGGATGCTAATGTTATGTGGGAAAAAGTGGCTAGTGATATTAAAAATATTGCTAAAGATGTGTTTGGAGTATCAAAGGGAAAAGCCCCTAATAGTAAAAATAGCTGGTGGTGGAATCCAATTGTGCAAGAAAAGATAAAAAATAAGAAGATGTGTTATAAAAATTGGTTTAGATGTAAAAATTCTAATAATTGGGAAAGATATAAAGAGGCATGTAAGGATTCTAAGAAAGCAATATGTGATGCAAAGATCTTAGCTTTTAATGATTTATATAATAGATTAGATACTAAGGAGGGAGAAAGATATATGTATAAGCTAGCCAAACAAAGAGATAGGAGTAGTAAGGATTTAATTCAAGTGAAGTGTATTAAGGATGAAGATCAAAAAGTACTTTTCTTAGAAGATGATATTCAACAAAGGTGGATGAGAAATTTTGATAAACTTTTTAATGAAGATTGTAGGAATACAATTGACTTTAGTGACCTTAGCATCCTAAATGAAAATAAAGATTTCTGTTTTTATCGGCGTATTAGTAAAACCGAAGTTAGAGAGGCTTTAAAGAAAATGAAGTGTGGAAAAGCTGTTGGACCTGATGATATCCCAATAGAGATGTGGAAATGCTTAGGAGATGAAGGAATTTCTTGGCTAACTAAACTTTTTAATAATATTTTGAAGACTAAAAAGATGCCAGATGCGTGGAGAATGAGTGTATTGATTCCTATTTATAAGAATAAAGGTGATGCACAAGATTGTGCGAATTAAAGAGGAATTAAGTTAATGTGTCACACTTTAAAACTATGGGAGCGAGTTATGGAGCGTAGGCTGCGGCGTGATACTAATGTTTCTCAAAATCAATTTGGATTCATGACTGGTAGGTCTACTATGGAAGCCATACATTTATTGAGAGGTTTGATGGAGAAATATAGGGAGAATAAGGAGGATCTACATATGATATTTATTGATTTAGAGAAAGCATATGATAAAGTTCCAAGAGAAGTGCTATGGAGAGTTCTTGAAAAGAAAGGAGTTAATAATGCTTATATTCAAATCATTTAAGATATGTATGAAGGAGCTACTACTTGTGTTCAAACACAAGGTGGTTTGACCAAGTATTTCCCTATTTCGGTTGGATTACATCAAGGATCAGCTTTAAGCCCATATCTTTTCACGTTAGTCATGGATGTTCTCACTAGACATTTACAAGAGGATGTACCCTGGTGTATGCTTTTTGCTGATGATATTCTTCTTGTTGACAAGACTAAAGAGGGAGTTGAAGGTAAACTTGAAGTCTGGAGATCAACCTTAGAGTCTAAAGGTTTTCGCTTGAGTAGATCTAAAACTGAATATATGGAGTGTAATTTTAGCAGTAATAGACCTAGTGAGGTGATTGTGACTTTGGGCGATCAAGTCATTAATAAGAGTACACGTTTTAGATATCTTGGATCTATTGTTCAGAGTGATGGTGAAATAGATGGGGATGTTATCAGTAGAATTCAAGTTGGATGGTTGAAGTGGAGGAATGCATCGGGCTTGTTGTGTGATAGAAAAGTCCCCCTTAAACTTAAGGGAAAATTCTATAAGATGGTGGTGAGACCTGCAATGCTTTATGGTGCAGAATGTTGGCCATTAAAAGAGAAGCACAATACTAAGTTATGTGTTGCGGAGATGAGGATGCTTAGGTGGATGAGTGGATTTACTCTTAGAGACAGGATACGAAATGAGCATATACGTGAAAAGGTTGGAGTAGCTCCAGTGGAGGATAAGATTAGAGAGAGTCGCCTTAGATGGTTTGGTCACATAAAACGGCGGCCTTCCGATGACCCAGTTAGGAAAGTAGAGGTATTAGATTTGACTTATGTTAAGAAAGGTAGAGGTAGACCTAAAAAGACTTGGTTAGAAAATATTAGAAATGATCTTTCTCTATTAGATTTAAACGAGAATTTGACTTTGAATCGGACACAATGGAGAAAAAGGATTCATGTTGCCGACCCCACGTAGTGGGACAAAGGCTTGTTATTGTTGTTGTTGTTGTTGTTCAATGGATTAAAATATTGGGTCTATAAACTTAGTTTTGTTAATTAAACCTTGTTATGTTAATTAAACCATTACAAATAGTTGAGCTAGCATACTCAAGATATTTTTAAATAAATATAAATTGTTATCATTAATTAAAATGACTATTATAAAAAGTGACCATATGGCCAAGCAAAAAGAAGTATATAGAGAAGAAAATTTTGGCCAAACTGCATTTCTAATTCTAATACACCATAAAATGAAAAAAAGATATAGAGGTACATATAGCAATAGGATGGAACTTCACATGAACTTACTTTTTTGTCCCTATTATGACATCTTTTAATATTTAATGAGTAGAAATTTTATTCTTCTAATAAAGCATTATCATAAAAGCTAGTATTAAAGGATTAAAGTCAAGCTGGCCTTGATCATACTAATGTGGCTTATCTTAAAGTGCATATAAAGGTATAAGGAAATGAATATGTTTTAGTATTTCTTAAGCAATACTAGCCCTAATAGAAATAATGATTGCAAATGTGCCATTGGTATTATGAGGAGGGGAGGGTGGCGGAACAACTTTTAGAGAAAAATTAGATTTAAGAGAGTGATCATGTGCAATAGCAAGGGATTAATAACTTTGCTAAAGAGGTGAGAGAACTACTTAAAATGAAAAGTTATCAAAGATTGAGGAATTTCACTATTATTAACACGCATGTAAAACCAATGGAGACTAATAGAGAAAGAGAAACTATCATAGAGCTTATATTCATATTTTTGTGGGGTAGTGCTTTTTGTAGACTAAAGAGAAAAATCCAATCAACTTGAGCATTTAAGTCTACACTCTAATGCATGATATGAGATTAAATAGCGATCATTGTATAAGAAATTAGTGCTACCTTTGCATTATTTATATGGACTTATGGCATGATATCTATCTAAGTTGAGGGAGATTCTTTATGATTAGTGGTATGTCATTGCTAATGTTTGGTGCTTAGCGAATTTGCCTCAATAAGGAATTCATGCCCTAGCAAGATGCAATGGGAGCAGAAGCTTGATTTTTTCTCAAATATAAATTTATGTTAATAACCTTTATTTTAGGAGCCAACCCAAACAGTAGTTGAGTGGCTTTAAGAAACATAAATTTTCACTAAAACTCTTATAATAAATAAAATCTAATAACAAAAGAAGTAGGAAAATTCTCCTGCTGAGCATTCCTAAACAAAGAACAAAAATATACAAAATGACTTTCATCAAATGGTGGACTCGTAAATGTGAAGATACAATCCACTTAGGAAAAATGTAAGATTTATTAGAAAATACCAAAATGAGAAGAACATTTCAAAAGCCTCATTATAAACCTTTTAACTATCATATATTTTATCAAAAAGATAGAACTGCAATTATCAACTGAAAAATTTGAATTAGAATATATTTTCAATTATGTAAAAAAACCATGAAAGAAATTAGTAATGGAAACCCTAAGTAGGGTCACCAAGGGCTAACACTGGTGATAACAACCGGATCGATGAGAAAGGTCCCCTAGGAGAAGAAATCAAGAATACTATAAGAAGAGGATGAAAGAATCAACATCTGTAGGAATTTAAGAGGCCACTAAATAGCAAGCAGCAAAAATCTTAATTATCAGTCTAAGAAACACCGCCAGTGCAGTCAGCTCAAAGAATAATTGGACAAATCAAACTTGACAACTAAGGAGCATAGTGATGCCCCTTAATTAGCAATCCCATAAAGAAAGAGAAAGGATAAAATAGACCACAATGATAGTTTAAAGGAGTCAACGTAATAGAAGAAGATTAGAGGGACAAATGACTGTGATGATTGGCCATAACTAAGCCAAGAAAACTAGTATACAAAGGAAGAATAATGAATTAGGAAAAATTGATTGTTTCTGGGAGGAGGATGGAAAATGCATATAAATAGTAGGATGAGGATAAAATGATTCAAGACAAAGAAGAAGGAGACAGTGGAAAGATTCAAAAGGTAATGATAATTTGCAATATATAGAAAAATAGAATATCAAGTGTGGGCTCCGAAAATTCGGCCCCGGCCTCCGCCCGCTTGTTTGCTTTCTTCGGGGGGGAGTTTTAACGAACTAAGTTCCGAGGTAAATTTTGGAAGGCAGATGAGATAGTAGGTAAGACACTACCCAGAGATTTCGCCCTCATTTTGTGAGGACTTTATGATCTGAGTTCTGGTTTCCTATAGGCGCAAGCCCCTATAGTTAATTACCCCTCCTGGTAACGAGAGAGAACTTTCGATTAAGGCTAGTCGTCAATCAGATACGTATAGACACGTGCATCTAGCATATAGTAGCAGCAATGGATTTAGGGTACTGGAAAATTGAAGGATCTGAAGGTTTGAAAGTGTTGGAGAATTTGATATTTAAAATTAGAAATTTCACCATCTTGCACTTAAAGCGGATGGTGGGGGAATGGATGATGGACCCGATCAAGATCCCATGGTTCCGTCATCCCGGGCCATCGTGGTCCCTGGTCTACTTAGTCAGAGGAGGTAGTCGACCCAACCTGACAGAAGGATCCTTGTCGGCAGCCATGGGTTGCTTCGTCCAAGGGTACCTTGTAGACCTGAGGTGAGTATTTGTCTAAGGGGACAAATTTGAATCCACCTTAGCTAACAAAGGGCTTTATGCCCTATCAATCATATCCTATTGATTCATATCTCAAGGATTTGATGCCATTGGGGAGCATACGGGCTCTGGCCATAACCATAATATAATGGTGCCATTTGGCGGCAACCACCTGGTTCAGAGGGCCCCGAGTCATAACCGTTTATCCTGCAGTGCCATTTGACGGCGAGACTGCCGGTTAGAGGACTCGTACCACGTCCTTGCTGGCAGGAGATTATTTGAGAATGGATCCTAGTGATATTTTCAACCAGGCGTTAGCTCTTTGTGAGCTGCGGTTATTTTCAGATTTGTCCACCTCGGCAAACTGTTGCGGAGAGTGGATGGATTTCATGCTTTGAGTGTTTGATGGCTTAATTTCAATTTCAAATATTATAGACTTTTGGGATTTTTGATATTTTTGGAGATTTTGGATTTTGGGAATTTTTATTGGGTTTTGGAGTTTTGGTAGGGTTTGGGAGTCATTTGTTTGAGATTTGTGTAGACCCCTCCGGTTGAGATATTCAGTCAACGCGGCCATCATCGGGGTGTTTGGGGTCATTTTATTTTGTTGATTGGACCCTATCGACTCTATCTACTGGTCGATAGAGGATCGGGTTTCATAGGCTTTGAGCCTTTGTTAGTGAATTCTCTTGATTATAAGCCTTGAAGGCCTAATATGAACTATAAAATAAATATTCCGGTCGATCTCGCGACCGCATATTTATTTAATGGTTCGAGCCGTGTCAACCCCTTTCTACCTGTACAGGAGGATCGGGCTCGAACTAGAATTCACTTATTGACCCGCGCAGCATCCCTAGACGTCACGTGTGTACCAATAACACGCTCGCCGGGGCCCATGCGGGTTCATGATTATATTTTCCCCTTTTTAGTGTACCTATGTGTATACAAATTAAAGTGCACACGTGTGGGGGTATTCTTGGAATATTTGTACACGCCTTCTGTCCGCTTGCATGAAAGTTACGGATCCGGTGGCGTTTTGCAGCAGCTCGGGGATTGAACTGTTTGCTTCCTTGTACAGGTAGACTGTCGTGCACTACTTACTTTTTGTAGGTGGATCTTAGTGCACTGACGAATCTCCTGCTTTCGTTCACATGGATAGCTTCATTTGTCGTGGGCATAATCCCTTTCTTCGTTGTCAGCTCTCTTTGCATACAAATCTTTTAGAGCCGTCATAGGCTTTTGCATTTGCTACTGTCCCTCTGCGCTTTCTCAAAGGTAGCATTTAGTATAGATAATGGATCTTCTACAACGACTTGTAGGAGTTGTATTTTCTTCTCTTTGTATGTTGATTGATAATCTACCTCATTGACTTGCGTATCTTCCAGTATTCATAAGAGTTAATCTGTTTGTAGTCAAATCATATACTCTCTCCTATTTCATTGCTTATAAGGTTGAACATGGCCACTCGTGCTCTGTTGCTAATTGCCAAAGTGTTGTAAAGCAGTTGCTTCATCTGCTAAATATCCTTCACATCTTTCTCATAAACACGTTGTATCATCCTTCGTATGACATAATATGTTCATAGGGATGTTGCGTTAAATGTCAATCTTCTAGTGCTAGTAGTGGGCATTCACATTTGAAGTAGCAACTTTGCATCTTACTTGTAAACAACATATTGAGTTGAATGTAGATGCCATGTTCGTTGTGCCTCTTCCTTACATTCGCTCGTAGGATGTTTACATTTTTCTTCAACACTCATAAAGATTATCATTTGTTTTCAAGATAGTCGATGGTGATCACTGAGGTATTTCATACTGATAGCTTACCCATTATTGTTGCCCATAAAGGAAATGATTACACTTGCTTGTAAGTAGATGATTGCCACATATATTGCTTTTCATACGAACGGTCTTTCGTCGTTGCTTGCAAATAAGTTGCACTCACAAGTTCTTTACTCTCAAAGATGGATCGTAGCATGCATAATAAGCTTGATATCACATTCATTAGTCCCTTCATTGAAATTGAGACGATTGCCATTTGTTAGTTCGTAGGTCACATTCGTTGCCATTGATTGTAAACACATCATGTTGAAAGTCTGCAACTACTAACTTGCATTTGATTGTACTTGGATGATTGAAATCACTTCTCGATTTAACATTCTTATTTTATTCAGGCATTTATTAAATTGTGATTCAATACTTAATCATTTTTCAAATTAAGTTCAAGATCAACATCCATTGCGTTCCTCTTATATGTTTATCCATCTCTTTATTTCAAATGAGATAATCGTTACATGTTCATTATCATTGCTCACATAAATTTTATGTCCTCCCACTTGCAATAAATTGGCATGTAGGCCCCGCTTATTTTTATGAGGTTGAGATGAACTACATGTTCTTATTTGGCACTCATGAGGATTTTCTAATATCTCATTAGAACTTCATATCATCATTCAAATGAGGCCTCTCATTCGTGTTAAAGCTTAAATTATATTCATCATTCATTCATTTTTTTTATCTCCAAGCTCAATGTGGTCCCGAACCAAGCTTTGAGTCCTTGTTCAACATATTCAAAGTCATTAGATTGGACTCATTTAAGTTTAACACATGTCTCCTTATTTTCCATTTGAGTCCAAAATGAGTTCTTTGCTATCCAAAAATTAGTGTTTGAATCAAGTTTAAGCTTGAGCTCATTTATTTGGTTTTTTTTTTTTTTAGTTTTGATCATCTATATATATTTTTTTTATTTTTGTTCCCTGTTGTCCAAAAATAAGTCCTCTATTGATTTGTCCAAAATTTGTTCATGAGTCCTTTGTTATATGTCCAAGTCTTTGCATGCTTCAGATGAAATTTCGGCAGCCTCCCGGCGTCTCCCCCGTTTAGGGGAAATTTCAGGAGTTTGGGGGCCCCCGCCACGCTAGAGAAAAGCGTGCACGGGTGATGTCGGATGACATCAAGGCCAAATATCTTCAACCCCACCACGCCAGAGAAAGGCGTGCATGGGTCTTCAGGCACCTGTTGAAAATGCACAGTTTTATATATTCGTCCCCGCCACGCTAGAGAAAAGCGTGCACAGGGCCCGCCTACCTCGTTGTAAGCGCCGCACCGAGTTCCCTCCCACCACGCTAGAGAAAAGCGTGCATAGGGGGTCCCTCGGCGCGTCGCAAACATCGAAAATAGGACTTTAGGAGGGGATTATCCGCTTCGTCGCTAGCTATACGGCGGATTTCCTCCCACCACGCTAGAGAAAAGCGTGCATGGATGGTTGTCCGTCGTGTTGCGAGCGCCGAAACGAGTTCTCCCAAAACTTGCAAAATTTCCTCATTTTTCTTTTCTTTCTTTTTTTTTTTTGCTTTGCTTCTTTTTTTTTTGTGGGAAAAACATCTCTTTTTTGTCTCTTTCTCTCTCTCTTTTTTTTTTTACAAATAATATATATATATATATATATATATATATATATATAAGTGTAAATATAACAGTAATATATTAACTAATAAATTTAACTCTATATACATAACGCTCAATATTAGAAATACAAGTAAATAATAGTGTTAGCTAATAAGGATTTTAACATTAACATTTACACTAACAAATAATATTGACAGTAAAAAGAAAATCTTACTATTCATTTATTTATATACAAACAAAAACTATATAATAAAAAAAAAACATAAAACAAAGTATTGAGCTTACTGTTTATATATGTATACATATATAAAAAAAAAAGCTGCTGTAATAATGTGAGTGGAGATGAACAGTATTGCTTACAAGTAAAAATATTGACTAATAACTTTACAGAAAATATTAATGATCATGTAAAAAGGAATCTTATTTTTTTTTGGTGGGAAGCGATTGGTCCGTCAAAAGGAAGAGAAATGGACTGCAGTACTTGTGTTATAGAGGTTAAAGTGTGGAGGTGTATGTGAATAAATAATTTTGTTTGATAGTGGGTTTGTCCTGTAGTGGGGCTAGAGAGGATTTTTTTTTTGTAAAAGAGAGAAGAAGGACAAAATGGCAAGGTAAAAGCTGCAGTAATGTTTGAACGCAGCTGTAGGCTTTCTCCCTTTTTTTTTTTAAGGGAATAATAAAATAAATAAAGAAGATACTTACGTGAACCACAGGTAGGAGTGGGGTTGAGTGGAGTGTGAACATAGATATCTCACGTGAAAGATAAAATAATAAAATAACATAAAAAAAAGACAAAAGCTGATCTCTTTCTCATGAAATAAAGGAAGGTGTTAAGCCATGTGAGCATGCAGCAGCAAATCCCATTACCTCAGGCTTTAAATCACTAGCTACGTTAAAGGAAACTCCTGTGTAAGACAAACAAAAGATCGGGTGACGATTTGTTAGGCCCAGGCGGAGGTAAGCCTTGGTTTCGAGAAATTTATATAAATTGCTGTGGTTGGACGTGGAGAGAGAGAGCTTGACAGGATTTTGTTTGTTGAAGGCTGAAAACTGCTGGCTCCGGCTGTGTGGAGAGGGTTGGGCAGCAAGGATTCACCGCCTGGTACAGGTTTAAAACTGCTGTGGTTGGACGGATAAAAAGTTGGATGCCGATTAGCTTGCTACAGAGAAGGCTCGGTTTAAAGGATTTTGTGCGGAAGAAAAGAGACGGGGCGTTGGAGCTCTCTTCTTCGCTTGTTTTTTTTTTTTGAAGAGGTTTGATTCATTCTCTCTGAGGTAAGAGCAGCGTCTGAGGTTTCCAATCAGCGGGAATCGCGGGATACAATCAGAGATTTGCATAGGGAGATACGAGGTTAGCATTAATTTGATTAAGATGTTTCTTGTTTGACTTCTGCTGGCCGAACCTCTCAATTTCGCAAAATTGAATTTTTTTTTTGATAATAATACGCAATTGCACATGGTAATAAATCTTCTTAAGAAGGCGATACTTTTCAATACATCTATTAGCAGCACCAATGGATCCCTTACAATGAGGCTGCTGATCGCGAGATGGTCATCACTAATAATCTTCACCTCTCCATGTCCGGCAAGAGAGACCGGATTGGAATAGTTTATAATTATTAGATATCCTGGCGTTGCAAGTCTCTCCATTTTATTGGCTAAACGAAGCGATGAAATGTTTGAGTAGCCGACATTCGTTAATGTATAGTGGGGAATAAAATTTGAATTGCTGCGAAAATTCAAATTCATTCACTTGATCTATATTTTTTTTTATGCCCAACCCCTAACGTTTAGAAGGCGAAGAGGGCAACTTTTTCGACTCCGGGCAATAAAATAAGTCCAATTTAATTTAGCGAGGGAATAAACATCCATCTTAAGTAGTTATTCCTTCTTCAAACCAATCCGCTAATGCTTTTAATTTCGCAACATGTAGTACTTTTAGCAATTGAAAGGCATGGTATTTATTATTCCCATTAAACTTACTTTTGAGCCATTCTACTCTCGGCATGCGCATTACTGTTGTAGAACCCTCATCGGTCACGGCACAATTTTAATTTGGATAAATTGATAGTCAACTTAGAGTATTGACAGTGTTCTGGATGCAATGACGCAGTCTGTTCGTCGATCGGAGATCATTAGGTCGACGCCGAGGGCTAAATTCCTTAGCATGCGCATCATTGCCTTGTGATTTGTGCTTTTACCTCGCAATTCATGTCGACCTTCTCGTACGTCATTTAATTCAATCAAATTAAAAGTCATTATTAAGTATTTGGGATGTTCCGGACGCATTGGTGAAGTCCGTTCGTCGATCGGAGGTCATTAGGTCGACGACGAGGCTGATTTTCCTGAACTGCGCACTGTCGTGTTTGAATTATTCCGGTCACGCCGCCAATATGAATACTTTGAATTGAGTAAACAAAATGTAGTTTTTAAAGGTTGAAAGTGTTCCGGACGCAATGACACAGTCCGTTTGTCGATCGGAGATCGTTTGGTCGACGACGAGGCCGATTTTCCTGAACTGCGCACTGCTGCTTTTGAATCACTCCAGTTGCGCCGCCAATCTGAATGCTTCGGATTGGATAAACAAAATGTATTTTTTAAAGGTTGAAAGCATTCCGGACGCAATGACACAGTCCGTTCGTCGATCGGAGATCGTTTGGTCGACGACGAGGCCAATTTTCCTTGAAATGCACGTTATCTTATCGCATTAGGGTCGCTTTGATTTGCGTGCCGCCACCCCGATTGATCCAAATTAATTAAATAAAATGTAGATCTTTGATGTTGACGATGTTCCGGATGCAAAGATGTAATCCGTTCATTAATCCGACGTCGTTTGATTGGCCTCGCGCTGCTTAGTTCGTTATTTTTGTCGCAAATAGATTACTTTCTTGAACTGTCCTCCAATGCCTTTCATTCAGCATGTCCTTTAGAATGCCACCAATGATTTTAGCTACCAATGGAGATCCTAAAATCCTTCTTAACTATTTCTCCAACAATCATCAAAGTTGATGGAAACACAAACCCATATTTTAAGATCAAATTCCTCTGTCATTTCATCTTCATAATCATGTAGCAAGAGAGTTGTCTTTCCCATACCATCATGCCCCACTATAGATAAAAGAGAAATGTTTATGTGCAAATCAATTCCATCAATAAGAACTTGAAGTCCATCATTTGATTGTCTTCTCAACCACTGTATAGTAAAATCAAGGTGCAATCCCCATTCGAGCTAAATCATCTTTGTCAAATTTGTGATTTTTTTTTTAGGGTAGTTATAGGGGTCAACAAATGCCCCCCAACAAATGTGGTATGCGCCTGGAGCGTATCACGTTTGTTGTAAGTCAGTTGACGACTTTTAGTAGATTTTTTTTTTGAGCACACATGATTATCATAATTGCTTTTTGTCATATTTTCATTTTCTCCTTGTGCAGGAGATGTTTAGTTGGCGGAGACCCGGCGACCTGCCTCTAGGCGAGCCCAGTGAGGATGCCATTTGGGAGGCCATCGACCGACATGACCCTCAGGACGACGTTGACGTACGGGACAGACTGGAGCAGCACCAGGCCATGCTGCAGGGGCGGGATGCTTTTTACGGCTTCTTTGCCCGTTCTCCCTTGCTTCCAGAGCTTTCTGAGGACTCAGTCACTTTTGAGGACCCGGACAGGTGGGTCAGTAGTGTTAGACTGCAGTATGGGGAGTACCACCCGTTAGAGAGTTCTGTTGCACAGATTGGCTGGGGCACCTGCGACATTTTAGTGCCTGCCGCAGACGTAGTTGAGCCAGTTGGGCAGTCTAGCATTCTTAGTCACCGCCAGTTACAGCCGTCACCTCCACAGTGGCCGAGGGACTCAGCAGTTGGTCGGGTTCAGAGCCCGGTCAGCGGGTACGTTTACTGGGCCCGTTACGTTCTTCAGGCGCACAGGGAGACTCTTCGGGTAGCAGGGATCTACGAGGCAGTGTACGCCTCCCTGTTTGACTACGGACGCCTCCCCGCTTCTTGGGCTCGAGGTTTGGTTGAGTTCTGGGATGCTGGGCGCAGTACTTGTTGGGTTGGAGCTGAGGAGCTTACAGTTACCCTCTCAGACTTGCAGACAGTCTCCGGGTTACCAGTTTTTGGACACAGTTTTGAGGAGTGTGTGCCCCCAGACGAGCAGCTTTTTCACCGGGTTCCTTCAGCAGATGGTGATAGGAGAGGCAGATTACTACTACCGGATGTTTTCCCCAGGCTTTTGCAGCACTACAGTCAGACTTACGGGTCAGTGCAGAGTTTGCCGACGCGTTCTCGAGTCACCATGCCCGCAGGCGTCTGGGTTAGCAGCTTCCTTCAGGAGGGGTACTTGTCCCCTACTACGGCGTCACTACTGGACCCTTTTGGCCGTGGTTTGCAGCGCGGGACTCCACTGTCTGAGGAGACCGCCGAGCCGTCTTCTTCCACTGGTTGTACTTTTCCTGGGTTGGCGGACGTTGACGAGCAGTTGCTGTTAGCAGGATTCTTAGCACTTTGGCTCAGCACTTTTGTACTTCCAGTCAGGACAGGATCTTTGAGGTGCAGTGTTCTCTTAGCAGCTAGTCAGTTGTCAGTGGGACAGAGACTCGCATTAGCTCCTGCCGTTCTTGCCAGAGTGTACAGGGTCCTACGGACCATTTCTGAGGCCAGTTCCCTGGAGGTGCGAGATGCAGTTTTACCGTGGCAGTACTTGTACGCCTGGGTTCACTTACACGTCCAGGGTGCTTTCTCCTGTCTAGAGACTCCAGCCTACTTCTTGCAGAGAGGGTACCCCACAGTTTTGCAGTTGTCCCAGGCGTCTTCCACTTTTGAGCTAGAGAGGATCCGTCTCTTTTTCTTTGCCCCGCAGTTAGTTTCAGACCGGTTCTCTTTGGTTCACCAGTCAGATGTTCTTGGTTTGCCGCCTCATCAGAGAGGCACTGTTGTGGCGGACGAGGTCGACTACAGAGGGAGGTGTACTTTACTGCATAGGAGACGGAGTTTGCCTGTCGGTGAGTACTTCATCAGCATGCGCCCGGGTTGGTTGTGCCACAGGGCAGGCGCCGTGGTGACTTTGGAGGGCTATCAGCCCAATAGGGTGGCCAGACAGTTTGGACTCTCTCAGGCCACAGCTTACGATGGGCGGCCACTAGTTCCAGGAGTTGCAGATGTACGGCGTATGGATGTTGTTCCAGCAGAGACCCGCTTTTACGCCGCAGCTTGGACTTGGTCACACTTACTGAGGCTGGGGACAGGTTCCAGCTTTCTTTTGGCACAGCCGTCTGCTAGTACAGGAGTCAGTTACACCAGACTGTCTTGGGTGCGGCTGTCTTTCGGAGCTGCTTTAGAGCATGGTGCGAGGAGGTACGAGCCCCGGGTACAGGAGCTTGGGTTGCCGAGGGGACAGAGGTCCCGTCGGGTTCTTTCAGAGACTGCAGGCGGCAGAGGTACTTCCCTACCCCCTCTCCTCTCTCCTTCTTGTCAGTTTTGATATATATTTAGTAATTTGATATATATTATTTGGTGCAGGCACACGTGTTGAGGCTCATACTACTGCCGGGGCCGTTGTTCCTTCCCCTTCCAGAGTTCCGGATGTGGCACCTGCGCCACACCACACTGAGGTTTCCCAGCCCCCTCGTAGGAGGACCAGCTCTCAGCGTGTCACACCTTCTAGACGGTCCGTGGATGCTCGTCTTTCTCCCAGGGACCTCGGGGAGAGCACACAGGAGCCGAGGAGGTCAGACTCCACTGGGTACGGTACACCAGGACCCTCCGACGACTTCTCTTTTCCGGTGGACCCCTACGGGTCATTTTGTCCAGGCGAGTCTTCAGGGACCGGCGCTGCTTTACTTACAGAGCTGTTCGGGGGGACGTCGTACACGCAGCCGCCGTCAGACCTTGTTCAGTCGGAGTTCTTCTTCCCTGTGGGCTACTCAGCTGACTTCGCAGGCCCCTCCTCTGTCCCAGCCAGTCACCCAGCCGACTCAGCGGGCCCTTCCGCAGGTACGTGTTAATTGTAAGTTAATTTATTTTCAATGCATTATTATGATATATGTGATTAAACTAATTGCTTATAATCTTATGTGCAGTGGCTGAGGGAGTCGACTACACGTCAGAGATTTTTTGCTACGCTCCCCGATCTCCAAACTCCACGACTACTGAGAGGTGCAGCCACCTAGTGGAGGTTCTGAGGAGCTTAGTTCTCAGCGTTGACCCGAGCACTCCAGAGTCTTGGGTCAGTTTTACCTCTTCTTCTGACCGGATCCTAGGCCTGCTTGCTGAGTTTGGGGTGGACACCACCGAGTTACGTTTTTGGGAGGCGGTGTGTCGTGAGACAGAGTTCTGCATCCAGCGGCTGAGGTCACTTTCTGCTACTCGGGCCAGCGTTACACTTCCGCAGTTAGAGGAGATAGTTGCTAGCCGCAGGGCACTGGCTGACGACGCCCACGACAGAGTAGATAGTAGTGCGGAGGCTCTGAGGAGACACCGCCAGAGTTCTTCTGGCATGACTCACGAGATGGACGGATTGACGACGCGCATGCAGACTCTTTGGGGGGACATCAGACAGATGTTGTCCAGGACGCGTCACTTACAGGAGGGGCGTTACAGACGGGACCGCCTCACTAGGAGAGAGGAGCAGCGACATCGAGCCTTACAGCAGCAGATGATGGAGGCTGACTCTTCACTTGCACTGGCCGTGGAGCAGTTCCAGAGAGCTCAGTCAGAGTTTCAGACCTTGGCCGAGATTACCGAACATCTAGAGAGCTTACAGGCCCGCCTCTACTGACGTGTCTTTGTCCTTTTCTTTTTAGTCTGTACACCTGTAGCGTCTGGAGTCCTTGTTGTACTTATACTTCATGTTGATTATACATATATATATGGAGAGTTTTTTTTTTTTTGTTGCTTCTTGAGCTAGTTTCTGTGTCGTACTCTGGACTGTTTTAGACTGTTTTGTACTCTGTGTTGTACTCTGAGCTGTCTCGTACTCTGTTGCGGACTTGTTTTGGTGCCACAGGGGATTTTAAATATTTATTTGGGGATTTTGGCACGCAGCGCGTGTCGACCCAAATAAACATTTAAAATGCCCCCTGTCCTTGAGGGCAGTTGTGAGCGTCACTTTAGCCAGTAGTTGGGGCCAATGATCATGGCTTCAAACTTTAGAAATTTTGGCTTTTTTCTGTCCTATGCTTTGTGCAATGGACTTGGTGGAAAGTTTACAGGTTTTGGATTTGACTGATGGTACCAAATGCAGGTAGTATCTTGATCCTTAACCAATCGAGGAGACTTCAATCCGAATCACTTTAGTTCATCAGATTAGATAAGCTATGATTTGATAGCTCTTTATCCTCTATTTGCTGAAGTGAGAGTTCCTCTACTACGGCCGTTCTTGTGGCGTGTTGAGTAGATAGAATTGCCAGCGATCCGGCCATATTTGGGCGTGTTGGATCCGACCTCTTACACTCATTCAGGCTTCAGACTTGAGCTATGGGCAATGTGCTTCCCAACGCTGAATCTACTGAAGTTGGTGGATTTAAAGTCATCCTTTACGGTTGCAGATTTGGGGTCTACGGACATTCGGTAGTTGTTCGCGACTCATCCTTCCCATTGGGACTTTGATTCTCTGGTCAATTAGGAGAGTTTTGTGGACTACAACTACTGAAACTTGTCGAGTCAAATCAGCCTTCGTTCTTCCTACAGTCCTTACTGACGGGTTGACGAAGTGGGAGTTCCGCTACTACGGCCTTTCTTCTGGCGTGTTGAGTAGATAGAGTTGCCAGCGATCCGGCCATATTTGGGCGTGTTGGATCCGGCGTTTTACACCCATCCGAACCTTAAGCTTCAGGCTGTCGGAAGACTTTAAGCTTTTTGCCTCAATTTGTTGGAGCATGTAGTTACAAAAGTCTCTTTCTTGACTTTCGAAATCCTGGTACACTGGAGGAGAATGACGTCCCAAACCTTTAGGAAAATCACCTGCGTTCGTGTGTTAATAATGGAATTCACCGTATCCCTATTCGAAGGAACATAAGGCTTGATGATTTGAATATTTATTTAGGGACCCCGGCACGTAGCACGGTGTCGACCCAAACAAACACTTGAGTACCCCCGTCTCGTAGGGAGGTTTTAAAATGGGATGAATTTGAAAATTTTGAACTTCTCTTCTTTTTTCTTTTTTTTTATATTCACTTAGGGATCTCGGCACGTAGCACGATGTCGACCCAAATGAGTATTCAGATGTCTTTTATCTCGTAGGGGTATCTTCAAGGTGGGAGAAGCTTAGACATTGAATATTTTAAATATTTATTCGGGTATTTCGGCACGCGGCGCGATGTCGACCCGGATAAATAATATATATATATACACTTTTTTTTTTGACAAACTTAATAGTTTAAGATTTTAAATATTTATTCGGGGATCTCGGCACGCGGCGCGATGTCGACCCGGATAAATATTTAAAATGCCGCATATATATATATATATATATATATATATATATATATATATATATATATATATATATATATATATATATATATATATATATATATATATATATATATATATTTTTTTGCCAAACTTAATTGTTTAAGATTTTAAATATTTATTCGGGGATCTCGGCACGCGGCGCGATGTCGACCCGGATAAATATTTAAAATGCCCCCTGCTTGGCAAGAAGATAAAAATTTTTGCAAACTTAAAAGTTTTGAGATTTTAAATATTTTATTCGGGGATCTCGGCACGCGGCACGATGTCGACCCGGATAAATATTTAAAATGCCGCCTGTATAACAAAGTTTTTTTTTTTTTTTTTTTTTTTTTTTTTTTTGGGCAAACTTAATTGTTTAAGATTTTAAATATTTATTCGGGGATCTCGGCACGCGGCACGATGTCGACCCGGATAAATATTTAAAATGCCGCCTGTATAATTTTTTATATTTTTTTTTTTTTTTTTTTTTTGAAATGCATTCTTGTATTACAAGAGAATTTCAAAGATGAATCATACACATGTCGATGAGTGCATTTGAAGTATAGAATACTCTAAACACCTCATTATCCCTATACATGATATTTCTTCAAGTACCGGCCATTGATCGGTGGCATAGGTCTCTGGCCCTCCAGATCGATCAACTGATAGGCTCCTCCTTGATACACTTTCTCGATAACAAAGGGGCCTTCCCAATTGGATACAAATTTACCACCAATTTTTCGGTGAAGGATGATTGGCCTTCTCAGCACCAGGACCAATTCTCCTTCTTGAAATGATCGATAACGCACCATTCGATCAAACGATTTCGTCATCCTTGCTCGATAAATCTCTAGATTTTGCTGAGCTTGCAACCTGATTTCATCAAGTGCATCAAGCTCTTCCATCCTTAAACGAGCATTTTGATCCTGAGTTAGATCGTGCTGGATAGCTACTCGAAGCGACGGCAGTTCAATTTCTAGTGGCAATACTGCTTCAACTCCGAATACTAATGAATAGGGAGTGGCTTTGGTTGGCGTCTTGTAGGTCGTACGGTACGCCCATAATGCTTCTGCCATCTTTGCATGCCACTCTCTCTTATTTTTGGTGAGGATCTTCTTTAACAACTTCACCAGCGTCTTGTTGAATGCCTCTGCCAAACCATTGGCTCTTGGATTATATATGGAAGAATATCGCCAATCAATCTTGTGCCGCTCGACAAACTTATATATTTTAGCGCTCTTGAATGCTGTGCCATTATCTGATATCACGCGGCGCGGTATGCCAAATCTGTAAACGATGTTGTGGGTGAAGAAGTTGATTACGTGCTCAGATGTGACTTCTTTGAACGGAGCTGCTTCTGCCCATTTGGAGAAATAATCTGTAGCCGCCAATATAAAGCGATGTCCAGCCGACGATGGTGGATCTATCGGTCCGATTATATCAGTGCCCCAACATTCGAAAGGCCAGGATGCTACCGTTGGGTGTAGAGGATTTGGCGGTTGATGAATAACATCACCGTGGATTTGACACTCGTGGCACCTCTTAGCGTGGTTAATACAATCTGTTACCATTGTTGGCCAATAATAACCCATTCTCTTGATTTTAGCAGCCATCTTGGGACCTGACTGATGTGCTCCGCAGAGCCCTTCATGAACTTCTACTACCACTTTATCAGCTTCCTTGGTCCCTAGGCACCTT
The DNA here is from genome assembly GCA_019925795.1 of Dendrobium chrysotoxum. Lineage (NCBI taxonomy): Eukaryota > Viridiplantae > Streptophyta > Magnoliopsida > Asparagales > Orchidaceae > Dendrobium > Dendrobium chrysotoxum. Next base: position 15,102,238 of record CM034311.1, read on the forward strand.
AGCCACATTTGATCAAAAGCCCGTCGATACAGCGTGTCGTTGACAAACGCATATCGTAATGCTCTTTTCCTGATTTGTGCGGCCAGAGATTTATCTGTTGGGAGTTTGCTTTCTTTGAAATAATCGATGAATGGTTGCCTCCAATCATCTTCGACTTCAACATCTAAGCAATACCACCATGATTCTGAAGCTAGACTGACCTTACGTCTTCTCTTAGGAGCTTGATTTTCTTCATGTTGATATTCAAGATTGACTGGTTGGGGATATCGGGGGTCAACCGAGGTTGTGTCCTGTTGGCCTGAATCTGGTACTCCATCTGCCCGGGGGAATTGCAAGATTGCTGGCTCTAAGACTCGACGATTTTCAATCGCAATAAATATAGGTGGCTTCTTATCTTCACTTGCAAGCTCCTTGGCTAATTTAGCTAGACAATCTGCTTTTGCGTTCTGTCCTCGGGGGATTCGAGCTATCTTAACATTTGGCACTTGCTTTAGGAGCTCGAGAGCCCGTCGATGATAGTGGGCTAACTCAAGTTTACAAATCTTGTAAATACCCAGAACTTGATTTATTACAAGTTGAGAATCACCAAAGATTTGAAGATTTGTGATTTGGACGCCAATCGCAATTTCCAATCCTGCTATCAAAGCTTCATATTCAGCTTCATTATTGGTCCGAGGTTCAGTTAGACTGAACGAGAATCTCATTATGCCTCCCTCGGGTTCTATGAAAATGAGACCGATGCCAGCTTGAGCCTTTGCAATATTTGGGGGTCTGGGAGATTTGATTGACGATGCTCCATCAAAATACATCTCCCAAAATTGTAATTTCTGCTCTTCATCAACTTGCATGATCTGTTCATCAGGCAAATCATCATTGAGCGGAGAATCTGCTGGAATCGGATGTGCGGCGAGAAAATCTGCCAAAGCTTGTCCCTTTACAGCCTTCTGTGGCATGTACACTATGTCAAATTGCAATAATAGCACTGCCCACCTTGCTAAACGACCTGTCAACGCTGGTCTTGTCATTAAGAACTTCAGCGGATCGATCTTTGATATCAAGGTAATTTTGTGGGAAAGCATATAGTGGCGAAGTTTCTGAATTGCAAAAATCAGCGCCAGACAATGCTTTTCAATCGGAGAATAACGTATTTCCGCCCCAATCAGTCTCCGACTGATATAATAAAGTGCATTCTCCTTGCCTTCTTCATTATGCTGGGACAATAATGCTCCGAGGGACTCTTCTAGTGCAGCCGTATACAGTATAAGAGGCTTCCCCGGAATTGGCGCTGCGAGAATGGGTGGATTTAATAGATATCTTTTGATGCTATCAAACGCCTCCTGGCATTCTTCATCCCACTTGAAGCGAACGTCCTTCTTCATCAGCTTTGAAAATGGTTGGCACCTACCCGACAGATTCGATATGAATCGTCGAATGAAAGCCAGTTGCCCTTGCAAGGAGCGGAGTTGACGGAGGCTTCTAGGCGGTGGCATCTCTATAATTGCCTTGATTTTATTGGGATCAACTTCTATGCCTCGATGGCGAACGACATACCCGAGAAATTTTCCTGAGGAGACCCCGAAAGCACATTTGAGAGGATTCATCTTCAGATCAAACTTTCTGATTCTTTCAAATACAACCCTCAGGTCATTCAAGTGATCCCTTCGATCTATGCTCTTGACAACCAGGTCATCTACATAGCATTCGACCTTCTGATGTATTAATTCATCAAAGATATGGGTCATCGCCCGTTGGTAAGTGGCACCAGCGTTCTTCAGGCCGAAGGGCATGACTGTATAGCAGAAAATACCGATAGGCGTTCTGAATGATGTATGCTTTTCATCTTCGGGCGCCATCTTGATCTGATTGTATCCTGATGACCCATCCATAAAAGAGAACATGTCATAGTGTGATGTGGTGTCAACTAGAAGTTCTGATACGGGGAGTGGAAAATCGTCTTTTGGACATGCCTTGTTAAGGTCCCGGAAGTCAATACAAATACGGATCTGACCGTTCTTCTTCTTCACCGGGACGATATTGGCGATCCAATCGGCATATTTCTCTTCGCGGATGAAGCCCGCTTCTATGAGCTTTTTGGTTTCAGCGATCACCTGTTCTTCAATCTCCAATCTCATTCTTCTTGGAGCTTGTTTGATGGGTGCCGCATCTGGTTTGATCGCCAGTCTGTGAACTGCTACATCAGGGGATAAGCCAGGCATTTCAGCGTATGTCCAGGCAAAGCAGTCCCTGAATTCACAGAGAAGTTCTTTTATTTCTTCCACTTGATCTTCTGGCAGAAGGGAACTAATGAAGGTTGGGCGAGGATCCTCCTCGGTTCCCAAATTGACTTCCTTTAACTCATCCATAGTAGCCGCTTGTCCACCATCTTCAAGTTCTTCAGGTGCAGGCTCGGCTTCTACAGGTTGCTCATTATAGTCATCAACTTCATAAACTTCCCTCTCAGAATCATCATTGGGTTCAACTTTCCTGCAAGTGATGACTTGACACGTCTCTCTTTGAGGGTGCTTATGTACGACGAATCCGAGGCCCCTCCTTGCGAGAATATCCTTCCTTCGCATCGCATGGGGATTTCTTCGATACCAGAGCTTTAAACAGGTACGGAGTTGTTGTACGGGAGTGCGAATTCTGGCCTGTTTTCGCAACATCCTTCGGATATTTTTAGTGTTAAATTTGGGCATTCTCGTGACAACTAATTCCCGACGCTCGATGGGCCTGTAGAGCCAGTCTCGACTCCCTTCCTCCTCACGTTCTCCAGATTTATAAAATAGGGTTCCCGGCCCATCTCTTTTTCTTAGAGGAGGTACATAAAATGTTACAAGTTCCTCAACATTATGTACCTCTTGGGAAACGATTTCTTTGAAGTGTTGTGGGGGAATTCGTGTGACAACACATTCATTATCTGAGATCGTCAGATTATCTATTCTTCTTAAGAGTACACGTACATTATTCATGTAGGTAGACTCATAGTCGTAGTCATCATCTGAGTACTTTATCTTCTTCCTCCCCCTAGCCGTTGATTGGCGTATTTCCTGGGATTTAGACGGGGCGGCCTCATCCTCGTCTGTGTCACTCCCTAGGTGAGGCACATATTTTCTTGATTTAGGAGCGATCGTTGCTTTAGGGAGAGTTGGCGTCGTCTTCTTTCTCCCCGCTTGCTTCTTTTCATCTTCTTGCTTGGATCGCCTTGCATTCTTCAGGTTGGCTGCCTTAGTCTCGAGAGAACTCGACGGCTTTGGCTCCTTAGGGATGAAGTATCTGGCATCTTCATAGATTTTTACCTCGTGGACTGCAAAGGGCTGAATATCACCAGAGATTCTGAACTCCTCTCCATCCCTAATATATTTCATACACTGATGTAGTGTTGAAGGGACCATGCCGTAATCGTGCAACCACGGGCGACCTAGAAGCGCCCTAAATGAGGTGTCCGCGTCAATCACATGAAATTTTGCCTCGGTATGAAGTTCCCCAAATGTTAGGGAGAGCATGAATGATCCTAGGGTCTTTTGCCCTTTCTCATTGAAACCATGCACCATCAATTTATCTGGCCCGAGATGCTGCACATCAAGACATAATGATCTTAGCGCCTTCAAGCTCATAAGATTGATAGAAGACCCGGGATCAATCAGAATCCGGCTGATTATCATTCCGTCACTCTCTGCAGTAACATACAGAGGGCGGTTGTGGTCTGCCGTTCCAAGCATCATATCATCCTCAGCAAAAGTGATGATTGGCTCATTTCGAGCTCGTAAGACTTCTGTCAAATTACGTTCGGCAAAATAAGCCTCATATCTTTCGGGGTCCTTGAGAGCCTGGATCAAGGTCTCCCGCAGGTCTTTAGACATCACAAGAGCATCATATATACTGAGTTGTGCTGGGATTTTTCTCAGATGGGATAGGATATTATAATCTATCCCTTTGTTTGAGGCATCTTTCTTTTTCGTATCCTTGGGGATAATATCTTCATTTATAATTATCTCTTTCCCTTTGTCATTAGTAGGGATCCCTTTCTTGGGCGGAGATGGTAGCATTTTACCACTTCTCAGCTGCACCTGGGCGATCTCCTCTTGCTCAGACTCATTTGATAGTGCATTTCCCTCAGAGTCAGCCATTATCGTGTCTGGAGATTTATCCGTTGATTCAGAATCACTGCCCAAGTTCACTTGCTCCATCTGCGAAGCGATATCAGGTTCGGATCCATCTTCTTCTGGAAAATACAAATCTTCCTCTGAACTGTGATCCATTGGCGATACCATCAAACATGATTCAGAGGGTGTTTCTTTTTCCTTATTGATTGCAGCCAATGGTGTCATTGAAATGACCCGACAAGTTTCCACGGGGAGTGGCTCTTCGTCAGCCTCTTTTGCCTCCTCAACTCTAAGTTCCGCCATAAAATCAGCAAGCTTAATGGGGCGCCTCGTAGTTTGATAGTATTCATCCAAACCATCGATAACCCTTTGGGTCGCTGTCTTTTTCTCCTTGGGCTTTTTCAGCTTGGCCTTCTTCTTAGAGGATTTTACTTTCTCAGACTTTGAAGTGCCAGCTTGGTTGAGAAACTGTTTAGAGGTGGAAGCTCGTACCGCGGGCAGTGCCTTGGGATCTATCACCGGCTCTGTAGGAGATTTCCACTTTACACCTGGAACCCCCTCCAGTTGTTTCAACATTTTCACCGTCTTCTTAGAGACCGCAGTCTTCCACTGTTCTCCTCGAGCTGGCTTCTTCTCATTTTTCTTTTCTTCAACTGGGGGTACGGGAGAAGTCGTAATTACCCGAGTTGATTCCTTTTTGGGATGGGATAACACATTGTCTGACAATGTGAGCTCTCCCCTCCGGTATTTTCTTTCGAGCCAATCCTTAAAGATATAGCAATCTTCAATGGGATGGCCGAGTACTCGGTGGTATGGGCAGTAATTTGGATCGTCAGTTTCTTTCGATTCTTCTGGCCTCTTGCACTCCGGCAGTTCTAGGCCTGCTTTTACCGCCTGTCGAAATAACTTGGCGACACTCTCCCTTTTGAATGAATATTCTTTGTTCATCTTATCTTTGAGGGATATGAACGTTCTATCACCAGTTCCCGTTGCTTGCCTTGGGCGATCCCCTCCGCCCTGAAATGTTCGTGGCCTATCATTTCCTCCGAGTACCAGCTTCGGCTGAGGGTTAGGATTGTAGACTTGCTTCTTCTTTTCTTCATACTGCATCGGCTGCTTGCCTTTGTCTACATTATAGACCACCTGCTTTCCCCTATTTGGCCTGAGAGAGGATGTAGAGTAGATTTCACTCTTCTTAGCATCTGGGGCCTTAGCCTTTTTGAGCTTGTCGAAGTTGCCTTCTGATCTTGACAAATTTAACTTCTCAAATTTGGCCACCCTATCCAGGAGATCCTGAAATGTGGTAATTGTAGCCATGCACAAAAATGGTTGCATCTTATCATCGATGTTCCCCATTAACAATTGCACGGCGTGTTCTTCTTCAAGTTGCTGTTCACATTTCATGCTCATGTTGCGCCAGCGAGTGATATATTTTGACACTGATTCCTCCTTCTTTCGTTTATCTAAGGCGAGGTCAGCGATCGTGATTTTCTCAGTTGCACTAGCAAACCTTTTCACGAACATCGATTCTAACTCTGCGAATGTCTTCACAGAGTCATTTGGTAGTTCAGCATACCACTCGAAAGCAGTTGCTGTTAAACTGGTAACGAACTGTCTGAAGAGTAAGGCATCATTTCCCCCTGTATTCCCACAGGTGGCCTTAAATTGTGCCAAGTGTTGCCTAGGGTTGTTAGTACCGTTGAAGGTATGAAACTTTGGCACTGAATACCCTTTTGGGTATGGCACTTGGTCGTATTCTGCCGGATATGGACGACCTTTACCCACCAATTTTTCGGCCTGATCAATAGCTATAATGGCTTTAATCTTCTGTGTGATCAGTCCTTCGAGCTGTGCAGCTGTCACAGGCTCGGAGGTGCTGGCAACATTCTGCGGAGTGGGCTGGCGGACAGTATTGCGAGCTTCATTGCCATTTTCAGGAACACCTCGTATTCCTGAGCCTTGAGGCAGTTGGAGATTTGGAGGATCGATAGGGGGATCAGGTATGGGACCGACGGCTGCAGTTCTCTGCATCATTTGCATCATCACTGCCATCTGGGCCATCATTCCAGTCATTTTCTCATTCAACTGGGAGATCTCCTTATCTTTAGCTTTCATTTGTTCCCCCATTTGCTGTAGTACATCGGTAAGAGCAACATCATCGATCGCAAAAGGATTTTCTTCCTCTTCTTCATCTTCCTCGACTCTTTCTTCATCAGGGGGATCACCTCCATCGAAAGTAGGCTCAACCTCACGTTGACGCCGTTGTGTTCGCCTGGGTTGGGGCTGTCGATTATGATCGCCTTCACCTTCTTCATGGTAGACTTCCTCAATGGCACGAGTATGTCTTGCCATATAGACGACTTCTATATTTATGGAATCATTCATTTCTTCCATTCCTTCTTCCATAAATTCAAAATCTTCATCCCCTTCCATGTATTCATCATCTTCTATGTTTTCTATATTTTCTTCTACCTCTTTATTTTCCTCCCCTTCTATGCTTTCTTCTACTTTTTCTTCTAATACTCGAATCTCTGAGCGACGGCGCCATTGGATCTCTGGCTCCTGATTCGGTAAGGAGATTTCTTCGATCCGTGGGCTACGATCGAAATTAGATTCTTCTCTTGGAGGAGATGGCAGGTGACGGGATCCCCCGGAGGATTCTCCAAGGTGTCGACCGTCAAGAGGGGTGTCATCGTGGGTCTTCTTTGGAACCCACTTTTGACATTGTTCATTATTGGGGGCGGATCTCCGGGAAGCTGTACCGGATGTCACACCCAGATTTATTTCTCTTTTTCTTCTTTCCTCATTTTCTTCTCTGTGAGGCCTTGGCCTCCAGATTTGCTTTCCTTTTTGTCGGGACCTTTTGGCAGCGGATCCCCAAACCCAAGGTTCAGGTGTCACACCCCGATGCTCACCGGATGGAATTTGTTGTCGTCCCCTTCTTCTTTCAGCTGTTAAATCAGACGATAGCCTTTCCCTCGGAGGGGTCCTTCTAGCCTCAATCATAAGTGGCCTCTGAAATTTCTTTTTCTTTAGACCCTTCTCCTTCACGGTCTTCAGTACCCTGTACACTCGGGATGACAGGGTTTCAGGCTCATATCTCCTTGGAGGGGCTGGGACTTCGAGCTGTCGATCCCAGAAAGATTTTTTTAGCTCCCCAGTAGAGCTATTTCTTTTGACCCATCTTAGGTCAGTAAACTTGTTCCGGATAGGAACATTGGCTTCAGGCTCTCTGGCCGGTAGATTAGATGAGTGGACTGGCAACGGTTGTTGCTGAGCCCGTAGCTCAGCGTTCTTTTTCCTTCGTTGCCTTCTCGTAAGCCTTCCACCAGATGAGGAGGCCTCAGCTTCATTCTTTCTGGGTGTAGGTAACCCATTTGGCAGAGATGTGGTATTCACAGTTACCACAGGAATCCTTCCACTAGTCACAACTCTTTTGGCAGTCGGAGCCTCAGGCTGTGAAAGTCTTTCGAACACAGATGTTCTCCTGCGAGAATTTTCAGCGGCGGGTCGTTGTGCTGGCAGATGCACACGACGAGTAGAAGCTTCAATGGTTGGTCGCTGCACTGGCAGACGTGCATGACGGGCAGGGGCTCCGGTAGGTTGGAGTCGCCTTGCATCGTTAGCAGGAATGGCAGCAGTCCTTGCAACGACTGCAGGGAAGTGAACGCTACCGAACTGGATGGTCGCTCCAGTATTTCCGGTAGTGATCATAGCATTTGCTAGTTGGATGCTAGCGCCGCGTCCCAGTTGGACGGTGAATAGGGTATTCTGTAGATCCATCTGCACGAATGAAAGGTAAGGGTTAGTAATCAGAATCTGATACATCACCCCACACTTTCAAAATGCAGAGACTTGCACAGAACAAAAGACAAAAACATATAATCATTAGCAAGCAATTAAAATCATACAAACTTAAAAACTCTACTAAACATGCTATCCCAATAATGCATGATGAATGCAATGATCATTTTTTAGAATATTCAAAATTTTAATTCTTTAAACGCTCATTTTGAAAGATTCGAAATTTTGAATCTAGGTTGAGAACGGCTGCTACTGTAGCACTGAGGTGACTAGCCAAAGATGGAAAGAGAAACCATTCCCCAGCGGAGTCGCCAGAAATCTGTGGGCTCCGAAAATTCGGCCCCGGCCTCCGCCCGCTTGTTTACTTTCTTCGGGGGGGAGTTTTAACGAACTAAGTTCCGAGGTAAATTTTGGAAGGCAGATGAGATAGTAGGTAAGACACTACCCAGAGATTTCGCCCTCATTTTGTGAGGACTTTATGATCTGAGTTCTGGTTTCCTATAGGCGCAAGCCCCTATAGTTAATTACCCCTCCCGGTAACGAGAGAGAACTTTCGATTAAGGCTAGTCGTCAATCAGATACGTATAGACACGTGCATCTAGCATATAGTAGCAGCAATGGATTTAGGGTACTGGAAAATTGAAGGATCTGAAGGTTTGAAAGTGTTGGAGAATTTGATATTTAAAATTAGAAATTTCACCATCTTGCACTTAAAGCGGATGGTGGGGGAATGGATGATGGACCCGATCAAGATCCCATGGTTCCGTCATCCCGGGCCATCGTGGTCCCTGGTCTACTTAGTCAGAGGAGGTAGTCGACCCAACCTGACAGAAGGATCCTTGTCGGCAGCCATGGGTTGCTTCGTCCAAGGGTACCTTGTAGACCTGAGGTGAGTATTTGTCTAAGGGGACAAATTTGAATCCACCTTAGCTAACAAAGGGCTTTATGCCCTATCAATCATATCCTATTGATTCATATCTCAAGGATTTGATGCCATTGGGGAGCATACGGGCTCTGGCCATAACCATAATATAATGGTGCCATTTGGCGGCAACCACCTGGTTCAGAGGGCCCCGAGTCATAACCGTTTATCCTGCAGTGCCATTTGACGGCGAGACTGCCGGTTAGAGGACTCGTACCACGTCCTTGCTGGCAGGAGATTATTTGAGAATGGATCCTAGTGATATTTTCAACCAGGCGTTAGCTCTTTGTGAGCTGCGGTTATTTTCAGATTTGTCCACCTCGGCAAACTGTTGCGGAGAGTGGATGGATTTCATGCTTTGAGTGTTTGATGGCTTAATTTCAATTTCAAATATTATAGACTTTTGGGATTTTTGATATTTTTGGAGATTTTGGATTTTGGGAATTTTTATTGGGTTTTGGAGTTTTGGTAGGGTTTGGGAGTCATTTGTTTGAGATTTGTGTAGACCCCTCCGGTTGAGATATTCAGTCAACGCGGCCATCATCGGGGTGTTTGGGGTCATTTTATTTTGTTGATTGGACCCTATCGACTCTATCTACTGGTCGATAGAGGATCGGGTTTCATAGGCTTTGAGCCTTTGTTAGTGAATTCTCTTGATTATAAGCCTTGAAGGCCTAATATGAACTATAAAATAAATATTCCGGTCGATCTCGCGACCGCATATTTATTTAATGGTTCGAGCCGTGTCAACCCCTTTCTACCTGTACAGGAGGATCGGGCTCGAACTAGAATTCACTTATTGACCCGCGCAGCATCCCTAGACGTCACGTGTGTACCAATAACACGCTCGCCGGGGCCCATGCGGGTTCATGATTATATTTTCCCCTTTTTAGTGTACCTATGTGTATACAAATTAAAGTGCACACGTGTGGGGGTATTCTTGGAATATTTGTACACGCCTTCTGTCCGCTTGCATGAAAGTTACGGATCCGGTGGCGTTTTGCAGCAGCTCGGGGATTGAACTGTTTGCTTCCTTGTACAGGTAGACTGTCGTGCACTACTTACTTTTTGTAGGTGGATCTTAGTGCACTGACGAATCTCCTGCTTTCGTTCACATGGATAGCTTCATTTGTCGTGGGCATAATCCCTTTCTTCGTTGTCAGCTCTCTTTGCATACAAATCTTTTAGAGCCGTCATAGGCTTTTGCATTTGCTACTGTCCCTCTGCGCTTTCTCAAAGGTAGCATTTAGTATAGATAATGGATCTTCTACAACGACTTGTAGGAGTTGTATTTTCTTCTCTTTGTATGTTGATTGATAATCTACCTCATTGACTTGCGTATCTTCCAGTATTCATAAGAGTTAATCTGTTTGTAGTCAAATCATATACTCTCTCCTATTTCATTGCTTATAAGGTTGAACATGGCCACTCGTGCTCTGTTGCTAATTGCCAAAGTGTTGTAAAGCAGTTGCTTCATCTGCTAAATATCCTTCACATCTTTCTCATAAACACGTTGTATCATCCTTCGTATGACATAATATGTTCATAGGGATGTTGCGTTAAATGTCAATCTTCTAGTGCTAGTAGTGGGCATTCACATTTGAAGTAGCAACTTTGCATCTTACTTGTAAACAACATATTGAGTTGAATGTAGATGCCATGTTCGTTGTGCCTCTTCCTTACATTCGCTCGTAGGATGTTTACATTTTTCTTCAACACTCATAAAGATTATCATTTGTTTTCAAGATAGTCGATGGTGATCACTGAGGTATTTCATACTGATAGCTTACCCATTATTGTTGCCCATAAAGGAAATGATTACACTTGCTTGTAAGTAGATGATTGCCACATATATTGCTTTTCATACGAACGGTCTTTCGTCGTTGCTTGCAAATAAGTTGCACTCACAAGTTCTTTACTCTCAAAGATGGATCGTAGCATGCATAATAAGCTTGATATCACATTCATTAGTCCCTTCATTGAAATTGAGACGATTGCCATTTGTTAGTTCGTAGGTCACATTCGTTGCCATTGATTGTAAACACATCATGTTGAAAGTCTGCAACTACTAACTTGCATTTGATTGTACTTGGATGATTGAAATCACTTCTCGATTTAACATTCTTATTTTATTCAGGCATTTATTAAATTGTGATTCAATACTTAATCATTTTTCAAATTAAGTTCAAGATCAACATCCATTGCGTTCCTCTTATATGTTTATCCATCTCTTTATTTCAAATGAGATAATCGCTACATGTTCATTATCATTGCTCACATAAATTTTATGTCCTCCCACTTGCAATAAATTGGCATGTAGGCCCCGCTTATTTTTATGAGGTTGAGATGAACTACATGTTCTTATTTGGCACTCATGAGGATTTTCTAATATCTCATTAGAACTTCATATCATCATTCAAATGAGGCCTCTCATTCGTGTTAAAGCTTAAATTATATTCATCATTCATTCATTTTTTTTATCTCCAAGCTCAATGTGGTCCCGAACCAAGCTTTGAGTCCTTATTCAACATATTCAAAGTCATTAGATTGGACTCATTTAAGTTTAACACATGTCTCCTTATTTTCCATTTGAGTCCAAAATGAGTTCTTTGCTATCCAAAAATTAGTGTTTGAATCAAGTTTAAGCTTGAGCTCATTTATTTGGTTTTTTTTTTTTTTAGTTTTGATCATCTATATATATTTTTTTTATTTTTGTTCCCTGTTGTCCAAAAATAAGTCCTCTATTGATTTGTCCAAAATTTGTTCATGAGTCCTTTGTTATATGTCCAAGTCTTTGCATGCTTCAGATGAAATTTCGGCAGCCTCCCGGCGTCTCCCCCGTTTAGGGGAAATTTCAGGAGTTTGGGGGCCCCCGCCACGCTAGAGAAAAGCGTGCACGGGTGATGTCGGATGACATCAAGGCCAAATATCTTCAACCCCACCACGCCAGAGAAAGGCGTGCATGGGTCTTCAGGCACCTGTTGAAAATGCACAGTTTTATATATTCGTCCCCGCCACGCTAGAGAAAAGCGTGCACAGGGCCCGCCTACCTCGTTGTAAGCGCCGCACCGAGTTCCCTCCCACCACGCTAGAGAAAAGCGTGCATAGGGGGTCCCTCGGCGCGTCGCAAACATCGAAAATAGGACTTTAGGAGGGGATTATCCGCTTCGTCGCTAGCTATACGGCGGATTTCCTCCCACCACGCTAGAGAAAAGCGTGCATGGATGGTTGTCCGTCGTGTTGCGAGCGCCGAAACGAGTTCTCCCAAAACTTGCAAAATTTCCTCATTTTTCTTTTCTTTCTTTTTTTTTTTTGCTTTGCTTCTTTTTTTTTTTTGTGGGAAAAACATCTCTTTTTTGTCTCTTTCTCTCTCTCTTTTTTTTTTTACAAATAATATATATATATATATATATATATATAAGTGTAAATATAACAGTAATATATTAACTAATAAATTTAACTCTATATACATAACGCTCAATATTAGAAATACAAGTAAATAATAGTGTTAGCTAATAAGGATTTTAACATTAACATTTACACTAACAAATAATATTGACAGTAAAAAGAAAATCTTACTATTCATTTATTTATATACAAACAAAAACTATATAATAAAAAAAAAACATAAAACAAAGTATTGAGCTTACTGTTTATATATGTATACATATATAAAAAAAAAAGCTGCTGTAATAATGTGAGTGGAGATGAACAGTATTGCTTACAAGTAAAAATATTGACTAATAACTTTACAGAAAATATTAATGATCATGTAAAAAGGAATCTTATTTTTTTTTGGTGGGAAGCGATTGGTCCGTCAAAAGGAAGAGAAATGGACTGCAGTACTTGTGTTATAGAGGTTAAAGTGTGGAGGTGTATGTGAATAAATAATTTTGTTTGATAGTGGGTTTGTCCTGTAGTGGGGCTAGAGAGGATTTTTTTTTTGTAAAAGAGAGAAGAAGGACAAAATGGCAAGGTAAAAGCTGCAGTAATGTTTGAACGCAGCTGTAGGCTTTCTCCCTTTTTTTTTTTTTAAGGGAATAATAAAATAAATAAAGAAGATACTTACGTGAACCACAGGTAGGAGTGGGGTTGAGTGGAGTGTGAACATAGATATCTCACGTGAAAGATAAAATAATAAAATAACATAAAAAAAAGACAAAAGCTGATCTCTTTCTCATGAAATAAAGGAAGGTGTTAAGCCATGTGAGCATGCAGCAGCAAATCCCATTACCTCAGGCTTTAAATCACTAGCTACGTTAAAGGAAACTCCTGTGCAAGACAAACAAAAGATCGGGTGACGATTTGTTAGGCCCAGGCGGAGGTAAGCCTTGGTTTCGAGAAATTTATATAAATTGCTGTGGTTGGACGTGGAGAGAGAGAGCTTGACAGGATTTTGTTTGTTGAAGGCTGAAAACTGCTGGCTCCGGCTGTGTGGAGAGGGTTGGGCAGCAAGGATTCACCGCCTGGTACAGGTTTAAAACTGCTGTGGTTGGACGGATAAAAAGTTGGATGCCGATTAGCTTGCTACAGAGAAGGCTCGGTTTAAAGGATTTTGTGCGGAAGAAAAGAGACGGGGCGTTGGAGCTCTCTTCTTCGCTTGTTTTTTTTTTTTAAAGAGGTTTGATTCATTCTCTCTGAGGTAAGAGCAGCGTCTGAGGTTTCCAATCAGCGGGAATCGCGGGATACAATCAGAGATTTGCATAGGGAGATACGAGGTTAGCATTAATTTGATTAAGATGTTTCTTGTTTGACTTCTGCTGGCCGAACCTCTCAATTTCGCAAAATTGAATTTTTTTTTTGATAATAATACGCAATTGCACATGGTAATAAATCTTCTTAAGAAGGCGATACTTTTCAATACATCTATTAGCAGCACCAATGGATCCCTTACAATGAGGCTGCTGATCGCGAGATGGTCATCACTAATAATCTTCACCTCTCCATGTCCGGCAAGAGAGACCGGATTGGAATAGTTTATAATTATTAGATATCCTGGCGTTGCAAGTCTCTCCATTTTATTGGCTAAACGAAGCGATGAAATGTTTGAGTAGCCGACATTCGTTAATGTATAGTGGGGAATAAAATTTGAATTGCTGCGAAAATTCAAATTCATTCACTTGATCTATATTTTTTTTTATGCCCAACCCCTAACGTTTAGAAGGCGAAGAGGGCAACTTTTTCGACTCCGGGCAATAAAATAAGTCCAATTTAATTTAGCGAGGGAATAAACATCCATCTTAAGTAGTTATTCCTTCTTCAAACCAATCCGCTAATGCTTTTAATTTCGCAACATGTAGTACTTTTAGCAATTGAAAGGCATGGTATTTATTATTCCCATTAAACTTACTTTTGAGCCATTCTACTCTCGGCATGCGCATTACTGTTGTAGAACCCTCATCGGTCACGGCACAATTTTAATTTGGATAAATTGATAGTCAACTTAGAGTATTGACAGTGTTCTGGATGCAATGACGCAGTCCGTTCGTCGATCGGAGATCATTAGGTCGACGCCGAGGGCTAAATTCCTTAGCATGCGCATCTTTGCCTTGTGATTTGTGCTTTTACCTCGCAATTCATGTCGACCTTCTCGTACGTCATTTAATTCAATCAAATTAAAAGTCATTATTAAGTATTTGGGATGTTCCGGACGCATTGGTGAAGTCCGTTCGTCGATCGGAGGTCATTAGGTCGACGACGAGGCTGATTTTCCTGAACTGCGCACTGTCGTGTTTGAATTATTCTGGTCACGCCGCCAATATGAATACTTTGAATTGAGTAAACAAAATGTAGTTTTTAAAGGTTGAAAGTGTTCCGGACGCAATGACACAGTCCGTTTGTCGAACGGAGATCGTTTGGTCGACGACGAGGCCGATTTTCCTGAACTGCGCACTGCTGCTTTTGAATCACTCCAGTTGCGCCGCCAATCTGAATGCTTCGGATTGGATAAACAAAATGTATTTTTTAAAGGTTGAAAGCATTCCGGACGCAATGACACAGTCCGTTCGTCGATCGGAGATCGTTTGGTCGACGACGAGGCCAATTTTCCTTGAAATGCACGTTATCTTATCGCATTAGGGTCGCTTTGATTTGCGTGCCGCCACCCCGATTGATCCAAATTAATTAAATAAAATGTAGATCTTTGATGTTGACGATGTTCCGGATGCAAAGATGTAATCCGTTCATTAATCCGACGTCGTTTGATTGGCCTCGCGCTGCTTAGTTCGTTATTTTTGTCGCAAGTAGATTACTTTCTTGAACTGTCCTCCAATGCCTTTCATTCAGCATGTCCTTTAGAATGCCACCAATGATTTTAGCTACCAATGGAGATCCTAAAATCCTTCTTAACTATTTCTCCAACAATCATCAAAGTTGATGGAAACACAAACCCATATTTTAAGATCAAATTCCTCTGTCATTTCATCTTCATAATCATGTAGCAAGAGAGTTGTCTTTCCCATACCATCATGCCCCACTATAGATAAAAGAGAAATGTTTATGTGCAAATCAATTCCATCAATAAGAACTTGAAGTCCATCATTTGATTGTCTTCTCAACCACTGTATAGTAAAATCAAGGTGCAATCCCCATTCGAGCTAAATCATCTTTGTCAAATTTGTGATTTTTTTTTTAGGGTAGTTATAGGGGTCAACATCAAGATACACAAGAATGAACCTAAGTTAGGTTGAACATTAGGTTACTTAAGTTAATTTTAGTTTTTTTGAATTTATTAGGTGTTCATGAAGCCATTTGAATTTGATCTTGAGATAAAGGTTCTATCAAAAGTTATCTTCGAGAGGAAATTGAGCCTCTACTCTCATCGTCAATTGATTGGGTATGACATTCAAGTTTGTAGAAACTATTTCAAAAAGGGTACTAATCTTCAACTTTGAAAATGCACGGTTCCTCATTATTCCTTTTTAATCAAGATAGATGCCATTCCACAGGTTCAATTCAAACATCAAGGTCCCTATTCTCTACCACATGTTGAAGCTAATTCTTCTCCAAGTCAAAAATATGAAGAAATTTAATAGGATTGTTTTAAATCATTGTTGAGCCTTAGAAGCAGGCTACAATGTTGGATTTTTTGGTTCCTTTTGTAGCTCATGAAGCTAACTTGCATGCTATTACTTATGATTTCACTCTTGTTGAAAATTTATATTAGACATTGTGCCCACTCCTTCCTCACCGTCTGAATAAAAATAAGAGCCCTCTATTGACACTCTTCCTAGGATAATGGATGGAGATCAAGAAAGGTGTCATAGGCTAATGGATGAATATCAAGAAAGCTTCAGGTCTACATTTCCTTTATTTGCTTTATGTGGTTATGTTGGGCCTAATCAGAACACGTTAGCATTTACATTTGAGACCATATCTGTTGATGAAACTTTGTTGGAGCACTAACTTCTACTCATTTCCCACTAATAGATGTTCAGGTAGGCCTAAAAAAAGTTGTAATGAAATGCCCTCAATATGCCAGGCCCTCGACAAAATTCATGTTATACATATAAATGTGAAATAGAGTATGGTTAGATACATTCATCTCTCTCTCTCTCTCTCTCTCTCTCTCTCTCTATATATATATATATATATATATATATATATATATATATATATTAATGCAACTTATGATTTACTTGACAATATGAATTCCATTGAACAACAATATGATATAGCTCATAATAAAATAAAATATAGTTTTATATACTTAAATCATTTTTTATTTATTTTAAATTTTTTTAAATTCATATTATACTATTTCAAATATTCAAAATTTTCAAAAGATATTTTTTTTCATATTATTAAATGTGGTTAAACTGATTATAAGATTATTATATTGCCATCTATAATTACAATATAAGATGAAATTAAACTTATGTTTGCTATTCCAACTTGTTATTCTTCATCAAATGTTTTACATATATACTTACTATTTATTCAAAAATGTATAATTATTTATAAATAGATAAAAAAAAAGATTGCACCAAATTGTTTATCGATGTTTAATTTTAATTTAACCTTATAGAACATTGACAATTAAAATAATATTTTAAATAAACTAAGCACCTGAAAAAAGTGTTATGATAATATAATTTGGAATTACTTCTAATTTTATATATAACTCATTATATTAGAAACACTAAAAATCGCATTTTTTTTCAATTATAACTATTATGTAGTAAATAAAAAGAGATTATAGTTAAGCATTTTTTTGTTGTTGTAATAACTTTTTATTTGTATTCAAATTCAAAGAAAAGGTCACGTTATCACACTATAAATTATTTGACGTCTTACTGTTAATAATAAATTCAAAGCAAGTCTCCATATATATATATGGCTATCCTGAGTCCATTCCATATATATCGAACCAATATGCTACTACTCTCTACACGGAACAGAAATGGTCAATAAAATAAGATGTAAAAAAATAGAGAAAATACTTCCCGCAGGTTCCACACGTAATTGGCTGATTGAGTACTGGTCCTTAATTTTCTTTCCATAGGCCTCTTCTATATATATTACAGCCATTAACTATCTGCACACCAATGCAAAGACAATCTAGCTTCCATAGTCATTCCCATTCAGTACGTGCCTCTCTCTCTCTCTCTCTCTCTCTCTCTCTCTCTCTCTCTCTCTCTCTCTTTCTCTTTCTGAACAAGCTAAGGACTAACATGGAGGTAGCCTCTGAAATTTCCTTTTCCAATAAGGGTGAGGAGTTCAATCGTCTTTTCTCCCGCATTGATGTGGATGGAGATGGTAAAATTTCTCAAACAGAATTTCAGCTTCTTATGATGAGAACTACTGGAGAGAAACTTAGCTCGGAGGATGTCGAGGCTATGCTCCAATATGCAGACTCCGATGGAGATGGTTTTCTTGATATGGAAGAGTTCATGGCAGTGGCAGGCACTATTGATGATGCTTGTCATGAGGTGGAAACAAAGAAAGAAGAACAGTACTTGAAGGAAGCCTTCAGTCATTACGAGATGGATGATCATCAAGGCTTCATCAACGCCAAGAGCTTGAAGAGGATGTTGAGTCGGTTGGGTGCATCGAGGCCAATCGAGGATTGTCAGTCTATGATTTGTCGGTTTGATCTCAATAGAGACGGCTTGCTTAGCTTCGACGAGTTTAAGGCTATGATGATGCTTTGATGACTCATTTGTAATATATCATCTGTTGAACGATCATCTTAATTTGATCGAGATATGTATATATCTTTTGATGACTCATATAGTCAAAATGAGCATCTCAATTAGAGAAATTTAGCAAACTAAACATTATTCGATTGTGTTTGCTAAGACAATTTAATATAAAAAGAACATAATATGTTAAAGAGAGGTGGCTATTATTACCAAATGGCCACTCAAGAAAAAAAAAATATTCCTACATTCTTCCCATTAAGGGGGGTTGGGACCATGACTTCAAATTAGTGAAAACTTGGAAATTTATAAAACTCTAGTAGCCCACCTAACATTAGATGTAAATGACCAAACCAAAATCATCATTGCATGTTCATCATCGCCCAACTATCAACTTTTGAGCGCCAATGTGTAGCTTATGCGTGACACCCCAAGATTTAAATATAGAAGAATTTTCTATTTTATCTCTTAATTAATTTATTAGATCTATTGAGTTCATTTAGTTAATAAAATTCAGCTGAAGTAATCATATAAATCAAAATATTTCACTACAATCACTATTCATTAAAATTCATTTGCAATAGCAAGAAGTTCAATCAATACATCAGTCTGTCTTTCAAAACTTTTGACTATAAAAGAATAAAATAAAAAAAATACATGAATCTAAAGCTAAAATCCTAAAATTAGATCATCCTCACTCCACTAGTTCCTAGCCCTTTCCTAAAATCCATGTAAACACCACAGAGTGAGATAACAGATCATAGATTACCAAAACCTACAACTATAATTAGTGTAAGCAAATTAAAAAAATTCATGCAATTATTCAATCAAGATAAATATATACATACTATTGGGCCCTCTCTTGCGGGTGCGGGTGGCATTATTCGTAATCAGTATGGAGGTATTATAGCTTTTTTTGCTGGTCCGTTAAAACTTTGTAAAGTCATTACTGCCGAGCTTATGGGTTTATCCGATGGGCTTGATATTTGCCATAGATAGGGAATTGAGCATGTGTCGATTGAGGTGGATGCTATGCTTTTAATTCAGATCATTCAAAATGAGGTGCCTGGTAATCCTCAAAATTTTGATATTATTAGAAGAATTAAACAATCCCACTATACTTTTAATTATTCTATTTCTCATATTTATCGGGAAGGCAATTCTTGTGCTGATTGGTTAGCAAAATTTGGGTGTCAGCTTGATGTTTTTCAAGAGTTTAATGTTACGAATTTACCTCCTTTGGTTAATTTGGACAAATATGGACTGCCTTATATCCATAATGTTTAATGGTTTTTTTTTTTCTATTTTTTGTGGGCATTGTGGTTTGGTGGGTCTCTGGATCTCTATTTCGGGCTCCTTATTTGTCTTCTGGGAGCTGCTCTTGTGCTCTTCTAGTACTCTGGATCTCTATTTTGCTGGTTCAGGCTCACTCTCAGTTCTTTTTTTAGGTGTTGGTTAATGCGGTTTGCTGGCTCGGTTTCACTCTCTATTGTTTTTATGGGTATTGGTTAGTGCTTTATATATTGGTGGTTGGTTTTTGAGTAATGAATTCTTTGGTGCTGCGGGGAGATCTCTTGATCGGGGTTCTCTATTTGTTCATCTTATTGAGTTATTTTGCTGATTATTCAAATCTTTTGATGGGTAGTGTCTTCACCTGGGAGTTGGGTGGCTTATTTTATTTGTGCGGTCTGCTATAGAGTTGTTGTATTTCTGCTTGTAATTGTGTTTCTATTCGATTTTTTGACCTTTGGTTTCTGGATTGCCCTTCTTCGCGTAAGAAGGAGGATCATTTTGGTGGCTATATTTGTTATGTGGAGTGGGTTTGGGTTGTTGTTGCTTGGTTTTTTCCTGATTACCTGTCACTTTCTTTCCTTATCAGTTGGATTAGGTATGGGTTTTTAACCAGATTAGGCAGTCAGAGGGATGGTGTCTTCTTCTACATTAGTTGTGAGAGTATTCTGGCTATGTGGTTTGCAAGTTTATCTAGTTATGTCAATCATAATAGTTTATGTTTATTTAATTTACTATTTTCCTTCTATCCTCTTTGCTGCATTACCTTCTTTTGTTGGAGTTTTTTTCTTATACAGGTTTTGAGGTTTGAGGATTATGGTTGGGTGATTGATGTTTTTTGCAGAAAGATTGCGCTGATTGATTACTTTTGGATCTTTCTTTCTGGGCACTGGCTCCTTGCCACCCTAGATTGTATCTAGGCAATTTTATATTTTGGAGTAGTAGGGGACAATTAGCTCATAGGTTTTCATTTATTTATTTTTTGTAGCTCCTTGGAGCATTAGTGAAGGTCCCCCTAAGGACCTTGTAATTTTTTTATTTATATTAACACGTAGGTCCCTCTGTGAGCTTTCCCTAAATAAAAAATAATAAAATAATAATAAATAAATAAATAAATATATACAGGTTATAGGAAGAACAAGGGACAATCGATATGAATAATATCAATTCATCTGAGCAGTGGAAATAAAAATAAGGGATGTAACTAGGGAATAAATAATCAGTAATCATATAAAGGATTGGCATGTTTTCTCACTGCTATACCCATGTCAATTATAACGTAGTAGGTAATTTCATGATTCTATACATACTTATAATTTAGACTACATCTCATGTATATCATTATACGTGTCATATCAAGAAAGTATTCTATATTTGTTCTATGCATGTATGTCATACATTATCAATGCATGTATATCATATCCTATATCAAGTGTAATGTATCATGTATATTATGTATTTAACATGCATCATATGTCTATATACAATCTTTATTCACATCAATGTGGGTGAAAAGGCAATTGAACTCCTCACCATTATTGGAAAAGAAAATTTCAGAGGCTACCTTCATGTTAGTCCTTAGCTTGCTTATAGAGAGAGAGAGGTACATACTGAATGTGAATGACTATGGAAGCAAGATTGTGTTTACTTTGGTGTACAGATATTTAATGGATTTATATATACCTACATCTTATTTTATTGTCCCTTTCTTTTCCGTGTAGAATGTAGCAGCTGGTTCTATATGGAGTAGACGTAGCATAGCTTATTATATATGTATATATAGCCTATATATATATATATATATATATATATATTAGGGGGGAAACCCCGGCGGTGGGGGTCTACGTGTTAATACAGGAAAAAGTACAAAGTCCTTAGAGAGGACTCAAGCTCACTACTGCTCGAAGGAGCTACAAAAAAAAAATAAAACTAAAAATCTAAGAGCTCGAGTCCTCTACTAAACCAAAATACAGATAAACTTAGTAACATTCTACGGTGCACAAGAATGAGCATCCAAAAAAGAGAGGAGAGACACAAATTGGGGATCAGCATCATCCGCATCTGCCGCAACAAAACCTTGTCCCTCATGAGGTTACAAAAGAGGCCTGCAAAGACAAGAGGCTGCAAAAAGGGATAAAACACAAGAAAGCATATAATTAAGAAAAACAAGAACAAGAATCCTAAACTGAGCAGATTGGCAACAAGAGAGGGAATCAACATCCAGCCCATAGAGGAAGCAACACCCAAGGAGCACACGATAGAGCAATCTCCAAATAAAACCCAACAACTGCAGAACATCATTAACAAACACCGGGATGACATGAACTGGTAACAAATCAAAACCAACACCATAAGCATAGACCATGAAGAGACCATAACAAAAGCACCACAATAACCCGACGGGTTCCAGAGATACAACAGCAGCCAAACTAGAAGGAATGGCGAAAACACCCAAAAGAATAGCAGATAACCCACACCCCAGCAAACCCCAACTGCCAGGGCAAAACCCCAGAAAAAGCAACAGCCCAGAAACAGAGATGCAAGGAAAATAAAAACAGACCAACCAAACAGGCGATCAATCCTGAACATAAGGCAGGCCAATTTTATCTAGATTAAGCATACCTTTTAGAGGCACAGGACAATTAACCCCAGTAATATCAGTAACAGAATTCAGGCTGCTACCCCAATGAGCTAACCAACTAGCAATAGCATTACTAGCACTAGAAATATGGGATAAGGAAAAGTTTAACATCTTAATCAAATTATTGAGCTCCCTAACCATATAAAATAAATCAGGAGAACACATAGAATCATCAAAACATCTACTAAAGTAAGAATAGTAATCCGAGTTAACCTCAATAACAACATTATAAGTATTAAGGGAAAAACATAACCTTAAACCATAAAGGCTAGCCACGATGAGTGCATTAAACGTATTACCATTAGGAGACGGCCCCGCAAAGGCCATGATGAGGCTGCGAGTACAGTCACAGATGACGCCTCCAAAACTCTTAGCAAGTTCAAAGCAAACACTATCCACATTTAACTTGCAAAGGTTAGTGGGAGGCTTAATCCAGGGAATCAATCTAGATACAATAATGCCATTATCTAGGTTAATATCCAAAGCCAAGGCAATAAAAAAATAATGTTTAAAATTGTTGCTAGAAAGTAACTTAGCAGAAAACAGCGCCAAAACCTTATCTTTCAAATTCTGAATCACTTTAAGATGGTTCATCTTAACACCATTAAATAATGAATTATTTCTTTCCAACCATAAAAACCATAAGATGAGAGAAGGAATAACGTTTCTGATGTGACCCTTGCACTTGATGAACCAAGATCGAAGCATATTATGAAGAGATAAATGCGCATTGAAAGAGTTTAATTGAAACATGTCATAAAAAAAACCCAAGTTTTAACCGCAATAGGGCCGGATATAAAGACATGATGCATATTCTCCAAGTGGACACAACATTGACATTTTGACGGAAGGATAAAACCTCGTTTAATGAGATTATCATCCGTAGGAACAAATTTATGAAAAAGCCTCCAAAAAAACACAGCCATCGTAGACGGAATACTTTTGTGCCAAATCATAGAATAAGTAATATCAATATTCTTCCTAGTTCCAAAGACATGCCAAGCATTTTTCAAGTGAAATCTACCATCTTTAGAAAAAATCACGAAGGATAGAATCCTTAGAATCCGTATTGATAGGGCATTTTAAATTTGATGAACGATAAAATCAGGAACAACATTAGAAAGCTTTTGAGGATCCCAACAATTATTAGTAAAAAAAGAGTTCACCTTAATAGTAGCATTAGGATTAGCAGGAGAATTTAAAATAGAGTCAATAGACTGTTGGCCCAACCAACGATCTTGCCAAAAGAAAATATTTCCTTCCCCTAACCCCTAAGAAATGAAAGGTTCCATAGCTCATTTGACCTTGCAAAGTCTACGCCAAATTCTAGAACCACTAGGAATAAACTGACAGGAAGAAGGATGCATACCCACACAGTACTTAGCATGCATGAAATTGGCCCAAAGGCCAACTTTAGACTGAAAAGTATGCCATAGTTTAAAAGAAAAAGCCATAGTTAAATCATTCATACTTTTACAGCCTAAACCCCCTTCATTTAGAGCACCACAACAATTGTCCCAAGCGGCCCAAATAATTTTAGAATTAGTAAAGGAGCCTTTCCAAGAACAAAATTATTGATCAGTTTGTGCACAGTATTGCAGACAGCTTGGGTGGGAAGAACAGTTTGAAAAATATAAATAGGCAGGGAGCACAAAACACTCTTGATAAGAGTAACTCTACCACCAAAACTCAAAAATTTAGATTCCCAAGAAACAAGTTTATTATGAATAGAAGTAATTAGATCATCAAAAAGAAAAGTTTTCTTTCTACCTTTATAAAGAGGAACACCAAGGTACTTAAGGGGTAATTTAGCATGCATAAAACCAGTTAAATTTTGAATGGAAAGGATACGATCATTAGTGATTCTCTTAGAAGCAATAAAGCAACTTTTGTTGGTGTTAAGGGATAAGCCACTAACACTTTCAAAATCATTGAGAAAGTCCATAAGTTTATGAATCCTATTAACAGAAGCATTCGTAAAGATAATAAAATCATCAGCAAAACATAAATGAGAAATAGGAAAACCACCCAAGGTCTTAAAAAATAGACTAGGGTTATGCTCAAAAAGATTGGTAAGGCACCTATATAGAAACTTTGCTGCAATAATAAATAGAGTAGGAGAAATAGGATCACCTTGTCTTAAACCATGGGAAGAATTAAAAAAACCTTTACTAGAACCATTCACAATAACAGAAAAGTGGATACCTTCAATGCAATGCCTAATAAGGTTAATAAAAATCGAATTGAAACCAAAGAGAAACATAATATGATAAATAAAATTCCAATCAATATTGTCATAAGCCTCAGCAACATCCAATTTCAGAATTAAATTGCCCCCCCCCCCCCCCCCCCCCCCCCGAACCTTAACATCCAGATCATGACATAACTCTTGGGCCAAAAGGATATTATCAGTAATGGATCTACTAGTAACAAAACCCATCTAAGGAGGAGAAATAATTTTAGGTAAGATAGTAGTAAGACGATTCATAAGAATTTTAGAAATTAATTTGTTAAAAAAAGTGCACAAACTAATAGGTCTAAAATCATTCCAAGCACTCACGGAATTATTTTTGGGAATAAGTACAATAGAAGTAGACGAGAAAAATTTAGAAATATTGTTGCCATCAAAAAAATCCAAAACAACAGAGAAGATATCCTTATTGATAATGTCCCAACATTTTTGAAAGAATTGAGTGGTAAAACCATCAGGCCCAGCAACAGAATCCTTATTCATACCAAAGACAGTCTCTTTAACTTCCTTAAGAGAAGGAGGTTTGGAAATAGTATCATTATCCTCAAGAGAAATAAGTCTGGGAATAAAAGAGTAATCATCAAAATGAGCAGGATGTCTATTCTTGTTAAGATGGTTCTGAAAATGCCTCACAGCTAAGTTAGATATTTCCACAGAATTTTCAGTGTAGGAACCATCTTGACGTTGAATTTTATTAATACCATTCTTAGCCCTCTTTTTTTTTTACCAAGGCATGAAAATATTTAGTGTTGCTATCTCCTTCAGCCAAGTGCTTAGCCACAGCTTTTTGTTTCCAAAAAATTTCCTCTTGAGCTTATAAATTGAAGAGAACCTCCTTAGCATTACGAAGAAGGATGAAATTATTCTCAGAAGGGTCCAATTGGCAAATTGAGTCCAAATTAACCAGATGCTGCACAGCCTTTAAAATATTAGAAAAATATTTTTAAAAACATTACAGTTCCACCAGTTTAATATCTGCTTAAGCCTTTTCAATTTAAACCAAAGTCTCCTCATCCCAACACACGAATTATCCGGATGTAAAGGAGCATGCCAATTGGTTTGAACAACATCTAAAAAGGAACCATGAAGTAACCACATGTTCTGAAATCTGAATTACGAAGGAGCATATAATTGTCTAACATTCAGGCTAATTAATAAGGGTGAATGGTCAGAAAGAGTTCTACTAAGATATTGCACACTAGTAGTAGTAAAAGAATTAATCCAAGACTCATTAAAAAGAACACGATCCAAACTTTGCCACAAGTGACCCCTATTCCAAGTAAAGTTATTGCCAGAAAAACCAATATCAATTAAGTTGCAGTCTAAGATCATATTGTTAAAATCCTCCATGGATCAAAAAGAAGGAGAGGATCCTCCAAGCCTCTCGGAAGGATTCGCAATAGCATTAAAGTCACCTCCCACAAGCCAAGGTAACGTGCAAATATTATTAAGATTTCTGATTTGATCCCAAAGAAATTTCCTAGTGTAATATGAAGAAGCCGCATAAACAAAGGACGCTCAGCAATGAACTTTAAAGGTCTCAATTTTACAATGCAAAACTTGAGTGAAATCACCAATTACATCAATTTTGACGGGATCCTTCCAAAAAAACCCAAATCTTATTCGCAACATTCGCAATAGCATTAAGAAAACCCAAAAACTGAGAGGAGTAAGACAACTTCGAATGAGAAATAAGAGGCTCCAAAAGAACAAGAATAGACACATTGTGCACACGAACTAAGTTCTTCACCCGAATTCTAGAAGAGGGACAACCAATGCCCCTCACATTCCTAATAATAGACTTAAACATAAAAAAAACCAATTAATGAGGAGTATGTGAATGGGTATTCCTTGTAGGTTACAAAATAACATTGTGTTTCTTTCTCCCTCTTTTGCTTTGAAATTTTATAAAACTAGTATCACTATCATCTTTAGTAAAGCATTTAGATACCATTCCCAAAACATCAAAATCAATAAAAGCATCACAATTAAAGTTAGAGGTTTCAGGAGACTTACAAAGATGATTCCCTCGGTTAACCTGTAAAGAAACATCCTCTTCACAAAACATACTATCCTCCATAATATCATTTTCCCTAACCGTAGTATCAAGCAAGCACTCGGCAATCGGTGGAATATCAACCACCAAATTCAGATCATCTTCCTCTAGCAGGATTTCAGTGTTTCCATTAAGTAGGTGAGGTAAAACATTGGTTTCATTAATATCCCTCTCAGTTTCCTGCACAAGAGAAACACCTTCCAACACTACGCCACCATTCTGGATAGGATTAGTAGATGAAATAGCCGGTAAATCAAAAGAGATATTAGTAATCACAGAAGAATCCTTAGCAGTTAATTCATTGTTAAGAGCACAGGTAGAAGTAGTAGAAGAAGAATTATTGTTCAAAAGATTATTATTTATCCAGTGCTCTTCAACCTCCTTTCTACTATTTTTATCAAAGCAAAGTTTAGAGACTTGTTGGGGGGGCAGAGAAGCTTGAAAAGCCTTGTCACACTCTTCCTGATTCAAAACAATAGTGCCATCTATCACTCCATTTTCTTTTTCCGAAGCAGATATAACTCCCTCAACATTCCAGGGATTAGTCACATTAACTACCTCATCCACATTGTCAGTGTTAACCGGAACAGCATTAGCCGACAGTTTATCCTTACGAAGATGAGGGTATAAACGAAAGCATTCTTGGATTCCATGACCATGCATCTTACAATGAGAACAAAAGATAGGTAGATTTTCAAACTCCACTTTTTGGAAATAGCCATTATATTTCGACCCAAGCCAAATTTCATTAGGATGTTTCTTGGACACATCAATTGCGCATGTATGGCTATCTTTCCCTAATTTACGTCTGCATTTCTTTAGTTCTCAAACTATTTTTGGTATATATATATATATATAGTCTTTTTTTCAAATTATTATTAACTATATGATGTTAAATAATTTATAGTGAGATGATGCGACAATTTCTTTGAATTTGATATGTCATGACAATTGCCTCACTAGTAAAAGTTTTAAGATTACAAACTAAAATGTTTATGTTTAGTTGATGTTTGTAAAATGGTAATGAATTATTTTTTAAGTTTAGTACAAAGACTAATTGTTAAACTACTGAGGGTGAAGAAATTTGTTAAAAATAAAAAAAAGGATTAAGTATTTAATTTTTATTTCTTTGATCTATTTATAAATAATTACATATTTTTAAATAAATAGTAAATAGTAGTTGAACTTAGTAATTGATAAGCAATTATGTAAGGGCTTTGAAGAAAATAATTAGTGAGAATAACAAGCATAAGTTTTATATCATCTTATATTTAAATTATCAAATCATATATAGACACACTCAGACAAAAATAATTATCATAAAAAATAATGACAATTATAAAATAAGGCCATATAAAGCCAACATTAAAAAGGATAGAAAAGCATAGATGAATGAATTTAACAATACTCTACTTCACATTCATATGTCCTATATAACATAAGGGACTTTGTTGAGGGATTGTTATATTGAGGGTGCTTGATTAAAACTTTATTTAGGCGTACCAAAACATATGTTACTAGGAAATTAGAAGAAGATAGAATGCTCCAATGAAACTTCATCATCAAATATGGCATCAAATGTTATAAATGCTAACAAGTTATGATCATGTCCAAAAAATTTTAATTGAGGTTCAACATAACCACATAGAGCAAATAGAGGAAATGAGGATCTTAATCCTTCTCTGTCCATTAGCCTATCAAGAGTGCCAACAGAGGGCTCTTAGTTTTATTAAGGAGGTGAAGGAGTAGGGAGCACAATTTCTAATGTAAAATTATATATAACAGTTAAATCATAAGTAACAGCATGCAAGTTAGCTTCATGAACTAACAAAGGAACCATGGAATCCAACATTGTAGCCTGTTGCTAAGGTATAACAATTATTGAAAGAGTCCCATTAAGTTGGTTCAAAAGCTGAATAAGATCTGATTGTTGAGAATTATTAATAAGGCAATTTGTTTGATTAGCCTCAGAAATAAGCCCTTGGTATTTATGACTTGGAGAAGAATTAGTTCAATATTTAGTAAAGAATAGGAGTCTTATTTTGAATTAAACCTATGGAGTAGCATCTATATTAGACTGAAAATGAATCATGAGGAAATTTACTATTTAGAAGTTGATTATAAGTGTCCTTTTTGAAATAGTTTCTACAAACCTTAATATCATACCCAATCAATTGATAAAGAGGGAAGAAGCTCAATTTCCTCTCAAAGATAACTTTTGATAGAAACCTTTATCTTGAGAAAAAATCCAAATGGCTTCATGAATACCTAATACATTCAAAAAAATGTGAAATGAGCTTAGATAACCTACAGTTCAACCTAGCTTAGGTCCATTCTAGAGTGTCCTGATATTTTGTTTTTCTATCTATTGCAAATTGTCAATGCCTTATAAATCCTTCCACTATCTCCTTCTTCTTTGTCTCAACTCCTTTGTCCCCAACCCAATTTTTGTCCGCATTTGTCATCCTCCACAAAGAAATTTTTACTTTTCTTTTCCTCTGCGCAATAGCCTTTATAGCTTAGTTATGGCCACTCATCTCTATATCGTGTGTCCCTCTAATCTTCCTCTATGTCATTGATTCCTTTATGTTATCATTGTGGTTTAGTTTCCCCTTGCTCTTCCTTTATGGGATCACTAATTAAGGGGAATCAAAATGTTCCTTAGTTATTAGGTTTGTTTTGACCTATTATTCTCTATGTTGGCTACTGTTAGGGTGTTTTTTTACCGATAGTCAATCCTTTTTTACTACTTACTATTTAGTGGCTTCCTACTTGCCTATAGCACTCAAAGCGTGCATATTTCTTTTCGTATACATTTGATTTCTTCTCTCGGTGTACTTTTGACATTGACCCAGCTTATTATCACTAGTGTTAGCCCTCAATGACCATTCTTGAGGTTTTAATTATTGATGTCCTTCGTGATATTTTTGCACATCTTTTGGATTTGGTTTGGTATAAAGAACTATTTACATTCTTCTCCTCCAATCAAGTACTTCTCATAATATTATCTTACCAAGGTAAACTTCTTCTTATCATTCTTTATAATGTACTCTCAAGTATTTTGGATCCTACAAAACTATCTTCTATATGGAAATCCATTATTGCTACAACTCACATTCATCATGTTTGATCCATTTTTCAAGCTACGTATCTTTTAAGGAGTATCTATGCATTATTACTTAACTAAAAATATAATCTTTTAAAAAGTTTTCAAATTGATAATAACACTACTATAATTTTGATAAAGCATATGATATTAAAATGATTATAATGAGGTTTAAGAAATGTTTCCCTCAATTTGGTTTTTCTATTAAATCTTCATTTTTTCTTGTGTGGATTGTAACTTCACATTTGAGAGTCCACCTATTTGATAAAGTTATTTTGTACTATTTTGGTTCTTTTTTTAAAGATCCTTGACAAAAGAATTCTCCAATCACTTTGTGTTTAGATTTTTTAATGCAAGAGTTCTTGTAAAAACTTATCTTTCCTTAAACCACTCGACTACTGTTTAAATTGGCTCACAAGAAAATGATTATTAGGATAAATTTATATTTGAGAAAGTATCAAGCTTATGGTACCATTTCATCTTGCTAGGGCATGAGGTTCTTATTGAAGGAAATTAAACAAGGCAAGTACTTAACCTTAATAATTACTTACCACTAATCATAAAGAATCTCTCTCAACTTAGATAGATATCATACCATAAGTCCATATAAATACTAAGGAAGCACTAATTTCTTGTCCAATGATTACTATTTTATCTCATATCATTAGAAGTGTAGAGTTAAATATTCTTGTTGATTTAAGTATTCTCTTTAGTCTACAAAATAAACTTACTTAAAAATTATGAATCTATGCTCTAGAAGAGTCTCTCTTTCTCTATTAGTCTCCACTAGTTTTGAATTGCATGTTATTATTAATGAAATTACTCAATCTTGATAACTTTTCATTTTAAGAAGTTTTCTAACCTCTTTAACTAAGTCAATAGGCTCATGCTATTACACATGATCACTCACTCAAAGCCAATTTTTTTCTAGAAGTTATTATCCTAACCCTCCCCTCCTGCCCATGCAATAATACTATTGTAATTATTTGTACTTGAAAGTTCAAAAAAGGATGTTGAGTCTAAGTGAACTATCCCTAGGCACACCAATACGAAAGCAATACTATCACTTCATACAGAAGCTAATAAACTTGTCAAAAGTTATAATGATGGTGATGATAGTCTAATCAACACAACGTAATATCAATCATAGATTTCTACCAACATGTAATTTCTAGCAAATTAAAATGTAAAAAATTAAAAATCAGAAAGAACACACCAAAATTTTATAGTGCTTCGATCAAACCATAACCTACATCTATTCCCTAGAGTCCTCTTCTCTAGGTATTGCTCTAAACCTTTAGTGACTCTCTTTTAGCCCCCACAGCTAAGTGGAGAAGCCCTTACAAAATCTCTTCCACCAACCCGGTACTGCAGAGGACCATAATCTTTTTACCCTTCTAGTGAGGTAGAGAATATGGAATCCTTTTTCACCCTTCTGGTGAAGGCAGAAAACCTGAAATCCTTTTCATCCTACTGGTGAAGTCAAAGAACCTCACATCTTTTTTCACCCTTCTGATGAAGGTAAAGAACCTCGAATCACTTTCACCTTCCCTAGTGTGGCAAAGTAGCCGAGTCCATTGACACTAAAAAGGTCTTCTTCCCAAAGCTTCCCTCATGACAAATCTTGACACATAGAGGAACTCAAGTACAAGTTCATCGAAGCAACGATGTGGAACTCCCTCTTACACTCCCTTGAAACCCACAAGAATCTTCTCCCTCTCTCACAAACTCCACCCTTTCTCTCCAAAGTTTTAGGCTCTCTCTTCTTTCTTTCTTCAGAGGAAAACACTTAATGAATGCCCAAAGACTCTTACAAAGTCTTATGAGAAAGCTTAAATAGAAAGCTCCAAGAAACCCTTAAAAACTCAATTCTATCCACTCTGATCATATAGTATAATCCCATACCATACATTATGATTAGTTCATAATATCCTTGTTAGTATTGTATAAAGAGTAAGGCATTGGATGATCAGTTCAAGTATTTGAGCAGATCATCCAGTACGATGTAAGTGTCATTTAGTATGATTAGTTCAATAGAATTAGATTATCATCCCCTATGATTTGTGATGAATAAATATTATCCCATGCAAAGATAGGGTTTTACAGTATAATTTATCCAATTATACGGTACAATTTGACTAGTCCAATTAATCTAAATTTGGTCCCTAATTACAGGATTAATTTATGCAAGATTTGATTATATCGTATAATATGATACCTATCATATAGTACGATTAGAACATAATTAGCATTTCAAAATATTGCCTAAATTGTAATTAGTGGATGAGATCTTAATTTAATTGATCGTCATGTACGATCTAAATCATACAGTATGATTAATTCAAATGGCATTAATTATCACAATCAGCCATTTGAATGATTTTCTAAGTAGCTGATCGTATAATATGATATGGATCGCACAATATGATTAGTTCAGAAAATTACACTCCTAACTTTCTAATTGTCTCACTCCCTTGAGTGTGTGTGTGTACGATCACTAGGCTAGCATACACCCTTATAGGACTTGACTCAAGAAATCAAAAAATAAATAAATGAAAATTATAGACTCTTTTAGTATACCTTATTCTACCTAATCTTAAGCCATGAATCTTCATTGAATAGTGCATGGTGTACCTGAAATATTAGTACACACAATAAGAATTATGCATTATAAATACTAGGAGCCATAAATATGTAATTAGTAATATTTGTTATCATCAAAAATATAAACTCGGTAGCCTGAGTTACAACTGTACTAAATTTAGTATTGCCTATGAAAGACTAAAATCTCTTCATTCCCATATTAGCTTTATATGCACTTTAAGATAAGCCATATGAGCATGATCAAGATCAACTTATAATCACCACTTCTATATCAATTGGACTACTAGTAATGACCTGAATTGGATCTGATTTAACCTATATAATCATTTGACATTATTGAATTATCACTAAATTTTTAAAAGTTATTTTTATGCTTAAGTTAGTCATTAATAATTTTTGTTGGTCTAAGTGAAAAGAAATTTAGTAAGAGAAAATATTTATATATATTTATTATTTTATTATAAATATCAATCTCCACTTTTACCTGGCATTTTCATTCTATTCATTTAATAGAGAGCCTACAAGGGAAATTAAGAAAGAAAAGTAAGGAAAGAGAAAAAAATCCGAGGGTTTGGAGGTCTTAGTGTGATTTTTGCTCATCAGTCGTATTAGGAGATTTGCTCCTCCCATTGTAAGGAACTATTATCCTATTTCAGATTCAATAATTTAGTATTTTTGAAAATTTTTTGATAAAATTTGTATTTATGCTATAGAAAAATGAGGATAATTTTGTATTGGTAAAATTTTCTTTGTATACCTTTTTATATGTTATAGAGATTGAGATTATGTATATTTTGAGTATTTATTTGAGATTTTTTATCATGTGATTTTGAAAAAGCAGTAATTTTTACTAATTCAAAAATTTATTTTGGTATCTTAACATAGTATTTTAGTTGAATTAAAGCTTCAAAATATTATTATATATGATCTATGTTAATTTGATTAATTTTTAAAAATATGAATTTCTTCTCAGTAAAGTTTTTTGTTACCTATAATTAGGATATTTTGGCACTTTTTGAATTAAACTCAATTATATTTTATTTTGTATTAGAAATGAATATTGGTATATGATTGAATAGTAACTGATCATTTTTACTATTATAATATTATAATAATAATATGTATGGGGGAAAATAAGTAAAGACTGGTTATTCATTAATATTGGTTAGAGACTGATTGGCCTATACAAAATGGTAGGCTGACGGACTTTTCTTTAAATATTATATTTTAGTGTTATCCTCTATTAATTCATGTGATACTGATTGAGAGTTATAAGGATATGATTACTGTGCTAGCAAAAAAAGAGTGACAACTCTATTTATAAAGCCAACATTTTACTGATATTAATATGATACTAAAAAACACTGATTAAGCTAGGATTTCTTACTTATTTAGTGTGACTACCGAAATATATGTTATTGAGGTATTATTCCTATTACTGTACAGATTTATTATTACTGCATAAAATTATTGTTACTGTATTATTTTACTACTCCTGCCATAAGATTATTAATGTTATTGATGTAGATACTGATATTATTTGATATTACTGATTCACTGTACTGATACTAAGTATGAAATATATTGATTTGAAGCTTATATAAAATACCCGGATAGCATGTGTACCCTTCTATATGATTTTATTGCATTGATATTATTTTGATAGTATTTACTAATGCTTTAGTTTATATATATATATATATATATATATATATATATATATATATATATATATATATATATTGATTGTTTTATTTATACTGATATCTATATTGATAAAAAATAGGTAGCTCTAGTTGTTATTTATTAAATGATAAAATAATAATTCTTTGAAATTAAATTTTGGACCATCACAATTGGTATCAGAGCAATTATTAAAAGGATTGATTAAATTGTTACCAAAACTATAGTAATTGATTATGAGTCAGGTTGATTGGATAGATTAAAGTATATTATTTTTTATACATAATTGATATATGTATAAATTATTTAGATTAAACAAAATTATCCAGGTAAATAATCAAAATGGATCTACCAGAGTCAAATGTACCCAATATGCAACACAATACAGCTCCAGTGCTATCAGACAATGTTACATACTTGGCCACTATTATAACACAGGTGATGGGAGATGCACAGAGTAAGTTAGCTTGGAGTAAAGAAGAATAGGGTGACGAGCACTTACAAACATTCTATAAGCTGAAGCCTCTATTGTTCAAAGGAGTTATAGGACCTCAGATTGTAGAAGACTAGTTATTAAAGATAGAAAAGATTTTTGACAATATGTAATGTCTGGAGAGCAGGAAGGTACTATTAGTTATATTCCTATTTGAAGTAGAGGTAGAGAGATGGTGGGTTGGACAGCAAAGAGAAATTCCAGGGGAGACCAATTCAAAGATCATTTGGGATGAGTTCACTACAGTGTTAAGGATGTGGTTTACACCTATATTAGCCTGATAATAGATGTAGGAAGCTTTTATTAAGTTGGAACAGGGACATAAGATAGTGATGAGTATAAGGCTGAGTTTACTACTTTTACTATGTATGCTCCTCACTTGATTCTTATTGTTAAAGAAAAGTGTTATATATTTCTATAGGGGTTGAATAGAGAGTTGAGACATTAGCAAGTACCTTTATAGATTCAAGAGTTTTCTAAGTTGGTGGAGCATATTTGGCAGCACCAACATCTAGATATGAGGTGGGCTCCAAATATGATGTTAGCAAAAGGAGGAGTAGAGATGAGACAAATAGGGTTAGAGACAGAGATAGTGATAAGAGCAGTTGCTATAGTGATTTGAGGGGATATGGATCGATAGCATCTACTGATGGCTATGGTAAGTGTATTCATTATGGTTGATGACATTCGGGTCAAGGCTACTTACTAACAGGGCAATATTTTTGATGTGGACAACAAGGACACATTATAGTAGATTGCACTTAGAGGGAATTTAGAGGAAGGATTGATTTTTGTGTAGGACAATCCAAATAGACACAGGACTATAGGATCAAGGGCATACAGTAAAAGATCAACCAATGGGGTGGATGCATGACAGAGCTATTAATCGTGGTCAGAGGGAGATTGTTGCACCAAGATCAACTGCACCTACTCTAGTGATGTCATGTGTGTATAACTTGTAGAATCTTGAAGACTAACAATAACCTGAATGTTTTATTGTTAAAAAAATCATTTAAATGATTGAATGATATAGTATATCATACATAATTGAATGATATGTGATAAAATTAACTGCATGACTGTATTTTTTTTTGATGAGTTTTGATTTGAGTTTTGATCGTACAAGCTTGGTTTATATCAATGTACCTAAATTCTTAAGGAAAATATCAAGGATGATATTTCTTTGAGTTTAATTTGATTTGAGTTTGATTTGGTTTTAATTTTGATTATACAAGTTTGGTTTATATTAATTCTTTGTCTGAATCCTTAAGAAAAATTTTGGGGATGATATTTTTTTGGGTGGGTAGATTGTAATAACCCAGTAAAATAAAAAAAAATAGGTTGCTCTGGTTAAAAGATAAAAGAATAATTATTCCAAATTAGATCTGGGGCATCACAGCTATGTTGTAGCACTATTGGATTCTTCTCTCTATTTGAAGGGCAGTGTTCTTTGGGGGGTGATGTGGTACTGTTGGAATGGCATCGCAGCACTGAGCTTTATATTTCTATATTAAGAAATTCATCTCTTGGGGGTGCTGCATTAATGAAGATCTGGGGCCACGGTGCTAAGCAAAAAAAAATTATATAGATATCCAAATCCCCTATTCCAAACTCATTCATTTCATTTCACTAATTACTTTGGTCGAAGAAGGGATGAAGATAAGAAAAGAAGAAAGAGGAGAGAGAAAGAGATTTTAGAGATCTTAGAGTTGATTTCACCTATCGGGCTACTTGAGAAAGTTATTTATCTTGAGGTTAGCTACCATTATCTCTAATTTCAATATTTTTTTCTTATTTTGTATTTTCTAAATTTTAATTTGTCAAAACTCATAAAAATTGTGATATCTTGATATTTAGTAAACTTTCACTTTGTAACTTACTATGTTATTGTTCTAGTGATTCTACATATATTGATATGATCATATTAAATTGTTATCTATTATTTCTATATTTTGAGGCATATTCCCTACATTGAGTAAGACAAAATATCAAATCCAATGGAATATACAGCATTTAAGAAACATGTTCAAGGTGAAAGTATTAAAAGAATGTTTCATTCTTCTCTCATTGGAAATTTTAAAAATTAAAGGATTGATAAAGGTGATTAATTGGAGAAAGAATTTTTTTCTTTATAAAGTCAGATAACTTGATGATCTATTAACACTATTGCATGCATATTTTAGTTGTGTAAGACTTGATGCTGAGATGATTGGGTTGCACCAAGTTTTTATTAGATTCACTTATTGAGATTGTCATTTGACCTCCTCTAGTAAAGCTTTAAAATATATTTTTGTGAGTAATCTTTTGTTTTCTAATACTTATTACATTATTGTGATTTCTCAATTATTGAATTTATAGAAACATTTTGCTTTTTTTTTTCTTTGGGACAGTTAGGGGATTCGAGCCCGGGTGGGATAGGAGGAACGTGTTCCGTCGACCACTCGGCCGCAGACCCGATCTCAACATTTTGTTCTTTGTTAGAACTTATTGAATCCTCAATTATCTAAAACAGGATGATCAATGCCAAGTCTGGCTCTACTCAAGGTCACCAGAAGGTTGAAAGAATAGAAAGTGAATCAGATAAACGTAATATGACCTTTGAAGCAAGAGCTAGTGAAATTCATATAAAGATAAGAATCTTAAAAGATTAACTTATTGAGTCTATGTGTGGCATGAAGAACTAGCTAGCTTGATTTTTATCCCTAATAAGCATTATTTTTTAAATAATTTCCCCTATTTATCTTTGATTTTTATACTTATTTCCACTTGATTCTAAGAAATCGAATGCACTAATTAAATTAATTTAATTAATATAGAATTACAGCAAATTATTGATTTGGTTACGAAGCCTATCTCCCTTTCTACATTGGTGGCTATTGGTTTTGAATTTCTTATTGCTACCAATTAAGTTTCTCTAATTCATAATTTTGCTCTATAAGTTATTCCATCACCCTTTCAAGAAATACAAGAGACCTCCATGATTCAGGATCATTCTTTAGATGCTAATTACCCTCTATTTGTAGTTCTCCTACCTCCCTCACCTCCTCAACAAATTGATGACACTCCTGCTATCACTCTTGCAACTTTGGTTGGTAGCGCATAAGAAAGACCCAAATTTATTGCCATGCTTCAGATGATTTAGAATTTGCAATATTGAGGATTAGAAACTAAGGATCACAACTATCACATAATATAGTCACATATTTCTTAAAATTTTGTGACACTTAAATATAATGGTGTATTTTATGATGCCATTCAATTACGTTTGTTTTCTTCTTCTCTCTGAGATCAAACCAAAAGCTAGCTCAATTATTTGTGAAGTGACTTGATCACCAATTGGGATGATTTAGCTCAAACGTTTTGAAGTACTTTGCACATGCAAAGATAGTTAAGTCACAAATAAAAATGTCCTACTTCGCCCACTTGGAAGGTGAAACATTATATTATATGACTCTTAGGAGCACTACAAAGATCTACCAAGATAGTGCCCACATTATAAGCTACCAAAATGGATGCATGTCTTAACCTTTACAATATTCTAGTTGGAATGATAAGGATATTAATTAATGCTACTTTCAATGGCACCTTCATGAGTAAAACTCAAAAGGCAACCTATGATCTACTTATATAAATGATCATAAATAACTATTATGGCCAAGTAATCACTCTCAACCTAAGCAATAATGGTCATTATCCAGGATGCTAACATAATCACAATACTTAACTACTCAAGTTGCTTTGCTAAGGAAGAAACTCAATATATTCATTATAAATAATATCATAACCCTGTTTACTATTATTTCTATGGAGGTGTGCATTAGTGTAGTGACTGTCAAGTGCATAATTCATTCTCACAACCTCAATTGAAGCAAGCATACATCATATAAAATTAATAGTATAATAATCTATATGCCAGCACATACAACCCCAGTGGAGGAAGCACCCTAAATTCTCCCATAAAAAATCAAGGTGATGTGCAACAACTGATTGGCTTTCAATAGCCTCCGAGATTTTAATTTCCTTAAGGATTTCCATAGCACTTTAAATTTTAACATTCCAAACACCAGGCATGGTAGAAGGGGACAGGTCTCATTATATCATGCTCTTGTGTAACTAACATCAACCACTATGCATTTCATATCACAAAAAAACACTATATAATGGAAATAGGAGACCACCACACAAAATATTGAAGTGTAGATTAGTCAACTATCGTAATGAATTTTAGGAAGGCAGTCTAGTGCTCTCCCAAGAAACACTGAGATAAATCCTAAAGAGCATGTCAAACAAGACACTCTATAAAGTGGCAAAGAGCTAGTTGTTTTTCATATTAAGGAGAAGCTCGATACAAAGTAGAATGATGCCATGCTGGTTGAGACTAAAGATAAAAAGGTGAGGACAAAGTCTAAATTATTTTCTAATAATTTTCCTTCTTATATTCCATCACAACCAAATCCATTAAATTTTCAAAAATTAAAGCTCGATAAGAAATTTTTAAATATTTTAATATTTTAAAGACGCTTTATGTAAGCACTACACTTAATGATGCATTGGAGTAAATGCCAGGTTTTGTAAATTTATGAAAAAAAATTCTCTCGAATAATTAGAAATTAGAAGAATATAAGATAGTCACACTCACTAAGGAGTGCAGCGCCAATTTACTGAAGAAGCTATATATAAAGTTGAAGGATCCATAAAGCTTTAATATTCCATGCACCATCAAGAAGATGCACTTCAACAAATTATTATCTGGTAATGGGAGCTTTAGTAAATTTGATGCCTCTACACATTTATAAGGAGCTTGGGATCAATGAAGTTAAGCAAATAATTATTTATTTATAGCTGGTAGATTAATCAATCAAGCATCTTATCAAAATTATAGAGGATGTGCTTGTAAAAGTTGGTAAGTTCATCTTCCCCATAGACTTCATTATTTTTTATATAGATGAGGAGAATCAAGAGATAAAATTTATCTTAGGGTAGCCTTTCTTTGTTATAAAGTTAGACATTAACTGATTTGTCGACATAAGAGCTCATTCCGAGGGTGTAAGAAAAGAAAGTCACTTTCAATGTATTCAAGGTGATGAAGCACCTAGCTTTTGACATGGATAGCTACTTGAGGCTAGACATTTTTTACACTTAATGTCAAAATGGTTGGGGAGTTTGAGTATTCAAAGAACATTCTAGTGTCCTACATTATGAGGTCTGCCACTCAGATGATCATGAAGCGGTGAAAAACATTTAATTCCTAGAAGAAGCTACTCCAATATTTATAAAATGGCCCTTTAAGGACGTAGGCTAAGCTAGTTCATAACCATTCCCTTCTATTTATAAGCCTTTTATTTAGAGTTTAAACAGCCATATGATCACTTCAAAAACACATTTTTGGGGGAGGCATCCACATTTCCAACCATTACATCTTCAAAGTTGGGTTAAGAGCATGAATGAAAATGTTATTATTGATCATCTTATAAGATTGGAGCCTTTTGAGGATGAAAATCATTGGACACGGTTCATTGTAGAGATATTTGTGGAAGTGCAACCATTTCATATAGGTTCATTCTCATCATTTAGTTCACATATTATATGAATTATTTGTCTTGCACTGTAATGCTAGTGATTTGTTGTATCAACAATGCAAGAAATTTCTTTCTAATGTTAAGCATTACTAATGATCTGGCCCTTATCTGTTCAAATTCTAAGGAAATCTAATCATTCAAAGATGCATTGTAGAAGAAGAGAAAATGAGTATAAAGGCCACTTTCAGGTTGATCACACTGCCAAAAAAAATTCTACGATCTAATTTTTATTGGCTCGTGATATTCAAGGATGGTTATGAGTATGTGGCAAAGTGTGCTAAGTGTTAAAGGAAGATAAATTTTAGCAAGGGAAATGAGATGCCACAAAATAAATTCTAAGGAGTTGTTTGATGTTTAGCATATTGATTTCATAGGCCCCCATCATTTTCCAACAATCTCTACATCTTAATGGTTATCAATTATGTTTCCAAATGGTATGAAGTTATCATGCTTCCCACTAATAATGCTAGGGTGGTAGTTCTAAAAAGAATATTTTAAGAGATTTGGCGCACCAATGGTGATTATTAGTGTTGAAGGTAGGCATTTTTGTAATGAAGCAGTTTGAAGTATTGCTAAAAAGGTATGTGTTTATATATAAACCTTTCACATCATATCACCCCAAATAAGTGTCCATGTAAAGATTTTCAATTATGAGCTGTAGTGGATTTTAAAAAAGATAGTGGACGACAACAGAAATGCCAGGCCTTAGAAGCTACATGATGCACAACAGGTCTATTGCACAGCCTCAAAAATACCGATAAGCATGTCACCTTATAATCTAGTTTTAAAAAAAGCATTTTATTGACATGTGGAGTTAGACCACAAGGCATTTTAATTTTCAAGGAATGGTGCCCACTTATCTTCTAACTTAAAGATGGAGGTTTTGAAGAAATGGAGGTGTGGATAAGAGCAACTATAATTGTTTAAATATATTTACACATTCTTCATTCTAAGAAAAATATTTGGTGATTCTATGTATTTAAGGAATGTGCACAGTTACCCTTTGACTTAGAGATGAATCAACTTAGACATGCAACGTAGCGAATAATTTTTTGTAATTTTGATGAAACATAGAGAGCTAATGGACCAATCAAAAGGAACCAAACTGTGAAACCTCTTAAGTAAAAAAAAAAACAAAACTCTTAAGCATTGAGGTGCCTTT
Organism: Dendrobium chrysotoxum; assembly: GCA_019925795.1. NCBI lineage: Eukaryota > Viridiplantae > Streptophyta > Magnoliopsida > Asparagales > Orchidaceae > Dendrobium > Dendrobium chrysotoxum. The sequence continues at coordinate 15,143,072 of CM034311.1, forward strand.
TGGTGTAATGGTTGAAATTTCGTTTAGAAACTCAACAGTTAAGCCCGTTTATCCTAGAGAAACTATGGGATGAGTGACCCTTGGGAAGTTACACCAACAGGATAGAACTATAAGGCCCTTAGGCCAAAGCAGACAATATCTCGATATTTAAGAGTTTGGACTGTTATAAAACATATCATAGCAATACACCAGGTGAAAGATGGGAACTAAGTGTCATACAAGACAAAGTGCTATACCATGGGAACTACCTCTTGAACTATGTATGGGGTAAAGTGCTACATGATGGGGTTCGCCACTTGAACTTGTAGGAGCCACCTCTAGAATCTTATCTTCTTGGTGGATGATTCTGGGATAAATATACTAACAATGATGTTGATTACTTAAGTGGGAGAGATTGTGAAACCCCTTAATTAAAAAATAAGCTAAATTCTTAATCATCAAGGTGCCTTTTGGTATAATGGTTATAATTTGTAAAGAAACTTTACAGTTAAGCGTGCTCACGCCGAAGAAATCTTGGGATGGGTGACCTTCTGGGAAGTTACATAAACAGGGCAAAACTGTGAGGCCCTTAGGCCAAAGAGGACAATATCTCGATAGTTAAGAGTTTGAGTTTAACATAAAGTAAGAGGATTTTTTGACCCATTACAAGGACCATAATAAGGACTTTATATTAGATTATTATTTAAATCTTTAGCATTCTACTAATGTAATTTTCTTCTTTTTTTTCATGAGACATGTGGAGAAGATAAGTTGAAATATTAAACTAAAAAGTAGTTTAAATATTCAATATATGAGGGAAATTGCTTTAAATTATGAAATAACTAACAAATTGCATGAATTATGCAATTATTATTTAAGCTAGGGGAGGAAAATTCCCTATTTTGTTCAAATAAGGGGGATTTGCATGCAAACCCTCCCCCTAACCCGCCATCTTTCCCTTACCTAAATTATTTTTCAATTATTCCTTTAGGATATGATTAGTTATTCATTTTCATGGTTTGCTAGATTACGAGATTATTATTTCTATTGAAAGTAAAATTTGGAGTTCTTCCAAATGTGAGGAGCCTTGGTGTTCAACACAAATTGAAGGAGACATGATGATCTTCCTCAATTTAGCTCTTTTATAGAAATATATTATTCTTTTTTTTTGATGTTTTTCTTAATGTGAGAATATTCTTCTACCATCCATCAATCTCTCCATATAAGTTCATAATTTTTACTACACAAAAGCTTAACCTAAACCCACCATAAATTGGTTAAACAACCTTGCTTAAATAAGACCTAGCCTTGTTCCACAAGTCTTTTCATCAATCAAATCCCATTGAAAATTTGATATCTAATTCAGATTAAATCTAGACATATCCCTCTACCTAATGCAAGAGTTCTTTAAACTTTTTATAATCCTAACCCCTTTCCAAAGGCAAAGTATCTCGCTAAAGGTATCTATCCATATTATGTCCTATATGACCTAATCCTTCAATAAAATTTGAAAAAGAAAATCAAAACATCTCCAAAAATCTTGAAAATTTCCATAAACCAATATACACATACCCCTAAGAGTGGTTTCAAACCCTACAACAACCTCTACCATTCACACTAAAGGCCTAAAGTTATATCTAAAGAATTTTTTTATATTTTGGGTGTTATCCTCAATTGGTTAACACCAATCTAGCTATTTACCCTAGATCAATCACTACAAAAGCTATTTTAGTCACTATAGTTTTAATAATATCATTTGAAGCCTCTAGACCGATTTTCCCCTCTCTAAGAGGCCAATGCCTATTTAGCCTCTATAAAATTCCTTAATAGTTTTTGGAGAAGCCGTCTTTGAGATTAATTTTACTTTATTTGTGTTTATTCTTATTTTTTCTAGGGTTAGCAAAAAACTCAACAATATTCTAGATGTAGTATCAAAAGTATATTTTAATGGATTAAATTGCATATTGAATCTTTTCAGGGTGGTAAATATCTCCTTTAAATTTATGATGCCTAGATTCAGAGTCTTACTTTCACAAGCCAGTTATCAACATATACTTTATTATTTATCCTCTCTAATATGTGAAATATAATAAATCATTTTTTGATAAGTTAGAATTTCATAAGTCACATTTTTGTCAACATTAAACTTATGGCAAGCGAAATTGATGTAGAAGCCTAGAATTTTAGCTTCCAACAAGGAATGCACTTTGATATGCTAATTTTGGATACTTGTTAACCAACTCACCCTTATGTTTTTCCATTAATTGAAGTGCTATTACACAAGTTCATATTTAATCTTCTTCATAGATTGGTACTTCTTATACTACTTTTGAAGTCTCAAGTCTACATCCCCTCTAAACTTTGAGTTGAAGAACATCTTCTTAATCACTTATAATAGCTTTTAGATAACACACCTTAAACTGCAATAAGTCTCTCTTGACTATGACTTCTTGTCTGCCAGCAAGAAACTTAATGATAACATGATATGTAGAGGCTATAGCACTAAAAGTGTTCAAGAGAGGTTAGTTCAATATTCTATTATAAGTTATCGAGGCAACAATAATGATGATGTTGTCCATAGCCGTGAATTATCTTTTTCCTTCTTGCTAAGTGATTAGGAGTACAATCATTCCTTCATTTCTCATTGCTAACTAGAAAAACTAAAGAGAGCCCAATAGTCAATGCTAAGTGAGAAGTGTCCAAATTCATTTTCTCAAATACACTCTTAAAAATAATGTTCACTAATTCTCATTGTTAATGAGAATGTTGTTAATCTAAAAATTTGTAATTAAGGTTGTGATAATATCAACATGGTTATAATGATTTTCATTTACTGGCTTATTTTCCTTAAAAGGTTCTACATCAATAAGTAGATTCCTTGTGTGGAGGCAAAGCTTACCTTGCCTAGCATAAGTCATTTTAATTCTTTTGAGGAAGAAGGTTCTATGACTAGAAAGTATGAACTTGAAGTTTATTTAAATCAACCCAAATTCGATAGGATAGTAGAGTTGGAAATCTTAAACTATTTGAGAGTTCACTTATATAATTTTCCTAGGATTTTTGCATTGGCTCATGATGCTCTATGTATTCCAATTTCTATTATTGCTTTAGAAAGTGCATTTAGCAAGGAATTATTGATCAACATTAAAGTGTGTTAAAACATGAGATTTTTTAGGCATTGACATTATTGTAATCCAGGATCCTGAGCTTATAGTTTTGATGATAACAAACATTATTGGATTTAGCTTTTATTCTCCTAGTACAACTATAGCATATTTCTCCTATACACACTAACATTTCAAGTACATCATATACCATGTATTAATAAAGGATCAAAACTCAAGACTGGGTAGAATAGGTTTGATGTTTACAATAGTTTGTATTTTTTCTTATTTATTTTATCTTTCTTGAGTCAAAAATTTAATGAAAGGTGTATACTAACTTGGCAACCTTACACACACACGAGGGAGTAAAATTCAAAATTTTAGATTTTTTGAAGATCATACCGTACAATCTCGATCGTATTATATTATCAGTTCAATAGAAAAATAATTAAAATGGTAATTGAGAGATTAAATTTACTAAACTAATTGTACTGTACAAACTCAATTGTACAAGATGATCAGTTTACATTTGAGCCCCCAACCGCCAATCAAATTTAAGCAAGTATTTTGAATTTTAACTTTTGAACTAATCATACATTATGAATAAGTTCATACTGTACGATATTTGAAATAATGCCTAAATTAATCCATGTGGTTAGTCAATCAAATTAAGATTTAATTAATAAATCAAATCATACAATATGATCTTAATCATACTGGATGATTGGCAAAGATGAGTTTTTTTTATCTCAACGATACCTTGGATGAACTATGATTGGATTGAACTATTCGTATAATATGAAATTAATCATACTGGACGATCGATGGAGATGACTTCTTATCATCCTAGAGATCATCCTGGATAAACTTCAGTAAATATACTAATTTTATTATATGCACCATGATTCCTACTATACGATCAGTTTAAGATTCTTAAATTATTCAAATTGGGGTTCATAAGTAATACATAACAGATAAGAATTTTCAAACTAATTGTATTATCTAAACCGAAGATCATACTATACGAATAAAGTTGGCTGGATTGAAAAATTAGGGTTTTTAGACCCTTTTTATTTCATAGTGTAGGGCTTGTTGGTTCAATAATCTTGATGGAGTGATGCAAGAGTATTTATACCGACAATATGTAGCCTCATCTTCAACAGATTAAAGTTGGTTGTCAATAGGGCGATGAGAGGAACTACTTCCTTGGGTCAGACGACCATGCTTGCTACCTCTGGCCATTAGGACAGTTGAAGATATGAGTCTAGGAGAAGAAAAGGATATGAGGGATTGAATGACAGAAGCTTTAAAAATCCTCTCATTTTTAGATTTTTTAATAAATCATACAGTACAATTTGACATTATACAGTACAATTGGATGAATTTAAATTGTCTGGACTACTTGTTAGAAAAAGAGATCAGATCGTCCAGTACGATCATCAAATCATACAATACAATCAGGATCATACTGGATGATCTTAAGGAAAAATGGTCAACCCAAGGAATCATTTGTATGACTCTTGACCAAACTGATCGTATAATATAAGCATGTGTTAGTACAGTACGATAGTTTAATAAAGATCGTTATGATTGATTGAATTCATCCAATTGCTTATGATACGTGTATTGTACAATACGAACATGTTTTAGTACAATACAACAACAACAACATCAAGCCTTTATCCCACTACGTGGGGTTAGCTACATGAATCCTTTTTGTCCATTGTGTCCGATTAAGAGTCAAATTCTCATTTAGATCCAATAAAGAAAGGTCATTTCTAATATTTTCTAACCAAGTCTTTTTAGGCCTATCTCTACCTTTCTTAACATAGGTTAAATATAATACATCTACTCTCCTAACTAGGTCATCAAAAGGCTGCCATTTTATGCGACGAAACAATCTAAGGTGACTCTCTCTAATCTTATCTTCCACTGGAGCTACTCTAACCTTTTCACGTATATGCTCATTTCATATCTTGTCTCTAAGAGTAAAGCCACTCATCCACTTGAGCATCCTCATCTCTACAACACTTACCTTAATATTATGCTTCTCTTTTCATGGACAATGGTGTTCGTATAATACGATCACCAATAATTAATTATATCAAAATTATTAATTTAAGAGACAGGCAAGATTGTGCAAATATATGAAGATTGTACAGTACAAATTAGGTTAGAACAATATGATGTGAACATTTTTTAATAGGTTAGTGTGTGTGAAGATTTGGGAACAACTAACATCATAATAAAATAAAAACTAACAAAATTTAAAATAAAATAAACAAATAGCCAGTCACAAATTTTAGAGTTATGACTTATATATTTAAACACACATAAGAATAGTTGATTTCAAATTATTGATTTGTTCAGCTACATCCTGAATTGAGCGTGAATATCTATAACACCTAGTCTAGTGATTAAGGTGCTAAAGGTTTCATAGACAAGGGGTTTGGTGAAGATGTCTGCTAATTGATCTTTAGTTGCTACATGATGTAATTTTATATCTTCCTTAGCTACATAATCTCAAATAAAATGATGTCTAATGTCTATATGCTTAGTCTGGGAATGTTGAATTAGATTCTTAGAGATATATATGACATTCATATTGTCACACATGATAGTTAAGGTGCCTCTAGATAATCTAAGATTTAAGATTTGTTACTTTAGCCATAATACTTGAGCAACAAAATATTCTATAGCAAAGTATTTCACCTTAGTGGAAAATAGGCCTATAGAGTTTTATTTTTTACTGGACCATGAGACTAAGGATTGTCCTATGAATTGACATGCTCCATAGGTGCTTTTTTCTATTAATTATATATCCTATAAAGTTTGAGTCAGAGTATCATATGGTTTCAAAGGATGAGTTATGTCTATGATACCAGATTCCTAGATTTTGGGTTCCTAGAAGATACCTAAGAATTCTCTTAATAGCACTTATATGGGACTCCTTAGAATCAGCTTAAAACCTAGCACAAAGATAAATATTAAACATAATATCAAGTCTGATAACTTACTCCCAAACATCATTCATAATAAATTAATTTAGTTCTTCTTGCACATTTAAGATCCAAAATTCATCAGATAGGGCTTGATCTATGTTTGAGGGTTCTACCATATAAATGAAAGTAGAATTACTAACCTCCTTTCTAAGTCCATGCCTAGTTCTAACTCTTATAGATGGATTTCCTAAAATCAGCTCCTTATGATGGCAATCTCTAATCTCTAGATAAAGGTTCTTGAGGATCTACTCTATTTTTTAGGTCAATAGACTCTATTCCTAAGGTTACTGCTGCCACTTCTTCTTCTTCTGACCTAGGCTTAACAGGTCTATCAAATTTATCAAATATTACATGGGTTGTTTCCTCTACCACTAAGGTGATCCTATTAAAAACTCTATAGGCTTTACCTATAGATGAATATCCTAAGAAAGCCCCTTCATTAGATTTATGTTCTAATTGTTCTAAAGGATATTTTCATTTATTAGAATGAACACCTTACAACCAAAGTCATGAAGGCGAGAAAGATTGGGTGTCCTACCTTTATGTAATTCATAGGGTGTCTTATTGAGTTTGGATCTGATATTTACCCTATTAAGAATATAGCAAGTTACTACTTCATCCCAGTAATATTTACGGAGTGAATACTCGGCTAGCATAGCTCTAGCTGCTTCTACCAGGGTTATATTCCTTCTTTCAGCAACCATTTTCAGACATAAAGAATTTGAATATTTAATATAATTTAAATCAATCATATAAATATTATTAATTATTTTACCCCATAAAATAAGTTTACCATTTAAGTTAATCAAGCATCTAACAGATTAAAACTCAATATCAAATCCTTTGTCACACAATTGGCCAATGCTAAGTAAGTTATGTTTTAGTCCATCTACTAGAAAAATATTCTCAATGATAAAATTTTTAGAATTTCTAATCATACATGAACCTACCACTTTTCTAGTAATATTGTCTCCCAGTGTAACTTTGCCTCCTGCCTTGTCCTCCAGCTAGAAGAATTACTTCATATATCTAGCCATATATTATGAGCATCCATGTCTATGTACCACATGCTCTCACTAGGTCTTTTGTGAGAGCACCCCTATAATATCAATTAAAGGTTAGATTTGGGAACCCAAGTGAGTTTGGATTTTACCATATCCTCAAATGAATGATTTGCATGCATGCTATGTTGTAATGTAAATGATTTTGGCCTCTACACTAGATGTGTTCTACAGTGAATTGTGCACGTGTGGCTATGTGACCTAACATGCCACAAGCATAACACCTAACACTTGAGAATGGATTTACCCATCTATGTGAGGTGTTTTGCCTCTTCATGTGGATATGCAATGCATGTTATTTCCTAGGCTATGAACGTGTATGCATAAAGGCTATGTGTGTCTTATTGCATTATATCCAATCTTTTTTTAAGACATTAGTTGTACTTTCCTCAACTATCAATTCTAATAAGATGTCATGCCTACTAGTTTCTAGATCATCTGTAACTATATTTAATTTATCAAATGTATTATTTAGCTTAATATAATCAGACTTCAAGGATTCATATGCATTACTTAAGTCAACATGCTTCTTATTTAATGCATCAAACTTATCAAGTAAAGACGTGCTCTTTATCTAATGTAGAATGCTTAATCCTAAGATAATCATGCTCCTTTGCAAAGTAGAAAAACCAGAGTTCAAAGTAGCATACATGTTCTTTAACTTCCTATATGAATCATATTTTTTTTAGAAGTAAAAAAAAATCATCAAAGGATAGTTGACATACCTCATCTTGATCAGACTAATCAAGACTATCATTAGCCATGAAACACATATTGGTTATCTCCTTTTGTGCCTCCTATTCGGATGATTATAAGGTGAAGTCAGCCAAAAAAGCTTTCTATATCCTGCTCTTTCCTTTCCTAAAGTTTACCTTTTTAAAATTAGATAGTTCTCTACCGAGAGCATGTAGGGATGTCACTACATGTCCAATATATTCTCATTAGGATTCAAGCAAAAAAGCTCATAGTCATGCAATAAAATATTCAATCTAGATTATTTCACCTCACTAGAACCCTCATATGTGATGCAAAGTCTTTCCCAACTTTCTTTTCTAGTAGTACATGTGAATACTCTCATATAGTTTTTAGATTTGAGAGAAAAAAAAATCAATTTAAACATTTAACATTTAGTTGTGCATATTCTCTATCCTCATTGTTCCATTCAGTAAAGGGTATTTCAATTTTGATGACATTAACTAATCTAAACGGTGTATCATACCCTTCCTTTACCATCAACCACATACAAAAATTAATAAACTGAAGAAAAGTAGATATGTGAATTTTCTAAAAATTAAATGGTATGATGTCGAATAAAGGGGTACTGGTTATAGAATAACCCTATGAAGTATTCCTATTACCAAATTATGCAATTTGATCTTTTCTTGAAGATTTTTACATGTACAATTCAAGACTCTCTCTGATACCAATTAAAAGTATAATGGAGGGTGTTAAACCTCGTTGAACTGCTCATGGCACACCAAGAGGGGGTGAATTTGAGTCTTAAATTAAAAGTGTGTAAAAGAAAAGTAGAAAGAGCACACCAAAATTTTATAGTGGTTCGATAAATCTTGACCTATGTCCACTCCCTGGAGTCCTCCCCTCTGAGTATTTCACTAAAAACTATAGTGTCTCTCTTTTAGCCCCCATAGCTAGGCAGAGAAGCTCTTACAATCTTTTCACCAACCCAGTGCGGCATAGAACCTTGACTTATTTTTCACCCTCCTGGAGAAGGTAGAGAACCTTGACTCATTTTTCACCCTCCTTGTAAAGGAAGAGAACCTAACACTCCTTTTTACCCTCTTGGTGAAGACAGAGAACCTTGACGATCTCTATCCTTGATGTTCTTCTTCCCAGAGCCACCCAATAAACCAAACAAGACACTTGGAGGAAACAGGGTAGAAGCTTGCCCAGAGCAACCGTGTACAATCCCCTCACACTCCTCCCTCATGCACAACCTCTCCTTTCTCCTTCCAAAAGCTCTTCATGATCTTTCTCAAAGCTCTCTCTAAAAAATAAACTAGCTAAAGACTCTCAAAGAGTCTCTTAAGAAAGTATTTAAAAAAGGCTTAAAAAAACACAAAATTTTCAATTTAGCTGTCACTATTTATACGATACGTTCACGAATCGTACTGTATAATTAGTTCAAAAAATTACGTTCATTTTTTATGATGGAAAAGTCGTGAGATGAACTGTCCAATTTCTTTGTATTTATCATACAGTATGATATAAAGATGATACAATATGATTAGTTTAATTTCCTTCAATTAGTATAGGATGACCACCGAGATGATTGGAAATCATCTCTGTCGATCATCTAGTATGATTTACATCATTCTGTACATTTACTTCAAAAGTTAAGCTTTTTGTCCTATATGATTGGCACCGTACTGTATGATCAATTCAAAGAATCAAGGTTTCATCCTGTACATAATCCATGACGATCGAACTTTATTTCTATCAAACATTCAGTATGATTTATATCGTACAATATGATTTACCATATTTATTAAACCATTATTTAATCGATTAATCAGGGGATTAATTTAATTAAGTTTTCAAATATCATATAGTATGATATGGGTCATATAATATGATAGGTTAACAGAAAAGAAATTCTTGAGAAAATATAAACCAATTCTACCCAGTTTTGAGTTGATCACTTTGCACAGTGTATGGTGAACTTGAAATATTATTGCACAAAAATAAATATCCAATAATAATAACAGGAGAAAAAATCGTAGATAATCTAATAATATTTCACTATAGGAATAATTTTCATTACCCATGAACTTTTTGATGGAAATATTTTTATCGGTAGTAGCAGCGATCTAACAAGCAGTCATTCTGAAAGTAAGTTACTGGAGGGTTTTTCGATGGATAATCCGCCAAAAACTTAACGGCGAAAAATCTACAAGCAGTGCTGCTAGTTGTTTTAATGCTGATGATACCTACCTATGGAAAATATGCCAAAAATTGTTCAACAGAACTTCTAGCAGAAAACTAGCTGCCTTACTTCAACTCGACAAAATATTTTGGTACAAATGCCTTCAGAAATATCTATGGCAAATTTTTTACAGGAATTATCACTAAAAAGGCCATATTTTCCCTCTCATTGCTGTTCATCTTCTATTCATTTCATTCCTTTCATTCCTACTTTGCTCCAAGTCCCGTAAGTCACCTCTCATCGAATGTTAGCTCTGTAGCCTTCATACACCACCTTCATCATCATTATTTTTCTGCCTCGATCATTGAAACCACCGTAAGTTATTTTTCCTTCAACCCATATCTTTTTGCTTTAATCATTGATGTTCTCAAAAGACATTTATAAGAGATTGTACCATGGTGTATGCATTTGTTGATGATATTCTTCTTATTGATAAGAGTAGAGACAAAGTTGATGGTGGAATAGATGTGGATACTATTAGTAGAATTCAAGTTAATGGTTAAGGTGGAGGAATGCTCAAAGTGCTTGATGATATAAATATCATTTGTTGATGATATTCTTCTTGTAAAATATCATCTGATATTAACACATAAGCAGTGTTCTAGAAACTCATATTGTACCATGGTGTATGCATTTTGTTGATGATATTCTTCTTTTATTTTTGTTATTTATTCTTAAGTTTTGTTTGTATAATATTTTGAACTTGTTAGAATGGTTTGTGAGGATTGAATATCAATAGCTTAGGATAAGATTATAAGGCTTAAAATTTATTGGTAAATTTTTTAGTTAGTGAAATCTTAAAAGCTTTAAAAATCTTACCAAGGGGTTTGCTAGGTGATGGGTATAGGGAAAAGCACTGGAAGATTCTTGTGTATTTGACTTATTAACTTAACCCTCTCTTCCCTTTAAGGTTTAAGCCATATACACCTATCATTTGGTATCATTGTAAGGTTCATTCATAATTTGTGGTTAAAGGGAGATCCATCTCTTTTTTATACCACAACATATCTTCATATTATGTGTAGGCTAAATTCTTCATATTATGAATATAACAAATCAAAGAAGTTGGAAGTATAATCGATTGGCATAAGGGCAAAATATATTAACAAATAAGTTCATTAATTGGGTAAATTTTTTCATCCATACAGTCTGTCAACTTCCTAGCTTCATCTTAGATGGAAAGTTTCAATGCCCATATTCTAAACATAAAAATTAAGTGCACCTCACACTAGATGACATAATTATTGATTTATATTGCAGAGGTTTCATGCCATAAAATTAGTATTGGACTTCTCGTGGTGAGTATTATACACACTTTGATTCTTGATGTGGTCCGTCTACAAGATCTAATATCTTTGAGGAAGAAAATATCCAACCTCTTTAGGACTTAGTTTATTATGCAAGTGGGCCACAATCTGAATAATATATAGAAGAGTCACCAAATAAGGAGGCACATAATCTTTTTGAATTATTGTATGTTGCCCAATAACCAATTTGGAAGGGGTACACCACTCACTCATAGTTATCTGTTGTTGTGAAGTTGTTAAGCATCAAGATAAAATATAATGTCCCCCATAAATATTTTAATCAATTCATTGGACTGCTTAAGGAAACCAACCTGGCAAATAACATAATTCCTATATATTTACATCAAACTAAGAAGATAGTTTCTAAACTTAGTTTGATATATACAAAAATATATTGTTGTATTAATAAATGCATGTTATACTATAAAGATGATTTATCAGAGATTGTATGTTGTCATTATAATGCACCAAGATTTAAACCAAAGTCTATAATGAAAAGTAAGCTGAAGGATATACCAGTCAGTAGGATGTTTTACTTACCCATAATTCCTATACTACAATAGTTATATATATCCATGAGATCTACTACACATATGAGATGTCATAATGAATACATCTCACAAGAAGGTGTTATTACACATTTGTAGTAGTAGAGACCTCAAAAAACTTTGATCATACACATCCTATATTTGCCACAGAATACATAAATGCAAGATTAGGTTTATGCACAAATAGTTTTATACCATTTAGCCAGTCTGCTTCACCTTACTCATGCTGGACTGTGATACTCACCCCTTACAATCTTCCTCCTGAGTTGTATATGACTACACCTTACATATTTCTAACACTAATCATTCCATGGACACATAATCCAAAAGTAACAATCGATGTATTCTTGCAACCTTTAATTGATGATTTAAATTTATTATGGGGAGGAGTAAGTACAAATGATATCAACCCAAATAAAACTTCATAATAAGGACAACATTAATTTGGATAATTGGTGACTTTCGTGCATATGGTATACTTCCAGGTTGAAACACTTTCGATAAGTTAGATTGTCTATATTATATGGAATTTACAAAGTCATTTACTGTAAAGCATGTGGAGAAGAACATTTGGTTCGACGGTCACCGCATGTTCTTACCTATAAGTCATCCTTTTTGGTAGAATAAGGATGTCTTTACTAAAAATAAAATGGTGATGTTGCAGTCTCCTCCGAGATTACCAGTGAGGAAATATTTGAAAGAGTAAGATTTATGCTCATGATAGTTGATTCTTTAATAATAGTTGATTATAAATTTACAGGGTATGGTGTCAACCACAATTGGATAAGAAAAGTATTTTTTTGTCCTTGCCATACTAAAGATCAAACTTGATCAAACATAACTTAGATGTGATGCATCAAGCAAAAAATATTTTTGATAATATATTTAATATAGTCATGGACATTGATATAATTCCAAAGATAATATAAAAGAAATAATGGACTTAAAGGAGATTTGAAGGAGAAAATTTTTAGAGTTGAATGATGGCAAAAATGAAAAACTTCTCAAACCAAAAGCTCCATTCACCTTGACTTTAGAGCAGAGTTGAGTAGTTTGTGAATGGGTGCAGAATCAACAAGTATAGAATGGCTATTCTTCCAATCTTAGTAGATGTGTTGACATTAGATCTATGAGATTAATTGGATTGAAAAGTCATGACTGTCATATCTTCATGCAATATTTACTACCAATTACCTTCAATTTTTTACTAGATCTAATTTTAAATCCCTTGATCAAGCTAAGTACCTTCTTTAAGGATTTATATTCTTCAAAATTGAATGCAGAGAACTTGATTAATATGGAGTAAAATATTCCTATTATCCTATGTAAATTTGAGAAGATATTTTCTCTTATATTTTTTGACTTTATGGAGCATCAACAAGATCATTTACCATATGAGGCTACAGTTGATGGGTCTATTCAGTATTAATGGATGTATCTATTGAGAATTGTGCAAATTTGGAGATTGTTGAGAATTGTACAAATCTGTTTATTCAAGTGAGTTTTTGATATGAGTTGTTTTGATGATTACAAAAGCTTATTATTTGTTTATTATTTCTCCTAACAAATATTAGAATTTAAGTTTTGTGTGTACTAACATATCTTTCAGGAAATTCACACTCTCCAGACTGCTGAAGACTTCAAATTAATTTGTTAGAGTTTATTATAAGTGAAGTCTGTAACTTTTACTTTTCTTGAGTTTGAGAGAGTGTGATTGTGAGTTGGATAACTGTGCACACACACACACTGGGGGAGTGAGATAAAACTTAATTTTTTAAAATAATTATACTATACGATGTGTGATCGTACGGGACAATTTGTGTTATTTCTCCTCTAATACGAACCTACCTGATTAAAATTTTTTTCTAAGTATAACTCGTACAGTACGAATTATTTTCGTACATCATTTTTTAGAGTATGAAATGGGGCTTCCATGGTTCGTACAAGGCATCATACGGGATGAACCGTTCATTTTTAAACTATTCATACAGTATGAAATAGTTTCGTACATTATTTTTTAGAGTATGAAATAAGGGTTCCATGGTTCGTATGAGGTATCGTACGAGATGAATCGTTATTTTTGAATTGTTTGTACAGTACGAAGAACTTTCATATATCATTTTCCAGAGTACGAAATGGGGCTTTCATGGTTCTTACAAGGCATCATATGAGATGAACTGTTCATTTTTGAATTATTCGTACAGTATGAAATAGTTTCGTATATCATTTTCCAAAGTACGAAATAAGGGTTCCATGGTTCATATGAGGTATCGTACGGGATGAACCATTATTTTTGAATTATTCGTACAGTATAAAGAACTTTCATATATCATTTTCTAGAGTACGAAATAGGTCTTTCATGGTTCTTACAAGGCATCGTACTGGACGAACCGTTCATTTTCTAACTGTTCATACAGTACAAAATGGATTTGTATATCATTTTCCAGAGTATGAAATGGGGCTTATATGGTTCGTACGGGATATCGTACGGGATGAACTTTTTCATTTTTTGAACTGTTCGTACGGGCTGATAGTCGATCGTACGGTACGATCTGACTTCGTAAAAATTGAAATTTTTAGTTTTTGGATGATTTTTCTTATCTTTTTAATATAAGGTTCCAAATAACTGACTGTTAATTGAATCTTCTATGAATTTCTTCTTGAGAGTGGAAGGGAGAGTGAATATGGAGAGTGTTTGGGAGTAAGTGTGGTGAGATCTTTGCAAAGAAAATTGTGAGGGGATTCACAAGGTTATCTAAGTGTAAGGATCTCATTATTTGGAGTTTAAATTTCTTCCCTATCTCTTAGAAGACTCTTGAGAGAAGATCTTTGAAGAAGGTCGGGTTCTCTACCATCACCAGGAGGGTGAAAAAGGACGCTTGGTTCTCTGCCATCAACTGGAGGGTAAAAAAGGATGCTTGGTTCTCTACCTACACCAAGAGGGTGTGAAAGGATGAGTGGGTTCTCTGCCTTCACCAAGAGGGTGAAAAAGGATGACGGTTCTTTGTCGCATCAAGTTTTTGTGGAAGAAGGTTTTTGTAAGGGCTTCTCCACCTTACTGTGTGGGTAAAAGGAGAGTCACTTTGATTTAGTGCAATACCTAGAGAAGGAGTCTCTAGGGAGTGGATGTAGGTCGTGCTTTGACCAAACCACTATAAAATCTAATATTCTCTGTTCTTGTTTTATTTTCTACATTTTCTTACTGCGTTGCATTTGTTTTTCTGTGGTTGAAAAAGTATGAAATTCATATCTAATCGCACTACACGAACACTTTTCATACTGTATGTTATATATTCAAGTTTTGTATAAAGGTTTTCAAAACTACCAAGAGATTTCAAAAGTACCAATTCACCCTCCTCTTTGTTAGCCTAGGGACATAATTAATAGGTTTAAGAATCTATTCATACTTTTAAGTGGTATCAAAGCCTATTTTTAAAATTACTATTTAAATTACTTTTTGAAATTTGATTATGGCTAATGTTAGAAATTGAAATACACCTGAGGGTTATTCGATCACTAGACCTCTACTATTTGATAACATCCTATTTGATTTTTAGAAAACTCGCATGTCCATTTTTCTGCAATCACTTGACTATCACATGTAGATTTTAGTACAGGAAGGATAGCCTGAACCTACTAGAATTTTAGAAGGAATAAGAGTTCAAACACCTTTTGCTAAATGGACTGTAGAAGAACGTGAGTTAGCTCAATTGAATGCTAAGTATTTGAATAGTTTCTTTTATGCATTGAAATTGGAAGACTACATGCGTGTTTCTACTTGTAAATCTGGAAAAGACATTTGGGATAAGCTTTGCATCACATATGAAGGAACCAATTAAGTAAAACAATCTAGATTAAATATTCTACTGCATGATCATGAACTGTTTTGCATGAAATCAAATGAATCAATCTCAGACATGAATACTCATTTTATGTAGATTGTAACTTCATTGCATGCTTTAGGTAGGGAACTAGCTAATTCTGAAAAAGTTAATAAGATATTACATTTTTTGCTTACTTCCTACGATGCATAGATTACTGCTATAACAGAGTCTTAAAGACTTAAATATTTACTCTATTGACAATCTGCTCGGTTTACTGATTGCTTACGAGTAAGGAGTGACTCAAAGACAGATTGATACAGGTGATAGAAAGAAAGAAAAGAATATTGCACTGAAAGTGGATGACTCGAAGAGTGATCAATCCCAACCTAAGGATGAAGAGGATATTGCCTTAATGATAAGGCAGTTTAAAAGTTTCTTAAAGAGGAAGTAGAGGAGACGCCAGTAGTGGAACAAAGGTAAGTTTCATAAAAATGTTAAGGCTTCTAATGATGTTATTTGTTATGAGTGCAGGAAGCTAGGACACATAAAGACTGATTGCCCCAATCTCAAGGCCAATCCTAGCAAGGAGAAAGCCAAGGAGAAACTAAAGGATAGAATGGATAAAAAGAGACTTCAACGAGCATTTTGGGTAGACTCAACTTCAAATTCTTCAGAAATAGCACCTGAAGAGGAAGTCATGAATTTGTGCTTGATGGCTGGCAATCTTGATCATTCGGATCAAGAGGAGGTATGTGACTTAAGTAATGATGAATTATTTGAAGTTTTTGAATGCATTCATTATGCATATAGGAAACTAAAGAAATTACATGCGAAATTGAATTTGGATTACTTAGAATTGCAAAATGAGTATGAAATCCTTAATAGCAACCACATGACACTGTTGGATGAATTTGATGATTTAAATAAATAGCATGAACTTTTAAAATCATCACATACTGAACCTGAAAATGGTTTCAAAACTTTCATGGATGAATCAGATAGTAGAGAGAATAATTTGAAGATTGATAATTCGATTCTAGTGAGTGCTAATTCATATCTTGAAGTTAAGTTGAAAGCACTTGAAGAAAATAGGAAACCACCTAAACTTGAAGATTTTCACAAATCTTACCACAAGTTCACTAGTTCAACATTTAAGAGAAGCTTTTTTAGGGCATATAGATTGATAAATCATTTTCTTGAAATAAAATGTTTCTCTTGTGGTATGATTGGACATATTTCTCATACTTATACTATTCATCATAGAACACATCTAGTGTGGAGACCTAAGGTGCATAAAATACAGCATATTAAACATGCTTCTGTTTTAAAATTATCAAGAGGTGAACCCAAACTTGTTTGTGTTCCCAAGTCTAACATTTGATAATTTTATAGGAACACTCTCACACAAGACCTCATGAGAGTATTTGGTACCTGGATAGCGATTGCTCAAAGCATATAACTGGAGATGCTAATCAATTCATATCGCTGGAAGCCAGAAATGGAGGCAAGGTTATACTTGGAGATAATACTTCCAAGAGAGTGGTAGATATAGGTATGATTAGAGATTCTAAAAGTTTTGTGATTGAAAATGTTCTATTAGTAGAAGGTTTAGAACATAATCTATGTAGCATAAGTCAGTTGTGTGATAAAGGTTATCATATAAAATTTTTGCCTACTAGCTGTGTTATTAGTCAAAATGAAACTGTTGTCTTGAATGGTAAAAGAGTAAATAATGTATACATGCTAGGTTTGAATTCTGTGAAATCTTCTACTATTTTTTGTTTGAAAACTATATATGATTAATCATGGTTATGGCATAGAAGGCTTTGTCATGCTAGCATGAGAAATCTTAGAAAAATCACCCAAAAAAGAGTTAGTTAGAGAAGTACCCAAATTAGACTTTACAAAAGATCACTTATGTGTGATGCATGTCAACTAGGAAAATAAGTCAAATCCTCTTTCAATTCAATCAAGAAAATTAGAACTAGCAAGCCCTTAGAAATTCTTTACATGGACTCTTTGAACCTGTTAGTACCTTAAGTCTAGGGGGAAAAAGATTTGGGTATGTACTTATGGATGATTATTCTAGATTCACTTGGATTAGATTTTTGAATCATAAGAGTGAATCATTTGAGGAGTTTAGACATTTTGCCACTTGGATTAAGAGAAAACTAGGTTGTGAAATTGTAACTATCCAAAGTGATCATGGGGGAGAATTTGAAAATAAATTATTTGATGATTTTTGCAAATTTCAGGGGATGGATCATAACTTCTCAACTTCTAGGACACCTCAATAGAATGGAGTAGTTGAGAGAAAGAATGGAACATTAATTGAAATTGCTAGAGCCATGTTGGTAGAATATTCACTCTTAAAATATTTTTGGGCTGAAGCAGTTACTACAGCTTGCTATATATTAAATAAGATATACATTAGATCAAAATTAAATAAGACACCCTATGAACCTCTTAAAGGTATAATTCCTAGCCTCTTACATCTACATGTTTTTGGATGTAAAGTGTTCATACATAATAATGGTAAAACTCTTTTAGGAAAATTTGATCCTAAATCTGATAAAGGAATTTTTCTAGGTTATTCAAGTGTTGGAAAATCCTATAGAGTTTTTAATAAAATAATATTGATAGTTGAAGAGACCACTCATATTTTTTTTGATGAATCGGATAATTATGGAGGGTCTAGCTTGGATGAAGAAAAAGTTGAGGATATAACCCAAAAACTTGAAAATGAGAAAGTTGAAGAAAGGGTTGAAAATGAGGAAGAAAACCAAATGCCTAAGGAATGGAAATTTGTTAAAAGTCATCGTAAAGAGTTGATTTTAGGTGACCCAAGTGAAGGAGTTAGGACTAGGCATGGTTTGAGGAAAGAAGTCAATCACTCTACTTTTATTTCAATGATTGAACCCACTAGTATAAATCAAGCACTTTCGAATGAGTTTTGGATTCTAGCTATACATGATGAGTTGAATCAATTTTCTAGAAATGATGTTTGGGAATTGGTAGAAAGACCAAAAGATCAAAGTGTTGTTGGAAAAAAGTGGGTATTTAAAAACAAGATGAATGATTCTGGAGTGATTATTAGAAATAAAGTAAGGTTAATGACTAAGGGGTATAATCAAATTGAGAGAATTGATTTTAAGGAGACTTTTGCCCCAGTAGCCAGACTTGAGGTAGTTAGAGTGCTTTTAGCCTATGCCTGTTTTAAACGTTTTAAGTTGTATCAAATGGATGTAAAGAGTGCCTTTCTAAATGGGATGATTAAAGAGAATGTTTATGTTGAGCAACCTCCAGATTTTTAAAATGCACAATTTCCTAATCATGTTTTCAAATTGAAAAAGGCATTGTATGGACTTAAACAGGCACCTAGCGATTGGTATGAAAGGCTAAACACTAACCTACTTGTACATTCATTTGTAAAAGGGAGTGTGGACACCACTCTCTTTATAAAAAGAGTAGGAGATGATATACTCATTATTCAAATTTATATGGATGATATCGTGTTTGGATCTACTGATAGAAAACTTTGTGATGAATTTTAAAAAATAATGAGTAATAAACTTGAGATGAGCTTAATTGGAGACTTGAGTTACTTTTTGGGGTTTAGCATTAAGCAGGATGAGGATGGAATATTTCTATGTCAGTCAAAATATGTTAAGGACATTTTTAAGAAGTATGAAATGGATGAGGCTAAACTAGTAAATACACGTATGAGTTCTTCAGTGCAGTTAGATAAGGATCTTAAAGGAAAATCAATTGATCAAAGGAAGTTTAGAGGGATGATTGGATCTTTTCTTTACTTGACATCTAGCAGACTTGATATCATGTTTAGCATTTGTTTGTGTGCTAGATTTCAAGCAGATCCTAAAGAATCACATCTGACTGCAGTTAAGAGAATTATGAGATATCTTTTGAGGACTCAAAACCTAGGAATTTGGTATCCTAAGAATAGCACTACATTTGAATTTATTGGATACTCTGATTCAGATTTTATTGTTTGTAGGATTGATAGGAAAAGCACTTCTGGAATGTGCCAATCTATAGGAAACTCCTTAGTTTCTTGGTCTAGTAAAAAATAGAACTCAGTAGCCCTTTCAATTGCAGAAGCTGAATATATTGCCTTAGGATGTTGTGTTGTAAAGTGCCTTGATTAAAATAATAGCTAATTGACTTGGGATTTTCTTTTGGAACAATTCTAATCCTTTGTGATAACACTAGTGCCATATACATTTCAAAGAATCCTATTCAACATTCTAGAACCAAGCATATTGATATAAGGCATCATTTTATTAAAGATTATGTAGTAAAAGAGGAAATTGAATTACATCATGTTGCTGCTAAGGATCAACTTGTAGATATTTTCACAAAATCACTAGCTTTTGACTCATTTAGTATTTTGAGGACAAGGCTAGGTGTGATTGACCTTAATGCATAATTGAAATTTCTACAAATATTATTTTGTGTGTTATTGCATGTTTGTTTATGTCAAGATTGTGCAGTATAAGTTGTAGGTTTTTATTTTGGTTATGTTTGTGTCACATTGTCATTTTATTATTTGTATTTTATAATAGAAAATGAAAAATATTTCACTTTGAAAGGTTTTTTGAGTTTTCCATGAAGTGTTGTTTTTATTCAATTCGTATTGTACGAATTTTTTATTTCATACGATACGAATTCTATAGTATGTGAGGAGAATCTGTAGAAATTGAGGAGATGAAACAGTGTTTTTCATAGTCGCTTCGTACTATACGATGATATCATCATACTATACGATATGTACAGGTTCGTCTGTACGCATGAGAACGGGTTTACGGTTATGTCATTTATTTTTGATAATCATACATACGAACACATCGTTCATTTGTACGATCCATGTTGTCGATTTGGATAAGGATGAACCTAACCGTCACAAAATGATCTTTAAATCTTCTGATTATCCCAGACGAACACCTATTCATCTTTACGATCGACCTATCATTTTCTCATGCGGATGACCCCAGCCGTCTTTGGATAACCATTCATTTCCTGATCATCCCGGACGAACACCTGTTCGTCTGTACGATCATGTAGTCAAAAAGTCTGGATGAAAGGATGCCTCGGGAAGGGTAGTTTACAAAACATCATTTCATTTCTGTCTGCTTGCGTTCATAGGTATGAATTCTACTTCGTACAATATGATTTTAAAATTATAGGTACGAACCTGCATTCATACGGTATAATTTGCCATTTTTCTTTAAATTCAAAGGGTTTGGATGTCATTGTCTTCACATCTTTTTCAAACTAAAATCCTTCTCATCTTAATGGCTAGCAGCAGCAAACGAGAATGAAGTTCTAGGGGATCCTCCTCAAGAGATGAGAGAGATGATGATTTTCTATCTAAGGAAAATGTACAGGCATATGATAGGTATTGTCTTGCAAAAATTACTGCTTCTAGAACACTCATTCAAAGGGATTTGGGTTTTCAAGTCATGCCTCTTTTCGCCTCAACCCAATTATCCTTCATCCTAACCTTAGCCCATGCCTACCATAAGGATACTCTTCGAATGTTTTTGGCCAACATGACTTTTAATGAGAATCATACTAGATTATCTTCCTATGTCTTTAGAAAGAGAGTTCAAATCACTAAAGAAGACTTAGGAAATTTTCTTCATCTTAGAACCTAAGGGGTAAGGGCACACACAATGACTTCTCGATCTAATTTTGACTGGAGTGAAGTGAATCAAGTTCTTAGAGGTGTTCATCAAATCAGTCATTTAGCTCGTGTGTATACCTTGAATCAAAATGCAAGGATCATTCAGCATGTGTTTAAGGACATCAATCATTCTTAAAGCTGGTGATCGTATAAATATGACCCCTCATTTGTCTGTTGTCACCTACTTGATTATGACTGAAAAGCCTTTTGATGAAGCCCAACTCATTATGGACTACCTGTACAGCCTCTCTGATATTAGGCAACCTAATAAGAAAAGGAAGAAAAATGTGGCTTTAGGACACTTGGTTATTTATATTTTGGAGAAGAAGTACAATCTAATAAATCCTGAACCTCCCACTGAATTTCCTATTTTCTTCCCCAATGCCTCTTTTAGAGCCCTATTCCATCAAGATCAAAGTTCAGGGGGAGATGATTCAGAAGGAGAACGTGCACCGGCACCTGGACCCGACCAAAACTTCAATCAGGATATGGTCCAGCATTTTGATCAGCTTGATCAAAGGTTTAATAATGTTGAGGCACATTTAAAGCAGTAGGATGACAGATATAATGAAGATAGAGGTTGGATTCGTGATCAGTTTGAATCAGTGAACACCAATATTACCATAATCAATAGCTATTTTGCTATGTTCGCTGCTCCACCACCACCTCCAGATGAGGGTCCTTCAAATTTCTAGTTATGTTTCTGCTATTCTTGATGGGTATTTATGTTTGTTTGTTTGTTTTCGTTGTGTCGATGTTGTTTCTCTAGGACTAGATGATTGGTGACTTTGTCTTTGGTATCTGGATGTACTTGTGATGCGATATGATTGTACTTGTAGTAGTGGTTGTTATGTTCAGTTCTTTGGATGGTGATATTGCATGTATTCTTTTTAATGATGAATAAAATGAAGGAACCATGTTTGAATGCATATTATAGTGTGATTTTTTTAAGTTTATTGATGTTATAAAAGGTTAGTTGAATATATTTTACAATAGTAATCGCTATGCATATTTTAATCTCTCAAGATTTTATAGATTACTTTTTAACTGGGTATAGATTAGAAGATCTTTCTATTACTCTTATTTAGACATGCTTTACTTAGCTTAAATTGTTGCATCTTTGATGTCTTAATATTTATCTACTTTTTTTCTATCTCGAAGTGTTCATTATTGTATTTGTGTCAAGAGTTTGTAATTTTTGAAAGAAAATTCTTTAAGAAGGCATACAATAAGCCTAAAATTGAAATGATGCACAAAATGTGCCACAAATACAAAATATGCGCAATGTTCGCCAAATTATAAAGAGGCACAAAATCATCCCAAAACTGACAAAATGCACAAAATGTGCCACTCAAATTGAAAAGATGCACAACGTCACCAATCATTATTTTCCTTATCAAATTCTCAAATACACAAATCAATGATCATCACTATTGAATTAGAAAATGGTTAATTTTATTTCATCATCTCTACAACAGTTGTGGCTACTTAATATGCCCATTACATTATTAACATAGATCAACTTTTCTTATCATTGTTATTCTGTGATTTAAACTTTTGAGTTTTTATCTTTTGCATCCGATTTCAATATTGTAATTATACATCATTTAACATTATCTTATTCATCAACTACTTTAATAGTTTCCTTTTTATTGCTGTTAAAAGGGGGAGTTTATTTGTATTGTTTGATTATGTTTAGCATTGGTATTTCATTTGTATTGTTTGATTATGTTTAGCATTGATATTTCATTTGTATAGTTTGATTATGTTTAGCATTGGCATTGGTATTTAATTTTTATAGTTTAATTATGTTTAGCATTGGTATTGGGATTGATCTTGTTTTTGTTTGATGTATGTTTCATGTTGCATGTTGTGTGTAGTTTTTGTGTTTGTCTGTATTTTTCTAAGGATTAGTACCCCTTGTTTAAAATAAATCATTTATTTAGGGGGAGCTTACATTTAGGGGGAGCTTAGAAGAAAAATTGTGTTTACTTATTAACTTAAATAATAATTATTTTGCCATCATCAAAAAGGGAGAGATTATTGAGAATTGTGCAAATTTGGAGATTGTTGAGAATTGTGCAAATATGTTTTTTCAAGTGAGTTTTTGATATAAGTTGTTTTGATGATTATAAAAGCTTATTGTTTGTTTATTATTTCTCCTAATAAATATTAGAATTTCTATTTTGTGTGTACTAAAATATCTTTCAGGAAATTCACACTCCAGACTGCTGAAGACTTCAAGTTAATTTGTTAGAGTTTATTGTAAGTGAAGTATGTAATTTTTACTTTTCATGAGTCTGAGAGAGTGTGATTGTAAGTTGGATAACTGTGCACACACACACTGAGGGAGTGAGATAAAACTTAATTTTTTAAACTAATCATATTGTATGATGTGTGATTGTACGGAATGATTTGTGTTATTTCTCCTCTAGTACCAACCTGCCTGATTAAATTTTTTTTTCTAAGTATAACTCGTACAGTATGAATTATTTTTGTATATCATTTTCCAGAGTACAAAATGGGGCATCCATGGTTCATACAAGGCATCATACAGAATGAACTGTTCATTTTTGAACTGTTCGTATAATACAGAATAGTTTCACATATCATTTCCAGAGTACGAAATGAGGGTTCCATGGTTCATACGAGGTATCGTATGGGATGAACCGTTCATTTTTGAACTGTTCGTACAATATGAAGAACTTTCACATATCATTTTCCAGAGTATGAAATGGGTCTTTCATGGTTCGTATAAGGCATCGTACGGGATGAACCGTTCATTTTTGAACTGTTTGTACAGTACAAAATAGTTTCCTATATCATTTTCTAGAGTACGAAATGGGGCTTATATGGTTCATACAAGACGAACTCTTTCATTTTTTGAACTGTTCGTATGGTATGATTGTCGATCGTATGGTACGATCTGACTTCACAAAAATTGAATTTTTTAGTTTTTGGACGGTTTTTCTTGCCTTTTTAATATAAGGTTCCAAGTAACTGACTGTTAATTGAATCTTCTACGAATTTCTTCTTGAGAGTGGAAGGGAGAGTGAATAGGGAGAGTGTTTGGGAGTGAGTGTGGTGAGATCTTTGAAAAGGAAATTATGAGGGGATTCACAAGGTTATCCAAGTGTTAGGATCTCATTGTTTGGACTTTAAATTTCTTCCCTATCTCTTAGAAGACTCTTGAGTGAAGATCTTTGAAGAAGGTTTGGTTCTCTGCCATCACCAGGAGAGTGAAAAAGGATGCTTGGTTTTCTACCGTCACCAGGAGGGTGAAAAAGGATATTTGGTTCTCTGCCTATACCAGGAAGGTGTGAAAGGATGAGTGGGTTCTCTGCCTTCACCAGGAGGGTGACAAAGGATGATGGTTCTCTACCGCACTGGGTTTTAGTGTAAGAGAGGTTTTTGTAAGGGCTTCTCCACCTTGCTGTGCGGCAAAAGGAGAGTCACTTTGGTTTATTGCAATACCTAGAGGAGTCTCTAGGGAGTGGATGTAGGTCGTGCTTTGACCGAACCACTATAAAATTTGGTGTTCTCTGTTCTTATTTTATTTTTTGCTTTTTCTTTCTGCGTTGCACTTTTTTTTTCTATGTTTGAAAAAGTACGAAATTCACATATGATCGTACTGCATGAACACTTTTCGTACTGTACGATATATATTCAAGTTTTGTATAAAGGTTTTCAAAACTACCAAGAGATTTCAAAAGTACCAATTCACCCCCCCTCTTGGTTAGCCTAGGGACATAATCAATAGGTTTAATAACATATTCGCACTTTCAGTATCCTTTTGAGAGGTATTTAAATAAAATTAACAATATCTTTAAGAATAAAACACATCCTGAAGGATCAATTTTGAAGCATATCTAATGAACGAGACAACCCAATTTTTCTTGTATTAGTTGACCCAACGTCACAATCAATATTGAGTATTATACCTCAAAATTTAGATGTTCTAGATTCATATAATTCTTTAGCTATATCTCTATTCAAAGAATATGCTAAGCTCGTAGGAGCTAGCATCATATGCTATTTGAGTGACAAGGAGATGAGAGCTGCCACATTATACACCTTACTTAATTGTGATGAAGTTAAGCCATATCTCGAGTAAGTATGACCAGTTAACTTTTCATACATTTGTAACTCAATAAATCATAACTATATAAAATTTATAGGTGTTTCATTAATGGATTAATCACATCAATATAAGAAGTTCAAAAGATACTTGAAAAAGAATTTTCAAATTAGTTCAAAAATACAGTATGTACTCTGACTACTCTTCCACACTTCTCTTAGTGAGTTAACACAGTAAACATGCTAATAACATGCCTATATTTGATCAATCAATTAGGTTCATACTCAAGGCGATGATTTACAGTATAAAATATTATGGGATCTTGCTTGGGCACCAAATAGATTAATAAAATATTGGTCAATTTTTTTGGTCAATGGCTATAAATTCCTAATCAAATCTTGGTGTGAAGGTAGGAAGACAGAAAATTCTAGAGTTTGTGTAAGAGGGAACACCTATACGAGTGATGAATATAAGTATTATGGGGTCTTACAAAAAGTATTACAACTTAATATCCAGGTGACAGGAAATAATGTGTATCTTTTCAGTTATGATTGGTTTGATCCAATGTAGAATTGAGGTACAAGAGTATATCGACTTTATATTATAACAAAAGTAAAGTAGGGTAGGAGATATGCAAATTTTGACCTATTTATCTTTGCTAGCCAAGTAAGCCAAGTCTATTTTACTAATTATCCAGGTAGATTATGAGGCAAATAGGATAGGATCGTAGTTATCAAGACCAAACCCAGAGGAGTCATTAAGAAAAATGCATTAATATCACCAACACATCAAGAAGAGCTTAGGTCAAACTTAAAAGATCTTGCTAACGATGTGGACGATCAAATTGTAACTAATGAGAGTGAGTTACAGTTACAAGAAGTAGATTTAAATATAGAGGAATGTAATAAGGAATATAATAGTGGTGAAGATGTGTCATCATATGAAAGTGAATGAACAAATAATTAGTAAATAAAAGGTAAATGTATTTAATGATTTTTCACAATCAATTATGAATCAATAATTTATATTAACTATATGATTTATTTTAAAAATCATAGCAATAGTTCCTTCAGTTATTTTATTATTGCTTTACTTTATTTTAATTTATAATTTATAATTTATATTAAATATTTTTAATTATTTATGTTGCTAATATTTCTTCAATATTTTTTGTAGATAAATTTTGATGATGAGCCTCACTAGGGATTAATCAAGAACATTTTTTATAGCCACAAGAAGGTGACTAGTGGCTCAGCCATTAGGCCTGTAAGTACTTAGGGAAGCTCCTCTTCTCAGCCCTCTACTTAGAGTCAGCCTAGCCCGCCTTTACCTACTCCTCTGACCATTAGTCCGTAGTTTTACTCACCAGAGCCACACTTTTGTTTGATAGACATAATACACAGTACTACCTTCTACCCTTACTACCCCCTACCTTATAATGGAGGCCCTCCAACTTACCCATATCTACCATATGTCCATCATTCTATCCACCACCACCCCCTTAACCCTATATAGGTGGACCATCCACCCTAGTTGCAGTCGAGTAGACATCAGAGGGGTACATATTGATTGCACCTAAGGATGACACATACGTACTTACTATATTCTTAACATGCTACTAAATTTTGATAAATATTTTTTCACCTAACACATTTTGTGCAGGTTTTATCCATCAAAGAGGCCGACACATAAAAAATGGCACATCATATGGAGTAGGTATGATTCCCCTTATATTTCTTAGAAGAAAATCCTAAAAGAAGTGCATAGCATATGGTTTAGAGAGTTTGAGGTTAGTTATTTTAAAATAATATTTTATATTATATCTTTTTTAATTTTGCTAACAAAAATATTCTATATTATATATTTTATATGTAGAAAGTTTTTATTAGTTGCCCGACCACAATGATAAAATTAGAAAGAATTTTGAGATGCTTAGGTCGACTCGTATGTGAGACATATTTACAAACATTAGGAAGTTAGGTGAGCAACCCCTCTGGATTGTTGAGAGTGTATGGGCTGAGCTGACCAGTGCTTGTGATAGTCAAATTATACTAGGAGGAGGGACCAGAATAGACATAATCGAGCTTCTGATGTTAGGGGCATAGGTAGTTCTCTCCATACTGGGTAGTTGCACATACTGAGCACACACGATGCTTACTAAAAAATTTTAAAAGATTTTAATAATTTACTTAGTTATGAATACTAATGTAAGTGTATTACAGAGAGAGGTATTGGTTAAAGAGTCGACCACTATTGAGTTACATAGTCATACCCACAAGTGGTAGGAGGACCAGGAATAGGTTGATAAGCGAGCAAGGAAAGCCCACATGAATATATGAGTTTTAAATTTTAAGTTTCATGTGTAAATTGATTAATCTTATGTTAACTTTTATAAGAAGAGTATATACGGCTTCGAGAGAGCCAGGCTGGAGCAGGTGAGGGATCTTCTGGGGATAAGTAGATTATTCTGACTACTGCACTTAGTCACATGTGGTAGGTGGAATGTAGAAAGGTTAGGTTTATTGTTTAGGCTCGAAAGCCTATGCATACGAGGGGAAGACATGTAGTGGCACCAGCTTCTCAGTAAGTAGCCAGCAGTCATTGTATAGCCAGTAGGTAGCTAATCTTATAGTAGAGCTAGATAAAGTGAAAAAATCACAAGCTTATATACAGATGTAGTAAAGTCATTTATTGGATGAGTTGTAGAAATTGAGGGAACAATTCAGTGGAAAGCTGGTAGAATTAACAGAGGAGGAGATGATGAGACAGATTCTGATTAGATTTTTATTATTACTGGACATTTTATTTCTATGTTGGACATTTCATTTTTATTATTATATATTATATTATCTATTTTTTATTATGTAATGAACTTTATGTTTCTTTTTAAACTATTTTATTATTATTCAATAATATTTTGTGATTAAATTTGTTATTAAATGCATTAGTATTTATGTTTAATCTTTGAATGTTAGAATGTGAATATTATATGTGTATATAGTGAATACAGGATTATTGTGTTATAAAAAATATCTGAGGAGTACTTTTTTGTTTCTAGTATAGGTTTATGACGGATTACTCGCAGAATATCAATCGAAAATGTAGATATGACGAAATGGTATTATATTTTTGGTGAAAAAAATTCTATCTAAAGTATTAGTGGATAAACTGCTGAAAATGTCTACTGGTTAGTTCTAGAGAAACTTCGATGTTCGTTTTATTGTCGAATAAATTTTTGCCAGAAATTTGCTGGAAATGCAAATTTTCTTGTTGAATTACTCATTTTTCAGTAGATTTAGTCCACCGATAATAAGAGTTTTTCCTATAATATTTGTTATCATCAAAATCATGAGGCGAGGTCCAGATTTGCAACAAATGTTTTACTACATGAATTTGAACTCTTTCACATGACTATTATTCACATGTATACTAGGTTTATTAAAATAGTTACATCTCTACATGCTCCAGGAAGAAAAATGTCTAACTCTAAAAAGGTCAATAAAATTTTGTGGTGCCTACCTAAAAGTTTTGATGCAAAAGTAAATCCATCTATGAATCTAAAGACTTAAATATATATTCTATTGATAATCTACTTAGCTCACTCATTACTTATGAGCAAAACATAAGTCAAATATTGCTTTATGTAGATAATAGGAGGAAGGAGAAAATAGTGGTGTTGAAGGCCAACGACTCAGATAGTAATAGATCTATAGCTGATGGAGATGATGATATAGTATCAATGACTAGGTAGTTCAAAAGCTTTTCCAAGCGAAAGAAATGATGCCATCAAGACTAGAATAAAGGAAAATCAGGTAGAACTAATAAAGTTTCTTCTAACACTAACTATGTTTAATGCAAGAAGGCCATACATCTGAGGTTTGATTGCCCCAATTTAGGAAGTCACCCTAACAAGGAAAAAAGTGAAGAAAAATTAAGAGCTAGAAAGGGTAATGAAAAATAAAATGCTAAAATGGGGAAACATCGAATACAGAAAGCCTTCTAGGAAGACTCCACCTTGGATTCATTAGAATAAGAATTGGAGGAAGAGGTAAGAATCTATTCCTTATGGAGAATGATAATCTTATGAATTCTTATCTAGAAGAGGTATGTCAACTATCCTATGATGAGTTACTTATTATTTCTGAGAAAATTCATGGCTCATATTGGAAACTGAAAAAATAGAATACATGTCTAAGAAATGAATTTTCTTATTTTAAACTCAAGCATGACAAATTAGGTAGAGAGCATGTTGATCTTAAATAAGAGCATATATCATTACATAAAGAACATGCATCATTACTAGCTAAATTTGATGACTTAAATAAAAAGCATATTGAACTAAGTAAGTCACATGACTCCTTGAAAAATGAGTATATTGAGTTACAAAAAGCATCCACGGAATTAGAGATAATTGTATTGGAACTATACTCTGATGAGCATGCATTAGAATTAAAAGTTTAAAGTTACAAAAATGCAAATGAATAATTAAAAAGGAAAATATTTGTAGTTCAAAAAAATACACCACTACCTATATTAGCACAGAAGCCACAACCTGAGAAACAACACGCATCACAAGTCCCTAGGAAGAAGCACTATCCCCCACATAAGTTAATAAACCTATTTTCTAAGATTAGGTGTTACTCCTGTAGCATTGTAGGACACATTTCTAGAGTTTTCACTGTACACAGTTGAACACATCTAGTGTGGAGGCCCAAATTATTAAGTTCACAACATAGCATGCATTCCACTCATTCATTAAAGTATAAGGTGGAACCCAAACTCACTTGGGTTCCCAAATCTAACTATTGATTAACTTTGTACAGATGCTCTCACAAAAGACCTAGTGAGAGCATGTGGTACCTAGACAGTGGGTGTTTAAGACATATAATAAGAGATCTCAAGCAGTTCATGACACTAGAGGTAAGGTAACACTAGGTGATAACACCACTAGGAAAGTGGTGGGCTCAAGTATAATAGGCAAACCCAATGGCAATATGATTGAGAAATTCTTTTAGTAGACTATTTACAACATAGTCTTCTTAGTATTAGCCAATTATGTATTAAGGGATTTGATGTGGAATTTTTGTCTAACAAATGCTTGAACAATTTAAATGGTAAAACTATTTTAGAAGGAAAATGGTCAATAATGTTTACATGTTTGATTTATCTTATATTGACATTCTTGAAAATTTATGCTATTTGAAAATTGTTGTGGATGAATCAGGGTTATTGCATAGGTGACTATGTCAGGCTAGTATGAAAACTCTTAGAAAGATAACCCAATAGGATTTGGTTGGAGGTATTCCCAAGCTAGACTTCACTATAAACCATTTATGTGATGCCTACCAGCTAGGGAAGCAAACTAGTCAACTTTCCATTCAATTAAAGATATCACAACCAGTAGACCACTAGCAATCTTGCATATGAATTTGTTTGGTCCTCTTAGTATAAGCAACTTAGGTGGAAAAAGTTTTGTATATGTGATCCTAGATAATTATTCTAGATTCATTTGGGTAAAATTTTTAGCATATAAAAGTGAGTCTTTTGATGAATTTAAAGTATTCTTCACTTGGATTCGGAGGAAACTAGGAGTTATAATTTCCATAATTCATACTGATCATGGTGGATAGTTTGAAAATAAGAAATTTAAATCATTTTGTAAGAAATTTTGGATTGAACATAATTTTTTCGCCCTAGGACCCCCCCCCCCCCAATAGAACAAAATAGTCGAAAGGAAAAATAGGATATTATTAGAAGCTGCTAGGGCAATGTTAGCAAAATATGGCCTTCCTAAATATTTTTGTGCAGAAGTAGTGAATACTGCATGTTATGTACTAAATAGGGTGAATATCAAATCCAAGCTAAATAGGACACTTTATGAGTTACTTAAGGGTGGGACACCTAATCTTTCTCCTTTGTATGTCTTTGGGTGTAAATATTTTATCCTTATCAATAGTAAATCTCCTCTAGGAATGTTTGATTCAAAATCAGATGAAGGAGTCTTCTTGAGTTATTCCTTAGTAGATAAAGCCTTTAGGGCCTTCAACAAAAGAACCTTAGTTGTAGAGGAATCTACCCATATTATATTTGATGAATCAGATAGACTTGTTGATCTTAGGTTATAAGAAGATGAAGAGGTAGAAGTTACCCATTGAGTAGAATCTATTGACTTAGGAAATGGAGAAGAACCTTAGGAGCCATTGCCTAGAGAATGGAGATACTCATTTAGTCACCCTAAGGAGCTTACCTTAAGAGATCCAACAATAGGGGTTAAAACTTGGTAAGGACTTAGGAAGGAGGTTATTCATTCTATATTTATCTCTATGGTAGAACCAATAAATATAAATCTGGTTCCTCGTGATGAATTTTAGATTTTAACCATGTATGAGAAATTAAACCAATTTGTTAAGAATGATGTATGAGAGTTGGTTAGCAGACCTAAGGACCATAGTGTAGTAAGCACCAAGTGGGTATTCAAGAATCAGATGAATGACTCTAGGGTATATAGTAGTCAGGAATAAGGCTAGATTAGTGGCTAAGGAGTACAATCAAATTAAAGGTATTGATTTTGAAGAGATATTTACCCCTGTAGCTAGATTAGAAGCCATTAGAGTACTACTAGCTTTTACATGCTTTAGAGGATTTGAGTTATATCATATGGATGTAAAGAGTGCCTTTCTAAATAGGGTTATTAAGGAAGATGTCTATGTAGAGTAAACCCTAGGTTTTAAAATTTCTCTTTTCCCAACCATGTGTACAAACTTAAAAAGGCCTTATATGGATTGAAATAAGTACCTAGGGTATCATATAAAAGGTTTAGTACTTTTCTCCTAAATAGATCATTTCTTAAGGGTAGTGTAGATACTACCCTATTCTTTAAGAAAGTAAGAGTTGATTTACTCATAGTTTAAATCTATGTAGATGATATTTTGTTTAGATCCATAAATGAGAATCTTTGTAATAAATTTTTAGAAACTATGAGTAGAGAGTTTGAGATGAGTATTATAAGAAAGCTAACACATTTTCTTAGATTTGTTATGAAGCAAGGGGAAGATGGTACCTTTCTTAGTCAGACTAAATATATTAAGAAATATTTGAAGAAATATTATATGGAAGGTGTTCAAGTAATAAATACACCAATGAGCTCAACTATTTAATTAGACAAGGATGTAAATGGAAAAATTAGTCAATTACAAGTATAAGGGGATAATAAGATCACTTTTGTATTTGACTGCTATTATACCAAATATAATGTTTAGCATTTATTTATGTTCTAGATTCCAAACCGATTCCAAAGAATCTCATATGACTATAATTAAGAAAATTCTTAGATACCTTATAGGCACCCAAAATATAGGTATCTGGTATCCCCAGAACAACAACATATTTAAAATTATAAGGTTTTTAGACTTGGACTTTGTAGGGTGTAGAATAGATAAGAAAAGCACATCTGACACTTATAAATTCATAGCATAATCCTTAGTTTCCTCATCTAGTAAAAAAAAATTAGGTAGCCCTATCCACTACTGAGGTATAATATATAGCTGTAGGAAGTTATGTTTCTTAAGTCTTATGGCTAAAGCAACAAATCCCTAACCTTAGACTTTCTATAAGAACTATACCAATCATGTGTGATAACACTAGTGTCATCTGCATTTCAAAGAATCTAATTCAAAATTCCTGTATAAAGAATATAGACATTAAATAGCATTCCATTTGAGATTATGTAGCTAAGAGAGACAAAGAATTGCATCATGTAGCTACTGAAAATCAATTGGTAGACATTTACACAA
Organism: Dendrobium chrysotoxum; assembly: GCA_019925795.1. Lineage (NCBI taxonomy): Eukaryota > Viridiplantae > Streptophyta > Magnoliopsida > Asparagales > Orchidaceae > Dendrobium > Dendrobium chrysotoxum. Next base: position 15,176,416 of record CM034311.1, read on the forward strand.
AAGCCCTAAATTACGACACCTTCAGCACACTTAGGACTAGACTTAGTGTCATTGACATTCATGTTTAGATAAATTGGGGAACTTGTATGACTAGTAATATATGTTGTTATTTGCTTGTTGTGTTCTTTCTTTCTTTCTTTCATCTTTACACTTATGTTTATCTGTTTATTTTTTTATTTCAGTAGCTTGTTGTAGAAGCTTTCCCTAATCATCACACATAAAATAAAATTTTTAAATTTTAAAAAATAAAATAAAAATTGAAAAAAAAGTTCATAATTAACCTATACAAACCTCTTCGTACTGCATGAAATGCTAAACTTGATATCCTCATTATCTATGAAATCAATGGCCCAAATTAGATCAATTATTGGTGTTTGTATTGTACGATCACATCTTCATATTATATGATGCATATGTTTATAGGCGTTGGATGAATTAAATTGATTCGTATAAAATTAAATACACCTTCATACTGTATGAACACCAATTTATACTATATGACCCTTTAGTCAAAAGTCACACCAAACAACTCCATGGGATGAATGCTTTTATGAAGATCAACCAGCATGATTTCAATCGTACTGCATGATTTAACAAACTTTTCTGACAATCAGCCAGCACGAATTGAATTCTTATAATTGTCCAATACAATTCACATCAAACTATAAGATAGGCTATAACTATATAAGGAAGGTTAGATCAAAGGCTTTAAACCACACCATTCCAACTTTCTCTTCTCTTAGCCTTCAGGTCTTTCCATCGATATTCCCAAATGGTCGGTGGAAAGTGAGCCCACATGTTGACATGAAGTTCCTCTCATCATCCTATGGACAACCATTTCCAAACTATAGAGAATGAGTCAGCCTACCATGGATACAAAGTAGCCCACATCACACTATGCAATATTTTAGACCAAAGTATTCTCAATTATCAGGTTCTAGAACCCTTCGCAACCACAACACTTTAGTTTATTTTAACTCTCACTTCCCTTTTAAATCTGAACTTCTCTATGAATTATTTGTAAGTCTATGATTCAAGGTCAAGTATACTACCATGCAATAATATGTCAATAAGCATCGCATAGAAATCACCTATAAAAACTTACAGACATTTTAAACCTTTTAACTATTGGGGTCAAACTACAAAGTATATCTCTAGGGGAGATTATGACTGAACTATAGTAAATTTAACCCTTAAAAATATTCCTTTAAATCAACAACAACCACTTTTCACTTACTTAATCAGAATGCATATATCATTCAGCATGCTCTTTGAACATCCATTTTACCTAAGGCTAGAGATAAAGTCAACATCACCCCACTAGTATCTATCGTCGCCTATCTGATCATGTTTGGCATACAATTTGATGAAGCCCACATGATTATTGGTTATTTTCAAAACTTTACTTCCATTAGATTACCAAGAGCCTAACGTAGGTAGAATCTAGCTTTAGGACACATAGTTGCCTATGTCTTAGATCAGAAATACCAACTTTTATATCCTACACCAATAGACATATTCCCTGTCTTCTATACCAATAGTTCCTTCTACGTTCTCTTTCATATACACCAAGGGGATGAGCCCAAAGAGGAGCACGAGTTTGATGAGTAAGGGGGAGACCTTTCAGTACTAGCTCCTGAATACCAATCCTAGCTATATGACATAATGTTAGAAAGTTTTGACCACTTTGAAGTACGATTGAATACACATTTTCAGGAGCGATCTCAGCAGTGGGAGCTCTTCTAGCAGAAACATAACCAACTCTAGCAGTAACATGAGGAGATTCAACAGTTGCACGAGGTAGATTAAACCTGGTTCAGTGACCAATTTTTGCTATTAACTAGTAGTTTCAGCCATCACCACCACCATCAGGGAGCTCCCTATTTTTAATGTTGTGTGATGTGTTATAGTATTTTTTTCCTTATTATTTTTTGTGTTGTTTATTGTTTTTCCTAGTTGGTTTTTTCTCTTTTTTGGTGATGTTAAAAGGGGGAGTAGGATGGTTGTTGGTTATACATATTATTTGATTTAGTTTAATTTTTTTTAGATTACTTTATGTATGTTGCTTTGTTATATATATATATATATATATAACAAAAAATTTCCCAAAATTTCCCTTATTTTTAAAAGAAATCAATTAGTAAAGGGGAGATTAGGAGAAAATAAAATAAACTTGAAATTTCAACTAACAATATTTGCCATCATAAAAAAAGGGGGAGATTGTTGCAATCTGGGATCCCAAGCTTATGGTTTTGATGATAATAAATATTATTAGATTTTATTTTAATTTTTATAGTACTATTATTTCATATTTTATCTTGTGCACACTAACATTTCAAGTACATTGTGTACCATGCATCAATCAAAAATAAGACTCAAGACAGGGTAGAATATGTTTGATGTTTATAAGAGTGTATTTTTACTTTTTTTTTTTAATCTTTCTTGAGTCAAAAGTTTTGTAAAAGTTGCATGCTAGCTTGGAAACCATGCACACTCACACACACGGGAAAGAAATTTAGAACTTTAGATTTTTTGAAGATCATACCGTTTGATCTCAATCACACCATATAATAAGTTCATTAAAGAAATTCTTAAAATAGGTAATTAAGAGATTAAATTTGTTAAACTAATCATACTGTATAAACTCAATCGTATAAGAAAATTAGTTTATATCTGAGCCCCAAGCTACGAAAAAGATTAAGGCAAGTATTTTAAATTTTGAACTAATTATATAGTATAAACAAGTTCGTACTATATGTTATTTTAAATCATGATGAAATTAATATATGTGATTAGTCAATCAAATTAAGATTTAATTAATAAATCAAATCATACTGTATGATCTTAATCATACAGGATGATTAACAGAGATGATTTTTTATCATCCTAGGGATCATCTTGGATGAACCTTAATTGGATTGAACTATTTATTTAGTATAATATTAATTATACCGGATGATCAATAGAGATGATATTTGATCATTTTAGAGATCATCCTAGATGAACTTAAGTAAACATACTAACCATGATTCATCTTTATAGGATTATTTTAAAATTCTTGAACTAAATGTACTGTGATTCATTCATCGTATATAAAGGATAGAAATTTTTGAACCAATCATATTGTATGATCCGCAGATCGTACTATACAATCTACATATTATATTATACAATTTGTAGATCGTTCTGTACGAATAGAGTTGGATGAATTAGAAAATTAGGGTTTTTTACCCTTATATTAAAACATCTTTTATTTCATGTAAGAGGGTGTTTTGTCAATTTTTCTATGAGAGCTTCTCTGTAAATTAGGGTTTGAGGAGAAAACTATGGTCTTGGGAGAGAGAGAGGTGAGATTTTGAGGGTGAAGAGCCTTGTAAGATCAAGGGAGAGTGTGAGGGGGGTTCTACGTATGGTTGCTCCATGAACATTCACCTTCTTCCTCCAAGAGTCACTATTTTTCTTGAGGGAAACTCCAGGAAAGGCTCATAACATTAAAGGATTCAGCAACTCTGCCGCACTGGGTTGATGGAAGGGATTCAGGCAGCAGAGTCAAAATGGGTCATCGGATCGGGTTTGGGTCCAACCCAAAGTTGACCCGCTCTTAGTTGACCAGACCCAAACCCTACTCGGCTATAGAAATGGGTTAGGAATCTGAACTCAAACTAGTTTGAGTTCGATTCAACCTGAAATGACCTGCAACCCAATATGGCTAGATGAGGAAAGCACATAATTTCACTCATGTTGTGTGGTTGGGCATTCTATCTAGAGCCATCACGGCTCCACTTGACACCACAGATCTAGGACGGTTCATCGTGGATGAGGAAAGTGTACATCCCCACCTCCTAATCCACCCGGCTCTACCGCTCTAGGAAACTGTGGCTATTCCACCAACACTAACACCAGCCTCTTCTATTGCTCTACAATAAACTACGACTCTTGTAAAATTGATTTCTCTGATGATGGTGCCTCCACCTACCACCCTTACTTAGTTCACACTCGACGGTACTGGTGGCTTGAACTTCTTCGATGTTAGCCTCATTAATGGATACAACCTTCCCATGCTCATTTCCCCTATGAATTCTGGCAACAATAGTGGGAATTACACGGTGACAAGATGCAAGATCTTCTAGTGATTCTCTCAGAGTCCAAAGGAGAGAACATGGCATGCCAATTGCCGAAGCACCTGTAAGCTTGTGCGAGATGGGTGGGCGAGTCATGAATTGTTGGGTCAGATTCAAGTCGTGTTTTTGGGTCGTGTCAAATATTGACACCCCAAGATTTAGGCTTCTCTGCCTCACCAGGAGGGTGAATAGGATTTAGGTTTTTTACCTTACCAAGAGGGTGAAATGGATTTTGACTTCTCCACTGCACCGTGGAAGGGTGGAATTAATTTTATAAGGGCCTCTTCACTTTGCTTTAGGAGCTGAAGGAGAGTCCCTAAAGTCTTAGTGCAATACCCTGAGAGGATGACTCCGGAGAGTGAACATAGGTTAAGGTTTGACCAAACAACTATAAAATTTGTAGTGTGTTTGTTTCTTTTTTATTTAACTCTTTTATTTTTCACATTTTTAATTTCTTTCAAATTATATTCTTTGAAATTCGGGTCAAAATTATTATGATTGCTTTGGGTTGATTTTTGTGAGCAACAAAAAAAGGTCTAAAAATAAAAAAGAACATAAATATCTTTTTATTTGTTTTTCTACAAAATCAAAAATACAAATTTTATTTGGTTGTTTGTTGTTTGCTTCTACCTATGTATTTGGTTAAAATTTCTACAAAGAAAAGTTTTTAAAACACCAATTCACCGCCCTCTTGGTGTGGGTAGGCCTTGGGCTGTTCAACAAGGTTTAACAGCCTCATTTAAACTTTTAGGCATGTGTAAAAGACTTGTTATATGGTGATCAAGGAACCCTCTTGTTTATTCATCAATATTAAGAAAACAAATTTTCATATGTTTTGATAACATGTTTCTTCCTTTTTTTTTTAATATCATGTATTCTGAATTTGATGTAGTTAGATAAAATATCATGAAGAATAATATTAATGCAACATATTATAATTAATAGGGTAAGAGTTCTTGAGATTGACATATATATATATATATTGCGAACTTTGTTAATTGTTCATTTGACTAGATTAGTAATTTTTTTATTTTATGGATTTTTCATAATGTGCCATGTTTGGATAGTTGTTGCTAATTGGTAGGTGACATGATTTATGTATGAAACTTAATTCTCTCCATTAATTAGCATGTTAGTTTGTAGATTTATGTTATGCTTGCATTCATATTGATTTTTTAATCTCTTCTTAAGTTCACATTCTAGTATAAATGTAAGATGGATTATTACTCACTATTCAAATGAGTATGTTCTGTTTAAATTCTATAATTATTTCTTCTTGAAATTTTTGTTACAAAATAAACCAACATATCTTATTCTATTATTGTTAAAGGATGGGGGAGCAATGTGATAAATATCTTTGCCAAGGCAAACTACTAAACTTCATAGCTAAGACTAAAGGATGAGGTAAATATTGGAGCGAATTACATAAGGTAAGGTCATCGCTGATAAGTGCACCATGATCCCTTATAAACCCTTAATTTTGATTCATTCTATTTTTGGTGCATTTTACTTTAATGGGATATATTTTACTAAAATGATAGTAATTTTGCAAAATAGAGAAAATGTTGGAACCAATCTCAACCATTTAAAATGCAAAGTAATTAGTATGGTTATAGGAGATGATCAAAATATAGCACCATCACTTACCTCATAAGGGCATACCATCTTTCCATGGTTAGCTACACATTTTCTAGTAAATGTGAGTGCAAAAAGAGATTTCTAATTGAAGTATGATCTCTACATTATTATTGCACCTTTTAAGAATTTGATACATTCATTATGTATTTAAGAGATTCATTCACTTGAATTGGCATTTGATTTGTATATGAGTGTTGCTAGTTCTTTATCAATAATTATACATGATACAATTGCTTGCTTTATGTATGGAGATAATTAGGCATGATATGTTCATTCATCAACCAAAATAAATATTTGATTATTTAAAGTTAGGTAGAATAATTCAAGTATCAAAAGTAGAATATTTACCAAAATCCATATGCTTAAAATTTATGTTATTAACTACTCAATTTTTCTTTTTTCTTTTAAATATCTAAATTCCTTCTAGTCCAACAATTCTCCAACATCAGTGTGAATGCAGATTGAGATACAAAAATCTCTCATTGTCTTCAACTTCTCTTGTTGCAAGTATTGAACACAACACTTAACATTAATGCAACATAAAAGTTTGAAAGAAAATATGAATTCTTTTAAATTAACGAGGCTTATCTCAACTCTCAATTAGTTTTGTATGTTGGGAAATTCTTTGTATAGTTGAACAATGTAGCAATAGTGCTAATATAAGCTCCACTTGTCTTTGGAGTGCATGATTGGCATTTTTTATTAAATGCAAATTCGAGAGGGAAGCTTTTTATTACATCTGATTGAAACAACATTAGATGAAATGTTAGTCTATTACTCTTATATTACTTTAAATTTGAATGATTTGTATACCTTTGTTAGCTTAAACTATAAAGTGAAGAGAATAACAGCTACATGTAAACTTTCTCTTGCATAAATAATTGATTCGTTGCATAGCTAAAAATATAATTTCTCTATATGTCAATAGGGAAGTATTTAGCATATACATAATGCATGTCAACTTAAAATGCATATTATTGATAAAGCTAAACAAATCTTGTTGCTAAATACTTTTTGAACTTGGTGAGATAAAGTTTTTAGTTTACTATGCTATAAGAAGGGTTATATATTGCTTATGCCTTATCCAACTGCATATGAATTTTCATGCATGCCACTTTTTGTACCCATATGAACCTATGTATGCCAAATGGTTTACTCGTGCAAAATTGGATCAGGCAACTAGAAGGTGAGTCAAGTTTCAAACAAACTTTTTGACTCATTTAATAAATGGATTAGATTTGAGTTAAGCAGTTTCAAATCAGGTCAAATTCAAACATGTATTATAACCAAAATTAGTACACTTAATAGCATATATCAATAATTGGCACATCTTAGATATTGTTGGATTCATTATTATTCATGAATAACGTGAAAATGTTATTAGCACATTGAATGAAAGAATAAAGTTAAAAAAAGAGAAAATTTAGAGTAATAAATTTTTAAAATTTCATAATATTAATTTAAGTATAAAATGATATATCTTTTATTTTATTCTTGAACTACGATTTGTAATTTAAATTAGAATTGAGCACCATAAAGGAATACTACATATTGAGCAGCACAAATATTCTACATGACAAGACTTTACTGGGGTCATTATACCTAGTTCTCAAAGTATCTTTAGAAAGGTTCAGATGTGCAAGGACTTCTCTTGAGCTCTAGGATTTTCTCCCCCTAGGTGATCCCCATACTACCCTTGCTCTCCCTCTCTTTGATAGGCTCCGAGGAGGGAGGGGGTCCCCTCCACACCTTCTCTCCCCCAAATATCCTGCTCTATCTTGGACATCAATTTCCCCTCCCTCATCCAACTCCATCTCTGGAGCTCCAGCTTCTACTAATCCCACTAATTGAAAGCATATTCTCACCACACGTAACCCTTCAAATAAGGAGTTTCCCCTTTCCTTCATTCCACCCTAGAAGGATGTTATCACCATTTAAGATGATGAGATCTCTAACGGATCCAAAGATTGGGAGCTTTCTCTTGTGGTATACTCCATCAACCGCAAATCTTTTTGCAAGGCTCTCCTCTCTATCATGCAAAAGCTTGGACCTTCAAAGGCATCTTATAGCTTATTTCTTTTAGCGAAGGATTCTTCCTGTTGAGATTCTCAACATTGTAGGACTATGTGATATGGGGAGAGGGAGCATGGTTTCTCTTAGGTAAGTCATTCATTTTTTAGAAATGGTCTAACAATTTTTTACCCAAAAGGGATTTGTTCTCCTCCATCCCTCTTTAGGTATAGATCCACGACCTACCTCTATCAAGTTGGAATCTTAATGGAATCTCAAATATTATGAGCCATATTGGATGTTCTCTGGCTGTCAATGCCCTCACTACTTAGATATGCACTTTGCCTTTACAAGAATCTATGCCCATGCCACTACATAATCTAATATCCCAGACACCATTCCTATTTCTGTCACTGGGAAGGCAATTTTTCATAAGGTCTACTATGACTAAAAGCCCATGCCATGTAAATAATGCAACTCTCTAGCTCATCCTACCACTTTATGCCTTATAAACCCCCCCCCCCCCCCCCCCCAAGGAAATTTACTCCCAAGACTATTCTTTCCCTGTCACCCCCCACCATAACTTCCTCTCCCACCCTCGCACTTTTCTCCCCTCTAAATCTTGAACAACATCCATCTTCTTCTTCATCAGATAATGACTCTGCTTTGGAGAATAACTATATTCCTAGCCTCAACTCACCTTTTAATGAGCTACCTGCTCACTCATTCCTTCCTGCTTCCATCACCACAGTCCCTTCTAAGCCCTACAATCTGAGGTAAAAATTGTCTCGGTTGCTCAAGAATTAATCCACCCAAACATAAATGAATCCTAACTAGCCAAGTCCACTGGAAACAAAAATGTCGAAAAGGCATCCAACCAATCTTTCAAATCCTTAAGATCCTTCCCCTTATTGTAATTTTGAACAATAGGAGTATCAAAAGCCCTAAGAAATTCATTTCGTATGAAGACCTTTCCCGTCAAAATTCTCTTCACTTGTTCTATTTACTGGAGACTAAAGTCAACGTGTATATTATAATGCTCCAAGTCCTAAAGGATGAATTTGAACCTACTTTCCATTACATCTAAGATTTTCTTTTCCCAAATTAATATACATAGAGCTAGCTAATCATCAAGAATATATAAACATTATGAGTGCAAAATCATAACTTCTCTTTCCAAAATAATTAATTATAATACTCCATTTCCAATAACACTCAATTAAATCTTAACTATAAAATTTTAAAGAAAATTTTAAAAACCTGATAAAGCCTGGCCTTCCTGCTCTCTATTTAACGGGGCCTACTCAGTAGGATCTTTACCTATTCCTAAAAAATAATAAACAAATAGATGAGTATAAACTCAGTATGCCAACACCAATCCCTCATAACAAAATTTTAATTCATAATATGATATACTAAAAGTAGAATCATAAAACTACTATTTAACTATTAAGTTCTAGATGCTCATATGACTATAGAATGCACTTGTACTTATGCCACTTATAACTCCCACTCTTCCACCTCCCACTTGTTCAAGATAGGTGCAGAGTAGAATCATAATAGAACATAACTTCTAAAATATAACCAATTCAGAGTTAGAATAGAAGAATCCAATACTGAATATTTCCACCTTCGATCCAAGTAGATAATTTCAGAATGCTTTTCTTTTCAATTCAGAAACTCTAGAATACCATGAAATATATGATAGTACAAATGCAACATGAAATTAAAACTTTTTAAAGTAAATAGCCTCATATACCAACTTATATAGAAAACTCCCATATTTTACTTGCCAATTGAAAGTGCTCAGATTTTCCAAATTCATAGAGATTATGTAAGATATTATTTAACATACTTTTTCAAGTATAATGAAGTTAAAAAATGCTTCCATTCTCCAGAATAAGCAAAAATTTATACAGAGAAAATCAACTGATTAAATTTTGTATTTTTATAGTCAAATTATTCTGAATATAGGGTAAAATAATATATTAAAAGTCACATGGTAAAACCATTTAAAACTTAAGGAAAATTATTTTAAAAGCATATATTTTGTTATATACTTAAAAATTTAAATAAAAAAAAGGGTATGGGTTACCTACCTCGAGCCCAATAATTTTCCTAACTGGTTGGACGAATGATAATTGGATTTTCGACTCCCAATCCTCTCTTTTTCCTTGTCTTTCCTTCCTCTCCTCTCTTATCATCCTTAATAAGTAGCTGAGCATTTGGAATTATGTTAGTAGAATGAGATATTTATTATTTTAAAAAGCACTAATTCGACCTAACAACATGATCTTACAACTTCCAACGCCACAATGCCACCAATAAAACTCCCAAACTTCCTAGACTTCATCCCTAACACCATTTTAATACCACCAGGTTGCGACACTTCCCTCAAAACCGATATTCTCTCATTTTCTCAAGAGCACAACACCATAGTGCTAACTCTCAACGTTGCATTGCTTGTAGAGAAAATTTCTAACATATGGGTTTCCTCTTTCTCAGCCCGCACTTCCTAATTCTTCTATTCTTCATTCAACTAAATCATGCTCACAATAACTTAATCAGATAAAATTATAATTATGAGCATATAATTACCTAGATTTTAGATAATGGGTATTATAATTGTCCTCTTTAATCTATGGTTCTCCTCCTCCCACACCAATTTTGATAGTGAGAATAGTTGTCATAATTTTGGCTATTTCAAATCTGGGAGGATTTGGATAAAATAGAATCCTGTCAAAGTATCCTTTACCCAATCCTTAATTTTCAATGAAATGATACATGGGATGGTTACTATTGGGCCTGTTACACCTTTTCTAAATTTCTATCATTTATACTTCCAATGCCCTAGAAGAAAGGGTTCAACTATGGAAGCAATTAAGATATATTGTAGTCAGCTCTCCCTCTCTTCCTTGGGCAATTTTTGGAGATTTTAACTGCTATAAGTTCCATTATGAGAAAGTTGGGGGTAATCCTATTCACAATAGCAAATTATGGGATTTTAACTCTTTAATTTTTGATGTGGGGCTTCATGATTTGGCCTCCACTAGCCACTTCTTTACCTAGTTTAATAAAGGGCATGATAATCCCACACACATGAAGCTTGATAGAATGGTGGTTAATGATATGTGGTTTGATTTATTTTCTAGCTCTTTTTATAATGTGGAAATTCCCTATTATTTTGATAATTCACCCCACATCTTGCAATCTAGTATCCCCAAACCCAAAAATCATTGATTTCTATTCAAGAACAACTATATTCATTATAATAGCTTATGGGATACGCATCTATCAACACTATCTCAACCCACACCCCCTCCCCTTGCCCCCACCCTTATGGGAACCCTATTGTTAATTTTTACAAAAAGTTGAAAATTCTAAAAACTCTTATATAAAAAATAAAGATTAGGGCTACTCCACCTCCCTTTCCTCCACTACAAGAAAAATAGTTATTTTTGCTAGCCTTTTTGGCAGGTAGTAGGCTGTTAGAAATAGCAATGAAAATATATATGCTTTTAGTAACAAAAAAGGGTAGACATTACTGGCAGATGTTCTGATGAAACTTTTACCATAAATATTCTGATGGTCATTCCGTAGGCAGTAACATAAACTAGCCAGAGGAATTTTTTCCATAAAATTTCTAGCAGAATTTTCACCGAAAAAGAAGTTGGCTTACTTAAAGCCAACAATTTATTTTGGGCAATATTATCACCAAAAAATCCCTATATTGCCTATCTAGCATCCCATTATGCCCCTCTCTCTCTCCCGTGTTGTTCACCATCATTTATTTCAGCGCCACCCTTGTCCCATGCTTCATTCATGATCGGAGGTTCAATGCCACCCTTGTCCATTCAACTTGCTCTCGCCTTCATCATCCATAAGTTTTCTCACCATAAAATTTGTATCTAATATGAAAATAGTATATGCTTGCATTAGAGAGGGTTATTTCATTATATAGTTTTTGCAAGAAGTGAATGATGTAAACTTCTAAACTACCATGAAGATTGTTGCAAGTTGATGTAGCTAATAATTCTTATAGTCTTCTAACTATACTCCTAAAAATAAAATTGGTTTCTTAATTAGCTTATGTTGAGCAAATTAGGCTAAGTGTATGCTACTATGATGGCATTGTTCTAGTGCTGTAATTTTAGTTCATCAAAATCCATAACTATTCCACTCCACTAATGATTCAATAAATAAATGTTTTATAAGGATGTTTTTTAAATGTTTAAAATCAAGCATGTTGATACATTTTAGGAGTACCAAGAATTTGAATGAAACTTATTTGGTTGAGAAATTGCTAAACTGTGATGTGATGAATCATTTCTTAAGAAATTATTTTTTGGACTCTTCACATATTTCTTGAGCTTCTTATTATTTTAAAACTCCATCTGAGGTCAAAAATTAGGTTAATAAATTGTGAAGCAAGTTAGGAAAGTATAATTCAAGCCACACTCCATATAAAAAGTTTAAGAAACATCATATAACATGAGTGTAGTGAGTATAATGAAGTTAAAAATGAAAGGTAGCAGAGAAGTCTTACAGTTGGTGAAAACTAATGAAAATACTCATTTGTATAAAAAATGAGGTGATTTTAAAGGAACCAAACACTTTATGAAGCTTGATTTTGTGCACACACGGAGAAGGAAAGCTTAGTTATGTCACCCTTGTCATAGGTTTTATTACAAAATATGGTGTGAACAAAAAAAAATTTACTTATATTTATCCAATGAATATGATTGCATTAGAGAGGGTTATTTCTTATAGGTGCGGTGGATCAGAGCTATTGTGCTCCAAGTCTCTAATTATCACACTTCACTCATGTTACTCAAGTTTTCAAAATGCCCGCTAACTCTAATTAGTAGTGTCTCTAAATTATTAGTATAAATATAATATCTAATAAGTTCATATTGTATGTAAGATAAATTCTTCATATTATGAATATTCAAAATCAAAGATATTGGATGTATAACCAATGGGTCCAAGGATGAAAGACAATAATAGATGAGTTTATTATTGGGGTGATTTTTTTCATCTAGATAGCCTTTCAACTGCCTAGTTTTATCTCGGATGGAAGGTTTTGTTGTTTGTGCACCTCACATAATATGAGGTAATTATTGATCAATATTGTAGAGGATTCATGCCAGAATATTAGTATTAGACTTCTCATAGTGAGTATGAGTCACATTTTGACTCTCAATATAGCTCCTCTATAAGTTCTAATATAGTTAAGGAAGAAAACATCCAAATGCTTGAAGACTTAGTTTATGATGCAATTGAGACACAATTTGAATAATCTATAGAAGAGTCACCAAATAAGGATGCACTAAACTTCTATGATTTTTTGTCTGCTGATCAATAAATAATTTAAAAGAGGTGTACTATGTACTTAGAGTTATTTATTATTGTGAAAATGTTAAGCATCAAGATAGAATGTAATGTCTGTTTAATATTTTAATCAACTCATTGGGTTATTTAAGAAGACCAACCCGACAGATAATATAATTCCTACATATTTATATCAAACTAAGAAATTAGTTTCCAAACTTGATTTGATATATATATATATATATATATATATATATATATATATATATATATATATATATATATATATATATATATATATATATTATTGTGTTAATGGATGTGTGTTATTCTACAAAGATGATTTATCATAGATTGCATGCCGCCATTATATTGCACTAAGATTTAATCCAAAGTCTTAGATGAATAGAAAGCAGAAGGATGTACTAGTCAGTAAGATGTTTTGCTTACCCATAATTCTTCTACTACAATATTTATATGCATCTATGAGCCCCGCTGCACATATGACATGGCATAATGAATATATCTCTTATATTGGTGTCTTAACACACCCATAAGAAGTAGAGGCCTAGAAACACTTTGACCATATACATCCTACCTTCACCATAGAACTAAGAAATAAGATTAGGTTTATGTGCATATGGCTTTACTCTATTTAGCTAATCTGCTTCACCTTACTCATGTTGGCCCATGGTACTCACCCATTACAATCTTCCTCCAAAGTTATGTATGACAACATCGTACATGTTTCTAACACTAATCATTCTAGAGCCATATAATCCAAAAGCAAAGATTAATGTATTCTTGTAACCTTTAATCAATGATTTTAATTTATTATGGGAAGAAGGAGTTAGTACATATGATATCTCCACCAAACAAAACATCATAATGAGGGAAGTATTGCTTTACATAGTTGGCAGCTTTCCTGCATACGATATACTTTTTGGTTGAAACACTTCCAACAAGTTAGCATATCTATATTGCATGATATTTACTAGGTCATTCACTATGAAGCATGGAGGTAAGAACACCTGGTTTGACTGTCACCGTATGTTCTTACCTATGAACCATCCTTTCAGGTGAAATAAAGATGCTTTTACTAAAATAAAATGGTGATGTTGCAGCCTCCTCTGAGATTAATCAGTACGCAAATATTTGAAAGAGTAAGGTGTATGCCAATGATAATTAATTTTCCAACACTAGCTAATTATAAATTATAAGGGTATGGTGTCAACCATAATAAGACCAAAAAGAGTATTTTTTTATCCTTGTTATATTAGAGAAGAAACTTGATCAGATATAACTTAGATGTGATGCATATAGAGAAAAATATTTTTGACAATGTATTCAACATAGTGATGGACATCAAGGATAAATCTAAAGATAATATAAAAGAAAGGATGGACTTAAAGAAGATTTGTAGGTGGAAATATCTAGATTTAAAGGATGGAGGAAATGAAAAACTTTGAAAACCAAAAGTGTTATTCACCTTATTTTTAGAGTAGAAAAAAGCAGTTTGTAAATGAGTGAAGACTTTAAATGTACCTGATGGATATTCTGCCCATCTTAGTAGATGTGTTGACATAAAATTGGAGAGATTATTTGGATTGAAAAGTCAAGACTATCATATCTTTATGCAATGTTTATTATGAGAGATTATTCGGGGAGATTATTCCCTTCAATTTTTTGTCAGATCTAATTTTAAAGCCCTTTATCGAGCTAAGTCTATTCTTTAAGGATTTATGTTCCTTAAAGCTGAATATAGAGCACTTGATTCAAATGGAGCATAATATTCCTTTTATTTTGTATAAACTTAAGAAGATATTTCCTTTAGTATTTTTGACTTCATGGAGCATTTACCCGTGCATTTAAGATATAAGGCTATAGTTGGTGGACCTATCCAGTATCAGTGGATGTATCATTTTGAGAGGTAGCTTTCCTACCTACATATAACTTTTGACATATGCATATAAAGAAGTAATCACTGAAAAGAATACATCATATAGGTATTTAAATAAACTTAATAAGACTGTTAAGGACAAAGCACATCGTGAAGGATCAATTTGTGAAGCATATTTAATGTATAAGAAAACCCACTTTTCTCGTACTACTTTGACCTAGTGTTACAATCAATAAAGAGTATTGTACCTCAAAATTTGGGTCATCCAAATTCATGTAAATATTGAATATATCTATTCAATGGATGTGGTGAGCCTATAGGTGCTAGCTCCATACACTATTTGACTGATAAAGAGATGAGAACCACCATGTTGTACTCCTTACTTAATTGTGATGAAGTTGAGCCATATCTCAGGTAGATATGAGTTAACTTTCCATACATTTATTACTCATAAATAATTAATACTTAAAATTTACAAGATTTTTATTAATGGTTTAAAACATCAATAGTAGTAAAGTTCAGAAGATAGTTGAAACAAAATTCCTAACTAGTTCAAAAATATGATATATATTCTTACTACACATTTCTACTTATTTCTCTTAATGAGTTAACAGAGTAAAATGCTAATAACATACCTATATTTCATAAATCAATCAGGTCCAAACTCAAGCCAGTGATTTATAGTATTAAGAACTATTTGATCTACCTTGGGGACTGAATAGATTAGTAAAATATTGGCCAATTCTTTTGGTCAATGGCTACAAATTCTAAACTAAATCTTGGTGTAAATGTAGGAAGATAGAAAATTTTAGTGTTTGTGTAAGAGAGAACACCAATACAGGTGATGATTTTGTGTATTATGGAGTCTTATAAGAATTATTACAGTTGGAATATCCAAATAATAGAAATTACTTGTATCTTTTTAATTGTGATTGGTTTGATCTAGTGAAGAACAGAGGTACAAGAGCACATCCACTTTATGTTATAATAGAAACAAAATGGGGTAGGAGATATGCAAAGTTTGACCCATTTATCATTGCTAGCCATACAAGCCAAGTCTATTTTGCTAATTATCCGGGTAGATTATAAGGCTAATAAGATTGGCTCAGAATCATCAAGATCCAACCTAGAGGAATTATTGAAGAAACCACATCAATATCATCTGTACATCAAGAAGATCTTATGTCAAACTTAAAAGATCTTGCTAACAATGTTAATAATCAAATTGCAACTAATGAGAGTGAGTTATAATTAGAGGGAGTAAATTTAAACATTAAGGAAAATTATGAAGAATATATTAGTGGTGAAGAAGAACTGTAAGTGAATCAATAAATGATTAGTAAATAAAAGGTAAATGTATTAAATGCATATAAAAGTTAATTTTGTTTTTAACAGCATAGCAGTAGTTACTTCAATTTATTTGTTGTTAATTTAATTTGTTTTTAAAATTTAGCAGTACTTATAATTTATATTAAGTACATACTTTCTTTTTGATATTATCATAGTAGTTAATACAATTTGTTATAGTATATGCTGCTAATATTTCTCCTACATTTTTTACAGATGGCTTCTGGTAATGAGCCCCCCTCCCGCCAGGAGATCTATCAAAAACATTATTGCTAGGTGCAATATGGTGTCTAGTGGCTCATCCGGTAGGCTTATATATACTAAAGGGACCTCTTCTTCTCAGCCTGCCACTCAAACCCAACCAGGCCCATCTTGACCTACTCCTCCAATTGGTAGTCCTCAATTTTACTCTCCAGATGCCCGCTCTTCTTCACAAGACCACACATATAGTACTCCCTTCTACCCTTACTACCCCCACCACCTTCTTATGGACCCTCTCCCACTTATCAATATCTACTGTATGTCTCGCAATTCTTCCACTGCCCACCCCCTCAACCCTCTACAAGTGGACCTTCCACCCTGTTTGTAGTATAATAGATTCAGATGGGCACATGTTGATTGCACTTGAGGTGACATGTACTTACAAAATTCTTAATATTATAAAGATAACTTGAGAAATATTTTTCCACCTAACACATTTCATTTAGGTTTTATCTGTTAAAGAAACCCACACATAAGATACAGGACATAATATGAAGCACATTTGATGCTCCATATATTTATTAAAAGAAAACCCCAAAAGAAGTGCATAACAAGTGGTTCAGAGAGTTTGAGGTTAGTTAATAGTAATATAAGTAAGAACTATATTTTTTTAATTAAGCTAACAAAAATATTCTATTTTATATCTTTGTATATGCAAAAATATTTTTACTCGTTGCCCTAGCATAATGATAAGATCATAAAAAATTTTGAGAAGCGTGACTCGACTCGCCTGCGAGACATATTTACAAAGATTAGAAAGTCATGCGAGTGATCCCTATGGATTGGTGGGAGTATATGGGTTGAGCTGAATAATGCTTAGGGTAGCTCAGATTGTACCATGAGGAGGGACTAGAATAAATAGAACAGAGCTTCTAACATTGGGGGCATGGGTTGTTCCCTCTATATTGAGGCCTTAATTCCACACACTAAGCACAGGCAACATTTGGTAAGAATTTTATGAAATTTTAATAATTTATTTAATTATGAATGTGAATGTAAGTACATTATAGAGAGAGTTGCAAAGTGTGAAAGTCTAATTCGGGTAGAGGCTTCTCACCTCTCTTTTGACATGTCTTTTTGATGTTAGTTGAGCTTACCCAAGAAAGAAAAGGGTAGAGCAACCAACGGAAGAAAAGATAGTCAAAACTAATGATGCAATAAAATTTATGTCATTATCAAAGATGGAAAGAGAAATTATGTCCCACTGGGTGTGCCATTTTTTGTTTGGGTTAAAAGTGTTTGAAAAAGAGGTTTTGAAAATGTTACTTTGTGAAAAGTTAATTTCTAAAATTGCTGTCTCTAAATCTTACACACAATTATGAATGATATATTTCCGTGGGAGGCAAAAATATCATTCTCTAGCAGGTTCAGATAATAAAGTTGAAAGTTTCATCCGGGCTACGAAAGTCAAATTCAGGGAAGAGCTATATGTAACCCCAAAGGGTCAACATGAAGTTCTATAAAGTATCTAACTATGATAGTCTAAATAAGAGATCATTAGTTTCATATTCAGAGTCATGATATGAAAGGATATATCTTCCCAAGGGAACAAACATCATTTACTAATCGATCGTCTGAATATGATGACAATGATCATCATCAATTTTTTAGACTTTCCCAAAGGAGATTAATTGAATTTTAAAAATTAGTTTTGAAAATTAGATGTGGGCTCTAAATTTTCTATGAGTGTAAGAACTTGTAGTTAATTACATTATATGGAGATTGAATTCCTCGTGAATACTCTCGATTAGAATAATGTCAAAAATTTTATTTGGAGATTTTCTAAGGAGTGATATCAAAGGAGGAGAGGTAGGAATTTTAATTGGGATTTAATCAAAGTTTGAGCACTTATTTCTAGAAGTCAAAGGAGAAAAAGTATGAGGCACTTTGGAATTCTAAAATAATTCAAAAATGCCCTAATCTATTCTATGTGTTAGGATTTAAATTTTATATCGAGAGAAACTTTAATTTAAGTTGATCATTTTATTAAAAATTTAGGATTACATTCTCAAAATTTAGGGTCTTATGTTTTAGGGTTTACCCCGGATCCTAAATCTATTTTGGGCAACGAACGATAGTAACCCAAACCCAACTGATGCAATGCAAAACCTAGACTTATCCTGGCTTGGATTGGGGAGCCAGTTAACCACCTAGGCGATTTAAAATCCATGAGTCCAATTTTTAATGAAAGAGTGGTAGGGTCATTAATTAAGTTTTGAGGAGTTGGAGCTGACATCTAGAGCGGATCCTAATTGGCCCATTACTTGATATAGCGTGAAAATACTTGAAAATGTAATTAGAATTTTAAACACTTTTAATTAATTTTTAGTGCAATGCATGCTAATTGACTCGATGAAATGCATGAAATGTATGAAGCAGTTTTAAAAAGGCTTAAAATATATATTTTTTTCCTAGAGATTGTACAACATTCCCTTGATAGAACTGCACCCTAATAGGTCAGGTAGTCTTCCAGAACCTACAGGAGGGGAGGAGCCTAATAAGGAAGATGATATTTTAATATGCTTATGCAAACTCTCGGTAATCTTCAGCTTACTTCTTAGATCATTAGAGGTGCTATGTTAGCCTAAAAATTTTATTTTAATTTTGAGTAGAAAATTTTTTTAGCTTATCCTCATGAGCCTCCACGTGTCTAGGCTAAAATAAAAGTAGCATGCAAGAGAAAAAACTAGGAAAAGCAGGAAACCCTAAGCTCAAATTAAACATAGGGGTCAAACCATAACCCCTAAGCTAAAATTGAAGCAAACATGCCCTTAATGAAAACAAATAGAGAGGAGAAAATCTGGACATGTCAGAGACATGCCCAAATTTCATTCCCCAAAATCTCAGGTTGTGGTGAGTTCAATTTTAGGAGAAATGCCTAAAATACCCCTAGGATAACTACTAAAATTAACTAAGTTTCATGCAAGTTCACAACCTAAGATCATAAGGCTTTAAAGATCTCCCTGAGATCTTTCCAATGAGCCTAAAAACTCCTAATTTGGTTGAGTGGATTAAGAAATGTGAATTTTTTAAGCTTCCCATGATTTTTGAGTTTAATTAAGCTAAAATTACACAGTCAGCAGTGCTTTTACATGCGGGCACAATCTAATTGAGCATCCAATCCTTAGCACTGACTATGTAACCACGAGATTACCATAGCTGTCGGATTATTGATCAAATGGCTGCGATCAAACAAGCTCCGGGATCGCATGATATAATTCGAGTCGTTGATTGAAATCAATGGTTAGAATTATATCTTCAACCTCCTGCACGCGTCTAAAGCTATAGGCCTTTTCCTGCATGATTTGAGAGATCCCACCTGTAAATTTCAACTACAATTTATGGGAAGGACCAGGACAATACAAATCGTCAATCCAACGGTTAGATTCTGGTGAGTTGACACTTTATTTTACACTTGATTGACACTAGCTAACTAGGGGCTCGGGATTAGGATTTTACCTTAGAGAAGGCCTTAATGGAAGAGCTTTTCTATCAGGAAGCTTGTGGGAAAGATGGCGATCACTTCTCCTTCAGACGTTAAGACCAGAGGATGGCCGAAGGTGTGACTTCGAGTGGAGGGCAGAGGGAATTCCCCAAAGCTTGCTCGAACTGATGACCGAAAGAGGCTAGGAAGCTGGGGGGAAAAAAGAGGAGTGCTCAGGGAGCTCTGGGAGGATTTTTAAAAGCTTTAAAGTGAATGAATCGAAGTGGAGCGGGATGCCCTATTCAAGTCAGGGCCACGGGCTTGGATGACCATGATTTCTTAGGAGAGCCACTTGATCGTTACCAACTAAAAGGGGACATATCCCCATGTTCTCATGAGCTCAAGCTCAACAAACTCAGGGCTTAGAAGGATTTGGAGGAGGCCCAAGGATGGGGGACCACCGGAGCTCCAATATGATTGCTCCGGCCACCATCGCTACTAGATGGGTGAGGCTTAGGTGGAAAGGTGGCTGGAGGTCTAGTCAGCTCAACCTAAGCTGAATTGGGCAAGGTGAAGCCCAATTACTGGAAATGGCTCAAGTTGACCCAAACCTATATGGTTTGGGCCAACCTGGGTCGAGTCAGGGCTAGGTTTAGTAGGGGAGGTGGATTAGGTCAGAGAGTATCCAATGCAATAGGTAATTGGATCTAGTTCTGCTTATAGAAAGAATAAGCTCAGTTCAAAGTGGTTATGACCACTTTGGGCTAGCCTAGGGGCTGAACCAAGTCAACCCAAGGGTTGGGCTAACTAAGATAGCTGTGTTTGACCTATGGCCACCCAATGGAGGTGTTATTTTGGCCTGGTGGAGCCTAGGTTGGGAAATGGCTCAACCTATAGTGGTTTTGACCACTTTGTGCTAGCTCAATTCCCAACCTAAGTTGACCCGAGGGTTGGGTCAACCAGGGTAGGTGCATTGGGTCATGGGAGACCAAATGCAACCATTGGTTTAATTTGGTTTGGCTTAGGGAGGAACTTGGCTCATGGAGAACCCTCTTTGGACACTTGGGTCAAGCCAAATAGCTAACCCAAGTGAGCCTAAGGCTTAGGTCCATAAGGCTAGGTCTCCTTGGGGTCCTTATGAGTCAAACCATGGGTCAAGATACGCTTGTGAATGCCTTGATCAAAGGGTTTGAAAAGGATAGAGGTGTATGGGAGATTTAAGCAAACTTGGTTGACTTGGTCAACCAAGTTAACCTAGGGTCAAGCGTTGGATCCATTGAGTTCAAATTGATCATAAGAACTCAATGGAAGTTGTTTTAAGTCAGGAGAAGTTCATTTGGTTTGAAATGGCAATTTGAATTCTTAAGGGGCATTTTGGTCAACCATGGTTGACTTGGTCAACAAAGTCAAACCAAAGGGTGGGTTTGAGTCCCATGTGTCCCTAATGATGTTTAGGACACATTGGAGAATGATTTTAGGGTTTGATATGGTCAAGCCATGTTGAACTTTGGGGAAAAGACCAAAATGCCCTTAAAGGGTATTTTGGTCATTTTGACCCCTAGTCAAACTAAGCTCAGAAAAATGAAGTTAACTGGTCAACATGTCATAATAGAGGTTATGAGTATGTTTAAAAGTTCTAGTAGAGGTCCTAAGTTCAATTTCCATTGAATGGCAAGTCGAGTGGCATATGCTATAAATATTTGATGGTTTTGCAGCCTTTGGATTAGATTTAATTTATGTGATTAGAGACCTCAGAGTTGAATTTAAATTTAGAGGGTTGACCATAGAGACATACCTAATAAAAATGCAACTGACAGACCACGGATCAGAGGTCATTAGGCTGGGTTTCAAGGGAACTGAAAAATCACCTAAAAGGGTTTCAGGACCGGAGTTCTTAACCTTAGGATTTTAAATTGGAATCCTGAGTTCAGATTGGATTTTGATAAATGATTGAGTTTTAATTATCCATCTCAATGATAATGAAGTAAATAATTGATATTGATTGGATGAGATTTGAAATTTGACTAAAAGTTGGTTTGAAGTCTGGACTCAAAGACTAGGGTTGAAGTTTGAATTGAGGACTGGACTGAAATTTTATTGGGACCTGTATGATTGATAAGTAGACACTTATCAATCAACAAGTCACCATGGAAGAATGCAGGTGGGTTTTGATGACCTCATACAGAAATAAGGTCAACAAATGGACCCCTAATATGTGTAGTAGAATGAAGTTCTATTGGACATATTGGCGTTGACCGAACGAAAAGGTCAAGTCTGGAATCTTTGATCCTAAGGAGAGGAAACACCTAGAAGTTTGAGTAGGTTGTTAGACCTAATAGAACTATCCCAATGCTAACCAAGAGGGGGGTGAATTGGGAATTTTAAAAATTCTCTTAGATTATCAAAAATTGTTATTAGAAAATTTAATTAGTAATTCTCACAATATGTTGTTGATTAGATTTACACAAAATATTTTTCAACCACATCAATTTAAAATGCAGAAAAATAAAATGAAGTAAAAAGTAAAGGAACAGAAGACACCAAATTTTATAGTGATTCGATCCAACTAGACTTACATCCACTCATTGGAGACTCCTTCTCCAGGTATTACACTAAATAATAGTGTCTCTCCTTTTGCCCCACAGTAAGGAGGAGAAGCCTTTACAAACTCTCATTTGCCAACCCGATGCAGCAGAGAACCGACGCCTTTTACACCCTCCAAGTGATGGCAGCGTACCAACTCATCCTTTTTCACTTTCCTGGTGAAGGCAGAAAACCCATCGTCCTTTTTCACTCTTCGGGTGATGGCAGAGAACCAAACATCCTTTTCACCCTCTTGGTGAAGGTAGAGAACCTGATCTCCTTTGAACAACTTCTCTCTAGAATCTTTAAGGAAGTAGGGCAGAGTTTTGAAGGAGCAAACAAGAGATCCTCGCCCTTAAGCAACCTTATGAATCCCCTCAAAATTTCTTCTTTATAAGATCTCTCACTCTCAACACCCAAAACACTCTCCTTTCCACTCTCAAGAGAAATTTGAAGCAAGATCTCAGAGTGTTAGTTTTTAGGACACATATATGAAAGACAAGAAAAATCATCCAGAAAACTAAAAATTTCAACTTGAACGTAGTCAGATCGTATAGTACGATAACACTTCATCTGTAATCAGTTCAAAAATCCATATACGGTCATGTATGAACCCATTTAGTACTCTGTCAATCATTTGTATGAACTGACATCGTACTGTATGAATAGTTCAAAACTGAACTAGTTTGTCCGGTACGATCATGTACGAACACATTTCATACTCTATGGATCATCTATATGAACCATAAATCGTACAGTATAAACTGTTTAAACAAATCATGTTTCATTTTATACAAGTGTGGACGACCCCATTTCGTACTCTATGAGTCATCTGTACAAACCCAGAATCGTACAGTACGAACTGTACAAAAATTTTTCGGCATGATTTGATTAACTTAGTTTTGGAGGAACTATCATGACAAACTGTCCAGTATGATTTGAAAAGTGTACAATACGATTAGATTTAAAATCTAAAGTTTTAACTCACTCCCCTAGTGTGTGTGTGTGTGTGCATGGTTACCTAATTACAATTACACTCTCTCAGGCTCAAGAAAAATAAAAAAATTACAGACTTCATTACAATAATCCCTAATCTAATCTGTCTTAAAGTCTTCGATAGTCTGGAGTATGATTTCTCTAAATGTTAGTACGCACAAAAAATACAAAGAAAAATATATCCAATGTATGTTAGGAGAAATAGTAATCATAACAATAATATTTTGGTATCATAAAAAAATCACATGATATAAAACTTAATCTTGAAATCTAAGTTGCAACTCAAAATAATTATTGTTTGAGTTTAACACTAATGGCAATTTTTTTCCTAAGCTCCCCCTCAATGAATGATCAATTTAAAAACAAGGGATTCCAATGAAAATTAGAACAGTTCAAATTAAAAAAAAATTACATACACAACAAAAACACATACAATACACATATCACATAAATCACACAAAAATAATCATACATACATCAAACAATAACTAATGACTCCCGCTTTTGATAACAACAAAAAGGAAAGTACATCTTGAAAAACATAAGTTTCTATTGATAAATCAAATAGATGATGAAGAAGAAGATTTTAAACTATTTACAAAGGTAACATTAACTTCCTAATGCGAAAAGGAAAGTCTCAAAATTTAAATCAAAGAATAATTAAGATAAGAAAAGTCAACTAAGTTCACAATTTGTTATAGACATATCAAATAGATATAATTATTGTGAAAATGATGAAATAAAGATTTTTTAGTTTTTAATTCAATAGTGTAGATTATTGTTGATTAAATGGATTTGAATAAGAGATAGAAAGATAAAGGAAAGAACTGAATGAAACTTTCAATTGGCAACATTACGCATCTTTTAAATTTTTGGCACACCTTGTGCACTTTTTCAGTTTCGGCTAATTTTGTGCCTCTTTTTACTTTGGCGAATATTGCGCATCTTTTTAAACTTGTGGCACATTTTATGCATCTTATCAAGCCCGGCATGCTTTGTGCATCTTTTTATATTTTTGGTCTTTTCAATATCAATAAATCTTAAAACAAATTCCAATAATTAACAAATATATATATATATATATTGAAAAAGAAATGAAATAAAAATAAAAATATCTATTTTGTAACAATTAGAGCAAAATAATATTTGTCTATAAGAACAAGAAGATGATCTTCTAATCAACATCCAACCATAATTTAATTTAAAATTTTGAGAAATTAAATTTTGCAAGAAAATTAATTTGTAGAGCAAAGTATTTTAAAATTTTATTCTATAGATCAACTACATTTGTTAGACTATAAAAATTTAAAACAATTCAAGAAGAATAATTTCAACATATGACAAAACATCATTCCATTAAGCACATGTAACACATACAACATACATATAGCGAAGCCATCATACCAATACATCATACCAAAAAGGAAATACACAACTTAGCGAAGACATCACATGAGATCAAAAGAAACAACACAATAATAAGTACAGCAGATAAATCACAACTAAAATCCTAAGGGACCCTATTCTAGAGGTGGCTGAGGGGTGAACATCGTAAAGTAGCTATTAATCATAACTACTTGAGTGTTGATAGAATCAAACTGTCCTCTAATCCACCCCATGTCTTTATTGTACCTCACATCCTGCTGGTTTAGGTGAGTCTCAATTTAATCAAAATATTGTTCAAAATGAGATTCTAGTCTATCAAAATGCTGGACCATTTCTTGATAGAAAGTTTGATCAGGTCCAGGAGCTGGTGTAGGTGCAAGAGCATGTTCTCCTTATTTATCAAATTCATCTCCCTCATCTCCTTGGTCTCAATTAAAAAGAGAATGGAAGGAAGTATCAGTAAAATAGATAGGAAGTTGAGTAGGTGGATCAGGATGAATCAAGTTGTATTTCTTGTGTAGAATATAGGCCATCAAATATCCTAAAGCCACATTTTTCTTTCTCTTATTGTGAAGAAGTCCAATGTTGGTAAGCTCGTAGATATAGTCCATAATCAATTGGGCTTCATCTATAGGATGCTTGTCATGATGAGATATGTGACTATAGAAAGTAGAGGAGTTAGGTTGATACGATCACAAGCTTTAGGTATATTAGAAGTCCTTAATATATGCTGGATGATCCTAGCATTTTGGTTCAGGATGGTCACACGAGGAAGATGATTGACTGAAGCAACACCTCTAAGGGTTTGATTAATTTTAGACCAGTCAAAATCAAACCTAGAAGTTATTGTGTGTGCCCTAACCCCCTCAGTTTTAAGATGTAGGAAGGTGCCTAAGTCTTCCTTGGTAATCTCTACTCGCTATTTAAAAACATATGAAGACATCCTAGTATGATTTTCATTCATTCTCATGTTTGTAAGGAAGTAGTGGAATGTGTCATGATGGTAAGCATAAATCAAAGTGAGAATGAAAGAGAATTGAGTCAAATCAAAATGAGGCATTACTGAAAATTTAATGTCCCTTTGGATTAGGAGACGAGATGGAGTTATTTTTGCCTCAAAGAAATGAGTGTAGGCTTCCTCATTTTCTTTTGAGAGAAAGTTCTCGTCAAGGTGACCAGAATGAGAGGAAGAAGCCCTAGAAGTTTGTGCTCGCTTGCTGCTACTAGCTATTTTGAGAGTTAGAACTAGAGATGGTTTGAGATTGAAGAAGATTGTAAAGAAAAAACATCAAATGTTTTCAATTTAAAGGAAAAACGGCACGATCATACATATAATTTTGCAATCGTACAATATAAAACTATAATTCATACATACGAATGAAAACTGCTAAAAAATGGATTGAATTTTTGTAAACTATCATTACCAAGGAGTCGTTTCATATAGCTTTTTGACCATTATGATCGTATGGATGAACACGTGTTCATCCGGGATGATTAGAATAATAATGATCATTTTCTAGTGGTTGAGTTTGTCCATATAAAAATTTGACAATTGGATTGTACAGACGAAATGGTATTTCGTACGTACGATCAGTGAAAAATAACTTACACTTGGAAAACCATCCCCAATTGTACAGATGAAAATTAATGAATCGTATAGTATGAAGTGTTCATCGTACAATATGATAAGCTTAAAAAATCTCATTTTTATCTATTTAATTCAGAAAAAATATCATGTACGGTCTAATGAATTTGTATAATATGAAAGTGGTTCATACAGTACGAATGGAAATGAACTTAAGACATCATAAACAAGACTCTTTTTTAAAAACAATTTTCAAAAATAAACCACACAAGATTCATGAAATGCAGATGAAAATAGAAATAATACAAACGATAAACAAACACAATACAAAGAAGAAAAATTAATAATTTAAAAGCATTAACAAAATACAAACAAACCAAAAATAAAAGATAAACAAAAAACATCAACATAAACGAAATACATTACAAATCCAATTTATAGAATTATAATTTTAAGAATTAATATCAATCACACCTAATCTGGTTCTTAAGGAACTAAATATTTCAAAAGCCAGTGGTTTTGTGAAAATATCTGCAAGTTGATTCTTAGAGGCAACATGGTGTAATTTAATTTTTCTTTTAGCCACATAATCTCTATTGAAATGATGCCTTATATATATATATATATGATTGGTTCTAGAATATTGAATAGGATTCTTTGAAATGTATATGGCACTTGTATTATCACAGTAAGTTAGAATAGTGCCAATAGAAAATTTTAAAATAATTAGTTGTCATTTTAACCAAAGAACCTGTGCCACACAACTACCTAAGG
Organism: Dendrobium chrysotoxum; assembly: GCA_019925795.1. Classification (NCBI taxonomy): domain Eukaryota; kingdom Viridiplantae; phylum Streptophyta; class Magnoliopsida; order Asparagales; family Orchidaceae; genus Dendrobium; species Dendrobium chrysotoxum. The sequence continues at coordinate 15,203,772 of CM034311.1, forward strand.
CAATGTATTCTACTTCAGCAGTAGAAAGGGCTATTGAATTTTATTTTCTACTAGACCAAGAAACTAAAGAGTTTCCTATGAATTGATAAGTTCTAGAAGTACTTTTCTGGTCAACCCTACATCTAGCAAAATCTAAATCAGAATATCCAATAATTTTAAATGAAGAGTTGTGCTTAGGATACCAAATCCCGAAGTTTTGAGTTCCCAAAAGTCTTCTCAGAATTCTTTCACAGCAGTCAAATGGGATTCCTTTAGATCAGCTTGGAATATAGCACATAAATAAGCACTAAACATTATATCTGGTATGCTAGCAGTTAAGTAAAGTAATGATCCAATAATTCCTCTAAATTTCTTTTGATCAACAGATTTTTCCTTAGAGTCCTTTTCTAACTACACCGAGGAACTCATTGATATACTAATTAGTTTAGCTTTGTCCAATTCATACTTCTTCAGAATGTCCTTAATATATTTTGACTGACTCAGAAATTGGCCATCCTTCTGTTGCTTAATGCTAAAATAAGGGAAGTAACTCAAATCTTCCATCAAACTCATTTCAAATTCACTACTCATTTTTTTTAAAAATTATCACAAAGATTTTTATTGGTGGATCCAAATAAGATATCATCAACATATATTGAATAATGAGTATGTCATCTCTTACTTTTTTTAAGAAGAGAGTGGTGTCCACACTTCCTTTTATAAATAATTTTTCAAGTAGGAAAGTGCTTAGCCTCTCATACCAAGCCCTAGGAGCCTGTTTTAGTCCATATAATACCTTTTTTAATTTAAACACATGATTAGAGAATTTTGAATTTTCAAAACCTAGAGGTTGCTCAACATAAACATCCTCTTGTATCACCCCATTAATAAAGGCACTCTTAATATCCATTTGAAATAATTTAAAACCTTTAAATCAGGCAAAGGCTAATAATACCCTTATCATTTCAAGTATGGCTACAGCGGCAAAAGTTTTCTCAAAATCAATTCCTTCTATTTGATTGTACCCCTTTGCCACTAATCTTACCTTATTATTAACCACTACACCTGAATCATTCATTTTATTTTTGAGCACCCACTTAGTTCCCACAACACTTTGATTTTTAGGCCTTTCGATCAATTCTCAAACATCATTTCTAACAAATTGATTCAATTCTTCCTATATGGCCGAAATCCAAAATTCATCCGAAAGTGCTTGATTTATATTAGTGGGTTCAATCATTGAGATAAAAGCTAAGTGGTTTGCCTCTTTGCTAAGTCCATGCTTAGTTCTAAAACCTTCACTTTGTTCACCTAATATTAATTCTTTAGGATGACTTTTAAAATATTTCCATTCTCTTGGCGATGTATTATCTATTCCAACATTCTCTTCAAATTTTATCTTTTTAATTCCTTGGGAGATCTCTTTAATAAGTTCTTCTTCCAACCTTGACTCTTCAGAAATACCAGATTCATCAAAAACTATATGTGTGGTTTCCTCAACTACCAAAGTTTTTCTGTTAAAAACTCTATAAGATTTGCCAATGCTAGAATATCATAAAAAAATTCCTTTATCAAATTTGGGATCAAAGTTTCCTAAAGGAGTTTTACCATTATTGTGAATAAACACCTTACATCCAAAGACATGTAAATATGATAGGTTAGGTGTTCTCCCCTTAAGAAGTTTATAGGGTGTCTTGTTCAACTTAGATTTAATGTTCACCCTATTCAGAACATAACAAGCTGTACTAACCGCTTCAGCCCAAAAATATTTTGAAAGTGAATATTCTGCCAACATGGCTCTAGCAACTTCTATTAAAGTTCTGTTCTTTCTTTCAACAATCCCATTCTGCTGAGGGGTCCTAGGTGATGAAAAGTTGTGATAAATTCCTTATTCTTTACGAAAATCTTTAAATTTTTTATTTTCAAACTCTCCTCCTTGATCACTTTGAATTGATAAAATTTCACACCCTAGCTTTCTCTGGATCCAAGTATAAAAATTTCTAAATTCATCAAATAATTCACTCTTATGAGATAAGAATTTGACCCAAGTGAATCTTAAAAAATCATCAACAATTACATACCAAAAACTTTACCTCCTAGACTTATAGAGCTAACTGGTTCAAAAAGATCCATGTGTATGACTTCTAGTGGTTTGCTAGTTCTAAGATCTTTAATTGAATGAAAGGAGGACTTAACATGTTTTTCTAATTGATATGCATCACACAGGTGATCCTTAATGAAGTCTAATTTGGGTATGCCTCTTACCAATTATTTCTGAATAATTTTCCTGAAATTTTTCATGCTTGCATGAATGAGTCTTCTATGCCATAACCAAGATTCATCATTGACAATTTTGAGACAAGAAGCATTAGAAGACTTAACATAATTTAAATCAAGCATGTATATATTATTTACCCTTTTTCCTTGCAACACATCAATTCCATTTTGGCTTATAATGCAACTAGTAGGTAAAACTTTAATGTTAAAACTCCTATCATAAAGTGACTAATACTAAGTAAGTTGTGTTTTAATCCATCAACCAATAAAACATTTTCAACAAATAAATTATTCTTATTGCCAATCATACATGTACCTACCACTCTCCTAGTGGTATTATCTCTAAGTGTTACCTTACCTCCATTCCTGGCTTCCAGCATTATAAATTGATTTATATCTCTAATCATAGGCTTTGAACATCCACTGTCTAGGTGCCAAATGCTCTCACGAGGTCTTATGAGAGCATTTCTATAAAAATATCAAACATTAGACTTGGGAACCCAAATAAATTTGGGTTAACCTCTTGGTCATGATAAACTAGATGCATGCTTGGTATGTTGTGTTTGATGCATCTTAGGTCTTTACACTAAATGTGTTCTACTACGAATAGTGCATATGTGGGAGATATGCCCTATCATTCTACATGAAAAATATTTAACACCAGGAAAATGATTTAATAATTTATGTGAGTTATAATGTCTCTACCTAGGTTTTGAACTTGTATACTTTTGCTTAGAATCATAGAATTGTTCAAGTGTGGGTGACAGTCTATTTTTCATAATAGCCTTCATTTTTATTTTTAGATATGAGTTTCTATTTTTTTGAATTGAAATTTCAATTTTCATGTCAATTTCCCTATGTTCAGTTTCACCGATAAAAATTTTAAAATCATTTTTAAGTTCAGTGTGTGATGATTTTAATAGTTCATGCTTTTTGTTTAAATTATTAAATTCTTCTAACAAGGCCATGTGGTTGCTGTCTATATTTGTGTGATCATTCCTATGGATTTCATACTCTTTTTACATATTTAAATACTCTATATTAAGTTTAGCATGTAATTTTTTTAGTTTCATATATGCATTATGTATTTTCTCAGAAACTTTAAATAATATGTCATAAGATAAGTCACATACCTCTTCTCAATCTGAAAGATCAATATTGTCCGCCATTAAGCACAAGTTTGTGAATTTTTCTTCTACTTCTATTTCTGAGGAGTCAGAAGCTGGGTCAGCCCAAAAAGGTTTCTTGCTCTTCCTAACATTGGTTTTCTCCTCAACTTTCTCCTTGCTAGGATTAGCTTTGAGATTTAGGCAGACAGTCTTAATATATCTAGGCTTCTTGCATTCATAACAAATGACATCATTTGAAACTTTTGCATTCCTATTGAATTTACCTTTATTCCAATATTAACGTCTTCGTTGCTTCCATCTAAGGAAATTTTTGAATTGCCTCATCATGAGTGCATTATATTCTTCATCCTCATACATTGATTGATCACCTTCTGAATCATTCACTTTCAACGTAATGTTCTTTTCTTTTGGCTTGTCATATGCATCAATCCATCTTTGAGTCACTCCTTACTCGTAAGCAATAAGTGATCCAAGCAGATTGTCAATAGAATATATGTTCAAATGTTTAGACTCGGTTATGGCAATTATCTTGCATCATAAGCAGTAGGAAGACAATGTAGGATTTTATTAACCTTTTTAGAATTCATTAGTTCCCTACCTAAAGCATGCAATGAGGTAACTATCTGTGTAAAATTTATGTACATGTTAGAGATTGACTCATTTAGTTTCATGCGAAAAAGTTCATAGTCGTGTAATAGAATGTTCAATCTAGATTATTTCACCTTATTAATTCCTTCATATGTAATGCAAATTCTATCCCAAATTTCTTTTTCAATTTTACAGGATAAAACACGTATGTAGTCTTTAGATTTAAGAGCACAGAAAAAGATATTCAAACATTTTACGTTTAACTAAGCTATGTCTTTTTCCTCTAATGTTTAATTAGTAAATGGTGTTTCACTCCTAATGGCATCAACAAGTCTAGTATGAATAGTATAGCCATCATGAACTAACAAGCACATGCGATAATTAAGTGATTGCAGAAAAGTAGACATGCGAGTTTTCCAAAAATTAAATGAGATGTTATCAAATAAAGGTGATCTAATGATCGAATATCCTTTAGGAGTTTTATGATTTTCAAAATTAGCCATTATCATTTTTTAAAAAGTAATCTAAACTTTAATTTTTGAAATAGGCTTTGATACCACTTGAAAGTTTGTGTAGGTTGTTAGACCTAATAGAACTGCCCCAATGCTAACTAAGAGGGAGGTGAATTGGTAATTTTAGAAATTCTCTTGGATTATAAAAAATTATTATTAAAAAATTTAATTAATAATTCCCACAATATGTTGTTGATTAGATTTACACAAAATATTTTTTAACCACAGAAATATAAAATGCAAAAAAAAATACAATAAAAAGTAAGGGAATAGAAGACATCAAATTTTATAGTGGTTCGGTCCAACTAGACCTAAGTCCACTCCTTGAAAACTCCTTCTCCATGTATTGTACTAAATAATAGTGTCTCTCCTTTTTCCCCCATAGTAAGGTGGAGAAGCCTTTATAAACTTCTTCCACCAATCTGGTGCGATAGAGAACTGAGGCCTTTTACACCCTCCAAGTGATGGCAGCGTACCAACTCATCCTTTTTCACCCTCCTGGTGAAGGCTGAGAACCCAACATCCTTTTCTACCCTCCTCGCAATGGCAGAGACCAAACATCCTTTTTCACCCTCCTAGTGAAGGAAGAGAATCTGATCTCCTTTGAACAAATTCTCTCTAGAATCATCAAGGAAGTACGGTAGAGTTTCAAAGGAGCAAACAAGAGATCCTCACCTTTGGGAAACCTTGTGAATCCCCTCATAATTTCTTCTTACAAGATCTCTCACTCTCAACTCCCAAAACACTCTCCCAAATACTCTCCTTTTCCACTCTCAAGAGAAATTTAAAGCAAGATCACAGAGTGTCAGTTTTTAGGATACTTATAATGAAAATTAAAAAAAAAGCTATCCAGAAAACTAAAAATTTCAACTTGAACATAGTCAGATCATATAGTATGATCGCACTTCATCTGTACGATTAGTTCAAAAATCCATGTACGAATCCATTTCGTACTCTATCAGTCATTTATACGAACTGACATCGTACAATATGAATAGTTCAAAACTGAACTAGTTCATCTGGTACGATCTTGTATAAACACATTTCGTACTCTGTGGATCATTTGTATGAACCATAAATTGTATAGTATGAACTGCACAAAAATTTTTTGCAATGATTTGATTAACTTAGTTTTGGAGGAACTATCATGACAAACCATTCAGTATGATTTGACAATCTTACAGTATGATTATATTTAAAATCTAAAGTTTTAACTCACTCCCCCAGTGTGTTTGTGCACAGTTATCCAACTATAATCACACTCTCTCAGACTCAATAAAATAGAAAAATTATAGATATTACAAGAATCCCTAATCTAATCTATCTTAAAGTGAGTATGATTTCCTTGAAATATTAGTACACACAAAAAATACAAATAAAAATATATCCAATGTATGTTAGGAGAAATAGTAATCATAACAATAATATTTTGGTATCATCAAAAAATCACATGATCTAAAACTTAATCTTGAAATCTAAGTGGCAATAACACCTAGCCTTCAGGAAAAGGAAACTGGATTAAAACTTGGATGGTGCCACTAATGGCATACTCCGTCACTAACACATCTAATCCTAAGGAAATAAAGGGTCTAACCTTAACAAAAAGAAACCATTATTAAACTTGGATGGTACCATGAAAGGCATACTCCACCACAAGCACCTCTAATCCTAAGGAAAGGAAGGATATAACCTTAAAGAAAAGAAATTTGGATTAAACTAAGATTGTGCCATGAAGGGCATACTCCATCACTAGCACATCTAATCCTAAAAAAAGGAAGAATCCTAACCTAAAGGAAAACAAAACTGAGGATCAAAACTAGGATGGTGCCACGAAGGGCATACTATTACAATCCAGGATCCCTAGTCTGTGATTTTGATGATGACAAATATTATTAATTAAATTATTATTTTTCTTAGTGAATATTTTAGATATTTTTTTTGCCTGTGAGCACTAATATTACTGATAAAATATACACTACTTAAGGCTACTGGAAGCTCAAAATTAGGCAGCATAGGAATGTCAAGCATAAAGAGTCTGTACTTTTTTTTTCATTTCTTGAGTCTGGCTACATAAGAGTGTATGCAATTAGGTGACCGTACACACATACAGATGGGGAGTGAGAAAAATTTTAAGTGAAAATTTTTTGTACTAATCATATTGTATGACTTAAAATCATATTATATGATTAGTTATTCAAAGAATGGGCTTAATGGCTAATTGAATAATTAGTTTCTATGAACTAATCATACTGTATGATTTGTTACAATCTGAAAACCCTAGCCACCAGATAAATTAAGATATTCAAAATTTGATTTTTGAACTAATCGTATTGTATGATCTGATTCATACTATATAAAAATTTGAAATCTTACTTAAATTAACCCCCATAATTAGTCAATCAAATTATGGGTTAATTAATGATAGCAGATCATACTATATGATCTTGATTGTACTGTACGATTAGAATGGACAAAATTTGGCTGTCCCAAAGATCGTACCAAATAAAACCATAATTTTTTAACTAATTATATTATATAATATTCATATCGTACTAGATAACCAACTTGAAATCAACTAACCATATTGTACAATGAGAGTTGTATGGGATGATTGACAGAGATAATTTCCAATAATCTAAGGAATCATCTTGTATGAATAGAGAGAAAGCAAACAGATCGTACTGGACAATCTTTGGATTGTACTGTATGATATATTCAAAAAGTTGGACTGTTCATCTAAATGACTGTTTGTGTTGTACTTGATGGGTTTAATTTTTGAACTGATCATACAGTACAATCTCAATTCGTACTGTATGAATAATGACGGCCAACTTGAATTTTTATGGTTTCTTGAAGCCTAATAATTAAGCAATGTTTTTAGAATCTCTTAGTAACAAGAGAGGATTTTGTAACTACTGAAGGAACCCTAAAAAAGAAGCTTTTGAGAGAGATCTATGGTTTGAGAGGAAGGATAAGGTGAGTTTGAGCATGAGGGAGAAGGAGTGTGAGGGGATCACATGGTTGCTTCGGGCTAGCTACTCCTTTGATCCTCCTATGACTTTGGTGAGTCCTTGAAGGCTCTCTAGGGAGAGAGGCTTCTAAGTCATGTCCTTGAGGTACTCTACCTTCTCCAGGAGGTAGAAAAAGAATGGAGATATGCTACCTTCTCTAAGAGGAAGAAAAAGCTTTGGGTTCTCTGCCTTCTCTAAGAGGGAGAAAAATGATTCAAGGTTCACTGTCATCACTAAGGAAGGTGCCATTGTTTCCAGCAGGTTTGGTGAAAGTGAGTATGTAAAGGCTTCTCCACATTTCTGAGGAAGTAAAAGGAGAGTCACTTTGTGTTAGTGCAATTCCTGGAGCAGAGGACTTCGGGGACTGGACGTAGGTCGAGGTTGATCGAACCACTACAAAATCTCTCGTGTGCTTTTTCTTTTTTTGCATTTTACTTTTTATATTTAATTTCTGTGATAACTGCCTGGTGAAAATCTGAGATTAATATTCTATTATGTTAATTATAATTTCATCATCATTATTAGAATTATTGTTAAATTATTAGCTTCCATATCAGGTGATTAAATTGTTTATTTTAAAGTTTTCAAAAACTGCACAAATAATAGTATTCCATCTTAGGATTTTTTTAAATTACCAATTCAACCCCCCCTCCCCCCCCCCCCCCCTTCTCTTGGTGTGCCTCCCACTAGTTCTGTGAGGTTTAACAACCTTCTCAAACTTTCAAGTGGTATCAGAGCAGATTTTAAAAATAAGGTTTTGGAGGAATAAGGCTAGATTAGTAGCTAAGGGTACAATCAGATTGAAGGGATTGATTTTGAAGAAACTTTTACCCCATTAGCTAGACTAAAATCCATAAGGGTTTTCTTATCCTTTGCTTGCTTTAAAGGATTTAAGCTATATCAAATGGATGTTAAAAGTGCCTTCTTAAATGGGGTGATCAAAGAGGATGTATATGTTGAGCAACCCCCAGGTTTTGAGAACTCAAAATTCCCAAATTATGTATTCAAACTAAATAAGACTTTGTATGGGTTGAAGCAAGCACCTAGAGCATGGTATGAAAGACTGATCCTTCTAGATAGAGGCTTTGTTAAGGGTAGTGTAGACACCACCCTCTTCCTAAAGAAAGAAGGAGAAGACTTACTCATTGTCCAAATTTATGTTGATGACATCTTGTTTGGATCCTCAGATAAAAACCTATGTAATGAATTTTCAAAAAAATGAGTAGATAATTTGAGATGAGTATAATGGGAGAGCTAAATTACTTTCTTGGATTTAGTGTTAAGCAGAAAGATGATGAAACTTTTCTTAATCAATCGAAGTATATTAAGGACATCTTTAAGAAATATAAAATGAATAATACTAAAGAAATAAACATTCCCATGACCTCTACTATTTAGTTAGATAAGTACCCAAATGGAAAATTAGTTGATCAGAAGAAATATAGAGGGATAATTGGATCACTACTTATTTGACTGCTAGTAGACCTGATATCATATTTAGTGTTTGTCTATGTGCTAGATTTTAGGCTGACCCTAAAGAATACCACATGACTGTGGTTAAAAGAATTCTTAGATATATTCTAGGAACCCAAAACTTAGAAATCTGGTATCCTAAAAATAGCACTTCTTTTGACATGCCAATTCATAGGACAATCTTTAGTCTCATTGTCCAGTAAAAAATAAAACTTTGTAGCCATATCTACCACTGAAGTAGAATATATAGCTGTAGGGAGTTATGCTACACAAGTCCTATGGCTTAAATAATAAATCTCATATCTTGGACTACATGCAGGCACCATTCAAATAATGTGTGATAACACTAGTGCCATTTGCATATTAAAGAATTCTATCCAACATTCACGGACCAAACACATTGACATAATGAACCATTTAAGATCATGTGACAAAAGGGGATATAGAGCTATATCATGTAGCTACTGAAAATTAATTTGTAGATATATTCACTAAACCCCTAGCCTATAACACCTTTAGCACCTTGAGGACTAGAATAGGTGTTATAGATATTCATGTTTAATTCAGGATAAATCAAATTTTGTCAGCATTTAAAATTAGCAATTTTTGTGTGTTACATTACATTATATATATTTGTTGTGTACGTTGATTTATGTATTATCATTTGTCTGATCATCACACATACACTCTTCATTAGATCAAAATAAATAAATAAATCAATCAAAAATTAAAATTTTTTATTGTATTGTATGATCCACGTTCGTACTATACAATATGATTATTTATGCACAAATCACAATCATTAGCTTAATCATTGGTCTAGATGAGTTCAATTATTATTGATCATACTGTATGAACCACACTTCATACTGTACGATCCACATGTGAGAATCTATTGGGCTGAGTTAAATTTGGTCAATATGATCATTATTACATTTCATACTGTATGAACCTCTATTTATATTGTATGATACACATGTTAGAATCTGTTAGGATGAATTCAATTAGGTTAGTACGATCATAATTGCACTTCATACTATACGAATACCTATTCGTACTGTATAATGCATTTAGTCAAAAGTAGTTCAAATGATTCCTCAGGACGAACTTAATTCCTTAAGATCGTCCATTACGATACCGATCGTACTATATGATTTGACAACCCTTTTTGACAAATTGTCCAGGCGATTTAACTCCTCTGATCATATAGTATGATATCACATCATACTGTATGATTTGCAAAAATATATAAATTTGAGAGTTTTTCAAAGGTTTTTAACCACTCAATGCATCCTTCCTTCAAACTCCTAACCTATCAAATCTAAATTCTTCAATGGCCGGTAGAAGTAAACACAATCAAATGAACCAAGGGTGCTCCTCCTCCTCTCATCGCTTCGACGACTGATTTCTGTTCTCTAGAGATGAAGATGCATACTACAAATTTAAGGAGACTCGAATCACCCCCCTCTAGAATGCTTAATCAACTTTCTCTCAACTTTGAGGAGATGAACCTCTTTGCCTCTACCACACTTCAATTCCTACTCACACTAGCCTTTCCTTTTAATTCAAAACTGCTCTACAAATTCCTAGCCAACCTTAGGCTTAATATGGAAACTTTTACCATGACCTCATATGTATGCTGAAAACCTGTAGCAATCACTAAGGAAGATTTAGGGGAGTATATCAGTTTTTTTTTACTAAAGAACCTCGTCTACAATCCATAATCTCTACAATTGATTTTGACTAGAGTGCTATAAACCTAACCATTAGGAATGTGCCTTAAAATCAACATCAACCATTAGTCCACTCCCTAAATCAAAATGCCTGAGTTATCCACCATGTTCTTAGAACTTCAATCATACCCAAAGCTGGTGATCGTGATAACATCACTCCACTTCTTTCCATAGTCACCTATTAAATAATGTCAAAAGATGACTATTGATTATATCTAAAATATGACTCCAATTTGATGTCCTAACAACAGAAGAAAGTAAAATGTTACACTAGGACATATCTAAGGCTGTTTTAGACAAAAAAAACCAAATTAACAACCCTGCTCCTCCCGATAATATTCCCATATTTTATACGGATGCTTCCTTCCGTATTCTTTTCCATCGGGGCCACGAGCATGAAGAGCCAGATTTTTCTGAAGAAGGGGAAATTGCTCCTATAGGTGGACCCGCACCACCACCAATACCACCACCTACACGTGCCTACCCTGCCTACCCTCACGATGACATTAGGGGTGTAAAAAGTTGACATGACCCAAAACCTGACCCATATCCGACCTAAAAAAATCTAGGTTTGGGATAAAGTGTTTATAAAATGGCTCAGGTCCAGTTCAAATTTTTGACCCTCCTAAAAAATGGCTCAGGTTCAGGTTTACTCAGCTAACCTGAATCCTGCATCATAACCTAGCCCACTTGCCCGCCACCTGATTACTTAGCCCAGCACCTATGGAGGTTTGGGTCGAGGGTGAGGCTTGCCTCACCGCACTCGGATCAATCCCTAGCTCCAAGATCCAGCGTGCTCTTGCCAGGCTACCTCACCGCACTAGGATCGAGGCGTCGGCCTTCAAGGTACTCAGTTTGTGATGATTTGATCTCGAGCAATCATGTGAGTTATGCACAACTACGACCTACCAGGTTGAGCACTCAAGTCCCGCCTCTACCTCACCTGCGGTCACTCCGACTCTCTTACTGACCAACTCAAATTGTATTCAATTTGACAAATAACATTCATGAAAGGAAGTCAGACAGGTCCGGGGTCAGGTCGGGTCAACCCAGTAACTTAAGCGGGTCGGGTTTGGGTTGAAATAATTGACCCATTTGTGAAAATGGGTTGGGTTTGGGTTGACCTGTTTATGCCCGGATCAACTCGAGTTCGACCTGAACTTGACCCGTTGACATAAATTGATACCCATAGATGATATAATTTAGAGGCTTGAGCAATTGGAAATATGGCTGGACTATCATACTTAAAAATAACAATAATAGCATAAGGAAGACATGGGATGGTTTGGATAAAAGATTTTCCAAATTGAAGATCAATTCAGCTCCATCCATAAATACTTTCAAAAACCACCATCACCACCACCTGATCAGGATCCATCTTTTTTACGTGTTTGTTTATTGTGTTTTATTTATGTCTTGTAATGTTCACCTTTTTTATTATTCCTCCTCTTTTTGGTGATGTCAAAGGGGGAGAAAATATATGTTTGGTTGTATATTTTATTTTAATAGAATCCTGCATTTGTTTCTATTTTCTATTATTTTATTTCTTTGTCTTAAAAAAATAAAAAAATGCAACCCCTAATTTTTAAATCTATCACCTAGTAGGGGGGAGCTTAGGGGAAAAAAAATTTATCTTACCTATCAACCAACATTGTTTGCCATCATCAAAAAGGGGGAGATTGTTGTAATTAAAGATCCTTAGTCTGTGATTTTGATGATAAAAAATATTATTGATTGATTTTTTATTTTTTTCTCTATGAATATTTTGGATATTTCTTTTGTCTATGACCACTAACATTACAGGTAAAATATACACTGCACAAGGCTACTGGAAGCTCAAGACTGGGTAGAATAGAAATGTCAAGTAAAAAGAGTCTTTAATTTATTTTTCTTTATTTTCTATTTTTTAAGTCTGGCCAAATAAAAGTGTATGCAATTGGGTAATCGTGCACACACACATAAGGGAGTGAGAAAATTTTTAAGTTAAAATTTTTTGTACTAATCATACTATATAACTTACAATCATACTATATGATCAGCTATAGAAAGAATGGACTTACTGACTAATTGAATAATTAGTTTCTATAAACTAATTGTACTATACGATTCGTTACGATCTGAAAACCCTAGCTGCTAGAAAAATTAAGTTATTCAAATTTTGATTTTTAAACTAATCATAGTGTACGATCTCATTTATACTATACAAAATTTTGAAATCTTACTTAAATTAACCCTCGTAAATAGTCAATCAAATTATGGGTTACTTAATGATAGCAGATCATGCTGTATAATCTTAATTGTATCGTATGATTGGCAGAGATGAAATTTCATCATCCCAAAGATCGTACCAAATGAAATCATAATTTTTGAATTAATCATACTTTATGGTATTCATATCATACTAGACAACTGACTTAAAATCATTATATAATGATAACAGTATGGGATGATTGACAGAGATGATTTTCAATCATCCCAGGAGTCATCCTATACAAATAGAGAGAAAACAAACAGATTGTAATGGATGATCTTTGGATCAAGTTGTATGATGTGTTCGAAAAGTTGAACAGTTCATCTAAATAACTATTTGCATCATACTGGATGGTTCTAGTTTTTTAACAGATCATACTGTATGATCTCAATTCATACTGTATGGATAGTGATGGCCAACTTGAATTTTTAGGTTTCTTGAGGCCAAATATTTAAGCAATATTTTTAGAATCTCATATTAACAACAGACGATTTTAAGACTGCTGAGGGAACTCTAAAAAAGAAGCTTTTGAGAGAGATCTAGGGTTTGAGAGGAAGGATAAGGTGAGTTTGAGCGTGAGGGAGATGGAGTGTGAGGAGATCACATGGTTGCTCCGGGCTAGCTACACCCTCGCTCCTCCTTTGGCCTTGGTGAGACCTTGAAGGCTCTCTTAGGAGAGAGGCTTCTAAGTAAAGTCCTAGAGGTACCCTGCCTTCTCCAGGAGAGAGAAAAGGATTGGAGGTATGCTACCTTTTCCAGGAGGGAGAATAAGCCTTTGGTTCTCTACCTTCTCCAGGAGGGAGAAAATGATTTAAGGTTCGCTACTAACACTGGGGAAGGTGACATAGCTTCTGGCACTCCGTCGCATCAGGTTTGGCGAAAGTGAGTCTGTAAAGGCTTCTTCGCCTTGCTGTGGGAGCAAAAAAAAGAGTCACTTTGTGTTAGTGTAATTCTCAGAGTGGAGGACTTCGGGGAGTAGACGTAGGTCAAGGTTGACCGAACCACTATAAAATCTCTAGTGTGCTTTTTCATTTTCTGCATTTTACTTTTTGCATTTAATTTCTACGATAATTGCTTGGTGAAAATCAAATATTAATGCTCTGTTGTGTTAATTAGAATTTCATCATCATTATTGAAATTATTGTTAAATTGTTAGCTTCCACATCGGGTGATCTAATTATTTATTTCAAAGTTTTGAAAAATTACAAAAAGAATAGTATTTCTGCTTAGAATTTTTTAAATTACCAATTCACCCCTTTCTCGGTACACCTCGGGCTAGTTCTTTGAGGTTTAACAGACTTCTTGAACTTTCACATACTCCACCACTAGCATGTCTAATCCTAAGGAAAGAAAGGGATCTAACCTTAAGGAAAATAAATATGGATTAAACTAGGATGGTTCCACAAAGGGTGTACTCTACCACTGGCACGTCTAATCCTAAGGAAAGGAAGAATCCTAAACTAAATGAAAGAAAACTGGGGGTCAAAACTAGGATGGCACTATGAAGGGCATACTCCACCACTAGCATGTCTAATCCTAAAGAAAGGAATGACCTATAATAAAGGAAAAGAAAATTAGATTAAACTAGGATGGTGCCACAAAGGGTGTACTCCACCATTAGCACGTCTAATACTAAGAAAAGAAAAAATTCTAACCTAAAGGAAAATAAAATTGGGGATCAAAATTAGGATGGCGCCAAGAAGGACTTACTCCATCATAAGTACATCTTATCCTAAGGAAAGGAAGGACCTATCTTTAAGGAAAAGAAAACTAGATTAAACTAAGATGGGGCCATAAAAGGCATACTCCACCACTAACACTTCTAATCCTAAGGAATGGAAAAATCCTAACCTAAAGGAAAATAAAATTGGGGATCAAAACTAGGATGGTGCCAGGAAGAGCGTACTTCACCATTAGCACATCTAATCTTAACGAAAGAAAGGACCAATCCTAAAAGAAAAGAAAACTAGATTAAATTAGGATGGTTCCACAAAGGGCGTACTCCACCACTAGCATGTGTAATCCTAAGGAAAGAAAGAATCCTAACCTAAAGGAAAAGAAAATCAGGGATCAAAACTAGGATGGTGCCATGAAGGGCATACTCCACTACTAGCACATCTAATGCTAAGGAAAGGAAGAACCTATCCTAAAAGAAAAGAAAACTAGGGATCAAAATAAGGATGTTGCCATGATGGGCGTACTCCACCACTAGCATGTCTAATCCTAAGGAAAGGAAGAACTTATCCAAAAGGAAAAGAAAACCAAGGTTTAAAATAAGGATGGTGCCACAAAGGGCATACTCTACCACTAGCACGTCTAATCCTAAGGAAAGGAAGAATCCTAACCTAAAAGAAAATAAAAGTGGATGGATTATTTTTTAGGATGATTTGTTTTGCATTTAAATAAAATTAAGGTAATTAAGTGTTGAACTCAAAGACATTTTATTGATTGAAAGTTTGAGCTACATCAAACATAGTATTTCTTAATTAAATGCCAATTGATAGGTAATATTGGATGATTTCATTTACGGTCAACTAGCTGATATGAGCGCCCTTCGTAGACTGTCTCTATGATAAAGGGTCCTTCCCATGTTAGTTTAAACATCCCATCGATCTTTTGATTAGCTAAATATAGTATTTTTAGCACCTAGGACTCCTCAGCAGAATGGGGTAGTTGAAAGAACGAACAGAATATTAATAGAAGCCACTAGAGCTATATTGGAAGAATACTCACTTCCAAAATATTTTTGGGCTGAAGCGGTTAGTACAGCATGTTATGTTCTGAATTGGGTGAACATTAGATCCAAATTGAACAAAACACCCTATGAACTTCTTAAGGGAAGAACACCTAATCTTTCATATTTACATGTTTTTGGATGCAAGGTGTTCATTCATAATAATGAAAAAACTCCTTTAGGAGAATTTGATCCTAAATTTGATGGTGGAATTTTTCTTGGTTATTCTAGTATTGGCAAATCCTATAAAGTTTTTAACAAGAGAACTTTGGTCATTGAGGAGGCCACACATGTAGTGTTTGATGAATCAGGCATTTCAGAGGAGCCAAGGTTAGAAGAAGATCATATTAGGAATATCTCTCATGAAATTAAAAAGGAAATTTTGGAAGAGAATATAGAAAAAGAAAACTCTTTGCCTAGAGAATGGAAACTTTCTAAAAATTACCCTAAGGAATTGATTTTAGGTGAACTTAGTGAAGGTGTTAGGACTAGGTATGGACTTAACAAAGAGGTGAACCATGCCTTTATATCAATGATTGAATCCAAAAATATAAATCAAGCACTTTTGGATGAATTTTGGATTTTGGCCATGCAAGAAGAGTTGAATCAATTTGTAAGAAATGATGTTTGGGAATTGATTGAAAGGCCAAAGGATCAAAGTGTTATTGTAACTAAGTGGGTATTCAAAAATAAAATGAATGATTCAGGAGTTGTGATTAGAAATATGGCAAGATTGGTGGCTAAGGGGTATAATCAAATAGAAGGGATTGATTTTGAAGAGACTTTTACCCTTGTAGCAAGACTTGAAGCAATTAGGATTTTGTTAGCCTTTGCCTATTTTAAAGGATTTAAATTGTATCAAATGGATATCAAAAGTGCCATTTTAAATTGGGTGATACAAGAGGATATTTATGTTGAGCAACCTCAAGGTTTTAAAAATTCTAAATTCCTTAATTTTGTATTTAAATTGAAAAAGGCATTGTATGGACTAAAACATGCACCTAGGGCTTGGTATGAGAGGTTAAGCACTTTCCTATTAGAGAAATCTTTTGTAAAATGAAGTGTGGACACCACTCTCTTTTTGAAGAAAATAGGAGATGACATACTCATTGTTCAAATATATGTTGATGATACCATATTTGGATCTATAAATAAAAAGTTTTGTGATATTTTTTCAAAAATAATGAGTAGTGAATTTGAGATTAGTTTAATGGGAGGTTTGAGTTATTTTCTTGGTTTTAGCATAAAGTAAAATGAGAAAGGAACTTTTCTTAGTTAGTCGAAGTATATTAAAGACATCCTCAAGAAATATGAAATGAATAATGCTAAACTAGTGACTACACCTATGAGTTCCTCAGTTCAATTAGATAAGGACCCTAAAGGAAAATCTATTGATCAAAAGAAATTTAGAGGTATAATTAGATCATTGCTTTACTTGACTGCTAGCAGACCAGATATAATATTCAGTGTTTATTTGTGTACTAGATTTCAATCTAATCCAAAAGAATCATATTTAACAGCAGTAAAAAAAATCTTAAGATATCTTTTGGGAACTCAAAACTTAAGGATTTGGTATCCTAAACATAGCTCTTCATTTGAAATTATTGGATATTCTGATTCAGATTTTGTAGGTTGTAGGGTTGATCAGAAAAGTATATAGGGAACTTGTCAATTCATAGGAAACCCTTTAGTTTCTTAGTCCAGTAGGAAATAGAATTCAGTATCCCTATCTACTGCTGAAGCAGAATACATTGCCTTAGGTAGTTGTGTGGCACAAGTTTTTTAGTTGAAATAATAGTTGATTGATTTAAGATTTTTAATTGGCACAATTTTAATTTTTTGTGATAATACTAGTGTTATATACATTTCAAAGAATATTATTCAACATTCTAGAACCAAGCATATAGACATAAGGCATCACTTCATTAGAGATCATATAGCTAAGGGAGATATTAAATTGAATCAAGTTTTTATGAAAAATCAACTTGCAGACATTTTTACAAAACCGTTGGCCTTTGATACTTTTAGCATCTTAAGAACCATGTTAGGTGTGATTGTTCTTAATGCTTAAATTAAAAATTCTGCACACTTGATGTGTTGTATATATGTGTCTGTTTAATTTATTATTGTTTGTTTGTTATGTTTGTTCTGGTTATTTTTCTATGATTAGTTGTGTTTTTTTCTTTTTCATTTTTGTTTTTTATTGTGAAGCATGTCACTTGTTGAAAAATGATTGGTTTTAAGAAATTTTTCTGATTATCATGCTTCGACTTTTAAGTGTTCTGATCGTACTGTACAAAATATTTTCATCCTGTACAAATTCTATAGCATGTGCATAGTAGGTTTCAGACTTGAGCAAGAAAAACTTAGTTTTTTATAGGGTTCATATGTATGATGATGTCATTATATTGTATGATATATGTAAGTTTCATCTGTACAATTGGGGATGGTTTTCCAAAAAAATTTTAGTTATTTTATATGATCGTATGTATGAAGTCGTACTTTATCTGTACGATCCATATTATTGATTTTGGATAAGGACAAACCCAGCTGGTATAAAAATGATCTTTAATATTCTGATTATCCCATACGAACACCAATTCGTCTGTATGATTGATTGGTCAAAAAGTCTGTATTAAAGGATGCCTCGAGAAGGGCAGTTTATGAAAAGCTGTTTTGTTTTTGGCAGTTTCTATTCATCTGTACGAGTAGTTTTTCATCCTGTACAATTTTTTAATTGTACGTATGATCCATATTTCATACTGTATAATTGATGATTTTTCTTTAAATAGATGGATCTTTGAAAATATTTTCATTCACTTTCTTATCCATTTTAAAACCCTCTAGAGCCCTCATTTTAGGAATGGCTAGTTATAGCAAGCAACCCCATGTTTCTAAGGGTTCCTCTTCTAGATGTGGTGGAAATGATGAATTCCTATCAAAGGCGAGTGAGGATGCCTCTTTTAGGTATGTTGCTGCCAAAATCACCCCTTCTAGTCTTCTCATTCAAGGTGATCTTCACTTCTCTGTCATGCCTTTGTTTGCATCCACTCAATTTTCCTTCATTCTTACTCTCATTTATGCCTACCACAAAGAAACCTTCTAATATTTCTTGGCAAACATGAGATTTAATGGGGACCACTCTAGGATTAGTTCTTTTGTTCAGAGACAACGAGTAGAAATTATCAAAGAAGACTTAGGCAACTTTATTCATTTGAGAACCCAAGGCATTCGAGCCCACACTTTGACTTCTAGGGCCAATTTTGATTGGACTGAAATTAATCAAGTTCTGAGAGGTGTATCCCAAGTGTGTCATTTATCTAGGGTTTACACTCTACATCAAAATGCCTGAATCATCCAGCATGTTTTAAGAACTTCTATTATCCCTAAGGTTGGTGATCATATAAATATGACTCCACTTTTGTCCACAGTCACCTATCTAATTATGACTGAAAACCCCTTTGATGAAGCCCAACTCATTATGGACTATATTTACAATCTTTCTAAAATTGGGCTTCCACATCATAAGAGGAAGAAAAACATGGCTTTAGGACATTTAGTTGCCTACATTCTAGAGAAGAAGTACAACCTAATCCATCTTGATCCTCCCATAGAACTTCCTATCTACTTCACTGATGCCTCTTTTTGAGCACTTTTGGGGAGAGATCAGAGTTGAGAGAGTGATGATTCTGAGGATGAAGGGGGAGCTCCTGCTCCAGCACCAAGGATTGGACCTGATCAGAACTTCTATCAGGAAATAGTTTAGCCCTTTGATAGAATGGAGACTCATTTTGATCAACACTTTGATCAAATTGAGAATCATCTTAATCAGCAGGATGCTCGTTATAATGAAGATATGGAGTGGATTCAAGGATAGTTTGACTCAGTAAACATGAATGTAGCTATAATGAATAGCTATTTTTCAATTTTCAATCCACCACCTCCTTCAGACCAAGGCCCCTAAGACTTTTAGATGTACTTCTACCATGTTGTTGCTTATGAGTGTTGTATTTGCTGTCCTGATGTTACTTTGTGAGTTTAGTATTTTTATGTATTATTATGTTGTAGTGATGCTATGTTGGGATGATATGTGTTAAGAATATGCTTGTATGTGATTCTTATATCAATGCAAGTATTAGGTTTGTGTTGACATGTTTTTTAAATCTTATTTCTTGATATGTTTGTGTTTTTAATGAGAAAAACCTTTTGAAATTGATCGTTGAAATGGATTAAATTACTTTGCTCTACAAATTAATTTTCTTATAAAATTTAATCTTTCAAAAATTTTAAATTAAAATTATAACTAGATTTAGATAAGGAGATCAATTTCATATTCTTTTAGATAAAACATATCTAAACTATAATTGTTGCAATATTGATGTCTTATTATTGTTATTTTCTTTTTTAATATGTTTATTTTTGTTATTAATAAAATTTGCTTTTTTGATTATGGTACTGGAAAAACTCAAAGAATAAAAAAAAAGTATGCGTAATGGTTCACAAAGTAAAAAAAAGGGGGTGCACAAAATTAACACAAATAGAAAAGATGCACAGTGTGCCACAAATATTTGAAAAAGATGCGCAATGTCGCCAATTGAAATGCAAATATTTCTATTGTGTTCTTTCCACTATCATTCCATCTCTAATGCAAATCTATCTAATTAACAATCATATACATTATTGAATTTGAATTTAACTAATCTTCATTTTGTTATTTTTGTTTTAATCATTTTTATTTAATTTGTCTAGAATGAATAATGACTATGGTTGACTTTTCTTGTCTTAGTTACTCTTTGATTTAAATTTCTAAAATTTTTCTTTTTATTATTATAAAATTAATATCGTATTTGTAATTGGTTTAAAATCCTTTTCTCCTTCAACTATTTTGGTTTATCTATAGAAAGCTTTCATTTTAAGTTATACTTCCCTTTTTATTGTTGTCAAATGGGGGATTCAGAATATTGTTTGATTGTTTGTTGTTTGATATTTGATGCATTGTGAAATGTATGAATGTGAGTGCGTGCATGTGTATGTTGTACATGAATGTATGTTTTTGATTGTTTGGTTGTTTTTGTGTTTTTGTTAGCTCTGGTATTTTTTATCTTCAATGGAATCCCTTGTTATTTAGTTGGTCATTCATTTAGGGGGAGCTAATGAGAAAAATTATTTAGAATGTTAACTTAAATAATAATTATTTTGTCATCATCAAAAAGGGGGAGATTGTTGCAACTTCATGTTCATAGCCATATTTTCTTATTATGTGTATTTTTTATGATTCCAAAATATTATTGTATTGACTACTGTTTCTCCTACCATGTATTGGATATTGCTTTTGTTGTTTGTGTGTATTAACATTTCAGGGAAATCATACTCCAGCCAGTTGAAGACTTTAAGTTAGATTGGATTAGAATTTATTATTTTTGGAGTCTATACTTTTAATACTTTTCTTGAGTCTGAGAGAGAGTGTGATTGTAATTAGGTAACTGTGCACACACACATTGGGGAGTATAAAAATTTATAACTTTTTAAAACTAATCATATTGTATGATTTTAGATCGTACAGGATGATTTGGATTTTGCATACCTCCAAAAAGCAGTTCATCAAACCTTGGCAGGAAAATTTTCAAAGTCCTGTTCGTACTGTACGAAGTTATCTTCATACGTACGCCTTCTAGAGTACAAAATAGATATGTATAAGTTCTTCCTGATGAACTCCTTATTTTTCTGAACTGTTCATACTGTACGATCATAGGATCATACATACGACATCTAGAGTATGAAATGGTTGCATATCATTTCATCCAGACGAACAGGTAAATTCTTTGAATTATTCATACTGCATGATTATAGGAACGTACAGATGACTTCCAGAGTACGAAATGGTTGGGTCTATTTTTGTTCCAGATGAAACATGGTTTGATTAAAATATATCGTACTGTACGATATAGATTTCATACAGGACATTATTCAGAGTACAAAATTGATTCGTACTGGATCTTACAAATAAATTTTGAACTATTCATACATTTGATCATCGATTGTACTATATGATCATGGACGATCAATTTGAAAATTTTAGTTTTCTGGGCGATTTTTTGTGTCTTTCATATATAAGGTCCTATAAACTTACTGTGGAGCAGATACTTCTTCATATTTTCTTAGAGAGCAAGTGTAAGAGTGATTTGGGAGAGTGTTTGAGAGAGAGTTCTTACAAGTGGAGAGTGTGAAGGGTTTATAAGGTTACTCAAATATGAGAATCTCTTTGTATTTGTGGCAAATCTCTTCCTTATTTCTTTGAAGATGCTCGAGAGGATATCTTCGAAGAAGATCCGGTACTCTGTGGACACTTGGAGAGTATGAAAGATGACGGTACTATGATAACACTTGGAGTGTGTGAAAGATGATGGTACTCTACCTACACTTAGAGAGTGTGAAAGAATGATGGTACTCTACCGACACTTGGCGGGTGTGAAAGGATGACAGTACTCTGCCGACACTTAGAGGGTGTGAAAGGATGATGGTACTCTATCGCACCGGGGATACGTGGAAAAGAGGGTAATTGTAAAGGCTTCTCTGCCTTGCTGTGGGAGAAAAAGGAGAGTTACTTTGGTAATAGTGCAATACCTAAAGAGGGAGTCTTCAGGGAGTGGATGTAGGTCTAGTTGGACCGAACCACTATAAAATTTTGTGTTCTTATTTTACTACATTTTTACTTTTCTATGCATTTAACTTTTTGTGGTTGAAAATTTTTAAATTGATAAAAGTTTTTCTTTGTGCAAAAAATTAGAAATCGGCTTTCTAAATTTTCAAGAGATTTTTTAAATTACCAATACACCCCCCTCTTGGTTAACCTCAGGATAATTGTATTAGGTCTAACAACCTAATCAGACTTTTCAGCTTCATCTTGAGAGGTTAAAGCTAGCTGAGCTAAAAAAAATCTCTAGGGTTGAGAAGTTCTTTGATTAATGATTCCCTTATCTCCTTTAAGAGGATGAGAGTCCATATATGCTCAACTTGGTAGGTAACTTCCTAAGATGAGCTAGGACATTATAGTCAACCTTAGGAACATCGAACTCAGGACCCAGTGAATTTGAAGGAAGGTTGGATTGTTGAGGAGGATTTAGAATTGAATCATTGGAGACAACTTGCTTGCCTCTTTCCTGGGAGGAAGCCTAGGGGGTAAGACTTTACCACCACAAATTTGTACCTCCATGAACTAATCGAGAGGATAAATTGGGTGGTGTCTATGCTCTTTGTGGGTAGTGCATTATCATTTTTTGAATGGGAGTCAGAATCTAAAAATATCACTCTTTTTCTTTTTATTTAATACAGTAGTTCCTACACATTGGAGAGGAAAGTAGCTCAACATCCTCCTAAGAAGCCTCCAGGTCAACCTCCTAGATGGACCCTGGGCTCTCATTGCTACTATTGAGAAAGATGAAAAGATTTATTAATTGACTTTTTTAAATACCCCGGAAAGAATAATACTTCAACCATCTTCAATTGATAGAGAAATATTAAAATAATTACCTGAGATAGTCTTCATCGAACCCTAATTCGGGTCTATCAGGTACTCTTTAGGGATAACAATATTACCTTGCTTAAAATTCCTCTCAAGACAATCCTTAAAAATAACACAGTCCTCGATTATGTGGCCTAGCATGCGATGAAAGGGGCAATCCTTTCTGTTTTACTCTTTCGGCCTCCTAGCCTCCGATAATATGAAATTTGGTTTCTTCAAAAGACTCTTGAAATCCATCTTACCAATTCCCTTTTGAAAGGATAAGGCTACGCCAATATAGCTTTAAAATGGATCGAGTAAGAGTCTCTAGTAGGTCGAGGGGCCACCTGGAATGATTGTCTTTGAACTAGCTGTGGTGGGGGAGCACTAGGTTTACAGGTAACTTACTGCTTCCCCTTATCAACTACTAAAAACATAGCTGCTCTCTTTTCAAAGGACTTCATTGATTTGGGACATTTCTTCTCATCATACTGATCCTTTAAGAATAGCATCCGAGGAGCCCCTTCCTGCAGGTTGCTGGCCTTATTAAGGAGCTTTTTAAATGTTTTGATTGTGAACCCCTTTAGGAGAAAAGTAACAAGCCCATGGATATTTTTCAAAAAAATCTCCACTACATGTTTCTCTTGCAACTAAGATTCACATTTCATCAAGAGGTTTTAGCACCTCAGGATGTACTCAACTAAAGACTCTCCTGGCTTTTATTTTTTAATGACCAGATCGCCTATAGTTGTGTGCTGCTTTGCCCTAAAAAATCTCTTTAAGAATAGAATTTCTAGTTCGTTAAAGGTTCTTATTGAACCGTTGGGCAGATCTGCATACCATTCAAAAGCAATGCCTGAAAGACTACTAACAAATTGGTGAAATAGTAAAGCATCTAACCATCTTGTGTTGCAATAGCTCGATCAGTAATGGGCCAGATGCTACCTTGGGTTTTCAACACCTGTGAAAATTTTTAAGGATGGTTGCACAAAGCCCTTTGGATAAGGGGCTGAATCATATTCCTCAGGATAAGGTTTACCCTTTGAAATAGATGCGGTCCCTTGGGAATGGGCTAAGGCCTTCCTTACCTGATCCTTGATCAACTGTTTAAGTTCTTTTTGAGCTAGTAGTATAGGAATTGAAGGAACTAAATGGATTACTGCTTGGATCAGGGGAATTGAATGAATAGGTTACTGGGTTAGAGGGACTGTCGACACTAATTCGGGGATTTTTGAGCTGGATTCTGGCTTTTCAGTCTGGAGAGTCATGGCTTAAATGACAGGTTGTGGTTACTTAAATAAAGGTTACTATCCAATCATTCTTGCATTTTTTTGACCTGCAGCAACATCTCTGTAACTTGTGCATCCAGGTTTTTAATATGTTGACCATCATCCCTAGCCCTTACTGATCCATCAGAATCTGAATCAACAGCCACTGATCCTTTTTCCTTGCCAGAATGGCATTTACTTGGCTCAATTTCCTTAGCTGATCCCCTATTTTTGACCATACAGATGCTACCAGTAGTCATATCTTCTTCTATCAATAGATCATCAAATTCTGGATCTGATGCTGATGAAGATCTCCCCCAGAGCCACCAAGGAACCACACAAGTAGCTTGATGAAGATGGTAAAAACCTTGCTTGGAGCAACATTTGTGAATCCCTCACAACTCCCCCACACAATGATTTCTCTCTCCCAATCTCTCTCTCTTTCTTCTCTAGCTCTCTCTCAAGAAGACTAAATCGCAAAAGATTATTCAAGGATAATAAGAGAGCTTAAATAGAGGGCCGTCAAAAAAAGCCCTAATTTTTAATATGACGGCATTAATCATCCAGTACGATCATATGATCATCCTGTACGATTAGTTCAAAATACTAATTCAGCCAGTACAAATTGTATAGCCATGTACGATTAGTTCAAGAGAAATAGACTGATCATCCTGGATGATTATAATATCATCCCAGATAATTAGTATAAAAATATTTAACATCATCTAGTATAATCCTCGATGATGCCTTATCGTCCCATGCACTTCTCTGTCATCTAGTATGAAAGAGGTCAATCGTCATGGATGGTTAGTTGAAAAACTATAGTATTCGTCTGGAATGATATGTGGCGATCCCTTATCATCCCATGCTTGTTATCTATCATCCAGGATGATTGTCACCGATCGTCCTGTACGATTGAATCTAATTAAATTTTACCATAATTTTTCTCGTGACTATAGGGTTAATTTAGGCATGATTGTCATATATCGTCCTGTACGATATATACAAAATTTGAAAATTAAAATATTGTATAAATTATGATTGGCGGCTGATTTTCTCAATCTGAACTGATCAACCTATACGATATATATCATACAATATGATTAGTTTAATCTCTTAATTAATATGGATACCCTAATTTGGGTGTTCTATTTTTAACTAATTGTCCAGTATGATATAAATCATCCTGTGCAATTAGGTCAAAAATAAGAAAATTTCTCTAACTCACCAACCCACTCCCTTGAGTGTGTGTGTGCAAGGTTACTTAGCTTAGGGTCCACCAGATATATGACTTGACTCAAGAAAGGTAAAAAGTACATTCAAATAGAAATTACAGACAGACTCAATCATAGTCTACCTGACCTTGAGCTGATTTACATTACAAGTGAACTTGTAGACCTGAAAGGTTAGTAATTTGGGCAAATAAAATAGATACGCAATAATAGCATTAGTAAAGATACAATAATATTTATTATCATCAAAATCATAGTCCTTGGGCCCATATTTGTAACAGATATCAAAGGAGGTGAGGTAAAAATTTTAACTGGGATTGGATCAAAGTTTGAGCACTAATTTCCAGATGTTAAAGGAGGAAAAGTAGGAGGCACTTTGGGATACTAAAATAATTTAGAAATGCCCCAACCTATTATATATATTAGGCTTTCAGTTTTAAATCGAGAGAAGCTTTAATTTAAGTTGATCATTTTATTAAAATTTTGGGATTGTATTCTCAAAAGTTAGGGTCTTATGATTTTGGGTCTGCCCTAGATTCTAAATCTATTTTGGGCACCGAACGATAGTAACCCAAACCTAGCTAATGTAGTGCAACCACCTAGGCAATTTAAAATCTATGAGTTTTGTCATTAATAAAAGAGTGGTAGGGGCATTAATTAAGTTTTAAGGATTTAGGGCCGACATCTAGAGCTAATCCTAATTGGCCCCTTGGCTTGGTGTAGGGTGAAAATGCTTGAAAATGAAATTAGAATTTTTAGACACGTTTAATTAGTTTCTAATGCAATGAATGCTAATTGACTCGATAAAATGCATGAAATATATGAAGTAGTTTTAGATAGGCTTAAAAATATTTTTTTTTCTTAAAGATTGTATATCCCCTTCACACAATAGCACCCTAATAGGTCGGGTGGTCTACTAGAACCTGCAGGCGTGGAGGTGCCTAACAAGGAAGAGAAGATTGTAATATACTTGTACAGACTCTCGGCGGTCCCGAGCTTACTTCTTAGATCGTTAGAGTTGCTATATTGACCTAAAAATTTTATTTAGATTTTGAGTAGAAATAATTTTTTGAAAGTTTGTGACGGGTGTTAAACCCTATATAACTAACCCGAGGCTAACCAAGAGGGGGGATAAATTGGCATTTTAAAAATTCTTTAAGCAAAAGAAAAATATTTTTGGAATCTTTCTGAATATTTTAAACACAAAAAATTTAAGTGGAAGCAGATAATCAAAATCAAATATTTCAGTCACAGATCATATCATAGAAATAAGTGAAAATAAATGTGAAAAAATAAGTAGAAAGAGTACAACAAATTTATAGTGGTTCACTCAAATCTGACCTATGTCTTCTCCCCAGAACCTCCCGTTCCAGGAATTTCACTAAACCTTTAGTGACTCTCCTTTAGCCCCCACAGCTTGGCGGAGAAGTCCTTATAAAATTTTTCCACCGGCCCGGTGAGGTAGAGAACCTTAAATCCTTTTTCACCCTCCTGGCGAAGGCAGAGAACCAAGAATCCTTTTACTCCCTCTTGGAGTAGGAAGAGAGCCTGACAATCCTTTTACTCCCTCTTAGAGTAGGCAGAGAACCTAGATCTAATGCTGATGATCGTCTCCCCAGAGCCACCAAGGAACTAAGGACGAAGAAGGAAGAAGACGATCAAATCCTTATTTAGAGCAACCTTTATGAATCCCCTCATAAATGCCCCCTCACAAGATCCTCTCTCTCTCTTTCTCCCAAACTCTCCTTCGCCAAGCTCTCTTAGTTTAGGAAAAATAGCAAAAGATTTGCTTGGTAGTAATTATGAGAGCTTAAACAGGAGGCTTCAAAAATAGCCCTAATTTCAAAGTGGCGGCAAAGATCATCCAGGACGATACAAATATCATCCTTTAAGATTAGTACAAAATAACACTTTCAGCCAGTATGATAGTATTGCCCTATACGATTAGTTCAAGTATTTGAAGA
This sequence comes from Dendrobium chrysotoxum, assembly GCA_019925795.1. Taxonomy (NCBI): domain Eukaryota; kingdom Viridiplantae; phylum Streptophyta; class Magnoliopsida; order Asparagales; family Orchidaceae; genus Dendrobium; species Dendrobium chrysotoxum. Next base: position 15,231,425 of record CM034311.1, read on the forward strand.
AATCGTATTGTATGATATTTCTATTATCCTAGACGATTAGTTCATGAAAGGCAACTAATCGTCCAGTATGATGGCTGACGATTAATTATTGTCCCGTCCAGTACAATGTAGAGGAATCGTTTAGGATGATTAGTCAAAAAGTTAAAGTTTTTGTCCTGTATGATATGTGGCGATTAATTATCATACCATGTAGAGCTCGGATCGTCCAGGATAATGGTCTCCGATCATCCTGTACAATCTGATCAATCAATTTAACTATAATTAATCCCTTAATCAAGGGATTATAGGCATGATTGTCATGAATCATCCAAAATGATATAGATCATCCTATACGATTAGAACAAATTTTGACTTATAAAATCTTACCTAAATTATGATTAGTAGTTGTTTGTTCCAATTTGTTCTGATCGACCTAAACGATCCAAATCGTCCAGGACAATTAGTTAACATAACTTTTTTTTTTGGAAACCCCATAGAGGGGGCCTACACGTTAATTAGGAAAAAATTACACGGTCCTTAAAGAGACCTCAAGCTACTACTGCTCGAATGAGCTACAAAAAGAAAGCAAAATAAAAGACCTAAGAGCTCAAGGTCCCTACTAATCAAAAGTATAAAAATCCCTAGGTATATTATTCGGTGCATAAGGACGAGCACCCGAAAATAAGGAGAGAAACAAAAAAATGGCAACCAGCACCATCATCTTCTCCAGAGCGAGCTCTCCAAAAATCTGTAAAAAAGTGGTGAAGCCCAGGAAAAACTTAATATAAATTAAAGCAGAGTTAAGTAAACCAATCCCAGCAGTATCAATAATACATGTTCTAATAAAGCTAAACCAAGTATTACCAATCGCCAAACTAATATCCACCAAACAACAGGGATAAATGCCAAACCAGAAACAATCCAAACCAACATCACTGAAACCATGGACTAAAACTGTCAGAGACATGAGAAACAAAGCCAAGAACAACATAAGCAGGATCCCCAACCTCTCGGAGGGCCACACCCACAAGAAATAACTAGACCCAACAGAAAACAAGATAGGCACCAAACCAATATAAACAGCAAGGGGCCACTTGACATTTAAAACTAGAACCAATAGGAAATTCCAAATAGTAAGAAAACCACAGGATGAACTTAACACATGAATACCAGGATAATAAAACAAAGAGCCCCCAAACCTATCCATAGTGAAGCCTTCACCAGCAGGAATGCAAAAGACTAAGACTAACCAAATCTGAGAAATACAATCCCGCACTGGCCCAAACAGGAACCAGAGAATGCTCCATAAGAACCAACCAGAGCAATACCAATCAACACAACAAATAAGAAACATAGCAAAAAGATACAAAACGGCAAAGCAACCCAATGAGGCAAAAAACACCAACCTAGAACAAAACCTCCCACAAATAGCCAGCAGAACAGGAAGGCACCAGGCCAAACTGAGAGACAATAAAACCATCCAGATCAAAGCAGAACACCAGAAAACACCAAAACCCCACGAAGGGAGATAAGGAAATAGCTCCCAAAATAGGAACAAAAGGAACCCAACCAAATAAACACCTTAGATTCTAACATAAGGAACACCCATAACATCAAGTCTAAGAAGACCTTTAAGCTTCACAGGAATATTGGACCCAATAAAATTAGCGACAAACTCTAAACCACACCCCCATTGAGCAAGCCAAGTAGCACAAGCATTACCATCTTTGCAAATATGATGGAACGAATAATTCAAGAAAATCAACAAATTCTTAATCTCCCTCACTTGATAAAATAGATCAGGATTACACCTCGAATCATCAGCAAATTTTAAAAAAAGGAAATTATATTCAGAATTAACCTCAATAAAAACATTAGATAAGTTAAGAGAAATGCACACCCTTAAATCATAAAGAATAGCCAAGGTGGTAGCAAAGAATTCATCACCATTCTGAAGATGACCCGCAAATGCCATAATAAGACTAGCATTACTGTCTTTGATAACCCCACCATAACCCACAGAAGAATCAATGCTAGCACCATCCACATTCAGCTTATAAAAGTTAATGGGGGGTTTGGTCCAATAGATGATTCTAGACTCTTTGGCAATAGGACCACCCTCCAAACTAAGACCTAAAGCAAAACCAACAAAAGAATAGTTTTTCAAATTCTTGACAGAGAGCCGTTTAACAGAAAAAAGAGCCCAAATCTTATCTTTCACATTATGGATAACCTTATGATGATTCATACAAACATCATTAAATAGAGAATTATTCCATTCCAACCATAAATACCATAAAATGAGAGAAGAAACAACATTCCTGATGTGCCCTTTAGACTTAATGAATCAAGCATTAAGAATAGAGTTAAGGGACAAATGAGCATTAAAACAATTCAATTGAAACATGTCATCAAAATAAACCAACATTTTAGCAGCAACAGGGCCATAAATAAAAACACGATGCATATTCTCCATATGGTAACAACATTGACACTTGGAAGGCAAAATAAAACCTCTTTTGATGAGATTGTTATCCATGGGAATGAATTTATGCAGGATTCTCCATACAGAAATAGCCACAGTAGAAGGAATACTTTTATGCCAAATCATTGAGAAAATATTATCAATATTCTTCCTAGATCTAAAAGCATGCCAAGCATTTCTTAAGTGAAAACCACCATCTTTAGACAAATCACATAAGATAATATCATTAGAATCCATATTGATAGGCAGATTCAAAATTTGACGAATAATACAATCTGGAATAACATTTGAAAGCTTCTCATAGTCCCAACAATTATCAGTAAAGAAAAAATTAACCTTAATAGCTGTAATAGAAGAAGAGTTCAAGATGGAGTCAATAGAATGTTTACCCAACCAACGATCTTGCCAAAAGAAAACATTACCTTCACCAAGTCCCCATGAAATGAAAGGGTCAACAACCCATTTAACCCTGCAAAGCCTCTGTCACACTTTAGAATCACCTTGATTAAAATAGCAAGTATTTCGGTGCTTACCAACATAGTACTTAGCAAATATAAATTTAGCCCAAAGGCTCACTTTAGCACAAAAATTATACCATAATTTAAAAGAAAAAGCATAAGCCAAATCATTCATACTTTTACAACCTAAGCCCCCTTTCTCCAAAACACCACAACATTTATCACAAGCAGCCCAGATTATTTTGGAGTTACTAGAGGCACCTTTCCAAAAAAATTTATTAATAAGTTTATGAATTCTATTACAAACCGCTTGAGTCAGAAGAATAGTTTGAAAAATATAAACCGGCAAGGAGCAAAGAACACTTTCTACAAGAGTAACTCTACCACCAAACCTCAAAAAATTAGAATCCCAAGATAAAAGCTTATTCTGAACAGAGGTAATAAGATCATAGAAAAGAAAGGTTTTCTTTCTACCTTTGAAAAGAGGAACCCAAAGATACTTAATGGGTAATTGCCCGTGTATAAAGACAGTTAAATCTTTAATGGCTAAAATACGATCATTGGGAATTCTCTTGGAAGTAATAAAGCAGCTTTTGTTTTTATTAAGAGATAAGCCACTAACCATATCAAATTGATCAAAAAATTCCATAAGTTTATGAATTATGTTAACAGATGCAATCATAAAAATAATAAAGTCATCAGCAAAACATAAATGAGAAATGGGAAAATCACCCAATGTTCTAAAGTAAAGACTCGGGTTATTCTCAAAAAGGTTGGTAAGGCCCCTAGATAAGAATTCAACTGCAATAATGAAAAGAGAAAGAGAAATAGGGTCACCTTGTCTTAAACCATGAGAGGATTTAAAATAACCATTACTAGACCCATTAATAATAATAGAAAAATGAACAACTTCAATACAATTTCTAATACGCTTGATAAAAATTGAATTAAGACTAAAAAGATGCAAAATATTATAAATAAAGTTCCAATTAATATTGTCATAGGCCTTAGCAACATCCAGCTTCAAGATCAAATTACCCCCTCTCACCCTAACATCCACGTCTTGGCGAAATTCTTGAGCCAATAAGATATTGTCAACAATGGCCCTCTCTTTCACAAACCCCATCTGAGAAGGAGAGATAATTCTAGGTAAAATAGAGGTAAGACGATTCGTGAGAATTTTATATATCAATTTGTTAAAAATGGTACAAAGACTAATAGGTCTAAAATCATTCCAAGTACTAACAGAGCTATTTTTGGTAATAAGCACCATAGAAGTAGAAGAGAAAAACTTAGGGATAGAATTACCAGCAAAGAAATCAACACAATAGAAAAAAGGTCATTATTAATAATGTGCCAAGATTTTTGAAAGAACTGAGTGGTAAAACCATCAGGCCCAACCGCAGAGTCACTATTCATACCAAAAAGGATCTCTTTAACTTCCTTAGATGAAGGAGGTTTAGAAAGGTTCTCATTCTTCTGTTGGAATATAAGGTTAGGAATAAAGGAAGGATCATTAATCTGAGCCGGATTAAAATTCTTATTGAGATGATTTTGAAAATGCTGAACAACTAAATTAGCAATCTCCGTAGTATTCTTAGAGACAGAACCATCCTCCTGATGAATTTTATTAATACAGTTTTTAGCCCTTTTCCTCTTGACCAAAGCATGGAAATATTTAATGTTATTATCATCTTCAACTAAATGCTTAGCAATAGCTTTTTATTTCTAAAAAACCTCCTCCTACACTTGTAATTTAAAAAGCCAATCTTTAGCAACTCTTAATAAAATGAAATTAGCATCAGAAGGGTCCACTTGACAAGAGGAATCATAATTGATCACTTTCTGCTCAGCTTCCAAAATATTGGTAAAGAGGTTTTTAAGTACATTATGGTTCCACCAATTTAAAACCTGCTTAAGTCTTTTTAGCTTAAGCCAGAATCTCCTCATACCAAAATAAGAATTATAAAGGTGCAGTGGAGCATGCCAATTATTCTGAACAATATCAAAAAAGGAATCATGCAATAACCACATGTTTTGAAACCTGAATTGAGGAGAGGCATTAAAATGTCTAAAGTTAAGACTAATTAACAAAAAAGAATGGTCAGAAAGAGTCCTGCTAAGATGCTCAACATTAATATAATTAAAAGAGTTAAGCCAAGAATCATTAAAAAGAATGCGGTCCAAATGTTGTCATAAATGGCCCCTATTCCAAGTGAAATTCTTACCAAAAAAATCCAATATCAATTAAATTACAATCCAAAATCATGTTACTAAAGTCCTCCAATGATTGATAAGAAGGAGAAGAGCATCTTATCCTCTCAGAAGGATTAGTAATAGTATTAAAATCACCACCAACAAGCCAAGGTAAATTACAATAAAAATGAAAGTTTATGAGTTGATCCCAAAGAATTTTCCTAATATAACAGGTAGAAGCAGCATAAACAAAAGAAGCACAACAATGAAAGTTGAAAACCTCCACATTACAATGCACTACTTGAGTAAAATCACCAATAACATCAATTCTAATAGGATCCTTCCATAAAACCCAAATCTTATTAAACACATTGGAAATGGCATATTTAAAACCCAAAAATCGAGAAGTGCTAAGCAACTTAGTGCAAGAAAATAAAGGCTCAAGTAAATTAGAATAGATACATTATGAACACGACATAAGTTCTTAACCATTAATCTAGAAGAAGGACCACCAATGCCCCAAACATTCCAAATAATAGTATTAAACATAAAAAATAAAATTAATGAAAAATATGCGAGTGGGTGGATCAAGGAGATTGTAATATGAGATTTTGTTTCTTCCTGCCTCTCTTACTATTGTTGCAAGTCTGGTTTTGATGATGACAAACATGTTTCCAGTGTGTTTTGCTTGGCTAATCTGTTTCAGGCACAAAAGACTACGAGCCACTCAAGCCAACTCAAGATCAGGTCCAAGTGTGTCAAATGTATGATTTTTCTTTTTATTGAGTCAATTGTAATGTAACTGATTCCCTAGCTAAGTAACCTTGCACACACACACTCAGGGAGAGAGATTGAGTGAATTAGAGTTTCTGTTAAAAATTTGTTCAGATCGTCCTGGACGATATCTACATCGTCCTGGACGATCCAGTTAAAAATAGAAACCCTAATTAGGGCGACTAAGTTAAGAGAGTCTGATTGAGCCGATCGTCCTGGACGATCTACGGATCGTACGGGACGATATTCCCAAATCAGAAATTCTCAGCCGCCAGATCAAGTTAGGCAAGTTCTTATTTTTAGATACTTGGTCTGATCGTCCCGGACGATACGTGTATCATCCCGGACGATCCAGTACAATCATGCCTAATTTAATCTGGTAATTAAGGAAAGCAATTAATTTTTGGTTGATCCGATCATATCGTCCTGGACGATCGCAGGATCATCCCGGACGATCTTGATCGTCTAGTGCATTTAAGCTGTACGTCCAGAACTATGTACAGGACGATTTGGGGCCTTTTTGAACTAATCGTACCGGACGATGACCCTATCGTCCGGGACGATCAAGTCATTTTTTGGTCGTCCAGCACAGATTTCTCTGGACGACCCGAACTGTCTTCTGGACGATTTCCCTCAATTTGCACTAATCGTCCCGAACGATCGCAGGATCGTACGGGACGATATGAACAATTTTTTCTACTGATCATCCAGAAGAGGCAGATCGTCCAGGCTAAAACAGCTGAATTTGAACTGATCGTACAGGACGATCTACAGATTGTCCTGGACGATCTTGGCCGACCAGTTGAGATTTAGGGCAAATTTTAAGCCCTCCTTTAAAAGAACTTTTTCCAATTTTTGGAAAAATCTTTTGCTGCCTTCCTTCCTGAGAAACCCTAGAGAGAGAGAGAGAGTTGGGAGAGAGAGATAAGATCTTGTGAGGGGGAGTTAGTGAGGGATTCACTAAGGTTGCTCCGAGCACGGATCAGAGTCGTCTTCTCCGCTCGTCGTCTTTCGTCTAGTCAGTGTTCGTCGTGGGAGGATCGTTCGCAAGAAGATCTGGGGTTCTCTGCCCACTTCAGGTGGAAGCAAAAGGAGTTCGTAGGTTCTCTGCCTGCTTCAGGAGGAAGTGAAAGGAGTTCGAAGGTTCTTTGCCTGCTTCAGGAGGAAGCGAAAGGAGGTCGGGTTCTCTGCCTCACCGTGTGGTGAAAAGGAGATTTTTGTACAGGCTTCTCCGCCTTACTGTGGGAGAAAAAGGAGAGACACTTCTGTTTAGTGCAATACCCGGAGGGGAGGCTCCGGGGAGTGGACGTAGGTCAAGTTGACCGAACCACTATAAAATCTGGTTTGCTTTTCTAATTCAATTTTGCACTTTAATTTTTCCTGATATTAACTGCTTGGGTGAATATCTGTGGTTGATCTTTTTATCGTTGTTTTAATTCATTTTCGCTGCACGTTATAAAAAGATTTTCATAGTTATCGTGAAATTTTTAAATAACCAATTCACCCCCCCTCTTGGTTAGCCTCGGGACTAGTTCACTAGGGCTTAACATCCCTTTCGAACTCTCAAGTGGTATCAGAGAGGGATTCAAAATTTCTGTTTAAAAACTTTTGAATCTGATCCAATGGCTAACTGTAACAATCATAATACTGCTGAAGGTTATTCTATTACCAGACCACCGTTGTTTGACAATATTCCTTTTGATTTTTGGAAAACACGCATGTCTACTTTTCTGCAATCTATTGATTATCGCATGTGGATGTTAGTTAAGGACGGATACGAACCACCTTTTCGAATGATTAACAAAGTGAAAACTGAATTGCCGTTTGCTGATTGGACGTTTGATGATCGTGATTTAGCACAGTTGAATGCAAAATGTTTGAACTGTTTCTTTTGTGCTTTGAAATCTGAAGACTATATGCGTGTTTCTACTTGTACAACGGGAAAGGAAATCTGGGATAGGTTATGTATAACATACGAAGGTACAACTGAAGTCAAACAATCTAGGTTAAACATCTTGTTACATGATTACGAACTTTTTTGCATGAAACCTAGTGAGACTATTTCAGAAATGTACACAAGGTTCACTCAGATTGTTACCTCTTTGCATGCTTTAGGTAGAGAACTTACCAACTACGAAAGAGTGAACAAGATTCTTAGATGTTTGCCTGCTTCTTATGATGCTAAGATTACTGCTATTACTGAATCCAAAGATTTAAATACTTACTCTATTGACAGCTTACTTGGATCACTCATTGCTTACGAGCAAGGGGTGAACCAAAGGCAACTTGATGCGGGTGAACGCAAGAAAGAGAAGACCGTGGCACTAAAGGCCAAAGATTCAGATGCTAGCACTTTCGGGTCTGATAGCGATGAAGTTGCCTTAATCACAAGGCAATTCAAAAGCTTTCTAAGGAAGAAACATAAGAACTATCAGAAGTGGAACAAGGGTAAGTTCAATAAAAACTTTAAGGGTTCATCTGAATCGGTTTGTTTTGAATGCAGGAAGCCTGGACACATTAAGGCTGATTGTCCAACACTTAAAGCTCACCCAAGCAAGGAGAAGAGTGAGGAGAAACCAAAGTTCAGGAAGGTCAAGAAGCGGATTCAGAAGGCGTTCTGGGCAGACTCTGCATCCGACTCTTCTGAGACTGAAGCTGAAGAGGAGGAAACAAACTTGTGTCTGATGGCGGATGATCACCCTGGTCAGTCGGACCAGGAAGAGGTATGTGAGCTTACTTACGATAAGTTATTTGAAGTTTCTGAAAAGATTCATACATCGTATAGGAAGCTTAAGAAAACCCATGCTAGTTTGAAATTAGATTATTTGACTTTACAAAAAGAGCATGATTCTGTAGTTAAAGATTATTCCACACTTGATTCCAATCACATGTCTCTGCTTGATGAGTTTGATGAATTGAACAAAAAATATTCTGATTTAGTTTCTGAGCATGATTCTTTGAAAACCACGCATGTTGATTTAGAAAAAGCTTTTAAAGAGTTAGATACAATGGCATGAGAAGTAGAAAGTAACAATGGCGCTTTAAAATTTGAAATTACAAGTTTAAAGAAAGAGAATGAGTTTTCGGAAGTAAAAATTAGTGCTTTTGAAAAGAACAAAACACTGCCTACCTTTGAACAGTTTTATGCACCGCCACCTTTTAAAAATTCTGTTGCAAGTTCATCAAAGCATGTTTCATACACTACTAGGAAGAGGCACTATCACTCACGACATTTAGTTAATCCTTTTCCTGGTGTTAGATGTTTTTCATGTGGCATGTTAGGACACATATCACACACTTGTACTGTTCACCGTAGTACACATTGGGTGTGGAGACCCAAACTGCCTGTTTCACAGCACAGCACGCATGCATCGCATTCTTCTTTTCATAAGAAGGAACCCAAACCTGTTTGGGTTCCTAAGACTGACATTTGATGATTTTGTAGGTGTGCTCTCACACAAGACCTCGTGAGAGCATGTGGTACCTGGAAAGCGGATGTTCTAGACATATGACTGGAGATGCAAATCAGTTCATTTCGCTGGAGGCCAGAGCTGGAGGCAAGGTTACACTTGGAGATAACACCACCAGGAAGGTGGTAGGCATAGGTATAATTGGTGATTCAAAGAACTTTATGATTGATAATGTTTTGCTTGTAGATGGATTGAAACACAACCTGCTGAGCATCAGTCAACTCTGTGACAAGGGATACAGCATCAAATTCCTACCCACTGGCTGCATTTTAAGCTTAAATGATGAAGTTGTTTTGAAGGGGCAAAGGATCAACAATGTCTACAAGCTGGATGTAAGTAGCATTAAATCTGATAATTCAATTTGCTTAAAAACTACTGCTGATGAGTCTTGGTTATGGCATAGGAGATTGTGTCATGCCAGTATAAAAACCCTTAGGAGAGTCACCCAAAAGGACTTAGTTAGAGGTGTGCCCAAGCTTAAGTTCACTAAGGATCACCTGTGTGATGCCTGTCAGTTGGGGAAGCAAGTCCAGTCCTCTTTTCACTCTGTTAAGGACATTAGCACCTCTAGACCTTTAGAAGTTCTTCACATGGACCTCTTTGGACCCATTAGCACTGCCAGCTTAGGGGGGAGAGTCTATGGTTTTGTGATTGTTGATGATTATTCAAGGTTCACTTGGGTTAAGTTTTTGTCACACAAATCTGAGTCATTTGATGAGTTTAGATCTTTCTCTACTTGGATTCAGAAGAAGTTAGGATGTGAGATTATTACCATCCATAGTGATCACGGAGGGGAGTTTGAAAATGAAAGATTTGGAAGTTTTTGTGAGAATCATGGGATTAGTCACAATTTTTCAGCTCCTAGGACCCCTCAGCAGAACGGGGTAGCTGAAAGGAAGAACAGGACCTTAGTGGAAGCCGCTAGAGCTATGCTTGCCGAGTATTCACTTTCAAAATACTTTTGGGCTGAAGCGGTGAACACTGCCTGTTATGTGCTGAATAGGGTGAATGTGAGAGTCAAACTGAATAAGACACCTTATGAGATCATTAAGGGTAGAACACCAAATCTGTCCCACCTCCATGTCTTTGGCTGTAAGGTTTTCATTCTGAACAACAGGAAGTCACCCTTAGGAAAATTTGACCCCAAATCTGATGAAGGAGTGTTCTTAGGATATTCAAGTGTGGGGAAATCCTTTAGGGTGTTCAATAGGAGGACTTTGGTGGTGGAAGAAACAACCCATGTAGTGTTTGATGAATCTGATCCTAAGGAGTCTAGATCTGAAGTAGAAGATGAAGAGATTGTTGAGGTTACCCAAGGAGTTGGAAATACAAATTTGGAGGAAAGGGTAGAACCTCAAACCCCATTGCCTAGAGATTGGAGATATTCTTCGAGTCATCCTAAAGAACTGATCTTAGGAGACCCTTCTGAAGGTGTTAGGACTAGGCATGGACTTAGGAAGGAAGTAAACCATTCTGCCTTTATCTCGATGACTGAACTCACCAACATCAATCAAGCCTTGTCGGATGAGTTTTGGATTTTAGCTATGCAGGAAGAATTGAATCAATTTGTAAGGAATGATGTTTGGGAGTTAGTAGAAAGACCTAGAAACCAAAGTATTGTGGGAACCAAGTGGGTCTTTAAGAATAAGATGAATGATTCTGGTGTGGTGGTGAGAAATAAGGCAAGATTAGTGGTTAAGGGGTATAATCAGATAGAAGGGATAGATTTTGAGGAAACTTTTGCCCCTGTAGCTAGATTGGAAGCCATTAGAGTGCTACTAGCCTTTGCCTGTTACAAGGGATTTAAGCTGTTTCAAATGGATGTCAAGAGTGTCTTTTTAAATGGGGTAATTAAAGAAGATGTTTTTGTAGAACAACCCCCAGGTTTTGAGAGTTCCCAATATCCAAGTCATGTCTATAAATTAAAAAAGGCCTTATATGGATTGAAACAGGCACCCAGAGCTTGGTATGAGAGGCTTAGCACATTCCTGTTAGAAAGAGAGTTTGTTAAGGGGAGCGTAGACACCACCCTTTTTCTGAGGAGAATAGGAGATGACTTACTCATTGTCCAGATTTATGTTGATGATATAATTTTTAGATCTTCTGATAAATATTTATGTGATGAGTTTTCCAAAACAATGAGTAAGGAGTTTGAGATGAGTATGATTGGAGAATTGTCCTACTTTTTGGGGTTTAGCATACGGCAAACGGATGATGGAACCTTTCTCAATCAATCAAAATACACTAAGGACATTTTGAAGAAATATGAAATGGACAAAGCCAAGCCAATCAATACTCCCATGTCCTCCTCAGTTCAGTTAGATAAGGATTCAAATGGAAAATCTGTTGATCAGAAGAAGTATAGAGGGATAATAGGGTCACTGCTTTACCTGACTGCTAGCCGACCTGATATCATGTTTAGTGTCTGTCTTTATGCTAGGTTTCAGGCTGATCCTAAAGAGTCCCACCTGACTGCTGTTAAGAGAATTCTTAGATATCTTTTAGGGACCCCAAACCTAGGAATTTGGTACCCTAGGCACAGCACCTCTTTTGAGATCATTGGATATTCTGACTCTGACTTTGCGGGGTGTAGGGTGGATAGGAAGAGTACCTCTGGGACTTGTCAATTCATAGGACAGTCGTTAGTCTCCTGGTCCAGTAGAAAACAGAACTCAGTTGCACTTTCCACTGCTGAAGCTGAGTACATTGCCTTAGGAAGTTGTGTGGCCCAAGTTCTTTAGTTGAAACGACAAGTCTTGGATTTAGGAGTACCCGTTGGCACAATTTCTGTTCTGTGTGATAATACCAGTGCCATCTGTATCTCTAAGAATCTAATCCAACATTCTAGGACCAAAAACATTGACATTAGGCATCACTTCATTAGGGACCATGTTACAAAAGGGGACATTGAGCTACATCATGTAGCAACTGAAAATCAGCTGGCTGACATATTCACTAAACCACTGGCCTTTGACTCATTCAGCATTTTGAGAACCAGATTAGGAGTGCTTGATATAAATGCTTGATTCTGATGACTGCTGATTTATGATCTTTCTGATTGGTATTCTGATTTCTGTTAGTTAGGTTTAGTTTTTTGATTTCTGATTTCTGTTAGTTAGTTTTTGCCTTGATTATTTTATTTTCAGTTGATTTATTTCTTCTGCTGATTTCTGTTTTAGCCTTACTATTAGTTTGATTTGAGTATTTACTTTGGTGTGATTTTCTACCTGCTTGTATTCACTAGTTCATATCTTGCACTTACTGTTTTTATGTTTTTCAAAATCTGATCACCGCTCACTATTTCTGAAAATCTGAATTTCTTACTATGAGTTTTTTACCTTGTTTTGGTTTGGAAGCTGGTACGCAGTGAGTGATTCCACTGAACCTATTGAAGGGAAGAAATATTGATGATTGTTTCTCTTCCTCTAACTCCTTAATTGGTGTATGGTTTCTTTCGAATAAAAATTCTTTTCAAAATTAAAATGTTAGTTTTTTAAATAAAGATTATTTTATCTTCCTACAGTAATCTGCCTCATATCAATAGTGTTTTTCAAAGTCTTGAGTCATTAGTTTGATTTTCTAAACCAAGAGATTGCATTTATCATATGGTGTATGGCTTTTGTTTTATGAATCGTTCTTCCTTACTAAGGAGAGTCATCTACTATGTCTGGAAGATAATCTCACAGCTGAGACTCTTTAATGATTATGAAAAGGAGAAAGCTTATAAAAGATGCACAGTGCGCCAGATAATTTGAAAAAGAGGCATAAAATGAGCCCAAAACTGAAAAGATGCAAAATTGTCAAATTGGATACACAAAGTGTATCAAAAATCAAAAGATGCGCAAAGCGCCAACCAATTTGAAAAAGAGGCACAAAATGAGCCTAACCAAGCTTTCCTTCCTTTCCGATCGTTAAATGTCTTAGAAAAATCCGTGCGTCACTTAATATTTTCAAAAGCTTGTGTTTGAAAATCCTGATTTTCGATTTTTTACTTTGTAACACTATTATATCAGATATTTTTCTGGAACGAGGCTTGAAAGGATCTCTTTTCAAATCTAATGTCCTTTCTTCTGAATCGGATTTTGTTTTGAAAGAGGTTTGCATCGATAAGGTGCCCGGGGTAGGAGTTACGAAAGTTGATTATTTCCAACCTTTTCTGGATTTCAGTGCTGTCAATCATCCTATCATTTTTTTTAAATCTAAAATCAAGAAACAATTCTGATTTTTCTATTTTGTTGTTGTTCTGTGTATGTTTTATTTTATGTTTTATTTCTGTGTTATGTTTTTTGCTCCTCCTTTTTGTGATGTCAAAAGGGGGAGTCAGTTGTAGTCGTGTCTGTCTCTGCTTTCTGAGTCATGCTTCATTTATTGTTTTAGCTATTAAATGAAAATTTAAAAAATATTTGTTTGTTGGATCTCCTAGTTTACTTTTATTTTCAGACTACTTTACAAATGTTTGTCATCATCAAAAAGGGGGAGATTGTTGCAAATCTGGTTTTGATGATGACAAACATGTTTCCAGTGTATTTTTCTTGGCTAATCTGTTTCAGGCACAAAAGACCGCGAGCCACTCAAGCCAACTCAAGATCGGGTCCAAGTGTGTCAAATGTATGATTTTTCTTTTTATTGAGTCAATTGTAATGTAACTGATTCCCTAGCTAAGTAACCTTGCACACACACACTCAGGGAGAGAGATTGAGTGAATTAGAGTTTCTATTAAAAATTTGTTCAGATCGTCCTGGACGATATCCACATCATCCTTGACGATCCAGTTAAAAATAGAAACCCTAATTAGGGCGACTAAGTTAAGAGGGTCTGATTGAGCCGATCGTCCTGGACAATCTACGGATCGTACGGGACGATATTCCCAAATCAGAAATTCTCAGCCGCCAGATCAAGTTAGGCAAGTTCTTATTTTTAGATACTTGGTCTGATCGTCCCAGACGATACGTGTATCATCCCGGACGATCCAGTACAATCATGCCTAATTTAATCTGGCAATTAAGGAAAGCAATTAATTTTTGGTTGATACGATCATATCGTCCTGGACGATCGCAGGATCGTCCCGGACGATCTTGATCGTCTAGTGCATTTAAGCTGTACGTCCAGAACTATGTACAGGATGATTTGGGGCCTTTTTGAACTAATCGTACCGGACGATGACCCTATCGTCCGGGACGATCAAGTCATTTTTTGGTCATCCAGCACAGATTTCTCTGGACGACCCGAACTGTCTTCTGGACGATTTCCCTTAATTTGCACTAATCGTCCCGGACGATCGCAGGATCGTACGGGATGATATGAATAATTTTTTCTACTGATCGTCTAGAAGAGGCAGATCGTCCAGGCTAAAACAGCTGAATTTGAACTGATCGTACAAGACGATCTACAGATCGTCCTGGATGATCTTGGCCGACCAGTTGAGATTTAGGGCAAATTTTAAGCCCTCCTTTAAAAGAACTTTTTCTAATTTTTGGAAAAATCTTTTGCTGCCTTCCTTCCCTGAGAAACCCTAGAGAGAGAGAGTTGGGAGAGAGAGAGAAGATCTTGTGAGGGGGAGTTAGTGAGGGATTCACTAAGGTTGCTCCGAGCACGGATCAGAGTCGTCTTCTCCGCTCGTCGTCTTTCGTCTAGTCAGTGTTCGTCGTGGGAGGATCGTTCGCAAGAAGATCCGGGGTTCTCTGCCCGCTTCAGGTGGAAGCAAAAGGAGTTCGTAGGTTCTCTGCCTGCTTCAGGAGGAAGCGAAAGGAGTTCGAAGGTTCTCTACCTGCTTCAGGAGGAAGCGAAAGGAGGTCGGGTTCTCTGCCTCACCGTGTGGTGAAAAGGAGATTTTTGTACAGGCTTCTCCGCCTTGCTGTGGGAGCAAAAGGAGAGACACTTCTGTTTAGTGCAATACCCGGAGGGGAGGCTCCGGGGAGTGGACGTAGGTCAAGTTGACCGAACCACTATAAAATCTGGTTTGCTTTTTTGATTCAATTCTGCACTTTAATTTTTCCTGATATTAACTGCTTGGGTGAATATCTGTGGTTGATCTTTTTATCGTTGTTTTAATTCGTTTCTGCTGCACGTTATAAAAAGATTTTCATAGTTATCGTGAAATTTTTAAATAACCAATTCACCCCCCCTCTTGGTTAGCCTCGGGACTAGTTCACTAGGGCTTAACATCCCTTTCGAACTCTCAACTATGAAACTTAATGTAACTAGTGTCATTATCATCTTTCGAAAAGCATTTAGCCATAATATCCATATCCTCAATATTAGTAGAAGCATCACTATGAGAGACGGATTTTAAGAAATGCTTACTATCATTAGCCATACCTCCTACTGTAGTTCCTCTCCCTCAAAGCTACAGCCATCCTCCACAATCGATTTACCTTTGCCAACATTACCTTCCACCATATCACCATGGCTTTCCTCCTGAGCAACAACAATAGGTACATTAGGAACCATATTAGAACAATTATTCTTAACCACCATCAGATCCATATCAGATAAGTTATTTTTAGTAACACAAGTAACTGAAGATGGAACATTATTTTGATGAATAATAATATCCGTGCTTTGCTTATCCACATTATGACCCTAAATATGCAAGGAAGAAAAGTGATTTTCTCCATGATCACATTCAATAGGAGAGGGAGTAAGTTCCTTATAAGGAACGCGACAATGTAATGATTTGTCTGCAACATCCTGCTCCTTAGCAGTATGACCCTCGATGACTTCAGGATTGTTATTAACAATAGTATCCTGCAAATTAGAGACATTTCCTTCAACCATTTGATTAGGAACCACAGTATCAATATCAACCAAAGGACCATCAATAACAGGCACAACTTTGGTAGAAACCTTCTCCTTACGGAGATGAGG
Source organism: Dendrobium chrysotoxum (assembly GCA_019925795.1). Classification (NCBI taxonomy): domain Eukaryota; kingdom Viridiplantae; phylum Streptophyta; class Magnoliopsida; order Asparagales; family Orchidaceae; genus Dendrobium; species Dendrobium chrysotoxum. The sequence goes on from CM034311.1 coordinate 15,247,654, forward strand.
GTGCAACCTAAAACACTCATTTACCCGATGACCATGCATCTTACAATGAGAATAAAAAATTGGAAGGTTTTTAATTTCCACCTTTTGGAAATACCCATTCAATTTCAAACCTATTCAAATCTCATTCGGAAATTTTTTACAAATATCCAACTCAACTAAAGCACGAGCCACAGAAGGCCTAGAGATAGATGTAGTGGCTTGATCAGTTTGTAAAGGCCTACCCAAGATCGAAGCCAAACCAAATAATATCTAAGAGTTAAAAAAATGAAGGTGAAAACTCTAGAAAGAGATCCACACAGGCACTATAGGAGATTCCTCATGCACATCAAAATCTGGAGTCCACTTAATTAACCTCATTTGACAAGCTTGTATATGATAAGATCTCCTTGAGAAAATATGACTATAATCAAGATCGTTGATGAGTTGAATCATAATATGATGCAGATCCAATAAACTAATGTGAAAGGAACCAGATAGTTTAAGGTTAACGAATATTTTTTGAATCACATCAAGGTTAGGCCTACGGAGAACAAACTTGCCAACTAAAGTAAGAGCGAAAGGCACAGCAAGCTGCGACACCATAGAATCATCAAACATTAGGGCCGGACAACCCTAAAAGGAAGTCTGAACAAAATAAACCTTAGAAGAAGATGAAGAAGAACCCGCCAAAACTTCCTTAAAGGAATGAGATTTCCCATCAAGGAACGAAGACAATGCAGGGATGGATGACGTCAGGGACTTCATCTCCCACAACCAAAAAAATGAAGAAAAACCTCAAAATAAAGCTCACAAAAAATTGAAAAAATTGGGAGGGGGGAAAAGAACACAAAAAACCAAAACTGATAACTCCAGGAGCAAAGAAAGGCCAAACTGGCAAGGCCAGGAGCAAAGAGAGATGACGTAAGAGCCCTAATTAGGGTTTCTATTTTTAACTGATCATCCAAGATGATTTAGAATCACCTTGTACGATATGATCAAAAACCAAAAAACTCTCTAATTCACAAAATTTCTCCCCTTGAGTGTGTTTGTGCAAGGTTACTTAGCTTCAGAATCCATCCCAGTACATTTGACTCAAGAAAAGGTAAAGATGTAGTGGAATTGAAATTACAAGCTGACTCAATCCTAGTCTACCTGATCTTGAGCTGATTGACCTTCCAAGTGAACCTGTGAACCTAACAGATTAATAAGTTAGGCAAACAAAAGCAGATATTGCAGAATAGCAGAAGTAAACAAATAGTAATGTTTGTTATCATCAAAATCACGGTACTTAAACCCAGATTTGTAATAATCTCCCCCTTTTTTATGATGAAAAATATTGCTGTAAAAATTTCAAAGCCTAGATAAAAGAAGAACAGAAATAGAGAAAATTAGGTTCTACTAAAAACACAAGCAAACATACGGCCAACATACAACTCCCCCTTTTGACATCACAAAAAGGAAGAAAACACAAAGACAAAAAAGAAGAAAAAGATTTTTTTTTTAATCGATCAGCTCCAGTGAATGATAATTTTTACCTCAATTTAAAATTTAAAAACTCAAAAGAAATGAATCGACAACGCTGATATCAAAAAAAAGTTAAAAAAATCAATTTTTGTAAACTCTACCTCGGACACCTTACAGGTTCAAATTCTTTTTAAACAAAAATCTAATTCAGAAGAAAAGAAATTAGATAAGAAAAATGATTCTTTTAAACTTCGTTCCAAAAAAATATCTGATAAAATAGTATTACAAAGTAAAGAATCAGAAATCATGATTTTCAATCTCAAGTGTTTTAATATATTAAGTGGCACATGGATTCTTCAAAGATTTTTAAAGATTTGAAAGAGGAGGAAGCTTCTTTCTTTGTCGGCTCTTTTTGTGCCTCTTTTTCTAGTGATTTGGCCCACTTTGCGCATCTTTTAATTTTTGATACACTTTTTGTATCTTTTTCAATTTATTGGTGAACAATGCGCATCTTTTTAGTGTTCGGCTCATTTTGTGCCTCTTTTTCAGTTGATTGGCACACTTTGTGCATCTTTTACGAGCTTCCTTTCTTTCAAAAATTCTAAAAGACTCTCAGTTGTGAGATTATCTTCCAGATATAAGAGAAGAAAAACTCACTCTCTTAGATAAGAAAAAGTAACCCACAAAATAGAACCATTCTTATATGATAAATATAACCACCTCATTTAGAAAATACTACTATAATTCAATGATTTGGAACACTGCTCATATGAGATAGATTATTGTAGGAAGATAAAATAGATCTCTATTTCAAAGTCTAAGTTTTTTATTTTGAAAAAAATTTTGATTTAAAAAGAAAAATATACCATTAAAGGAGTTAGATGAAGAGAAACAATCATCAATGTTTTTTCGTTTAACTATTTTAAAGGAGTTCATCACTGCTTACAAGCTTTTAAATAAAAATAAGGCAACAATCTCATTTAGAAAGCAAGTTCATCAGCAGAAGTGAGCAGTGATTTGATTGTTAAAATTCAAAAGTAAAAGCAACATGAAATCAAAACCATAAAGGCAATAACAAGTAAAGGGAAATAATCAAACAAATCAAACGAAATAGAAAAATAACAGGAAATCAAGAAGACATAAAATTAAAAACTTATAACGAGAAATAGACAAACAAATGAAATAAACTTAGAGAATGAAAAGCATAAATAGAAAGCATCATTTTCAAGCATGAATATCTATCACACCTAATCTTGTTCTTAAAACGCTGAAGGTTTTAAAGGCCAATAGTTTTGTGAAGATATGTACAAGCTGATTTTTAGTGGCTACATTGTGTAGCTCTGTCTCCATTGGTAATATGATCCCTAATGAAGTGGTGCATAATGTCCATGTGTTTAGTCCTGGAGTGTTAGATAGGGTTCTTAGAAATATAGATGGCACAAGTGTTATTACATAAGATAAGAATTGTGCCTACATAAAGTCCTAAATCTAGAATTTATTGCTTTAGCCAAGGGACCTAGGCCACACAACTTCGTAAGGCTATATACTCAGCTTTCGTAGTGGACAGGGTAACTGAGTTTTGTTTTCTACTAGACCAGTAGACTAAGAATTATCCTATGAATTGATATGTCCCAGAAGTGTTCTTTTTATCAACGCAGCATCCTACAAAATCTTAATCAGAATATCCTATGATTTCAAAAGAAGTGTTGTGCCTGGGATACCAAATTCCTAAGTCTTGGGTCCCTAAAAGATATCTAAGGATTCTCTTAATAGCAGTCAGGTGGGACTTTTTTGGATCAGCTTGAAATCTAACATAGAGATAAACACTAAAAATAATATCAGGTCTACTAGCAGTTAAGTAAAGAAGTGATCCATTTATTCCTCTGTATTTCTTTTGATCAATAGATTTTCCATTTAAATTCTTATCTAATTGAACATTAGAGCTCATAGGAGTGTTTCTTAGCTTGGCTTTATCCATTTCATATTTCTTTAAGATGCCCTTAATGTATTTTGATTGATTAAGAAAATTTCTATCATCCATTTGCCTTACGTTAAACCCCAAAAAGTAGGATAATTCTCCCACATACTCATCTCAAAGTTTTTACTCATTATTTTAAAAAAATCATCACATAAATTTTTATCAAAAGATCCAAATAGTATATCATCAATATAGATCTTGACAATGAGTAATTCATCTCCTACTCCCCTCAAAAAAAGGGTGGTATCCACACTCCCCTTAACAAACTCCCTTTCCAGTAGGAATGTGCTAAGCCTCTCATACCAAACCCTGGGTGCCTATCTTAATCCATACAAAACTTTTTTTTAATTTGAAAACATGATTTGGAAATTGAAAATTCTCAAAGCCTGGGGGTTACTCTAAAAACACATCTTCTTTTATTACCCCATTCAAAAAAGCACTCTTAACATCCATTTGATATAGTTTGAATCTCTTAAAATAAGCAAAGGCTAATAGCACCCTAATGGCTTCTAATCTAGCAACAGGGGAAAAATTCTTTTCAAAATCAATCCCTTCTATCTGATTATACCCTCTAGCCGCCAATCTTTCCTTATTCCTCACTACTACACTAGAGTCATTCATTTTGTTTTTGAAAACCTATTTAGTTCCAACCATTCTTTGGTCCTTAGGTCTTCTAACTAGCTCCTAAACATCATTCCTTATAAATTGATTCAATTCTTCCTGCATGGCTAGGATCCAAAATTCATCCGATAAGGCTTGATTTAGGTTGGTGGGCTCAGTCATTAAAATGAAGGAAGGGTGGTTTACTTCTTTTTTAAGTCCATGCCTAGTTTTAACCCCTTTAGATGGATCTCCTAAGATTAATTCTTTAGGATGACTTGAAGAATATCTCCATTCTCTAGGCAATGTTATTTCAGGTTCTATCCTTTCCTCCAAATTTACATATTCTAGTCCTTGGGTGACTTCTACAACCTCCTCTTCTTCTACCCTTGACCCTCCAAAATTATTAAATTTATCAAATACAACATGAGTGGTCTCCTTGACAACCAGTGTTCTTTTATTGAAGACTTTATAGGATTTCCCAATACTTGAGTAACCTAGGAAGACTCCTTCATCAGATTTTGGGTCAAACCTCCTTAGTTGAGACTTCCCATTAGTTAGAATGAATACTTTACATCCAAAGACATGAAGGTGAGAGAGGTTGGGTATCCTACCCTTAAGAATCTCATAGGGTGTCTTGTTCAGCTTAGATCTAAGATTTACCATATTCAGAACATAATAGGTTGTATTCATCACTTCTACCCAGAAGTATTTAGGAAGTGAGTGTTCAGCTAACATGGCTCTAGCGACTTCTACTAGGGTCCTGTTCTTCCTTTCAGCTACCCCGTTCTGCTGAGGGGTCCTAGGAGCTAAAATATTATGATCTATCCCTTGCTCCTTACAGAAAGACTCAAATTTTTCATTCTCAAATTCTCCACCATGGTCACTATGAATGATTATAATCTCATAACTTAGCTTCCTCAGAATCCAAGTGAAAAAAAGATCTAAATTTTTCGAATGATTCACTTTTATGAGATAGAAATCTAACCCAAGTAAATCTCGAATAATCATCTACTATCACATACCCATAGACTTTCCCTCTTAGTCTTGAAGTGCTGACAGGTCCAAAGAGATCCCTGTAAGGGACTTCTAAGGCTTTGCTAGTGGTAAGGTCTTTGATTGAGTGGAAGGAGGATTTGACTTACTTTCCTAACTGACAAGCATCACACATGTGGTCCTTAGTAAACTCTAATTTTGGGATACCTCTTACTAAGTCATTTTTGGTGATCTTCCTAAGACTTTTTATGCTTGCACACAATCTCCTATGCCACATCCATGATTCATCAGTAATTGATTTTAAGCAAACAATAATATCAACTTTAAAGTAATTTAAATCCAGCATGTAGACATTGTTGATCATTTTTTCCGTACAAAATAATTTTGTCATTTAAGCTTATAATACAGAAAGTTGGTAGAAATTTTATGCTAAAGCCTTTATCATAGAGCTAACTGATGCTGAGCAGATTATGTTTCAGTCCATCTACAAGCAAAGTATTATCAATGATGAAATTTTTTTAATCACCAATTTATATGATCCCACCATTCTCCTGGTGGTGTTGTCTCCAAGTGTTACCTTACCTCCTGCCCTGCCTCTAGTGAAATGAATTTATTTGAATCTCTAGCCATATGCCTTGACCATCCACTGTCCAGGTACCATATGCTCTCACAAGGCCTTTTGTGAGAACACTCCTACAAAATCATTAAATGTCAAATTTGGTAACCCAAAAAGGTTTGGGTCCCTTGTGATAAAAGGAAAAATGAGATGAGTGCATGCTATGCTGTAAATTTTAATCTTTTGGTCTCCACACCAAATGTGTTCTATGGTGAATGGTGCAAGTGTGAGAGATGTCTCCTAGCATGCCACAAGAAAAATATCTAACGCCAGGAAAAGAGTTTACTAATCTATTTGGGTTATAATGCCTCTTCCTAGGTTTGAATGATGCATGCTTTATTGATATTTTATAAAACCCTACAAGTAAAGGTGGTGTTTTATTTTGCTCTAATACAATGATCTTTTCTCTTAGAAACTCATTTCCCTTTTCGTAGCTTGCCACTTATTGTTTCAATGCATGCTCACTACTATCTAAATAGCATGCAGTAATGCCTAGTTCTTTGAAAGCCCTTTATAAATCAACATGCAATGTTTTCAAGGAATCATGCTTAGTAGTTAAATTAAGATGATTTTTGTTTAACAAATCAACTTCATCTAGTAAAGCCATGTGATTACTATCTAGAGTGGAATGATCTTTCATTAGAATTTTATGCTCTTTCTGCATATTTAGAAATTCAACTTTCAAGCTAACATGTGCTTTCTTGAGCTTCCTATATGAAGAATGAATTCTTTCAAAAATTTTAAATAATTGATCATATGTAAGATCACAATCTCTTCTTGATCAGAGTGATTAAGATGATCTGCCATCAAGCACAAGTTGGTTACCTCCTCTTTAGCTTCAGTTTCAGAGGAGTCAAATGTTGAGTCTGCCCAGAAAGCCTTTTGGATCCTTTTCTTATCCATCTTGAACTTAGGTTTCTCTTCACCCTTCTCCTTGCTTGGGTGAGCTTTCAAGTTGGGCATTCAGACTTTAGATGCCCTAGCTTCATGCATTCAAAATAGATAATGTCAGAAGAAACTTTAGAATGCTTATTATTCTTACTTTTATTCCACTTCTGATGATGCTTTTGTTTCTTCCTCAAGAAGCTTTTAAACTCCCTTGTGAATAAGGCCATGTCATCATCATCAGAACTAGAAGAGCTAGAGTCAGAGTCATTAGCCTTCAAGGCTATAGTTTTCTCCTTTTTCTTCTCACCTGCATCGTGCTGCCTTTGGTTCACTCCTTACTCGTAAGCAATCAGTAATCCAAGTAAATTATCAATTGAATAAGTACTCAGATCTTTAGATTCAATAACGGTAGTAATTTTTGCATCAAAGGAAGAAGGCAAATATCGCAAAATCTGGTTTACTTTTTCATAATTCGTAAGCTCTCTTTCTAACGCATGCAAAAAAGTAACAATCTGTATAAACCTAGTATACATTTTAGAAATTGATTCACTAGGTTTCATGTGAAAAAGTTCATAATCATGAAGTATAATTTTCAGCCTATATTATTTAACTTCAAATGTTCCTTCATAGGTAATGCATAATCTATCCCAAATTTCTTCTCCAATAGAATAAGTAGAGACACGCATATAATCTTTAGATTTTAATCCATAAAAGAAACAATTCAGACATTTGGCTTTCAATTGTGCTAAATCTCTATCATCTAAAGTCCATTCAATAAAAGGTAATTCAGTTTTAATGCCATCTGCTAATTTGAATAGTGCAAAATATCCATCCTTAACAAGCATCCACATGCGATAATCAATTGATTGAAAAATGGTGGACATACGAGTTTTCTAAAAATTATAAGGTATATTATCAAATAGAGATGGTCGTGTCATTGAATATCCTTCCAATATGTTGTGATTACCAAAGTTAGCTAATGATCAAAATTCAAAAGTTTTCTAAAACTTAATTTTATGAATCCCTCTTTGTTACCACTTAAAAGTTCATGAGCGGTGTTAAACCTTATAAAACTAGCCCAAGGCTAACCAAGAGGGGGGTGAATTGGTATTTTAAAAATTCTTTAAGCAAAAATAAAAATATTTTTAAATATTTTAAACATAAATAATTTAAGCGGGAGCAAATAATCAAAATTAGAGATTTCAGTCACAGATCATATCACAAAAATAAGTGAAAATAAATGTAAAAAATAAGTAGAAAGAATACACCAGATTTATAGTGGTTCGATCAAACCTAACCTACGTCCACTCCCTAGAATCTCCCATTTTAGGAATTGCATTAAACCTTTAGTGACTCTCCTTTAGCCCCCATAATTAGGTGGAGAAGCCCTTACAAAATCTTTCCACTGACCCAGTGAGGCAAAGAACCTTGAATCTTTTTTTACCCTCCTAGTGAAGGTAGAGAACCCAAAATCCTTTTACTCCCTCCAGGAATCGGCAGAGAACCTGACAATTCATTTACTCCCTCCTAGAGTATGCAGAGAACCAAGATCTGATGCTAATGATCGTCTCGCCAGAGCCACCAAGGAACCAAGGATGAAGAAGGAAGAAGATGATCGAATCCTTGTTTGGCGCAACCTTTGTGAATCCCCTGACAAACTCTCACTCACAAGATCCTCTCTCTCTCTCTCTCTCTCTCTCTCCCTCCCAAAATGTCCTTCTCCAAGCTCTCTTAGGTTAGGAAAAATAACAAAAGATTTACTTAGCAGTAATTAGGAGAGCTTAAATAGGAGGCTTCAAAAAATAACCCTAATTTCAAATTGGCGGCAAAGATCATCCAGGATGATTCAAATATCATCCTGTATGATTAGTACAAAATAACACTTTCAGCCAGTACAATCAGTATTACCCTGTACGATTAGTTCAAGTATTTGAAGGAATCATCTCGTACGATATTTCTATCATCTTGGATAATTAGTTTATGAAAGTATAATGGCTGGTGATTAATTATCATCTCGTGCAGTACACGGTTCATCCAGTACAATGTAGAGGAATCATCTAGGATGATTAGTTGAAAAGTTAAAGTTTTTATCCTGTATAATATATGGCAATTAATTATCGTACCATGCAGAGCTCAGATCATCTAGGATGATGGTCTCTGATCATCTTGTACGAACTGATAGATCAATATAACTATAATTAATCCCTTCATCTAGGGATTACTTTAAGCATGATTGTCATTGATCGTCCAAGATGATATAGATCGTCTTGTATGATTAGAACAAATTTTAACTTATAAAATCTTGCCTAAATTATGATTGGCGGCTATTTTTTCCAATTTGAGCTGATCAACTTGTACAATCCAAATCGTCCAGGATGCTTAGTTAACATAACTTAATAATTAGGGATGTCCTAATTAGGGTTTCTATTTTTAACTAATTATCCATGACAATTTAGAATTATCCTGTACGATATGATCAAAAACCAGAAAACTCTCTAACTCACAAAATTTTTCCCCTGAGTGTGTGTGTGCAAGGTTACTTAGCTTCAGGATCCATCCCAGTACATTTGACTTAAGAAAAGGTAAAAGATGCAATGGAATAAAAATTACAGACTGACTCAATCCTAGTCTACCTGATCTTGAGCTAATTAACGTTCCAAGTGAACCTATGATTCTGACAGGTTAGTAAGTGAGGCAAACAAAAGCAGATATTACAGAATAGCAGAAGTAAAGAAATAGTAATATTTGTTATCATCAAAATCAAAGTACTTGAGCCTAGATTTGCAACATTTTTAGCGTACCCTCACAAGCCTCCGCATATCCAGGCTAAAATAAAAGCGGCATGCAAGAGAAGAAACTCGAAAAAGCAAGCAATCATATGTGCGCAAACAAAATAAAACACTCAACCAATCAATCAAATTAATTAAATAAATAAATGTTTATAGGCAAATGCCTTTTTGTTACTACCAGAACTTACAAAAATTTAAAGTGCCTGAGTACCACTGACAATAACCTGGATTCTAATCTTGAGATTATCGTAAGTGACTTTGAGTGGGATCAAAATACTCTTATGTCTTCACTTCTTCATCCTTCTTCAAGCTCCTAGGATTCATTGTATCAAGATACCCAAATGAAAAGAAAACTCTCCCCCTAAGGGGATGTTTTTCTTTCCTCTTTGGGTATTAAAATAATCCATATTTGGACTTCCAAATGAAAAACAAACTCTACCCTAAAGGATGTTCTTTCCTCTTTGGAATCCACTTTGGATGTTTGTATCCCAACTTAAAATACCCTCGCAGTACAACTCAATATTTAAATTATATTACAACATATTGAAAATGAAAATCTAGACACCCTACACGGTTATGCTAAGCAATTAAAATCAAAACATCCCATGCAGTTTATATATATATATATACACACACACACATTAAATAAATTACAACATGCTTGGCCATGCTCTTTTAAATTTAAAGGGGGGCTTTAGAAATTTTAGGACCTGTAGAAAATATATTAGTTTAAACTTTATTTTTTTTCTCTTTATTTTAACCCTACATGAGCATGGCCACCTGTAAAAAACTTAGTGAGCAACCAGATTGTTCATATCCTAAGGGAAATCCAATGCCCATCACATCAATTCACAGATTGCATAATTAAATAAACACTCACATTAATCAGATAATTTTCAATCAACATGTAGTGAAAATCTTGAAAAAACTGGCACATAATAATAAAAAAAGTAAACATCAGCCTAGCTCAAACCATCTAAAGTGTGTGAGATAGGCTGTGTGGCTTGGGAATGTCTTAAGCTGGGCAGTTTATTAAAGTTATTTAGTATTCAGGTTTGTTAAAGGTTAAAAGAAAATTTTAATTTGAGTTTAAATATTAATATATTAAATTTTATTTTAAAATATTTTTTAAATATTTTTTAATTACTACCTTTATTCTTCACGAGGCCTGTAAAGTATATTTCACCTTCCTTGGGATTAAGCTAATAGCCTCGTAGGTCCAGGTTACTTAGAAGTAACCGATATTAATTGAATTAATTTAACCAGTTGAGGATTAAGGGTTGATAAATTTCAAATTAATTGATTAGTACTCATTTGAATGATTAAGATAGTATTTTTTTGAATTTTAGGTGAATAATTGAATTTTGGAATTATTTATATTATTTTAATTCATTAAATTAAGGGTTAAAAGTTGACTTTCAAAATTAAAATGAATTTAAGTATTCAATATTTTTTGCTAAATAATAGACCTCAAGATGAGCAATTAGACTCTAAGTTTGCAAATTTTGAAATTTTCTTCATTAAGTTATGATTTTTTAAAGTTTCGACCTAGATTTAAACTACGGTTGACCGGAGAGTTAACTTTTTGAATTTAATTGAAATTTGAAGGTTCAACATTTTTGTAAAATACTAGATTTTAAATTGAGATGAATAACATTGAGCTTGGTTAATTTAGAATTTTATTGAATTAATTTTGAATTTTCAAAGTTTGTTAATTAATTGAATTTTAAAATTGATTAATTAGAAAGGATTTGGGGATTTTTATCCAAATCAATCTCAAACTCCTTGAAATCACCCCCAAAGGTCAGGAATGACTTAAGGGGATAATTCCAAATGTTCAAGGAATTTTTGGAATTTTTAAATAGTTTTAATAAATTAAATTAATTAAAGGTTAATTTTCATTTAAAATTAGATTAAACCTAAATTAAAGGTCTGATTAAATAGATTTTATTTTTCATGGATGGAGGGTTCAATTATGGTCAATTTGGTATCTTATTCATAATTTTTGGATTTTATATAAATTAATTATGATTTAATTAAGGCTCTAGGTCAAATCTAGGGGTGATTTTGGGTTCCCTAATTGGTGGACCAAATGGGCTCCATTTTTTTAGTGAAACTTGGGCCATGAGTTCACCTAACCTCAAGGCCCAAACCCATTGAATTTGGGTTTAAATTGAATCCTCCACAATGGTTAACCAAACCACCTAAGGTAACCCTAGGGTTACCCTAGAAAAATTATAATTCACTACCTAGGGCAAGGGGGGATGGAACCAGCTACTCTAAACTCCCTATCCTAAGCACAATCAATACTCTAAATCATAAAACCTAAATCACATTATGTAGATTACTAAGTCAATTTGAACTAAGGGGTCAAACCATGACCCCTAAGCTTAAATTTAAGTAAACATGCCCTTAATCAAAACAAATAGAGTGGATAAAATTTGGACATGTCAGAGACATGCCCAAATTCAATTCCCTAAAATCTCAGGTTGTGGTGAGTTCAACCTTTAGGAGAAATGCCTAAAATACCTCTAAGATAACTACTGGAATTAATTGAATTTCATACAAGTTCAAAACTTGAGATGATAGTGCTTTTAAAGATCTCTCTAAGATCTTTTCAAGTTTCCCAAAATGTATGGATTTAATGAAGCCATAATTACAAAGTCAGTAGCACTTTTACACATAGGCACAATCTAATTGGGCAGCCAATCATTAGCATTAACTGTGTAACCGTGATATTAATTATTGCAGTCAGATTACTAATCTAATGACTGTGATCAAATTGGCTTTGGGATCGTAGTATATAATCCAAGCCATTGATTTAAATCAATGGCTAGGATTATATCTTCAACCTCTCTCATGTGTCCAAAGACGTAGGCCTTCTTTGGCATGATCTGAGAGATCCCGCTAGTGAATCTCAACCAAACTTCATGGGATGGATCAGGACAATACAAACCATCAATCCAATAATCAAATTCAGATGAGTTGATGGTTTGTTTCACACTTGAACGATGCTAGCTAAGTAGGGGCTCGAGATTAAAAGTTTACCTCAAAGAAGGCCTCAACGGATGACTTCTCTATTAGGAAGCTTGAGGCGAAGATGGCAATCACTTCTCCTTCACACATCGAGACCATAGGTATAACTTTGAGCAGAGGGTATAGGGACTTCATCGGATCTCACTTGAACTGTTGATCGGAGAAGGCTAGGAAGCTGGGGGAAAAGGAGAGGAGTGCTCGGGGAGCTCTGGGGTGGATTTTTAAAAGCTTGGAAGTGAATGAATCGAAGTGGAGCAGGATTCCATTTTCAAGTCATGATCACAAGCTTGGATGGCCATGATTGTGAAAGTTCGATAGGGATGTTAAGCCCTAGTGAACTAGTCCTGAGGCTAACCAAGAGGGGGGGGTGAATTGGTTATTTAAAAATTTCACGAGGAACAGAAAAAAAAATCTTTTCGATACTTTGCAGCGGAAATAAGTAAACAAGAACGAAAAGATCAATCACAGATATTCACCCAAGTAGTTAATATCAAAAAAGTAAAGTGCAGAACAGAATTAGAAAAGCAAACCAGATTTTATAGTGGTTCGGTCAACTTGACCTACGTCCACTGCCCGGAGCCTCCCCTCCGAGTATTGCACAAAACAAAAAGTGACTCTCACTTTGCTCTCACAGCAAGTCGGAGAAGCCTGTACAAAAAACCTCCTTTCCACCACCCGGTGAGGTAGAGAACCTAACCTCCTTTTGCTTCCACCTGAAGCGGGCAGAGAACCCAACGTCCTTTTGCTTCCTCCTGAAGCAGGCAGAGAACCTCGGATCTTCTTGCTGACGATCCTCTCCCAAAGAACACCAACACGACGAAAGACGACGAGCAGAGAAAAAGACTCTGATCCTTGCTTAGAGCAACCTTCGTGAACCCCTCATGAACTCCCCCTCACAAGATCCTCTCTCTCTCCCCCAAACTCTCTCTCTCTCTAGGGTTTCTCTGGAAAGGAAAGTGGCAAAAGATTTTTCTTGTTGGAAGAAAAATATCTTTTATAGGAGGGCTCAAAATTTTCCCTAAATCTCAACTGGTCGGCCTAGATCGTCCAAGACGATCAATCGATCGTCCTGTACGATTAGTTCAAAATCAGCTGTTTCAGCCTGTACGATCTGGCTCTTCTGGACGATCAGTAGAAAAAGTTGTTCATATCGTCCCGTACAATTTTGCGATCGTCCGGGATGATTAGTGTAAATCGAGGAATATTGTATAGAAGACAGTTCGGGTCGTCCAGAGCAAACTGTGCTGGACGACCAAAAAATGACTTGATCGTCCAGGACGATAAGGAGATCGTCCTGTACGATTAGTTCAAAAAGTGCCCAAATCATCCTGTACACAGTTCGGGTCGTACAGCTGAAATGCACTAGACGATCATGATCGTCCGGGACGATCCTGTGATCATCCAGGATGATATGATCGTATCAATCAAATATAAATTACTTTCCTTAATTACCAGATTAATTTAGGCATGATTGTACTAGATCGTCCGGGACGATACACGTATCGTCCTTAACGATCAGACCAAATATCTTAAAATAAAAACTTACCTAACTTGATCTGGCGGCTGAGAATTTCTGATTTGAGCATATTATCCCGTACGATCCAAAGATCATCCAGGATGATCTGCTTAATCTGACCCTCTTAACTTGGTCGCCCAAATTAGGGTTTCTATTTTTACTTGATCGTCCAGGATGATGTGACTATCGTCTAGGACGATCTGAATAAAAATTTGAACAGAGACTCTAATTTACTCAAGCTCTTCCCCTGAGTGTGTGTGTGCAAGGTTACTTAGCTAGGGGATCAGTTACATTACAATTAACTCAAGAAAAAGAAAAATAGTACACTTAGACACACTTGGACCCGATCTTGAGTTGGCTTGAGTTGCTCGTGATCTTTTGTGCCTAAAATGGGTTAGCCAAGCAAAACATAATAGAAACCTGTTTGTCATCATCAAAACCAGATTTGCAACAGATTGCCTGGGAGAGCTCCTGGCTGGTTGCTAACTGGAAGGGGACATGGCCCCAGAGTCTCATAAGCTCGAGCCTAGTAAACTCAGGGATTAGAAGGTTTTGGAGGAGGCCCATGCAGGGGGACCACCGGAGCTCCAATAAGATTGCTCCGACAGCCACCGACCACTAGATGGGTCAGGCCTAGGTGGAAAGGTGGTTGGAGGTCTAGTGAGCTCAACCATGAGCTAAATTAGGTAAGGCAATGCCCAATTCCAGGATATGGCTCGGGTTAACCCAAATATGTAAGGTTTGGGTCAACCTGGGTCAAGCCTAGGTCAAGTTAGGAGCTGGGTTAAGTAGGGGAGGTAGATTAGGTTTGGGCCTATCCAATGTAATAGGTAATTAGATCTAGTTCAGCCTATAAAGAGAATAGGCTCGGTTTAAAGTGGTTTTGACCACTTTGGGCTAGCCTAGGAGTTGACCCAAATCAACCCAAGGGTTGGACTAACTAGGGTAAGTCTGTTGGACCTAGGGCCCCCAAATGGAGGTGTTGGTTTGGCATGGTGGAGCCTAGGTTGGGAAATGGCTCAACCCATAGTGGTTTTGACCACTTTGGGCTAGCCCAAATCACAGCCTGAGTTGACACAAGGGCTAGGTCAACCAGGGTAGGTGCATTGGGTTATGGGAGACCCAATACAACCATTGGTTTAATTTAGTTTGGCTTAGGTAGGAACTTGGCTCATGGAGAACCCTCTTTAGACACTTGGGTGAATCCAAATGGCTAAACCAAGTTAGCCCAAGGCTTAGGCTTAGGTCCATAAGGGGAGGTCTCTTTGGGGTCCCTATGAGTCAAACCATGGGTCAAGATAGGCTTTCGATTTCCTTGGTCAAAGCATTTGTAAAGGATAGAGGTGTATGGGTGGTTTAGTCAAACTTGATTGACTTGGTTAACCAAGTTGACCTAGGATCAAAGGCTGGGTCCAATGAGTTCAAATTGACCATATGAACGCAATGGAAGTGGTTTCAAGTCAAGAGGAGTTCATTTGGTTTTAAATGGCCATTTGAATCCTTAAGGAGCATTTGGGTCAACCATGGTTGACTTGGTCAACCATGTCAAACCAAGGGGTGAGTTTGAGTCCCATGTGTCCCTAATGATATTTAAGACACATTGGGAGAGATTTTATGGTTTGATATGATCAAGACAAGTTGAACTTTGGGGAAAATACCAAAAATGCCCTTAAAAAGTATTTTGGTCATTTTGACCCCTAGTTAAACATGGGTCAAACTAAGCCAAGAAAAATGAAGTTTACTAGTTAACAAATCATAATAGAGGTTATGAGTATGTTCAAAGGTTCTGGGAAAGGTCCTAAGGTCAATTTCCATTAAATTGCAAGTCTAGTGGTATAGGTAGTAAACATTTGAAGGTTTTGCAACCTTTGGGAATAGATTTAGTTTTTGAGGATAAAGACCTCAGAATGAGTTCAAATTTGGAGGGTTGACCCTAGAGACATATATAATCAATATGAAACTAATAAACCATGGATCAGAGGTCATTAGGCTGGGTTTCAAGGGAACTAAAAAATCACCTAAAAAGGGTTTTAGGACCTAGGTTCTTATCCTTGGGATTTTGACTTGGAATCCTGGGTTTGGGCTAGATTTTCATAAATGATTGAGTGGACACTTGTCAATCATCAAGTCACCAAGGAGGAATGCAGGTGGGTTCTAATGGCCTCATACATAAATGAGGTCAACAGGCAATAGGACCAATAATGGGTGGATGAGCGAGCGAGAAGGGCCTATGTGAGTATATAAGTTTAAAATTTTAAGCATCATGTATAAATTAATTAATCTTACGTTAACTTTTCTATGAAAAGTATACATAACTTTAAGAGAGCTAGGTTGTAGCAGTAAAGGGATCCTGTGGGGAATCTATAGATTATGCTTACTATCCCACTTAGTCACAGTAATAAGTTAAATGTAGAAATGATGGGTTTATAGATTAGGCTCGCAAGCCTGTGCGTATGAGGGGCGAACTTCTAATGGCTCCAGCTACTCAGGAAGTAACTAGGGGAGTTTGTATAGCCAACACGTGGCTACCCTTATAGCTAAGCTAGATCAAGTCAAAACATCACAAGCTAACATGCAAATATAGATGTAGATGCAGCAAAGTCAGATATTAGAGGAGATGAAGAGAATGAAAGAGCAGCTCATTAGAAAGAAATCAGCATCAATAGAGGAGGAGAGTGATAAAAAAGATTTTAAGTAGACTATATGTTATTACTAGACATGTTATTACTATGTGTTTGTAGATTTTAAGTTACATTTTTATTGTATAACAAACTTAATATTTATTTTAGAATAATTTGATGATTGTAGAATATCTTTTTTTATCAAATGTATTATTACTTTAGCATCAGTGCTTCTATTTAATATTGATGAACCAAGGATAATATATTTATATTTTCATTTTATCATTACAGGATCTTTGTGTTGTACAATAATTAAGACAAGGTGCTACTTTTTGTTTCTGCAACAAGTTTTTAGTGAATTTTTAGTAGATTATCCACCAAAAACCTTAATATGATGAATAAAAATGAGCTTACTGGTGGAACAAATTCACTGATAATTCTGGTAGATTAGCCGTCAGGCAGTTCACTAGTAATTTTGACAGATTTTCTAGCATTAAATCCATCCAAAAATTTGGCTGATTATTTGTTGGTACATTTTGTCAGCTTTCTGGCAGACATGACTAGCAATTACATCATCGATAATTCCAGCAAATATATTCCAACAGGTAAATCCTGAATTAAAAAAATGACATTTTTTTTACACATTTCTACCAAAGTACAACCAGTAAAGCAGCCAGAAAGACTTCTAGTGAAATAGTTCCTCCATATATGTATTTCTAATGCGCATTTTACCGTCGAATAAATTTCCACCAAAAATCTACCAAAAAGATATTTTCTTAGGGAATTATTACCATTTCTAGTGGATATAGGCCCTCGAAAATAGGCATTTTTCCTGTAGTTCTTCTATATGGAGGATATCCAAAAACAACAGAATAATATGTTAAAGTTCTTTATTACAAAACTAGGTATAAGTACTATAATTTTGATGATAACAAATATTATTATTTCTTTTCTATTCCTTTTTACTAACCTTTCAGGTCCACAAGTTCACCTGCAATATAAATCAACTCAAGATCAGGTAGACTAGGGTTGAGTCTGTCTATAATTTTATTTTTAATGTACTTTTTACCTTTCTTGAGTCAATTCATGTATCTGGTGGAACCCAAGCTAGGCAACCTTGCACACACACTCAAGGGAGTGAGTTGGTGAGTTAGAAAACTTTTCTAATTTTTTGACCTAATCGTATAGGATGATTTATATCATCCTGGATGATCAGTTAAAAATAGAAATCCTAATTAGGGCATCCAGTTAATTAAGAGTGATTAAACTAATCACACTGGATGATGCCTATCATCCAGGACGATCAACTCATATTATAAAAAATAGCTGCTAATCACTATTGCGAATCTGGTTTCAAGGACTATGATTTTGATAATAGAAAACATTTCTATTTCTATTTGATTGTCTAATCTTTCAGGTCCGCAGGATCAATTACAAATTAAAGACAGCCTAAGATCAAGTCAGTTTATTTTGTAGTTCAGGTCCAATGTACTTTTTCCATCTTTATTGAGTCAAATATAATGTAACAGATCCCCCAACTAAGTAGCCTTGAACACACACACTCAGAAGGAGAGTTTTAGTGAGTTAGAGTTTCTGTTCAAATTTTATTCAGATCATCATGGACGATATTCACATCATCCTAGACGATCCATTAAAAATAGAAACCCTAATTAGGGCGACCATGTTAAGTCAATTTGATTAAGTAGATTGACCTGGACGATACACCCATTGTACGGGATGATAGGCTCAAATTAGAAAATCCCAGTCGCCAGACTAAGAGAGGCAAGTTTTATTTTTGGCTTTTTGATCTGATCATCCTAGATGATACGTGTATTATCTTAGATGATCCATTACAATCATGCCTAAATTAGTCTGGTGATTAAGGAAAGTAATCAAGGATTGATTGATTTGATCATCACAGACAATCTCAAGATCATCCTGGATGATCAATTAAAAATCCTGACCATCCAGAGCCTTTCTCCTAGACGACCTAAATAATGTGCTGGATGATATTCCTATTTTTGAACTAATTATACGGGACGATAGTGATATCATCCTGGACAATCAAGTCATTTTTGATCGTCTAGCATAAGTTACGTTGGACGATCGGAACAATATACAGGATAATATTAGCATTTTTGAACTAATTGTATAGGATGATAGAGATATCGTTCTGGATGATCAAGTCATTTTGAGGTCGTCCAGCACAAGTTGCCCTGGACGACCCGAGCTATCTTCTAGATAAAAATCCTTATTTATAGTAATCATCCCGGACGATCGCAGGATCGTACGAGACAATCTGAACAAATTTTATCTTCTAATCGTCCAGAGGAACTAGATCGTCCAGGATGAGATATGTGATTTTGTACTAACCGTACAGAACGATCGACCGATCATCCTGGATATTTGTTGACCAGTTAAAATTTAGGGCAAATTTTGAGCCCTACTATTTAAGATCTCTTATCTTCATCATAGAGATCTTTTGCCACTTTCCTTACCAGAGAAAACCTTGAGAGAGAGAGAGAGCTTGGGAGAGAGAGAGGATCTTATGAGGGGGAGTTTGTGACATGTTCATAAAGGTTGCTCTAAGCAAGGATCTGAGTCATCTTCTCTGGTCATCGTCTCTTATCTTATTTGTGTCTCTGTGGTAGGATCGTCCGTAAGAAGATTTGGGTTCTCTGCCTGCTTCAGGAGGAAGCAAAAGGAGTCCAAGTTCTCTGCCTACTTCAAGAGGAAGCGAAAGGAGTCTAGGTTCTCTACCTGCTTCAGGAGAAAGCGAAAGGAGTTCAGGTTCTCTGCCTCATAGGGTTGGTGGAAAAAAGTTTTTGTACATGCTTCTCCGCCTTACTGTGGGAGCAGATGGAGAGTCACTTAGTGTTAGAGCACTACCCAGAGGGGAGGCTCCGGGGAGTGGACGTAAGTCAAGTTAATCGAACCACTATAAAATCTGATGTGTTCTTTCTGATTATTTTTTGCACTTATTTTTCTGTTAATGATTATGTGATTGTGATTATTATTCTGTTATCGTTGAACATCTGCACATCATCGCGTAACTGTAAATATTTTAAAACATTCGAAAAGATTTTCAAAATTGTTGTTTGCTCATGAATTTTTAAAACTACCAATTCACCCTCCCCCCCCTCTTGGCTAGCCTCGGGACTAGTTATAAGAGCTTAACATCCCTAACAAACTTTCAAGTGGTTTCAGAGCGGGATTCAAAAATTAAGTTTAAACATTTTTAAATTTTAACCCATGGCTAACTTTGATAATCGTAATATTGCTGAAGGTTATTCAATTACATGACCACCATTGTTTGATAACATACCTTTTGATTTTTGGAAAACTTGCATGTCCACTTTTCTTCAATCTATAGATTATCGCATGTGGATGCTTGTTAAAGATGGTTATGATGCACCTCATAGAATTGTTAATAGCATTAAAACTGAACTCCCATTTACTGAATGGATATTTGATGATCATAATTTAGCACAACTAAATGCAAAATGCTTGAACTATTTTTTGGAAAACTCGCATGTCCACTTTTCTTCAATCTATAGATTATCGCATGTTGATGCTTGTTAAAGATGGTTATGATGAACCTCATAGAATTGTTAATAGCATTAAAACTGAACTCCCATTTACTGAATGGATATTTGATGATCATAATTTAGCAAAACTGAATGCAAAATGCTTGAACTATTTTTTCTGTGCTTTAAAATTTGAAGATTACATACTTGTTTCCACTTGTACCACTGGTAAAGAAATATGGGATAGATTATGCATTACATATGAAGATACATCTAAAGTTAAGCAATCTAGGTTAAACATATTGCTTCATGACTATGAACTCTTTCGCATGAAACATAGTGAATCAATTTCTGAAATGTATACTAGGTTTACTCAAATTATCACCTCTCTACATGCCTTAGGAAGAGAGCTTACTAATTATGAGAAAGTTAACAAGATTTTGAGATGTTTGCCTTCTTCCTATGATGCCAAGATAACTGTAATCACAGAATCTAAAGATTTGAATGCTTATTCTATTGATAACTTACTTGGATCACTCATTGCTTACGAGCGAGGGGTGAACCAAAGACAGCTTGATGCAGGTGAGAAGAAGAAGGAGAAAATTATGGCGCTGAAGGCCAATGATACTGACACTGATTCATTCATTTCTGATAGCGATGATTTTGCCTTTCAAAAACATTCTAAGGAAGAAACACAAGAACTTTCAGAAGTAGAACAAAGGTAAGAACATTCTAAGGAAGAAACACAAGAACTTAATCACTAGGCAATTCAAAAACATTCTAAGGAAGAAACACAAGAACTTTCAGAAGTAGAACAAAGGTAAGAGTAGTAGAAATTTAAAAGATTCTTCTGATACAATTTGTTTGAATGCAGGAAGCCTGGACATATAAATGTTGATTGTCCTACACTTAAGGCTCACCCAAGCAAGGAGAAGGGTGAGAAGAAACCCAAGTTCAGGAAGGACAAGAAGAAGATTCAAAAGACATTCTGGGCATACTCTGCATCTGACTCCTATGAGACTGAAGCTGAAGAGGAGACTACGAACTTGTGTCTGATGGCAGATGATCATCCTAGTCAGTCTGAGCAAGAAGAGGTATGTGATCTAATCTATGATCAATTACTTTAAGTTTTTAAGAAAATTTATTCATCGTATAGGAAGCTTAAGAAAACTCATGCTAGCCTGAAATTAGATTTCTTGAATTTGCAAAAAGAGTATGATATTTTGATTAAAGATTATTCTGCACTTGATAGCAATCACATGTCATTACTTGATGAATTTGATAAATTAAATAAAAAGCATTCTGAACTAATTATTAAGTATGATTTATTAAAAACATCGCATGTTGATTTAGAAAGAGCTTTTAAAGAACTAGATACCATAGCATGTAACTTAACTAGTATTGAGCATTATTTGAAATTTGAAATTGTAAGTCTCAAAAAAGAAAAAAAATTTCTAAGGGTGAAAATTAGTACTTTTGAGAAAAATGAAACACCTCCTACTTTTACACAAATTTATGCACCTCCATCATTTGAAGAATCTAATTCAAAATTATCAAAGCATATTTCATTCAAACCTAGGAAGAGGCACAATCACCCAAATAGATTAGTTAACCCTTTTCCTGGCATTACATATTTTTCTTGTGGCATGCTAGGACATATCTCTCACACCTGAACTATTCACCATAGTACACATTGGGTGTGGAGACCCAAATTACATGTTTCATAGCACAGCACACATGCATTGTATTCTTCTTTTCAAAAGAAGGAACCTAAACCTGTTTGGGTTCCTAAATCTGACATTTGATGATTTTGTAGGTGTGCTCTCACAAAAGGCCTTGTGAGAGCACGTGGTACCTGGATAGCGGATGTTTAAGACATATGATTGGAGATGCAAATCAGTTCATTTCACTGGAAACCAGAGCTGGAGGTAAGGTTACACTTGGAGACAACACCACCAGGAGGGTGGTAGGAGCCGGTATAATTGGTGATTCACAAAATTTTATTATTGATAATAATTTGCTTGTAGATGGATTGAAATACAATCTGCTCAGCATCAGCCAACTATGTGATAAAGGCTTCAGCATAAAGTTCCTGCCTACTTGTTGCATTATAAGCTTAAATGATAAATTTGTTTTGCAGGGAAAAAGGGTTAATAATGTCTACATACTGGATTTAAATTGCTTTAAAGCTGATGTTGCTATTTTCTTAAAAATTATTGCTGATGAGTCTTGGTTATGGCATAGGAGTTTATGTCATGCCAGTATGAAAACCCTTAGAAGAGTCACCCAAAAAGACTTAGTTAGAGGTGTCCCCAAGCTTAAGTTCACTAAGGACCACCTTTGTGATGCTTGTTAATTAGGGAAGCAAGTCCACTCCTCTTTCCACTCAATTAAGGACATCAACACCTCTAGACCTTTAGAAGTCCTTCACATGGATTTGTTTGGAACCATTAGCACTACCAGCTTAGGGGGGAAAGTCTATAAATTTGTGATTGTTGATGATTACTCAAGGTTCACTTGGATTAGATTTTTATCACATATGTCTGAGTCATTTGATGAATTTAACTCCTTCTCCACTTGGATTCAGAAGAAGTTAGGTTGTGAGATCTTGACCATCTATAGTGATCAAGGTGGGGAGTTTGAAAATGAGAAATTTTGAACCTTCTGTGAGGATCAAGGGATTAGCCATAACTTTTCAGCTTCTAAGACCCCTCAGCAGAATGGGGTAGCTGAAAGAAAGAATAGAACCTTCGTGAAAGCTGCTAGAGCCATGCTTGTTGAGTATTCACTTCCAAAATACTTTTGGGCTGAAGCGGTGAACACTACCTGTTATGTGCTGAATAGGGTGAATGTTAGATCCAATCTGAATAAGACACCTTATGAGATCATCAAGGGTAGATCTCCAAACCTATCCCACCTCTATGTCTTTGGATGTAAGGTTTTCATTCTAAACAATGGGAAATAATCCTTAGGAAAACTTGACCCCAAATCTGATGAAGGAGTGTTCTTAGAATATTCAAGTGTGAGGAAATCTTTTAGGGTGTTTAACAAGAGGACATTGGTGGTGGAGGAGACTACTCATGTAGTGTTTAATGAATCTGATCCTAAGAAATCTAGAGCTGAGGAGGAAGATGATTTAGAAGAGATTACCCAAAGAGTAGAAACTATAAATTTAGAGAGTAGGGAAGAGCCTCAAAACACTGATGTAGTAGGAGAGATTACCTAAGGAGTAGAAAATACAAATCTGGAGGAAAGGGTATAACCTCAAAATACTTTGCCTAGAGATTGGAGATATTCTTCGAGTCATCCTAAAGAACTAATCTTAGGAGACCCTTCTGAAGGTGTTAGAACTAGGCATGAACTTAGGAAGGAAGTAAACCATTCTACTTTTATCTCAATGACTGAACCCACCAACATCAATCAAGCCCTTTCTGATGAATTTTGGATCTTAGCTATGCAAGAGGAATTGAATCAATTTGTAAGGAACAATATTTGGGAGTTAGTAGAAAGACCTAAGAATCAATGTGTAGTTGGAACCAAATGGGTCTTTAAGAATAAGATGAATGATTCTGGTGTGGTGGTTAGGAATAAGGCAAGATTGGTGGCTAAGTGGTACAACCAAATAGAAAGGATTGATTTTGAGGAGACCTTTGCCCCTGTAGCTAGAATGGAAGCCATTAGAGTGCTACTAGCCTATGCCTGTTATAAGGGATTTAAGCTTTTTCAAATAGATGTCAAGAGTGCCTTTTTGAATGGGGTAAAAAATGAAGATGTCTTTGTAGAGCAACCCCTAGGTTTTGAGAGTTCTCAATATCCAAATCATATTTTTAAATTAAAAAATACCTTATATGGATTGAAAATGGCACCCTGAGCTTGGTATGAGAGGCTTAGCACATACTTTTTAGAAAGAGAGTTTGTTAAGGGGAGCGTAGACACTACCCTTTTTTGAGAAAAGTAGGTAATGATTTACTCATTGTCTAGATCTATATTGATGATATACTTTTTTGATCTTCTGATAAAAACTTATGTGATGATTTTTTTAAAATAATGGGTAAGGAGATTGAGATGAGTATGATAGGAGAATTGTCATACTTTTTGGGATTTAGCATAAGGCAAATAGATGATGGAACCTTTATCAATCAATTAAAGTATATTAAAGACATCTTGAAGAAATATGAAATGGATAAAGCCAAGCTCCTTACCACTCCCATGAGTTCTAGTGTCCAATTAGACAAGGATTCAAATGAAAAATCTGTTGATCAGAAGAGGTCTAGAGAAATAATTGGATCATTTCTTTACTTGACTGCTAGCTGACCTGATATCATGTTTAGTGTTTATCTTTGTGCTAGGTTTTAAGCTGATCCTAAGGAATCCCACCTGACTGCAGTTCAGAGAATCCTCAGATTTCTCTTAGGGACCGCAACCTTAGGAATCTGGTATCCTGGGTACAGCACTTCTTTTAAAATTATTGGATATTCTAATTCTGATTTTACAGGGTGTAAGGTGGGTAGAGAGAGCACTTCAGGAACTTGCCAATTCATAGGACAGTCTTTAGTCTCCTGGTCCAGTAGAAAATAGAACTCAGTTGCATTCCACTGTTGAAGCTGAGTACATTGCCTTAAGAAGTTGTGTGGCCTAAGTCCTTTGGTTGAAGCAACAAGTTTTGGATTTAGGATTATCTGTTGGCACAATTTCAGTTCTATGTGATAACATTAATGCCATTTGCATCTCTAGGAATCCTATCCAACATTCAAGAATCGAACACATTGACATTAGGAATCACTTCATTAGGGACCATGTTACAAAAGGGGACATTGAGCTACATCATGTAGCAACTGATAATCAACTGACTGACATCTTTACAAAACCATTGGCCTTTGACTCATTCAGCATTTTGAGGACCAGATTGGGTGTGAATGACATAAATGCATGATTTTGATGACTGATAATTTCTGAGTTTTCTATTTTTCATTTTGTTTCTTTTTTTTTATTTGATTATCTGTTTCATGTTATTTTTTATTCTCTGCTGATTTTCTCTTTATTTTGATTATCTGTTTCCTAGTTGTTTTTTCCTGTTTATTATTATTTTTTTATTTAAGTAATTAGTTTGATGTGATTTCTTACTTATTCTTAGTTTACTGCTTTTTCTTCTGAATCAGATCACTGCTCACTACTACTGATAAACTGGATTTCTGACTGAGAGATTTTCCTTGTTTTTGTTTGAAAGCTTGTAAGTAGTGATTGACTCCTCTGGATCTGTTAAAGGGAACAAACGTTGATGATTATTTCTCTTCCTCAAACTCCTTTAATGGTGTATTATTTCTTTGGATAAAAATCTTCTTCAAAATTAAAAAGATTTTTTAAAATAGAGATCTATTTTATCTTCCTACAGTAATCTACCTCATATGAATAGTATTTTCAAAGCTTTGAATCATTGTTATGCTTTTCTTAATCAGGTGATTGCACTTATCAGATGATGTATGGTTTTTATTTTGTGAATTAATCCTCCTTATTGTAGAGAGTGACTTTTGTCTTCTCTTATGTCTGGAAGGAAATTTCACAATTGAGATTCTTTAACGATTATGAAAGGAAGCAAGCTTATAAAAGATGCGCAAAGAGCGTCAAAATAAAAAGAGGCATAAAATGAGCCCAAAGCTGACAAAATGCACAATGTCGCCAAATTGGAAAGATACATAAAGTGTATCAAAAAATCAAAAGATACGTAAAGTGCGCCAAACAAATTGAAAAAGAGGCACAAAATAAGCCCACAAAGAAACAAGCTTTCTTCCGTTTCAGATCTTTAAATGTCTTAGAAAAATCCATGTGCCACTTAATATTTTCAAAAGCTTGAGATTGAAAATCCAGATTTCTAATTCCTTACTTCGTAATCCTATTTTATCAGATATTTTTCTGGACAAGGCTTGAAAGGATCTCTTTTCAAATCTAATTTCTTCTCTTCTGAATTAGACTTTTATTTGAATGTAATTTGAACCTGTAAGGTGTCCGAGGTAAGAGTTACAAAAGTTGATTTTTTAACTTTTTCTGGATTTCAGCGGTGACGATGTTCTTCTTATTGGCATTTGAATTAAAATTAAGGAAAATTCTGATTTACTAGAGCACATCATTTTAAAAAAATATATTTTTTTTGTTTCAATTTTTTCATTGTTTTGTTTTTGTTTAAAAAATATGTTTATTTTAATATCTTTATTCGTTTCAATTTTTCCTTGTCTTTGATTTGATTTTGGTTCTTTTCTTTTCTTTTCTTTTTTATGTTTTAGGATCCCTGATCATTCCTCTCCTTCCATCATCTTCTTCAATTTTTGGTCACATCGTCCTAGACGGTCGCTACATCGTCCTTTAACGATATGATCAATTCATCCCCATCTTGATCCAATGGCTGATCTGAACCAATTATTGGTGATCATCCTAGATGATATACCTCATCATCCTGGATGATCCATGTGGAAGCAGCTGGATGATTTAAATTCATTTATGCGTATCATCCGGGGCGATCCACCTAATCATCCTGGATGATACCTTTAGTCAAAAGTCGTCTAGTCTGTCTCCTCGAGATGATCGCCTGTGTCTAATCATCCTAGATGATATCTGATCATCCTGGATGATCCGACCACTTTTTTGACCAATTATCCTGTACATCTTTATTGCCATGATCATCCTGGACGATACTGCAATCGACCTAAATGATCTGGATGAAGTCTATTAAAACATCCATTTTCTTCACCATTTTCACCATTCTTCTTTCAATCCTTCATCCACTCATATTCTAATGGCTGGTGGCAAACGATCTAGGCATCTGGGTGCAAGTTCCTCTAAGGGAAATGTTGATCCCCACTTTCCTGAAGCAGCCGATCAGGCTACCTTCCAGCGATACCTTGAGGTGGGGATCACCCAATCTAAAATCATCAATCCCTGCACTCTGACTTATCATGTCTTAGATATTTTCACCCACACTTCTCTCACATTCATACTAACTTTAGCCTTTCCATTCAGTACTGAGATTTTACTTTTTTTTTTGTGAACCTTCACATCTACTCCTCTTACTCTGCCCTCCGATCTTTTATCAATCGCTGCCCTGTTGAGCTAACCACCCAAGACTTCCACGATATTCTTCAACTCTCAATTATTGGCAACAAACTCCATCTCATCTCCTCTGACCCTGATTATAACTAGAGTGTCACAAATCAATTTCTTAGGGGCACCAACGTCCACTATCATGATAATGCATGCTCTTCCTTACTTAAGGATGCTCGGACAATCCAGCATGTCCTTCACTCTTTTATCATTCCAAAAGTTGGGGACCGTATCCACATCACCCCCTTACTCTCCCTAACCATTTACTACATCATGGCCCACCGTAAATTCAATGCTACTGATCTCCTCTTTTGTTACATTGAACATCTCACTAGCATTAGGGATCCGGGCCACAGGCGATGCCCAAATCTAGCCTAGGACACATCATTGCCTATGCTCTTGAGACCAAATACAATATGAAATATCCAGTTCCAGCCGATGTCCCTCCTTCCTTCTAGACCAACAACTCCTTCCACGTTCTTCACAGCACTCGACTTCATCCAGAGTCCGCCCCAGATATTGAGGGAGAAGCGGAAGAAGTTGTTCCTGAACCTGCTACACCTGCTCCTATCCATATCCAATCACCATTAGATCACCTAGTGTATAGGTTTGACCAATGGGAGGTACGCTATGACTCCTACGTAGATGCCCAGGAGGAGCAGCATACTGCGGATGTCCACTGATTCAATACCAATGTAGACCAGCAACGGCAACAGTACGACCAGGACATGGTCTGGTTTGGCGAGTAGTTCGCCACTCTTCACAGCCTCTTTCAGCCACCACCTCCTCCTCTATCTAATCAGGATCCCCCTTTCTACTAGTCTATTTATTTTTACTAGTGTTTTGTATCGCTTTTTGTATTATTTTCTTTTTCTGTGTTTATGTTGTATTTTCCCTTTTTGAGATATCAAAAGGGGGAGTAGTTTGTGTTATTTGTGGGTCATTATAAGGTCTTTATTATCAATAAAAATGCTCAATGTTTTTGAATCAAATGTTCACCATGTTTATTTACTGATTTTTAAATTACTAATAAATATTTGCCAACATCAAAAAGGGGGAGATTATTATGAATCTAATTTCAAAGACTATGATTTAGATGATAGCAAATATTTTTATTTCTATTTGATTGTCGAATCTTTCAGGTCAGCAGGATCAATTGTAAATTAAAGCCAGTCCAAGATCGAGTCAGTATGTTTTGTAGTTTAGGTCCAATATACTTTTTTCATCTTTATTGATTCAAATGTAATGTAACAGATCCCCCAGCTAAGTAGCCTTGCACACACACACTCATGGGGAGAGTTTTAGTGAGTTAGAGTTTCTGTTCAAATTTTATTCAAATCATCTTGGATGATATTCACATCATCCTGGATAATCCATTGAAAATAAAAACCCTAATTAGGGTAACCATGCTAAGTTGGTTTAATTAAGCAGATCATCCTGGATGATACACCCATCATACAGGATGATGGGCTTAAATCAGAAAATCCCAGCCGCCAGACTAAGTTAGGCAAGTTCTATTTTTGGCTTTTTGATCTGATTATCCTGGACGATACGTGTATCATCCTAGATGATCCATTACAATCATGCATAAATTAGTTTGGCGATTAAGGAAAGTAATTAATGATTGATTGATTCGATCATATCATCTCGGATGATCACAAGATCATCCTAGACGATAAATTAGAAATCCTGACCGTCTAGAGCCTTTCTCGTGGATGACCTGAATAATGTTCTGGATAATATTCCCATTTTAAACTAATCGTATGGGACAATAGTGATATCGTCCTGGACGATCAAGTCATTTTCGATCACCCAACATAAGTTGTGCCGGACTACCCGAATAATGTGTAGGATGTTATTAGCATGTTTAAACTAATCATACAGGATGATAAAGATATCATCCTAGACGATCAAGTCATTTTGAGATCATCCAGCACAAGTTGCCCTAGACTTCCCGAGCTGTCTTCTTGATGAAAATCTTGATTTACACTAATCATCCCGAATGATCACAGGATCGTACAGGATGATCTTAACAAATTTTGTCTTTTAATCATCCAGAGGAACCATATCATTCAAGCTGAGATATGTGATTTTGTACTGATTGTACAAAATGATCGACCAATTATTCGGGATGATATTTGTCATCCAGTTAAAATTTAGAGCAAATTTTAAGCCATACTATTTAAGATCTCTTATCTTCAGCATAGAGATCGTTTATTACTTTCCTTACCAGAGAAAACCTTAAGAGAGAGAGCTTGGGAGAGAGAGAGGATCTTTTGAGGGAGAGTTTGTGAGGTGTTCACAAAGGTTGCTCCAAGCAAGGATCTGAGTCTTCTTCTCAAGTCATCGTCTGTTGTCTTGTTGGTGTCTCTGTGGTAGGATCGTTTGTAAGAAGATATGGGTTCTCTGCCTACTTCAGGAGGAAGTGAAAAGAGTCCAGGTTCTTTGCTAGCTTCAGGAGGAAGCGAAAGGAGTCTTGGTTCTCTGCCTGCTTCAGGAGGAAGCGAAAGGACTTCAGGGTCTCTACCTCACCGGGTTGATGGAAAGGAGTTTTTGTATAGGCTTCTCAGCCTTCCTATGGGAGCAGAAGGAGAGTCACTTAGTGTTAGTGCAATACCCGGAGGGGAGGCTCTGGGGAGTGGACGTAGGTCAAGTTGACTAAACCACTATAAAATCTGGTGTGTTCTTTCTGATTATTTTTCACACTTATTTTTCTATTGATGATTGTGTGATTGTGATTATTATTTTATTATTGTTGAAAATCTACACATCATTGCGTAACTGTAAATATTTTAAAACATTCAAAAAGATTTTCTAAATCATTATCTACTCATGAATTTTTAAAACTACCAATTCACCCCCCCCCCCCCCCCCCCGCCCTCTTGGTTAGCCTCGGGACTAGTTCATAAGGTCTTAACATCCCTAACGAACTTTCAATCACAATTTAGGCAACATTTAATTTTTAAATTTTGTACTAATCATACAGGATGATGTATATCCTCCTGTATGATTAAGATCAATCATGTCTAAATTAATCCTGTTATTAGAAGAGTAATTATGGTAAAACTTAATTTGATACAATTATATAAGACGATCGATGATGATGGTCCTAGATGACAAAGAACATATATGTGACGACTAGGGATAGCCACCTTTCATGCCAGATGAATACTATAATTTTTTAAATAATCATCCAAGATGATGGACCCATTTCATCCTAAATAACAGAGAAGTACATGGGACGATTAGGCATCATTGGGTATCATACTATATGAAGTTTAATAGATTCAAACTAATTATCCAAGATGATATTCTTATCATCCGGGATGATCAACCTATTTCTCTTGAACTAATCATACAGGGCAATGCAATTCGTACTCGCTGAAAGGGCTATTTTGTACTAATCGTATAGGATGATCTAAGGATTATACTGGATGATCAGAATCATAGAATTAAAAATTAGGGCTTCTTTTAGAGGCTCCCTATTTAAGCAATTTTATTAACCCTTGAGTTAATCTTTTACTATTTAGTCCTCCTGAGAGAGAGCTTAGAAAAGGAAGAGGGAGAGCTTGAGAGAGAGAGAGATCCTTGTGTGGGGGAGTTGTGAGGGATTCACAAAGGTTACTCCAAGCAAGGTGTTCATCATCTTCTTAGAGCTGCTGTCCTGGTTCCTTGGCGGCTCTGAGGGAGATCTTCATCAGCATTAAATCCAGGTTCTCTGCCTTCACCAGGAGGGTGAAAAAGGATTTCTAGGTTCTCTACCTTCATTAGGATGGTGAAAAGGATTTCTAGGTTCTCTGCCAACTCCAGATGTGAGTAAAAGGATTCATGGGTTCTCTACCATCACTAGGAGCGTAAAAAGGATTTCTAGGTTCTCGACCTACTCCAGAAGAGAGTAGAAGGATTTAAGGTACTCTGCATAACCAGGTCGATGGAAAGATTTTGTAAGGGCTTCTCTGCCTTGCTATGGGGGCAAAAGAGAGACACTACTTTAAGTGCAATACCTAAAAAGGAGGTTTCTAGGGAGTGGATATAGGTCAAGTTGACCAAACCACTATAAATCTTGGGTGTTCTTTCTATTTATTTTTCTCGTATTTAATTTTTATATTTTTTTATGATTTAAACTATGTTTGAAATCTCTGATTTTTTTTATCTGCTTCCACACAAGCTGTTTATTTTAAAATAATAGAAAAGATTTTCCTTTTTTAAGAAAATTTTAAAATAACCAATTTACCCCCCCCCCCCCTCTTAGTTAGCCTCGGGACTAGTTCTTTAGGGTTTAATAACCCTCACGAACTTTCAAGTGGTATAAGAGTGAGATTCATAAGATCAAGTTTTAGAAATCTTTTGAATTAAGATCCATGGCTACTTTTGTTAATAGAAACACCACAGAAGGATATTCAATTACTCGACCACCTCTATTTGATAATACTCCTTTTAATTTTCAGAAAACTCACAGGTCCACGTTTTTACAATTAATTAATTATCGCATGTAGATGCTAGTTAAGGAAGGTTATTCTGCACCATATAAATTAGTAAATGATGTTAAAACTAAAATTCTTTTTATTGAGTGGACTACTGAAGATAGAGATCTAGCACAACTGAATGCTAAATATTTGAACAATTTTTTCTGTGCCTTAAAATATGAAGATTATATATGTGTTTCCACTTGTTCTACTGGAAAGGAAATTTGAAATAAATTATGCATAATATATAAAGGTACAAATAAAGTTAAAAAATCTTGGCTGAACATTTTACTCCATGATTATAAACTATTTTGCATGAAACCTAGTGAACCTATTTTTAAAATGTATACTAAGTTTACACAAATTATTATATTCCTACATGCCTTAGGAAGAGAACTCATAAATTATGAAAAAGTAAACAAGATTCTGAGATGTTTACCTTCTTCCTTTGATACAAAAATTACTGTCATTACTGAATCTAAGGATCTGAATGTTTATTCAATTGATAACTTACTTGGATCACTCATTGCTTATGAGCAAGGAGTGAACCAAAGGCAGCTTGATGCAGGTGAGAAAAAAAAGGAGAAAACTATAGCCTTGATGGCTAATGATTCTGACACTCATTCTTCTTATTCTGAAAATGATGATATTTCTTTAATAACTAGGAAATTCAAGAGCTTTCTAAGGAAAAAGCAAAAGCATCATCAAAAATGGAACAAAGGTAAGAATAATAAAAATTCTAAAGTTTCTTCTGATGTTATCTATTTTGAATGCAGGAAGCCAGGGAATCTAAAGTCTGTTTGCCCAACTCTTAAAGCTCACCCAAAAAAGAGAAGGGTGAAGAAAAACCTAAGTTCAAGAAGGGCAAGTAAAGGACCCAAAAGGCTTTCTGGGCAGACTCATCATCAGACTCCTCTAAAACTAAAGTAGAAGAGGAGGTAATGAACCTGTGCTTAATGGCTGAAGATCATCTTGATCACTCTGATTAAGAGGAGGTATGTGAGCTTACCTATAAATAATTATTTAAAGTTTTTGAAAGAATTCATTCTGCATATAGGAAGCTCAAAAAATCACATGCCTGCCTTAAATCTAACTTTTCAATTCTACAAAAAGAGCATGAATGCTTAAGAAAAGACCACTCCACTCTGGATAGCAATCACATGGGTTTGTTAGATGAATTTGATATTTTAAATAAGAAGCATTCTGATTTAACTACTGAATATGAGTCATTAAAATCATCACATGTTGAATTAGAAAAAGCATTTAAGGAATTAGAAACTCTTGCATCTCAATTGGACAGTAGTGAGCATACATTAAAATTTGATAATTCAAATCTTAAAAATGCAAACAAAATTCTACAAGAAAAGTTAACTACTTCTAAAGAAAATAAAATACCACCTTCACTTATAGAATTTTACAAACCATCAACACTGCTACATTCAAACCTAGGAAGAGTCACCATAACCCATAAAGATTAGTAAACCCTTTTCCTGGTGTTAGATATTTTTCTTGTGGCATGCTAGGACATATTGCCCATACTTGTACCATTCACCAAAGAACACATTTGATGTGGAGACCTAAAGTTTAAAATTCACAGCATAGCATGCATGCATTTCATTCTTCTTTTCATAAGATGGGACCTAAACTTGTTTGGGTTCCCAATTCTAACATATGATGATTTTGTAGTGGTGTTCTCACAAAAGGCCTCATGAGAGCATGTGGTACCTGGATAATGGATGTTCAAGGCATATGACTAGAGATATAAAATAATTCATTTCGCTTGAGGCTAGGGTAGGAGGCAACATAACACTTGGAGATAACACCACCAGGAGAGTGGTGGGCTCAGGTATAATTGGCAACTCAAAAAATTTTATCATTGAAAATGTTTTACTTATAGATGGCTTGAAACACAATCTGCTCAGTATCAGTCAGCTCTATGATAAAGGCTTCAGCATAAAATTTCTGTCAACCAGTTATATTATAAGCTTAAATGATAATATTAATAATATCTAAATGCATGATTTAAATAACATTGAGTGTACTGCTTCTTTTGGCTTAAAAATAATTGCCGATGAATCCTGGTTATGACATAGAAGATTGTGTCATGCAAGCATGAAAAGCCTTAGAAAAATCACCCAAAAAGACTTAGTGAGTGGTATTCCCAAACTAGAGTTCACTAAGGACCACCTATGTGATGCCTGTTAGTTAGGAAAGCAAGTCAAATCCTCTTTCCCCTTAATCAAAGACATCTACTAGCAAACCCTTAGAAGACCTTCACATGGATCCCTTTAGACCTGTCAACACTGCAAGCCTAAAAGGGAAAGTCTTTGGATATGTGATTGTTGATGATTATTTGAGGTTCACCTGGGTTAGATTCCTATCACATAAAACTGAATCATTCAAAGAGTTTAGTATTTATCCACTTTGATTTAAAGAAAGCTAGGTTGTGAAATTGTAATAATTCATAGTGACCACTGTGGAGAATTTAAAAATAAAAATTTTGAATCTTTCTATAAGGAGCAAGGGATAGATCACAATTTTTCAGCTCTTAGGACCCCTCAGTAGAATGGGGTAGCTGAAAGAAAGAACATGAACTTGGTAGAAGCCGCTAGAGCCATGTTAGCCTAATACTCACTTCCTAAATACTTTTGGGTAATAGCGGTGAATATAGCCTCTTATATTTTGAATAGGGTGAATGTTAGATCAAAACTAAATAAGGCATCCTATGAAATCCTAAAGGGTAGGACACCCAACCTCTCCCACCTTCATGTTTTTGTATGTAAAGTGTTCATTCTGAATAATAGGAAGTCTCAACTAGGAAAGTTTGACCCAAAATCTGATGGAGTGTTTGTAGGTTACTCAAGTATTGGGAAATCCTATAGAGTTTTTAATAAAAGAACACTAGTAATTGAGCAGACCACTCATGTTGTATTTGATGAATCTGATAACTCTGAAGGGTCTAGGGTAGAAGTGGAAGAGGTTATAGAAGTCATCTAAGGATTAGAATCTTCAAATCTGGAGGAAAAGGTAGAACCTAAAATTTCACTACCTAGAGAATGGAGATATTCTTCAAGTCATCCTAAAGAATGGATCTTAGGAGACTTATATAAAGGTGTTAGAACTAGGCATGGACTTAAAAAAGAAGTAAACTACTCTGCCTTTATTTCAATGATTGAACCCATGAACCAAAATCAAGCACTATCTGATGAATTCTAATAGTCATGCAAGAAGAGTTAAATCAATTTATGAGGAAAAATGTTTGGGAGCTAGGTAAAAGACCTAAGGACCAGAGTGTGGTTGGAACAAACTAGGTTTTCAAAAATAAAATGAATGATTATTGGGTGGTGGTGAGAAATAAGGCAAGATTAGTGGCTAACGGGTATAACCAAATTGAAGGGATTGACTTTGAAGAGACCTATGCCCCTATAGCTAGATTTAGGGTATTACTAGCCTTTGCATATTTTACACAATTCAAACTGTACCAAATGGATGTCAAAAGTGCATTTCTGAATGGGGTAATAAAAGAAGATGTGTATGTTGAACAATCCCTAGGCTTTGAAAATTCATAATTTTTGAATCATGTGTTTAAATTAAAAAAAGGTATTATATGGGCTAAAATAAGCACCTAGGGCATGGTATGAAAAAGCTAAGCACATTCTTACTAGAAAGAACCTTTGTTAAGGGGAGCGTAGACACCACCCTATTTCTAAAAAAGGTAGGGGATGAATTATTGATTGCCAAATTTATATTGATGATATTTCATTTGGATCCACTGATAAAAGCCTTTGTGATGAGTTATCAAAAATAATGAGTAAGGAATTTGAGATGAGTATGAAGAGAGAACTGACCTACTTTCTTGGATTTAGCAGAAGGCAGAAAGATGATGGAACTTTTCTTAGTCAAACAAAATACATTAAGAATATCCTTAAGAAATATGAAATGAATAAAGCCAAGCCAATCAACACTCCCATGACTTCCACTATTCAGTTAGATAAGGATTCAAATGGAAAATCTTTTGATCAAAAGAAATATAGAGGAATAATTAGATCACTTTTTACTTGACTGCTAGTAGACCTGATATCATGCTTAGTATTTATCTCTATGGTAGATTTTTGATCCAAAAGAGTCCCACCTGACTGCTGTTAAGCAAATTCTTAGATATCTTTTAATGATCCAAGACTTAACAATCTAGTATCTTAGGCACAGCACCTCCTTCAAAATCATAGGATATTATGATTTAGATTTTATGGAATGCCGAGTTGATTAAAAAAGCACTTCTGAAATATGTCAATTCATAGGACAATCCTTAGTCTCCTAGTCTAGTAAAAAAATAAAACTCAGTTGCACTGTCCACTGTTGAAGTTGAATATATAGCCTTAGGAAGTTCTGTGGACCAAGTCCTTTGGTTAAAGCAATAAATTTTGGATTTAGGACTACATGTAGGCACAATTACAGTCCTATGTGATAACAGTAAAGTCATCTACATTTTATAGAATCCAATCCAACACTCTACGACCAAACACATTGACATAAGGCACCACTTCATTAGGGACCATGTTACCAAAGGAGACATAGAACTACATCATGTAGCCACTGAAAGCCAACTTGTCGATATCTTGACAAAACCATTGGCCTTTCAAACTTTTAGCATCTTAAGAACCAGATTAGGAGTAATAGATATTCATGCTTGAAATTGATGCTTTCTATTTCTATTCTTTTTGTTTGTTTTATTTTATTTATATGTATGTTTCTCTATATGTGTTTATGTTTTATATTTTTAATTTTCTATTCATTTTTTCTTTAGTGTTTTGTTTTATTTATATGTCTATTTCTTTGTATGTATTTTCGCTTTGTGTTTTTAATTTTCTAATATTTTTCCTTCAATATTTTTAAAGGAATCTGATCAATGTTCACTTCTGATATTAAATTCTCAAATGACATGTTTGCCTTGCATTCGATTTTAGAAATCAGTAAGCGGTGTTTGACTCCTCTAAAAATAGTTAAAGGAAGAAAATTTGATGTTTGTCAATCTTCCTTTAACTCCTTTAGTGGTGTATTTTCTTTTTTGAAATAAAAATCTATTTCAAATTAAAATTTGAACTTTGAAATAGAGATATATTTTATCTTTCTTCAGTATTCTATCTCATATGAATAATGCTCCAAGTCAATGAATCACTTTTCAAATTTTCTTAATCAGGTTGTTGCATTCATCATATGGATATAATTCTGTTTTGTGGTTTACTCTTCTTTATATTAGAGAGTGAGTTCTTCTTCTCTTATATCTAGAAGATAATCTCACAACTAAGAGTCTTTAAAGATTTTAAAAGAAAGCTAGCTCGCAAAAATGACAAGAGGCATAAAATGAGCCTAAAAAAATTAAAAAGATGCATAATGACCACCAAATAATTACAAGATACAAAAAATATATCAAAAATTAAAAGATGCATAAAGTGCGTCAAATAACTAAAAAAGAGGCAAAAAATGATCCCACAAAGAAATAAGCTTCCTTCTCTTTTAAATATTTAAATCTTAAAAGAAATCATGTGCCACCAGATATCTTCAAACACTTGAATTTGAAAATCCTAATTTTTTATTCATTGTATTAAATATTATTCTATCAAATAGTTTTTCTAAAACGAAGCATGAAAAGATCACTTTTCCTAGCTTATTTCTTTTATGAATTAGATTTTGTGTTAAAAGAATTTTGACCATTAAGGAGTCTAAGCTAGGGTTAACAAGGCCGGTTTTCTACCCTTTCTAGATTTGAGCATTGTCAATTAATTTCTTATACATTTTTAAATATAATAATAAGGTAAATTTATCATTTACTAGAGTTGATCAATTAAAAAAAGGTGTTCTTTTATTTTGATTTATGACTGGTTTTTGTTTAATTTTTAGGTTGTTTTATGCTTTTAATATTTTTATTCCAATTTTGAAATCCTCTTAATCATCCCATTCCATCTCTTAAAATTTTTTTATTTTTACTCATATATTCCAGGACAATCCACATCATCCTGTACAATCGTAATAGAAATTCCAATCACTGATCACTACACATCCAATGACTGATTTGAATCAATTGTTGGTGATCGTACTAAACGATTCTCATTTCGTCCTATACA
This sequence comes from Dendrobium chrysotoxum, assembly GCA_019925795.1. NCBI lineage: Eukaryota > Viridiplantae > Streptophyta > Magnoliopsida > Asparagales > Orchidaceae > Dendrobium > Dendrobium chrysotoxum. The sequence continues at coordinate 15,285,344 of CM034311.1, forward strand.
ATCCATGTGGTAGAAATGGTTGGATGATTTAAATGTAGTTGGGATGATCCATTATTATGAATCATCTTGGAAGATCCACGTGTTCATCCTGTACGATCTATTTAGTCAATAATTATATAGGATGACTCTTCAGGATGATCGCTTGTGTCTAATCGCTCAGTATGATTTTTGAAATCCAAGATCCCGAGCACTTAATTTTGATGGTGACAACTAATACTTACTGAGTACATATAGACTTCCTTTAGATTACAAATGCTTAATCCTTGTATATGAGCACTAACATTTCAGGTCAGATGCACACTGTTAAAGATTGCTGGAGACTCAAACCGGGTAGAATAGGATGTTGAAGAGTCTGTAATTTTTATTTCTTTATTTTTATTTTCTTGACTCTGCCACAGAAGCATGCATGTGAAAGGAGCAACCATGCACACACACAGGGGGAGAATTGTTTTTTAAAATGATTAATTTTTTTTTAAGCAAATCGTACTGTACGATTAATTAAAAATACTCAGGCTAACGGCTAATTTTCGAATGATTGAGTTTACAAACTTATCGTACTATACGATCCATATCGTACTGTACGATAATATGTAATTAAGAAACCCTGGCTGCCAGAATAAGTTTGGTAAGTTTTTGAATTTGATTTTCTGAACTGACCGTACTGTACGATACTGTTCGTACTGTACGATTAATCAAAACTTGCCAAAATTATCTCCCTAATCAGGAAATAAACGTTGGTTTCTATTTTATATGTCGATCATACTGTACGATAATATATCGTACTGTACGACTTATAGAGATGATTTTATTCGTCCCAGAGATCGTACCAGACGAAACCAAGGTTTTTTGTTCTGTTCGTCCTGGACGATATTCATATCGTACAGGACGATATCAAGAAATGAACTGATCGTACTGTACAACTGGTGGAGTGCTGGATGATTGTTAGAGATGATTTTCTTCATCCCAGCGATCGTACCAGATGATCCCAAGAATTTTTGTACTATTCATCCTGGATGATATTCGTATCGTACAGGACGATATCCTGAAAAACACTATTCGTACTGTACGATTCAATGAGTGCTGGATGACTGACAGAGACGAATTCTTTCATCCCGAGGTTCGTCCCACAGTTCGTCCCGTACGAACAGTATGAATCAACAGTATTATCATGTATGATATACATATCGTACAGTACGATATGAGTAAAATTTGATACATGTTCGTCTGTACTCGTACTGGACGGAGCTGTAATTGAACTGATCGTACTGTATGATCATAGATCGTACTGTATGAACAGAAATGCAAAAGTTGAAACTTTTAGGGTTTTCTGAAGCCTGATATAAAAATAACTCAAAATTTTCTTTAGGTTGTTGTTGATCAATCCTTTTGCTGTGAGAGGCTTGGAGGAAAAAAGAAGGGGATTCGGTAGAGAGAAGTTTTTGGAGAGATCCAGGGCTTGAGAGAGGAAGGTGAAGGTGAGCTTGAGCGTGAGGGAGAAGTAGTGTGAGGGGATCACATGGTGGCTCCAAGCTAGCTGCATGCTTTGCTCCTCTTGTGGCTTTGGAAGCTTCAAGAAAGTTCTCGAGGGAAGAGTCACTTCAAGATCAACATCGCCAAGGTACTCTGCCATCTCCAAGAGGGAGAAAAAGGAGAAGGTCCGCTGCCGTCACCAGGAGGGTGACATAGCGTTTGGTATTCCGCCGCACCGAGGGAGGTGAAAGTGAGTATTGTAAAGGCTTCTTCGCCTTGCTGTGGGGGCAAAAGGAGAGTCAACTTTTACTAGTGCAAATCCCGGAGTAGAGGACTCCGGGGAGTGGACGTAGGTCAAGTGACCGAACCACTATAAAAATCTCTGGTGTGTTTTTTCCTGTTTACCATACTTTACTTTTCATGCTTTTAATTTGTGCGTTTAATTGCTTGGTGAAAAATCAGTATTTAAATCTTGTGGTGTAAAATCCAAAATTGAACTATCAATTTTATCGTTATGAATGTTGTATTTGCTTCCGCACATTAGTCGTTAAATTATATTTGAAAATACAAAAAAATTAGAACTCTTGTGTAGGGTTAAATTTTTAAAATACCAATTCACCCCCCCCCCCCTCTTGGCGCATCTCGTACTTTCAAGTGGTATCAGAGCGGGGTTTCAAAATAGTGTTTTAGAAAACCTAGAAACGTAAGATCCATGGCTCAATTTGGTAACCGTAACACTGCAGAGGGTTATTCTATAACTCGTCCACCTTTATTTGACAATATACCGTTTGATTTCTGGAAAATATGCATGTCTACATTTTTACAGTCTTTAGACTATCGCATGTGGATGTTAGTCCAAGAAGGTTATTCTGCACCATTTCGTATGTTGAATGGAATTAAAACTGAACTGTCATTTAATGAATGGAGCATTGAGGATAGAGAATTTGCACAACTAAATGCTAAATGTCTAAATTATTTCTTTTACGCATTAAAATCAGAAGACTATATGCGAGTATCAACTTGTACTACTGGTAAACAAATTTGGGACAAACAGTGTATCACGTACGAAGGAACTAGTGAGGTCAAACAATCTAGGTTGAACATACTGTTACATGATTACGAACTATTCCGCATGAAACCTAGTGAAACTATATCTGACATGTACACTCGATTCACCTAGATTGTAACATCACTGCATGCTTTAGGAAGAGATTTGTCTAACTCAGAAAAAGTAAACAAAATACTGCGATGTTTGCCTAGCTCATACGATGCTAAAATCACAGCAATAACTGAGTCAAAAGACCTAAATGTTTATTCTATTGATAATTTGCTTGGGTCACTCATTGCCTACGAGCAAGGAGTGAGTCAACGACAAAGTGATGCAGGTGAAAAGAAGAAGGAGCGAGCAGTGGCTTTAAAAGCAAATAATTCTGAAAGTGATAGCTCAGAAGCGGAGGAAGATGACGACATAGCTTTGATGACTCGTCAGTTCAAAAATTTTCTGAAAAGAAAGCAGCGCCATCATCAAAGCAATTGGAACAAAGGTAAGAACTTAAAGTATACGAAGGTTGCATCTGAAATAATTTGCTTTGAGTGCAGGAAACCTGGTCATCTTCGAGCTGATTGCCCCAACATCAAAACTCATCAAACTAAGGAGAAGGGTGAAGAAGGGCAAATTTAAGACTCAGAAAGCATTTGGGCCGACTCTGCCTCAGAATCATCGGAAGAAGAAGCAGAGGAGGAGGTAACGAATCTGTGTCTTATGACTAATGATAATCTTGATCAATCAGATCAAGATGAGGTATGTCAACTGTCTTACGATGAACTGCTTGTTATTTCTGAAAAAATCCATGACTCGTATAGAAAATTGAAGAAAAAGCATGTTAGTCTTAATACTGAGTTTAGTACTTTACAAAAGGAGCGTGCTAGTGTAGTAAAGAATTTTTCTGACTTAGATAAAGATCATATGTCTTTTCTTGATGAATACGATGCATTAAACAAGAAGCATATTGAGTTAACCACTGCACACGATACCTTGAAATCCTCACATGTTGAATTAGATAATGCATTTAAGGAACTAGAAGAACTATCAGGGGAACTTAGTAGTAGTGAGCATGCATTGAGATTCAAATATGCTAGTCTTAACCAAGAGAACAAATTTTTAAATGAAAAACTTCATGCATACGAGAATAACAAAAAACCTCCCACGTTTGTTGAATTCTTTCAGCCTCCACCATGTGAATCATCTCATTCAAAACCAGCACGGCATGTATCATCCAAACCCAGAAATAGGCACTACCACCCTCGTAGATTAGTGAACCTATTTCCAGGTGTTAGATGTTATTCTTGTGGCATGCTAGGTCACATAGCCCGCACGTGCTCAATTCACTATAGAACACTTCTAGTGTGGAGACCTAAATCGCATTCATCACAGCATAACATGCATATATTTCATTCATATAAGCATAAGGTGGAACCCAAACTCAATTGGGTTCCCAAAGCTAATCCATGATTGACATTGTAGGGATGCTCTCATAAAAGACCTAGTGAGAGCATGTGGTACCTGGACAGTGGCTGCTCGAGACACATGACTGGAGACATGAAGCAGTTCGTGACACTGGAGGCCAGGTCAGGAGGCAAGGTAACTTTGGGAGACAACACCACCAAGAAAGTGGTGGGCTCAGGTATCATTGGAAACACTAAAAATTTAATTATTGAGAATGTACTTTTAGTGGATGGTTTAAAGCACAATCTTTTAAGTATAAGTCAACTATGTGACAAAGGCTTTGATATAAAATTTCTGTCTAACAAATGCATGATTAGTTTAAATGATTCACTTGTGTTAGAAGGAAAACGTATAAACAATGTTTACATGTTAGACTTAAACTGTATTGAAACCTCAAACTCTTTGTGTCTGAAAATAATAGCAGATGACTCTTGGCTATGGCATAGGAGACTATGCCATGCTAGTATGAAAACACTTAGGAACATCACTCAGAAAGACTTAGTTAGAGGCATACCAAAGTTAGACTTTACTAAGGACCATCTTTGTGATGCTTGCCAGTTAGGAAAACAAGTTAAATCTTCATTTCATGCAATCAAGGATATCAGCACCACTAGGTCACTAGAAACTCTCCACATGGACATGTTCGGACCTGTTAGTACAGCCAGCCTAGGAGGGAAGTTGTATGGGTTTGTAATAGTAGATGACTACTCTATGTTCACTTGGGTGAAATTCCTAGCTCATAAGAGTGAGTCATTTGAAGAATTTAGAATTTTCTCCACTTGGATTCAAAGGAAATTAGGATGTCTAATTTCAACAATTCATAGTGATTACGGTGGGGAATTTGAGAATGATAAATTTGAATCTTTTTGTAAAGAGGTTGGAATAGAACATAATTTCTCTGCTCCTAAAACTCCTCAGCAAAATGGAATAGCAGAAAGAAAGAGTAGAACTTTAGTTGAAGCTGTTAGGGCTATGTTAGCTGAATACACTCTCCCTAGATACTTTTGGGCAGAAGCAGTAAATACCGCATGCTATGTGTTAAATAGGGTAAATGTTAGATCCAAACTTAATAAGACACCCTATGAGTTGCTTAAGGGTAGGACACCCAATCTTTCCCACTTACACGTTTTCGGTTGCAAATGCATCATCCTGATCAATGGCAAGTCACCCTTAGGAAAGTTCGATCCTAAATCTGATGAAGGGGTTTTCTTAGGCTACTCATCTGTAGGTAAAGCCTATAGAATATTCAATAAGAGAACCCTAGTAGTAGAAGAGTCCACTCATGTGGTATTTGATGAATCCAATAAGACATCTGAACCTAATCATGAAGAAGAAGAAGTTGAGGTTATACGGGGAGTAGAAACCATTACCATAGAGACTAGAGCGGAACCTCAGGAACATCTGCCTAAAGATTGGAAATTTTCTTCTAGTCATCCTAGAGAGCTGATCTTAGGAGACCCATCAGAAGGGGTAAAAACTAGGCATGGACTTAGGAAAGAGGTTAGCCATTCTGCATTCATATCTATGATTGAACCCACGAGTATAGATCAAGCCTTAGGAGATGAATTTTGGATCCTAGCAATGCAAGAAGAGTTGAACCAATTCGTTAGGAATAATGTATGGGAGTTAGTCAAAAGGCCTAAAGAACAAAGTGTGGTTGGAACTAAGTGGGTCTTTAAAAATAAGATGAATGACTCTGGAATAGTAGTAAGAAATAAGGCTAGGTTAGTAGCGAAGGGGTATAACCAATTGAAGGAATAGATTTTGAAGAAACCTTTGCTCCGGTAGCTAGACTAGAAGCCATCAGGGTACTGTTAGCTTTTGCTTATTTTAGGGATTTTAAGCTGTATCAAATGGATGTAAAGAGTGCCTTCCTGAATGGAGTAATCAAGGAAGATGTGTATGTGGAGCAACCTCCGGAGTTTGAAAACTCATAATTTCCAAACCACGTGTTCAAACTGAAAAAGGCACTGTACGGGTTAAAACAAGCACCTAGAGCCTGGTATGAAAGACTTAGTACGTTCCTACTAGATAGAGGCTTTGTAAAGGGTAGTGTGGACACCACCTTATTTTTGAAGAAGGTAGGAGTTGAAGTACTCATTGTTCAGATTTATGTAGATGACATATTGTTCGGATCGACGGAGAAAAGCTTATGTAATGAATTTTCAAAAACAATGAGCGACGAGTTTGAAATGAGCATGATGGGAGAACTTAGTTACTTCCTTGGATTTAGTGTAAAACAAACGAAAGGTGGAACGTTTCTTAGCCAGTCTAAGTACATCAACGATATTTTGAAAAAATATGAAATGGACAATGCTAAGGCTATGAATACACCCATGAGCTCTAATATTCAATTGGATAAAGATCCCAGTGGGAAGTCTGTTGATCAAAAGAGGTATAAGGGAATAATTGGATCGCTTCTCTATCTGACTGCCAGTAGACCAGACATAATATTTAGTGTGTGTCTCTGTGCACATTTTCAAGCTGACCCGAAAGAATCTCACATGACTGCTGTCAAAAGGATTCTTAGATATCTTCTAGGCACCCCGAACTTAGGAATTTAATATCCTAGACACAGCACTTCTTTTGAAATCTTAGGATACTCAGATTCAGACTTTGCAGGATGTAGGGTAGATAGAAAAAGCACTTCTGGCACTTGTCAATTCATTGGACAATCATTAGTTTCATGGTCCAGTAGGAAACAAAATTCAGTAGCCCTATCCACAGCCGAAGCAGAATATATAGCAGTAGGTAGCTGTGTTGCACAAGTTTTGTGGTTAAAACAACAGCTTGTAGATCTAGGACTACCTGTAGGAACCATTCCGATCATGTGTGACAACACTAGTGCTATTTGCATATCCAAAAATCCAATTCAACACTCACGAACCAAACATATAGACATTAGACATCATTTCATTAGAGATCATGTAGCCAAAAGAGAAATTGAACTACACCACGTTGCTACTGAAGATCAATTGGCGGACATTTTCACAAAACCATTAGGTTATGACACATTTAGCACTTTAAGAATCAAATTAGGTGTTATAGACATTCACGCCTAATGTAACATACATAAAAAAAACAAAACAAAAAAAAAACAAAAAAAAAACAAAAAATGGGTTTGTGGTTGTTTTGTTTTGTTAAAATAAACAAAAAACACGAAAAATTGGATTCCTGATCCTCTTCCCATGTTGCTCACAAACTTTGATATTCTCTGACAATCGTACTGTACGATCCACTATCGTACTGTACGATAAGGTTCAAATCACACCAATCTCAGCCATCCATTCCCATTCACGGTCCAGATCTTTCATCTCTTATACCTATCATACTGTATGATTCACCACTCGTACCGTACGATACTAATTATTGGTCATCGTACTGTACGACATACCAATCGTACTGTACGATCCACGTGTCAAACGGATTAGGATGAATTTAAATCGGCCGGTATGAACATTAATAGCCTATCGTACTGTACAAACACCTGTTCGTACTGTACGAACACTTTTGGTCAAAAGTCGTTCAGACGACTCATTAGGACGAACGCCTTACACTCACGTTCGTACAGTACGATATTGATCGTAATGTACGATTTGACTCACTTTTCTAAAAAGTCGTCCAGACGATATTATTGCGCATATCGTACTGTACGATACTCAATCGTACTATACGATATCCCCCAAATTTTATAAAACTGGAGGGATTCTTTGCCAATTCTCCTCACCTTCAATCCCTCTGAATTTCATCTTTCATCCAATCCTTTCTTCCAAAATGTCTGGGTCCAGTAAGAGCGGTCGAATGATCGTTGGGAGCTCTTTCTCCTCTCGGCGCTTTGATGATCATTTTCTCTCCGCTGCGGACGAGAAAGCGTATATTAAAATCAAGGAGGCCAAGTTCACTCTATCCCGCATGCTAAATCAGGCCGCCCTAAATTTCGAGGTGATGAATCTGTTCGCCTCCACTAGCCTTCAATTCCTTCTGACTCTTGCTTTTCCGTTTCACTCTGAACTCTTGTTTGAGTTTTTTGCTAATATCCGAGTCGACCTTGAAAACACTACCTTCACGTCATATATCTGTAAACAGAATGTCGTTATCACCGTCAACGACATTGCTGAGCACATCGGGTTGTCCACTAACGGCCCTCGTCCCCAATCCATGATCTCTCACGACTATGATTGCACGTCAGTAAATATGACCCTTAGAGGTGTCCCCTCCAATCAACATCTACCCCTGGTTCAAACCTTAAATCAAAATGCCCGCGTTATCCAGCATGTCCTACGCACATCTATTATACCTAAAGCTGGAGACCGCATCCATATTACTCCACTACTTTCTGTCGTCACCTATCTCGTCATGTCTGGCACAAAATTCAATGAAGCACAAATGGTATTTGACTACATTCATACCTTGTCTGCCTTCCGATATCCCGGTGCCCATCGTAAACTGAACCTTGCTTTAGGGCATGTCATAGGATACATCCTAGATGCAAAATACCAACTTCATTATCCGCTCCCTCCTGATCACCTTCCTATCTTCTACTCGGATGCCTCCTTTCGTATCTTGTTCCATCAGGGGGCCGCTCCCGCCGATCCCGAGTTTGATGACGAGGAGGCTGCTGCTCCTGCTGACGCACCTCCGCCACCACCAATCCAACCACCTGGCCTTGCTCCTCCCGACTACCCTCACGACGACATTATTCGACGACTTGATCGTCTGGAGACTAGGTTGGATGCCCACATTGCTCAGCAACATCAGGAGCATGACACGGATATGAAATGGTTTAGGGAGCGCTTCACATCGATCGATCACCAGTTCGCCTCCCTTCATCAGGACCACCAGCTATTTCCCGACCCTCCACCACCACCTCCGGATCAGGATCCAGATTTTTAGATTGTTGTAGTTGTTTCTATTTTCTGTTTGTTATCAGTGTAGTTATTTTTCTTTTTCTTCCCTTTTTGGTGTTGTCAAAAGGGGGAGACTTTTCTGTGTGTTCTGTATTATGTTTTTGCTTACTATTAAATGCTATTGGTTGTTTATGTTCTCACTACATTTATGTTTTTTCTATCTTGTTATTTTATTTATGTTATAATAAAAAATAAAAAAAACTGTTTCTTCTCCTCCTATTTAAAAATTAATAAGCTACTCTTCTGAGGGGGAGCTAAAGAAGTCAGAACATCTGTCCATCAGAAAATATTATTTGACACCATCAAAAAGGGGGAGATTATTGAAATCCAGGATCCCGAGCATTTAATTTTGATGGTGACAACTAATACTTACTGAGTACATATAGACTTCCTTTAGATTACAAATGCTTAATCCTTGTATATGAGCACTAACATTTCAGGTCAGATGCACACTGTTAAAGATTGCTGGAGACTCAAACCGGGTAGAATAGGATGTTGAAGAGTCTGTAATTTTTATTTCTTTATTTTTATTTTCATGAGTCTGCCACAGAAGCATGCATGTGAAAGGAGCAACCATGCACACACACAGGGGGAGAATTGTTTTTTAAAATGATTAATTTTTTTTAAGCAAATCGTACTGTACGATTTTGGATCGTACTGTATGATTAATTAAAAATACTCAGGCTAACGGCTAATTTTCGAATGATTAAGTTTACAAACTTATCATACTGTACGATCCATATTGTACTGTACGATAATATGTAATTAAGAAACCCTAGCCGCTAGAATAAGTTTGGTAAGTTTTTGAATTTGATTTTCTGAACTGACCGTACTGTACGATACTGTTCGTACTGTACGATTAATTAAAACTTGCCAAAATTATCTCCCTAATCAGGAAATAAACGTTAGTTTCTATTTTATATGTCGATCATACTGTACGATAATATATCGTACTGTACGACTTACAGAGACGATTTCATTCGTCCCAGAGATCGTACCAGACGAAACCAAGGTTTTTTATTCTGTTCATCCTGGACGATATTCATATCGTACAGGATGATATCAAGAAATAAACTGATCGCACTGTACGACTGGTGGAGTGTTGGACGATTGTCAGAGACGATTTCCTTCGTCCCAACGATCGTACCAGACGATCCCAAGAATTTTTGTACTATTCATCCTGGACGATATTCGTATCGTACAGGATGATATCCTGAAAAACACTATTCGTACTGTACGATTCAATGAGTGCTGGACGACTGAAAGAGACGAATTCTTTCACCCCGAGGTTCGTCCCACAGTTCGTCCCATACGAACAGTACGAATCAACAGTATCGTCTTGTACGATATACATATCGTACAGTACGATATGAATAAAATTCGATACATATTCGTTTGTACTCGTACTGGATGGAGCTGTAATTGAACTGATCGTACTGTACGATCATAGATCATACTGTACGAACAGAAACGCAAAAGTTGAAACTTTTAGGGTTTTCTGAAGCCTGATATAAAAATAACTCAAAATTTTCTTTAGGTTGTTGTTAATCAATCCTTTTGCTGTGAGAGGCTTGGAGGAAAAAAGAAGGGGATTCGGTAGAGAGAAGTTTTTGGAGAGATCCAGGGCTTGAGAGAGGAAGGTGAAGGTGAGCTTGAGCGTGAGGGAGAAGTAGTGTGAGGGGATCACACAGTGGCTCCAAGCTAGCTGCATGCTTTGCTCCTCTTGTGGCTTTGGAAGCTTCAAGAAAGTTCTCGAGGGAATAGTCAATTCAAGATCAACATCGCCAAGGTACTCTGCCATCTCCAGGAGGGAGAAAAAGGAGAAGGTCCGCTGCCGTCACCAGGAGGGTGACATAGCGTTTGGTATTCCGCCGCACCGAGGGAGGTGAAAGTGAGTATTGTAAAGGCTTCTCCGCCTTGCTGTGGGGGCAAAAGAAGAGTCAACTTTTACTAGTGCAAATCCCGGAGTAGAGGACTCTGGGGAGTGGACGTAGGTCAAGTGACCGAACCACTATAAAAATCTCTGGTGTATTTTTTCCTGTTTACCGTACTTTACTTTTCATGCTTTTAATTTGTGCGTTTTAATTGCTTGGTGAAAAATCAGTATTTAAATCTTGTGGTGTAAAATCCAAAATTGAACTATCAATTTTATCGTTGTGAACGTTGTATTTGCTTCCGCACATTAGTCGTTAAATTATATTTTGAAAATACAAAAAAATTAGAACTCTTGTGTAGGGTTAAATTTTTAAAATACCAATTCACCCCCCCCCCCCCCTCTTGGCGCATCTCGTACTTTCAATGATATCATATCATCCTAGATGATCTGACCAAATTTTTTGACCAATTATCTGGATGAATTGATTGCACCTGATCGTCCTGGATGATCTCAAATCATCTTGGATGATCTGGTTGATTCTATAAAAACAGTCTAACTCCATGGTCTTCTTCACTCCAATTCTCTAATACTTCTTCCTTCTCCTTTAAAATCTAAACCTTTGCAAGGGCTGGAGGCAAGCGATCATGATAAATTATTGGAAGTTCCTCCCAGCGATAAGTTGATCCAAGATTTGTTAAGGTAGCTGATGAAGATGCCTACAACAGATACAAGGAAGTAGGAATCATACCTTCCAAAATCATCAATCAGCAGGAACTCCACTTTCTAGTACTACCTCTATTCGCCCATACAACTCCGAACTTTATTCTTACTCTTGCTTATCCCTTTTGTTATGAACTACTCTTTGATTTCTTTATAAGCCTGCAAAACAATAATGAGTATAATGTCCTCCAATCATATGTCAATAGGCAACCAGCAGAAATCACCTACCAAGACCTTCATGATTTTCTACATCTGTTCACTACTGGTGAAAATATTTATATTTTAGCTACAAATCCTATGTTTGATTGGACCCCTATCAACAACACTCTTAGAGGATCCAATAGTAACTTCTATATTACCCAGGTTAGTACTCTAGTTAAGGATGCTCACATCATCCAGCATATACTTAGAAATTCTATCATTCCTAAAGTTGGTGATCGAATCAACATTACTCGTGTTCTTTCTCTTACAACTTACTTCATAATTGCTCAAATAGACTTTAATGCAGTTGATCTTTTAATTCGTCATATTTCTAAAATGACATGCATTAAAGATCCCAAATATAAGAGAATACCTAATCTGGCCTTAGGACACATCATAGCATTTATCATAGAATCCAACTATAACTTCCAATTCCTACACCATCGGCTCAGTTCCCAATCTTCGATTCTAATACTTCCTTCCATGTCATTCAAAGTGCCTCTCACCGCCAGGCTCGCTACCAAGAAGCAGCTGAACACGAGGAAGATTTTTCTTGTTGGAAGAAAAAGATCTTTTATAGGAGGGCTCAAAATTTGCCCTAAATCTCAACTGGTCGTCCAATATCGTCTAGGATGATCTATAGATCATCCTGTACGATCAGTTTAAAATCACCTGTTTTAGCTTGGATGATCTAGCACTTCTGGACGATTAGTAGAAAAAGTTGTTCAGATCGTACCGTACGATTCTACGATCATCCGGGACGATTAGTGTAAATTCAGGAATTTCATCCAGAAGATCACTCTGGTCATCCAGAGGAACTTAAGCTGGACGATCCAAAAATGACTTGATCGTCCAGGACGATATGTCTATCATCCTGTACGATTAGTTCAAAAAGTGATAAAATTGTCCTAAGCACCGCTCTGGACGTACAGGTGAAACACACTGGATGATCATGATCATCCCAGACGATCTTTCGATCGTCTCGGATGATATGATCATATCAAATAAATATTAATTACTTTCCTTAATCACCATACTAATTTAGGCATGATTGTACTGGTTCATCCAGGATAATACGTGTATCGTCCGGGATGATCAGATCAAATCTCTAAAAATAAAACTTGCCTAACTTGATCTAGCAGTTGAGAATTTCTGATTTAAGCCGATCGTCCCGGACGATCAATGGATCGTCCTGGACGATCTGCTTAATCAGACAGACTTAACTTGGTCGCCCTAATTAGGGTTTCTATTTTAACTTGATCATCTAAAATGATGTGAATATCGTCCAGGCCGATCTGAACAAAAAAAGAATAGAAACTCTAATTCACTCAAGCTCTCCCCCTGAGTGTGTGTGTGCAAGGTTACTTAGCTAGAGGATTAGTTACATTACTTTTGACTCAAGAAAAGGAAAAAATCACATTTAGACACACTTGGACCCGATCTTGAGTTGGCTTAAGTTGCTTTTGATCTTTTGTACCTGAAATGGGTTAGCCAAGTAAAACAGAATGCTAACATGTTTGTCATCATCAAAACTGTACTTTTTGAAACCAGATTTGTAACATAGATTGTTTAACCTCGTTCATTCCTTCATAAGTAATGCATAATCCATCCCAATTTTATTTACCAATTGCACATGTTGAAACACACATATAATCTTCAGATTTCAATGGACAAAAAAATCATTTTAAATATTTAGCATTCAATTGAGCAAGATCTCTATCATCAGTTATCCATTTAGTAAAAGGAAGTTTAGTTTTAACACCATTTACAAGTCTATAAGGTGCATAATATCCTTCTCTAACAAGCATCCACATGCGATAATTGATCAATTGTAAAAAGGTAGACAAGCAAGTTTTCCAAAAATTAAAAAGAATATTATCAAATAAAGGTGGTCATGTGATTAAATAACCTTCTGCAGTATTACGATTTCCAAAGTTAGCCATGAATAAAAAATTCAAAAGTTTTCCAAAACTTGATTTATGAATCTCACTCTAATACCACTTAAAAGTTTGTTAGGGTTGTTAAGCCCTTATGAACTAGTCCCAAGGCTAACTAAGAGGGGGGTGAATTAAAATTTTTAAAATTTAACTTAAATAATAAGGAAAATCTTTTTGTAATTTTTGATATTTTAAAAACAAACTACTTTTATCCGAAGGCGGAAGAGAATAATATCACAGAAACCGAATTATGATATTTCAACCACAAAAATAATCATGAGTAAATAATACGAAAATAAAAGTGCAGAAAAGTAAATGAAAAGAGCACACCAGATTTATAGTGGTATGATCAACTTGACCTACATCCATCCCCCGGAGCCTCCCCTCCAAGTATTGTACTAAACTATAGTGTCTCTCCTTTTGCCCCCATAGTAACACAGAAAAGCCCTTATAAAATCTTTTCACCAACCTGGTGAGGCAGAGAACCTTGAATCCTTTTTCACCCTCCTGGTAAAGGCAAAGAACCTAGAATCCTTTTACTCCCTCCTGGAGTAGGTAGAGAACCTGACAATCCTTTTACTCCCTCCTGAAGTAAGCAGAGAACCTGACAATCCTTTTACTCTCTCCTGGAGTAGGTAAAGAACTTAGATCTGATGCTGATAATTGTCTCCCCAAAGCCACAAAGGAACCAAGCATGAAAAAGGAAGAAGACGATAGAATCCTTGCTTGGAGTAACCTTTGTGAAACCCCTCACAAACTCCCCCTCACAAGGTTCTCTCTCTCTCTCTCCCAAACTCTCCCTCTCCTCTAAGCCCTCTTTGGACAGGAAAACAACAAAAGATTTTTCAGCATCAAATAGAAGTGCTTAAATAGAAGGCATCAAAAAGTGCCCTAATTTTTAACTTGCCATCAAAGATTGTCTAGGATGATCTATCGATCGTCTTGTACGATTAGTATAAAAATAGACTTTAAGCTAGGATGATTTCCATTATGTGGACGATTAGAAGAAATATATTCAACATATCATCCAGGATGATTCCATGATCATCCGAGACGATTAGTTTAATTTGAGTGCTAATCAATAAATTGTCTAGCCAATTATTTAGGATTTCCAGGATGATATCCTGGATTATCATAAGAAAATAAGAATTTTCTTCCAGGATAATTACATAATCATCCAGAATGATCGGTTCATTTTGAGTGGAAATCGATAAATCATCTAAACAAAAGTTTGGGACATCCAAGATAATATCCTGGATGATCAAAAGAAAATCATTATTTTCGTTCAGGATGAATTGTGATCGTCCCACGTAATATAAAGGATCATCTAGGACGATCAGGTCGATCGTCCTGTATGATGTGATTGAACAATTTAACCAAAATTAGTCTTCTAATCAAGGGATTATTTTAGGCAAGATTGTAATAAATCATCCAGGATGATCTGGATCATCCTATATGATTAGTTCAAAATATACAAAATAATATTACCGAAAGTGTGATTGGCGGCTGATTTCTGAATTTAAACATATCAACTGATATGCAGTAGTGACAGGAATGTTTGTAGGCAAGGCAACTAAACATATATGCAGTAGTGACAGGAATGTTTGTTTTCATCAAAATTATAATACTTGAATCCAGATTTAAAATAGTTTCCACTGTGATAGATGAGGAAATTAAAGGAACTATCATTGTGCTCCTTACTTAACTCTTAGGCCTAATGGGTATATATTTGAGTTTTAAAAGAGTGGTTAGCATTTGTTTAGTAAATCAGGTCTACAGAGCTCTCAAATATTCTTTTTAGAAAGGCTATCTTCTTAAATGTGTCAAAGCCACTACTATTGCTTTGATCCATAAATCCAATCATGCAAGTAATATATCTTATTTAAGACCCAAATCACTTTGTAATTCTTTCTATAAGTTGTTGCCCAAATCTTGGCAAATAAGATTAAACTTATCATGGCCCACATTATTCACACTAGCTAAGTTGCATTTATACATAAAAAGACATCAACTAACAACATTACCCTTGCTTCTGAACTTTTGGGGGAGTTTAAAAATAAGACTTCTCCAAAATACTTTTGTGCTAAATTTGAAATTTATAATGCTTTTGATACAATCTCTAGGAGTTTTCTTCTTAAGAGAATGGTTCAAATAGGCTTTCCATCTTTATTCATTTCATTGATTAAGGCTTGTATTAATGTGGTTTACTTCTCCATTTGGAACAATACAAGTCTCGATGGGTTTTCGAAATCTTCTTCTTATTTATGGCAAGGATGCCACCTATCTCCATATTAATTTTGCATTGTTATGGATGCTTTCTCCTGCTTACTTAACTCTTCTCTTAATAGTGGGAGCTTTGTACGATTGTTTTGCTTTTTGGAAGAAATTAACTCATTTACTCCATGTAGATGATCTTCTGGGGTTTTGTAAAGCTTTAATGGTTAATATTAGATTTTATAATACTACTATTAAACTATTTATTAACTACTTAATCCTCAATATTAATCAGAATAAAAGCTCTATTATTATCTCTCCTAACACTCCCAATGAGACCCATCTCTGCCAGACCCTCAAAATTCACCTTACTGGCCACACTCTAACTTATCTTGGCAGGCCCGTCTCTTAAAAAAGCTTTATATCTTTAACTTCTTGCCCCTTATGCAAAAATCACTCACCATCTAGATGGTTGGAAAGCTAAGTTTCTCTCCTTTGCTGGGAGAATCCAATTCTATCTTTTTATTATATGGAACACCTTAGTTTATTTAATTAGAGGGTCCATCATCCCCAAAACCTATTACAAATAAATTGATAAAATTAATACAAAATTCCATTTTCATGGTAGCTCCATTATGAGGTGGATTCATATAATTTCTTGAAAACACACCTGTAGACCTAAAATTTTTGGTGGAATTGGAGGCCCAAGTATATAATCTCTGTACCATGCCTTTAACTGCTCTCTGTCATGATGACTATATAACTTGGGCAGTCCTCTAGCTTCAGTAAAAGTACTAATCTCCTTGGAAGTTCTTGTATAAAAAACCTTCTCAATTTTGGAAAGATGTTTCTACCACTGCTTTTCCCTCAAAAGAAAAGTTTTCATTCAATATATCTCCTAATTTTCCTATTTCTCTCATCTAGGGCCCTTATTGCAATGGACACTCTCTCATAGAGCTTATGAATTCTGACCTACTACTATATCTCTTTCATGTTAATGCAAATACTAATGATATTATGAAGAATTTCACTTGGAAAATCCATCTAGATTTTCCTATGTAAGTATCTAAGGCTATTATAAGAATACACATTAGCAATACTCCCTCTTGAAAAATACTTTTGATAGTTTCTCTTTTAAGACATTTATTAATGACTATTAAAATTATTGTCCAAAAGCAATGTGGTTTAACTCTATTTGGCATATAAACTATGTCCTAAGGATTTCTTTCTTTACTTGACTGGCTTTACTCAATGGCCTCAAATGTTGCAAATCTGGTTTTGATGATGACAAACATGTTTCCAGTGTGTTTTGCTTGGCTAATCTGTTTCAGGCACAAAAGACCGCGAGCCACTCAAGCCAACTCAAGATCGGGTCCAAGTGTGTCAAATGTATGATTTTTCTTTTTATTGAGTCAATTGTAATGTAACTGATTCCCTAGCTAAGTAACCTTACACACACACACTCAGGGAGAGAGATTGAGTGAATTAGAGTGTCTGTTAAAAATTTGTTCAGATCGTCCTGGACGATATCCACATCGTCCTGGACGATCCAGTTAAAACAGAAACCCTAATTAGGGCGACTAAGTTAAGAGGGTCTGATTGAGCCGATCGTCCTGGACGATCTCCGGATCGTACGGGACGATATGCCCAAATCAGAAATTCTCAGCCGCCAGATCAAGTTAGGCAAGTTCTTATTTTTAGATACTTGGTCTGATCGTCCCGGACGATACGTGTATCGTCCCGGACGATCCTGTACAATCATGCCTAATTTAATCTGGTAATTAAGGAAAGCAATTTATTTTTGGTTGATACGATCATATCGTCCTGGACGATCGCAGGATCATCCCGGATGATCTTGATTGTCTAGTGCATTTAAGTTGTACGTCCAGAACTATGTACAGGATGATTCGGGGCCTTTTTGAACTAATCGTACCGGACGATGACCCTATCGTCCGGGACGATCAAGTCATTTTTTGGTCGTCCAGCACAGATTTCTCTGGACGACCCGAACTGTCTTCTGGATGATTTCCCTCAATTTGAACTAATCGTCCCGAACGATCGCAGGATCGTACGGGACGATATGAACAACTTTTTCTACTGATCGTCCAGAAGAGCCAGATCGTCCAGGCTGAAACAGCTGAATTTGAACTGATCATACAGGACGATATACCGATCATCCTGGACGATCTTGGCCGACCAGTTGAGATTTAGGGAAAATTTTAAGCCCTCCTTTATAAGAACTTTTTCCAATTTTTGGAAAAATCTTTTGCTACCTTCCTTCCCTGAGAAACCCTAGAGAGAGAGAGAGTTGGGAGAGAGAGAGAAGATCTTGTGAGGGGGAGTTAGTGAGGGATTCACTAAGGTTGCTCCGAGCACGGATCAGAGTCATCTTCTCCGCTCGTCGTCTTTCGTCTAGTCGGTGTTCATCGTGGGAGGATCATTCGCAAGAAGATCCGGGGTTCTCTGCCCGCTTCAGGTGAAAGCAAAAGAAGTTCGTAGGTTCTCTGCCTGCTTCAGGAGGAAGCGAAAGGAGTTCGAAGGTTCTCTTCCTGCTTCAGGAGGAAGCGAAAGGAGGTCGGGTTCTCTGCCTCACCGTGTGGTGAAAAGGAGATTTTTGTACAGGCTTCTCCGCCTTGCTGTGGGAGCAAAAGGAGAGACACTTCTGTTTAGTGCAATACCCGGAGGGGAGGCTCCGGGGAGTGGACGTAGGTCAAGTTGACCGAACCACTATAAAATCTGGTTTGCTTTTCTGATTCAATTCTGCACGTTAATTTTTTCTGATATTAACTGCTTGGGTGAATATCTATGGTTGATCTTTTTATTGTTGTTTTAATTCGTTTCTGCTGCACGTTATAAAAAGATTTTCATAGTTATCGTGAAATTTTTAAATAACCAATTCACCCCCCCTCTTGGTTAGCCTCGGGACTAGTTCACCAGGGCTTAACATCCCTATCGAACTTTCAAGTGGTATCAAAGCTGGATTCAAAATTTAGGTTTAAAAACTTTTGAATTTGATCCATGGCTAACTGTAATAATCGTAATACTGTTGAAGGATATTCTATTACAAGACCACCGTTGTTTGATAATATTCCTTTTAATTTTTGGAAAACACGCATGTCTACTTTTCTACAGTCTATTGATTATCGCATGTGGATGTTAGTTAAGGACGGATACGAACCACCTTTTAGACTGATTAACAATGTGAAAACTGAACTGTCTTTTACCTATTGGACGTTTGATGATCGTGATTTAGCACAGTTAAATGCAAAATGCTTGAACTGTTTCTTTTGTGCTTTAAAATCCGAAGACTATATGCGTGTTTCTACTTGTACAACGGGAAAGGAAATCTGGGATAGATTATGCATAACATACGAAGGTACAACTGAAGTCAAACAGTCTAGGTTAAACATCTTGCTACATGATTACAAACTTTTTTGCATGAAACCTAGTGAGACTATTTCAGAAATGTACATAAGGTTCACTCAGATTGTTACCTCTTTGCATGTTCTAGGTAGAGAACTTACTAACTACGAAAGAGTGAACAAAATTCTAAGATGTTTGCCTGCTTCTTATGATGCGAAGATTACTACTATTACTGAATCTAAAGATTTAAACACTTACTCTATTGACATCTTACTTGGATCACTCATTGCTTACGAGCAAGGGGTAAACCAAAGGCAACTTGATGCAGGTGAACGCAAGAAAGAGAAGACAGTGGCACTAAAGGCCAAGGATTCAGATGCTAGCACCTCCGGGTTTGATAGCGATGATGTTGCCTTAATCACCAGGCAATTCAAAAGCTTTCTAAGGAAGAAACATAAGAACTATCAGAAGTGGAACAAGGGTAAGTCCAATAAAAATTTTAAGAGTTCTTCTGAATCTGTTTGTTTTGAATGCAGGAAGCCTGGACACATAAAGGCTGAATGTCCTACACTTAAAGCTCACCCAAGCAAGGAGAAGGGTGAGGAGAAACCAAAGTTCAGAAAGGACAAGAAGCGGATTCAGAAGGCGTTCTGGGCAGACTCTGCATCCGACTCTTCTGAGACTGAAGCTGAAGAGGAGGAAACAAACTTGTGTCTTATGGCTGATGATCTCCCTGGTCAGTCGAATCAGGACGAGGTATGTGAGCTTACCTACGATCAATTATTTGAAGTTTCTGAAAGAATTCATACATCGTATAGGAAGCTTAAGAAAACTCATGCTAGTTTGAAATTAGATTACTTAACTTTGCAAAAAGAGCATGATTCTGTAGTTAAAGATCATTCCACACTTGTTTCAAATCACATGTCTTTGCTTGATGAATTCGATGAGTTGAATAAAAAATATTCTGATTTAGTTTCTGAGCATGATTCATTGAAAACTACGCATGTGGACTTAGAAAGAGCTTTTAAAGAATTAGATACAATGACATGTGAAGTAGAAAGTAGCAAGGGAACCTTGAAATTTGAAATTGCAAGTTTAAAGAAAGAAAATGAGTTTTTGAAAGTAAAGATCAGTGCTTTTGAAAAGAACAAAACACCGCCTACTTTTGAACAATTTTATGCACCGCCACCTTTTGAAAAATCTGTTGCAAGTTCTTCAAAGCATGTTTCATATACATCTAGGAAGAGGCATTATCATCCACGTAGATTAGTTAACTCTTTTCCTGGTGTTAGATGTTTTTCATGTGGCATGTTAGGACATATTTCTCACACCTGCACTGTTCACCGTAGTACACATTAGGTGTGGAAACCCAAACTGCCTGTTTCACAGCACAGCACGCATGCATTGCATTCTTCTTTTCATAAGAAGGAACCCAAACATGTTTGGGTTCCTAAGACTGACGTTTGATACTTTTGTAGGAGTGCTCTCACACAAGACCACGTGAGAGCATGTGGTACCTGGACAGCGGATGTTCTAGACATATGACTGGAGATGCAAATCAGTTCATTTCGCTGGAGGCCAGAGCTGGAGGCAAGGTTACACTTGGAGATAACACCACCAGGAAGGTGGTAGGCACAGGTATAATTGGTGATTCAAAGAACTTTATGATTGATAATGTTTTGCTTGTAGATGGACTGAAACACAACCTGCTGAGCATCAGTCAACTCTGTGACAAGGGATACAGCATCAAATTCTTGCCTACTGGCTGTATTTTAAGCTTAAATGATGAAGTTGTTTTACAGGGGCAAAGGATCAACAACGTCTACAAGCTGGATGTAAGTACCATTAAATCTGATAATTCAATTTGCTTAAAAACTGCTAATGAGTCTTGGTTATGGCATAGGAGATTGTGTCATGCCAGTATGAAAACCCTTAGGAGAGTCACCCAAAAGAAATTAGTTAGAGGTGTGCCCAAGCTTAAGTTCACTAAGGATCACCTGTGTGATGCCTGTCAGTTGGGGAAGCAAGTCCAGTCCTCTTTTCACTCTGTTAAGGACATTAGCACCTCTAGACCTTTAGAAGTTCTTCACATGGACCTCTTTGGACCCATTAGCACTGTCAGCTTAGGGGGGAGAGTCTATGGTTTTGTGATTGTAGATGATTATTCGAGGTTCACTTGGGTTAAGTTTTTGTCCCATAAATCTGAGTCATTTGATGAGTTTAGATCCTTCTTTACTTGGATTCAGAAGAAGTTAGGATGTGAGATTATTACCATCCATAGTGATCACGGAGGGGAGTTTGAAAATGAAAGATTTGGAAGTTTTTGTGAGGATCATGGGATTAGTCACAATTTTTCAGCTCCTAGGACCCCTCAGCAGAATGGGGTAGCTGAAAGGAAGAACAGGACCTTAGTGGAAGCCGCTAGAGCCATGCTTGCCGAGTATTCACTTCCAAAATACTTTTGGGCTGAAGCGGTGAACACTGCCTGTTATGTGCTGAATAGGGTGAATGTGAGAGTCAAACTGAGCCAGACACCTTATGAGATCATTAAGGGTAGAACTCCAAATCTGTCCCACCTCTATGTCTTTGGCTGTAAGGTTTTCATTCTGAACAACGGGAAGTCACCCTTAGGAAAATTTGACCCCAAATCTGATGAAGGAGTGTTCTTAGGATATTCAAGTGTGGGGAAATTCTTTAGGGTGTTCAATAGGAGGACTTTGGTGGTGGAAGAAACAACCCATGTAGTGTTTGATGAATCTGAACCTAAGGAGTCTAGATCTGAAGTAGAAGATGAAGAGATTATTGAGGTTACCCAAGGAGTTGGAAATACAAATTTGGAGGAAAGGGTAGAACCTCAAACAGAGTTGCCTAGAGATTGGAGATATTCTTCGAGTCATCCTAAAGAACTGATCTTAGGAGACCCTTCTGAAGGTGTTAGGACTAGGCATGGACTTAGGAAGGAAGTAAACCATTCTGCCTTTATCTTAATGATTAAACCCACCAACATCAATCAAGCCCTGTCGGATGAATTTTAGATTTTAGCTATGCAGGAAGAATTGAATCAATTTGTAAGGAATGATGTTTGGGAGTTAGTAGAAAGACCTAAAAATCAAAGTATTGTGGGAACCAAGTGGGTCTTTAAGAATAAGATGAATGATTCTGGTGTGGTGGTGAGAAATAAGGCAAGATTAGTGGCTAAGGGGTATAATCAGATAGAAGGGATTGATTTTGAGGAGACTTTTGCCCCTGTAGCTAGATTGGAAGCCGTTAGAGTGCTACTAGCCATTGCCTGTTATAAGGGATTTAAGCTGCTTCAAATGGATGTTAAGAGTGCCTTTTTAAATGGGGTAATTAAAGAAGATGTTTTTATAGAACAACCCCCAGGTTTTGAGAGTTCCTAATATCCAAGTCATGTCTATAAATTAAAAAAGGCCTTATATGGATTGAAACAGGCACCAAGAGTTTGGTATGAGAGGCTTAGCACATTCCTGTTAGAAAGAGAGTTTGTTAAGGGGAGCGTAGACACCACCCTTTTTCTGAGGAGATTAGGAGATGACTTACTCATTGTCCAGATCTATGTTGATGATATAATTTTTGGATCTTCTGATAAATACTTATGTGAAGAGTTTTCTAAAACAATGAGTAAAGAGTTTGAGATGAGTATGATGGGAGAATTTTCCTACTTTTTGGGGTTTAGCATAAGACAAACGGATGATGGAACCTTTTTCAATCAATCAAAATACACTAAGGACATTTTGAAGAAATATGAAATGGACAAAGCCAAGCCAATTAATACTCCCATGCCCTCCTCAGTCCAGTTAGATAAGGATTCAAATGGAAAATCTGTTGATCAGAAGAAGTATAGAGGGATAATAGGTTCACTGCTTTACCTGACTGCTAGCCGACCTGATATCATGTTTAGTGTCTGTCTTTGTGCTAGGTTTCAGGCTGATCCTAAAGAGTCCCACCTGACTGCTGTTAAGAGAATTCTTAGATATCTTTTAGGAACCCCAAACCTAAGAATTTGGTACCCTAGGCACAGCACCTCTTTTGAGATCATTGGATATTCTGATTCTGACTTTGCGGGGTGTAGGGTGGATAGGACGAGTACTTCTGGGACTTGTCAATTTATAGGACAGTCGTTAGTCTCCTGGTCCAGTAGAAAACAGAACTCAGTTGCACTTTCCACTGCTGAAGCTGAGTACATTACCTTAGGGAGTTGTGTGGCCCAAGTTCTTTGGTTGAAGCAACAAGTCTTGGATTTAGGAGTACCTGTTGGCACAATTTCTGTTCTGTGTGATAATACTAGTGCCATCTGTATCTCTAAGAATCCAATCCAACATTCTAGGACCAAACACATTGACATTAGGCATCACTTCATTAGGGACCATGTTACAAAAGGGGACATTGAGCTATACCACGTAGCAACTGAAAATCAGCTGGCTGACATATTCACTAAACTACTGACCTTTGACTCATTCAGCATTTTGAGAACCAGATTATGAGTGATTGATATAAATGCTTGATTCTGATGACTGCTGATTTATGATTGTTATGATTGGTATTCTGATTTCTGTTAGTTAATTTTCGTATTCTGTTTTCTGATTTCTGTTAGTTAGTTTTTGTATTCTGATTTCTGATTTCTGTTAGTTAGTTTTGGTTTGATTATTTGCTTTCAGTTGATTTTATTTCTTCTGTTGATTTCTATGTTACCCTTATTGTTAGTTTGATTTGAGTATTTACTTTGCTATAATTTTCTACCTGTTTTTATTTATTTACTGGTTCATATCTTGCACTTACTGTTTTATGCTTTTCAAGATCTGATCACCGCTCACTACTTCTGGTGATCTGAATTTTTGACTGGGAGTTTTTACCTTGTTTTGGTTTGGAAGCTGATAAGCAGTGATTGACTTCGCTGAATCTGTTAAAGGGAAGAAACATTGATAATTGTTTCTCTTCCTCTAACTCCTTTACTGGTGTGTAGTTTCTTTTGAATAAAAATCCTTTTCAAAATTAAAATGTTAGTTTTTGAAATAGAGATTATTTTATCTTCCTACAGTAATCTGCCTCATATCAATAGTGTTTTTCAAAGTCTTGAGTCATTAGTTTGATTTTCTAAACCAAGTGATTGCATTTATCATATGTTGTATAGCTTTTGTTTTGTGAATCATTCTTCCTTACTGCGGAGAGTCATCTCCTATGTCTGGAAGATAATCTCACAGCTGAGACTCTTTAATGATTATGAAAAGGAGAAAGCTTATAAAAGATGCGCAGTGCGCCAGATAATTTGAAAAAGAGGCATAAAATGAGCCCAAAACTGAAAAGATGCGAAATTGCCAAATTGAATACACAAAGTGTATCAAAAAAATCAAAATATGCGCAAAGCACCAACCAATTTGAAAAAGAGGCACAAAATGAGCCCAAAACAAGCTTTCTTCCCTTTCAGATTATTAAATGTCTTAGAAAAATCTGTGCGCCACTTAATATTTTCAAAAGCTTGAGTCTTGAAAATCCTGATTTCGGATTTTTTTACTTTGTAACACTATTATATCAGATATTTTTCTGGAACGAGGCTTGAAAGGATTTCTTTTCAAATCTAATGTCTTTTATTCTGAATCGGATTTTTGTTTTGAAAGAGGTTTGCATCGATAAGGTGCCCGGGGTCGGAGCTACGAACGTTGATTATTTCCAACTTTTTCTGGATTTCAGCGCTGTCAATCATCCTGTCATTGGTTTTCGAATCTAAAGTCAAGGAAAAATTCTGATTTTCTAAGAGCAGCTTAATCAAAAAAAAAATAATACTTCTATGTATTTTTGCAGTCAGTTTTATTCATCTTTTTGTTATTTTGATTTCATGGTTGTGTTTTTTGGATCCTGATCGATCATCTTCATCCTCCATTATTTTCTACTTTTCTTCACATCGTCCTGGACGATACACCGATCGTCCTGGACGATCCTCTTCGTCCTGGACGATCCAAAAATCGTCCTGGATGATTCATTCAAAATCATACCCACTGCTCCTGCTGCTGAAACTACCCCAATTATTGGTGATCGTCCTGGACGATCCTTACATCGTCCTGGACGATATGATCCATATCTTCCTGATCTGATCAAACGGCTGACATTGCACCAATTATTGCCCATCGTCCTGGACGATCCACGTGTCAGCCGCTGGACGATTGGAATTCGGCCCGTCCGACATATTTATTGCATATCGTCCTAGACGATCCACCTAATCGTCCTGGACGATACTTTTCATCAACGGTCGTCCAGCCTGACTCCTCGGGACGATCGCCTGTGTCTAATCATCCTGGACGATCTCTGATCGTCCTGGACAATCGGACCCCCTTTTTGACCAATCGTCCAAAACGTCATAAATAACCACATCGTCCCGGACGATCCCGCGATCGTACGGGACGATCAGTCCGTTTTCTATTTAAACAGTAGTTTTCTTCATGTTTTTCACATCGTTTTTCCTCCACTTTCCTTCTCCTTTCCTCCTCTTTGGTTTCCTAATGGCTGGTGGCAAAAGATCTCGTCAAAAGGGGGCCAGTTCGTCCCGGGGACATGTCGATCCTCGCTTCCCGAATGCCGCCGATCAGGCGGCTTTCGAATGCTATCGTAATGTGGGTATCACGCACTCCAAGATTGTCAATCCCCGCACTCTCACGTATCCCATCTTAGATTTGTTCATACACACATCCCTCACCTTCATTCTAACCTTAGCCTTTCCCTTCAATCTGGAACTCCTTCGAATCTTCTTTGCCAACTTGCGCATTTCCGCGGACTATTCCACTCTTCGCTCCTACGTAAATCAACGCCCCGTGGAACTCACGACCCACGATTTTCACAATATCCTCAACTTGTCTGTCAATGGCGACAAAATTCACACGATCATCACCGATCCTGCCTATGATTGGAGTGTCGCCAATCACTTCCTTCACAATACCAACGCACCATATTACGACAATGCTTGCACTTCCCTTCTCAAGGATGCCCGGACCATTCAGCACGTCCTTCGTTCCTCCATCATTCCAAATGTAGGGGATCGGATTCACATTACCCCGCTCCTGTCCTTGACCACCTACTACATCATGCCCCGTCGAGGAGTTAATGCCTCTGATCTGATCATCCGATACATAGAACATCTCACCACCATTAGAGATCTGGGCCACAGGCGTCGCCCAAATCTTGCTTAAGGTCATCTTATTCACTATGCCTTAGAGACAAAATATGACCTTCAGTATCCTGTCCCTCCTGATGTCCCTCCTTCCTTCTTCACAAACAACTCATTCCACGTCCTACACAGCACCCGCCTACATCCGGAGCCTGCCCCGGATGTTGAGGAAGAAGAGGAAGAGGCTGCTCCAGTTCCTGCTGCACCAGAGGCACCTGCACCCCTTCGCATTGCCTCTCCCCTTGACCACCTGGTGCAGCGCTTCGACCAGTGGGAGGCCCGTTTTGACTCCTACGTGGTTGCCCAGGAGCAGCAGCACAACGAGGACCTCCAACGCTTCGCGGACTATGCTGCGCAGCAGCAGCAGCAGCACGACCAGGACATGGCCTGGTTTGGAGCTCACTTTCAGGCCATTCACCATTACTTCTACCCTCCACCGCCACCTCCTTCTTCCAATCAGGATCCGCCTCAGTTTTAGTTTTCTGTCGTGTTGTTGTTCTATGTATGTTTTATTTTATGTTTTATTTCCGTGTTATGTTTTTCGCTCCTCCTTTTTGTGATGTCAAAAGGGGGAGTCAGCTGTAGTCGTGTTTATTTCTGTTTTCTGAGTCATGTTTCATGTATTATTTTAGCTGTTAAATAAAAATTTAAAAAATGTTTGTTTGTTGGATCTCCTAGTTTACTTTTATTTTCAGACTACTTTACAAATGTTTGCCATCATCAAAAAGGGGGAGATTGTTGCAAATCTGGTTTTGATGATGACAAACATGTTTCCAGTGTGTTTTACTTGGCTAATCTGTTTCAGGCACAAAAGACCGCGAGCCACTCAAGCCAACTCAAGATCGAGTCCAAGTGTGTCAAATGTATGATTTTTCTTTTTATTGAGTCAATTGTAATGTAACTGATTCCCTAGCTAAGTAATCTTGCACACACACACTCAGGGAGAGAGATTGAGTGAATTAGAGTTTCTATTAAAAATTTGTTCAGATCGTCCTGGACGATATCCACATCGTCCTGGACGATCCAGTTAAAACAGAAACCCTAATTAGGGCGACTAAGTTAAGAGGGTCTGATTGAGCTGATCG
Organism: Dendrobium chrysotoxum; assembly: GCA_019925795.1. Lineage (NCBI taxonomy): Eukaryota > Viridiplantae > Streptophyta > Magnoliopsida > Asparagales > Orchidaceae > Dendrobium > Dendrobium chrysotoxum. Next base: position 15,312,800 of record CM034311.1, read on the forward strand.
TCCTGGACGATTTCCGGATCGTACGGGACGATATGCCCAAATCAGAAATTCTCAGCCGCCAGATCAAGTTAGGCAAGTTCTTATTTTTAGATACTTGGTCTGATCGTCCCGGACGATACGTGTATCGTCCGGACGATCCAGTACAATCATGCCTAATTTAATCTGGTAATTAAGAAAAGCAATTTATTTTTGGTTGATACGATCATATCGTCCTGGACGATCGCAGGATCGTCCCGGACGATCTTGATCGTCTAGTGCATTTAAGCTGTACGTCCAGAACTATGTACAGGACGATTTGGGGCCTTTTTGAACTAATCGTACCGGACGAAGACCCTATCGTCCGGACGATCAAGTCATTTTTTGGTCGTCCAGTAGAGATTTCTCTGAATGACCCGAACTGTCTTCTGGACGATTTCCCTCAATTTGAACTAATCGTCCCGAACGATCACAGGATCGTACGGGACGATATGAACAACTTTTTCTACTGATTGTCCAGAAGAGCCAGATCGTCCAGGCTGAAACAGCTGAATTTGAACTGATCGTACAGGACGATATACCGATCGACCTAGACGATCTTGGCCGACCAGTTGAGATTTAGGGCAAATTTTAAGCCCTCCTTTAAAAGAACTTTTTCCAATTTTTGGAAAAATCTTTTGCTGCCTTCCTTCCCTGAGAAACCCTAGAGAGAGAGAGTTGGGAGAGAGAGAGAAGATCTTGTGAGGGGGACGATTTGGGGCCTTTTTGAACTAATCGTACCGGACGAAGACCCTATCGTCCGGGACGATCAAGTCATTTTTTGGTCGTCCAGCAGAGATTTCTCTGGACGACCCGAACTGTCTTCTGGACGATTTCCCTCAATTTGAACTAATCGTCCCGAACAATCACAGGATCGTACGGGACGATATGAACAACTTTTTCTACTGATCGTCCAGAAGAGCCAGATCGTCCAGGCTGAATCAGCTGAATTTGAACTGATCGTACAGGACGATATACCGATCGACCTGGACGATCTTGGCCGACCAGTTGAGATTTAGGGCAAATTTTAAGCCCTCCTTTAAAAGAACTTTTTCTAATTTTTTGAAAAATCTTTTGCTGCCTTCCTTCCCTGAGAAACCCTAGAGAGAGAGAGTTGGGAGAGAGAGAGAAGATCTTGTGAGGGGGAGTTAGTGAGGGATTCACTAAGGTTGCTCCGAGCACGGATCAGAGTCGTCTTCTCCGCTCGTCGTCTTTCGTCTAGTCGGTGTTCGTCGTGGGAGGATCGTTCGCAAGAAGATCCGAGGTTCTCTGCCCGCTTCAGGTGGAAGCAAAAGGAGTTCGTAGGTTCTCTGCCTGCTTCAGAAGGAAGCGAAAGGAGTTCGAAGGTTCTCTGCCTGCTTCAGGAGGAAGTGAAAGGAGGTCGGGTTCTCTGCCTCACCGTGTGGTGAAAAGAAGATTTTTGTACAGGCTTCTCCGCCTTGCTGTGGGAGCAAAAGGAGAGACACTTCTGTTTAGTGCAATACCCGGAGGGGAGGCTCCGGGGAGTGGACGTAGGTCAAGTTGACCAAACCACTATAAAATCTGGTTTGCTTTTCTGATTCAATTCTGCTCGTTAATTTTTTCTGATATTAACTGCTTGGGTGAATATCTGTGGTTGATCTTTTTATCGTTGTTTTAATTCGTTTCCGCTGCACGTTATAAAAAGATTTTCATAGTTATCGTGAAATTTTTAAATAACCAATTCACCCCCCCCTCTTGGTTAGCCTCGGGACTAGTTCACCAGGGCTTAACATCCCTATCGAACTTTCATCAAAAACTTCTAATATGCTTTTCAAAAGAAATATTCAGGTTAACCCTTTATATAATTTCAAAATGTAAATTATGTACTATTTTCAGTGAAATTGTGTTAAAAAAACTCAAAATGGCAGAAATTTTAAGGAGCTTACAACGTCACGGTGTTCGACAAAACAACGTCATAGTGCTTCCTTTAAAATTATCAAGGCGGCTCAAATTTGACATTATGGTTCAAGTTCTCAATTTGCAAGCATTCTAGCGGAAACACAACTAAAAGTTTAAGGAGGTTGTAAGACCTCAAAGAACAAGCTCGAGGCTAACCAAGAGGGGGGTGAATTGATAATTTAAAAATTTCTTTGACAAAAAGAAAATCTTTTTATAACTTTTTTAATATCTAAAAAAAAGAAAATTTAATCCCTCAATACGAAAGTGAATTGATTTCACAAAAACAAAAAGATTAGAGTTTTCAACCACACAATTAATCACAGAAAAATAAAGTGTAAAAAATAATAAGAACAAACACACCATAATTTGTAGTGGTTTGGTCCAACCTGATCTACGTCGACTCCCCAAAAATCTCCATTCTAGGTATTTCACTAAAACTAGTGTCTCTCCTTTTTCCCCCATAATAAGGCGAAGAAGCCCTTACAAAATCTCTTCCAGGAATCCAGTGCGGTAGAGAACCTTACTCTTTTTCATCCTCTTGGTGAAGGAATAGAACCTGGAATCTTTGTTCACTCTCCTAGTAAAGGCAGAGAACCTAGAATCCATTTTCTCCCTCTTAGAGATGGCAGATAACCAAGAATCCTTTTCTCCCTCCTAGAGATGGCAGAGAACCAAGACCTAGTAATGTAAAATGTCTCCTCTGAGCCACCAAAGGATCAAGGCAGAAGCTTGAAGAAGATAAGGAAGAACATTTCTTGGTGTAATCTTGTGAATCCCTCATAACTTTCCCTCATAAATAACTCTCCATCTCTTCTCTCCCAAAGCACCCCTTAACTCCCTCTCTATGCTCTCTCTCAAGGCACTTAGCAGCAAAAGTCTCTAAAAATAAGACCAAGTGAGAGTTTAAATAGAGAGCCTCTCAAAAAGCCCTAAAATTTAATCTGTCATCTCTGATCATCTAATACGATCCAAGATAATCTTGTACAATTAGTTCAAAGTACTCCTATTAGTACTATACGAGGAGATATACCTTGTATGATCAGTTCAAAGAGATGAACTAATCATCCAGGATGATTGAGAGCATAGTATAGTACGATTAGCACAAAATAGCCTTTTTAGATAGTATGAAATGAATTGCCCTATACGACCAGTTCAAGAATTTGTACTGATTGTCTAGTATGATAAGCGACGATTAATTATCATCCCATACAGAGCTTAGTTCATACAGTATAAAATTGGGGGTCATCTTATACGATTAGATGAAAAATGAAGGCATTTCATCTTGGATGATATGTGACGATAAATTATCATCCCATGTATCACTCGGGTTGTACAGTAAAATTGTCTCCAATCATCTTGTATGATTTGATTGAACAAATTAACTATAATTATTCCCTAATCATAAGATCAATTTATGCATGATTGTCATATATCATACAATACGATTCATATCATACGATATGTTTAGAACAAAATTTGAATTATAAAATATTACCTAAATTATGATTGGTGGTTATTTTGATGATTATAACTAATCATCCTATACGATATAGATCGTACATCATGAGTAGTTTAATTACACTTAATTATCACAGGTGCCCTAATTAAGAATTTCTTGGCTAACTGATCATCTAGTATGATATAATCGTACTGTACGATTAGTTTAAAAAACTCAACTTCTTCCTAACTTACTAACTCACCAGTGTGTGTGCAAGGTTACTTAGCTTCAGGATCCACCAAAATACATAATTGACTCAAGAAAGATAAAAAAGTATAAAAAGATTGAAAATATAAACCTTTATCCAAGTCTACCTAATCTTGAGCTGATCGAGGTTATAAGTGAATAGTGGACCTAAAATATTAGTGAGCAAGGCAACAACAGATAAATAATAAATTCAATCAGCATAGTGAGATTTCCAATAATGTTTGTTATCATCAAAATTATAAGACTTACGTCTAAATTTATAATAATCTCCCCCATTTTTATGATGGCAAACATTATTGGATTATGATTCAAGAGTATTTTGTTATTCCCTAAGCTACCCCTCACTAAGTAATTTTTTTCAAAAACAGGGGAGGTGTTTGGTCTTTTTTTAATTTAAAATGAAAAAAAATAACACAAAATATTAAGAGACAAACATGGAATTAAATATTTCAGAATAAAATACAATTTACCAACAACATGTTAGCCCACTTTTGACATCACAAAAAGGAGGAAACAAATTAATAAAAAATAGAAAACTACAATCAACAAAAAGTATAAGAGAAAACAACAATCACAAAAATTGAATAAACTAAAAATCATAAGGACCTTGATCAGGTGGCGGTGGTGGCGGTGGTGGCGGTGGTGGCGGTGGTGGTGGTTGGAAGTATCAATGAATGGAGGTAAATTGCTCTTCAAACCAGGCCATGTCCTAATCATGCTGCTGCTGCTGCTGCTGGGCTACATAGTGATCAAAATGAGCTAAATCATTTTCATGTTGCAGGTGCTGCTCTGCTACGTACGAGTCAAAGAGGGCCTCCCACTAATCAAATCTCAAAGCATCCAATTTCAAGCATGAATATCTATGGCTCCTAATCTGGTTCTTAAGGTACTGAAGGTTTCAAAGGCAAGTGGTTTTGTAAAGATATCTACAAGTTGATTTTTAGTGGCTATATGATGTAGCTCTATTTCTCCTTCGGTGATATGGTCCCTTATAAAATGGTGCCTTATGTCTATGTGTTTGGTCTTGGAGTGTTGGATTAGATTATTTAAAATACAGATAATACTAGTATTATTACATAATATTAGAATAGAGCCTATAGGTAGTCCTAAATCTAGAATTTGTTGCTTTAACCAAAGGATACGTGCCACACAACTTCCTAAGGCTATATATTATGCTTCAGTAGTGGATAGGGTTACTGAGTTCTATTTTTTACTAGATCAGGAGATTAAAGATTGTCCTATGAATTAGCATGTTCTAGAAGTGCTTTTCCTATCAACCCTACATCCTACAAAGTTTGAATCAAAATATCCTATGATTTCAAAGGAGGTGTTATGCTTAGGATACCATATTCCTAAGTTTTGAGTTCTTAAGCGATATCTTAGGATTCTCTTAACAACAGTCAAGTGGATTCTTTTAGATTAGCCTGAAATCTAGCATAGAGATAAATACTAAATATAATATCAATTATGCTAGCAGTAGAGTAAAGAAGTGATCTAATTATTCTTTTGAATTTCTTCGGATCAACTAATTTTCTAATTGAGTCCTTATCTAACTGAACTGTAGATCTCATGAGAGTATTTATTGCCTTGGCCTTATCTATTTTATATTTCTGAAGGATATCCCTAATGTATTTTGATTGATTAAAAAAAATTTCATCATCCTTCTGCCTTATACTAAATCTAAGAAAATAGTTCAGTTCTCCCATCATACTCATCTCAAACTCCTTACTCATTATTTTAGAAAATTTAACACATGGGTTTTTATCAAAGGATCCAAAAAAAATATCATCAATATAGATTTGGACAATGAGTAGTTCTTCTCTTATCTTTTTAAGAAATAGGGTGGTGTCTACACTCCCCTTAACAAATGTTCTATCTAGTAGGATTGTGCTTAGTCTTTCATACCATGCTCAAGATGCTTGTTTCAGTCCATATAATGCCTTTTTTAATTTGAACATATGACTGAAAAATTGTAAATTTTTAAAGCCTAGGGGTTATTCAACAAACACATCTTCTTTTATTACCCATTTAGAAAGTCACTTTTAACATCCATTTAGTATAATTTGAATCCCTTAAAGCAGGCAAAATCCATTAGCACCGTTCTGGCTTCTAGTCTAGTTTTAGGGGCAAAGGTCTCTTCAAAGTCAATCACTTCTATCTGGTTATATCCCTTAGCCACTAGTCTTGCTTTATTCCTTACCACTATACTAGAATCATTCATTTTATTTTTAAAAACCCATTTTGTTCCAACAATACTCTGGTCCTTAGGTCTTTCAACTAGCTCCCAAATATCATTTCTAGCAAATTGATTCAATTCTTCTTGCATGGCTAAGATCCAGAATTGATCAGATAGTGCTTCATTTATGTTCGTGGGTTCAATTATTGAGATAAAGGCATAGTGGTTAACTTCTTTTATAAATCCATGCCTAATTCAAACACCATCAGATGTGTCTCTTAAGATTAGTTCTTTATGATGACTTAAAGAATATCTCCATTCTCTAGGCAATAAATTTTCAGGTTTTACTATTTCTTCCATATATGCATATTCTACTCCTTGGGTGACTTCAACCACTTCTTCTTCTTCTACCCTAGACCCTTCAAAATTATCAAATTCATCAAAACCTATATGAGTGGCCTCCTTTACCTCCAACATCCTTTTATTGAATACTCTATAGGATTTTCCAACATTTGAGTATCTTAGGAAAACTCCTTCTTCAGATTTGGGGTCAAACTTTCATAATAAAAATTTCTCATTATTTAGAATAAACACTTTATATCCAAAGACATAAAGGTGAGAGAGGTTGGGAGTCTTATCCTTATAGATTTTATAGGTATCGTATTTAGTTTGGATCTAACATTAACCCTATTCAGAACATAACAGCCTCTATTTATCGCTTCTGCCAAAAATATTTAGGAAGTGGGTATTTAGCTAACATGGCTCTAGTGGCTTCTACCAAGGTTTTGTTCTTTCTTTCAGCCACCCCATTTTATTGAGGGGTTCTAGGAGCTAAAAAGTTATAATCTATCCCTTGCTCCTTACAGCAAGATTCAAAATTTTTATTCTCAAATTCTACACCATGATCACTATGAATGGTCAAAATTTCAAAACCTAGCTTTCTCTGAATCCAAGTGGAGAATGTCCTAAACTCCTCGAATGATTCACTTTTATGAGATAAGAATCTAACTCAAGTAAACCTCGAGTAGTCATCAATAATCACATACCCAAAGACTTTCCCTCCTAGGCTTGTAGTGCTAACAAGTCCAAAGAGATCCATGTAAATGACTTCTAATAGTTTGCAAGTGTTAATGTCCTTAATTGAGTTAAAGGAGGATTTGACTTATTTTCTTAACTGACAGACATCACATAGGTGATTCTTAGTGAAATCTAGTTTGGTTATGCCTCTCACTAAGTCCTTTTGGGTGATTTTTTTAACATTTTTTATGCTTGTATGACACAGCCTATTATGCCATAACCAGGATTCATCAGTAATAGTTTTTAGGCAAAGAGAAGTAGCATATTTAATGCAATTTTGATCAAGCATGCAGATATTATTAATTATTTTTTCTTGCAAAATAGTATTTTCATTTAAGCTAATCCTGCAGCTAATAGATAAAAATTTTATGCTGAAGCCTTTATCACAAAGTTGGTTAATACTGAGAAAATTATATTTTAAGCTATCTACAAATAAGATATTTTCCATAATGAAATTTTTTTAGTTGCCAATTATACCTGATCCAAGCACCTTCCTAGTGATGTTATCTCCAAGTGTTACCTTGCCCCTTGCCTTGGCCTCCAGCGTAATGAATTACTTTACATCTACAGACATGTGCCTTGAACATTTATTGTCCATGTACTACATGCTCTCAAAGGACCTTTTATAAGAGCATCCCTATACAGTTATCAAGGGTTATATTTGGGAAACCAAAAAAGTTTGGGTTCCATCTTATGGAATGATGGATGAAATGCTTGCATGCTGTATTATAATTTATGTAGTTTTGGCCTCCACACTAAATGTGTTCTACGATGGATAATGCAAATATAGAATATATGTCTTAGCATGCCACAAGAAAAATACCTAATTCCTGAAAATGGATTCACTAGTTTATATAGATTGTGGTGCCTCTTCCTAGGTTTAGTTGATGCATGCTGTGGTGATGGTTTATAAAATTTTGTAAGTGTATGTGATGTTTTATTTTCTTTAAAAGCAGATAAATTCACTTAAAAAAATTTGTTTACATTTCAAGAATTAAATTGTCAATTTTTAATGAATGCTCCCTATTATTAGCTTCATCTAAACATACCTTTAATTCTTTAAATGAATTTTCTAAATCGATAAGAAATGCTTTCAAGGAATCATGCTCAACAATTAAATCAGGATGCTTCTTATTTAATGCATCAAATTCATCAAGTAGGACCACATAATTATTATCCAAAGTAGAGTGATCTTTTCTAAGGCATTCATGCTCTTCTTGCAAGTTTAAAAAATCAGAATTAAGGCTTGCATAGATTTTACTGAGCTTTCTATATACATTATGAACTTTTTTAGAGACTTTAAATAATTCATCATAAGACAGCTCACATACCTCCTCTTGATCAGAATGATCAAGATGGTTATCTACCATTAAGCACAAATTGGTTACCTCCTCTTAAGCTTCTGTCTCAGATGAGTCTGAAGCAGAGTCTGCCCAAAAAGCCTTCTGAGTCTATTGCTTGCTCTTTTTGAACTTAGCTTTTCCTTCACCCTTCTCCTTGATTGGGTAAGCTTTAAGATTTGGGCAATCAGCCCTCACGGGCCCTGACTTCCTGCAATCAAAATAAATGACATCAGAAGAAATCTTAAAATTTTTATTAGGTTTACCTTTATTCCATTACTAACGACGCTTTTGCTTTTTGTTTAGAAAGCTTTTAAATTGCCTTGTCATTAGCGTTATGTCATCATTGTCTTTAGGCACAGAATTATCACTATTAAAATCATCAGTCTTTAAAGCTACAGTTTTCTCCTTTCTTTTATAACCTTCATAAATATGTCTTTGACTCACTCCTTGCTCGTAAGCAATGAGTGATCCAATTTAGTTATTAATTGAATAAATATTCAGATCCTTAAATTTAGTAATACCAGTTATTTTTTCATCATAGGAATTAGGTAGACAATGCATAATATAGTTAACTTTTTTAGAATTTGTAGGTTCTCTACCTAAAGCATGCCGAGATGTGACAATTTGTGTAAACCTAGTATACATTTCAGAAATTGACACACTAGGTTTCATGCGAAACAGTTTATAATCATAGAGCAGAATGTTTAACCTTGATTATTTTACTTTATTAGTTTCTTCTTAGGTTATACAGAGTTTATCCTAAATTTCTTTACCCGTTGTGTAAGTAGATACATGCCTATATTCTTTAGATTTTAATGCACAGAAAAAATAATTTAAACATTTTTCCTTTAATTAGGCTAAATCTCTATCCTTAATACTCCATTCAAAAAAAGGCAGTTCAATTTTCAATGCCATTTATAAGGTGGGGTATAGAATATCCTTCTTGAACTAACATCTACATGTGATAGTCTATAGATTGGAAGAAAGTTGACATGCAAAATTTCTAAAAATTAAAAGGAATGTTTTCAAATAAAGCTAGTCGTGTGATTGAATATCCTTCTTTAGTATTACGATTTCTAAAGTTAGCCATTAATCATTTTTAAAAAATTTTCAAAAACTTATTTTTTGAATCACGCTCTGATACCACTTCAAAGTTAAAAGAGGTTGTGAGACCTCAAAGAACAAGCCCAAGGCTAAGAGGGGGTGGATTGATAATTTAAAATTTTCTTTAACAAAAAGAAAATCTTTTTATAACTTTTTCAATGTCTAAAAAATAGAAAATTTTATCCCTCAATATGGAAGTGAATTAATTTCATAATAACAAATAGATCAAAGTTTTGAACCACATAATTAATCACAGAAAAATAAAGTGCAGAAAAAAAAGGATAAATACACCAGAATTTATATTTGTTCGGTCCAACCTAACCTACGTCCACTCCCCAGAAATCTCCTTTCCAAGTATTGCACTAAAACTATTGTCTCTCCTTTTGCCCCCACAGTAAGGTGGAGAAGCCCTTATAAAATCTCTTCCACCAACCTAGTGCGGCAGAGGATCTTACTCTTTTTCACCCTCCTAGTGAAGGCAGAGAACCTGGAATCTTTTTTCACTCTCTTAGTAAAGGCAAAGAACCTGGAATTTTTTTTCTCCCTTCTAAAGATGACAAAGAACCAAGAATCATTTTTCTCCCATCTGGAGATGTCATAGAACCAAAACCTTGTGCGGAATGTCTCCCCTAAGCCACCAAAGGATCAAGGTAGAAGCTTGAAGAAGATAAGGAAGAACTTTACTTTGAGTAACCTTACGAATCCCTCATAACTTTCCCTCACAAACAACTCTTCCTCTCTTCTCTCCCAAAGCACTCCTTAACTCCCTCTCTATACTCTCCCTTAAGGCACTTAGCAGCAAAAGTCTCTTAAAATAAGACCAAGTGAGAGTTTAAATAGAGAGCCTCTTAAAAAGCCCTATATTTTAACCTACCGACTCTGATCGTCTAGTACGAGCCAAGATCGTTCTGTACAATTAGTTCAAAGTACTCCTGTTAGTATTGTATGAGGAGTCAGACCCTATACGATCAGTTTAAAGAGATATTGATCATCTAAGATGATTGAGAGAATCGTTGAGTACGATTAGCACAAAATAGCCTTTTTAGATAGTATGAAATGTATTGCCTTGTTAGATCAATTCAAGAGTTTGTATTGATCATCCAGTACGATAGGCGACGATTAATTATTATCCCATGTAGAGCTCAGTTTGTACAGTATGAAATTAGGGGGTCATCTTGTATGATTAGATGAAAAACTATGGCATTTCATCTTGAATAATAGGTGACGATAAATTATCATCCCATGCACCGCTCGGGTCGTACAGTACAATCGTCACCAATCATCTTATACAATTTTATTGAATAAATTAACTATAATTATTCCCCTAATCATAGGATTAATTTAAGCATGATTGTCATATATCGTACAGTTCAATTTATATCATGCGGTACGATTAAAACAAAATTTGAATTATAAAATATTATCTAAATTATGATTGGAAGCTATTTTGAGATTATAATTGATCGACCTGTATAATATGGATCATACAGTATGATTAGTTTAAAAGAACTTAATTATCACAGGTGCTATAATAAAGGATTTTTTGGTTAACTGATCGTACAGTACGATATAAATTATATTATATGATTAGTTCAAAAAATTTAACTTCTTCCTAACTCACTAACTCACCCCCTTAAGTGTGTGTGCAAGGTTGCTTTGCTTTAGGATCCACCAAAATACATAATTAACTCAAGAAAGATAAAATTACAAAAAAACTAAAATATATACTTTAATCTCAGTCTACCCAATCTTGAGTTGATGGAGGTTACAAGTGAACAATTGATCTGAAATGTTAGTGAGCAGGACAAAAATAGATATGCAATAAATTTAATTAGTATAGTAAAAAATCAAATGATGTTCGTTATCATCAAAATTATAAGGATTGGGTCCATATTTGCAACAACAACCAATACTACAGCATTACCAGTACTGTGACATCAAAAAGTTAGTTTGGCAGCACCAGAGTCTCTATTTTTAATTGCCACTGTGCCATAATTTCTTGCTACTCGAGTGTCGTAGTGCTTGAATGTCAATAGCACCACAGAGTTACAATTATAACTTCTAAGGGCCACATTCTCAAAGTGAAAAGGCACAACTCTTCACTAAGAAATCGATCCATCTAAGCAAGCGCCATGCATTACAAATGTTTTAGCATTGAGGAGCTAGCTCACTTTAAGGGCATTGTGGCACCAGTCTCTCAAGTGTCGCAGCGTCAGATGCCTTTTTTCATTGTCCTATAAATTCTTATGATGTTATATTTATAAGGGAGTTCAGTCACTTGTGTAATTTTAGCACTTATTTTTAGAGTACTTCTATAGTTTTCTCTTAAGAGTAAAATCTAAGGGAGGCTAGGGAAGTACAAGATTCAATCATTTACAGTGTTTGCCTGTGTTTCTTGAAGCAACTCTTTAAGTTACAAAGAATGAGTAAAAAGGAGATACTTTGATCCTTTCTAGTGATATCTCTCACTTGTATTTCATTATTCCATGAGTTTAATGAAAATGAGTTTGCTTCTCATTTACTCTATATCTAGCTAATTCTCTTATTTTGAATTGATGATGTAAAGTGCATAATAAGTATTGATGATGAGTCTTATTCTTTAATTGATAAATAATATTTTTAACATTATCTCGTTCTTTAATTAATGCACATAGTTGTCATATATGTAGTTAAAATACAGTGTGATATGTATAGCCTCGATGGAGGAATATAATAAAAACCAAGAATATTGATGTCACAACTTGACCCGATATGACCCAAAACTGCACAGGTTATACTATGTCAAATTGTGGTAAGACTAACCCCAAGATCAGGTTGAAGAAATACTGAAATAAAACTTCTAATTTATATATACAAAAAGCCACTATTGAATGCAATATAAAGCGAAAGACTACTGAATCTCAACATAATTTTTCTATATATCTTAAAAAATATATATAATATGAAATCTATCTCAACACCACTGGGCAATAGAGAGTACAACAAAAGTCAAATCAAGCAAGTAAAAATCAAAACTAATGAAAACATACCTATAGCACAGATCGGAGCGTGCTATCCAAACTACTCAGCTCGCTCCTTATCCTTCCCTAGCCTAAAAATAAAAGTAAAAGTAGGAATGAACTAACACAGCTCAGTATCCTATCGTAAACTAAAATAAAAATGAATAACCAAAATTAAAATAACTGAGAACACTTTTTTGAATTATATGCTGAAATTAAATATAATAAAATAAATACTAAAATGAACTGAATTATAAGCAATACTTCATAGCATCATCCCACATCGGTAGCCTATTGGCTCCGGTATAATAACACTTAGGTAACAAAATCTCACCAGTATAACAGAATCCCACCTTGATCGCCCACTAGCATCGGCACAACATAATTCCACCTCGATCGCCAACTGGCGTCGATATTACAGAATCCCACCTCGGTCGCCCACAAGCCCTGATGTATTAGAATATCACCTCAATTACCCACTAGCATCGGCATCACATCACACCACTTCACAACATATTTTCTCAATGCATTATATTAACTAAAATATAATTAGGCTCAACTTAAAAATTCGCAAAATGTCGTAACGGTAGGCAACAAAAATACTACTTAGTAAAATTTCATAATTTCTATACATAAATAACTTACCAGAGATTGTATAAAATATCATTCTGAAACATTAATTGAACTAAAGCACGATTTTTTAAAAGTTAAAATAAATTTCTAACTAGACAAAAAATTGCAGCTTTTTTAAAATCACTAGTGAAAAATTTTCATAATATACTCAAAATATTTGTAATCATAATCTCTATAACATATAAAAACTTATGTGGTAAAAGTTTTATTAAAATAAAGTTATCTTCATATCTCGATAATAGAAATACAAATTTGATCAAAATAATATAAAAAATATAAAATTTTTGAAATCTAAAATAGACAAAATGTAACCTACCTTGAGACAAGCAAATTTCCCCACTAGGCTGACGAACGAAAATCACTCTACGATCGCCAAAACTAAGCCTCCTTTCTTCTCTCCTCTCTTTTTATTTTCCCCAAATTCTTCTCTGTTAAGCCGAATGGTGAAAAAGATTTAAATAGCATTTATAAAATTCATAATGGTTTTAGATTTTTTTATATAAAATAATAACATAGTAATATTATTATAATAAATTTTTAGAATAAAATTCATAGAAATTCTTTTAAGGATTTATAAATTATAGAAAAATATTCATAAAATAACATATTTTATTTAAAAAAATATGATGAAATCAGTTTACAAAATGGACACCTGATGGTCCCAAAACCCCCACTTACACCTTTAGGTGTCAATTTCTTAAGGAATTTCACTAGTGCCCAAAAATTATGAAAAACTTAGGGAAACTAAAACACAACAATAGAGTTGTTATGAAGAAGGTCGTTTATGTTTTGGGCTTTTAATGACTCTTGAATAAATTCTTGACTATTATAAGTAAAAATACAGTTTTCAAAATTTTGAGTTATAATAATCCACCCATCTTAAAGAAAATAGTCCTTGATATTCTCAAATCAAAATATATTAGAATAAACTTGGATAGAGCTGTCTCATCTTAGATTCCTTCTCCCAAGTAGCCTCTCTAGCGATCATGTTCTTCCACTACATCTTGACCATAAAAATTTGTTTGCTCCATAATTTTCTTACATCGTACGCCAAATTCCTATCTGGCTCTTCTATATAGTGTCGACTTACATGGATGAACCTCTACATCATCAGTATATAATCTCTTTCTAGAATCATATACCCACATTCTTAGAGAAGATACATGAAATACACTGTATATATTAGACATATGACCAGGTAACAATAACTTGTAAGCAGAACTATCAATCCTCTCAAAAATTTAAAAAAGTCCAATATACCTTGGACTCAGCTTACTGATTCTTCCAAATCTACTAACACCTTTCATCTGGTTGATTGTGACATAAATAAAATCACTAACCTAAAATTTTTACCATCCTGTGTTTCTGATAATAATAATTCTTGTGCCTATCATGTGCAGCTCTTAATCTTTCTCTATTCAACTAAATTTTTGTTATAGTGTCATCCTCAAAAGCTGATCCTATCACCTATCTATCACTCACCTCTATCAAAGAAAAAGGTGTTCTACACTTCCTACCGTATAAGGCTTCGTAAGGAGCCATGCCAATGCTGCCTGATAAATGTTGTTATATACTAACTCTATCAATAAGATATGATCCACCCAATTACTGTCAAAGTCTAGAACACAGAGTCTCAAAAGATCCTCCAATACCTAAATAGTCCTTTTAGATTGTCCATCTATCTGCGGATAAAAAGCTATTACTGAAATGTAATTTCATACCAAATTCATGTTGAATGCTTCTCCATAATTAAGAGGTAAACCATCCATTATGATCTGATACAATCACCTTCAGCACACCATATAATCTTATAATGTCTCTTAACATATATATGTGACAATCTATCTATCAGATCAGTTTATATGATCAGAATATAATGTGCTGACTTCATCAAATGATCAATAATAACCAAATAGCATCATATCCCTACCATGATCTAGGAAAATCCATAGCAAAGTCCATCGTCACCTTCTCCCTTTTCCACTCAGGGATAGGTAATGACTGCAGAAGACCACCTGGTCACTGATGCTTTATCTTCACTAACTAACATGCCTCACACTTTAAAACAAACTCAGCTACATCCTTCTTCAATCCATGACACCAAAATATGTCGTTCAAATCTCTATACATCTTGCTGCTACTTAGATGAATAGTGTAGCCCTAGTAATGTGCCTCATATAGGACCTCAGCCCTTAGATCACCAATAGAAGGAACTCATAATCTATCCTTACAGAAAATGACTCTAGAATCAGATAAAGAGAGTTTAGGTCTCTTACCAGCCTTAATATGATCACTCAACTTCAGATACTCTATATATGATTTCTAAGCTTCTTGTATCCTTTCCTATAAGAGTAGGCTGAAAAATCATTTGACCTAACAAATTCAATTCTATATTAGCAGATACCACATATATCTCTAATTTCTTCAAATCTCGAATAAGAAAGTTTATAGAAGTAAGAAACAAAATAGAAGTAATTAAAGACTTCTTACTCAAAGTTTTTGTTATCATATTTGTCTTATAAGGTTGATACTAAATAGATAGATCATAATCCTTGATCAGCTCTAACCAACTTCTCTACCTCAAATTTAGATCCTTATGATTAAAAATGTACATCAAGTTCTATTGGTTAATAAAGATATCACATCTAACTCTATACAAGTAATGCCTCCAAATCTTTAATACAAATACAACACCAGCTAACTCAAGATCATGTATCGGATAGTTCCTCTCATGTGGTTTCAACTACCGAGATGTATAAGCAATCACTCTACCCTGATGCATTAGCACACATCTCAAACCTCTCAATAATACATCACTAAAAACCTAGAACCCCTTAGTGCCCGAAGGAATAGTCAAAATTGGAACAGAAGCCAAATAATCCTTCAACAACTAAAAACTCTCCTTACCCTCTAGAGTCTATATGAAAGTTACTACTTCTGAGTCAATCTTGTCAAAGGCAAAGAAATATGAGAAAACCTTTGAATAAACTTCCAATAATAGCCAGCCAAGCTTAAGAAATTATGAACCTCTGGAACTATAGTAGGCCTTAGCCAATTAGAAATAGCCCAAATCTTTTGGGAATCTACTAAAATGCTTGCACTGCTCACTACGTACCACAGAAATTAAATGCTCCTCAGCTAGAACTCATACTTTGAGAACTTAGCATATAATTAATGTTTCCTTAGAATCTTCAGAGTAGTCCTAAAGTGTATTACATGCTCCTCCTCAGAGCTGAAATAAATCAGAATATCATTTATAAAGATGATCACAAACAAGTCCAGATGCTTCCTAAAAACCCTGTTCATCAAACCTATAAAGATTGTTCAAGCATTAGTTGCTCTGAATGGCATAACTAAAAACACACAATATCCGTACCTCGTATTAAATGCAATCTTCACCACATCCTCTGCACTTAGCTTCAACAAATGATAACCATATCGTAGAGCAATCTGGAAAATACTAAATATCTAGCCAGTTGATCACACAAATCATCAATCCTAGGCTAATAATACTTATTTTTTATAGTTACTTTATTCAAATCAGCTTACTGATTCTTCCAAATCTACTGACACCTTTCATCGGGCTGACTTTGAGATAGATGATGCAGCTGGGGGATCATTAATGTCTACCCATTTGAGAAAGTATATGAATTAATAGAAAAAATTGCTGCAAATAATTTTCAGTGGCCTGCTGATATGGTTAATCCTAAGAGAGTAGTAGGAGTTTATGAATATGATGCTTTGTCAATATTGAGTGCACAAGTTGAAATAATTTTTAAAAAGTTGAGCGCATTAGGAGTGAATTCTGGATTATGAACTGAATCATCTATGTAATTGGAGGATCAAAATTTAATTGAAGATAATAATATGTAAGAGATTGAAAATATTAATTTGATTGAAAGATAAAATAATTCCTACTCTAATACATGTAATCTAGGTTGGAGAAATCATCCTATTTTTAATTGGTCAAATAATGTTACTGGCAATAATTAATAAATTTTAGTCAAAATAATCAAAGAGTTAATTGGAACAATCCTCAACAACCTGCTGTTAATCCTAGACTTACATATCCTCCAGGATTTAATCAAAGTAATCAATTTCAAAGTAAAAAATCACTATTGGAAGATGTAGTGATGAAGATAGGAACTCAATTGTAAAATTAAATGGCTTTTATTAAAAAATTGGAAATCCAATTAAGTTAGCTTGTAATTTTAATTTGTAATAGACCTCTTAGAACTTTGCCTAGTAATACAGAAGTTAATCTAAAAGAAACAAAGATCCAAGTGAAAATCATCTGAAGATTAGTAGCAATATACCCCAGCCAAATTGATAAATCTAAGCAAGTCTACCTGAAGACTATAAACTTAGCGTTACATTGAAGGCAATCAAGATTTATGTTTAGTATGTCATGTTAATTATTGAATTTTTATGAGTCATGTTACATATGTTGTCATTACTAACATGTTTTACATTTTATTTTATTCTAATAATTAAAGTTATGATCTAAATTTAGTAAATAAGAAATGAGTATAAATTTAATTGAGCGCCACAGCATTGAACATTTTAACACGACAACACTACTCTCCCAAGTGCAACTATTTAAAAAATAAGCACTGCAACACTAAACCTCACAAAATGCTCATTTTGAATCACTATTTTGCTTGGTTACAAAGTACCGCAATACTGCTTATTTGAGCACCACCACGCTCAACCATTTAAGTCAAAAAGTGTGGTTTTGCAAAGTCAAAAGAATATTATACAGCCATAATTTTTAATAATAAAATGTTGGTGAGCATTACAACACTGATAACTAACACCGCGATGCCATTACCTTTTCATTATTATTGTATTAAAAGTAGTGTAACAATTACTAACTCAAGCGCTGCTACACTTATACGTGTCAAATGCCATAGTGGTGGCCAATTCTAAAGTGATGCTAGGTTCCCAAACTAGTGTCGTTGTACCACGTGTCCTGGACTACTGCTACACCAATCAATTTTAAAAGTTTGATGTAAGATGTTAATCCAAGGTAAACTATTCCTAGGCACAACAAGAGGGGAGTTGAATTGGTAGTTTTAAAAAACTTACTATAAACATAAATATATATATATATATATATATATATATATATATATATATATATATATATATATATATATATATATATATATTATTTTTTAATAACTTAAACATAACAAAATTATCACCGAACACGAAAGCAAAATTATGAAATAAAATGTTTAATTATAATGCTGATGAATAGCTCAACTTAATATATCATCAAAAATATAATTTTCTACCATGCAATTTTTATAAATTTAATTTGCCACCCAAGAAACCAAGCAAGACACTTGGCGGAAACAAGGCAAGATGCTTGCTCGAAGCAACCATGTGAAAACCTCACACACTCCTCCCTCGCACACAAGCTCTCTCTTCTCCTTCCCAAATCTCTCCAAGATCTCTTCTCTAAGCTTTCTCTCTAGAAAACCCAACAATCAAAGACTTGAAACAAGTAAATTAAGAGAGATTAAATACAAGGCTTCACAAAAGTCCTAAAATTTAATTCTATCAACATTGATCATACAATACGATATAAGATCATACAGTATGATTAGTTTAAATAGCCCTGTTAGTACAATATAAATAGTAAGGCATTATATGATCAGTTCAAATATTTGAGCTGATTATCGAGTATGATATATTGCATCATCCAATATGATTAGTTTAATTAAATTGAATTATCATCCCACATGATTGGTGAAGAATAAATATCATCACATGTAAAGATCAGGTCATACTGTATGATTGGTCTAATCATCTAGTGCAATCTAATCAGATCAATCAATCCAAATTTGATCCTCTAATTACAAGATTTATTTAGGCAAGATTTGATTATATTATCTAGTATGATACCTATCATATATGATTAGAACAAATTTTGAATTTTAAAATATTACCTAAATTGTGATTGGTGGTAGATATCTTGATTTAAACTGATCGTCCTATACAATTTGGATCGTACAGTACGATTAATTCAAATGGCTTTAATTATGCAATTAATTATTATAATGATCTTCTGAATAGCTGGTCGTACAGTACGATATGGATCGTACAGTATGATTATTTCAAAATTTTGTACTTCAAATTTTCTTACTATCTCACTCCCTTGAGTGTGTATTTTCTTGATCACCAAGTTTAGCATCCACCAAATACATGATTTGACTCAAGAAATATATAAATAAATAAAAGTAGAAATACAAACTCTTCAAAACACTTAACCCTATTCTACCTAGTCTTGGATTGATCACTTTGCATGATATATGATGGGCCTGAAATTTTAGTGCACAAGAGACAAATATGTAATAATAACAACAATAGGAGATAACATAGTAGAGAATCCAATAATATTTATTATCATCAAAATCACAAGATTCAAGTCCAGATTTATAACAAGTTTGACTATTTTGTTATTTTGTTCATGCATTAAGCACCGCAACACTGTTTCTTACAGAGTCGCAGTGCTCCATTGAGTTATAAAATGGTGATACATTTTTCATTTCATTCACAACATACCATTTCCTTCAATCTTCTACTTCTTTGTAAACTTCTTAAGATAGATGACCCCTAAAATATTTGGAAAGAAGAGGGCATCCTCCATCTTTGATAAGAGTATATTCATTTTTGTTGATGTAGAATCCAGATTTGCTAATTTAGTTGTGACCAAAACATAGGGATTTTCAGAATCTAAGCCACCCAATCATATAGATCATTATGAGTAGGGGCAAAGAAAATTTTTGTGAAGAGTCTTTGCTGCCATTATAAATATTATTAGAGAAGTTTTTACTAATGGAAAGGAGGCAGTAGATAACAATTGTTATGTTAGGGGTAAGTGGGTCCCTTTTAATTTTGTGGCAATAAATAAAATCTATAAACTTAGAAATTTTGAATTTGATGAATACACTACTTTTATTGGGATGCCTATAAATCCTTAAGATATCCAGAATATTTGTGTGGACCTAATAGAGGAGTGAATTGGAAAAAGAGAAAAGAAAATTATCAATTTCCCTATCACCTATCTGACCCAAATATTTAAAGCCTATCACTTTTTCATTTCAGTCCATTTATTGCCTAGTAGGAACATTAGTGAAGTTAACTGTGACCATTCCCAATTGAACTATGATATTCAAATGGGGTATTCCATTGATGTAGGGAAGCTTATTTTCTCCTCTCTCATGTACATCATTAGGGGTACCACTTCTATTAAGGGTTAGGACACCCTTCTTTAGTTTATGCTTTATGCATTATAGTAGGTGCAAGGGGGGAGCAAATTGAAGAACAATTTGTCCTCATTACAACCCTTACAACAACAAAAATATTGGGCTTTAAGTAAACTAAAAGAGAGGAGGAAGAAGGATACCTAAGCAAGCCTAGAGTGTCTAAGAGGCCTGATAGCAGCAGTAGTAGTAGGAATGCTAGAACTCCTAAAACTTTGGGAGATCAGGTGGCTAAGTTGAGAGGAAAGATGGAAGTGGTGACTCACTTCTGTGAGGAAACCAAGGATTGACAGTAGGAGATGAGGATGAGGATGGCCCATAGTTTGAACCATCAAGAAAAGAATTTTAGATACATCACTAATTTTAATGATGCTTTTGTTGGAATGTTTAGAAGTAGCCTTTTTATGAAACATTCTGATCAGATTCAGTTTCTATCTGCACCTCCCTATGATCTTTTTGTTCATGATGAAAGAGGCCATGATAATGAGGAGGAGGAGAAAGTCCTAGATTCAACCAGTTAGGAGTTATTTTTATTTAGCTTGAGGGAGAGATCTAGAGAGAAAGATTGAATGTTACTTTAATTTTATAGCATGTTTTAATTTTATTTCTTTTTTCATTTCTTTGCTTGGGGGGATCTAGTGACATATTGAAATACTATTATTATATTAACATGATTGGAGTTACGGTTATGAGAGCTACTACATTGCAGTTAGAGTGGTGCCTTAAGCACTAGTTATCTTGTACCCTGTATTATAGTTTTTTTATATATCACATATTTTATATTTTTATATCATTCATATAAAAGTATGTATTATTTATTAATGTTTATTTGTAATGTTATTTATATTTGATTAAATTCAACTTATGCTTATATTTTTATATTATCTTCTATTAATATATCTATATTATGATTATTTAATTAACCCTAATAAAAATGGAAAATTAAAATTATATAAAATTATGGTAATAATAAAACCCTAGATTATAGTTCAAATGAACACTGCTTTATAATTTATTTATTAGAAAAATTAATAATTAACTAACTTAGATCATTTATATTATTGACTTAACTTGAGTTTAAAGTTATAAATTAATACATTGACCTTTGAATTGATAAATAATTAAGATTAACTAATAGATATAGATTAAAATTTAAAATTATACCAACTTGAATTTGTAATTAGTAATCTTATTAAATCCTTACATTAAACTCATTAAAATTATGAGAAGATTTGAAGTAAAAATGATATTCAAAATTATTAATTATGTACTCTACAAAAATAAAAAAAAGAAAATAAATGTGAAAAGAGTTTAAAAAAAGAAGGAAAGTACATTCAAAAATTAGTATTAGATAAAAGCTTAGAGACTGACAACAATCTTATATTTAAATTCATAAAAGATAAGATATAATAACTAATACAAATAATGGTAAACTAATGAAATTTTAATTTATCTACAAACACATATAATCCTTAAGCTACATTATTCAATTCAGAATTTAAAAGTTAATGATTATATTATTAATGTGTAAATTCAAATTAAGCAATAATAAATGTGACTGGTTAGAATAATTGTTGGTACTTTTCTAAACTAGAATTATAACTTTCTTCATTTCTATTGCTTATAGACTGTGATATATTATCTTGTATTTTTAGAATTTTATCAATTTTTACTTTAGTTATTTGATTAATCAAAATTATTGATTTCTTTATTTGTTTGAGGACAAACAAGAGTTTAAACTAGAGAGAATTTGATAAGTGTAAATTATGTACTATTTTATATGTTTTATTTTTAGTGAAAATATATTATTTTAGTTATTTTTATGTAAGAAAAACTCAAAATGATAAAAATTTTAAGGAGCATACAGTGTCATGGCGTTTGACAAAAAAACACCGTAGTGTTGCTTTTAACACTATCGAGGTGCCCCAATTTTGACATTACAATGCCGAGTTCTCTGTTTGTAAGTGTTATAGTGACAACACAACTAGCACCGTGGTATCAAAAAGTCAGCTTGGCAGCACCAGATTTTCTATTTTCAAATATCACGGTGCTATAATTTCTCATGCATTGGCACTATTTTTACCACTTGGGAGCCACAATGCCATGGCGTTTCAGTTGTAACAACCAGCGCCGCGATTGTTCACTAAATAATCAATCTATGTCAGGAAGCATCATGGTGGTGCAAAAGCTTTAGCGTGTGCCGCAGCGCCATTCTTTCAAGTGCAACAACACTAGATTCCTTTTTTGTGTTGTCTTATGAATACTTGTGATGTCATGTTTATAAGGGAGTTCAATCACTTGTGTAATTTTAATATTTCTTTTTAGAGTACTTCTCTATTTCCCTTTTAGAGTAAAATCTAAGGGAGGCTAAGGAAGTACAAGATGCAATCACTTAGAGTGTTAGCCTGTGTTTCTTGAAATAACTTTGTAAGTTAAGGGAGAAGAAGTATAAATGAGATATTGTGATCCTTTATGGTGATAACTTTATTATATTTTCATTCTTCTATGAGTTTAATAAAAATGAGTTTGTTCATTTATTCTGTCTGATTAATTCTCTTATTTTGAATTGATGATGGAAAGTGCATGTAAAGTATTAATGAAGACTCTTGTTCTTTAATTGATAAATGATATTTTTAATATTATCCTATTCTTTATTTAATGCACATAGTGGCTATTTGTGTAGTTAAAATATAGTGTGATATATAGCCTTAATGGAGGAATGCAAGAACAACTAGGAATATTAATATAGGATGTTTGCATAATTATACATAGGATGTAAAATATTAAGTTTTTAAGGAGATACTATAATTGTAGGAGGTTAGTAGATATTATTGTTGAAAGTTTGATATAGGATGTTAAGCCTAAGTGAATTTGTCCCTAGGCACACTAATACGAAAGCAATATTTTCACTTTCATGCGGAAGCTAATTAACATGTAAGAAGATCCAATAACAATGATATTTTTTAATTAATAGAGGAAATCATTAATCACTGATTTTTACTAAGAAGTTATCACCGAAATGAATTTATCATGCAATCTTAGCAAATTAATATTAGCAAATTAAAAGGTACAGAAAAGAAAATTCTAAAAAAATAAAAATTAGAAAGAACACACTAGAATTTTATAGTAGTTCGGTCAAACCATGACCTACATCTACTCCCCAGAGTTCTCCTCTCCGAGTATTATACTAAGCTTTAAGTGACTCTCCTTTAGCCCCTATAATTAGGCGGAGAAGCCCTTGCAAAATCTCTTTCACCTTTCAGGTGCGGCAGAGGATTTGAAATCCTTTCTCACCCTTTTTAGTAAAAGTGCTCTGATACCACTTAAAAGTTTGTGAGGGGTATTAAACTCTAAAGAACTAGTCTCGAGGCTAACCATGAGGGGGGTGAATTTGATATTTAAAAAATTCTTTAACAACAAGAAAAATCTTTTTATATCTTATAGCAGAAATGAATTAAATCAATAATAAAAAGATAAATTAGATATTCCACCCAAGTAGTTAATCGCAGTAATAAAAAAGAGCATAAAAAATTAGAAAGAACACACCAGATTTATAGTGGTTCGGTCCAACCTGACCTACGTCCACTCCCCAGAACCTCCCATTCTAGGTATTGCACTAAACATTTAGTGACTCTCCTTTAGCCCCCACAGCTAGGTGGAGAAGCCCTTACAAAATCTCTTCCACCTCTCCCAGTGCGGTAGAGAACCTGCAATCCTTTTCACCCGCTTGGTGAGGAAAAGAACCTAGAATCCTTTTTCACCCTCATGGTGAAGGAAGAGAACCTGGAATCACTTTCACTTTTCCCAGTGCAGCAGAGAAGCCAGGTCCTTTGACACTAAAGAGATCTTCTTCTTCTCAAAACTTCCCTCAAGACGAATCTTGAATCCGATGGTACTAAGGTGCAAGCATGCCGGAGCAATCGTGTGAAACCCCCTCCACACTCCCTTGTAACCCCCTCCAAGGATCTTCTCCCTCTCAATCTCCACCAATTTCTCTCTCCCTTTCAAGTTCTCTCTTCAAGTTTTCTCCAAAAGAACGAAGACACAATGGCTGCCAAAGACTCATACACAGTCTTTGGAGAAAGCTTAAATATAGGGCTTTGAAAAATCCTAACCAATCAATTCTTGCACCAAATATTATCCAAGATGATCCTGAGATTGTCCTGTATGATCAGTACAAAATAGCCCTTATAGTCAATACGATCAGTATTACTATATACGATCAGTTCAAGTATTCGAACAAATAGTCTTGTACGATCTTTTGATCGTCCTGGATGATTAGTTCATGAGTGGTTATTGATCGTCTAATACGATAGCTGACGATTAATTATCATCTGATGCAGTGCTTGGATCGTCTAGGACGATTGTCTCCGATCGTCCTATACGATTTGATTGATCAATTTAACTATAATTAATCCCCTAATCAAGGAATTATTTTAGATATGATTATCATGAATCGTCTAGGATGATATGGATTATCATGTACAATAAGAACAAATTTTGAATTATGAAATCTTGTCTAAATTGTGATTGGCGGCTATTTATTTTAATTTCTACTGATTGTCCTGTATGATATGAATCATCCAGGATGATTAGTTTAGCAAACTTAATAATCAGGGATGCCCTAATTAGGGTTTTTATTTTTAACTGACTGTCCAGGATAATTTAGAATCATTTTGTATGATAAAATCAATAAACAAAAAACTCTTTAACTCACCAAATTCCTCCCCCTGAGTGTGTGTGTTCAAGGTCACTTAGCTAGCAAACACCTTTACAGGACTTGACTCAAGAAATCAAAATTACATTAATAAATATTACAGACTCTTTACAGCATAACCTATTCTACCCAATCTTGAGCTCTGATTCTTCATTAGGTAGTGCATGGTGTTCCTAAAATGTTAGTATACACACAAATAAGTACAGAATAAAAATACTAAGAGACATAAAGATATGAGCCATAATATTTATTATCATCAAAAATATAAACTCGTGAGCTCGAGTTACAACATCTAGTGAAGGTAGAGAACTTGGAATTCTTTTTCACCCTCTTGGTGAAGGTAGAGGATCTGGAATTCTTTTTCGCCCTCCTAGTGAAGGCAGAGAACCTTGGAATCACTTTCACCTTCCCTAGTGTGACGGAGTAGCTGGGTCCTTTATCACCACATATATCTTCTTCCCAACACTTCCCTCAAGATAAACCTTGATGTATAGAGGAACTCAGGTGCAAGTTTGCCGGAGCAACCGTGTCGAACTCGCTCTTACACTCTCTTGAAACTCACAAGGATCTTCTCCCTCTCTCACAAATGCCACCCTTTCTCTCCCAAGTTCTAAGCTATCTCTTTAAGCTTTCTTTAGAAGAAACAAATCTGTGAATAACAAAAAGACTCATACAAAGTCTTATGAGAAAGTTTAAATAGAGGGCTTCAAGAAACTCTAAAAGCTCAAATATCCCTATTAATACTATATGAAGAGTAAGGACCTGTACGATCAATTTAAGTATTTAAGATCATCCAATACGATATAATCATCGTCCAGTACTATTAGTATAATCAAATTCGATTATCTTCCCGTACGATTGACGATGATAAAATATCATCCCATGTAAAGATAGAGTCGTACAATACGATTTGTCCAATCATACAGTATGATCTTACTAGACCAATTAATCCAAATTTGATACCTAATTATATGATTAATTTAGGCAAGATTTAATTACATCATACAATAAGATACGAATTGTATATTATGATTAATATATAATTTGTATTTCAATATATTGCCTAAATTATAATTGGTAGCTAACATCATGATTTTAATTGATCATCTTGTACAATCAAGATCATCCATTATAATTAATTTAAATTGCATTAATTATCATAATTATCCATTTTAATAATTTTTTTGATAGTCTGATCGTACAATACGATACCTATCGTACAGTACAATTAGTTTAGAAAATAACTCTTCTAATTTTTCTCTCCATCTCACTCCCTTGAGTATGTGTGCGCATGATCATCAGGCTAGCATGCACCTTTACAGGACTTAACTTAAGAAATTGAAAAATACATAAATGAATTTTACAGACTCTTTCAGTATATCTTATTCTACCAATCTTGAGCTCTGAATTTTCATTGAGTGGTGCATGATGTACCTAAAATATTAGTACACAAAAAAATGCACTAGAATACTAGGAGACATTAATATGCAATTAATAATATTTGTTATCATAAAAAACCATAAACTCGAAAGCCCGAGTTGCAACAATTTTCACCCCTACAAATTCGACAGAGATCTAGGAATGCATATACTCTGATTTATATCTACATTTAAGAGTTTTATTAAGAAAGATATGAAATTTACACTTATCAATTCAAAACACTTTTATTAAATATTGTATCCAATATTTTTACTATTTTATTCAGTGACGGAATCTCCACAAATATCATTTTTATTTCAGTAGTATAATTATTATAATTAGAGTAAACAGTAGTGTTTTGTTGCAAGTAAGCATGCTTTCTCATGGGTTTAACACTCTACTCTATCACTTTATTACTTGATTCGACACGTATACTTGCATATATTAAATAGGGTTTTATTATTTTTTATATAAAAAAAAACTTAAGCATTATTTATGGGTGAAAGAGCCTTAGATTTTTAAATAATTCAAAAGCTCACTACACAACCTTCATCAATATGCCTAAATCTATAAACCACCTCTACTTTGAATGTGAATATTCCTTTTCTATTGTTGCTTCCCTTCTTCCATGGATAAGTAGTTTTTTGCTCAAACCAAATATCTTGAAAGCTTTTGAATACATTACTGAGTTGTAGTCTGCTTAGTCTATATTAAAAAGTTACCATTGCTTGATTATTACTTACTCTATTTATTACATATGGAGGGAAAGGAACAATTGTCGATTTGGATTTTCAATGGATAGCATCTCTACAGTCATATTTAAGATTAAGAAAGCCATCAATTTGAAGATTTTCAGTGGAAAAGCTAGGAGAAACACAAATGGATTCTGGAGCATAATGAGACATTGGGTTTTCTTGTCATGTTATACATTATCAGTTTTTGGCTGCTTTGGGTGGATTTGTTGGGCTTTGCTGCTTTTCGGGTCCCTATCTTCACGTCTGTTGCCTGCCTGTTTTCATGATAGAGAAGTATTTTTGGTTTGCTGGGGCTTTTGATTTTTCTCCCTAGATGATGATGATGCCCCATTGTACAAACCCTTCCCCTTGGACGGTCAAAATGGCAACTAGGGGAAACATTGAGCTTTGAACAGTTTTTCTTTATGCTAAATGCATTGCATCTATATATGAGTCCATGTGTTGGTACCTTCTTAGTCTTTTTGTGTAGCTCACATTTTTAGTTTTTTGCACACTAATTTCATAAAAAATTCATATATACTGATGATCATACTTTCTTTGATGCAGCTCTTGCAACTCCATTTATTTTATAGTGAAATTTATATATATACTATTTTATACAATTTTATTTATATATTTAATATCTAAAATTTTAATATTTTATTTCTATTACTCAAAATTTTACTTTTATCAAATATGCTATTTATATTTTATTCTAATCATTCATATTTTTGATATTAAAAGAATTTATAGGGGATAGAAATGAAATATTAAAATTTTAAATATTAAATGTATAAATAAGATTGGTGTTTGGTCGCAAAATTGCGCGAGCCGACGCTGCTCGCTTTTGGCTCCGGCAATCTCCGACGTGTTTATTATTTCTTTTCCAACATTAGCTGCTAAAATAGGCGTCCCCTACATTCCCGGAACCGGCTTGTCCCACGCCATTCCCCCACACTCGTGCTCTCCCCGACACCATTTCTGTCTACTTCCCTCGAATCTCGTTTGGGACTTCGATTACTGTTTTCTTTTGGGCGGCGGATTTGCTTCCGATCGCCTGAGGGACCGATGGCTTTATCGGCCTCCGATGTCCAAACCGTTTACTCACTGCTCTCCGACGCTCTCAGCCCTGACTTGTCTGTACGAAAACCGGCGGAGTCCGCCCTCACCCAGTGTGAGCGCCGGCCCGGATTCTGCTCATGTCTCCTAGTAAGCTGTCCATCTCTGCATTATGTTGCCGCCTTCTTCTGTTTGTTGATTTTTAGGAGCATAGGTGTATTGGAGCGTTCTTGAAGGTAGTGGTGGATGCAGGAAATCATCGCCGCCAGGGATGTGGCTTGCCGTGATGACGTCCGTCTCCTAGCTGCCGTTTTCTTTAAGAACAGCATACGCCGCTTCTGGAGGCAACGGTAAGATGTGTATTTCGCATGAATCACACCTTTGATTGTTCTGATGTTTCTGAAGATTGAATCTTTAATATCAACTGTTTTACGTTCTGCCTTTAGGAATACTACGTACTCTAGCATCTCGTTAAGATATTATAGGCTACTTCATAAGTTTTCAACTAGTCTGTACCAGCGACTCAGCGGTTTACCCTTTTGCTCTCTTTGGTCACTAAGACGGCGTATGGGTTCTGGATTGTGAGGATAATGTTAAGGAAGTCGAATTGTTGTATTGCAATAGGTTGGTAGTTTTGTTATTTTTCTAATTTTTATTTCCTTGGTCCCCATCTCCCATTCATTTGCAGGGAGCATAATCAGCAACTTAGCATGCTATGTCAAAACTATGAGAAAAATGGATGGAACAAATCAGGCTTGTGATGAAATATAATCGAGCCCGTTGGCCCGTTGGAAACTTTAATAAATGCAAAATTTGTTACTTGTTTTTTTTCAGTGGAAATGACATCAATAATGTCCACCTGGAACTCCATCTATCGAGCACTGGAAGCTTCTGCTGTTTTTACCAAAGGAAGAAACCATAATAAGGATCAGTAATCATGTAAATTATCGATTAATGCCTTGAAAGTATTATCATTTTGTGTGATGAGCATGCATATCATTCTTCAAGGAAAACCTTTTGATTCATCTGTGGTTTTCCAACTTTATTTTTCATATATATCTAATGATAAGGTGTTTGTGTATGGGTGAAGTGATGTAATTGGAGTGACAAGGCACAAATACATGAACATGGAGATTATCATAAATGAGGTGCTAACAATTCTAAAAATGACTTTAGAAGAAACTCCTGATCTAGAGTAGATGAGGCAAGCCTAAGTCCTGTATAGTCCTCAACTTTTATAGTAAAGATTCAGATTTAATTTCAAATATGGACGGTTTTCTTCTGCTAAAATTTGGATCAATAATATGATATGCTTAAGCAGGTTTCTAAACAATTACAATTGTGATATACATAGAAGTGTTTATATGTTTTTGTATTTTATGGAGGTTGACAACTTTAAATACTTATTCTGGGAAAATTATATGCCTTTCCCATAGTTCCGTACCAAAAACTAGTTTGCATGATGAGTTTGTCAGATTCAGTATAGAAAATAATTCAAACCAGTACCAAAAAGTTTGGTGGAGGACAATTGATAGTTGAAGTGATGGTGTGCATTAAGAAATATGCTAATTAATTTTTGAAATGTTTCTTGCTTGTATCTAGGAGATATTTTCTTGCTGAATGACATACATGAAGACGAGCTATAAGAATTTTAATGACTGTCCTATGAGGAAAGAAACACAAACCAGAGCCACTGATTAAATATTTTCTTTGACTTATTTAACATAAAATGGAAGTTTCTATAGATTATACACTTAGAATATATTACTCTGTATCTAGCATGGAAGCTAAATATCAAATGTATTAATTGACGAAACCTTTCTAATGATATGAGGATATGTTTATTTTTCAGTCATGATACTTTTCCAGTAACAGGTGAATTCATGCTTAGTTCTTTTTCTTTTCTTTCCTTTTGTCAAGCCAGTTTTGATATTATATTTGTTACTTGTTAACCTGTTTTAACAAATTGCAATTTCTGCATGCAGCGTTATCAGCAATGATGAGAAGGCTCACCTTCGGAAAAAATTGTTGTTAAATATTCGTGAAGAGAGTTCTCAGGTAAACATT
Organism: Dendrobium chrysotoxum; assembly: GCA_019925795.1. NCBI lineage: Eukaryota > Viridiplantae > Streptophyta > Magnoliopsida > Asparagales > Orchidaceae > Dendrobium > Dendrobium chrysotoxum. The sequence goes on from CM034311.1 coordinate 15,343,042, forward strand.
CATGGTGTAGTTCCTTTTTCCTTGCTTAACAATTTTTTATTTGAATCCAATTTCACATATTCAAAACTGGAAAAGTTCACAATGTTCATAAAAATTATTGACATTTTGGTTTTTTATGATTTTTATCATAGGGCCTTTCTTGGTTTTTTTTGGCTGTAGAACGCATGAGGTCTTGTTTATCATTAGCAGCGGATTGCCTACATTCGAAGTGTGTTAAAATGTTTTTTCTTGTGCATGTTATCCTACAGATAGCACTTCAGTTGGCTGATCTTATCTCAAAAATTGCACGTATAGACTATCCCAAAGAATGGTAAGTTCTTGTTTATGGGTCTTTCCATTTACCACTACTCATAAATTGTGGTTCCAGAGTTTGTTTGTCTAGGATTCTCTTAATAACTGTGTTATGTCTAATTTTTATATGTTTCAAAATTTGAATTTCTCACTCTTTATCAAGTTTGTCCTGCTATGGATATCAGCATAAGCATATTATGCCTCTACCCCGTATTTTGATTGAAATTCTGCTTTTCTGATAATGAAGCTGTTCATGTACAGTTTGAGATATTGGTCGTTTGTTGATCTTAGTTTGTCATTAGTTAAGTGAATTGCATTTGCAGTTATTAAATGAAATATTGGTTTATCATTTTACTGAATTATGTAGTTATTGTTAAAACTTATGGAAAATTATGTTATTCATTCTTAGTATTCAAGTGTCTTTCTAATATGATTTGTTTTTGGAGGTGTCGAACCCCATACATCCCATTTGAAGATAAGGTGAAATACCATTGGCCCTCACACTCAGTAGGGTTTTGCTAATACAATCTAATTACTTAAAACCCTAAATTACATTTCTTGCATGATTTGTTATATCACGGTCTAGTTCTTAGTTGGGAAACCTTGTTATTGAGCTTTCTCGACCTTCCCAGTGACACATCCTGTTTTAGTGTTCAAATGACCTTTATGTAGGCATCAAAGTGTGTTTTCCAATGTATTCTGTTTGTTCTATAGTTGCTTGTTAACTGTTTTCTGTTATGTTTCTGCCAGCAGCGGAATCCTTTTTATAAATTAAGATAGCATGAAATGGCGCCAGATAATAAGTTGTTTGTAATTACTATGATATTAAGCTATTAACATAAAAAGTCTTTTAGCATTTTAGGTGTCTAATTAATCTTAACTATGACCTATTGCTTCAAAACCTATAATGAGTAGATTCAGACTGGGTAAAATATATTCTATGTCCATGGTAATTCCCAGAGACTACTTTCACCAAGTTTTTTTTATCCCTAGGAAGCATGGAGCTAGCATAAGTGTCCTAGAAGTAAGTTGGTATTGGGGCAAGAACTTGAAACTTGAAAGAGCAAGTTAGAAATGTGGCAGTAGTCCGAATCCTTACTTATAGTTAAAACATGCTCTGTTCTACAAGTTCCATCAGGTAACTGGTCAGAATTATTTCCTGGCTTCTAAACAGTATGGCAGGTTGGTTGGCAAAAATGTTGAAAAAAAAAAATTATGCATGAAAATTTAATAAAGACTAAAATATGTTTATCTCCATTGCCTTACATTTATCATATCACCGATGAAGTTTACAAGGTTTCTTGAATCTTGGCAAACCTGTCTACCAACAACTTGTGTCATTTAAACATTTCCAGGAATCTTTTGTTGGGTCCACAATTTGTCAATAACGGTTAGATGTGTTGCTGTAAGTTGTTTGATGTGGCTGCTAAAATTATCTTTGTGTTAGCAAACGCAAAATTTCATGAAGTTCTATTAAATTTCAGTTGCATTTGGAATTAATACTAAGCAAAAATTATTCTGAGCTTTATTTGGCATTTCCAATGGCAAGGGTCAGATTCTAGGAAACATACAGCAGGTACATGAAAAGATTCTCAGAGTAATAACATGCCCTTTTACAATCTATAACCTTCTAAACTACTAAACATGTTGATACTGATGATTTTATATTTGATGAAACCTTGTTGGGGCAGGGAGAACTCATGCCTTAGGCTTCTGATGAATGTAAATAGACTAAAAGCTAGCTTGTTTCCATGATTAGCACAACGAAATTAGTGCTTTAGTTTGAAGTGGGCTATGAATCAGTCACAACTTATCAACATTGGGAAAATCTATCTTCAGGTTGTGAATGCTCATTTATTAATGGAGACGGAATGGTTGGCTTCTAAATCTAATACATGTTGTATGGAGAAAAAAAAATCAAATGAAAAGGCCCCCTTCTGAGATTCAACATTTGGAATTCATTGTCAATTGAAAGATATTTGATCTTTTGAGGTCAATTCATGATGACGAAATAAAGTTTACTGTTCTTATTTTTTATCAGTTAGGTTGATAAAGTTGCAGATCAGACCAAGTAACTATCAAAATGAGGCTGAGCTAGGAAAGAGGAGCTAATCACATCTTCCTTATATTTGTGCACCCTATGATCATCAATTGAAGGACAGTCTTGATTAAAGCAGATGCTAGTTCAGATTGAGGGACTTCCCTTGTTGTTGCCAGTAGTTAATTGTCACCTGTTGCCCACAGGGAACAAATTGTGCATGCAGTTTACTTAGAATTTATCAAAATTACATTTTTGGGTTGGAATCATAACAAATCAAAGGCTTCATTAATGTGCATCCATGACTTTTTATAAGATTGACATGTAAAATAATTTGGATCTAAGGTGCAATTGATTGGCCTAACAAATAATTTGCATTCATTAATGGTCGACAGAGAAAGAGAAAAGAGTTTTGAAAAGATAAATCACAAATCAATTTGATGATAAATTCTCAAAGCATTTGAATCGTTGAATATTCAAAATAGGTTGTACTGATGTCTCAAAATACAGGAAGGAAGACTGAAAATTCCATGCAGCCACAACTTGTACTTTTCTGTTTATCAAAGTCCGCCATCCTGTTAACCCTATGATAGAAGGGTATTTAAGGTTATAAATCTTAACATGTTTCTGATTAGTAAATAAATGAATATACACAACAAATACCGTACTTAGCCATGATAATTTAATTAATGATGAACATATGATCAAAAGGCTTCTAACTACTAGATAACAAAATTGCAAATTTAAATCCTTTAAGTCTTCATCAGTTTGATAATCAGAATTCTTTAAATGCTTGCTCTTGCTGGCCTATATCATAAGGACGTACTTCAAATTATTATTGAAGATACATCATCATTTTATTTGATATTGTGAGAGATTGTGGAAATCTTTGAATATAGGTATTACTGGCTTATTATAAACTTTTCCAAAACTTGGATCATTCAGAAGTTAGACTCGGTTAATGTAAGCGCCTATGTATAATTTATCATAAGCTTCATAGAAGATAAGTGTTATTAAAATCACCCCCCAAAGAGGTATAGTTGAATAAAATAGAGAAATGCAACATATTTCAAAAGTCTTGTATTGATACTTTAGTATGAATTAATTTTGGATATGGTATTTCTTAGGATTGTTCATATTTATGGAGAGCAACATGAAGGTTAACATGGATCTGCGAAAATCTGACCTTTTATTACTTACATTATATAGTTACTTTGCTATGTATTCAAGATGCTTTACTCTTTCACTTCAGATGCTTTATGCGTTAAATTTTCTTACATTTTTTTAATTCAGGCCAGAGCTTTTTTCATTCCTGGCACAGCAGCTGCAATCAGCAGACATACTAGCTTCACATAGGGTTTTTATGGTTCTTTTTCGAACATTAAAGGAGCTGTCAACAAAGCGTCTTAGTGCAGATCAAAGAACCTTCTCTGAGGTATCTCTCTGGTTCTCCTGACCCTGATGCACAATCTACACAAAGTAGCATTTTTTTATGGAGCGTTCAGCATGTTGCTTGGATTATTTGCTCCAACATTTTCTAGGCATGCTATTTCTACCATGGACAAAAGATAGCCAGCAATTTTACTTTAGCTGTTTCTATAATTCCACGTAAGAATTCATATCTTCTCGACTTACACGCTAATTTTGATTTTGAATTTAAAAAGTAAAAGAAAGAATTCGAAAGAAAATAATTACTTTGTTTTGATTGAGAGTTTTAAATGAAAATAAAAGAAGAGAATAAGGGAATGACTTTCCTATATGTGCTGAATTTTATTTCTCTCCCAACATAAGCAGAAAATGGAGAAAGCAGTAAAAAAAAATAACATTTTAATAAACCCAAACTACTTTTATTTTGATAAAATAACAAGTGTTTATTGCATCTGAATCTAATGGACTAGCCGATTTGATTGGGAGGGATTTAGAAAGTTTCCTAATCAAGAGGGAGTTGTTTAGGAAGGCTCTTAATCAAAGGAGAATTGTTTAGAAAAATTTTAATTACAATTTGGAGAGAATTATTTTGGGCAACAAATATAATCTGAATTAAAAATCTCAAAGGGAATTATTTAGGGAAAGGGAGGAGGAATCAAGGGGAATTGTTTAGGAAAATTTTAATTACGATTGGGTGGGAATTATTTAGGGAAAGAGATCTGATTTGAATTCAAATATGAGAGGGAATTATTTAGGGAAAGGGGGCTGATTTGGGAGGGAATTAGGGGAGCCTTTTTAAGGCTATCATTAGGGTGATTTCATGATTATGATATTTTTTGCTTAATTTAGATTGTTCTTAGGGGGTTTTGGGTTCTAGCCAGCAGCCAGGGATTTGGGAGAGCTGGATCTTTCTCCCCAATAGAAGATCCATTGCATCTTGTTGTTTTCTTTCGTATATCATCAATTAAAAAGAGTATTCTCTTATTATTGCTCTTAATTCCTCTTGGAGATTGTTTTTGAGATTGCTGTAATTTAATTTTAGCCAAGGGAGAGAGGATTTTTACCAACACTTTCTATCAGAATCCTAACTTGTTATCTTTCTTCATATGATAATGTACATTTCAACTGAATTATAATTTTCTTTTATGTACATGAAGGATATTTTTGAGTGTGAGATTTATTAATGAGGATGTCGACTTGATCAATCATGGTCATCAAGTATCCATTGACAATGGTCATTTTTATGTAGCTAGGACAAGGTGTGTATAAAAATAAATTTTGTGAGGAGTTGGTGATATAATTTGCTGCTTCAGAATCAATGATTCAGGAGCTAGAAATAAGCATCTCTAAGATGTTAAAAGCATGAGAAAGAGGATGCAATACCTTAGAAGGCTAGAGTACAAGTACTTGTTTTAGATTTTTTTTTTATTGATCCTATTATTTTTTTAGTTTTTCTATTTTTTTATTCGTGGAACTCAATGGATGATTCTTTCGTGTTATCTTCTCCCACGGGTTATATGTGCATGTCTCTCCTATTTTTCCTACCCTTTTCTTCTGTCCGATTTTGATTTTGTAGCTATTTATGAAATTTTCAGCATTTGTCCTTTGTTTGCCATACATTTTTGCAATATATGCACTATAGAGTATTTCTGTTGAACCATTTTTTTTCCTACGGTTGGTTGCTTGTTGTCCTCAATAATCGAGTTTTGAGTTTTTTTTTTTTGTCAACCTTGGACGCTAAGGCCAAACCCTCCATGAGGTTTTTCATAATCATCTCCGCTTCTCTCTTCTTCAATTTGAATAATGGTAATGACTTCATTTAATGATGTTAACCTTTCAATTTGAATAATGGTAACGACTTCATTTAATGATGTTAACCTTAATTATGAGAATTCACATCCTTACAACATCAAACTCAACATTTAATTTAGTAAGAGAATCATATATTCAACCATTTCAACAAACCTTTTAAGAAGAGCTATATATTTGCTGCATTTCATTTGAATGCCTAAATAATGGTATGCCTCTTATCATGGCTTTACAAAAGTATGGAATGTCCTCTGATTTATTGTTCTCCATTCTTTGTGGATGAAATCTTGGTTTTAACTTCATTGATTTGTGCAGCATCATGAACTTTAGAATACACTTGACTTACCTTGTCCTATATTTTCTTTGCTGAATGAAGGAACATGCATGTATCATTTATCTCAAGAGTTATAAAATTCTATGACTAGGATATCACCAGAGTTTTATTCATACTAAACTTTAAAAATGAGATCTTGCTCATGTTTAATGCCAAGTAAATAGCCCAATTTTCTTCTTCCATTTAAGAGCATGTGAACAAATTACGACTACTTTAGATAATTATTTTCATTCAGTCGATATGTTCCATTAATGTTTTGCTACTCTCTCGGTTGGATTTGGACACTAGAAAATACTAGCATTGTTGGTGTTGTCCATGGTGAGGAAAGCCATGGCAACTGTTTGTTTGTGGAGTAGAAAATGTTGCATCTCATGGCGACTCCTCTAGGTCGACACAAGGCGAACAAAGATATGTATTACTAACTCTTTGTATACCATAAATTCTAATTAGAAAAAGTTAAAATCTATACACATTTCAATTTTTTTTTCATTTATTTAACTATAGTGCTTCTAAAATAAATCATATTTATTTTATATATCATCAAAATTTCATAATAGACATATCTAACTAAACTTTATCTTACATAAAACTGCATACCCAAAAGTTAAAATTGTATATCAAAATATGATTCTTATTCGAGCTCTATTTTATCATTTCCTTTTCCTAAAATATTATTCAATATAGTATTGTATGAGCTAAAAATTTAGCAGATAAATAATTTTACTATAGAATTCAAATATCATAAAAATTCATTTATACTCATTTGTTAGTCTAATGTGTTACTTGAAATCCTTAAACATGAAAATGCTTGAATAATATTTAAGTTGCCCGTAAGTAAAATCTCTAATTAAACACAAAACTTTAACTAGAATATTAGAGTTTCATGCATTAATAATATTTCATTAAAAGTGTGGACATGTATTATTTTGTTAACTAATCTTCTCTGAATTTCCTTTATTGGTTACATATATTATATGAGTTCCTTTTTCTACTTTAGAATATATTAAGCATGTGGGAGTGGTTTATTGGCCATCGTAAGCTTGAAAGCTATGTGTCGGGACTCTTTTGTCTCCATAAAAGCCCACCTTTATTTCCCTACCTATACAAGTTATCATACACATCTTAATTTATCTTTTTGCATCCATATGAGCTAACCATTGTTGCCCTACTATACGTATTTTAACATTGCCAACTAATCCAGATACATGATCTTTTTGAGCCCTATTCCATTAAATTTTTATTTTCGAACATCCAAATGTATACATCATTTTCTCTTTATATAACATTACATATGTACTCTTTATAAATTTAGAATTAGTTAATGTATTTTATAATTTCATATAAAAGACGCTTCAATACAATTAACTTATGCACCGATCTAATGTATCAATTTATATTCAGTTATTTCCAATAAAATTACTTTGAGTTAAAATTGTATATCTTACCTAATTGTCAACATTCATAGTCACCTTAAATCCTCTTTCATTTGTAGACAATCTAAATAATAGATTTAGCATATTGAAATGAAATATGATATTTTGACACACTTCAAAATTAATTTAACATCAAAATAATATATATTTTTTTACCTCAAAATAATTCCTCATGTAAGCATCAAAGCCTACTGGCTTGAATTGAAATCGTGCTTTAAAAGAAAATGCAAAAAAATTCAGATTTTACTTTAATCCATAACCTTCTTCCTGTTCTTCCTTTCCTTTTCTTCTCCTTCTTCCCCTTTTTCTTCTTCCAGCCAACACCCTTCTTCTTCTTACTTTCTTCTCCTTCCTTCTTTCCTCTTTAGCCTAACATTCCAGCTATCTGTTTCTGCCAAATGCAGTTACGGATAGAGTATTAAAAAAGGAGATAGTGCATAAGATATATATATATATACACACACACACGCACATATTAGTATATAATATTACTTGATATCCTTTTTCAATTCATAACAGCCCTATGACTCCAAATCAAGCCAATGCATGCCAATTTAATTGGAAAACTGGAAGTTCCACTAACAGCTATATTAAAATAGTTCGAATGAACAATATTATTTGTTAAATTCAAAGAATTGGAGAGGGAAAAGACTTAATTTTTTTGCACAAAATTATTCCTATTTATAGATCTATACAAGATATCTTAATAAAGAAATAAATAACTATAGAATCATGCATAATTGCCATAATATAATCCTTCCTAAATCAGCCACCCAAATATGAAAGGAGATCTGCGTAATCCAGGTGAGCCTCCCACGATCCCCATGCTGGCCGTGGGATCAAGGGTCGATTGAGATTTACCACTCCTCCCATGGATCCTCATGCTGGCCGTGAGATCAAGGGCCAAGGGACGGCTGGAATTTTACATTATTAAAAGGAAGTTTTAGTAAAATGATTTACATATAAAATTAAATTATTTTTATAGATATACTTTTATTTACATATATAAATATACGTATCAAAATGTTCCTTATAAAATTTCGAGTTTTATAAAAATATTACTTGTAAATTTTGAGTTGGGTGAAAAATAGGATATAATATTTTGGGTAAATTTTATTTTTTTATCTTTTTATTTATTTATTTATTTATTTTTGATATTTCAATTTTTCCCTTCTTTTAGAATTTCATCTCCAAAATTCGCTTGTTTTATAATTTTCTAAAGTGAGGAAACTTTTGCCTCATATTTTTCTCTTTTTTCCTGATTGGTGCTTCTGTTTTACCTTCACATAAGCGATTTTTCTGCTTTTCAATATTTTAAAATTCAATTCTAATGTCCTTTTGGGTATTTCACTGTAAGCTAAATTGCTTTTCCCCTTAAATTCTTCGTGTGACTCTGATTTTCATTTACAACCTATTTACTGAACATTGATACATGAAAATATTATGTATAACAAACATATTAGCTGGAAATGCTAAACTATATGTAATTTTTTCAATTCTTTCGATTATTTCAAATGACCCAATATATCTAGGACTCTGTTCTCCTTGTCCAAATCTAGATATTCCTTTCATCAGCCTAACTTTTAAGAACATAAAATTTTCAACTTTAAATTCAATCTTCTATGCTTTGGGTCATTATTTTTTTTTCTGGCGATCATCTACCTTTGATTTATTTGATTTTCAGTGTCTTGATCCACTATTTGTAGACCCATCAGTTGCCTCTCTCCAATCTAAACTCAACTTAATGGAGTTATGTATTTTCTATTATACAATGCTTTATAAAGTGTCATTTTGATGCTATATTGATAATTATTATTATAGGCAAACTCTATCAATTGAATATGATCATTGTAGCTTCCAACATAATCTAAAACACAAAGTCTTAGTAAATCCTCCAACACTTGAATAACTCTTTTTGATTGGCCATCGTTTTTGTGGATGAAATGTTGTACTGCATTGTAATTTAGTTCTGAGGTTTTCATGAATATCTTTCCACAGTCTAAAGCTGAATCACCATCTATATCGGATATAATAACTTTAGAAATTCCATGTACTGTGATAATTTTTTTTACAAATATTTTAATCAATTTCTCAACTAAATCAGTTTGGTGAATAGGCAAAAATGTGTTGAGTTTGTTAATCTATCAATTTCCATCCATATGTAATCATGCCTTGCCTAGGTCTAGGAAATCCTGAAGCAAAACCTATGGTTATATCATCTCTTTTCAACTCAGGTATTGGCAATAACTGTAACATTCCATTAGGCTTCTGATATTCAGCTTTCACCATGGAAGATGATTCACAATTTGCCACAAATCAGATTCATCCTTCTTCACCCTAGACCACCAGAACAAGTCATCAGAATTTTATACATTTTGGTACTACCTTGATGAATTAAATAATCTGAATAACGAGTTTCATGTAAAATCTTGTGGACCAATTTAGAATCTCTTCGAATCCAAAGATGCCAAATACTTTTGATCACCTCATGCTTGTCAATGCTAAGTTCCTGTTTTTTGCCAGCTTGAATTTGATCAATCAACTTTTGATATTCACCACTGACCTTTTGTCCCTTAAAAGTAAGGTTTACAATCATCTGATGTAAGTTGCCTGAGTCTTGGTCATTATATATTCTAATCTCCAATTGTAAAGTTGCCATTTCTCCTGTTAATTCTGCTTTTTGAGTTTGCATCCAACTTGCATGCCCACTAGATTTTCTACTAAATGCATTAGCTACCGCAGTTGCCTTTTTGGAATAATATTGTATATCAAGATCATAATTTTTAAGCAACTTTAACAATTTCGTTGGAAGTTAACACTAGTTAACCCAAAAGACAGCTAGAAATTCATAGTGCCCATATCTTATGATGAAAGCTATCTTTGCAATATTTTCATCCTTCACCCTTGATGGTAGCCAGATCTTAGATCAATTCAAAAAATATAGAAACTCTTACTAACTAATCAAATCAATCATCAATCTTTTGAAGTGGATTTTTGATCTTGTCAATCTTTTTAGATATTATATGTCAATGATGCAAAATAGTGGTACTACAGAGCATGGCTAGGTGTGGCACGGCTCACCCTTAGAGCCATTTGTTTAGCGTGTCGCACATGTTCAAAATGTCACGGGCTATTTGTGTCACACAGGAGCAATAGTGCATGGCACAAAACCTACATGGCGCGTGCTATTTTTCATTTCAAATTTAAAATTAATAGTTATGTTTATATTTATTAATTTATTATTTATCTAATAACTTAATAGTGTTGCCATTACATGTAAATGCATCTTAATTTTTAAAAAGAGGGCATAAATTATTTATGAAATATCTTTTATGTTTCATCAAATCAGTTGATGCTACATCTATTTTATTTGATATTCACCATTTCAGTTACATATTTAAAAGAGAGGTAAAAACATTTGAATATATGTTTGCTTATAGGTATTCAAAAAATATTGGATATAGTTTAAACCACACAAAAAATTGCATGGAAATATGTAATATTAGGAAATGAAGATAATGGTAATTGTATGATGTGTATTTTTTATGGCAAATGAAGAGGTAAAAATATTTGAATACATGCTTGCTTATAGGTATTCGAAAAATATCAGATATAGTTTAAACCACAAAAAAAACTTCATGGAATATGTAATATTAGGAAATGAAGATAATAGTAATTGTATGACGTGTATTTTTTTTTATAGAAAATGAAGAGGATTATGCTTGAGGAGATGATACTGATGAAAAAAATGAGGTTGTTTTTGACATTTGATGATGATGATGATTCTTAAGAAGACTAGTTTAATATCTGATAAAAAAATAGACTTAAAAATAGTTACAATTTTTTGAATTTTGAGTGATTACCTAAAATAGACAAGAAAATGGGGTTGTATTGATTACCTGAACTTAATCATCAATTTGGATGTTTTTATTATTATGATGATTTATCTCCTGATTGCGTAGTATTTTATAGTAATGTATATTTTTAGTTACAATTATTTAATATTGTGCATGTTTAAAATGACGCATGCAGCATTTGCACTATATGCTATGACTCTATAGAAAACTTTTCTCTATGTGTGCCATTCGCCGTTGACAAGATTATTTTGATCTCTATAATCCATTAACAATCTTATTGTACCGGCCTTCTTTTTAACAATAAAACAAGAACACTGATCGAAGGTGATGTACTAGGTCTGATTAAGTCATTTTCAATCAATTTTCATAGTTGACTTTCTTGTTCTTGCAATTTCTTAATAGCCATTCTATAAGATGGTTTAACCATTGGTACAATTCCGAGTTAAACCTTTATTGTAAACTCAACCTCTCTTTCTGGTGACAAGCGAGTAAACTTCTCAGAAAAACATTAATATATTGATTCATCATAGGAATACTATTTATATCACAATTTGTTTCTTTGATTACTTTTAATTTAGCCAAGAATATTAATTCACCAGCCTTTCTCCACTTATTCAGCTTAATAGAATAAATCAAAAATAACAATTTCTTTTTCACATTAAAAATCAAAAGTCTTATGACCAAGTAAATCAAACTTAACTCTCTTCTTCCAGCATTTAATAGTAGCATAGTATTTAATCAGCTAATCCATATCCAAAATTATACCAAACTTAGATAGTGGTAATCAAATTAATTTAGACCTAAATGTTATACCATCCATCACAATATTCACAAAGTGTATAGCATTTGTAAGCATGCTATCTGCAGCAGGTAATAGGGTAATAGGATACTCAACCCATGATTAAGATGGATAGATTGTATCACAGAACACCTTAGATTAAAAAGATAAAATTGAGCTCCTAAATAAAAAAAGCACTCTAGTAGGACCATCAGAAATGCTAATCATTCTAGTCATAAATTCTAAAGACTCCTTAGCTTTCTGAGATAGCAGAGAAAACATTTATGCTGGTGCTGCTCTTACATCACCATCAGATGATTCTTCCTTCTCCTTCAATACTGGTTTGATCAATAAAGATTTTCCACCCTAGGCTGTTCCAGTTTCAGTATTTATTCTGTCCTTTGTCAACCTCAACATTTCTTGGGCAATTTCTTTTCATATAACCCTACTCCCCACATAATTAACATTTTCCCAAATTCATCGAACACTTCCTAAATGGGACTTTTCACAGGTATCACTAGTTGGGGGTAACATATTGACCTTCCTACTGTGCTTCTGCCCATAGATGAACTTTTAATTTTATTTTTCATTAACTAGCTGCATCTTCTTTTATCGGCTAGCCTCTTTTTATTATTGCTTTCCCATCTCCATCTCACTAAGTCATATCATTCTTCTTGTACTTTCAACCAACTCAACAAGATCCTTAATGCAAGGAGGAATTAAAGGCTGATGCAGCTAATCCTGCTGATCTCGTAGAAATCTATAACATTTCTCACTAGTTATGTTTATCAAGTGTGGAGCATATCTGGATAATGATGTGAATTCAACCTTATACTATATAACCATCTTGGAGCCCTGAGTCAAATTTACAAAACTCATCTTCTTTGCTTGTCATGTAAGAGGAGGGATAAATTAATACCTGAAAACTTGCTCAAAGGCATCCCAAGTGATCAATTCTTACTGTTTACCTTGAAAATTCTCCAAATGTTAGCCTCTCCACCAATGCTATGCCTCACCTTTCATGCTAGTAAGTGATACTCGTCTATCTGCATAACGCTTCCTGCCATTAAGAATTTCCTTTATCTCGATTATTCAATCCTCTGCAACTTTGGCATTCATTACCCCTTTAAACATAGTGGGTTTCAATCCTTTAAATAGCTTCAAATGTTTATCAAACTCCCAGTAGCATTGGTACTTGTGTTAGTACTTGGTACTGTAAGTGTTGTGGATACTGTAGGTATTGTTGGCTCTACTAAAGATTGCATATTTTTATCATTTTCATCATCTACATCTGCATTATGTTTCCTGACATCATGGCCATATGATCTGGGACACTTATAATGGGTACATTATCTACCTTGACTATACTGTATTTCATTGGTGCCATTGTCTCGGGTACTTCATCCACCAAATTGGGTTGGACTGAATGATCTTGAATTCCTTTTGATACTCTTTCTCTCATGTTGCTCTCAACTCATTAAATTTATTTTTGTTTAATGCATTTTCATATGTTCTTATTATTTATTCATGCATAATTTATCATATGAATATATAATGTAAGGCTATGAGTTTATCTCACCTCTCACTTAGAAAGGCTATCGCCACTTATGCTCCATAAAAATTTTTTTACATTCAATCTTTTTCTTAATAACACTAAATCAATCATGTTCTCATATTTAATCCTCTTTTTTGATGTCATTTTCTGTCACACCCCATGATAACCTCAAGAGATTAACACATGGTGAACAGAGATATGTATTATGAACTCTTTGTATACCATAAATTAACTAAAACGGAAGTGTTTAAAAAATATATTTATTTAATTACTAAGCTTTTAAAACAAATCATGATTGTTTCATATATCATCAAAATTTCATAATAAATATACTTGACTAAATTTTATCTTGCATAAAGACTGTACACCCATAATATATAATAGTATATCAAAATATGACTATTATTCAAACTTTAATTTGTTATTTACTTTACCTGAAATAATATTCAACGTAGTATTTTATGAGCTAAACTTAGCAAGATAAATAATTTTACTGCATAATTCAAATATCATAAATTTTATTTATACTCATACATTGGTCTAATGTGTTACCTGAAAATAACTGAATTTGTATTACTTCTAAGTGAAATCTCTTATTGAAATTAAATTTTTAACTAGAACATTGGAGCTTCAAACATTAACAATATTTTATTAAAACTGTGTGCCTGTATTATTCTGTTAACTAATATTCTCTGAATTTCTTTTGTTGGTTACATATATCATGTGAGATTCATTTTTCTGCTTTAGAATATATCATGTACGTGGGAGTGAATTTTTGACCATCGTAAGTTCGAAAACTATGTTACCAAGACCCTTTTGCTTTTATAATCGCCCATCTTTGTAGCCCTACCTATAGAGGTCATTATACACATCTTAATTTATAGACTTTTTTGGCTCAATATGGGCTCACCTTTGTCGCCCTATTTGTAAAATTTAACATTACCAACCAATCCATATTTATGATCTTTCTGAGACTCATTTTATTAAATTTCATTTTTCGAACTTTCAAATGCATACATCATTTTCTCTTCCTATAACATTACAAATGTACACTGTAAAAATTCAGAGTTAGCTAATGTATTATATACTTTCATATAAAAGTCGGTTCAATACAATTAACTTATGCACCACTCTATTATATCAATTTATGCTCAATTATTTCAAATAAAATTACTCAACTAATTGACAATGTTGACGGTCAAAACTCAAGTTGACTATCTCATTACCGGCACCACGAAACTTTTTCATTTGTAGAAATCTAAATAATATATTAAGCACATTAAAATCAAATCTTAACTTCTCGTACAATTCAAGATTAATTTTAACCTCAAAACAATATATTTTTTTACCTAAAATAATTCCTCATATAAGCATCAGGACCTACTACCTCGAATTGAAATCATGTTGTAGAAGAAAATGACAAAAATTTCGATTTTATCTTAATCTCTAACCTGCTACCTTTTCTTTCTCTACTCTTTTTCTCCTTCCTTTCCTCTTCTTTTTCTTTTTTTTACACCTTTTTCTTCTTCCAGCTAACACCCCCTTCTTCAACTTTCTTCTTCTCCTTCATTCTTTCCTCTTTAGCCTAACATTCCAGCTCTCTGTTTTCTCCTAATACAGGTCACTGATGGAGTATTAAGAAATGAGATAGGGCATAAGATTTTTAATATATATATATATATATATATATATAAATAATTTTATAAGATTACTTAATATCCTTTTTCAATTCGTTCACGGCCCTACGAATCCAAATCAAGCCAATGCATGCAAATTTAAGTGGAAAACCAGAAGTTCCACTAACAACTATAGTAAAATAGTTGGAATGGACAATGCTATTAGAAGAAAACTTTAGTAAAGTGATTTGGCTGCAAAATTAATTTATTTTGATATATATACTTACATTTACATATGTAAATATATGTATCGAAACGATCCTGATAAAATTTACGATTTTATAAATATATTACTTATAAATTTTTGATATGTGCAAAAATAGGGTATAATATTTTAAATAAATTTTGCTCTTTTACTTTCTGTTTTTTTTTGTGGTGAATATTACAAAGATGAGCAGAAACTAGAAATGAATATATTTCAGAAAATAGTAAGATAAAGATGCAAGAGGCCAAGGCACTAAGGAAATATTACCTAGAGATTTGATACCATTATAAGACATAGAAAAAGTGGTTGTTTGAATATTATTTCAGCATATGTACACAACCTATATAATTCTAAGAAAAATTTTAATCGGAAATGTGCAAAACTAAGGATAAAAATATGAAATAGAAATTACTATAGAATAGTTATAATAATAAAAAAAAGACAATGTTGAAATTATACTAGCTGTCTAGATTTCTACATAAGGAAGGGTAACCCATATGTGTTTCCTTGTACAGTTGGGAAACAATCGTGTATTGATGAGCTAATAGTAGGTGACCTCACGAATTCATGAGGTGGCAGCAAAGAGGGCGGTGCATTGACAAGTCTAGGCAAAGGGTTTGTGTGTTCCATTTGTCTAGGTGGAAGAGGCCGTTTGTGCTTCATTAATACACATGCGTTTCAACAGTTGTTGATGCTAATGAGTGGTTAGCAGAGAAATTGAATGATGAGTTAGATGAGGAAATTGAATTATCATTTCATGAAGAAGAGATGACATGGAGCACCATTCGAGAGCTCGTAATATCTATGAAAGAAATCACAACATTTGAGATTTATTTAACAGAAAAGAAAAGAAATATTTTTCTAGGCCAATTATGTTTGCATGTGAAAATGATGAGGTATGAAGAAGATTTGATTTGGAGATGATGATATTGATAATTGAGATGAGGCTATATTGGTCTTAGATTTTAGTAACTCATGTGACTTTTAAATAAATTGTTTGCTTATATTTTATTCTTAAGCTTAAAAATTTAGCATTTTGTCCTAATATTATGCGATGAATCATGATAGTTTTATTTACAAATCTTTTTTTTCTTAGCCATAAAAGGTTTACGATGCTGAATTATTAAAGTTATTGATGGCTTTTTAAAAATTTATGTTTTTTCCTAAATTTTGTGCATCATGATATGCACTATTATGCTATTTGCTATTGAAAAGTATGATTGGTTAGGAGATGATGTGGATCCAATGCCAACAATTATGAGCAATTTGCTCATTACTTTGGTATGAATTTCTTAGGCATGCCTTGGCTTTTGAAATATCCTTGGAGGACAGTTCATTATTGTCAAGAACATAGTAGGGTTGCAAGGACTAATAGGAGTGCTAACATTGTTTCTAATGGGGAATATATCAGAGATAAGCTCAAAGGTGCTTGTCGTTGAGGTGAAGAATTAAGTCAGCCGCAAAAACAAAATTCAAAATCTTCCTTTAAATAACATTCACAAGAGTACTATTGAAAATTGCACTTGAAAAGAGTCCAAAGCAAGAGAAAGTCAAGAGGAATTTCCTTGCATCAAGTGAAGAATTTGTAGAATTATTTGTTATGGAGAAGTCTAAAGTGCTATATTTATTGTGCAAGATGTTGAATAACAAAAGGAGCTCTTCAATAGCTGGTAACTTATTTATTATCACTAAAATTGTAGACCTTATTGGTGTTAAGATCTTGATTTTTTTTTTGAAGTAAAACAGGTTTTATTATTTGTTAGTGAAAAGAGTAAAATATTTGACAAATGCTTGCCTAGGTGTTACAATAACAATTAGTCTTTATCCTAGTATGTGGGGTCAGTTATATGAATCTTTTTTCTCCATTGTGTTAAGGGTCAAATTTTCATTTAAATCTAATAAAAAAGGTCATTTTTAATACTTTCTACTAAGTCTTTTTAGGTCTACCTCTACTTTTCTTAACATAGGCTAAATTAAATATATTTACTCTCCTAATAGGGTCATCAAAAGGTTGACATTTTATGTGACCAAACTATCTAAGGTGATTCTCTCTAATTTTATCTTTCATCGTAGCTACTCCTACCTTTTCATGAATATAATCATTTTGTATTCTGTCACTAAGTGTAAAGCCACTCATCCACTTGAGCATTCTCATCTCTGCAACGCTTAAACTTAATTTATGCTTCTCTTTTAATGGCCAATATTCTGCGCCATAAAGCATTATAGGTCTCACCTCCATCTTATAAAGTTTTTCCTTAAGTTTGAGTGGTACTTTTCTATGACACAACAGGCCTGAAGCATTCCTCTACTTCAATAATCCAACTTAAATTCTACTAGTAACATCCACATCTATTTCACTATCGCTTGGAACAATAGACCGAGATATCCAAAACTTGCACTCTTTTTAATGACTTGATAATCCAATGTCACAATCCCACCACTGGATCTATTACTATTACAATTTCACTCCATGCATTCGATTTTAGATCCGCTCAAACAAAAACTTTTAGACTCTAAGGTTGACCTCCATAATTGAAGTTTTTCATTAACTTCTTGTCTAGTCTTATTAATAAGAAGAATATCATTAGCAAAAAGCATAAACTAACTTACATCCTCTTGCAAATGTCTAGTAAGAACATCCATGCTTAAAGTAAAAGTATATGGGCTTGAAGCTAATCCTTGATGTAGTCTAACTGAAATAGGTAAAATAATTGGTCAAACTAACTTGTGTTTGAACAATATTAACAGCTCTGGTATGTATATCCTTAATGACTTGAATATAAGCATTATTCACTTCTTTTTTTTCTAGAACTCTTCGAAGCATTTCTCTTGAAACTTTATCATATGCTTTCTCTAAATCAATAAATATCATATGTAGATCCTCCTTACTCTCTCTATACTTTTCCATCAAACCTCTCAACAAATGTATAGCATTCATAGTAGACTTATCCAACATGAATCCAAACTAATTTTTGAGAAACATTAGTACAACGTCAAAACCTATGCTCAATTACTCTCTCCCATAATTTTAATATATGATATAATTAGCATAACCTGTGTATCACCTTTCTTCTTAAAATAGCAACCATCATACTCCACTCATATGGCATCCTTTGTCTTCAAAATAATATTAAAAAGTTTAGTAAGCCAAGAATTTCTTAATCTCGTAAGCATTTCTAACCTTTTATTGGAATATCAATAGGTTATACTATTTTTTCACACTTTATGTTCTTTAAAGCCTCTCCAACAAAATATGTTGATAAGGCTAATATGGTGGCAAAAGAATAGCCTATTGCTCGAAGAAAAGAACCCTAATGGTCCTCATTAAAAACATCTAAATTGAAGCCTAATTTTAAGAACTTGATTTCTATCTCTCCAATTGAGGGAATAAGGTTATATACCAAACCACACCTCAATCTTGGGGAATCAAGAAATGCAGTGTTTGTGGTTTGAAAGAAAATGCACAGAGAGTTTCCGTTATTAGGCAATATATTGATGTTGTAACATGCGATATAATTCCTTTATATGTCTATCATATAATCTTAGGATACCCCTATTTATGGAATAAAGGTGTTGTGCATATTATAAGGGAACAAAAGTACATCTTTATAAATGAAGGGGAGAGAGCTGTAATTATCACTTGGAGCACCAACTATTTATATGGGTTTATTGTTACTATATGCAGGGAAAACTATATGCTGACAAGTGAGGCGACCTCTAATAGAATATTCATGTGATAAGGAGGCTAATATAGCTTGATTAACAATACATTAAAGCTATTCATATATCATGATCCATAGTTCTACAAATTAAGTAAAGATATGCCAGGATGCTATGGGTTTACATACAAAACTAGTGAATTGTCCTATGCATTTGCGTGGGGAACAATTTAGTTTTAACTTGTAATAAAAATTTGGAGTTATACAACCACATAGGCACATACAACTCAATTAATCAAAACATCGAAAAAATGTGCTATCATAAAAAGTAATATCAAGTACTATCATTGGAGTATACTCAGAATTAAAATAGACTTCAACTTTTGAATGAACATTTCCACCTGTTTTCTTTATCAAATAGTTGAAGCTCTTTGTTGGCACATGGAAGAAAAATCTTTTTTGCACTTAAAAGAATAGTTGATGGTTGGCTCAATGTTGTTATGAAAAAAATAATTACTAAATAAGGGATGACAGCTATTTTATTCTACGATAAATTTGTAAGATAAAATGTTCAGCATGCCCCTCTAACTTTATATTTATTGAGAGAATAACCAAAATGGTTCCTAGATATTTTAGATGTGTCTATTTTAATCCTTTTTTTTTTCAGGTGCTCACTTTAGTTCCTCAACTCACAAATTTGAACCAATTTTGTCTTATTGTCAGCCTTGTTGTTTTTTGGATGAAAATTGATGGGGGGGAGTTTTCCATGAAGGTGCTTTGGACCTTTTAGGGTGAATCTCATTAGTTCATGCTGATATCAGGCAGTAAGATTGATCCTAAAAAGTACAAAATACTCTCATGAAAAAATTCCCTTTATCGATTTTTTTTCCAAAGAAAATGTGAAGTTGATTGTAGAACCAATTTGGTTCATATTTAGTGAGTTGAAAGAATAAATGGAACACCTAGAAAAATCTGGGTTTAAAATGGTCACATCTAAAAAGCCTAGAGACTAGTTTGATCATTTTATGAATGAAGATGCAATTTAACTTTCTACAACTGCTAATGATCTCTTGTAAGAAAAGGGCAGTGAAGGATACCTCCTCAAAACCAAATATGCTCTTGGATACCATCAGTGAGTCTGTTGTGCCAAATCATGCATTGATTCAACGTATGAGTGTGGTACGTACGTTATGTGATCCTTGCATAGTAAGAATTTGGAATAATAAAGCAATATGGCAACTACGAAATATTCACTTAGTAGATAAGAACACAAAAAGCTTATATGTTTATTAATGGTCTTAAGGGAATTTTGTATTAAACCTCCTTTTAACTTTTTTCTTTTGTGCAGAAAGACATAAGATTTTTAAGTTGTATTCGAGTGCTTGTACCATTCAAATCTTTTCAAATAAGAACGCTTATCATCCTATTGTAAAATTTAGAAAAATTATTGATGTATATTTTCTATACCTTTTCACAAGATGGTTGAAATAGATGGCAAAGAGTCAGGCTGGCCAACTAGCTCTTGGTCGGGCAACCAAAAGTTGGTCAACCAGCCTTTCCTTAGCCAACCCTGGCTTTCATCAACCTATTGCTTCAATTGGTCAATGTGCTGGTTGTCCAATGCTTCTTCTTGGTTGCCGAAAGTTCCAAGTGGCCCATGCATTGGTTAGGTGTGACCTAGACATGATTGCCTGAGTTAAATATAGCCCATGTGGACATGCTTTGGTTGCACTCAAAATAGATATACATGCTTGAGTTGTACGCAACACATATAGTTATGACTTAGTTGCAACATCGCCAAAATAGTTAGACTGAATACAATTATACAACCCAAGTTTGTAAATGGTTTGCAACCAACACAAGCAGCCATTTCTGGTTTGTCACTAGGCTGGGCTGTTTGGTCTCATTCCTTGCTATATGGTAATTGACTAGCCTTTAGTTGGTCATTTGCTTCGATTAGCTAAAAAAGGAAGAGTGGTTGACCAGTTAGGGATTCTTTCATTCCCTTTGCCCATCTTTCACAATTGTATTTTAGGAGTTATAAATGAAAAATCAGTAGTTCTGCCAATATGATGAAAATAAGAATAGTTTTTTCTGTTATCACAAGGAGAAACTGTTATCACGAGAAGAAACTAACATGAATTTTGTTCATTTTCATTAAACTTTATATCCTTTAGCAATATCAAAGCATAACAAATTAATATTTGTCATTGCTGACATGATGAAACCAAATAGGACGCAATGGAGAAAAATAATTTTTGTCGCTAACCCTACGTAGTGGGATAAAAGCTTGATGTTGTTGTTGTTGTTGCTAATATGATGAAAATAAGAATTCAGATTGTTTGATGCTCTTGTTGTATCATGAAGATCAATGGTGTCATGCAGATAGAAGATTTAATTGGATTTTCAGTTAATCTCTTACTGAATTCAACTTGAATTGTTCTATAACATGCTAGGAGCTCACATCATGTTTTGGATATGCATTGTGCTTTTGGCCACCTTAGGTCAAGTTTTCCCTTTGTAATGTGATTGGTTCTTAATATAAGAGAAATAATCATGTGATGATTGATTTTGGTATTTATAGCTTTGTTTCATTTCTTTTTTTAGTGTGCCAGTTATTTACATTGCATTCTCCTGTGATTTATACTGTTTCTCCAAGCGATTGAGCTGTCTTGAAAGGTTTACTTTCACTAGGTTTCTGAAGGGGATTATTGCTTTCTGAATGCTACAATTTCATGATTTTAAATATCTTGGGTATCCCTTACTGAAAAAAGGTAGTGGCTTTCAGGTGGCTTCACTACTGTTCGATTATACCTGGAACCTATGGAAGAGTGATGTACAGACCATATTACAGAGTTTTTCTAGTTTAGCTCACTGTGCTTCATCAAATTCTTTGATGGAACATAAAAATGATCTACTGTTGACTTGTGAAAGATGGTTGTTTTGTACTAAGATAATTCGGCAGCTGATTATTTCTGGGAATGCAAGTGATGCAACATCTGCTCAGGTAGCATGCACTCTCTCTCCATCGTGATACTACTTAGTTTGGTCCAATATTTCAAATTTCTCCTTTTATATTATCAAGCACTACTGTTATGTGTTTGAAAGCTACACTAACTTTTCCAGGAGGTTCGGCCAATCAAGGAGGTCTGTCCTGTGCTTTTGAGTGTTATTCAATCATTCCTTCCATATTGTAAGATGCTTCTTCCATTAAAAATGTCTGTTTTTGAGGCCTGCTATCATTATTGTTGTTGTTTTTAATATTATTATTATTATTCATCTGCGGTTCTTATGCTCGCATTGTTCCACCTCCAGGCAAATGGTTGTTCCCATTCCCCCCTAGTTAGCAATGCTTGAAGGATTTTCTTCTTCTTGTAGTTAAGCTTTGCTGATGACATTTACATATTAGTGAGATTAGCTTTGGAGCATAAGAAAAGATGAATTATGTAGGAAAAATGTGATGGCTTAAAGATTATTAGAAGAATGAAGGCTGAATTTAGTCAATGAAGTTTAATAATTTTGAGTATAATTTTCATCAGTTAAAAATGGAGTGTTAAATCTCAGCCCTCCGTTTGATGACCGATCCTACGTCCATTAACAGTAATCCGTGGGAAGCATATCGGGATCACTTTGAATACATTCCATAACTCAACTTCTGAGATTAGGAAAGTTTTTATTGTATAATTATTTTGTTTCTTCATTAAGAACTTGTATGGATCTATAAATAGGGAGATTATTGTGTAATAAAGTATGGTTTTTTCCTCTCAAATTCCTGATTTCGACATGGTATCAGAGACACGAAGGGAAGAGGGAACCATCGAAGCCTAGCGGGAAGAAGCCTTACCGAATGGAGCCTGAAGGCGGTCGAAGCAGCTCGATCATCCTCGCTCGCGGAAGAAGTCTTTTCACGGACGGACGAAGGTCGCGGGAAGAAGAAAGCTCGCTGACGGACGAAGCTCTCAGAGGAAGCTCGCCGAAGACAAAGACGACGAAGAAGTCTTCTCGCGGATAGAAGAAGCTCGCAGGAAGAAGAAGCCTTGCGGACGAAGCTTGCAAACAAAGCCCCAGACAGACGGCAGAGCTTGCGGAAGAAGAAGCGGAGCCGCAAGCCGTTCGCCTGGTCGTCCGTAGAGCTCGGCTCTCGCGGTCGTCGAAGGAGCGCAGTCGAACAGCCACGAAGGAGACGAAGGAGCTGAAGAAGCGCCGACTTCGCGATCTGACAGGAAGGGAAAGTCGACGCTCGGTTTGGCCCGAGCGAAGCACCTGCGTGCGTGCCCTAGTTACCCAAACCGAGTCTTTTAAAGACTCGGCTCGGCCGGTTAAATTAACCGAAAAACACCTCTCAAAAAAAAAAAAAAGGACTTTCGACCTTTATTGTCGAATAATAATTTTTTGAAGCCTTCATTGTTACCCAAAGTCATACTGATAGTCTTAAATCACTATCATAATGTCAGAAATTAATTCATCCCAAAGTATTGATCAAATTGAGGAGTCAATGGTGCACCAAGGACGAGGGGACCTCCAAAGCATGCAACCTTCCTATTGTCTAAATGGGAAGAACTATCTAAAGTGGTCTCAATTTGTGAAGACCTACTTGAAGGGAAAAGGAAAAATACATCACCTCCTTGGAGGAGGACCAAAAGAAGTAAATCCTAATTTCGGGGCATGGGACGAAGCTGATTCCATGATCATGTCATGGTTGTGGAATTCCATGACTCCAGAAATTAGCGATACATTCATGTTCCTCTGCACTGCAAAGGACATATGGGATGCTGCCAGACAGACCTTCTCCAAAGCTCGTGATGCGGCTCATATCTTTGAAATTAAAGTCAAAGTTGGAAGCACAAAGCAAGGGAGTAAGACCGTGACGGAATATGCTACCCTTCTACAAAATCTATGGCAAGAGCTTGATCACTACAAATGCATAGAAACCAGATGTCCGAAAGATGCTGTGATCCTAAAGAATTTTATTGAAAAAGATAGAGTTTATGATTTTCTTGCAGGACTAAATGCAGAATTTGATCAGGTTAGAGTCCAGATCCTTGACAAAGAAGATACGCCATCACTCAATGAAACCATTTCTATCATCCGCGCGGAAGAAAGTCGACGAGGAATGATGTTGGAACCAAAGGTCGTTGAAAGCTCAACGATGGTGATGAACAAAGAATCGTCGTGGAAGGAGAAAGGTAGAGATTCTTCAAAATTCAAAGACAAGGACTCACTTTGGTGCAGTTATTGCAAGAAATCAAGACACACAAAGGAAACGTGCTGGAAAATACATGGAAAACCCCCCAGCAAGGAGTGGAATCAAAAGGGTGAAACAAGGAGTACATCGCATGCCAACAATACTACAAGTCAGCCCACCGCAGGAGCACAGTCCAGCCTTGGAGAATTCAATAAAGAAGATATTGATAAATTGAAATGACTTCTGGTATCTCTTGAAACACCAAATGCATCTTCTTCACTTGCACTCTCAGGTAAGACTCCAATTTTTATCAGTTTAAGTGCTTTTAGAAATCATTTAAAGGAATTATGGATCATTGATTCAGGAGCCACAGATCACATGACCCACTCATCTACCAATTTCATCAACTATACTCCTTGCCCAAACAACAAGAAAATCATCACTGCTGATGGTTCTCTCACCACGGTAACAGGCCAAGGAGACATAATATTATCTCCCTCCCTCACCCTAAAAAATGTGCTCCATGTACCTCAATTATCCACAAACCTTATATCAATACAAAAACTTACCAATGACCATAATTGTCAAGCCTTATTTAACCCTACATGTTGCTTATTTCAGGACCAGAGATCGGGGAAGACGATTGGACTTGCTAAGGAGAAAGCAGAACTGTACTACTTGGAAGCACCAAACCATTCTAAAAACAGCTGCTCTATGTTATCCCTAGCTGATAAGAATTCTACTATTTGGCTTTATCATTATAGGTTAGTACACCCATCTTTTGATGTCCTAAGACATATGTATCCACAATATTTTCAGAAATTAGAAAATAAAAATTTTCATTGTGAAACCTGTGAGTTGGCTAAACATAAAAGAACCTCTTTCCCAAACAAAAGTGAGAGATATGACACTCCTTTCTACCTTATTCATAGTGATATATGGGGACCCTCAAAAATCCCCAATATCTCTGGGGCACGATGGTTTGTGTCATTCATTGATGATTGCACTAGAGTCTCTTGGATCTATCTCCTTAAAAATAAATCTGATGTCAGCACCATTCTTCCCATCTTTCATACAATGATAAAAAACCAATTCGGGGTAAGAATAAGGAGATTTCTCTCCGATAATGCTAAAGATTATTTCAACCAAACCCTTTCCTCCTACTTCCAGAGTGAAGGGATTATCCATGAGTCCTCCTGTGTTCACACCCCACAACAAATTGGGGTTGCAGAGAGAAAAAATGGTCACCTTCTAGCCTCCACCCGAGCTTTCCTATTTCACTACAATACACCCAAATCCTATTGGGGGGAAGCCCTCCTAACTGCAACTTATCTCATAAACCGACTACCTTCAACAGCCCTAAGGTTCAAAACTCCAATGGGGATCTTGTCCTCTTTTTACCCCGAGTTCCGAACCCATCATAATCTTACACCAAGAATCTTTGGATGCACTGCTTATGCTCATATTCACAGCCAGGATAGGGGAAAACTAGATCCAAGAGCACTAAAATGCATCTTTGTCGGCTATTCAACTACTCAAAAAGGTTATAAATGTTATCATCCACCCACAAGAAAAATCCTTGTCTCAGTTGATGTTACCTTTGATGAGCAAAATTCCTATTTTTCAAAATCTCATCTTCAGGGGGAGACTGAACTTGAGGAAGATGATGAAAATGATCTGGCACCTCTTGACCTTCCTCCACCACCTGAAACCCGGGATAGGGAAACAAATGACAAAGCTGTTATTAGATTTGGGAAGGTATACTCCAGGCGTACAAGCTCAGGTTGTGCTCCAAAGCAGATCCAAGAATCTGAACCATCTCCTGGAAATAAGGTAAGCTCACCACCTCCCTTATACCCTATAAACAACTCTATATCCTTCAACAACTTCTCATCCTCACACAAAAATTTCCTGACTATATTAGAAGATATTCATATTCCTAAGGATATTTCTGAAGCCTTATCTGATAAAAATTGGAAAAATGTCATGAAAGATGAAATGCATGCCCTAGAGAAGAACAATACATGGGAGATCGACAATCTACCGATAGGGAAAAAACTGGTCGGTTGTAAATGGGTGTTCTCAGTAAAATACAAAGCGGATGGTACACTAGAGAGATATAAGGCAAGACTGGTGGCAAAAGGGTACACTCAACATATGGCATTGACTATCAAGAAACCTTTGCGCCTGTAGCCAAGATGAATACTGTCAGAATACTACTCTCACTAGCAGCCAAGTACAACTGGCATCTGGAACAATTGGATGTGAAAAATGCATTCCTCCATGGGGATCTGGAAGAAGAGATATTTATGGAAATATCACCAGGGTTTAAATCTGAAGGTAACAGGGTGTGCAGACTAAAAAAGGCTCTATATGGGCTCAAACAATCACCAAGGGCCTGGTTCGGAAGATTCTCTAAATTCATGCTCCTTAATGGGTATCGACAAAGTCAAGGGGATCATACATTATTCTTCAAACACTCTGACTCAGGGGGAGTCACAATATTAGTAGTATATGTTGATGATATTATCTTGACTGGAAATAACGAAGATGAGAAAGTTAGTCTAAGAAAAAGTCTAACTAAGGAATTTGACATCAAAGAACTTGGTAGACTGAAATACTTTCTCGGAATTGAAGTAGCCCACTCCATCAAAGGAATCTTTATTTCACAACAGAAATACATCAAAGATCTCCTGAGAGAAACAGGTAAACTAGCTTGTAAACCAGCACCAACACCAGTATAACCTAATCTTAAATTAGGGGAAGCAAAAGAAGATCTAGATGTAGATAAAGGAACCTACCAGAGACTTGTAGGGAGATGTAGATAAAGGAACCTACTAGAGACTTGTAGGGAAATTGATCTACCCTTCCCACACTAGACCAGATATAGCATTTGCTGTAAGCATGGTTAGTCAGTTTATGCAGAATCCAAAGCAGATGCACATGCAAGCAGTAGACAGGATATTACACTACCTTAAAGAGAACCCAGGAAAGGGGATTCTCTTTAGGAGAGATCGCGGAATAACCCTAGAAGTATACACGGATGCTGACTATGCAGGATCACCTGTTGACAGAAGATCTACCTCTGGATACTACACATTTCTTGGAGGTAACCTAGTTACATGGAGAAGTAAGAAGCAGAATGTGGTGGAAAGATCTAGTGCGGAGGCAGAATATCGAGCTATGGCCTTGGGAATATGTGAGCTACTTTGGATCAAAATAATCCTAGAAGACTTAAAGGTCAAGTGGGATGAACCCATGAGGCTACATTGTGACAACAAATCAGCAATCAGCATAGCCCACAATCCAGTCCAGCATGACAGGACCAAACACATAGAAGTAGACAGACATTTTATTAAAGAAAAATTAGACAGTGGTCTAATAAGTATCAACCATGTATCTTCAAAAGATCAACTTGCAGACATCCTTACCAAAGGATTGGACAGATTTGCTTTTCTCAGAATGATTGCCAAGCTAGGAATGACTGATCTATATACTCCA
This sequence comes from Dendrobium chrysotoxum, assembly GCA_019925795.1. Lineage (NCBI taxonomy): Eukaryota > Viridiplantae > Streptophyta > Magnoliopsida > Asparagales > Orchidaceae > Dendrobium > Dendrobium chrysotoxum. The sequence goes on from CM034311.1 coordinate 15,370,791, forward strand.
GCTTGAGGGGGAGTGTTAAATCTTAGCCCTCCGTTTGATGACCGATCCTACGTCCATGAACAGTAATCCGTGGGAAGCATATCGGGATCACTTTGAATACATTCCATAACTCAACTTCTGAGATTAGGAAAGTTTTTATTGTATAATTATTTTGTTTCTTCATTAAGAACTTGTATGGATCTATAAATAGGGAGATTATTGTGTAATAAAGTATGGTTTTTCCCTCTCAAATTCCTGATTTCGACATGGAGGATAAATGATATTTGGGTATGTTTTTTGCAGCGCAATTCAATATTCCTGTGCGGGCCATAATTTAATAATCAATTTAGTTGTGATGTTTGTGAATGGTTTAGAACGTTCCAATGATTCCTATTTTTGAATTCGTGGTGATCCGTGGAGATGGGATCACTTCACTAGTTTGTGCAAGTTTTATATTTAATTACTAAATACTATCTCATTATCTTTGGTATGTTATACCGTAAAATAGAACGATATAGATTAGGATATATTTTACATGTAAGTTAAGTGGTTGAAATAAGTTGTTTTTGAAATATTATTTTAAAAGTTTGTTGGAGGCAAGAAAATTGTCTATGGATCTAAGTGTTGAGAAACAAAGTGACTAACATTTCTAATGAATTTGATAATAATTAAAATTTAAAATCAATATGCTGAATAACTTTTTAGCGTAGTGTGAAATTGGTGTATCTATACTTGCTATTACATAGCTTATTGAAAATTTTCCAAGGGTAGAACTAAGCCATTCAGTATACTCTTAATTGAAATTATTCAATGCCATCCATTGAATCTAACCGTTTAATTGAATAACCGAAGTTCCTTATAACAAACAAAACTTTTGACCATTTAAATAAATTCCAAGCCCATGGCTAGTCATAGTCATAAGTTTAACTTAAAATTTATATAGATCTTAACCAAAGTTTCTAATATAAAAGCAAAGATTTTAACCATCCAATTTAAATTGATGTTAACAATTAATCACAATCATTTTGAATTTAAAAGGATTAAATATTATTGGCAATAAAAATATGTCTAAATATTAAATAAATTTAATTATTGTATGTCATATAACTAATTTTTATACTAGCTTAGCTTTATATTTCATGCTTAGCTTAACAAAGGTAGCAAAAAACATTATTAGTATGAGTTGATTCATTCTCTATTGAATTTTAGATACGGGAGTTTCAATTACAAATTATTAATAGAAAATATCATTTTGATTTACAAAATCTTCTATAAATATTATTGTACAAGCATTTCGTATTCATTTGATTATTTATTTGAAGATAAATTTCATGTTAACCCAAGCGAGCTATTTGGAGATGCACTATAACTAATATGCATATAAGCAATTCATTCTTATATTACATTGAAATCACCCATAGCCTACGTCTCATATAAGCATACTTGTGCGCCATGGCGCATGGCACTTATGATGCCAGCTACATGGCGCGACGCACATGTTCAAGTTGGTGCGCCCCATTTGTCCCATGTGTGCGCAATGGCGCACGACGCGCGCAATTTGAATTTTAGGGATTTTTTAAATATAATTATAAATAGTTTTAAATATTTATATATTTTAATTTGTAAAATAATGTAATAATTAATTTTAAAATTATTTGATATGATTAAAATAGTTTAGTTATGTTTTATTGGACTTTATTTAGACTTTATTTTAGTAGAAATTTTGGACGGACTTGAAGTTTATTTTAATGGTTTGGGCTCTGGACCACAAACATATTCAACTAAGTCTTACCCAACTTGATTGATTCTAAAATATGATCTATAAAATGATTTTTATACTTATTTTTTATTTTGCGCCGTGTTCAAAATGGCGTTATGCTCCATGGCTCCACGGGGAACTTTGCATCGTGGTTTGCCATTCGCCATTGACAAGTATGGTCCGCCCCAGCCCCTTCCTTGGACTAAGAATATTTTCAAATGGTTGGATGTTCTGAAAAGAGTTAAATAGATAATAAAAAAGATCTGGCATGGAAGTATATTATTCAAGTGGAAATTGTAGGGAGTGAAAAAACTTATATTTATTTGAATGTAATTATTGTGATAATATGGTTAAGGTGGTGTAGCAAGAATGAAAAAAATAAGTTTTTTGATCTCATATGAGTATTGCTTAATGTATCAAAGTGCCTAAATAAGATAAGAAGTGTCACGACCTGAGCTGGAGGCTCGAATTAACGAGACGAGAACTGACGGTAGGACAGTTGTTTAAATTTTATTTGCTAAAACTATCTCCAATAAACTGAAAGGGTCACTAAAAACTTCAAAACATTAAAATTCAAATAATATAATACCTTCCTCTCGGAATATCTCGCATACAATATACATTATCTTTTTTTCTGCCCATTTTAGTTAATTGAATTATACATGTAATTTTTTTTCTATCGGAGTGAGTCATAACATAACTCAGTGAGTAAATCATACTTCTAAATTACAATAACACAATGCATCGGGAATAATATGCATGCTTAGTTTAAATCATAAAGTATTTCTATTTAATCATTTCAGTCATGACCTTTAATGTTATGCAAATATCATATCTTTATTCATATTTTTAACCTTTCTCATAAATAATACAATAGTCGTAGGAGCCACCGTCTAAAATAGTACAAATGAAAATACTCCTTTTTCATTTCCTTTTCATTTTTCATAACCTTTTCTATTTATGTGCACGGGTATATTACATTCTCAGCCAATAGTATAATGGGGTGTGCTCATCATTCAACATGCACATGCAATCATTCTATATAAATCATATTATTTACATTCTCCATATCATTTCATATTGATTTATATAATAAACATCATGACATAAAACATGTGGCATCTCTATGATATAAAATTCAAGCCTTCCAATTCATCACCATTAATTGTCTTGAAATAAGAAAAATCATAAAATATTAATAATAAGCAATTAAGTAATAACAATACTTGATGCATCATGTGTAAGAGAAACAAATATAATTCTGTAAATTAGGATATGAGTACTCATCTTGAATTTAGGTATTGTGCTGCTTCACTTCTTACTTCTAGGTCGATAGATCTAACACCTATAAAAATATCCCGTTATTAAAATTTAATTTATAATTTGCTCTTAATTTCTCTAACTTGTTATTTTAAAATTCGAATTAAAATCTCAAATATTATTTCTTAAAATCATTCTCACTCTCTCTAATTAATTAGTTAATTTACTAATTAAAATTTAATTTTCAAACTATTTGTTCTCTTTCTCTCTTTTTATATAAACAATATTTTCTTTATTAATATATTTTAAATTATAAATTTCCTCCCTTCAACATATATATACACACACACATACACACACACACACGCTCTATTCATATATGAATCATGTTAATCTCATAGTTCTAAATCATGATATAAATTTTGATAATTAGTTTCCTAATTTATTTTAAATAATAATCTTGCTTTTATATACCCCATATTATCATTCTTATTATTATTATTTAACTAAAGTGTTATAAAATAAATTTTAATAATTATCTTAAATAACCACCTTTACCGTCTTTTGTTCCACCCTACACATGCAAGCATCGCGTTCTTCTACCTCGCTGCTCGTCTACGATCCCTCGAGCACCTCCTTTTTCTCCATTGGCTTGTTCGAAAACTCCCTATTGCTCTCTCCTTCTTTCTCTCGACCAGCCTCCTCTCGTTCAGAGCTTCTTCTATTTGTGCAGTTCAAAAGGAGTGAGCGAATCAAGGTTATCTCCCACGAGGAGTCATTGCCTTTTGCATCCGAACGCGTTTCATTGCTCATTCGCAACGTTCAATACCGCCAGCTGCTCCCATGTCTGTGGTTTTGTCCCCTTGACTCGTATGCTTCGTTTGCTACTTCACCTGTGATTTGATTAGGGCCGGTTCAATTGAATCGGTCCAACCAGTTCTTACAAGAAGATTTAGGCTTATATGAATAAAGCGTTCATGTAGAAGCATTTAAACAATTACAAATTGATGGCATAGTCAATAGTGGTTTTTATAGTAGTGGACCTAGGGGCAATAACTTCTTTTTTTTTTCTATAGATGTCTAATAAAGGTGCAAGGGGATCTATAGATCAATACATAATGAATGTAAAGGATGATAAAATGATGGTAGCCTACTTTATGTCTACACATAATGTAAGGTAGGCTTGCAAGCATTTTTGTATGGATATTAGAAGATTCTTCTATGTGAATGCAGCTCAAATTAATGTGGAAACTTTTTCATCCTATGTCAACATAATTAGTTCTATAGGTTCTTATGGTCAAAGACTTTAAACCTTCTTCTATATATGAGCTGATCACGATTTAGATATTAAAAGAAGAATTGAACACATTGAGAAAGTTATTGGAGGATGATGAAAATATATTAGTTGGTAATGATGTATCATCAGATGATCAATGATTTTTGAAGGATGAAAATGAAGTTACATCATCACAATTATAAGAGGAAGATGTCAATATTGACTTCTTTAATGGAGGAATGAATAAAACAAGCACAAGACAACAAAAATAAAACATAATATATTAGTATGAAATTTTATGTAATAGAAATTAGAATCATCAATATAGTCATTATTTTAAATTTAAATTAATAATATTATTGTTTTTGATTGATTAGAGAAGTGGAAGATAGTTAAGATTGAAAATGAAGAGGAATATTAGGAGAATGTTGGCACACCTGGGATTGAGGAGAGAAAGAAATTAATTACAACAATTCTAATGAATACCCTCAAGTGATGATTGTAGGGGAGATTTTTTAATTCATAAATTATGATCTTAGTGATTTTTACTACTTATTTATGTTGAATTGGGAGTGGAAGTGGCTTATTTTTATGGTCTTACTTTGATATTATTATACTACTTATCATTTCATGTTTTGATTAAATGGTTTAATCCCATAACTTAAGCCTCAAAATGCATCGAGCTTTATACCTCGCCTCACAGAAATAAAATGTTTCAATGCTCGATTGCGATATATATATATATATATATATATATATATATATATAGGGAAAAGGGCTAAAATGGTTCCCAACTTATATTAAAGGATCATTTTTGTCCCTTAACTCTTTAAAGATGAACCAAAATAAGGTGGGATTATTTTTGTTCATCTTTAAATAGTTGAGGGATCAAAATGATCTTTTAATATAGTTGATGATCATTTTGCTCTTCATAAAGAGTCAATGGGTTATTTTGGTCCCCCCCCCCTCTCTCTCTCTCTCTATATATATATATATATACATAGATATTGATTTACATATAAAAAAAATTGTATTCAATGGTGATAAAGTTAGATGTTAATTGTTTTTATATTAAATAATTATATATTTATACTACAGACCTTACGACCATTGCTTTAAATCGGCTTGAGGTTCGATTGATTTTTCAGTTGATGTCCATGAGCTTGTCCTCGGCTTTCTTCAAGCTCCTAGTGATCTAGGATGATGGATGAGAACTCATGCAAAGTCACAATCTAAATCAATTAGTAGATGCATTATTACTTCCACATATATTTGTTATTATTAAAATTGAGCTTATGCACTTTAAGCTCATTGGGTTAACAAATGTGAAGTAATAAGGAGCATTGAGCTATAACTAACATGACTTGGAGTTTTATAGAAATATTTATATAATAACAATACAGAAGGGACACGTCTTCCCACACTCCATCTTAACTCCTCATTGTCAATCTAGAGTGTAATAGAGAAGGATAATCTGAACAGACCATCTTCTTATTTATACCCATTCTGTAGTACTGCCATCAGAATCAAGGAGTAAAAAATAGTCTATGTAGACTATCCTAACATATCATAACACATCAAGATTTTCATAATAGGAAGTATATATAATATACTTCAAATAAAATATATACCTCAATTAAAATACAAAGCTTTGTTAAAACCTTTAAAATTACTTATACACCCAAAAGTATGTACAGCTATCACTCAGATCCTTTTTTACACCTAAAATGTATGTACACAAAAGAATAGTTAACTAGCCTAACTACTACCCCACTGGCTCCTTCCCTTTTCTGTTGAGTTAGGGCTCAATAAAATATGCAAGCAATGTATAAGAAATATTAATAATAACATTTTTAATAAATAATTTAAAATAATTGTAAATTTCATATTGGTCCTTTGAAATGTATAACATCAATTTCTACCTTGTTTACTGTTCAAGACTTTTATACAAGTCATATGATGGCTATAAGCTTATTCACCCATCCAACATTCCAATTCAAGGTTGGGTCCGAATTCCCAACTTTTAAAATCGAAGTTGTTCTCTCATTCAAGGTTGGGTCTAAATTTTCAACTTTTAGAATTGAGAGAATGTAGGCTTACCTCGTCAGGTCTTTCACCTTTACTTATGCGAGCTTATCCCCCATATATGACTTATTTTACCTTTCTAATACTGATGTGAAACTAAATGCGGTGAAACAAGAATTGCAAGTTAAGAAATTAATAAAATTAGTGAACATAGCTTGGCTTCCAATAAACCCTTCACTTGCTCAAGTTAGATCATCAGAATATGTCGCAAGAGATTAAGCAATAGCAATTGTTTACAATTTGAGAATAGTAGGTCTTGCCAATAACAACCAAAATTTAGTAGATAATGCAAACGGCAAGGTAACAAGAGCATCAAGTTTAAAATCTAGAACATTCACATTGAGATCCCTCACTCAATCTCTTGAAAGTGGAGGTTAGCGGATGAAAGTTGCAAGTACACTTAGTGACGCCACTAGAAGGCAAGTGATGCGTAGGGTAGTAGTTGCCGGAGAGGTAGCCGGAGTTGTGGAGTAAGATGGTCGGCCGGTGATGACCCAATGCCCCTTTGATCTTTGTTCGTCGATCACGTCAACTAAAGATGTATTGGATGCGGTTGATGTAATCTTCAACGTTATTGTCGAAGTCAAAGCCCACGTCAAAGAAAGGCGATTGGAGGATGTTGATTTGATCTCGATCGTCAAGCACAAATTCATAGTCCCATTCGGGATCCGCCATACATGGTGAATTGAGAGGAGAGGGAAAAACAAGGGGGCGGCGGCTTGGGGAGTAGGGATGAGGGGGGGGCCGGCTAGGGTTTGGAGGGGAAGGAGGAGAGATGGGGAAATTTGAATTAAATTTCGGCTTAAGTGAATTTGGAGGGAAGATTTGAACCCTAATTCAAATTGATTGGGATTAGATTGGCACACAAAACGGGAAGCCCATTAATAGGGGGGCTGGCAGCATGGGGAGGGAGAGGGAGGAGATTACGGTGAATTAAGGGGTTTCCAAGTGAGGCTAAGTGAAATTGGAGGGAGATTAATGATTCCTTTCAATTCAAAAATTTAATTAAAATCAAATCAAATCTTTCCAAATTTAGATATGGCTAAATTAGGAAAGTTTTGAATTTGAATTTGGAATTTCAATCAAGGAGGTGGTGGTGGCTAGGTGGCAAGAGGGGTGGCCGGTTGGATGTGGGGGCGGTAGGGGAAGTAGAGGTGGCCGGTGGCTGGAGCAGCCCAAGGGGGCGTCGGGGAGGGAAGAAAGGGGGCTCAGTTTAGGGAAGAGAAAGGGGAAGGGTAGAATAGGGAGGTCGGTGGTAGAGGGGTCTTGGGAGGTGGTTTAAGGTGGGGAGGAAAGAAGGGATATTGTGGAGTCGCGAACCTTGGGATCCTCCAAAAGTTGACGGGTGTTGCTTTGCCCACCTAGGGTTTATCCTCACCTAAACTCACTAAGAGATCAAAGCACAAAATCTGAAATTGCATTCATAATTCTTCATTAAGGAAATACAAAGCATGGAGACCTTCATATATAGGCCTCAAACTAACAAAAGGAAAAAAAGACGCTAATGCCCTCAGGCTACAATATAGACTCAATACCCTATAGGGACAAACTAAAAAATTGAAATGACATAAATAAATAAATATGAATCGTGGCCGTCGATCGTTGTCCCCGTCGACGGTACACATGTCGAAATCTCTTAGTGATGTCCTCATCATTCTCCCTAGGTGGCATCTCTGGAACTCTCGTACCACTCCATTAGATCAGGATCCAATCTCTGTAGCTCATCCCGATCGATCCACGTGTTCTCCGTCCTCGGATTCCCTATCCATTGAACTAAATACCTTTGGCGACCACCGTCTCTAGTGGAAATGATGTCATCACTAAGTATTGCCTCAATTTTCTCTGTAATAGGTAAAGTGGGAATATCTGGGAGTGGAGCTAGGCTGGGGTTCTCACCAGGTAGGATCACACAAGGCTCATTGTTTAGTGGATTAATGGGGTTAAACTCTGAACCCTCGAAGGCTACAAGATCTTCGATGTTAAACGTGGGGTTAATGTTAAAACCTTCAGGAAGGTCTAGCTCATAAGCATTACTGTTTCTTTAAATCTTTTCTTGAGGTCCGCATTAAGTTTATAGTTAGCATTGCTCTATTCAATTCTTTTGTTTATTTTTTTATGCAATTCTTGTAAATGAGATGCAAATGCAGATGTAGACTCAGATGTTTTAAACTTAGGGCCCATTGGGATTAAATCTATAGGTTGCATAGGTTGGAAACCATACACAATTTCAGCTGGACTCATGCATGTAGTTCGGTTAACAGAATTATTATACGCGAATTCAGCTATAGGAAGCTTGGAGTCCCAATCCCGGATATGTTCACCTACTAAAGTTCTAAGGAGGTTGCCTAGACTTCTATTGACGATTTTCGTTTGTCCATCAGTTTGTGGGTGAAAGGCAGATGAAAACTGGAGTTTAGTGCCCATCTTGTGCCAAAGGGTTTTCCAAAAATAGCTGGTGAATTTGACATCTCTATCGGACACTATCGTCTTGGGTAATCCGTGCAGTCTAACGATTTCGTTGAAATAAAGCTTAGCGATTCGAGAGACATCAAAAGTTTTGGAACAGGGAAGGAAGTGTGCCATCTTCGAGAAACGATCTACTACCACACACACCGAATTGTGTTTACTAGCAGTCTTGGGTAGACCTAGTACAAAGTCCATGCTAACATCTTGCCAAGGAGGATTGGGAATAGGGAGGGGTGTGTAGAGACCGGTATTTTGTTTCCTTTGCTTGGCCAATTGGCAGGTATGACAACGCTTGACCAACTTACTAACATCCCGTTTAAGACTGGGCCAGAAAAACATATGTTCAACTGCAGTAGTGGTCTTGGCCTGCCCAAAATGTCCGGCTAAGCCTCCAGCGTGTAATTCCCATATGAGGAATTCTCGAAGAGAGGTGTTGGGAATACAAAGCTTTTGGGACTTGAACAGATATCCGTCTTCTACAAGGAAGTCATCCGCGATACGTTCGTTCCCACTAGTTAGTTGGTAATAAGTTTCCTTAAAGTCAGAACAATCCAAATAATCTTCTTTGAGTCGTTTAAAACCAATCACTTCAATTCTCATTTCTCGGGTAATCATCATTCAACGACTTAAGGCATCAGTGGCCTTATTTTCAACTCCAGCCTTATGTCTAATCGTATACGTATATTCTTGCAGGAATTCAATCCAATGACCATGACGGACATTAAGTTTTTTCTGAGAGTTAATGTAGCGCAGAGCCTCATGATCCGAAAATATGACAAACTCTTGAGGCAACAGGTAATGTCTCCAGTACCTAAGGGACTGAATAATCGCATAAAATTCTTTATCATAAGTAGAATATCGCTGCCGTATGTCATTTAACTTCTCGCTAAAGTAGGCAACAAGATGTCCCTCTTGTGACAAAACTCCTCCAATACCAATACCTGATGCATCACAGGTTACCTCAAAAACTTTGGAAAAATCAGGAAGACGCATAACTGGAGCTTCTACCATTTTCTTCTTAATTTCCTCGAATGCTTTAGTGGCAGATAAAGTCCAATGGAATTCTCCTTTCTTTAAACAATCAGTTATGGGTGCCAAATCGTGCTAAAATTTCTAATAAACCTCCAATAAAAGGTGGTCAATCCATGAAAACTCCGAACGTCCTTGATATTCTTTGGCTCGTACCACTCATTAATTGCTCGAACCTTTTCGGGGTCAGCTGATATTCCTTGAGATGATTTTATAAATCCAAGAAAACTGACACTATTGGTGAGGAACATATACTTCTTAGGATTTGCATACAATTGTTCTTTCCTTAGGATCTCGCAGACTTGTCTTAAGTGATTCAGATGTTGGTCCACCGAACTGCTATAAATCAAAATATCGTCAAAATAGACCACAACGAATTTTTCTAGGAATGGTCTGAGGACCTGGGTCATCATTCTCATAAAAGTACTAGGTGCGTTACTCAAACCAAAAGGCATCACCGTCCATTCATAAAGTCCATCTTTAGTCTTAAAAGCTGTCTTCCATTTGTCACCGGGACGGATTCTGATTTGGTGATACCCACTTTTGAGGTCAATCTTGGAAAGAGGGTAGCTCCAGTCATCATGTCTAACATGTCGTCTAAGCGGGGAATGGGGAAACGGTACTTCACTGTGATCTTATTGATTGCCCTACTATCGACACACATTCTCCAAGAACCATCTTTCTTTGGGGTCAATAGCGTAAGGACAGCACACGGGCTAAGGCTTCCTTAATAAAACCGCGTTGCAGAAGTTCATCCACTTGTCTCTTCAGCTCAGCATGTACTGTTGGCTTCATGTGATAATGTGAAAGGTTGGGCAAGGACGCTCCCGGGACAAGATCGATGACATGTTGAATATCCCTGAGGGGTGGGAGGTGGTTGGATAAGTCTTGCGGGAAGATGTCAGTAAAAGTCTCTAAAAGGGGTTTAACTTCCTCAGGGACAGGTTCTTTCGGGTTATCATTCACTTCCCTAGCTACAAGGGCATACATAGGAGTTCCTTGACTTAGCTCAATTTCCATTTCTTTTACAGTCAGCAAGTGTAAGCCTTTGCTTAGCCTAGCGGGGGTAGGCTTAGCCTCATCTTTACTAGTCTTGGGTTGAGAGGGGATAAGTTTGATTTTTTTCTGAGAGTTAATGTAGCGCAGAGCCTCATGATCCGAAAATATGACAAACTCTTGAGGCAACAGGTAATGTCTCCAGTACCTAAGGGACTGAATAATCGCATAAAATTCTTATCATAAGTAGAATATTGCTGCCGTATGTTATTTAACTTCTCGCTAAAGTAGGCAACAGGATGTCCCTCTTGTGACAAAACTCCTCCAATACCAATACCTGATGCATCACAGGTTACCTCAAAAACTTTGGAAAAATCAGGAAGACGCATAACTGGAGCTTCTACCATTTTCTTCTTAATTTTCTCGAATGCTTTAGTGGCAGATAAAGTCCAATGGAATTCTCCTTTCTTTAAACAATCAATTATGGGTGCAACAATCGTGCCATCTAGAAAGCTTATACCATTTGAAATAGCTATCCATACCCTTAAGCCAATCTAGAAAGACTTGGGGGTCTAAGGTGCCATCGAAGGATGGGGCATCAATCCAAATGTTTTTCAAGAGTTGGGCATCGTTTCCTTCCCAATTGGGGTTTTGTCCAGTGGGTTCGTGGTGGGGCCTTTGGTTAGTCCTATATTAATCTCGAGGGTGCCCATAATTAGCACGAGCCTCTTCGGTATAAGGGGATTGAGGTCTAGAAGGTGTATAGATTGCTGGGTTTCCTATATGCTCTATGTTGTCAAGTCTTTCACCAGTTTGGCGCCTAAAGTCTGCTAAATCAGTTTGGGTATTTCTTATTTGCTGGGTAACCATTCCAAGTTGACCAACAATAAGTCTAGAGTCGCCTGAATTTGTTCCGGATCCATGGGGAAACACTAGGGAACAACTAAGGTGGGAAAAGGTAAAAGGGCAGCAAGGAGATGTGAGGTTTGACTCACTAAAATGACACTAGTTGAAGCAGGAAGGCTTAGGACAGTACACTAGTCAAAGGTTAGTGTAGCCTAGGTGTGCCTAGGTGTTTAGGGATGTTTCTAAAGTAATGGCAGCACCTAAACACTGAATTAGGCTCTCCTAAAGGTCTCTAAATGCAGCAGGTTTTTACTGGACAGCAAGTAACAAACAGTGTTTAAAATTAAATATGCTATGGTATGCATGCAACAAGCCTTGGGAAAGGTAAATAAACTCCTAGGACAGCTTCTAGCATGTATAATTCATGCCTACCATGCTTTGATACCAAGATGATGTGAAACTAAATGCGATGAAACAAGAATTGCAAGTTAAGAAATTAATAAAATTAGTGAACGTAGCTTGGCTTCCAATAAACCCTTTACTTGCTCAAGTTAGATCATCAGAATATGTCGCAAGAGATTAAGCAATAGCAATTGTTTACAATTTGAGAATAGTAGGTCTTGCCAATAACAACCAAAATTTAGTAGATAATGCAAACGGCAAGGTAACAAGAGCATCAAGTTTAAAATCTAGAACATTCACCTTGAGATCCCTTACTCAATCTCTTGAAAGTGGAGGTTCGCGGATGAAAGTTGCAAGCACACTTAGTGACGCCACTAGAAGGCAAGTGATGCGTAGGGTAGTAGTTGCCGAAGAGGTAGCCGGAGTTGTGGAGTAAGATGGTCGGCCGGTGATGACCCAATGCCCCTTTGATCTTTGTTCGTCGATCACGTCAACTAAAGATGTATTGGATGCGGTTGATGTAATCTTCAACGGTATCGTCGAAGTCAAAGCCCATGTCAAAGAAAGGCGATTGGAGGATGTTGATTTGATCTCGATCGTCAAGCACAAATCCATAGTCCCATTCGGGATCCGCCATACATGGTGAATTGAGAGGAGAGGAAAAAACAAGGGGGCGGCGGCTTGGGGAGTTGGGATGAGGGGGGCTGGCTAGGGTTTGGAGGGGAATGAGGAGAGATGGGGAAATTTAAATTAAATTTCAGCATAAGTGGATTTGGAGGGAAGATTTGAACCCCAATCCAAATTGATTGGGATTAGATTGGCACACAAAAGGGGAAGCCCATTAATGGGGGGGCCGGTGGCATGCGGAGGGAGAGGGAGGGGATTAGGGTGAATTAAGGGGTTTCTAAGTGAGGCCAAGTGAAATTGGAGGGAGATTAATGACTCCTTTCATTTCAAAAATTTAATTAAAATCAAATCAAATCTTTCCAAATTTAGATGTGGCTAAATTAGGAAAGTTTTGAATTTGAATTTGGAATTTCAATCAAGGAGGTGGTGGTGGCTAGGTGGCAAGAGGGGTGGCCGATTGGATGTGGGGGTGGTAGGGGAAGTGGAGGTGGCCGGCGGCTGGAGCAGCCTAAGGGGGCGTCGGGGAGGGAAGAAAGGGGGCTCAGTTTAGGGAAGAGAAAGGGGAAGGGGAGAATAGGGAGGTCAGTGGTAGAGGGGTCTTGGGAGGTGGTTTAAGGTGGGGAGGAAAGAAGGGATATTGTGGAGCCGCGAACCTTGGGATCCTCCAAAAGTTGACGGGTGTTGCTTTGCCTACCTAGGGTTTATCCTCACATGAACTCACTAAGAGATCAAAGCACAAAATCTGAAATTGCATTCATAATTCTTCATTAAGGGAATACAAAGCATGGAGACCTTCATATATAGGCCTCAAACTAACAAAAGGAAAAAAAGATGCTAATGCCCTCAGGCTACAATAGAGACTCATTACCCCATAGGGACAAACTAAGAAACTGAAATGACATAAATAAATAAATTGCAAAAATACATCAAAAATAAAGACTATGAATCGTGGCCGTCGATCGTCGTCTCCGTCGACGGTACATGTGTCGAAATCTCTGATTGATGTCCTCATCAAATACATTTCATATTTCATTTTTATAATACATTTCACATTTTATGACATTTATACAAATATGTCTTTCAAATAATATTTGAGGAATCAGCAAGAAAGACAATGAAATTGAAATTTAGGCCATAAAAATTAGATACCATATGGTGGTGCAAAATTTAGTATTTCTTATATCATAGTTTGTGTATCTCACCTCGTTTTAGAACAGTTGAGTAAACTGGTTCACCTAAATTAGTCGAATTTCTTTTCCTTTTCTATTCAACCTAAAACATAAATTTCTTCATTTCTATATATGCATTAAAATAAAAATAAAAATGGCAATATAAACCATTACAAAATTCACCTCAATCAAGTTCCTCCTTATTTAATACAAATTCTTTTTCTCTCCTAAAGTTCTTTTCCTCACTTCCCCTCCTTTTCCTAAATTTAACAACCGCAACCCCTATTTATAACAGCAACAGCAACAGCAACAAACAACATCATATTAAATTTCAACAAACACCCTTACATGATTTCAACTAACTTTCTTCCTCCCTTACTGATTTCAGCTATAACAGCTGATTCCAACAGCCTATTCAACATCAACTACTCTGATTTCAATACTTACACACCAAATTCAGCAATTCAACAGCTCCCAACAGTTTCATATACTTGAATTTCAGCAAACATCAACATGTTCACTGCAGATTTCAGCAAACAACATTTAATTCCAGTAGCAGTAATAAATTCAGCCACTAACTATAGCATCTACCTAATCTCTTTACCGTGGTTTGCTGAATTTTTTTTTCTTTTACAATAACCAATAGTAGTAGCACAAGCATTTTCCTTCCCAGCTCTTCACGGCTGCTTTAGCGCCAAAGTCTCTATCGAGTAGGAAAAATGGAATAAGATGAAATGGCTTAAGGCAAAAGCTTAATATACTAATTATTTGATACCCTATCCTTCGCTATTAATTTAATATAATAAACCTAAATCCACTAGTGCCATTTAGCTGTTCCCAGCCGTAAGATCTAATCAAGCCATTGTATGCTTAACTAAATGCTTTACTACAACATATGTATTAAACTATATTTAACATATTACATAACTATATGGTTAATTAACTATTATTGAATTTTTAATTAACAGTTACTTAATATTAAACAACTATTTATTTAAGAGTTATACATATACAATTAGATTTGTTAGACCGGTCCATTAGACTGGTCCAGCCGGTCCACACGGTACTAGCGCAGGCGAACAGAGGCGGATATTTTGCCTCTCCTGTGTATGCCGGTCGGACCGCAAGTTTCCACAGAACATTTTAGGAAGGATTTTTTAGGGTTTTGGGAGGGAAATTTGAATGTGGGGACTGTTTAGGAATTTCCTTTTGAATTGTATGCATTAAATAGTTTGTTTTTCTAGGGTTAGGGCTTCTTGAATTTGGTTGAAATTTGAGATCTCTTAGGTCTAGGTTTTTTGGGCTCTAGCGACGTCTAGAGATTTGGGAGAGATTGATCCTCTCGAATTGAGGATCAACTGTATCTTGCTATTTTCCATTTCTATTTCATCAAATAATACAAATAATCTACTGTTTTTGTGGTTTTGTGTGGATTTTTGTGGATAATTCTCACAGTTTTCTGAAGATTGATAGGAAATACTTGAGATCTACAAGTGTTTCCTATCAAATTGGTATCAGAGCAAATTTTGGGATCGTTTGGAAGGAGTTTTCAGAGAAAATCAGCGACTAAATTTTAGCTGGAAGTGGGCTGTTTTGCTGTTTTTGGAATCGAGATTCAGATTTTTGAGTCCAACAAAAATCAGGGTATCGATAGCGGCCAAAAAATGGATGTGTTGGAGGAACGCCCGGAAGGGGAGATCGGACAATTGAAAACTGAAACTTTAGATCTTCACGCTCAACTTTCAAATTTCAAAAGTCAAATTTCAGCCATCCACGAGAAAATGGATGGAAAATTTTCCAGCCTGGGGGAGATGTTAAAGAAGTTGCTCGAGGGCCAATTCAAAACGGCGTCGTCAGAGGCGATAGAAGCCCCCGAAAAACCAGGAAGCGGGGAAAACTTTAATCCAATAAGTCAAAGGGAAGATTAGGAGGTGGAGATTCAAAAGGGAAAAGAGAGAATACCTCTCCTAGAGCCTGTTCTTAAGGAGAAGACTGGTAGAGGGTATGGGGAGAGGCGTGAGGAGGTGGAGTATGACAAAGGGGTGCTGAATTTGAGAGAAGAGGGGTGGAGTTTGAAAGAGAAAGGAGTAATTATGACTGAAAGGGGGTTGGAATTGAAAGGATAGGATTTGTTGTCCAAGGAGTGCTGAATTTGAAAGGAGAATGTGGGAATTTGATGAAAGGTTTGGGTATGAGCGCAGAAGGGATGATTGGGACACTTGGGGGGAACCACCCCCTTGGGGAATGGGGAATTATGGAGGGAATAGAGGGAACGGAGGCGATCCGAGGGTGAGGAAACTGAAGATGCCAATCTTTGAGGGGGAGAATGCGTATGGGTGGATCTACAAGGTAGAAAGATTTTTTGCCGTCAATGGGCTGACGGAGGAGGAGAGACTGATGATAGCGGGCCTATGTTTGTAAGGAAAGGCTTTTGCTTGGTACCGTTGGAGGGACATGCGACGACCCATACAGAGTTGGAGGGAGTTCAAGGATTGTTTGTTAGAACGTTTCCAAACTGGCAGAGGAGGAGACTTCTACGAGCAGTTCATCGCCTTGACACATGATGGTTCAGTGATGGAGTACCGAGAGAGATTCGAGTACCTTGCTAGCCTATTGGACCACCTTTCTGAGACAGTGTTAGAGAGAAATTTCGTGAAGGGGCTGATACCAAAGATCCGGGCAGCGGTTAGAGTAATGAGGCCTCGTGACTTGGGTGAGGCTATGGAGCTAGCTCAATTGGTGGAGGATCAGAGGCACCTGGAGAGAGACGGGAGGCAAAAGCTCAGGTGGTCCGAACATGAGGATCACTACCTTTCTTGCACCCAAGGAGCCGACACCGGGTACTTTTCGAGAGACTTCAAAGGAGAAGACTATAGGAGTAAGACATGTGGACTACTTCAAGAAGCTCACAGAAACTAAATTACAGGAGAAAATGGCGAATGGGCTCTGTTTCAGATGTGATGAGAGGTATACGCCGGGGAACAGCTGTAAGGACCAGACCCTTCAGGTTCTTACCGTTTGTGATGAAGAGGGAATGGAGGAGGGTGTCGCCTTTCCACTTTGAAGGACAAGGTGGATCTTTGGGAAGGGAGTATTGTTAGATCGGTCCATTAGACCGGTCCAGCCAGTCCACACGGGACTGGCTCAGGCGAACAGAGGCGGAAGTTCCGTCTCTTCTGCGTATGTCGGTCGGACCGCAAGTTTCCACAGAACATTTTAGGAAGAATTTTTGAGGGTTTTGGGTGGGAAATTTTAATGTAGGGATTGTTTAGGGATTTCCTTTTGCATTATATGCATTAAATAGTTTGTTTTTTAGGGTTAGGGCATATTGAATTTGGTTGAAATTTGATATCTTAGGTATAGGGTTTTGGGCTCTAGCGGCATCTAGAGATTTGGGAGAGATTAAGGCTTCGTTTGGTTATTTGGTACTTTTGTAAAAGGTAGTTTTAAGAAACATCGGTTCAAAAAAAGGAGTTTTCTAATAGAGAAGCATATATAAAAAGCTTTTTCAAAATAGCAGAAAAATGAAAAAAATGGAGTTATTGGGAATGAGGTTTGACAAACCAAATAGTAAAGAAAAATAAATTTTACTGCTTTAAAAAGGAATAAGCACCAAAAATGCCCAATCAAACTAGGCCTAATCCTCCTCTCGAATTGAGGATCAACTGTATCTTGCTATTTTTCATTTTTATTTCATCAAATAATACAAATTATTTACTGTTTCCGTGGTTTTGTGTGGATTTTTGTGGAGAATTCTCGCTGTTTTCCGAAGATTGATAGGAAATACTTGAGATCTACAAGTATTTCCTATCATATTTTCATATATTTTTATATGTCAAAATGCTCGAAATTAAAAGTAGAATTTAATGAAAATAAGATAATATTTTGAAGAAGTTTATGCTTACATTTGTTTTGAACATTTCGGGTATTATAATTCACCCCTCCTTATTTAAATTTTGTTCTTGAATTTTACTAGCTTAGTGACCATCAAACAAATGAGAGAATTTCAATCTAATTACTTCTTCCTTCTCCTAGGTTGCTTCCTTTTCTGGCCTGTATTTTCATTTTACTTTGACATAAGGGATCTGACAATTTCTAAGCTGTTTAATATCAAAACCTAATATTCGTTTTGGTTCTTTAGGGTAAGTCAGATTCTTCTGTAGATCAATTTTATCATGTTAAATTGTGAAAGCTGAATATCAACGACCTAATGGTTTACTGCAAACACTGCATATCCCTGAGTGGAAGTGGGAAGAGATTGCAATAGATTTTGTTATGGGATTTCCAAATCCAGATAGGGACATGACAACATTTGGGTGATTATTGATAGAGTAACAAAATCAGCTCACTTTTTACCTATTTAGTAAACTGATTCAATAGATAAATTGGCACACCTGTATGTGAAAGAGATTGTCAAATTGCATGGTATTCCAAAAGTTATCATCTCAGATAGAGATGATAGATTTACTTTTAGGTTATGGAAAAAACATTCATGAAAGCTTGGACACAATTTCTGTCACACGCCATTTCGACTTCCTATAGTCTATCTAGAGTGTAATAGAAAAGGAGAATCTGAACAGACCTTCTATAGTATCCTATTAATCCTAAGAAACTATGAACCTCTATAACATTCTTTGGTATAGGCTATTTCACAACTGCTTTTACCTTTTTGGGTCTACTGTAATTCCTTCATCACTGGTAATATGCCCCAAGAAGATAATACTCCTTAGCCAAAACTCACATTTTGAATATTTCGCATACAACTGGTTTTTTCTTGAAGTGTCCAACACTATCCTTAAATGTTTAGCATACTCATCCGTCTTTGAGTATATCAAAATATTATCAATAAAAATAATTACAAACTGATCTATATAATCTTTGAAAACCCGATTCATCATATCCATAAAAATAGTATGAGCATTTGTTAACCCAAAAGGCATGAATTTAAACTCAAAATGACTATACCTGGTCCCAAAAACTTTCTTACTGACATCTGTTTCTTTAATCCTCACATGATGATATCCTGATCTTAAATTAATTCTGAAAACATACTGTGGCACATGCTAACTGATCAAACAAGTCATCTACTCGAGGTAATAGATATTTGTTCTTGATAGTCACTTTGTTCATCTCTCTATAGTCAATACACTTCTCTTAGATCCATCTTTCTTCTTTACAAAAAGTATAGGTGCGCTCCAAGGTGAATGGCTAGCCTTGATGAATCCCTTATTCATTAATTCCTATAATTGAGTGTTTAAGTCCTGCAATTCTTTTGGAGCCATCCTGTAAGGAAATTTGTAGATTGTTGATATTCCTAGTTGCAGTTCTATGCCAAATTCAACTTTTCTTTCAGGTGGTAATCCAAGTAATTCTTCAAGAAATATATCTGAAAATTCAGAGACTACTCAGACATTCTGTAATGTTTGTACATCTTTATTTAAGACCTCCAATTTAGCTAAAAATACTAACTCACCCCTCTTTAAATATTTGCCCATCTTCACTGCACTAACAAGAGAGGATGTTACATTTTTTTCACAGGGAAAATAGGTCTTCTCATTTGGCAAATTGAACTTAATTCTTTTCTTCCAACATTCAATTATAGCAAAATATTTAACTAGCCAATCCATTCCCAAAATGATATCAAAAGTTTTAATATGCACTATAATCAATTCTATTGAAAATTTGTGATCCTGAATATTCAAATTCATAAGACACATCTTATTGACAAGCAAAATATCCCCCGTTGACATTATAACACACAAAGCAGGTCTAAAACATACAGTCTCAACAAATAAATCAAAATAGAATTCTTTAGAAATAAATGAATACGATGCACTAGAATAAAAAAGAATTCAGCCAAACTTATTGAAAATCAAAAGTATACCTGTAACCACCTCCTCTGAATCTTTGGCCTCCTGGGATGTAATGACAAACACTCGAGCTTTTACAGGTTGATTAACTTTAATATTTGATGCTCTCCTTTTAACTGAACTGATAGTTTCCCTTGCACTGCTGGCTTTCCCTAAAATTGAGGTTTTTCTGTCTGATTGACTTCCAGATATCTCCTATAGTGTCCCTGCTCCTGATATCCCTAGTATCCTTGTGGCCTGACATTGCTTCTCTCCTGAGATCTCTTCTGTGGGCAGTCCACCTTGCGATGACCCTACTCACCACATCTGAAACATCTTTTAAATCCCACCAAACACTGACTAGAATGCCTCTTCCCACACTGCTCAAACAAAGGGTTTTCAAGCTGACTTTGCTTCTATTTATCATCAAGTTTTCAAGCTGACTTTTCTTCTATTTATCATCAAATTTTGACTTCTTGTTTTGAATCGATCATCTTTTTCAAATATCTTCCTTTTTCCTAGTTGTTGTTATTCTCAAAATGTGCTTAGAGAAATTCAGCTCATTTTCAATTCTTCTAGCTCTCTCCACTAAGACTAAGAATTCACTGATATCAAAAAGTACTAATGCGAGTCGCAGTTGATCCCCGAGGCCTCTCAAAAATTTGTGGCACTTCTCCTCCTAGGTGCTGACATAATGAGGTGCATAGCGGAACAAAGAAGTGAACTCAGCTTCGTATTGCATAACTATCTTTAAACCCTGAGTCAGATTAAAGAATTTATTTTGCAAAGCTAATCTAGCTGAAGGAGGAATGAACCAACCTTTGAATGTCCTCACAAAATCATCCCACTAGATGCTCATAATAGGCATTTGTCAAAATTTTTCTCTATGTTGTGCTTGGCACCATTTTTCTGCCTCTTCTTCCAGAACAAATATGACCAATCGTAGATTTCTATTTTCTGGACAAATCATGCCATCTAGGATCTTCCCTATCTTTAACAATTAATTTTCAACACTGTTGGTTCACTTGCACTTTTAAATTGGTTCACTTGCACTTTTAAAGGCTGACGGTTTAAAAGTCTGAAATAATTTCAAATGTCGATCCATTTCACTGTCACTTTCAAATCTGGGTCCTCTGCTAGTAGAATATTTCTTCATAAATGTCATTTTATCTACCACTTGTGAGGTCAAATGCATAATATCTTGAAATTCCTTAGCCTTATTTCCCTCATTCATTCCTGTTTCTATATCTAGCCTGGATGATTGACCAGTCATTCTTTCTTGTAACTCCTCAGACATAGTTATCTATATGCATATGGATAATTTATATAATATATGTACTCATTGTAATAACCATGATCATTTTAAAGCATTAAATAAGCTTATTATGCACGCATGCTTATTCTACTAGAATGAATGCATAGTTCAATTCAACCTATAGCTCTGGATACATCAGATTTATTATATCTCATCCTACTTCATTGTCTAAATCCAATTATACTTCCATTTAATTTTAATTTAGCTCTGATACCAATTTTTTTCACACCCTATTTTGAATTCCTACAGTCAATCTAGAGTATAACGGAGAAGGAGAATCTGAATAGACATTCTTCTTACTTATACTCATTCTGAATCACCGCTATTAGAATCAAGGAGTAAGAAATAGTCTATTTAGAATATCCTAACATATCATAACACATCAAGATTTTCATAGTAGTAAGTATATATAATATACTTCAAATAAAATGCACATCTCAATTGAAACACGAAGCTTTACTAAAACTTTTAAAATTTACTTACATATCCAAAAGTCTATACAACTATCACTCAAATTCCTTTTACACCCAAAATATATGTTCACAAAGGAGTATTCAACTAGCCTGACTATTACCCCACTGGCTCCTTCCATTTGCCTACAGTACAACTATTACTAATGAGCTAGGGCTCAATGAAATACGCAAGCAATATATAAGAAGTAATAATAATATTTTTAACAATTAATTTAAAATAATAAACCTAAATCAACTAATGCCATTTAGTTGTTCCCAGTCGTAGGATCTAATCAATCCATTGCATGCTTGGCTAAATGCTTTACTACCGTGTATGTATTGAACTATATTAAACATATTACATAATTGTACGGTTAATTAACTATTATTGAATTTTTAAATAACAGTTAATATTAAACAACTATTTATTTAAGTGTTATATTGATTTGTTCCACTTTGACTTCCAACACATCCCCCTTCTTTGCCACCATAGGTCTCAAAAAAGTGCTCTGATATCAATTTAATAGAAAGTGGATGCAATTTCCTTGAAATCAGTACAACAACAACAACATCAAGTCTTTGTCCACTACGTGGGGTTGGCTACATGAATCATTTTTCTTCTCGAAATCAATGAACGACAATAAGAAATTAGGAAGACGAACACACCAAAACTTTTTTTATTGCAAGATATATAAAAGAAAACAGTAAGATACAGTTGGATCTTCAATTGGATAAGAAGATCCAGCTCTCCCAAATTCCTAGTCAGTGGCTAGAGCAATCACAACCTAAGAAATTCTAATAGCAAATCAAAACATAATCCTAAAATTACTATATTGTTAGCCTTAAATAGGCTTCTCTAATTCCCTCCGAAATCAGCCCCCTTTCCTTAAGTAATTCTCTCTCATATTTGAATTAAAATCATATTTCTTGCCCTAAATAATTTCCTTCCAATTATAATTAAAACTTTCCTAAACAATGCCCCTTTGATTAAGAACCTTCCTAAACAGCTCCCTCTTGATTAGGAAACTTCCTAATTCCCTCCCAATCAAATTGGCTGGTTCATCATTTTCCTGCTTAAACTAAAACCACAACACCGAAAATGAACATTGATATAGTTGCTAAAAAATATGTCTTTGAATGCCTTTGGTTTTTAAAACAAAAATTCAAATTCTTGGATAATGGACTTTGGAGTCTCTAATCATATAATAGGAGATCCTTCCTTATTTCAATCTCTTTATTCATATTTAAAAAATTATATAATCAACATTTTCGATGGGCAAACATCTCAAGTAATTGGCATTGAGACTAACAATGTCATCAGCTCTCTAATTTTAATTGTGTTCTTTCAGTTCCTAAGCTTTTACAAAATTAATTAGTTTGATGGATCTATTAAGAGATACAAAGCACAATTGATGGATCTATTGTTGCTCGAGGGTGCATGAAAGCGTGATTTATTCGGAGCTTTAGTTTATGATTTAGGTAAGTTTTAATCAATATATATATATATATATATATATATATATATATATATATATAAATAAAGTGAGACGTAGGCCTCCTGCCAATGAGGTGAGCCAAATTGAGGTGCACACCTCATAAAAGAAGCTCGAGGCATTTTTCATTGGAATTGTGCTGAGGCGGGCCTCAAAGGGAGCCTCATATTATGCAATTTTAAACAATGAAATGCCTCAAAGAAAAACTTGTTGAGAAGTTCAAAATCAAATAAGTTAGTCATCTAAGATGTTCTTGAATCAAATCTGCACCATCAATTTTCAAAGAAAATATGTTCTTGATCTCTTAAAAGAACCTTGTTTTACTTGAGGCAAACCTATTAACACTCCAATGAATCCTAACACAAATTCTAGAGATCTTAGTGTAAGTTTTCTAGTTGATAAGGGAAGATATAAAGATAGGTCTGTAAACTCATATATTTGACTAAAATTGAACTTCACATGACCTTTGTTGTTTGCATGGTTTGTCAATTCATACATGCTTCTAATAATAGATCTACATCATAGTATTGCACTTGTGTATGGGATAATCTTGTTACATGCAGTAAAAACAAATTATCCAGAGGAATGGCACAAAAACTGAACTTAGATCCTTATCTAGTAGGATTAGTGAATTAATCTGGCTTAAGCTACTCTTGGATGAACTACAAGTAATAATCAAGACTCACATGTTATATTGGTACGATAAGGTTACTATCAATATGTCACACAACTTTATTAAATAAAAACATGTGGAGGGTAGGCTTTATCATGATTGAACTAAACATCAGAAGATAGATCAAAACTTTATTAAAGTAAAATATTATAATAGAGAACATTGTGCTTTATATATTCCATCATCTTATCAGTCTGCAAACATTTTCACAAAATGGTAGACAAAAGCTCTATTTGAAAAAAAATAATTGATAATTTTGACTTGTATGATGTTTGCGAACCAGCTTAATGTTGCCGCACTTTTCCAAACTGGAAAAGGTTAATGCAATTTATCTTCTACCTTACTTGGAGTTTACCCTTGATTGTCTCCCAAACATTTGTATGACAAGGATGCTAGCAATGTTCCTGCTGGTAACTAGCAATCTTCCCTTGATTGATGAAATTTCGTGCTGGCGGCCTTCCTAGGTTAGCATGTTTATTTATTTATATTGGTATTTGTCCCCCTTCTAACGCTTGGTTTTCCCCTGTTCGTAAAGTTGCTGGATTGGGACTAGTTAGTTGCTAAATTCTTGGGATTCTACCTAGTGTTTTAGTAGTTTTTTAAACTTAAAACCTATTGTTATATTCATATTTTCTTTCATGCTAGAATGAGTTGATTTCTTCCCCATTTTTCATTTTTTAACTCTCTATTTATAGGATCAGGTTTCAACATACTCAAGCAATAAAGCTTGTTACTACTTTTACGTCCTTTTTCTAACATCGCCCATTTTATTTTCAACTCTCTTCTCTTTTACGTCCTTTTTCTAACATCACCAATTTTCATAGCAGCTTCATTAAATGACTCATAAATTTGGATTCCCAATAGTTGCCACAATTATAAATTTGTCATTTGTTCTTAAATACCAACACTACATGGTTTTCTATCCTCCATTAATTTGACATCCTCTTGGACTTTTTTTTTGAAAGAATTTTTTAACCGAACTACAATATCTCCCATCACTTTTGGATTTGAATCTCAAAGTCTCAGACTGTACCTTTCAAATCTAAATCAACCTATACTTTTTTATATCAATTTATGATATTCTTCATTATCTATTCATTAATCTATTCTTAAAAATTTCTTAATAATTTTCAAAAATAGTTATTTTCATATTTTTCTTGTTGTCCTCATCTTTTAAGTGGGATCTTGTTGTCTTCCAACACAACTAATTTGAACTAAGTCTTTAAATCTCCTATCTTTTTATCCATCTTGTTGTTTTCTTCCTCACTACTTAGCTTGCTATATAAATAAACAAACAATAGTAGTTCCATTGATGATGAAGGTTAATATTTGGCTTAGCCGAAGTGTCTTATGAAGCATTTTTTTAGGTTTTATTGGTGGAAAAGCAAATTTTTTTTGCTAGATTGATTTTCTTTAGGAGAATTGTCACTTATTACTGGAGAACATTTGCTTGGAACAAAAATTAGGTATAAACCTTAATGAAGCCCGAAGTTAAACTTTTTACTTCTTGAACCCAAGTAAATTGAGTGATTGATACCATCCAAATATATTCAGGAATCAGAGAATGATATTGAAATTATGTTGCTCATTACCCTTAAAAACAGTGTTTGTAGATCAACAGCAAATCGAAGGGCCTAGGTAGGATAATGATAGGCTAAAACTAACTTGGTTAAATCTTTTCTAAACGACTTGACTAATCTTTAATCTTTTCTAAACCTTACCATTGATAATTGTGATAAGGTTCTTGATGATGATGACGATGATAAGTGAGTATTGAACCCCTGAATGTGGGTGTAGCGGTAACAATGACATCAATAGAAGTGTGGGCAAAATATTGTGGTCACAAAAGCATTTCAGCCGTACTTGTTGTTACAGCTTTTTGCAGGCACCATATCTGGATGGAGGAAGTTTTTTTGCTTTAAGCCATTGATTTTGAGGCCTAGTGAAGGCTGTTATAATATCATTACGGTGACATTTGCTTAAGAAGAAAATAGTATTCTTTGGCACCATGCTGTCATTTTATTATGTTACTATCATCGAGACAAGTGCCCTTATTTTGAACTTTTTAATGACTCATATCTAAGCAACATTTAAAGAAGTTGATTCTAGTAATTTAGTTCCTCTAAGAAATATTAATGATATTTTGTATGAGAGGAATAGTTTATGAGGGGTTATTTTAGTCCTAGGCTATTTAAAATATCTAATTTAGTTCATTGACTTCTCAAATATAAACCAAAGTAGTCTCACTGGTAAAATTGATATTTAATTTGAAAAATATGTCAGGCAAATTTCATGAATGGAGTTTTTTTTTTCCCAGAAAATAAAGTTTCAAAACATCTTGATTTGTATGAAGTACTCCTATTATCCTCCTCATTTGTGAACTTTTATGTGAAATTTTTGTCAAATTAAACAATAGTTTTAACTGTGAGGCTATTTTGGATTATATCAGGAGTCAAGGGACAAAGTTGAATATTTTAAATAATTTGGAATAAAAATGACCTCTCACAAATAATCCATGAACCTTTTGATCATTTTCTTTTTTCTAAGATATGAATTTAGTGGTTCTTTGTCAGCAAATATTAGTAATTTAGAGTAAACCGAATGCAATGAGTTTTGAAATTTCTGGTGTTTTGTTGGAAGAAAAACAAATGCGGAGTAATTGTTTTGAGGCATTTGGAATTCTCTTCAAGTTCAATTTTAATGTATTTGAAATTCATTCAATTTGGATGTATTTCAAATATACTGCTTGTGTGGAGCTTTACTCGTTGACCACCAATGTCCCCATCCACCAATGTTGCCTCGACTGGACATCACCGTTCCCTAATCCAAAATTACTAGTCTTATTTTGCAAGCAGCCAAACACAAAAATAAACTTCTGAATTTCTTTCAAAAGCAATCAAATACTGATAATTATTTCAAATACATGATTGTACTTTACAGTGTATTTTGAATATATCGGACTTCCAAATGGTTGCAACAAAACAACCCCTTAATGGTTTTTTTCTTAAAATCTGATTTGTCTTTGAAATATTTTTGGAATATTTGACCTGCTATACATTCTGTCTTTGTGCTTCAGGCACTTCATTCATGGAAAAACAACCTGAGTTTTGGAACTTCACAAAGAGGGCTTGCATTAAATTGATGAAGGTTTTGGCTGCATTTCAGAGCAGACATCCATACTCGTTTGGTGATAACAATGTTCTTCCAGCTATTTTGGTTTTCTGCTTGAATGAGTTCATCAATCCCGAACAAGCAGTGCCATCATTTAATGAGTTTCTGATTCAATGCATGATTTTAATCAAGTCTACACTAGAGTGTAAAGAGTACAAGCCTAGCCTTACTGGTCGTGTTATTAATGAAAGTGGAGACGCTTTAGAACAAAGGAAGAAAATCATCTCTAGAGCTGTTTTTGACATGCTTGCAGCAGTTTTGCCTAATGACCGTGTTGTTCTGCTGTGCAACATTTTGATAAGAAGGTAGGAATAAGATCTTTTATTGAGGTATTTTACCATGTTAAAATCGATACTTGTCACTGGCCAACAGTTTCTTTTATTTTTCGGCTACTTATGGATCTAGGCATTTATTTTTTGGGTTATGACAATTCATTTTTTTGTTTGTTTCATGTCTGTTACATTGTAAAACTTGCCATGTACTATCATATCGCCTTTATAATTTTATTGGAATAGCTAATGTTTCCAGAGTAGCTCCAGTGGAAGATAAGATTAGAAAGAGTCGCCTTAGATGGTTTGGTCACATAAAACTACGGCCTTCCAATGACCCGGTTAGGAAAGTAGATGTTTTAGATTTGACTTATGTTAAGAAAGGTAGAGGTAGACCTAAAAAGCCTTGGTTAGAAAGTATTAGAAAAGAACTTTCTTTATTAAATTTAGATGACAATTTGACTCTTAACGGGACACAATGGAGAAAAAGGATAAAGGTTTTTTGTTGTTGTTGCTATAGCTAATGTTTCCGGAATGGCTAATGTTTCAACTATTTAACATTTTTCTATTGTGATAGGGAAATTTTGTAATTTGAATTCTGAAAGGAGAAAAGGGAATAGGAAATGAAAAAGTAAATGGTTTGTGCTCATTATTGATAATGTGATTGTAATTTCAAAAATTTCTGAAGCTTGCTCATGCCTTTCAAGGTTGTGTTAAATCCCAGTCATCTCTTAGCCCTTGATCCCATGACCAACATGGGGATCTGTGCGAGTCTCACCTGTTTAATCCTAGCCGTTCGTTACCTCTTGATCCTATGAACAACATGGGGTTCCGTGGGAGGCTCACTTTGATCATGCTGATTTCCTTCCATATTCGAGCGGCTGATTTAGGAAGGATTATATTAGGGCAACTATGCATGATTCCGTAATTATTTGTTTATTTATTAAGTTATCTTCTATAGATCTATATATAGGGATAGTTTTGTGTAAGAAAATTAAAGCCTTTTCCCTCTCAAATTCTTTGAATTTAACAGGTTGGTTACTTTAAAATCATTCAGACAATTATCTTATAACAACGTGACCATATATCAAGATGTTTGCTCTATGTTTTAGTTCTTCCCGATGTCAAGTCTATAACAAGTTATCCTCATAAAAAATAGAAACCCCACTAAATGTTATTTTTAGGAGTTATGTGATAATTTGCATTTTGCTATGGAATCATGAACTATATCTTGCAAAGTTCCTCATTTCTTTAAAAAGGTTAGTGATATATGTAGAACATTGGGGGCGCGCATGCACACACACATTATTTTAAATAAATCATTAATTGATTATTTAGAGGAGTGATTATGAGACTAGTTGTACTCAGTGCATTTATGTACTTTTTTATACCTGTGTTGCATGCATACCGTGAGGCCAAACAGGTACTCTTTGCCAATTGTGAAATTATTTCTTCTTCTACTTATTATGCATTCTTCAAATCTACTGACAGGTATTTCATTTACACATCAGAGGACTTGGATGAATGGTTTCAGAACTCTGAATCCTTTCACCATGAGCAGGACATGCTGCAGTGGACAGAAAAACTCAGACCATGTGCTGAAGCTCTCTATATTGTTTTGTTCGAAAATTATAGACCTGTATGTTATCTGGTTAATTTTAGTAAGGGCCTAATTTGTGATCAATTTAGAATATAATCGTGTGACCTGTTTTTTCAGCTGCTTGCTCCTGTGGTGGTCTCTATTCTTAAAGAGGCAATGAGTGCTTCTCCACCTTTAGAAAGTGAAATTAGTCCTGCAATGCTACTAAAAGATGCCGCTTATAGTGCTGCTGGACATGTTTATTATGAGCTCTCGGCTTACCTAAATTTCAGTGATTGGTAACTCATAAACTTATTCATAAATATGATATCATATTATTCTTTTGTTTTAGTTCTAATAGAGGCCAAGTTGCCTTCACTTTAATGTCAAATTTAGTCCATTGGGGTTTCTTTTTTTTTTTCTTTTTTTTTTTTTGCTTATTTTGTTGAGCTAACTTTTGCATACAAAATTAGGCATTCCTCGGTTTTCTTGTTTTTAGGCTGCTTTTTGGTGGCTGATCTGAACATGTAGATGCTCATATTTTGATTCGTTTGTTTATGGTTTAAATGGACTGGCTAGTATATTTCAAGAATTATCTAGATCCTAAGTTTTGTTTTTCAGTAGGGATGGAGTGATATTATTATACTCTTGAGTATGATGCAATATTTTTTATCTTTTCTTTTAAAACTATTTTATGCAAGTCAATTGTTGACCACAGATCACTAACTACCGACCCTTGTACATTGATTATGCAAGTCAATTGTTGACCACAGACCACAGATCCTAGCCGTTCAATTAAAATTGACATTATCAGCCTGCAAACTTCACAGGGTTCTTCTATTTTTTAGACAAATAGTCTAGAAACTCTCTCCTTTTCTCTAATGCAATTCAAGCTACTACTAGCAATTTTAGTTCTTTTAGCAAGATTGGTAAGGTGGTTTTGAATCTATGTACAAGGGTCGGTTAGCAGACGGTACTATAATAAATGTGAAGTAGCTTTCTTCGAAGTCAAGGAAATCATAAATTTGTAAATGAGATAGGCATGATTTCCGCATACATCACCCAAATATCATAAAGTTTTATGGATGTTTCATTGAAGGAAATCAGTTTTTGTTAGTATATGAATATTTGGAAAATAATAGATGTGCACGTACTCTTTATAGGCCAGAACGATCTCAGTTGAAGCTAGATTGGCCCACAAGACACAAGATTTGTGTGGGCATAGCTAGAGATCTTGCTTGCCTGTATGAAGAATCAATGCTGAAGATTATTTATAAAGACATAAAAGTTACAAAATGTGTTGTTAGACATCAATCTCAACCCAAAAATACCAGATTTTGGATCGTCAAAGCTTGATGAGAAGGGAAACACCATATCAGCCATTGGATCCACAACCCACTTGTACAAGCGAACAGAATGCGATACCCCTATAATAGTTCTGATCTATACGCTAAAATAAATCCCGAATGTGCTCCAATCTTCACATTTAATTCCTAAATCAAACAGTCCGAGAATACTGCGCGGGTCAAATATTCTATGTTTCATCCTCCTCCTTGAAAGGACTAGAGTCGAACTGACTCAGATTAATAAATGAATGCTTAATTACAAATTTACTGTAACCCTTCAAAGGCTCTCTAAACGAAACTCATTATAAAACATAATTCTTCAATTTTAGCATTTGCATAATCATCAATTATTAAATCCGATCCTCTGTTAGTCGGCAAATATAGTTGATAAGGTTCAAATAACTAATTATTTATATCCCAGAGGATAGCTATGTTGATAGAAAATCCCAATCGGAGGGGATCCCCATATTTTCAAGATGCCTTATAAATTCCCATAAAAATATAATGATATTTAAAAAGTAACTTTCATGTCACCCCGATGATAGCCGTGTTGACAGAAAATCTCAACCAGAGGGGTTAATTCTCAAAGCTTATTAAAGTTTCAGAATATAACATCTATTAAATTCTAAACTTTTAAATGTAAATTTAAATCACCCAAAACTTAAAACTAAAATTCATTCATTTTCCACAATCGTTTGTTGGGGGTGATAAATTTGAAACTAATCTCAGTTCACAAAGAGCAAATGTCATGTCAGGTGTATCACTAAAATTCACTCTCAAATAATCTCTCGCTAGCAGGGACGTGGCACGTGCCCTGTTATTCGGTGATTTTGCTTCAAAATGGCACCACTATATTATAATCACGACCAAGTTTGTATGTTTCCTAACAGTTTCAAGTCCTTGAGTAATGAATCGTAAGATGTACTTGATTGGCATGAAGCCCTTTTGTCAATTAGGTGGACTCAAATATATCTCTTAGACAAACATCCACCCAAAGTCTACAAGGTGTCCTTGGACGAAGTAATCCATGGCTGCCGACAAGGTTCTACCTCCTCTAACTGAGTAGACAAGGGACCATGACAGCCTAGGACGACTGAAATATGGGATCATAATCGGGCTCGTCTTCATTCCCCCCATTACTTGTTTTAAGTATACGGTGATAAATTTCAAATCTTAAAAATTCCTAAAATCCAATTTTAAAATCCCTAAAGTTACTGCTACTATACGTTGGGTACTCGGTGCATATCTCATGACTAGCCTTAGTCGAAAGTTCTCTCTCGTTATCGGGAGGGGTAATTAACCGTAAGAGTTTGCGCCTATGGGAAACCAAAACTCAGATCATAAAGTCCTTGCAAAATGAGGGTGAAATCTTTGGGTAGTGTCTTATCTAAAACCTAATATACCTTCTGGAAATTTATCAAGAACCTAAATCCGTTAAAACTCTCCCCGTCAAACAAACAAAGGAAGGCGCACATAAGCCAGGGTGCGAATTTTCGGAACCCACATCAATTTGGTTACTTTACTGCATGTATGCTACAATGATTTCTTGGATTTATTTGATTATAGTTTTTTTTTTGGTTAGGTTGAGCATGTAGCAAACAATATGCTCGGCCTTGCTGCATATTTTTAGTCTACTTGTTTAAAAATTTTAGTTTTTACCCGAAACCTTCTTTGGCATTCTCATTTATTGTTTTCAAACTCAAAACTTTTGTACAATAGAAAAACCTCATAACTGTTGTTATTTTGTTTCTTACTGATGTCGTATTAGTAATATGAACTATTCTATGGAGTTATACTTGATTAGTCTGCGTTTTGAAACATCACATCCTGGTTTTTCAAAATATACCTGTCAAAAAATTGATTTGACTTGTTTTCAAATTATCAATTTTCTTGTTTTGTACCTTTAATTGTCAGTTGGAGCATTTTTCACCTAGGTGACAAGTTGGTTATTATTCTGTACTCATATCTAATTGATATTCCATAAATATTATTCTTTTAAATAATATATATATATATATATATATATATATATATATATATATATATATATATATCTAATTGATATTCCATGCTTATGCCCATACAGTA
This sequence comes from Dendrobium chrysotoxum, assembly GCA_019925795.1. Classification (NCBI taxonomy): domain Eukaryota; kingdom Viridiplantae; phylum Streptophyta; class Magnoliopsida; order Asparagales; family Orchidaceae; genus Dendrobium; species Dendrobium chrysotoxum. The sequence goes on from CM034311.1 coordinate 15,402,920, forward strand.
ATTTGACTTATGTTTTTAAGGTTATTGATATATTATTGTTTTTATTTGCTTCTGTTTTATTGGTTCTCCGAACTAAAGTTTCTGTAATATTCATAGTTTTAATATTCAAACTAAATTTTCTACAATCATTTTTGTTTATATCCATGCAAAAATCTTTTATAGAAATTAGATCAACTATAATTTCAGAACAAAATGATGGATGTTGTAATTGATATGTGGTATGAGATGCGAATAAATAATAGAGGTTATATTTGATGCATACGAAGGCATTGTAAAGCAGGCGTAGCGCATGAGCACTATAGTGGTTAGTGGTGCACGCTCACGAGAGTAGGCATTGAGGGCAAGCATGGTGGGCTTGCGTGGAGTTTCTAGAGCTTGAATTTCCTTTAGGTGCCTTCACAATGAGTCCCAACATCTCCTTTGGCTTTTTCTTTCTGCTTATTTTGCTTTTTTTTCCTCTTATATGAAACCGGGATAGACTTTTATCACCACTGGTGTAGATGACTTTGGTTGTCAATGCCTGGTATAGCTCCACCGCCTTCTTTCTATGCCTCTCAACCATTATCAAAGGTTTGATTGCTTCTTATTTGTACTCCATCTTTGACTCTTGATTCAACACCTTCTGGGTTTCTTGGGAACTCTGGTGTGGCTGGTGGTTTGAACTTTGCAAATGTGGATTCAATCCCTCATAAAATCTTTGTTTGGATTTTTAAATGGACACTGTTTTACTTAAAAAGAAGACTCAACCTTACCTCAGTTTGGATAGCCTTCTAAGAATTCCATTGCATTGTATGAACAGGAGCACTTTATTTTCACTAGCTTTTTCTTTTGAGATCATTATTAGTTAGAGTTCTGATAGAGATGGATGTAACTAAAAAATTTTAAAAAGGAAATATAGCTTTGGTTGAGAAATTCTGGCAACTTTCAAAACATCTCCAGAATCTACCATACTTACCTTCTCATTGCAGAATTTATGGACATTTAATTTTGGAATGCTCTATTATCCATCCTGATTTGAAACAACTTAGGAAGATGACTAACGATGATAATGATGTGGGAGATATTATGGGGGAAAGAGAGGTCGACATTGAGAATATTTCAATGGTGCCAAATGATCCTACATCCGCCAAAGGATACTACTTATTATGATGTTGATAGGTTGGTGATGAATGATGAGAATCATATTTTGTGCTCAATTAATGCCAATGACAATGTTCCCCATGTTGCACTTTAGTTATCTGAAAGAAGAATAATTTTTCTGAAGCTCATGATGTTAATAAGGAGGCTACTTTTATATTTGATGGAACTCAAATTTTGTAAATGATCTCTGATATGGTGCTTCATAATGTCGGTGAAGATGCACCTACTCCTTTTCTTGCATCAATCCCTCCTCAAAATCAAATACTAGATTGTAACATTAACTGAGCACAAAGTATGGTTGTCATTATAATGCTTCTAACAGTTGATCAAGTAGCAGCTTTTAATATTAACTGATAATCATACTTCTATTATGCTGAGATGTGATGTAGACAACTTGAAAACAAAAAATCAAGAGAGGAGAAATATTACGAAAAGAAAAGAACAAGACTCACCTTCCAACTTAAAACCACAATTGGAGAACAAAATAGACTAGAGAATAAGACTTTCACTCAACTTAGAAAGAAAACCGACGTCCAACAAACCTTAGACAAAAGAAAGTTAGCAAAGAACAAATTTAAAATAAAACAACGCTATCCTCAGAACATCCGTCAAACGGACTCCTCACATGCATCGGGTGTAGGAAATTAAAATGAAAAATGCTTAGCTTGCAAACTAGGGGTCCACCACAGCAAACTACCAAACTCCTCCAGCAAATGTCCCAAAACAGCCCACAAATGTCACCTCAAAACAGCCACCACTTCTCCACTAAAACGGCCACGATTCACTACAAAAAACAGCCACAACTTTCACCAATCGGAACTAGAAGAAGGATATAGGTGGAGTGGAACTTGCGTAGAGAAGAAGGGGTTAGAAGACGAGAAGAAAGAGGAGAAGCTCGCAAGCTTTCCTAGAGGAGAAAGAAGATGGAACAAGCTCTCAAGCTCTTCCAAGAAGAAAACCCTCAGGTTTAGTGGCTTTGCCAAACAATTTTCAACAACCCATTCCTCTTCAAAACATCTCATATTTATAGGCAAGAGAGAGGAATCCAAACAGCCAAAGACCTTTCACAAAACCAATGAAAAGAGGGGGAGATGAAGGCCAAAAGTCTCCAATAGCAGCCCCCATAATTTGGTACAGGAACCAGAGAAAAAAGAAAAGCAAAGCCACGGAATACACAGCCCAGCAACCACGGGAAAACCACCCAGCCAAGACCCGAAGAGGCAGCACAAATAACAAAACAGCCGGCACAGGAAACCAGCCAGCACCACACGGGAAAACCCACCCAATGAGGGATCCGAAGAGGCAACAAGGGGAAACCAACCAGCAGCACATGGGAAGAGCAAAAAGCCACCAAAACCGAGAGGGTAAGGGAGAAATCGAGAAGACACAAGGGAAGGGAAAGAGACACAAGCCACTCCACATACCTTTTCCCATTTATGAGCTTCTACTTCATGCCTTTAAGAATTAATGAGCTAAACTTCAGCTCACCCAAACCAGAATTCCAACATTAGCTCAAAACCGAGAGCAGCCCAAGACCAAACCGTCAGCAGCAACAGCCCAAAGGACCCTAAAGCCGGCACACCCAAGGGAAGCAAGCCAAACAATTTCTACGCATAGATCACGGGATGCTTTCCATTATTGGATAGCTTAAAACAAACATAAAACAAAAATAGATAACACAACTATAATTGTTCATATTACATCAAAACAGATTTTAAGAAAACTAGATGCATCAAGATGTCAGTGTTATCTTTCAAAATACAATAACGTGATTTTTTTGAGTTGCCAATTGATTTTGTAGACATGATGTTTTAGTTAAAATAACACGTGCTTGTTATTTTTGAAATATTATTTAAAGATATTGGTGAATCAAAGAATTGACATTTTTAAAGAATATAGCATTATATTACAAATGTCAATGAACCAAACAACTTTTAAATAATTTCTATATTTAAAGGGTAAAGAAAACACTACAATATTAACCATAAGATGTGGTCATTCATAACCAATGGGCTTAAGAAGTATATTGCTTTGTTTCTAACTTAGAGATCTTATGTACCATAATTTTAGCTGATGCAATTATGATGAATTCTCCAGATCCAACGTAGATTTAATATCTATATTTGGCATTGTGCCCATCTTATATTTGTAATTGGCCTTGTTCCCACCTAATGAAAATTTGGGACAGATTTTTTCTATTCCAAAAAAAAAAAAAAAGAAACAAAGGTCATTCGCTCCTTGTAATAGACCATTGCTTGACCTAGTTTACTAGTGACGGATGCATTGAAATCGCTATTTCCTATCCGTATTTAGACCAAATCAAGAATAAATTGAATGGCATAATAGAGCACTTAAAAGACAATAAGATGAACAAATAAAGGAAAAGAGAAGAATCTGAATAGGTGAGATGTGATTCCATTGGCTTCCACCAAGCTTAACATTTAAAATGACTTAACATCTCTGGCAAATTTGATTTTATTTCTCAATAATTGTTTTTTTTAATAAAATGGCATAGAAAAGAATCGAAAACTACTCCTATATTTTAGGGTTGAGGGCCACTATTGCCTACCAAAGACATCCCTAAATCTGAAGTAGAGGACCTAAGATTGGGATGGTTGAATATTGAACCAATCAGAGCTTATGTTACATTGATCTAATACATGAAATTTACATGGATTATTAGTAATATTTCTAAAAAATGGTGTATTTGCATGAACGATACGAAATGGAGGGATAAATCCTTATTTTGGAAAAAAAATAATAAAATTACAAATTGGTTGGACTAAAACTCAATTTTTTTATTTCAAGAGAAAAAAAAGCATGTTTGCAAGTGAACTTTTTTCATGATTAAAGTCCCATAAGATTCTGTGATACTTTAATTTTATCTATAATGCATTTTTTCCCTTAACTTTTTTGTGCAGGTTCAATAGTTCACTTTCCTTAGAGCTTTCAAACAATCATCCAAACATGCTCATCATTCATAGGAAAATTGCGTTGGTACTTGGGCAATGGGTGTCTGAGGTTAGTTTTCCAATTTCTTATTTTTTCACCTTTTAGCTTTTGCTTCAGCTTACACTGTTCGCTATGGATATTTAATGACTGCATCCTCTTTCTTACAACAGTTCTATTGACTGTTACATTCTGATATAATTAAAATAGCCATTTCCTTGCATTGGTGGCTATAGTTGTCTTGTTTTGAAGTTAAATCATTTGTCCTCCCTCTTTCTCTCTTCAATCCCATTATGTTTTGTGCTGGATTTAATCTGCAGAAGTTAGTTTGTAGTGGAGTGTGTTATATATTTTTGGTCATTAGTTCCATGCAATTACCATATACACTATTAAACACTTTTTTGATGGTGGCATTGTTTTCCTTTCATCAAGAAGTTTCGACAACAACTATTTGGGGTTGATTTAATAAATTGTCATCTTCATTCGTTCTTGTTGAGTGTTACTTCAGGTGTTAAAACAGTTCCACGCAAATCTGATTACAAAACTTCTATCCATATTACCTTTGCTTTATCACTTTTATTTCCTAGTTTTCTATATTATTTTTATCTGCTTTACTTATTTGTGCTTCTTATACCATCTATTATACACGCTCAAACGGCCTAAATCCACTTTTTAGAGTTTTTCCTTTAATAGGCGCTCCTTGAATAATCCCTCTCATATTTATTATTTAAAAATCTATCTTTTCTTCTTTTCTTTTCCACACATCCGCCAATCTTAATGCTCATATTTCTATCACTTAATTCAGTATTTATTAGCCTCATTTTCAGTTAGATCTTAGATCCATATAACCAATCTTTGTTTAAGCATTAGTTTATAAAATTACCTCTAGATTTTGATTAATTTTTTTATTACATTTACTCCTAATGCACTTATTTCCCGTTTTAATCATTAAACTTTAATTTTAGAAGTTCATCTTAAGTTTTCATTGTTATAGATCCAAGGCACTTAAATCTATCACAACTTTGTTTCACTTGATCTTTTGAATATTGTCTCATACCTATAATTTTATAACCACTAAAATATTTTGTAATATATTGAATTTCTCTACTATTAATCCCAACATTGTCATCTAGGTATTTCTTTTATCCATTTGGCTTGCTATTTATTTTCATAAAAATCTGATTGATTAGAACTATGCCATCTACAAATAACATAAACTATAATAGCTCACTTTGAATATTATTTGTAAGAAAATTCATAATCAAATTTAACATTTTACAAACTTAATATTAATCCTTAATGTAATCCTATTGGGATGCATATCCTCTATAGGTGAGAGGTTAAAAATACAACTAACTCCGTCTTAGCTGTGTGATAAACTTTCAATGATTTTATTTTATTCCAACTCAAGCTCAACCACCAAAAATGCTTCACATGGTTGGAATGGGGCTAACTGCATGGTGCATTTAACCCCTCAAATATTGATGATCTACACTCAATGCTATTGTAATTGAAATCCACAAATATTTATTATGCTAATCAATATTCCATATGTCTTTGATAATTTAGACATATCTTTGACATTTTTTTAATATAAGTATCATGATATTGTTGACTAATAAATAAAAACACAAAATAGAGAAATTTCGAACCTCTACATACCACGCACTGGCCCCACTTCACGAAACAAGGTTTCCAAACGACGGTTCCCTCACATAACCGTTCCCACTTCCGTAACTTCCCCATAGCATAAAACTCTCCAATTTGAACTCCTTAGGAGAGGGAACTGAACCAGACATTGGAGAAAACCCCTCCTTCCGCCCATCTCGTCTGTCGGTGCGCTCACAGGAGTCGAAACTCTGTCTCCCACATCCGCACGCAGGAAGACCGAATGCCTCCCTGCATGAACGCCTCTGCCTCCGCCTCCTTCCTTTCTGAAACCCCAGACCCACACATCTGGGCCGTTCGTGACTCTACCCAACGACTCATCCCTCAACTCCAAAGCACGCGAGCAGGCCTCCTTCCCATTTCCGCCTCCGTCCAAAGACCCCATCCGACGAACCCTCTTATTAGCCGCGACTCCCAAGCCCAAAGCCGACCTAAACACCTCCGCCTACTTCACTTTGTGAATCTGTGTAAGTATTAACAATAGATAAATATATTGTTAACATAATATGTTATTATATCAAAATGGTAGATTTCACAATGAAGAAAGACTATTGGTTGGAGATCTTTTCAAAAAGAGAGGGAGGCAATAAATTCTATTTAGCCATTTCAGCCATTTAGAGAAAACATAATCATGATCATGTCCAAATATGTCAGAATGATGTCCTTAGTATAAAAAAAAGGGGAGACATTATTAACACGTCCAGATGCTTCTTACTTGATGTCAGACATAGAAAAAATACCAAAATTTTGATGAGCACAATACACATGGTTAGTACTTGGTATTTGTGATTGTGGATGTTTCAACCAACAAATTCATGTTGAGACAGTTTGAAGATTATCTGGAGGGGGACTGCTTATGTTCAATATTATCAGAATTGAGGCCAATGAAGATTATAAAGCCTGTTAAGGAGCTCATTATTGCAACTGAAAGAGGAACAAAAAAAATACTTCTACCATGAATGTTAATGTGGTGGCAGATTTCCAAGCTTTTGTTTGGATAATTAGAAAGGCTCTTATCTATATTAATAAATTATAATAAACAGTAATTTTTGAAAGGGAATGAAGATCCACACTGTGATTGTTTTAATCCGGGTGGATGGTTTCAAAGCGAAGACCTCGCGTCGTCGACCTTAGGTCCAACCGAGATGGTTTTAATTTGAAGACCCCGGGCCGTCGTATCTTAGATCCGGCCGGGATGATTTTAATTCGAAGACCCTACACCGTCAACCTTAGGTCTGGGTAGGAAGAAATTATGGCAAATGCCGTCTCGATTTTTCCCTCGATGGGGAGGGGACGCCGGGAGGCTGCCGAAATTTCCTGAAAATTTACTAAAATTCTACTTTGAAACAATTGGAGAGCAAGTGAATTTTAATTAGTCAATCTCAATTAAAATTAATTAATGAAAATTAATTAATTGATTGAAACTAATTAAATTAAAATTAACTAAAATTTGTTAATTGAAATCAATTTATTAGCAAATTCAATTAAATTATCCATGCACAATCAAATCCATTTGAAGTACTAAAAAGCTTACTACCAAAGGAGCGAGCATGTTCTTCCATTCGCTTTTATCCTTCTTCTCATTGTTCTCCCAAATGCCATTCAACATGAGTAAGAGCTTGTTGAATATCATTCCAATTAAAAAATTATTTTTGAGGTGCCTCGAATGTCTCTAAATGAGAGTATTTCGAATGTCTCTAAATGAGATGTCTCTTTAAAAGATTCCAGCATAAGTAATGTTGGATAGAAGACTTTGAATTGTTGTGGCATTTCAAATGCTATTCCCCTTTGAAACCTTAGAGGTCTCTGATTGTTAAAACATCACCTCTCTTCCTCTAGCTAACGAGGTAGCAAGGGATGCAACAAATCATTTCAAAATTAATTTATCAATTGAAATTAATTGGTTAATTTAAAAATGCATGAGCATTTGAAATTCGAAAATTTTAAAATACGAGATAATTTTAAATACGAGAATTTTAAATTCTGAGAGTTTTAAAAATTAAAATTAATACAATTAATTAGAAAATTTGATTTTTAGTTAGTTGATTAATTAAATTAAGCTTGAAGGAAAATGCAGGAAAAGAAATATTGTTATCAACTAATTGACGTATACAACACTCAAATCGACCACAACTCTCAACTCAACAAAAGTCTCCAAACACTGTACAAACAACACAACACACTTAAACCCAGCTCCTCGGCAAGCTCTCCAAAGTTTCTCCTGTACGAGCTCCTGCAATAAATAAATGAAATTCATTAAGCATCACAAATAAATCAATATTAAATTAAATGCTAAAACATGAAAATGAGCAGGCTACTGGTAAAAAAAATACTAGTACACAAGTACTGAAAAGAAACTACCAAACAGTAAGAAGAAAAGCACTATAGTAAAAAAATACTAGTGTAGCAAAGTACTGTAACAAAACACTAAGTGTCAAACAATTGGTGTCAACTCAACAAACATACAATCAAATCTAAAAGAAATTCATGGGCAGCCTTGTTTATAAGAACTTGGTTGTAACCTTATTTATAAGAACTTGGTTGTAAGACCCATTACCCGATAACTTTCAAAGAAAAGTCGTAAGCCCGACCTTAGGGGAAAGTTTAGGTAAATTGACCTAACCCCTAACCCCTAACCCCTAATTAAAATACCAGACACTTCTAATAGAAGCCGTAAATTCGACCTCTGAGGAAAATGTTTAGGTAATAACATAACCCTAGACTCCTCATCCGGGCATCCTAGTCTATAGGGCTTGGTTGTCAGACCCACAACTCGGGCCACTTAGCTTATAGGGCTAGGTCGTAATACCCATCATTAGGCAATTTTCTAAGAGAAATCATAAGACCTACCCAAACAATTAAATCCTCGGGCAGCCTTGTTGTAGAGTTAGATTGTAAGACCCATCTTTGGGCAACTCATAAATAGAGTCGTAAGCCCCATCCCAAATTAAATCTTTGGGCTACTTTCTATGAAAGCCATAAGTCCCGACCCAAATTCGAACACACCTGGGCTACTTTCTACGAAAGTTGTAAGTCTCAACCTAAATCTAATACCTGGGCTACTTTCTAAAGAAGTCATAAAACCCGCTCCAATCCAAACTTCTATGTAACTTTTAAAAATGAAGTTATAAACCCTAAACTAAACTAACTTCTGTGTATTCTAATAGATATAAATCCCAAAACCTAAATAAAATTAAAACTCAAATCTAATTACTTCAGTCTACTCGGGATCCCTGAGAGGAGGCAACCCATGGCTGCTAACATAGTTTAAAATTGCGCAATTAGAGGCGCACCTTTGTGCAATTTATCCACCTAGCGACTCATTGCTTAAGCAATTTCGGGTCCAGAAGAGGCGTACGCCTTGGTGAGCTTGAGGCGCGCCTCAGAGGTGCAATTGCGCAATTTTGGGAGAGGCGTACGCCTCAAGTTCTCGGCCGATTTTTCTCCACCACTCCCGCCGGCGCCGCCTCTCATCGGTGAGATATACTTGTCCGATACGACACTGATACGTGTCGTATGAAATAGAAGTTTTACCTCACAATAAAAATTATTCTTACAATAAAAATTACTCTTACAATAAAAAATTATTCCGGGGGGGCTGCCCCCGGAAACCCTCGCTGGGGCACTGCTTGGGACCCCTGGCATATCTGCCCCTTAAATAACAATCTTTTCTTATGTGCTATTACATTTAAAATATATGTAATTAACAACACACTAATCATTCTTATTGAACAAGGAAGAGAAAAGTAGGTAGGATTGAGGATGATGAAGATTTGACATTCATAGATTCAATTGGAGATGAAGATGCCTCCACTGAAGACCCATTTAGTGATGGGATATGATTGAATTTTAGATGTTCTTTCTTATTTGTACTTTGGGAGTTCTAATAGACTTCAATTTGTAGTTTTGTACTTTGAATTATGCTATGAGATGCTTATATTGCATCTATTTTATTGTTTTTCACTAAGTTCACTTCTCATTTAGATGTTCTAATTGTATCATAGGCTCTTATTGTTTTTTAACTGCTAGAATAATTAAATTCGCATTTACACAATTCTTCGTCCGTGAGGCTTACGCCTCACACCGCCTCGAGGCTTACGCCTCGCCTCACGGGCGAAAAATGCCTCGAGGCTTATTTACGCAATTTTAAACCTTGGTTGCTAATCAAATTCCCTGGACACTACGGTCAATAATTGTTAGTGTTGGTAGACTGAAATCTATGGTACACCCGGGATGACGGAACCATAGGATCTTGATCTGGTTTACCCCCATTTTTCCCCATAAATTGAGACTAATATACTTAAAATTTATTCATCCTTAATCGAGAGTGCTCACTTACGTGTTAAGAGGGGTAATTAACTATGAGTGTTTGCGCTCATGGGAAGTAAGAATCTCAGACCTAATTAAACTCTGACTACCCTCAGGGGAAATCTGGTTAATTCTCTGACTTGAGGGAAATGGAATCCTGTGTCTGCAAAACGGGATTCATGCGTTCATGCCTTTTTTCTTGAGCCAACAGATACTCAATTTTATATCTTCTCAAGTCAAATGAAAATCATACGACGATTCTTTTATCTTTTTAACTTTTTAATTAATTAATTGACTTGGCACAAAAACGTCTGTGTATTGGAACTTCTTGGCATCAAAGCAAATTGATTTTATGATACCAACTTGATTTTTTAAAATGTGTTCCATATCCTTTTCCAAAACTTGTATTTATAATATAAAAGTATGATCTCTCTATAATTATTGCAATATTGAATATATTTTTTGCTTGTAATTATTGGTACCAAACATATCTTCTTTAAACATTTAGCATCCTCTTATCTTTAAAACTTTCACAAAAATTATCAATTATTCAAGCTACTATAATATCTCCCATATCTCTTTAAATGTCAAAATGTATACTTCCAGTCCTGAAAATTTATCCTTATGAATCTTCTTTAGCGGTAACTCAGCTTTATAATTTGGATCAGTCTATAATATACTTCATGATCATGTTCATTTTGCCCTTTTAAAATATTTCTTCCATAAAATGTGTATAATAATTGTCAAAATAGCTTCTACATATTTTTATAAATGTTTCGCTTTAATTATGATCTTATTATCTCCACTAATGCATCTAGCTTGATTAAATCTAGAGATCTTCTATATCTTATGCTAACTACTAAGGAAATTTGAGTTTATATCTCATAATAGCAAGTATTTGGACAATTATGCTTGCTATATTTTGATTTGGAGAAATATGACCAAAACTTTATTTCAGACGAAAACAATGTTAACATATTTATATCTCAGTTGAACTATATCCCATTAGAAACACTCAGCAACATAGTGGCAAACGCATCCATATACTCCTAGTCATTCCTTTTGCTAATTTCTAGTAAGATTTCTTCTTACAATAAGATAAGAAAATCACAGCGATAAAGTTGAATCGGGCCAGTATAATCCAACTTTAACTATCATATTTAATCCAACTTTAACTATCATATTGAATCAAAAGGGTATATTATAGTTTGGTTTAGGAAATGGACTTGAACAGGAGGGAAAACTACCCATACTAGTGTAATAGAAGCATCTTCATAACTATCAAACTATGGTTAACTACTTCAACACATGCATAAGAAGAGCATTCACATAATATGATCTGCAAGGAAAAACTCTACAATAATCTACTTTCGATGGTAATTTGGTAAGCACATTATGGCAGTTAAAGAATTTCAACAGAGAAATCACCAATCAAATGTAAATTAGACATAAGTATGTGAATAACCTCTAAACAAGGGTGATCAAAGGCAAATTGACTAGTCAAAGGCAAATTGAGTAGTCAAAATGAATAAAAATGTTGCTGTCAAATTAGAAATCTTAGACTCAGCTTACCATGAAAGGTAGTAGGTGATTTGTGTTGAGAAGTTGTTGACCTCTGTGCAAAGAACCAAAATGAGAAAAAAAGTATGTACGTACCTCAGACTGTCGAACCCACGAATCCCGCTAGAAATCCCGCATACCTCGTATGTCGTCGAAAGCCTGCTCAAATCCCGGCTATCCCGCTGCGATCACGTCTCTTCCCGGATATCCAGCGAACTTGCCTCGATCATCGTCGCCACTCTCACTATTATAAGGTGAACGAAAACCCTATTTCTCTTTTTCTTCCGCATACACAAAACTGCTGAGCTCCAAGTCGCCTCATCCTCCCCTATTCGTCATTGTCTTCCGATCCAAAGTCGATCCTGACGTCAGACTCTGCTTCTCCTATTTCCTCGCTTCTGTCTTCGGACTCCTTTGAAGCCCACCAAACTCCCGATCTCTAACTCCCAGAATCGATCGACCCTATTCCAATCTCCAGCCCATACAGCAGTCGCAAGCACCCCGACCTTCAGCCGTCGCCTCCAGCTAGTCGCAGCTCTCCCTGTAGCCAAGGCTTGCGATTGAATCTCCTACATCCGAGCTCCACAAGCCCAACAACCGATCACCTAAGCCCCACAATCCTTGCCAGATCCCGATTAGAGACCTGACGCCCCATTCGAGCCTGTAGACATCCGAACCCCTGCCTGGTCCGAACTCCACAGCGGACTACCAGCCTTGACTCCATCTCCGCCTTGTCTCCATCTCTGACTCCTCCTTCCACGACATCCTACCCTCCAATCCCACGAGCCGCAAGCATCCGACCTCTCTCAATCCTGCCTTATCTGCAAGTGTCGGTCCACAGAGAGAGAGAGAGAGAGAGAGAGAGAGAGAGAGAGAGAAGCTTTCTCCATACCTAAGCCATCAAGCCATTTCCTCTATTTCTTCCCATCCTAGCCGACCCTGTAGTCACTCCTGCCCTAGCCGACCTCCATTCAACTCTAGATCTCCCCTTCCTGTAGCCGCATCTTCCTCCTCACTGCTCCAGTCGAACTCCAATCTCCTTATAGCCGATTCCTCTCTGCCTTCTGGTGCCAACAGCCTGATCCCATTCCTCCTAAACAGAGCCTGAAGCCCAATCTCCTTCACAGGATAAGGTATATTAAGGTTTTATTTATTGCATTACTATTAGCTAATATCACTTGTTAATACTAATACTATTATTGTTATTTGTAATGATCATATTATCATAATTATTGATAATTATAATAATTATGTTATTATGATTATTGATAATTATAATTACTACTAATTATAATAATTGTGTTATCATAATTTGTTATAATTATAATTATTATTAATGATAGTAATAATGTTGTCATAATTATTGATAATTACAATTATTATCTGTTATAATAGTTGCATCTTTTTTTATCATCATTTTTATATTATTATTAATAAAAAAAAGAAGAAGAAAAGAAAAAATGAGATTTCAGAAAAAAGAGAGAAAAAAGAGAAATAAAAGAGAAAAAAAAACTTGCAAATTTCTCGCCGTCGTCACCATCTACTCCGCCACGGCAGGTATACTCCCCAAACTCAAGACAACCCGTTTTGACACTTGCAATGCGACGAATAACCACCTATACATGCTTTTCTCTAGCGTGGTAGGAGGGAATTCGTTGTGATGCTTGCGACGAGATGGGTAATTTCCTAAAGTCCTATTTTTGGTGTTTACGATGCGCCGAGGGACCTCCTATGCACGCTTTTCTCTAGCGTGGTGGGAGGGAACTCGGTGCGACGCTTACAACGAGGCAGATGAGCTTTGTGCGCGCTTTTCTTAGCACGGCAGGACAAAAATATATGTACCTGTACGTGGCTCTGTACTTGCGAGGAAAGCAAACTGTGTTAATTTAAAACAGGTACTGAAGACCCATGCACGTCTTTCTCTGGCGTGGTGGCATTAAAGATTTTACAGCCGCGGTGTCCAAGGACACCTACCGTACACGCTTTTCTTCAGCATGGCGGGAGGCCCAGTTTTCCGTAGTTTCCCCTAAACGGGAGAGACGCCGGGAGGCTGCCAAAATTCAGAGCAAACGCAGGGGACTTGAACTTGGACTGAAACTTGTACTTGGACTTGAACCAAAACAAGATGCAAAATGACATAAAATTTAAATGATTAATATAAACTTGTATTTAACTCAAATAATTCAAACTTGAATTTGAGCAAGTACAAAGGGATGTGAATTAAACAAAATTTGAATGAATTTGGATTTAAAGTCAATGACGGCAAACTCGAACTTGATCTGGATCGCAAGACACTCTAATTTGACTTGAATAATGAGCTTGTAATTACAAGAAAAATGTTGCATGCAAAGAATAATAAGTTGAAGCAGAACTTGAACATTGAATGAGCAACAATAATTTGAATGCCATGATGATTATCATTGGTTAATAAGAATGTGTAATCTAAATTACAAATAGATACACAAGGATACTCTAATGAAGATTGCAATTCATATGTGAGATAATTCACTCACACGTGATAATGAAAGCTCAAGCAATCGATTGATTTGGGACAATTGCATTAACTGCAAAGACATATGAGGAATGTAGTGATAGTCAATGTCATCATACAAACAAGTAAATGAAAACTCACAAGTGATGGAGATTGAAAGGTTGCTCATAAGTGACGATAAAGAACATGCAATGAACTTGACGATCTACCAACAGCCATGTACAAGGAGCATGCAGTTAGCGTGACAATTTAACATACAAGTAAATATACTAGGACTCATAAGCAACGAGATTGAAGTTGACGGTGGTCTTTATATCAGTCATGCGAGGAGACTTCTTATGTATACAACTCCCCGCAATCGAGACCAACATACAAGCAGGTGAACATACAATTGATGAGGCCCTCCCTGTAAGCATATACAGAAGCATGCACGAGTGTCAGGGTATTCACACAGTCCATTACAACACAAGGGAGAACAAATGCCTCTACCACCTACAAGGGATTACAACTCACTGAAGTGGATGTAGCAATACCCTACAGTTCAGATGTAAACAAGAACTATGAACTTGCTACAAACATGAGCTCCTACGAGCAACCATAAGAGTACCCACAAACAATTATAGAAGTTTTTTCATATGTACAAAAGTCCACCTATGAATGACGGCCGGTAACACACAACTAACACTCAAAATTCCTTGTAAATCATATATAGTGTAGTGCATGATAAATGTTAACACTTACTGAGGATAATGGAAGACTCCCCACATGCGCAACAGTGACGATCAGTAACAAGCAATAGATGTTGCAATGGCCCTTGCAATCAGCGACAATTGACATGTTGCAAAGATGACAGATCCTCTACGAGCCTAGATGCACACACGATAGTCCATTCGCAAGCAACTACAAGAGACTTGCAAGTGTTCATACACGCCAGTGAAATGCATACAAGTGGATACAACAGTTTATAAACACAAACAACAGTCCATCCTCAAGTGATTACAGGAGACTCATGAGTGTTTGTGAACCATAGTGAAAAATATACCAACAAATGCGATGCGATCGCCAAACTATGAATGAATTTGAGGGACATATGGTGAATGCTACAATGTCCCCTCAAATGGAGGCAATTAATTAGCAAATGAAGGCCACGGTTCTCTACAAAATGTTGAAAGTCAACATGCACAGCAGTTTATAAACACAAACAACAGTCCATCCTCAAGTGATTACAGGAGACTCATGAGTGTTTGTGAACCATAGTGAAAAATATACCAACAAATGCGATGCGATCGCCAAACTATGAATGAATTTGAGGGACATATGGTGAATGCTACAATGTCCCCTCAAATGGAGGCAATTAATTAGCAAATGAAGGCCACGGTTCTCTACAAAATTTTGAAAGTCAACATGCACAGCAAATACAACAGCTCACCAGTTGGCAAGCATGAAAAAGTTGATGGTGAATGTAGCCTAATCAGTTCAACAGTTATACAATGAAAGCCAAAAGTATAGATCCCTCGCGAGCAAAAGACGACCAATTGGCGACAAATGCAAATGCTTATGGGTCACTGCAAAAGACATGTTTTGCATCCAATAGTTTGTCGGCAAGTAAAGAAGAAAGAATTGCAGCAAGAGCAAGCTCCTACGAACAATAGCAGGAGATTCGTTAGTGCACAACAAGCTATCTGCAGAAAGCAACAAGTAGTGCACAACAGTCTACCTGTACAAAGCAGCAAACAAGTCAATCCACAAGCTGCTACGCCACGCCACCGGATCCGCAACATGTATACAAGCGGACAGAAGGCGTGTACGAGCTTCCAAATAGAACGATGTAGTCAAATGACAGTTGCCCGCACAACTGAGCAGCATCAAATATTTTTAAAAATGCCCTCACATATGCACTACAAATGTATACACATAAATACATAGATATGCATATGCAATCACAAGACCCGCATGGGCCCCGACGAACGTATTACGGGTACACATGTGACGTCTAGGGATGCTGCACGGATCGATAAATGAACTCAAGTTCGAGCCCGATCCTTCTATGTGGATAGATAAGAGTTGATACGGCTCGAACTATCAAATGAATACACGGTCACGGCGTCGACCGGAATATTCATTTGTGGTTCATGTTAGGCTTTCAAGGCCCTTAATGAAGAAAATTCATCAACAAAGGCATAAAGCTTACGAAACCCGATCCTCCTAAGCAGGTAAATAGGAGTCGACAAGGTTCAGCAAATATAATTATGAAATGCCCCCAAACACCTACATGGGCCCCTGGCAAGCGTGTTATGGGTACACACGTGACGTCTAGGGATGTTGCGCGGGTTAATAAATTTGAACCTGATCCTCCTAGGCAGCTAAACATCTGCATGGGCACCGGTGAGCGTGTTACGGGTACACACGTGACGTCTAGGAATACTGCGTGGGTCAGTAAATAAACCCAAGCTCGAGCCCGATCCTTCTATACGGGTAGATAGGAGTTGACAAGGCTCGAACCATTAAATAAATATACGGTCGCGAAGTCAACTGGGATATTTATTTTATACATTCATATTAGGCTTTCAAGGCCCTTCAATCAAGAAAATTCACTCACAAAGGCATAAAGCCTATGAAATCCAATCCTCTGTCGATAGCTCAACAGAGTCGACAATGTTCAACCCATAAAAGGAATTCCCCTTAATCACCTCGATGATGGCCGTGTTGAATGCAAATCCAACTTGAATTCTACTAATAATATCCCCATTTATTTCACCATCACTCTGAACAATAGACCCAAGATATTGAAAATGTTTACTCCTATTAATGACTTGAATACCCAAAGTCACAATCCCCCAACTTGATCTATTATTACTTAAATTACACTCTATATATATAGTTTTAGATCTACTCAAACGAAAGCCTTTAGACTCTAAGGTTGCCCTCCATAATTTAAGTTTACCTTCAACTCTCTCTCTAGTCTTATCAACAAGAAGAATATCATCAGCAAAAAGCATACACCAGGGATAGCTAGGAAATCGATTTGCAAAAATAGATCGAGTTCATGGAAGGATTGAGGATGTCTGCTAGCTTGATCAATTGATATATATATATATATATATATATATATATATATATATATATATATATATATTACGAACATGCAATATTTAGGTATTTTATTTCTAATGATTGTAACCAGTAATGCTTAGGTTTTCCCATTCAAAGTATAGTCAAATGGCTAGAAGTGATGTGTTTTCTAGCTGAACCTTACATTCATAAAAAATGGCGAAAACTATGCTATTTATCTGATGTAGTTACTTGAAATAGTGTCACAATATCCAGAGTGTGGCTTTTTGGCATTTCGGGGGTGTATAATTTTTGGATTATAATTACTTTTCACTTAATAGTACAATATTATAATATGTGATTTGTTTGATTTTTCTCAAAGTAATTTCTTTTGTTTTTTGAGCTTAAAAATGTTGCTATGTACTGGATCTATCTATTTTATGAATAACAAATTTTTATCCTAAATCTCTTACAGATTAAAGGAGACACCAGAAAGCTAGTATATCATGCTCTGATCAAATTGCTTCAGGACAATGACATTGCTGTTAGAGTATGCTTGTTGTTAGGCCCTTATTCTATTATATGAGGCTTGTTTAACTTTCCATGTTCTGTACATTTATTACATTGAGAAATTCTTCTTGAGTAATTGTACAGTTGCAGTGTCAATATCTATCCTAATTCTATGAAATATTGCCAATGATTTCAACTTTATGTTCACTTTTTTTGGCTTTTATTAATTAACTTGGATGATTGATTTTCATTTACAGCTTGCAGCCTGTCGTTCTTTGTGCTATCTTGTTCAAGATTCCAACTCTTCTGAACAAGAGTTCTTTGACCTCTTGTCAACATGCTGGACTTTTTGCTTAAAATTGGTGGAAGAAGTTCAAGAGTTGGACTCGAAGGTTTGTTCTAAGTTTCATTCAAGAAACACATGAATGCATTTGTCCATGCCTTTATCGTTAGTCTTTAATATAATGGTATTTCAAGCATTTTTATGCTACCATGTTTGCAATCTTCATTATGCATTGTGGTCTGTGTTTGAACTATTTGGGTACAAAAATAGAAAGAGGAACCTTAAGTTTAAGGACATGAAGTCTAGTAAGTAGGAACTACTGCCGAACTTTTATTTCAGTTTTGACAATGAGTTCACCTTTGGAATACATTTAGCATTGCATTGTGATGGACAGCAAGCATAAATGAAGATCATGGTTGATATATATATATATATATATATATATATATATATATATATATATATAGAGAGAGAGAGAGAGAGAGAGAGATTTGAGAAGAGAAGAACAAAAAAATAGGAGTAGAAGTTCATTTGCATGTTTAGGCAAATGAACATTTCAAAGGGAGATATGAGGTAGAGGGAGAAATATGAGAAAAATTCTTGAGCGGAAAGTGAATTTAGATAGGGGAAGCCTAAAGAAAACCTTGTCTTTATTTCATGATCCATTATGACTGAATTGCATGACTCTAGGCTCTATTTATGAAATTAGGCTTTCTTGAAAATGTTGAAATTATCCTTAACTAATAAAGATAATAAAAAAGTCGTCCTAATGTTAAATAAACAAACAATATAAAATAAATAACCAAATATTTTGACATAAATATGACTCAATACTAATGATTAGACTTTTAAATTTATTACACTGTTAAAATATCTATCCTTCATGCTGCAAAAAAAAAAAAGCTACTCTAAAGTGTTAAAATATTGTTGGAGGAAGAACTAAAGGTTGTCGATTGTATTACAAAGCTAATGATAACCATCCCAATGAGAAGGGAAAAATGAAAAATCTTTCTCGTAGATGAGTAGTAAAATATGACCTCCATCTTGAGGAGGTAAAGACAGCGGCAAATAACATCAATATCTTTACAATATCAGGAGAATGCTCCTTAACAAACCATCAAGTATATGACTACAACTTTGGAAAGATGTCCTTAGAAACTTGGAAGTCTTCATGAATATTGTCAGAATGGGAGAGAGGTTCAGCGAGAGAGTAGAGATGACTGGGTGTGGTGTGGTAGTCATTGAAGGTTGTCAACGATATTGGTTTGAAATTTTTGTTGGAGGTCCGTAGAAATTGAAGGTCATCATATGAGATGTGAGCTTTGCCAAAACTTGAAGACCTTTGGAGGGGAGGCAATGTCATAGGGAGATTGATTGTTAATTGTGAGTTGGATTTCACCTAAGATAGATCCAGAAGGTAGTTGGGGTTGTGGGCTTTATGATGAGTTGCTTGAGAGGATGTGTGTGCAAGAGAGCAAATGAGATAGAGGAAACTCGTTGAGAAGTTCCTGTTTGAGGGTGCGATTTGCAACACTATCCCTGTTGTATGCTTTTTGCTGATGATATTCTTCTTGTTGATAAAACAAGAGAGGGAGTTGAAGGTAAACTTGAATTATGGAGGTTAATCTTAGAGTCTAAAGGCTTTCGTTTGAGTAGATCTAAAACTATATATATATATACAGAGAGAGAGAGAGAGTGTGTGTAATTTTAGTAATAATAAATCAAGTGGGGGGATTGTGACTTTGGGTGATCAAGTCATTAATAAGAGTATACATTTTCAATATCTTGGTTCTATTGTTCAAAGTAAGTTGAAATAGATGGGGATATTATTAGTAGAATTCAAGTTGGATGGTTGAAGTGGAGGAATGCATCAGGCTTGTTGTGTGATAGAAAAGTCTCACTCAAACTTAAGTGAAAATTCTATAAGATGGTGGTTAGACCTGCAATGCTTTATGGTACAAAATGTTGGCCATTAAAGGAGAAGCATAATATTAAGTTGAGTGTTGTAGAGATGAGGATGCTCAGTTCGATGAGTGGCTTTATACGTAGAGTCAAAATGCGAAATGAGCATATACTTGAAAAAGGATGGAGTAGCTCTAGTGACAACTAACATTAGAGAGTCGCCTTAGTTGGGTTGGTCACATAAAATATCTGCCTTCCAATGACCCTATGATGAGAGTAGATGTATTAGATTCGGCGTGTGTTAAGAAAGGTAATGATAGATTTAAAAAGACTTGATTAGAAAGTATTAGAAATAACCCCTTTTTATTATACTTAAATGAGAATTTGACTCTTAATAGGACACAATGGAGAAAAAGGATTTATGTGACCGACCCCATCTAGTGAGATGAATGCTTCTTGTTAAAATTTTAGCATGCAACTTAAAATATGAGAGTTAAGCCCATTGAAATCCTGAACTTTATCCATGATATATTTTAACTTAATAAATTACATGTTCTTTCTTTATCCATGATATATTTTACCCATTGAAATCCTGAACCTTCGGGTCACCCCGTTTCTTCTGAATCTTCCATAGCCCCCCCATTCCTCGAAGAGGTGCTCCCCAGTTGTCACGATCTTCCCTCTGGCGATCATACCCAAACCCTTCATCAAAATCCTCTCTTCTTCTTTCAAAATCAGCACCCCGGCGATCGAAATCACCCCCTCTCCTCACAAAATCAGCACCTCTTCTTTCGTAGCCAATGCTCATCTCCTCCCTAGAAAGTGGTTCTAGAGGAGGCACTCCGTCTTCACCCTCCAAGATCTCCACTTTTGGATTTTTCATTCCCCTAAACATGTTAGGGTTCCCACCTCTTTTATGGCCGCCGGTAGTTTCCTTTCCTGGATTGGGTTTGGCTTCTAGAAATTTCTTCAACATGTCTTCCACCACGGCGAACTTTCCCTCCATCCTTTCATTTACGGATACGATCTAATTTTGAAAATCAGAAATCTTCTCAAAATTTGATTTGAGTTGCCCAAGTTATCCCTCTAATACTTCCACTTTTCTTCCGTCCATTGGTTTCCCTTAAATCGACGTGCTCTGATACCAATTTGATAGAACGCAGCCACCAAAGTGCAAGAAATTGCTGAATTTCAAAGAAATTCAGCAAGTATGATGCAAAAATTGTAAACGAAGTCGAGAAAACAGTAAGTTTAAGTCTCCAATTCAACAAAAGAACGAGAAAATCAGCAAATGATACAAGGATCTTTAATTCGAGAGGAAGATCCAACTCTCTAGCCAAAGACTAGAGCCCTAGCACCGCACAAGAGATCCCAAATTCATATTCAAATTCAAGATGAAATCCTAACCCTCACAAAAGAAACTAATTAAAGCAAAGAGGATAATTACAAATCCCTAAACAGCCCCTAATTCAAATTTTCTCTCCCAAAGCAAGGTTTAATTGAGTTGTGGGCCCCATCTCTCCAGCCGTCCCCCTCTTTCTCTTCCCCATGGTTCCGCCCGCCCCTTTGGACCGCCGTTTATAGCATAGAACCGGTCCAGGTTGGACCGGTTCAGCTGGCCCTTGGCCCGGCCTAATATCTTTCTTAAACTCTAGAAATTTACTTTGTACAAATACTAAAGATTGTGGGCAACCTTGTGAGATCTTATTTTCCTTGGTTAGTTAACTTGGCATCCCATCTCTCAACCTCTATTAGTGTTAATTGACTGATATACCCTTATATAGTATAGTATCAACGGACATCCTATGACCTAGTTTGAAGAACTAGGTCACCCATCCTATGCAAGGGAGATTTTTTATCACATGGGCAAGTCGCGCTACAGGAAAGTTGCGATTACTATAATAAATGTTTGGATGCAGTTGTAAGCAAGTTTAGTATTTATGGAAGATATGTGCATGGTTGTAGTTATTGTTAGATAAGCATGCATGGAGGGACCATGCAATGTTTGTGGTTAAGGGAACCCATATGGAGACACAAGCAATCAAGCTTCTTGATAGACTTTTTTATGACAATGAAGGAAAATTAATTAAGCTTTTCTTGGGAATAGAAGGAGAACATTGGAAGATGTGGATCATGCGAGGAAGATGCATGATGTAAAAATAGATGTGTGCTTTGCTTTTAAGGTGCTGCTCATCTGACCAAATGTTACTTTACATGTTCAAGCGATCACTGCAAATAATGTTGATGGACAAATATGTAACACGCCACCTAGTAACCCTTACCAATAGTGTAGAGTGTAACAAGTATAAAACATAACATTTTCATCCTTTTGGAAAGTGACATAAAAGTATCCATTAATATTTCAATCATATCAACAGAAGCATCTAATAATTTAAAGTTTTTTCAAAGGAATACTTACAGAGTCACTACAAAAATCCATTATAATACTTCATTGGAATGTTCACATACCTTAAATTTATTCTTACAAAAGATTTAAAACTAGCATATAAAATTTAAGTACTTGCTCTTAGTCCTCTTCGACATTTTCTTTTTCTTTTTCTATAACAGCTAGTAAGAAGAATACTGGTGAGCTATGAGGCTCAATAAATTATGCAAATTAAATAATAGTTATAATATAATAATAGGAATAAATCAAAACATTGAAATCATCACTGAAAATATCATAAATCATAATTAACATTAGTCTTTACTTCTTTTGGAGTTTACACTGAATATCAATTTTAATCTGTAAAAGACTTGGCTATACTTTTAATAATAATATTCAATGGAGTTCAGGTAAACCTAGCATTATCGCCATTGAATTATATAGAGATCCCTTTTGCCCCACCTGTTATGCAGGTATCTTTCCTCTTGGGGTCCCTTTTGCCCATCTACAATACAGGTTTCATATTTGAGTCTGTTTTGCCCACCCGATATTGTAGACATCATATCCTAGCCAATCGTTACTTTAAATTGATATTTCATATATTTCACATATTCATAAATTATATATGACTTGCTATATACATAATTCTATAAGAATATATATCTTACTCTAATTGCATACTAGAATGCATTAATAATATGAACTTTAATGAGTTCCTTCCAATTTAATATCAACTAGGAAAACATTCAAATCATCATCGTAAATCTTCTTTTAAAACATCAATGATACATGTAGGCAAGTGATCAATCATGCATGAAAACTTTGGAATTTATTCATTATCATTATTGTAATATTCACAAAACATTTATTTTCTGAACCACTTCAAATAGCATTATAAAGATATATAGAATCAATAATTATGGCATTTGTAAACTAAATTTACGCAACTTACCTTCCTGACGAGTTGTTTCTTCCAATCTTTCACTTCTTACTCTTCTTCGATTATAAGTTACCTCAGATCTTCTTTTTTACATAAATTCAAGTAATTCCTACATTGAAGCTAACAATTGACAAACTTGCTTCAGAAGTCATTATTATCTTTTTATAATTTAAAACAAAACTATAAAATACCAAATACTGACCTTCTTTCTTTTCCTTTGATATTCTATTATTCTTCCTTTAGTGAAATACTTCTTCCTCCAACCTAATCTTTTAATATTTCTTCTCCAATTTAATCTCTAAATTTTCCCTCACTGTTTCCACCATTAGTTTGCAACTTTCATCAATTTACAATTCATCATATAGTTCTATATTAATCACATTCAAATTTTTAATAATAGTTTTCAAATACCTTTTAATTCCTTCATCCAAATTCTCTTGCATTGCATAACTTGCTTCTCCCTACTCTTCCGGAATCCACTGCATTGTGCCAACTTCTGTACAGTGGCCGAATACTATCAACTTCCCAGTCACTATGCCAAATTTCCTATAGGAGTCCTGCAATTGTGCCGAATTGATCTACAGTGCCTGCAGGCACTGTGCCCACACCAGTAACAGGGATTCTGGATACCGAAACCTTCAGCAGTGCACTGTCTTGAACTTTTCTTCTAATGGCTTGTTTGCTTGAATGGAAATTCCAAACAATTGCACTGTACAGTGCTTCGGTTACTATGCCGAATTCTCCATAGGCTATCTGTTATGAATTTTGAATAAAGATATGGATAAAGGAGTGGACCCCACAATGAGCTAACTGCTCTCTCACTAACCCAACGGAAGCATCTATTCTGGAATTTTTGGATATTACAAAATATGACACAGTATTTGTTGGCGCATTTATTCGCAATCGAGCGTAAATCAATCTCGATCGAACCTCGTCAAATTAAAATTGACCCAAATCAAACCTCAATTTAAATAAATTAGGCTCAATTAAATTAAATTAAATCAAATCGATCAAGATCGACCCAAATCGAACCCAATCGAGCCTTGTCGAATCAAATTCGACACAATTTGGCGCCGATTCAAGTTTAATTTCACAAAATTAACTTAATCGGACCCAATCAGACCCAAACCGACCCAAATCGGTTTGAGCCGAGTCCAATTTAGGCTCAATTTCATCCCTAATTGATTGATTTAGGCTAAATTAAATACCTAAATCTGAAATTGAAATGAACGGCTCAAATTTCATGTAAAATCCACCTCAAATCCTTCATTTCTCGCAAAGGGAAGCCGATTGGGCATTTTTGGGAGGCACACCTGCTGTCCTCGTGGTCTCCAAGAGAACGCAAGGGAGAGTCGGCTCTCCCGCATGTGGCTCATCCGTCCCAGGCGAAGCAAAGGGGAAAGCGAGAAGAAGGAGGCGGAGGCGGGTGGGCTCCCGTTCAGCTCTTCCAGGCGGACTGAAGCCGCATGCGTGCAGCTCTTCCAAACGAAACCAGGCCGGCTCTCATCTGTCTTCCTTGGCCGCCGAACCCTCCAGGCTTCCAGTTCTCCAAGGCCGACCGAGCATCTTCCTCCTTGCATGCGTTTCTTGGAGCTGAAGCTGAAAGAAGAGGAGATTTTTTGTTATCTAGCTGCTGTCTTCTCCTTCTTTGGGCTGAAAAGGAGTTCTCTCTTGCTGCTATTGCTTTCTTCCCTCAATTGAAGAGCAGAAATTCCCCCTTGCTATTGTTGGCAGTCTTCTCTTCCAAAGTCTAGGGCAAAGGTGTGCTGAAATCAGCCCCTGTTGTAGCCAAGAGGAGGTAGGAAGGCTCTACTCCCTTCCAAATCAATTCCGACGACTTCTTGCAGGCGAAATCCACCTCCGGGAGCACTCAAACACCGAGGACAGCAGCCAGGACGTTCTGGACAGCAGTTTGGTACGCCTTGGACAGCAGACTTGTCTTCAGGAGGAGCTTGGACAGGACTTGGAACACTTGGACGAGTGCCTTGGATAGAAAATCTGCTTTCTGGAGGGGCTTGGACAGCAGCGGCAACATCCGGAGTAGCTTGGACAGCAACTTTCTCTTGCTTTCTCGCTTTTTGACAAGGCGAGTGGATTGTGGGCTGCACTGTGACAACCCGGTGAGGTAAAAATCTTGGCTACTCAAAGCCTTGGATGTGTGGTTGACGTCCCCAACCCTAGGTCCTTTAGAAACTTAATTTTTTTGCTTCCCCAAAACTCATGTTCGCTGTCCTCTCTGCAAAACAGCGGAAATCTAGTGATTTCCATTTGTTTGCTTTCTTGTGAGAGCCAAAGAGGCATGCCATATGCGTAGGGTGGTCGGATTTGTGTCCGACGACCCCTCAAATGCATGTAAAAGCATTCATTGTGTGTCTAATACCTTCGCCTATAACCAAACCTTAGGCTAAGCATTGTCACTCAACCATACCTTGAATGACAATGTGTAGGGGCTTTTACATCTTGTAGCATGCACGTCACTTTTAGCAAATCGTAAGTTATGACAAAATTAACTTAGAGATTTGGGAAATTGCATTGTTAGCATTTGTGATTTCGTCTGAATTTGTTGAATGTCAAGAAAATGAATTCAATCGATTTTGAAAGCTTACAAACAAATAGTTGGGTCTTTCATGAACCCTCAAGTTCATGTTTCAAATCTCATGATAAAAGAATTCATTTTGAATTCACTTTTGATACTTCCTCAAATTTAGAGTGAAAGACAAATAATGAAAATCTCCAAGCCAAATGTTTGCATACTTAACTAAATTAGTTTGCATTATTTGGATTGCAATCCTTAACTAGTGTAAGTTTGGAAGATAACTAAATCGGTTTATTTAATTCAAAACAAAAGAACTTGAGATGTATTATGGGCCCTCAAAGGCCCATGAGCCCTCATGTTTTGGGATTATCTAACCCTATTTTGTAACTTCCAAAATGAGTGTTTGAGGTGAGATTGCTAAAATTCTCGAATTTGTAAGACCATCACAGGCATGCACTCCTAAGTTCTTCTTAGGTCATATCAAATTTGATCTTAAATCTCTTAGAAGTCATAGGGATGAATCTCTCCTATCCAAATTTTCTAAATCATGGCAAAATTGGTTTAGAAACCTTTCCAAAGCCTTAAGGAATCAATCTTCCCTCCCCAAATTGAGTCCAAAACACTCTAAAAGGCGTAGGAAAATTCCTTCCAAGTGCGCATCTCCTTCATGCGTGGTATTTTGTAGCCTCCCCGAAGCTTCAAATATTCTATTATATGAATCATCGAGACTTTAGGAACAAATCCTAAGTCTCTCTTTCATTTGCTAATAACACAAAAATAGTGGATGAACCCTCCTCCCCATCATGAGTCTAAAACACTCAAATCAATCTTGGAGGCTCTTTTCAAAATGTGTCTCCCTCCCATGTATGATACTTGGAGCCTCACCAAGGATCCAAATGTTCTATACATGAATCATAGATCTTATAACCAAACTCTAAGTTACGCATCCCTTTTGTTGAGACCCAACATAACAACCAAGCATCTTCCCTCCTTGTGTGTGTTATCTTGGATTTCCCTAAAAATCCTAGATACATGCTATGAGCTCTTGAGCTTGGGACAAATTCCAAGTTCTTTCATCTCTTGTTTGTTGGAAACATAAAATTAACAAACAACCATCATTTCCCCTTTCATGCATGGTGGTCTGAAGTCTCCTAAAGCCTCAAGAATACCATTGCATGGAGATTTTAGAGCTTAGAGTTAAATTCTAAGCTTCCTCCTTCATTTGTTGAGACACAAAGTCAACAAATAGATATCCCTCCTCTTTGCATGATAGCTTGAAGTCCTCCAAGACTTCAAGCATATCACTGCATGAATCTTGTGAGCTTGGAGTCAAATTTCAAGCTCCCCTACTTTGTTTGTTGATGCACAAAATCAACAAACACACACACCCTTTCCTCTCATGCATGATATTTGAAACTTTCTCAAGAGTTCTAAATATTTCATCGCATGACTCCTAGCATACCTTAGGAGTTATCACCCATCATTTTCATGCATGATACTAGATTTTTCTAAAAGTTCTAAATACATCATGTTGTAAATTCTTGAACTTGAGACCAAACCTTAAGTTCTTCCCTCTCATTTTCTTAGCCACAAACAAGGCAAACGAACATCTTCTTCTTGAACACCAAATGTTCAAGGAATATTTCAACTTACAATCTAAAAATTGCATATTGGTTCCTTTTTTTATGACTTAAATGTTGTAGGAAAATTCTTTCATTCTCCTAACCTAGTTTAGGAGAGTGCATCTTTCTTTGAACACCAAAAGTTCAAAGAGCTTCCTCCGATTTACAACCTCTAAGTTGCATTTTACCTCTTCCTCTTGCATGATGGTTTGGAGCATCTCAATACTTCAAACACATCATTGTATGAATCATTTAAAACTTGGAACCAACTTCCAAGTTCTTCAACCTCATTTGTTGGAATATAAAACCAATAAATATCTTCTCATGCGCGATGTTTTGAGGTTCCTTAATCTTTTAAACATGTCGTTACATGAGCCCTTTGATCTTAGGATCAAATCCTAGGTTCTTTCCCCTTTGTTTGTTTGTTTGTTGAAATACAAAGTCAACAAACAAACGCCACTTCTCCCTTCATGTATAGTAACTTGAAGTTTCTCCAAAACTTCTACTTATTATTACATGAGGTTATTAAACTTAGAACCAAACTTTAAGTTCTTTCTTTCAATTTGTTTGAACGAACCTAAGGTTAACAATTGAACATCCCGCTTAGACTCAGGACCTAAATCCTAGTTTTCCTTCTCCATTCACTTAACCTATATTAGGTGAATGATCCTCTCTCTTTGAATATCAAATATTCAAAAAACATTCATGAAATTTTGTAACTCTCAAGTTACATCTTCTTTTTTCAACCCCAAAGTTGTAGGGAGTTTATCAAATCATTTATTCGTTGAAACACAAAACCAATGAATACTCTCGTAGACTTAGGATTCAAATCCTAGTCCTCCCTCTCCATTCATTCAACCTCAACTAAGTGAATGATATCTTCTCCTTGAACACCAAATGTTCAAGGGATTTCCCTCAACTTGCAACCCATAAGTTGTTTGTTGCTTCTCCCTTCTACAACTCAGGAGTTGTAGGGAACCGTCTCGTTCTCCTAAGCCCAAATTTACGAGAGCGATTATCTCCCTTCGGACACCAAATGCTCAAGGACATTTATAAGTTTGCAATTCATATATTGCATTTTCTCCTTTCTTCTCTACAAACCAAAATTGTAGAGAAGTTCATCCTTCTACAACTCAAAGATTATAAAAGATATCTCCATTCATTTAGCCAAATTAAATGAGTGGCCATTCCCCTCTTTGAACACCAAATGCTCAAAGAATGTTCATGAGTTTGCAACCTCCAAGTTGCATATCTCTTCTCTCCATTTACCTAACACAAATTTGGTAAATGATCATGCATCATTGAACACATGGTTCGATGATTTACCCTCTCATATGCAACCCATAAATTGTGTATTCCTTTTTCTCTTTCTACAACTCAAAGGTTGTAGACTTCTTCTAACCTAAATTAGGAATGTGCACCCTCTCTTTGAACACTAAGATGTTCAAAGAACTTTCAAGATTTGCAACTCCTAAGTTGCATCTCCTTCTCTTCTATTCCTCAGACCCAAACTGGAGGAATGAACCTCCTCTCTTTGAACACCAAACATTCAAGAGATTTTCATGAATTTGCAATCTCTAAGTTGCATTTTTTACCACTTCTTTTCCTACAAAGCCTAAATTGTAGGAAACCTCTAAATTCCTCTTCATTTGCCTAGCCTCAAATTAGGCAAAATAATATTTTTCTTTCAACATCAAAATGTTCAAGGAACATCATAGATTTGCAACCCATAAGTTGCATGTTCCTTCCCTCGCTCCTACAACTCAAAAATTGTAGGAAATCCCATCATTTTCCTAAACCCAAAATAGGAGAATGCATTTCCCTCTTTGAACAACAAATGTTCAAGGAATTTTCATTAATTTGCAATCTCTAATTTGCATCTCTCTTTTTCTTCTCTACAAATCAAAATTGTAGAGAAATTCTCCTCTTTCTACAACCCAAAAATTGTATGAAACTCTCATTCATTCAACTCATGTTATTAAGTAAACCAAACCTATAACAAATCACCTATTTGTTAAATCAAAATCAACAAGTGGTTCAATCAAAATCGTTTATTTGTCGAACCAAATTCAACAAATAATTTCATGTCAAGCAATGGAGTCAAAATCCTAGCTTTTTTTATTCTCCTAATCCAAATTAGGTGAATGAGTTCCTCTCTTTGGATATCCAGAAGTCCAAAAAATCTTTGATATGTAGCCCAAACCTACATATCATTCTCTTATGTTTGCTTCATCTATATTTAGCAAACTAAATACCCATTATTGAACATAAAATTAAATGATAACTCCTCTTGATTTGTAATCTCAAAATTGCAAATCTTACTCACCTATTGAGTCAAAATCAATTGGTGACCCATCTTTCTATTCTAACCTCTAAGTTGTAGGGGATTTTCCTCTCTTTAACTCCAAAAGTTAAAGAGAATCCTCTCTCCCTAGCTTCAAAAGCTAAGAAGAATTCTCCAACATTTAGCTCAAAAGCTACATGTTGGGTTCCTAAATCTCCTATCCTTAGCTCCAAAAGCTAAGGAGGATCTTCCAACACTTAGCTCAAAAGCTATGTGTTGGACACCTTTTTCTCTTCTTTAGCCTCAAAGCTAAAAGAAGCACCCTTCTCCTCTCCCAAGCTTCAAAAGCTAAGGGGCGTTCTTTCAATAGTTACCTCAAAATTAGTGTTGGACATCATTTCCTTAGATCCAAACTCTAAGTGAAACACCCTTAGTGTAACATACCACACAAGCCTCACACACTTAGGTACGCAGCCCCTGGGCATGATAGAACTAGGATTTTTCTTTTTGTGCGCATATGGTTGATGATTTGATATGATTTCCCTTGGATTGTATGTATTGTGGGCACTTGTCCTTAACTGGATAGTGTAGAAATATACATGTTCTTCTTACAGGTGGCCATGTCCAGGAAGGGCGTAAAATAAATCATGATTATTCTAATACTATTTGCTTGCAGGCGCTGCTTAAAACCCCCCAAGAAGCATGACTAATAGGGTAGAAGCAGGTGCTTAGCACTCCAAGTGCTAGGCAATTCTGGATGTTCTTTCATGATATATAAACTGCTTCTAATCTCTACCCTATTTTGAAGGTTTTGAGTCTTTTACATTTTGATATATATTTGATAAAATTAGGAGCTGTATTAAACTCGTGTGGTTGAGTCAAAAAAGAGGTGGATCAAAAAAGGATGTACCTATGGAAGGTGAAGCCTGAAGATCTACCTGGAACCTGAAGTCTGAAGACCCCCACAAGTAGAGTCTGTAAATAAATATTTGACTGAGTTGCATAATGGCAGGCAACTCAGCTGTCAAATCTGGTTGTAATAATTTAGACTTTATAATTTATATTTCTTGTGTTTGATTTATACATTCAAGCATGTTTGATCTGTTTACCTGATTACGCACTAGAAAAAACTTATTTTTCTTAGGTTTCTTCCTTGTTTTGCTTGGGGGTGGCCTGGACTTTTGATGCGGTAGGCTCTTAGGACAAAAATAAGTTTTCTACCTATTAAAATGTAAGCAATCTAAAAACTGAAATTATGCTCCATGATTTTCAAATAAGAAAGAAAAATTTGCATGGCTCCTTTCAAGGAGCCAAGTTTTCCAAAACTTAAAACAATCATGCATAGCCCAAATGTGTCGCATATAGAAAGCCCTCACTTAAGGACTAGATAACAAAATCTATTTTCTTTGTAAGTCAACATATACATACCTCTCATAATTAGTCATCTTGGCCTCAAAGCCAAGTTGTAAGCCCTACTTCTTAAACAAAAACAATCTCCTTACTTTTCATATGCATTGAGACCAAAATCATAGTTTTAAAAGCGACTAGGTGGGTCTAGCTAGTAGCCCTTTCCAGGCAGGACAATAAATCCAGAGGTCGGGCTGGCTATGCCTTATGTGAGGTGTAGTTTGTAAGTCCCTTTACACTCCATTAAACTTAGGTTCGAGGTACTACCTCTCGTTAGTCCTCACCTTAGTTTTAGGCTCCGAGGCAATGGTTGATTCCAATCACCATACAAGTCCTCACCTTCTGGGCAATTCCTCTAACATGTGTTGTTGGAATGTAAGCCCCAACATTTTAATAAAAATGTCAACTTAAACAAAAATTAGATTTCTAAAATGCAAATCCCAATATAGGATAGCTTGAGTACCTCTGAGTTTCCCTTAGAATCAAGTACTCCTACACTTCTTTCCTTTGGCCCTCATTCCAAGAAATCTGATTTCAAGTTGATGCCCTCTCTTCCTTGAAATTCCTAAAGGCCAAAACCCTTTAAACAAGATTTTCATGGATTTTCAAAATTAAATTTTAGCCAATATTAGAGTGACTTTCAAAAGAAAAGAAAACCACTAGTTTAATCAAAAGTGTTCTCCAGCACAAAAGCTTGAGATGTAATTAACCATAGGGGCTTGCCCCGATGGAGCATCTGTACCCCAGAATAAAATAAACTCCATTCAACCAAATACTGAATTGGGGAATCTCTGTTAAAAAATTGTAAATTTTATTATTGAGTCCAAGTGAAATGATATTTTTATTCTTCGGGGTAATATATCATATTTCTTATGTCATACTCGATTATAAAATATGTAATTCTTTTGAGAATGGAAAAAATTCTCCAACAGTATTAGTCATTGGAATTTTGAACATCTTGAATGGCATCACATTGCGTTTGTGTTCCAAAAAGCTACCATTGACAGAGTTTTGATTTATCTTGGAAACGACAAAAACCCCTACCCGCACATTTGCCCCTTGCACTATTTTGTCACCCCAGATTACGTAGTTGCAGATTAGCTCTTCCACCTCTGAGAAAGTAGTGGTGTGGAGAGCTTTTGCTGCAATTGAAGTTCTATTGATGCATCTATATTCTTGCTGGGGTTTGTGGTCAACTAATTTCATTAGTTCATTATGGTCATTCAGTTCAGTTTACCAGCATTGCTTAACATGCTCCCCCACTGAACATTTGGAGGCATTTTTGAAAAAGTTGTTTCTCAACCCTATCCATATGATGTGATTTTCTATTTTTAGGCTAGAAAATATTAGAAATATATTTTTTAATTAAATTCAAATTAAAATTTGACTCTTAACATGACACAATGGAGAAAAAGGATTTATGTAGCCAACCCCATGTAGTCAGATAAAAAGTTGATTATGTTGTAGCCACTTTGAACATCATATTGCAAATGTCTTACATGGTTAATTCAAATTCAGCATCAGAGTTGAGTGCTTTTTTTTATATGCTACAGATATTCTATTTATTTTCTTATATCTGCTGTCATGTAAGAAAATGATACAAGAAATATACCTAATATTGAGTCTTGCTTTATTATATTCCGAAGTTTTTGTATCCTTTTTGTATGTGTGGAACCATGGTGTTGCACTCTTTCGACATAAGGCTTTGATTTAAACTCTTGGCTTCAATTAACTTACAACTCTATTTATCTATTGCCAACTTAGATCTGTTTCTTTTTCATTCATATGTCCCAACATCGATAGTTTAAAAAGTGGCTGCAAAGATTTATCAGTCCTTACATGGAACCATGATGTGAATGTTGGTTGATACCAGCTTTGGAACCAGCTTATATTACAGACTTTAATATTGCATGAGCTTTTATGACTTATGATCTATGTAATATTCTTATTTATCTTTTATTTTATACATTAGATTTCGTTTATCTTTATAAGGTTTTGTTTCACTTAGCTCAATATCGTAAAGGTGCAACCATCCGGGACTTGCTTTGTTTCTCAAGCTCATCCGGAAACATGAATCTATTTTACTATTACCATTTTATTAGATCTGTGTTACATATGCTATAATCCCTTTAATATTTGCATTTACAGTAGTTTATTGCAACTTACTGCTTACTCATTACTCTTAGGTCCAAGTCCTAAACTTAATATCATTGCTTACTGAACATTTGGGCGAGAAGATTACTCCATTTGCGGGCCAACTGGTGAATTTTTTCGGAAAGGTATCCTTTTAATCTTTGTATTCTTTTTAGTTTGAAAGCGTTATCATATGGTGCATGCTTTTGTTTAAATGTTGCTGCTTTCAGTGAGTTTGTTGCTCTTTTTGTTGCTTTTGTTAGTGATGGTGGTTGTAGACAAAAAAAGGGTGCAGCATGTGTGATCATATAATGATGCATTCTATCTTGGAAATATAATAATATGGTAGATTATAAGATACAACTAAGCTAACCGAGTTACAAGTAGTTCCATTTTTTTTAATTGAACTCGATTAATTTTGCTGCACTTGAAACTCCAGTGATAGAACTTTGGTTTCCTAGTAAATGTTTATATAGGTAATAGCTTGGCATAGTACATCAGTTTTTTTATTACATTGAAAATTGAGATTTACTTTTGACTATCCTCCATCATCTACAGTTTGGGCGACCTTGGTTTGCTATGTTATAATGGTAGGGACTAGGGCGTAAAATTTAAATTTGAACATCTGGTATGATGTATTGTTGGCTATGATGCAGTGGTGGAATGTGTGATTCTTTTGACTATCGGATAGCATGTATTGTTGCCTATGATGTAATGGTAGAACTTTGATTTTCCTTTTTTTTTCAATTATTTTGCGTAATAATAATCAAATTTTGATTTTCCTATTATTATGCTTATGTAGGTGATTAGGTTAGCACTGCTCAGTAATTTGCTATTTTGCTTAATGCATTGGGACTTGAGATTTACTTTTAG
Organism: Dendrobium chrysotoxum; assembly: GCA_019925795.1. Taxonomy (NCBI): domain Eukaryota; kingdom Viridiplantae; phylum Streptophyta; class Magnoliopsida; order Asparagales; family Orchidaceae; genus Dendrobium; species Dendrobium chrysotoxum. Next base: position 15,436,963 of record CM034311.1, read on the forward strand.
TTATCAACTGTGGTAGGAGTGAGGACCTTTTAACTTGTTAACATTTCTCTGAGATGATTTTTTACTTGAAATTAAGCTATTTCCAGCAACTTTAATAATTTTTCCTTTATAACCCAAAGAACAAAAGAGTTTTCATTAATAAGTATTTAATTTTGGAGAACATGAAATGCAAGCTTTGGGATGCACAAGTTTTTTTTTCCTTCAATTCCTTCAATAAGTAGGTTTGGATATGTGTTCAAAATTAAAATTTTGAAGTGACTTAGAAGAATTAATACAAAAGATAAAAGAAATAGTATTTATTGGAGAAGATTTAAATAGGCATATTGGTAGAGTCTTAAATAATTTTAAAAGCATTTATGGTGGTTATGGATTTGTAGGTGATAAAATCATATTAGATTTTATTATAGCTTATGATTTTGTAATTTGTAATACCCCATAGTACCCCTAAATAATACCATTGAGTGTAACAAGCATAACATAAACATTTATCCTTTATTAACATTTAATACAACTTCTCCGCTTAGAAGTTCAGTGAAACATCCAACCATAATTCCATTTATACATCAACAGAAGCAACTTCCAAATTAAAACCTCAATAAACACACTTTAGAGCCACTAAGGAAAATCAAACAAATTCAAAATAATACAACATGTAAACTGCTTACTAACCTCAAGAGTAGACTTCAAACATAGAATAAATATTAACATAAATTTAAATACTTGCAAACTAGTCTTCTCCCACTTTTTGTTTTCCTTTACCTGTAATAACAACCAGTAATAAAATACTGGTGAGCTATGAGACTCCATAAGTTATGCTAACTTGAAATAGTATTTAAATTACATGATTATAAAAATTCAGAATATTGAAAACATAAATAAATGTTAGACTACTAGAGCAAACTTCATAAAATCTCATTTGACATTAACCAGTAACTCCTCTTACATCCATATTGAATATCAATTTTTCTCATTAAAAGATTTGGCGACTCATTCATAAACATATTCAATGGAGCCCAGGTAAACCTGGCATTATCGCCATTGAATTACATAGAGGTCCCTTTTGCCTCTTTGGGGTCCCTTTTGCCCCACCTGCTATGCAGGTTTCATTTCTTTGGGTCCATTTTGCCCCACTTATAAGGTAGTTGCATATTTGGGAACCCTTTTATCCCAACTATCCTTGTAAATCATATATCTTCTATATAGCCAAACTTTATGTTAAATTGATATTCAATACACTTTATAACATAACTCATACTTTCATTGTTGCTTTCATAAAGATCTTTACATGCTACTTATTTGCATAATGAAGCTGTGTACCATATGTTAAGAATGGAGATTCTCTTCAAAATATTTCCAACTAGAAAAAAATCTTTAATGAAACATAACAACTCTTAATTGAAAGTCTTATGATTCACATATATAAGAGGTCTTACATATATGGAGACTAGGTTAGGAATATCCTTTAGCCAAAGAATTACTTGTAATGCATATTTCTCTTGCATTCATTCAAATACTCATATACAATGTAAGAATTACATTTAAAATTTTAATATGCATTACTTACCTCCTTGTCGAGGAGTCTCCTCCAATTCTTTACTTCGAATTCTTCGACGATTATAAGTCACCTAAAATTCTCTTACAATCTTATAAATATGAAAAAATCTATCATTCCATTAAATGTATAACATTAACTTGATTAACATAGAGCTTACCCCAAAACTTTCTTTATTCATATATCTGGTGAATCCTAAAACACATATAGGATACAATTCTTTAGAACATTATTGCATTTAGGGAATGTAAAAGATAATTACAAACATTAGAAGTCTTACCTCTTTCTTTCTTCTACTACTGAATATTCTTCACTCTTACTTTCCAAATACCACCAATTCCTTCAACCGGTTTGTACACTCTCATTAACTACAATGCAGTGTAAGAATCTGATTAATTAACTTCAACTATGAATACCCTTTCTCAATTAAAATTCCATTCAGTTATACTTATAATACCTGAAAATTCCTGCACCATCAAACTCTCTCAAGTGTCCTTTGCCAAAAATTTTCTTCCAGGCTTACTCTTGTATTAAACGCACACCCTCTCTGGACGAACAGATTTCCAGCAGTTTTCCTATACCAGTCGCCCCACCTTTCTCTGGCAAATTAGATTTCTAAATTTCTTCAAGTACTAGTCACACCAAAAGCCAAACAGCCTATCTCTTTCTTCCTACATACGGTACCCGCCTTCTCCAGCGATCACTAAGAAAAGGTTTGCAGAAATGCTTCATCTCCCATGCTCCCACTCCCAGCGAATCCTGTAGGATGATAGGTGTCCACGGTTTACCAAAAACTGGTGGAAAGTGGGCCCCACCAGCTTCTAACCGTTCCCTACCAAAACCGCCCATACCAAAAACTTCTATAGAATGCATCCCTTTAGATTTGCAATTAAATTCAATTAAATTATTCTAATAATTATTTAACTAACATATTAATAACATAAATTTTATTAAGCTTATTTAAATCATACTTGTAATTTATGGTTCTTACATAATTGCTAATACCTTATTTAAGAAAAGAAATGAGCATCTCTTCGCTTATAAGAGTGGATATAGTAAAACTCAGATTGATTATTTTCTTATAAGAAAAATAGATTGTTTAGATTGCAAAGATTGTGAAGTTATTTCGAGTGAAAGTTTATATACTCACATTGCTTATTAGTTTTGGACTTTAAGATGAAGGGGCATAATATAAAAAATAAAATAAAACGTATTCTAGGATTAGATGGGGGTATTTAAAAAATACTAATAAAAATATTTTTTGAGTAAAATTCTAGATCTTAAGATTTTGTTTGTGTATGAGGAAGCTAATGTTATGTGAGAAAAAGTGGCTAGTGATATTAAGAGTATTACAAAGGATGTGCTTGGAGTATCAAAAAGAAAAACTCCTAATAATAAAATAGTTGGCGGTGGAATAAAAATATGCAAGAAAAGATCAAAATAAGAAGCTTTGTTATAAAAATTAGTTTAAATGAAAACTCTGAAAATTGCGAAAGATAGAAAGAGACTCGTAAGGAGTCTAAGAAAGCAATATATGATCCAAAGATTTTAGCTGTTAATGATTTATATAATAGATTAGATAATAAGGATGGTGAAAGATATATATATGAGTTAGCCAAATAAAGAGATAGGAGAAATAAGAATTTAGTTCAAGTGAATTGTATTAAGGATGAAGATCAAAAAGTATTTTTATTTGAAGAGGATATTAAAGAATGGTTAATGAGATATTTTGATAAGCTTTTCAATGAAGATTGTGAGAATTTGATTGACTTTAGTGACCTTAGCATCCTAAATAATAGGAATTTTTATTTTTATTGGCATATTAGTAAAATGAATGTTAGAGAGGCTTTAAAAAAGTGTGGAAAAGCTGCTAGACTTGATAATATTTTAATAGACATGTGAAAATGCTTAGAAGATGAAGGAATTTTTTGGCTTTTACTAAATGTTTTAATATTATTTTGAAAACTAAAAAGATGTCAGATGAGTGGAGAATGAGTGTGTTGATTTCTATTTTTAAGAATAAAGGTGATGCACAAGATTGTACAAATTATAGAGGAATTAAGTTAATGTGTCATACTTTAAAACTATGGGAGAGAGTTATGGAGCATTGGTTACGATATGATACTAATGTTTCTCAAAATCAATTTGTATTCATGTCGGGTAGGTCGCTTATGGAAGTTATACATTTATTGAGAGGTTTGATGGAGAAGTATAGAGAGAATAAAGAGGATATATGTATGATATTTATTGATTTAGAGAAAGCATGTGATTAAGTTTCAAGAGAAGTGATATGGAGAGTTCTAGAAAAGAAAGGGGTTAATAATGTTTATATTCAAGTCATTAAGGATATGTATGTAAGAGCTATTACTTGTGTTCAAACACAAGGGGGTTTGACCAAGTATTTTCCTATTTCAGTTGGATTACATCAAGGATCTGCATTAAGCCCATGTCATTTTTGTTTTAGTCATGGATGTTCTTACTAGACATTTGCAAGAGGTTGTAATGTTTTGATAAGACTAGAGAGGAAGTTGAAGGTAAACTTGAATTATTGAGTTCAACCTTAGAGTCTAAAGGTTTTCGTTTGAGTAGATCTAAAACCAAATATATGGAGCATAATTTTAGTACTAATAGATCCGGTAGTGTAATTATGGCTTTGGGCAATCAAGTCTTTAATAACAGTACACGTTTTAGTATCTTGAGTTTATTATTCAGAGTGATGATAAAATAGATGAGGATATTATTAGTAGAATTCAAGTTGGATGGTTGGAGGAATGCATCGGGCTTGTTGTGTGATTTCCCCTCAAACTTAAGAGAAAATTCTATAAGATGGTGGTGAGACCTGCAATGCTTTATGACGTAGAATGTTGGCCATTAAAAGAGAAGCATAATATTAAGTTAAGTGTTGCAGAGATGAGGATGCTCAGTTGGATGAGTTGCTTTACTCTTAGAGACAGGATACGAAACGAGCATATACGTGAAAAGGTTCAAGTAGCTCCAGTGGAAGATAAGATTAGAGAGAGTCGCCTTAGATAGTTTGTTCACATAAAATGACGGCCTTCCGATGACCCAGTTAGGAAAGTAGATGAATTAGTTTTGGCTTATGTTAAGAAAGATAAAGATAGACCTAAAAAGACTTGGTTAGAATTTATTAGAAATGACATTTATTAGATTTAAATGAGAATTTGACTCTTAACAAGACACAATGGAGAAAAAGATTCATGTAGCTGACCCCATGTAGTGGGATAAAGGCCTTATGTTGTTTTTGTTATTACTGCCAAAGAAGGAATTTATGTGATGCTTTTACCAACTAGAATGGTCATGGATTGTATTTCATATATACATATATTATTTGCATAAAATCGTTATTTACTTAATCAAGCTTAAACCACAGTAGGGCATAATTTTTTAGCAAAAATGATGTGATTTAAAAATGCTTAAAAATCAAGAATATAGTCATTAGATTAAGTGACCGTTTAAATATCGAGAGTGGAGATAGTTTGAAGTAGGTGAGTGTGAATATAAGGCATCAAAAAGGTATTCTTGAGAAGAGGTTACTGGTGCCATCAACAAAAGCTAGTGAAAAAATGTATAAGAACTAGTAGGTAAGCGTGAATAGAAGGGCCACCAAGAAATGACTAGCTCATGTGGAAGAAAATGGAGAATTAACAAGCAATGACTCAATGACTATGAAAAACAATAAGAAAAGGCAAATGATCATGCCTAGTTGTTGTGGTAGATGTTAAACCGAACTATGAAATCTAAATCAAGATTTCACTCTGAGTAGGAGCCTGAGCGCATAGTGCAATGACATGGTGTGGTGCAATGCACACGTTTTATTGTGAGCTTGTATTTCACAAACAAGAGATGCATAGGACCAACGCATTCATAAGTGTGCTTTTAACAAACACTGACTTACATAATTTTGCACTATATCTAAATCCCAAATTTTTTACACCTAACAAACTTTGAGGTTATTTGGTATTTTTGTAATTTGTGTGTGTGTGTGTGTGAGTGTGTGAGCAGGTGCATGTGCATGTATGTGCATGCACGGGCATTTAGTTTAAGGTTCTCAAAGTTTCTCTTGGCTGGAGGATGACAAAGTGGATGAAAAAGCAAAGAGGACATTGGTTTTTTTAAAAATAAAAATTACGTAATGTGAGAAGGTGGGGATGAAGGTATATATTAGAAGTGGTTTGCTTACTATTCTCAAATAAGCCTGATTGGTTTTATTCTGATTTATTTATTTATATTTTTGAGCCCTTATGCTCTATGTAATAATTCATCATAATTTTTGAAAAAATTTAAAGAAATTGAATTTTGTTAAAATATTGAGCTTAATAACAATGGATGTGTTTTTTTTTTTTACATATTTAAATAGAGAAAAGCATCAAAATAATCCCTTTATTTTTTATGAATGACCAAAATGGTCCCCAACTATATTAAAAGATCATTTTGGTCTCTCAAGTTTTTAAAAATGAATCAAATGTTGGTACTATTTTGGTTCCTTTTAAGGAGTTGAGAGACCAAGATAGCTTTTTAATGTAGTTGGGGACTATTTTGGTCTTTCCTAAATAGTCAAGGGGCAATTTTGATCATTTTCTCTGTTTAAATGTTACAAAACTTGACAAAATTTTGGTAGAAGATCATTTCAAAATGGAATTCTATTGTTTCAAAATTTTGGAGGAAATGCTCAAAAGGGAACTTTTTCTTTCTTTGTGGCTTAGTAATATGTATAGATGTATGGAATAATACTAGCCAGTTTTTAAGCATTTTCCATATGCGACATTCTTTAATTCAGATGATGTTCTGTTATATATGCATGTCTTTTACTCTTACACAATCTCATTTACTTTTTTTCTTGCCATCCTTAACCATGGTTTTTATGGTTGGGAAGAAAAGATTTTGAAGAAAAGATTTCCATAACTGATTCCTGTTACATTACGCCAGCATGAAATGATGATTGCAATTTTATTTGAAATTTCAAATGTAATTGTTATGAAAGATCACATGATTTCTCAATTCAGTTGTGATTTGGTTGGTATGGTTTTTGACTCTTCAATTCAGATGTGGGAGGAATCCATTGGTGAAAGTTTACTGCAGATTCAACTCCTTGAGGCCCTTAGAAACTTTGTTTGCTCACTTGGCTACCAGTCTTGTGTCTGTTATAACATGCTTCTACCTATTCTACAAAAGGGTATTAACGTTGATGATCCTGATGCGCTCAATCTGCTGGAGGATAGTATTCGGGTTAGTTGTTCTTTTCAATTGTAGATTGCTGAAAAAATGTGAAAGTGTGTGATTTTTGCATTTTTCATATTTGCAGCTTTGGGAGGCTGTACTTTCGCATGCTACATCAATAGTGCCTCAGTTGTTGGACCTGTTTCCCTATCTGGTGACCATAGTTGAAAGAAGTTTTGATCATTTGCAGGTTAGGTCCTAAGGCCCCAAAGGTGTGGAATAAGACATCGAGAAGGACATCAGGAAGCTTAGATGCATATATATACTATAAGACACATGCATTTCTTTAGAATGATTTACTCAAGTTTTAAGTTTTTCATGATGTATAAAATAATTATGAAAATGCTGTTCTTTTATACAACCTTAAGCCAAATCATCATTATAAGTGGTCTTTGTTATGAATTGGAAACTTTTTTTTTTCTGTCAATAATGCACACAGAAACCATGATACTTTATTTTGCTTGCACTATCCTAAACAAGTTCTACTTGCTCTCTTCACTTTCGATTTCAACTGGGTATTATATAATTGATCATCCCAAGTTGGAGGTTGGAACTGATTTGATATGTTAATTCCTCAGAAATTACAACTGGTCTCGTAAGACAGTTATATAAGCAAAAAATTGACCTTGTATCATCTAGTTCAACTTTTAATTTACGATCTTCTGATGTTCTTAAGAAACAACACTATATGAGATACTAAACAAGAATGGCTTGGGAAGAATGATGCATTAAAGCCAAACCATATAGTTGGGATAAGGCTAAGGATTATTTAAGATAAGCCTTTCTGCGGTTCATTTAATTTGTGCCTATGATTTATAGTTTTCTCTCATAAGTCATATTTACAATTCTGATTTATAATTTACTCTCAGGAATCGGATTTGAACTCATTTAATGAAGGTTTAGGCAAAATTCTGAATGAGCTAATTTATCTTTGAACAGGTAGTTGTGGATATCATTGAGGACTACATAATTTTTGGTGGTGCAGAGTTTTTAAATTGCCATTCCTCAAGCGTAGCTAAACTTCTTGATGGTATTGTTGGAAATGTAAATGATAAAGGTCTGCTTTCAACTATTCCAATTCTTGATATCTTGATTCAGGTATATTTTATAGTATTGTTGAAAAACTCTTGCTTCTCTTGAGCAGCTTTTTTGGCTGATGCTCCAACCGAAAGTATCTATCTATCTATACATATATATTATATAAAGCTAGAAGAAATTTCGCTTTTCCAAATGTACCATTGAACATAATCGTTATACACAATTATATTGATTTATCCACTGCTTCATATACCCAAATTTAATATAGCCTGTATTTTCTTAACCACCATATTTCCATTTCCTTATTGGCTTATGGCATGGTGAATTGGTAAAGTCTCTGCTATAAATTCCAAGCAATGTCTTAAGAGTGAAGTTTAGCAAAAAAGCTAGACATGTGGCACAATTAAATTGGCATGCACAAATTTAGTTTCCTTGTATTATTTTAGGCTTCTTTTCTAACTACTAGAAGTATTTCTACTTACCTCTTCTTTTGATAAAAAATATGTATATAGATGGTTGGATAATTCCTTATTTTTCCCTTGCGTTTTGCATAAATATTATTGTTGACTATCCTTACAAATGGCTTGCAACTTTTCTATTTCAATTGCTTCCATATTTAAAAATTTGTATGGTTCCTCATTTACAAATGGCTCGCATTACCAAGTTTACCCCATAGATTTTTCCAAAAGTGACTAAGAAATTTAACATCTCAGTCTGATGTGATAGTTTTAGGGAGGCCATGTAACTTTACAACCTACTAGAAATACAAATTGGCGATGTGTGTGACATCTAATGTTTTATGGCAAGGTATAAAATGCACAATCTTTGAAAATCGATCAACAATTATCATGATAGATTCTTTATGTTATTGTGTGTTGGGAAGGCCTACCACGAAGTCCATACTAACACTGGCCCATGGAAATTCTAGAACAAGTATCAACATGTACGCGCCATATCCCGGTTGATGTGTCTTTTCTTGATGAGATATCCTATATTTGTGTTGCGCTAGTCCTCTTAATGGCGCTAATATAGTGCTGAAATTTTTGATGAAGCGGCGATAAAAGGAGGTTAGTCCAGAACTGAAAATTAACTTTAAGGATCAAGGGACTAACTCCGTTGGCCATGAAAATTGAATATGATGATGAGGATGCCCAAGCTGCCTAAAGTGGTATGGGACATGGGGCGTCGGTCAGCAATGGTCCCTTTCTTTGTAATGGGCTAGTCAAGTAAGGTGATTTTATTCGATCAAGAGTTGACTTGATCACCCTTGATTCTATTCTCTTTGGCTAAGGAAGTGGATCAAGAGGTATTTTCATATTCACCGCACCATGTCCATAACCCGTTTCCTTCTGTTGGTTTTCTTTTATGTTTTTGAATGCTTGAACTATGTTGACAAAATAAAAATAAAAAAAAAGAAAACAGAAAACTCGAACGATGCATCTCTTCACGAAGCAACCACCCGCCTCCGATCAAGTCCCACCTCATTGCGGTTTATTCCCTAAAGATGCAATGGTTCGTGGATGTAACTCCCACTTATGCACAAACCCTCTCAGCCTGCTCTCTAGCTCTCATTTGAACGCATGTAGAAGCTTAGAAGAAACTGCTCCCTCTCGACTCTCTCTGTTCGGACCCCCAATCAACGCGAGCAGTCACATGATTGCCTTGTTCCCGATTCTCCTCCGCGCTATCCGTCGGTCATTCCAACCTCATGCGGCCAATCCAATATTCATCGACTGTGCCCTGCATCCGCACCCCCACGCGTAGTGCAATTTGCACGTCCCAGAGTCCATGGCTGCTTATCTCCTGATCGGACCTCCCGCTCTAATCAAACCTCCGACCGACTATACCTCGGTCTGCACACGCCTTCCCGAGCATCGTTTGAGCCCACTCTGCTTGTATGCTGCACCTACCCGCTTTGACTAACCCAACAGCACTCTCTTGTTCCTTCTCTCGTTCGACAACATGTGATTTCTCCAACACTGTTTCTATTCTAATCAAATGCCTCACTTGTATAGAATCGCTCACGAAATCCAATCACTCGTTTGTGCTCTGTTGCATGTACTCTATACAGCTTAATTACTACTATTTATCCCGTTCTCATGATTGCCGCAATTCTTTCCGAAATTTTGATGTTGGACTATAGTTAATAATTTAAGTTTTATTTTCCTCAAATAAAATCAAAACGTAAGCAATTAGGAATGGTCAAATTGAAGACCCTATGCTATTGATCTTAGATTCGGCTAAGAATGCGCAAATTGAAGCCCTCGCACCATCAATCTTTATTGGTACATTTAGACGGTATTCCTATACTATTGGAAAAGAAATACATGTTAAATGAAAATGGACAAATGAAACGGAATAAGAAGTAATTTATGCGAAATATAAGTTCTAAAATTTATAGTATATGAAAGAAGATACATATGTTAATTGTATAAGGAAGGCAAAGGAATATGCACGTTTTAATATATATGATTAACTGTTGTTTATGAAATGGTGATTGCCCACTGAGTTTACCGTATAAACTTAAACTGTTAAACTAATTTTTCAGGTAAATCTCTTGATAAGTGAAAATGGATGAAAGAGAAGAGTACGTCTACAGAAGATGATGCTCAAATGAAAGCAGATAATATATGATTTATATAAATATTAAGATGTAAAAATTGTATTAATAGTTTGATGAAATTTTATGTTAGTGGCTCTTCAGTTTTTTTTTTTTTTTTGATGAAATGCATAAAGCAATTTTATTAAAGAAGAAAATTACAAGCAACTAGGTGATTGGTCCACAATCACAGTCCTCCTTGAGTAAAGAAATAAAAAGAGGAGGAATCTTATTATAACTCAAGTCATCCCAAAAAAAATCTAAAGAACAAGCCAAGTTAGCACAAAAATCTGCTAACTTATTACAATTTCTATTAACATAATGAAATAAGACTTGATTAAACTCTAAGAGAAAAGAAAATTCTTGAAGCTGTGGACCATCCTCTTTGACTGGCACCATATTGAAAAGCTTATGAACACAATCAATAACATTCTGATTATCTCCCTCAATGATGATGCCTTTATACTCAAACATCCAATCTTGAACATACTTCCTAACATTCAGTATTGAAAAAAACTCCTACTGAGAAGAATCACAATGCAAACAATTAGCTCCAAAGGCACACAAAAATCTGCCTCTATGGTCTCTGAAGACGCCTCCAATACCTGCTTTATAATTGCTCTTCAAAGAAGCATCAATATTAAGCTTAATCCATTCGGGGGGAGGAGGATACCAATGAGAAGACAGTAGCAATTGCTGGTTAGTACCCCAGTAGTCCGAATATTGATTAAGACAAAATGAAGCTGCAGCAAAGCTGACTGCATTAGAAGCAATGACAACCAAGCTCTCCTCAACTCCACCGTGTGTCAACTTGTTCCTGCTCTTCCAACAGCAAAAGACTGCTGTACAATAAACATTACCAATGAAAGGAGCAGACTCTGACATGGTTTTCAACCCCAAACAACATTCAGGAAGGGAGGAATAGATTGGAATCCTGAAACCCTAGGTTCTGAGAATCCTGAGGACTTGAATCAGTTTCAAACAATTGACAACTATATGTTTTGAGCTCTCCGCAACCTTACACCCTCTAGGACAATCACTATATTCCAACAGCCTTCTATACAATAAAAACTCATTTGAAGGAATTGCATTAATGAGTAACCTCCACCAAAACATATCAACCCGAGGACTGAGCTTTAAACTTCTCCTCCAACGCCAATTTCGATCTTCATCTCCATTACCTTTTGTTTTTTGAAAAACCAAAGCAGATAAAGATTTTCCAGAGTACTTAGAAATTAGCTCCAGCTGATCACCACCTAAATCAGGAAAAATAGGAACACTCTTTATAACATCCACGAGCTGTTGACCGAAGACCTGCAGCAACTTAGCTTCAACCCACTCAACTTCACTAATAAACCAGTCCAGACTTTGCACTTCCTCATCAGCTACCACAACATAAGTGGGCCATTTAATAATAGAGTTATCCCAAATCCAAACATCCTCCAAAGTATTTATAAGGTTCCCTGAAGAAACTTTCCATCTTACAATTTCCTTGAGACATTTGAAACCACTCATAATGATCTTCAATGTAGGCGAGCTATACCTTTTAGGCTGAATGTTCCAAGCAAGATTACCATACTTAGCACTTAGAACCCTGTTAAGAAATGAAGAAGGCTTTGAGATAAGATTCCAAGCTAATTAGGCCCTCAAAGGACCAACCTTTGAAGCAACTGATTGAACACCTTGACCACCCAATCTTCTTGGCAAGCAAAGAACTTCCCAAGAGACATAATGGAGTCCCTTACTCCCATTCTGTTTGTTCCACAAAAAATTCCTACACATTCTATCCAAATCATTCAGCACTCCCAAAGGGACTAATGAATGAGTAGAAAGAAAAGTAGGAAGAGAAGTAAAGACAGTCTTGACAAGAAGCAACTTCCCTGCAAGAGAAATAAAATGATTACCCCAAACATTCAAACTGTTGTAAGCTTTTTCCAAAAGAATACTGAAATCTGAACCATTCAATCTTCTTAAGGCGATCTTAATGCCAAGATACTTGAATTCCTTTACCACCTTGAAACCCAAGATTCTAGCAAGAGGCCTCCTACTAGACCTTGCAACAGATTTGCCAAAAAGAATAGCAGATTTGTGAGGATTCACCTTCTGACCTGACCATTTACATTAGTCCTTCAAGATCTTGTTAGCAATCTTCACCTTACTACGATTAGCCTCCAAAAACACAACAATGTCATCAGCATATAACAAATGGGAAATTTTATCAACATTCGGAGCCACTTTAATGCCAAGACCCATCCCCCTTTGAGCAAATGCATCAGAAAGCAGTTGAGAGCAAAGGATAAAAAGATAGGGAGATAAGGGACACCCTTGCCTAAACCCACTCCTACCCTCAATCCAAAGATGAATTGCTACCATTTATCAAAATGGAAAATTTCGGGTCAGTCACACACTGAAGCAGTAGATTGGAAAACTTATCTGGAAAGCCCAAGTTCTTCAAAACTTGCTTTAGAGTTGGCCACCCTATACTATCATAAGCTTGTTCCATGTCTACTTTGATAATCATAAGACCTTTTTTAGATTTCGAAAATCTGAACTTGTTAAACACTTCTTGGGCAAGTAAGACATGGTCAGAAATAGACCGACCTTTAACAAACGCCGCCTACTCTTCAGAAATGAGCTTAGGAAATAGGTTAATTATTCTATTCAACAACATCCTAGCCACTATCTTATAAATCGACTGACAGAGGCTAATAGGTCTATAACTCGAAGGAATCACCGAGTTTTTAACTTTAGGAATAAGGACCACTAAAGTTTCCTTCCAACTTGAATACACAAAACCCGTCGAAAGAATAAACTAACAGCCTTCCACACATCTTCTTTAATGATATTCCAATAGGTTTTAACAAAGGAATACGAAATACCATCAATACCTGGAGATATGTAGATGATAAACTATGTTTGTCAAGCAGAAAGAGAGGAAATTTTATGGTGAATCTAAATTTCTAAGGAGACAAATTCAAAGAGGAATGAAGGAATCATTAGTTGAGGTAATAATTTTCATTGTCAGAGAATTAAATTGTGAATTATAATCAAGATATGAAAAGTTGAAACTTTTCAAGATTTTGTAATATTAGCCGATGCATTTAGCATTACTTTTAAGTATGTTAGTCAAATCAAATTCATTGTAACTTTGAATTGTAGACAGTTCAATGAATATTTAATGAAAATTTATGTTATTGGAACAGTGAGATTCTCATAACCGAACTAAGACGGGTATTAGGAGTCTATAGCAAAACTCAAGGATGGAAGGAATTAAAGCTCGGAAATTATTAAAGTGGGTAATTTCTGTTATTTTTATAGACATGATTGATTCTATTTTATTTTATACACTTTCTTGATCATTCATTCAATTACAAATTCTTGAAGGTTATCATATTCATTATGGTACATGATCAAAGTTATCCATTAAAGTGACAAAGTAATATTAGCATAAAAAGGTGTTATGTGAAATGTGTATGTGGATTTAAATACATGGAAAAAAGAAGAAAGCATAATTTGAAAATGTATACATATATTTTATTCAAAAGTATATAAAGACAACCATATGACTAAAAATTAAACAAATGTAAATAATGAAAGGAACATGTATATGCATGTAAATTACATGACTTCACCACCATATGATACTGACTGGGGAAGCAACGTACTCGTGCACGTTAAATGAAAACGGAAATAGTTGTACATTTATTCGTACATTTTGACGATGCTCCTGTACTAATGGAAATGGAAATGAAATAAATGTTAAATAGAATTGGACAAATGAAACGGAATAAAAAGTAATTTATGTGAAAGATATGTTCTGAAATTTATAGTATATGAAAGAATATGCATATGTTAACTTTATAAGGAAGGCAACGGAACATGCACATTTTAATATATATGATTAACTGTTGTATATGAAATGGTGATTAACCACTAAGTTTACAATGCAAACTCAAATTGTTGAACTAATTTTTCAGGTAAATCTCCTAATAATTGAAAATGGCTGAAAGAGAAGAGTACGTCTACAGAAGACGACGCTCAAATGAAAGCAGGTAATATATGATTTTTGTAAAAGTTAAGATGTGAAAAATGTATTAGCAGTTTAATGAAATTTTATATTAGTGGCTCTTCAATTGTATTTGGAATGTAGATGATAAACTATGTTTGAATTTAAAAGTAGTGTTATAATCGTCTGACTGTCTATTCTCGCCTCGTTTATTCGAGCCTTCGGGTCAGATAGTGACAAGGGAGGGGGCGCCAAAAAGTTGCTGAATTTTTTGAGAAAATTTTTAGTTAAAATAAATTAATTGGATGCAACAGGTACATCTGACTAGAATGCATGCACCGTCGATCTTAGATCCGGCCAGGAATGCGCAAATTGAAGCCCTTGCACCCTCGATCTTAAACCATCCGGGAAGAACCAACTCAACCACCCTTTGTAGGGAGTGGGCGTCGGAAGGCTGGTGAACTCTTGAGAAATATGTTTTTAAATAAATTAATTGTAAGCAAACAGGTGTTTTGATCTAAAGACCTGCTCTATTGATCTAAGATCTGACCCGGAATGCTTAAATAAAAGATCTCACGTTGTTGATCTTAGATCCGGACGGGAAGAAAAATCAAAGATAAGACTTCGCGCCGTCGATCTTAGATCCAACTGGGAAAAACCAATGGCAAGTGTTGTCTCAACCTCCCTTGGCGAGGAGAGAATGTCGGAAGACTGTCTAATTTTCTTTGAAAAAAGAGATGAGAAGAGAAAGAAAACTTCTTTTGGAGAGGTTTTTGAAGCGCAAATTGAGAGCAAATAAAGTTAAAATAATTTTTATTAATTAAAATAATGGAAATTAATTCAAAATTATATTTTATTAATTTAATTGAGCAATAATAAAAATATTTTAATTTTAATTTCTCTCAATCACTTAATCAATGAATTAATTGATTAATTAATTCAAAATGTAATAAACTATAAAGGGAATGTTTGCACTAACATACTCTTATACAAATTGAACCTCTCAAACAACTGTAAACAAACTCAATTCAACTTAACTCAAACTCAAACAAGCATTAAACAAAACTCCAACTCTAGCTCATATCAATGCGGGCTCCAAATACCTGCGAATAAACAAACAAGAACAAATTTAGTACTGTAATAAAACAACAGTGCTAAGGAAGAGTGTAAAGTACTGTAACTAGGGCAAAAGTGTTGTAATGAAAATTGCAGTGCTAAAAGAACTGAAATAAAAAAACATTAGTGTCTTAACAAAACTACGGTGTTAAAAGCAAAACTACTGAAACAAGAAACAATAGTACTGAAGTAAAAACACTAGTGTCAAGGCAATAAGATGTGCAAAACCGAATAATTGCTGTCAAAACTCACTCTTAAATACCTATAGGTAACTTTTGAAGAAGCAGTAAGTCCTATTCTTAACTACTTCATTGGGTAAAACTCCTAAGTGAAGTAATAAACACCTAAACCCAAAAAACTACAAGCAACTTCTAATAGAAGTGGTAAGACTTAAATTAAAAATGCCAGATAACTTCCAATAGAAACTGTAAGACCTATCCAAAACTAAAATAATAGGCAACTTCTAATGGAATCCGTAAGACCTATCCAAAAATAAAATAACAGGCAACTTTTAATAAAAGCTGTCAGACTTGTTCAAAAACTAAACTGACAACTTCTAAATGAAGTCGTAAGACCTACCCAAATCAAACATATAGGCCACATCCAGGGGAAGTAGTAAGACTTACTGTCTTAGGAAACTTCTAAATGAAGTAATAATTTCCTAAAATTGAACATACAGGCAACTCTTAAATAGAGTTGTAAGCCCCGACTTAATTTAAACATACAGACTACTTTCAATGAAAGTTGTAAGACCTGTTATTCGGGCAACTCCAAAGTGGAGTCGTAAGCCTCACCCAATCAAATATACGGGCAACTCCTAATTGGAGCTATAAGCCCCAACCTAAGTCAAACATACGGGCAACTCCTAAGTGGAACCGTAAGCCCCAACCTAAATCAAACATACGGGCAACTCCTAAATGGAGCTGTAAGCCCTGAACTAAATCCAACCTTTAGGCAACTCCTAAGTGGAGTCGTGAGCTTCAAAATAAATCCAACATTTGGGCAACACCTAAACAAAGCTGTAAGCCCCAAACTAAACCAAACTACCGGGCAACTTCTAAACGAAGTTGTTTAACTAAACTTCTAGGCAACTCCTAAATGGAGCCATAAGCCTCAAACTTAAATTAAAAATCAAAACCAACCTCCAACCATCTCAGTCTACTTGGGATCCTTGAGAGGAGGCAACTTATGGCTACAAATCAGATTCGCTGGACATTACAACAAATGGTTTGTTAGCATTGTTAGATCGAGATTCATGATATTCCTGGGATGAAGGAACCATAAGATCTTGATTGGTTCTACCTCCATCCCCTGACAAACAAGACTAAAACTTAAAATTCTGAAGCTATGCTAAATGATTCATCCTTAATCGAGATTTCTCTCTTACGATGTAGGAGGGGTAATTAACGATGAGGGCTTGCGCTCATAGGAAGTATGGACTCAAATCTAAACAAACCCCAATATAATCCTCAGGGGAAATCTATTTAATTAAAAATCAATCTGCCTTAAGGAGAATGGAATCATAAGTCTGAAAAGCGTGGTTTCATGCCGAAGCGTCATTTTTCTTGAGCAAACAAACCATTGGTAGATTTATCTTTTGTCGTTCAAAATTCTTTGCCTTGGGATACCGGCACTAAAAAGATTTTTTGCAGGGCAGGAGTGTCATAGTTTGCTACTTGGTTCTATTATTCATGTATCGTCCTAATATTCATCTTTGTGAACGGCAGCTTTGTATGGCTGAGAAGTTTGTGCACTTAATATCTGAGCTTTAGTGCCCAGAAAGAAAAACTTTTCATTCAGGTACTCCAAAGTAAGAAATATCAGTTGAAAAGCCCAAAAGTTCATATATGGTGAGGAGCAGTAGTGAACCATTAGTATATGGAGTAGCCTTTAGGAAAGCAGACTTAGCAGATACTCGAAGCTACTATCCTTAATGTTGAATATACATGATGTGCTTTGGTGTAGGAAAGAAGGCATTGCATTCCATATTCTTTGGCATGAAAGTATTGCATTATACAACTTTTTGCAGTCCACTTTAGGAATCCCCCTCCGGTAGTTTTAATAAAGATGTAAAATTCATTGCAAAAACTATTTGCTAATTGGTGTTGATAATTTTTTTCTAATCTTTTTTCCATGTATCATATGTTTCTTTCTTGACTTTCAGTTCTTTGTCTAGCGATGTGGCATATGGTCCTTTTAGTTAGTGGGAAAACCGAGGAAGGTATCATATTTAGACTTTTATGAGAAGCTCAATTTAGCTGATAAGCCAGAAGGAAGATAAAATATTATAAAAAAACATTGAGATTTTCTTACTTTCACAAAACCATAGTTATCCTCTGGTACACGTGTGAAACTGTAAATATGTACTAATCTTTCTTTGTAATTTAATTCAGTTTATCTGCAATTGCAATGACTTCACTCAAACCAAATGAAAACAGCTAAAATGGATCCAAATGGCTTTAGCTTTAAGCATCTTAAAGTTTGTAAATAATACCCTGAACTAGAAATTAAGCGTAAATGAGTGCAATACCTGAAATACATTTTGTTTGAAAGAAAACAACAAGTAAATATGACTAACAGTGATG
Organism: Dendrobium chrysotoxum; assembly: GCA_019925795.1. Taxonomy (NCBI): domain Eukaryota; kingdom Viridiplantae; phylum Streptophyta; class Magnoliopsida; order Asparagales; family Orchidaceae; genus Dendrobium; species Dendrobium chrysotoxum. The sequence goes on from CM034311.1 coordinate 15,455,097, forward strand.
AAACTACTCGTTTTCCTAGCTTCTTATAGATATTTTTCTCTATTTTTATTGCTATTTCTCATGCCAATTTAATGCTTTGTTACATGGATTGAATGAAATTTTCTTCATCAGTCTTGCGTTGATAAATGGTTTTTTCTCCTGACGTCTCTTTTACTAAGTTCATTTGTATAGATCCGTTGGTTTATATAGTAATCTAAAGCTAACTTGCTAAAGAATTCATGAAAATAAAAAATTATACAAAAATTGGAAGAATTAAATAAAATGTACTGTAAAATAAAAGTTATATATATATATATATATATATATATATATATATATATAGAGAGAGAGAGAGAGAGAGAGAGAGAGAGAGAGAGAGGGGGGGGGGATTCCATCCTCAAACCTCTATTTTGGAGGTCAAAGGAAATATCAACAAGTCTTTATCCAACTGCATAGGATCAGCTACAGGCTACATGAATCATTTTCTTTAATTAGACTGGATCTAATACATTTACTCTCCTAACAATGTCATCAAAAGGCTAATGTTTTATGTTATCAAACCATCTAAGACGACTCTCTCTAATCTTATCTGCCATTGGAGCTGCTCCAACTTTTTCACAAATATACTCATTTTACATTCTGTCTATAAGTGTTAAGCCACTCATCCACCTGATCATCTTCATCATTGCAACTCTTAATTTTATGCTTCTTTTAATGGCCAACGTTTTGTGCCATAAAACATTGCAGGTCTCACTACTAATAAAATTTTTTCTTAAGTTGAAGCGTACATTTCTAGCATACAACATGCCTGAAGCATTCTTCCACTTCAAACATCTAACTTGAATTCTACTCGTAATATCCCATCTATTTCACTATCGCTTTGAACAATAGACCAAGATCTCTAAAATGTGTACTCTTTTTAATTACCTGATCACCTAATATCACAATCTCACCACTAGATCTATTACTAGTAAAACTACACTCCATTTATTCGATTTTAGATTTACTCAAATGAAAACCGTTATACTCTAAGATTGGCCTCTATAATTCAAGTTTTTCATCAATTCCCTCTCTAGTCTTATCAACCAAGAAGAATATCATAAATGAAAGGACATCCATGACTAAAGCAAAATTCTAGTAAGGACATCCATGACTAAAGCAAAAAGATATGGGCTTACAGTTGATTATTGATGTAATCCAACTGAAATAGGAAAATACTTGGTCAAACCACTTTATGCTTGAATAGAAATAATAGCTCTTGTATACACATCTTAATGACTTGAATATAAGTATTATTAACTTGTTTTCTAGAACTCTCCAGAACACTTCTCTTGGAACTTTATTATATTCCTTATCTAAGTCAATAAATATGATATGTAGATCCTCATTTCTCTCTATACTTCTCCGTCGAACCTCTCAACAAATGTTAGCTTCCATGGTAAACCTGTCCGGCATAACTCTAAACTTATTTGGAGAAACAGTAGTATCACATCATAATCTATGCTCAATTAGTCTCTCCCATAATTTTAATGTATGATATATTAACTCAATTCCTCTATAATAAACAAAAGTAACAAAATTGATATGCACATGGATAATCATTTATACCATATAAAATTTTAAGTAGTTAAGGGTGAATCTCCTTTCATAGATTTTTATGTCATTTGCTAAAATAAGTTTTATATTGTTTTTGTTATAAACTATGCTTAAAAGATTCATATTTTATACTCAATTATAAATAATGTTTATAAATATGAAATCCACTTTATTTTGTCATTGGTTTAGATTTTATTTATTCTATACGTAAGTATACATCATTGTTTAAAATTATGCAATAAAAAGTGCGCCTCAAATTATGCGTCAACGTTATTTTGAAAAAAAATGTCAAAGTGTATGCCTCATCTTTTAGCCTAATGAAGCATACCTCAGTGGCGGTGATGGGAGCCTCAAGGTTTGTCTGTGCATAATTGTAAAAGGCACAATATTAATAACTAGGGTGTAGGTGATTAAAAATTTTTATAAATTTAATATATAAAATAAATCCTATTTTGTTATTTGCTTACACCTAAAACAAACAAAATTGAGGACTAGAACTACACACACCTTCTAGACTCGTAGACTTGTAGTCGCACACTACGCATATATACGAAATTACTCGCACTCATATCCACAACTGATGATGAAGTTGGAGAGAAAAAAAATTACTACAATGATGATTTTAATGAAAACCTTGTTAGTGGTGAGAACGAGGAAAACTTTTGGATTCATAAATGATAGTGCTAGTGACTTAGAATTATTATTTATGTTAATTGAGAGTCAAAGTGCATATTGTTACTATTTTATTTTGATATCTTAATTTGATATTAGCATGATATTTATTATTTCATTTTTACTTATTTAATAATTTAATTATGAGGCTTATGCTTGAAAACACATCGAGGCTTATGTCTTACCTTAAAAATAGAAAATGACTTAGTTGTCGATTGCACAATTTCAAATTTTGGGATTCATTTTTTTGTTAATTTCACTTTTCTTAAAAAATGATGGAGTTTGCATTTACTGGCACTATCTGTTATGATAATGGATGGGGGGGTTAAAAAAAAAATTAAAAATTAAAAAAGAATTAAAAAAAAAAATGGAACGGGGGTTCAGAAGTTTAGGGTTAGTTTCACTTTTCCGTCTGATTTTATGTATTTAATCTTTCATACTTTTCTTATCTTAGAAGGCAGTGGATTTCCCATTCAGCTGATTTAAATTGTTTAAAGCATCATTTGAGTCTAATGGATAGATGAGATTAGCTTATCGGCTTTCTATGCAATTGTTTTCCTATTGCACTTTTCTGTCTGTGTTAAAAGTGGTTTATTAATCAAGCTCTCCTGGTATTCAGTGCTTTCCCCTGGAAGCGCCTCCACTGATTTCTGGAGTTATTCAGGTTTGTTGGCCATCATTTTGTTATTATAATTACTAATTGAATCAAGTTAATCTTATCCCAGTTCTCAATATAACATGCTGCTTTGGTAGAAACTCATATTGTTATGCTTGAATGGAGAAGATGATCGTAATCCTTCTAGGACAGCAGTGCGCACTTCCTCTGGAGCTATTCTGGCAAGGCTGTTGGTCATGAATACCAATTATCTTGGACATCTAGCTTCTGAACCATCTCTTATAGTGGCACTGCAACAGGCTGGTCTTTCCATCAATCAAAATATTCTTCTTTGCTTGGTCGATTTGTGGATTGACAAGGTAATAGTATCATATAAGATATCTTGTTGTAGCTTTTTAATTGTCAAAAACTTTAACTACAACTATGTGCTATCATGGATACTTGAACTATTTTATGCTCGCCGAACAATCTCTTGTTATCTAAATTTTTTAACAATCTTGTTGCATAAGTTGTCATCAGTAACATGATACAATTTTTCTTCTTAGAAGGTGTCATGCCCTGAGATCTATGATGCACCGACACTTCTCCTTAAAGAGGTATTGATGCAAGCAAAAATTAGGAAAAACCCCTAATTTTTGCAAGCAGAAACAAAAACTTCCTAGGATTTAGAAAAAACACAAAATACTCAATTTCTATACGTTGTTTGAGATATAAAAATTATAATATCGGGTCTAACCACTGTCTGTGTCCTATATTTTTAATAATTGACGTGTCTCGAGTCCGTGTCATCATGTCCATGTCTATGCATCATAGCCCGAGATCTAATGGAAGAATTAAACCTAATCTACGTACCTCAACTTCCATTTACATATACACTAGGGCCTCTAAACATCCAAAATTATATAGAAATAAAAAGATGCACAAAATTACAACTTAAATTTCTTCCCAAAAATAGTTATTTACAACTAGGAGTGTCAATATTTGACACGACCCAAAAATCCGACTTGAACCTAACCCGAAAAATCCAATTTCGGGTCAACCCATTTAGCAAACGGGTAGGGTTCGAGTTTCAATTTCTGATTCATTTGAAAATTTGGGTCAGGTCTAGGTCAACCTACTAACCCGAAAATGACCCGCCAGCAGCACCAGACCGCCTGCAAGCGACCCTGCATCGGACTGCATCCTTGCTTGAGAGAGAACTCGCACCGGACTGCCTCCCCGCCTGCGTGCAACCCCGCACCGGACTGCATCCCCGCCTACGTGCGATCCGCACTGGACTGTGTCCTGCCTGTGCGTGACCTGCACTGGACCGTGTACTACATGCGTGCGACCCCGCATTGGACCATGTCCATCTTTCAAATGACCACGCTTGCATGCGACCTTATAATATGCACATTTCCCAATGTATGTTTATAACTTCACTTCCATTTATACTTCTCTTAGTCAATCTACTTGCACAAGGCAAATGGAACGGACTCGTATTCAATTCCCTTATAACTTCACTTTGACTTGTAGCTTCTTTGATCCTCTCATACCTACATAAGATAGATGGAACTAAAAATAGAACAAAATAGAGAGGGCCCTTGTAACATTGCTTATAGTGCATTTAACAATTCTCATATCAAAACTTCTGTCATGACATGATATGCATATGCAAAACTTGTATGTTTAACATGAAATTTCAAAATTTAACAATAAACATGAACATGCTTGAATTGCCATCTATATGATATTTCTCAAGGTAATACATATATAATTTGCATACACACATGACATTTATCATTTGAAAAATATTCATAAGAAATCTTTAAAACATCATTTAAGACTTTAATTGAACTATAACCGATACCAGAAACATCATATTCAATATAAAATAATCAATAATTTGTATAGTCAAAACATACTGGTAAAAATTTGACTTCTTATAGTTAAAATGACCAAAATAGAATATTTTATCATATATTAGAAATCACATGGTAAAAAGTTTCTTACTCTTTAAAATCACGTTTTATCCTGTAATTTTTCGTACAAATATCATAATTGAAATCATAAATAGAATATTAGGAACCTACCTCGAGTTGGACATTTTTCTTAACAAACTCGATAGATGAATCTCGCACTTTGGCCTCCAAAATCCTTTCTCTTCTATCTCTCTCCTCTTCTCTTGTATTCTCTCCCTTCTCTGACCAGCTTTGGATATTTATATATAAAAACTCATTTTAGTGCTCAGCGCTGCGACACTCCAGCATGCAACTCTGTTGTGCTCGGTTGGAATATTTCAAATACTCCCAAATAGAGAGATCACCGTCGCAGCGCTCTCTGTCCAGCGCCGCAGTGCTCTTAATGCCTAAGATTTTTCTTCTTACCAAACAGATGGCTCAACGCCGCAATGTCACCTAGACATGTGTCGTAGCACTCATAATGCCTTTTTGACACTTAACATTTTTTCAATTCCAGACTTCAAATTTTATTTAAATTTATAATAACTCTAAATTAAACATGCACAAAAAGGTTATGAAATTCTTTCTTGTTCTAACAATGGACATTATAAAAGGTATCAGCAACAGATTCTTTGATCTTACCATTATGAAACTATAATTTTCTTTTCTTGGCTAGTGACTACTTTACTAGAATCTTCTTGAATTCTCAAAATTATTAACCGGAAATAATAATCTTGTTGGTGTGTTCACTTTTCATTCTCAGTCCCTTATTACTGATCTTATGATTTATGTGTAATGCTGAACCTTATTGACTATATTATGCAATTTATGCACTTTGTATGCTCTCTAGCATTCATATTTACTTTTTCATTTCATTTGCATCTTACAGTCTCTTTCGAACTCTCTATATGTCTTAAGCAGTCAATAAGGTTTATTGGGTGCCTTTTCCTTTTCTTTTAATTTGGATAGACGGATAAATTGATTGCTTTGGTATTGCGTGTATGATACTTAATTCGCCCATTGATCATTACAAGGAGAATTGTTCAAAATGATTGAAAAATGGCAAGTCTTTGGGTCTACTAAGTTCGTTGGTCAGCCATTATTCTCTTCCAATCATTTTTTTGGATGTGCTCCATTGTGGTTGTTATGTAGAAGGTTAGCCTGAATGTGCCATTGAAACCTAAGCATGAATTGCACCCACTCGATCCATAGTGTGCTGTTCTGTGGTCGGAAATTGTCTGTTTTCTATGATCCTTATACCTATGGGTTTCAAATGTTAACCTATATATGCTATACATGATTTATTAAATGGAATTGCTGATGTGCCGATTTCCTTGCTTGTGTGCATATTCCTACTCAACAGATTGATAATACAACTTGCATCCAGAGAAAGACCTATGCTTCAGCTCTCTCTATTATTTTAACATTAAGGTTGCCTGAGGTCATAGATAAAATTGACGAAATTCTAAGGTAAGTTTATTTCTGATAATCTTGTCTCTGTATCTCTGTATTTTGTTCAATTGAATTCAACTGAATTGTGTCTTCCACATAGCGTTTGCACTACCGTCATTCTGGCAGGAACAGAAGATTCTAGCAAGGAAGATTCCAGGTGAATTTCGCTAAGGTCCTGCAATTTCTAGTACTTCTCTAGCTGTTCCTCATCTCATGGTTTGATAAATGAGTTGTCTATTGCAGTGGTGATGCCGCAAGCTCATCTTGGCCTAGCAATGAGAGTCTTGGCTATTACAATGGGGTCCCAAGCAAAGAGTTGCGTAGAAGACAAGTAAGAAACTATGTTTCATTGTCTGATTTCAAAACTGTATTATATGTATATATCTGATCAGATTCATAAGATATCAAAGATTGAGCTTCGAGCTTATTTCTGCCATGTCATTTCTCCTTTTTAGATCAAAGATTCCGATCCGATCAAACATATCTCATTGCAGAGCATGCTACGAGACAACCTGAATGCTTGTGCAGCTTTTCATGGGGAATCATCTTTCCATGAAGCTATGAGCAGGATGCATCCATCAGCATTTGCCCAATTACAGCAGGCATTAAAGATGGCATAAGATAATTAGCCAACATAATTTCATTCATCTGTATCCTGCTTCATTCGAAGCATTTTTTTCCCCCTATAAATCACATAAGGTGAGTGATAAACTCCCTAATTGTGTTTGATCTGTCAACCTTTTTGTTGGCTTCTAACATGTGGATCATTTCCAGGTGTGTTGTTCATCTTTGGCTTATGAAGAGTGTTCCATATATACAATGCTGTGGATTCTTTTATAGGTGAGTTTGATAGCTCTCATAACTTCCAATATAAGGTCCCAAGCTTAGGGAATGAAGGTTTCTTCTTTGTAATCTTGTTCTTTATTGTGTGATTGATCTAGTAAAAGGTTTTTTGGCCAACTAGATTGTGTCAAAGTTAGTGAGTGAAGCTGGCAATTTTTTTGTTGGTCCTGCTTCTTGTCAGAATGCAATTTGCTGTTGTATTTGGTTTACAAATATAATGAAAGTGGGAATTTGGCTTTGTACTTTGTGGTTTTGACATTTATTGCAGAGTTATGGTTTTGTCATTTGCCTAAATTGTAATCTCTTTTTTTTATTTTTTATTTTTATTTATTTTTTTTTAAAAAGTGAGTGCCACAGTGGATGGTTGAAGTGGAAGAATGCATCAGGCTTGTTGTGTGATAGAAAAGTCCTCTTCAAACTTAAGGGAAAATTCTATAAGATTGTGGTGGGACTTGCAATGCTTTATGGTGCCGAATGTTGGCCATTAAAAGAGAAGCATAATACTAAGTTAAGTGTTGCAGAGATGAGGATGCTCAGGTGGATGAGTGGCTTTATTCTTAGAGATAGGATATGAAATGAGCATATACGTGAAAAAGGTTGGAGTAGCTCCAGTGGAAGATAAGATTAGAGAGAGTTGTTTTAGATGGTTTGGTCACATAAAACAGCGGCCTTTCGATGACCCGATTAGGAAAATAGAGGTATTATATTTGACTTATGTTAAGAAAGGTTGAGATAGACCTAAAAAGACTTGGTTAGAAAATATTAGAAATGATCTTTCTTTATTAGATTTAAACGAGAATTTGACTTTTAACAGAATATAATGGATAAAAGGATTCATGCAGCTGACCCCATATAGTGGGATAAAGATTTGTTGTGGTTGTAAAAAAGTGAGTGCCTAAGCACAGATATGTGGATGGGTTGGTTGATTGCATTAGGAGTATTAATATTATTTAAATTGCATCAATTTTAATTTTTCAGGTATTTGATTGAGTAAAAATAAATGCAAAATTATTCCAGAAAGATTTTGGAATATACACCAATTAAATCATTTTCAATTTATTTTGAATTTTTTAAAATCGGTCAAATTTTAAATTCATGATGCTATGCAAATCGGTGCAGAAGCTCTGAAATCCTTTCAGCATAACATATCATATACGTGACTCCACCTCTCTTTTCTGCTTTTTGTAATTTTTGGAGGTTTTTACTATCAATTAAACACGAAAAAAGATTATATGGTTTTATTTTTACTAATTAAATAACCAAAGAAAATTTATAAAGTATTTGAAATGTTCTTATTGTTTAAACACTTACAAATAAAGAGTGATATAATATAGATGAGATTTGTTATGAGAAGTTATTAAAATTATAAGAAATAGAAAAAGATTTATTTGACTTTTTTATTCTAAATTATATGAATCATTATATGTTTATAGGAGTAAAATGGAATCAATTATTAGCTATATAATTAAGAAAATAATTAAAGTAGATAAAAAAGAAATAATCAGAGCATTTGGATTATTAGGGTGGATAATTATCTTCTTGTTGAAATATATGGAGAAAATTAATTGCTTGATGAGAGATTAATGTGGGTCACACTTATTATGATATTTTACCCTCCCTTTTAAGTTGAGGTTATATGTTGATCGTTTGAAGCTTTGAAGTTAGGTTATTAAATTGTGATTGATCAAAAGATTTTGTCAGGATATTTATGTTTCTTAATTTTTCAGGATTCTATTGTATTTGAATGATCTCTTGATAATTTTCAAGATGGGTATGAACATTTTCTTTTGTCATCTTGGAGGGCGCCATCATTTGATCTTAGTTTGTTGATAGGATCCTCAGTAATATTGTTCGGTTTACATCTCATTATTTTATTTTTTTTTAAGAGATCAAGTATATGTTTTTGTTGAGAAAAATATATCTTTTTTTGCCCTTATGGTTTTTGTCCTTAAAAAATATTTTAGGGACTTCAAATCTTTAATTTTAAGTTCATTTGCTAAAATCTCTTTTAATATCTTGATTTTGCCTCATCATTTCCACTTAGAATAATATCATTGATGTAGATAATCAAGATAATAGTTTGATCAATATATGATTTCTTTACAAATATGGTTTGATCAGTATTCTTTTTTTTTAGTTATAGTGGTAAGTTTATAAAACCAAATTCTTGAAGATTGCTTTAGTCCATATAGGAATTTCTTAAGTTTATAGTATATATTAAAAAAAAAAAGTTTATAGTATATATCTTATTTTGTAGGTAATGGTCTCAAATTCAAGAGATAATATTCACTTCTTTTAAATCTACATTAAGAAAGATACTTTTGACATCTAGCTGGTAAAAAGGCCAATTAAAATTTATGGCTAGAAAGAGAATGACTTGGACAGAGTTACTCATAACAAATTGTGCAAAGATTTTTTCATAATCAGTCATAAGTTTGAGAAAATCCTATTACAACCACTCTAGCCTTGTATCTTGCAATGCTCCCTATCAACCTTGTATTTTATATTTAAGATTCATTTACATCTAATAGGTTTATGTGCTTTTTGTAAGATCATGAGTTGTAATATGTAATTTGTTTTCAAGTTCTTTCATTTATTCATAAGCAAGATCCCTCCATTCATGTATTTGTAATACTTCATGAATGTTATTGGAAATATTCACACTAGAAAAGTTAATTGTAAAATCTTAAATTGAGAAGATTGATTATTATAAAAAATGTTTTCATTGATTGAATATTTGCATAAGGTTTTATTGTTCTTATACCTTTCATGTGAGTGATTAGGATATCAAGGTCAAAATAGTGTTACCATATGATGATTATCAAAGCTTAGTACAAATGGTTGCTTTTGCTATGAAAAAATGCTTTGTTCACTAATACTTGCTAGATATTACTGATGTCTAGTATAAATCATGCTTTTTTATATTAATTGTTGAGCATTTTTATTGTGACCAAGGTTTTGAACTTCAAGGGGTTAAGGAGAATGGAGGCTAGAGATTAGTTGGATGGATAAAAAACTCATATCCATAAAGAGCATTGTAATCATTTTGCGGAATATGAGTTTTAAAAAAGAATAGTTGATTTTAAATGAATGTTACATCCATAGTAGTATAAAATTTATTTTTTTTTTGGATAATAATATTGAACACTGTTATTGTGAGGTCTCAAGTCCTAGATGAGAAAAGTAGAGGGTTGCATTAGTTAGTCGGCAAACAACATAAAACTTGTCGAATAATCATAACAAGAATAGTTTAATACATTGTGTTAATGTTAGAGTATTCTATAGAAGCCACACGTTGTATGGCCTGAATACAGTGAGAAGTATACAAGAGTCGCTACATCGACACCCAAGTGCAATATTAAATAAATAAGGGTTCCCACATCATGGACGGATGTGAGCAAAGAAGCTAGCCCATGAAACTAAAATTAGGATAGAAACTTGGAATATATGTTATCTTAAAGGCAAATTAATGAAATTAATTGATATTATGATTTGTAAGAAAATAAATATCTCATTATTCAGGAAATTAAATGGGTTGGAGAGAAATCTAAGAAGATTGATAGTTTAGATTTTAGACTTTGGTATTCATGTAGAAATTATATTAGAAATGGTGTAGGTGTGATTATAGATAAGAGTTTAAATGATAATATTATAGAAATTAATAAAATCTAAGATAGAATTATAGCTTTAAATATTATTGATGCTAAGATTATTAATATTATAAGTGCTTATGCTCCTCAAGTAGATTTAGATAAGTGTTCAAAATTAAAATTTTTGAATGACCTAGAAGAATTAATACAAAGAATATCTCTTGAAGAAAGAGTTTTTATTGCAAGAGATTTAAAATGACATGTTAGTAAAGTGGTATAAGATTTTAAAAGTATTCATGGTGACAATGGGTTTGAAGCACCTAGTGAAGGTGGTAGAATCATATTAAATTTTGCTCTATCTTATATTTTTTTATTGATAATACCTTATTTAAGAAAAGATAGGTGGATCTCATCACTTATAAGACTAGATATACTAAAACACTGATTGATTATTTTCTTATAAGAAAAATAGATCATTTATATTGTAAAGATTGTAAAGTTATTCTGAGTAAAAGTTTATGTACCTAACATCGCTTCTTAGTTTTGAAGTTTAAAATGAAGAGGTAGAATATGAAAAATAAAGTAAAATATTATCCTAAAATTATATGGGGGCTTTTAAAGAATACTACTAAAAATATTTTTAAGAGTAAGATTCAAAATCTTAAGATTTTGAATGTGCATTAAGAAGCTAATGTTATGTGAGAAAAAGTAGTTAGTGATATTAAGAATGTTGCAAAGGATATGTTTGAAATATCTAAAAGAAAAGTTCTTAATAATAAAAATAGTTAGTGGTAGAATCAAAATGTGCAATAAAAGATAAAAAATAAAAATCATTATTATAAAAATTGATTTAGATGTAAAAGCTTAAAAAATTGAGAAAGATATAAAAAGGTTCGTAAGGAGCCTAAGAAAGCAATATACGATTTAAAGAATTTAGCTTTTAATTATTTATAATATATATAAGATACTAAGGAGGGCAAAAGATATATGTATAATTTAGTCAAGCAAAGAGATAGAAGAACTAAGGTTGTAGTTCAAGTGAAGTATTTTAAGGATGAAGATCAAAAAGTACTTTATTAGAAGATGACATTAAACAAAGGTGGATGAGATATTTTGATAAGCTTTTCAATGAAGATTCTGAGAATTTAATTGACTTTAGTGACCTTGGCACCATAAATGAAAAAAAAATATCATCATATTAGGTAAATTAAAGTTAGAGGAAGTGTGAAAAAGTTGTTGGACCTGATGATTTTCTAATAGAGGTGTGAAATATTTATAAGATAAAGTAATTTCTTGTCTTAAGAAATTTTTCAATATTATTTTGAAAACTAAAAAGATACCAAATGATTTGAGGAGTGTGTTGGTCCCTATTTTTAAGAATAAAGGTGATGCACAAGAGTGTGTGAATTATAGAGGAATTAAGTTAATGTGTCATACATTAAAACTATGGGAGAGAGTTATTAAGCATATGTTACGATGTGATACTAATGTTTCTCAAAATTAATTTGGATTCATGTCGGGTAGGTCTACTATAGAAGATATACATTTATTGAGAGGTTTAATGGAGAAGTATAAAGAGAATAAGGAGGATCTACATATGATATTTATTGATTTAGAGAAAACATATAATACAATTCATGAGCAGTACTTTGGAGAGTTCTAGAAAAGAAATGAGTTAATAATACTTATATTCAAGTCATTGGTAATATGTATGCAAAAGTTGTTACTTGTGTTCAAATATAAGGTGGTTTGACCAAGTATTTTCCTATTTCAATTAGATTACATCAATGATCAACATGAAGCTTATATCTTTTACTTTAGTCTTGGATGATCCTACTAGACATTTATGAGAGGATATACCCTGGTGTATTCCTCTTGTTGATAAGACTAGAGAGGGAGTTGAAATAAGAAAACTTGAATTATGGAGGTCAAATATAGAGTCTAAAGGTTTTTATTTGAGTAGAGGTAAAATTGAATATATGAAGTGTAATTTTTGTGCTAATAGATATAGTGGGGGGATTTTGACTTTGAGCAATCAAGTCATTAGTGAGAGTACACATTTTAGATATCTCGGGTCTATTGTTCAAAATGATGGTGAAATAAGAGTACACATTATTAGTAGGATTCAAGTTGGATGGTTGAAGCGGAGGAAAGCATCGGGCCTATTGTGTGATAGAAATGTACGCATCAAACTTAAAGGGAATTCTATTAGATGGTGGTGAGACCTACAATATTTTTAGCAAAGAGTGTTGGTCATTAAAAGAGAAGCATAAAATTAAGTTAAGTGTTGCAGAGATGAGGATGCTTAAGTGGATGAGTGGCTTCATTCTTAGAGACTGAATGCCAAATGAGTATATAAGTGCAAAGGTTGGAATAACTCCAATGAAAAATAAGATAGAGAGAATCACCTTAGATGATTTGGACACATAAAACATTAACTTTCTGATGACCCGTTTAGGAGAGTAGATATATTAGATTTAGCCTATGTTAAGAAAGGTAGATGTAGACCTAAAAAAACTTGGTCAGAAAATATTAGAAATGACCTTTTTTAGATTTAAATGAGAATTTGATCTTAATAGGACACAATGGAGAAGCAAGATTCACGTAGCCAACCCCATATAGTGGGATAAAAGCTTAATGTTGTTGTTGTTATTAGATAGTAAAATTGGTAATCTTGTTAGCTCAAAAAATAACTAACAAAAATGCACTTGATGACTTTTAGGACGGATTTTTTGGGTTCATGAGATGAGCTATGAATATTTTAGAATAATAAAATATTTTATAAGGAGTAGTGAGATAAGTCTGTTTATGGGGCATATTTCAAGGGCGACTTGGCAAGGAATTTGAAGCTCTTTGATTGCATTCGATTAATGTGGCATTTAGCTATTTGGATAGCATCTCCCTAGTATAGATTTGGAATATTATTAGTAATCATGAGATCATTAGCAACTTCTAGAAGATGGTTATTTTTCTTTTAAGCAATCTCTTTCCATTGAGGATTATATATGCAATAGCTTTGGTGTACAATCCTTTGTAGAAGATAATCCCCAAGAATTGAATGGAAACATTCTTTCCCATAATAAGCCATAAAGACTTGGATTTTAGTTTAGAAATGAGTTTGTATATAGAGATGAAATTTCGTAACAATGTGATAGATTTGATATTTATTTATTATTGAGAAGAACTATATATTTCTAGCATAGTCATCTACTGCCCCTAGAGATATTAGTCACATTAGAGGGTCCCCAAATGTCACCATGAATGATAGAAAAATATTGAGAATATTTATAAGCATGGACTGAACATATGTTTCATGTGTGTTTTGAAAGTTAACAAGTTTCACATTAAAATAGTTCTATTTTTCTATTATTGAAATATTATGAAAATAATTTTATGTGATATAAAATTTAGATGACCAAGATAAAGGTGCTGAAACATGATCATATTTTATTTAGAACAAGAAATTTACTGAGCATATTTTATGTGTAACATATAATATTTTTTAACATTCAAGAGATAGAGTCCAATATTCTCTTTAGCATTGTCAATCAATATATTCCATGAGACTGAATATTGAAATTCATAGTGATAATGGTAGGTATTCGTTTAATGAAATTAATTATAAGAAAAAATTATGCAACTTTATTTTTATATCTAAAGATGTGATCTAGAATTTGTGTTTGAATTTTAAGGGGTTTTTATAGATTTAATTATGAAAATTTCAAAATTACTTTGCCTTGAGCTAGTTTGGGCTAATTTGGACTATCCCTTTTGGGAATGGATTTTAAGTTATTTAAATAATGGGAAATGATGGTGGATGGTTAGATTGGGATGTGAACAAAATGATTTGGAGTGGATTGTAATATTTGCTAGAATTTAAGTGGGTGCATAATGGTAGGGAACATAGTCTATGTCCTAGTCTTTCTTGTATTGGCCAATAGTTCTAGATGAGGTTTTATAGTGGTTGTGAGATGTGTGTTGGGTTGTGATTGATTCTTGAGGAGTAGGATGTAGGGAATGTGTTAGAAAGATTAAGAGCAAGTGCATAGAGAAGAAGAGTAAAAAATTTAAGATAAAAAAAAAGATAATCACCTAATCTAACAAAATAAACTTAAAGACACCATACATCAAATACATTAAGAATACTTTTTACACTAGAATATTTCAAACTAAAAATTATAATGCATATAAATTTATATTTATAGATATTACAAGACTCTTAGACAACCATATTTTGAGGAATAAAATTGAGCAAAAGAGGGAGTTGGAGCCCAATAATGAGGAGTTCCAACTACCTATTTTTAATGATTCATTCATACAAAATCATGTCATGCATGGTCATACAAGTCCTTATATAAAAAATAAAAAGCATAATATAAATTATATTTAAAATATTCTAAATTATGGAATTTTTATTAAGTTCTTGATTGGACTACTATATTTGGGCCTTTTTTCTTTGATCTACCTCTTGGGCTTTAGCCTCTTAACTCTTATAATTAGGTTTTTAGCTTAATTATCTTCATTCACATGATGTGCCATATCGACACTCCCTTGCTTAATTGAATTTTGCTCTATAAAATTAATTTTTAAATAGTTTTCTGTCAATTATGATGTCAATGTCTCTAAATCAGTATGATTTAGCCATATACTATCAATAGGCAGTTTATTCCTCTAAGAACTTAAAAAGTAATACTCAACAGCTGGATCGGTGAGTGTTTACTTAATGATGATACAACCGTTCTCCAAAATTAAAAAATTCTACAGGTAGAGAACTATGTCTCTTATTAAAGACTTATATTGAATAAGTTGAGCTTATTAACTTCCACATATGATGAAATATCCTCAATATTAAAAATATGATGGATTAGCATATCAACAGGTAATAGTGTAGGATTTTGATCATACATTATTTCAAAAGGTGAACTTTAATTTTTCTAATTAAAGATAATACAATTATATGCAAGTTTAAACCTAAGAAATTGTAAGTCCTAATTTTCTAAAGGACATCTAAGTAGATTTCCTAGTCAGTTTACTACTTCAACTTATCCATTACTTTAGGGATGAAAAGAAAATAAAATTTTCAATTTAGAGTCAAATATTTTTCACAAAGTCTTCCGAAAGTATGAAATGGGCCTCACATCACTATCAGTGATAGTGGTTGATGGAAGGTTATGTATACACATAATTTTATTAAAAAGATAGTCTAGCAAACTAGGAAGTATCATTTATTTTAGAGCAAGGAAAGAAGTAGGCCATCTTAGATATAAAAATGATATCATGTAATCAAGCTACACGTGGCAATCTAAGATAAAAGATTTTGAGAGAACTTCCTAAGGCTTATATGTAACAGCCTAAACTCTTAACTATCGAGATATTATCTGATTTGGCCTAAGGTCCTCACGATTTTATTCTGTTAGTGTAACTTCTAGAAGGTTGCCCATTCCAAAATTTCTCCCCACTTAAGTTACTGATATCTTTGTTAGCATCTTTATTCCAAAATAATCCACCAGGCAAATAGGATTCTAGAGGTAACTTCTACAAGTTCATGTGATGACTCTCACCATATAGTACTTTATCCCATACAAGGTTCAAGAGGTGACTCCCAAGACATAACACTGTGTCTTATATGACACTTAGTTCCCATCTTCTGGCTGGTGTATTATTCTGATACTAATTGTAATAGCACAAACTCAATTATGGAGATATTATCTGCTTTAGCCTAAGTGCCTCACAGTTTTGTCCTGTTGGTGTAACTTCACAAGAGGTCACCCATCCTAGGATTTTTCTGGGATGAGCATGCATAACTGCGGAGTTTCTTAAATAAAATTTCAACCATTACACTAAAAGGCGCATTGATGTTTAAGAGTTTAGTTCTGTTTACTTAAAGGGTTTCACATTATAAGGGTCAAATAAAGTCATGTATTGACCAAACTTCTATTTGAGAGAATTGAAATGTTTACATGTTAGAAACTTGGCCATAACATTTAGGAAATCTCATTTAAATGAAGGCCAAAATTTTGTCTTACAGCCAAATCCTAAACCCTAACTAGGGTTGTCAACTAAGGATGGATTCTACACCACCTACTCCCATTGAAAACATTATTAAACCCTTTTAACTTCTTTAAAAGTACAAAACACTCCATATCATAACTAAAGATATTCGATTACCTATTCCCACCATAATCCAACAATCTCTTTTGAGAAATTTTATAAAACTAAGCTCAAATTCCTAATAAATCAAATTAGGATAGCTTTAACCTAGTTTTAGAAATGCCTCCAAGCTAAACATCCCCTACCATTTTCAAGTGATTTAACAAAAAAAAAAATTTCAAGACTACAATGATTTTATTTTCCAAGACTGAATGAGCCAGTACATCACTATATTATTTTTAGATCACAAAGATCTAATTTTTTATCTTCTTTTGGGGTTACACTTGTGAGGTAATTATCCTTGTATTTTTCTACTTAGGAATATCATAATTGATTGGGCCCATTGTAGATATTTTTTCCCATTTAGTTTGTGCCTAATGAGTGGTAGATTTAAGGAGAAGCTTTCATGATTGTCATTGTGTCCATGAATACTTTGTTAAGGCATAGAAGGAGTTGCTTTGTGTATTAAAAATAGTACATATTTTAGATTTCTCAGATCTATTGTTCAAAGTGATGGTGAAATCAATGGGGATATTATTAGTAGAATTCAAGTTGGATGGTTGAATTGGAGGAATGCATTAGGCTTGTTATGTGATAGAAAAGTACCTCACAAACTTAAGGAAAATTTTTATAAGATGGTGGTGGGACCTGCAATGCTTTATGGTGTAGAATGTTGGTCATTAAAAGAGAAGCATGAAATTAAGTTTAGTGTTGCAGAGATGAGGATGATTAGGTGGATGAGTGGGTTCACTCTTGGAGACGAAATGCGAAAAGAGTATATAAGGGAAAAGGTTGGAGTAGCTCCAATGGCCAAAAAAGATTAGAGAGAGTCGCCATAAATGGTTTGGTCAAATAAAACGTCGGCCTCCTGATGACTAGGTTAGGAGAGTATATGTGTTAGATCTGGCCTATGTTAATAAATGTAGAGGTAGACCTAAAAAGACTTGGTTATAAAGTATTAGAAAGACATTTTTTTATTATATTTAAATGAGAATTTGACTCTTATTAGAATACAATAAAAAAAATCCATTTAGCCTACCCCACGTAATAGATTAAAAAGCTTGACGTTGTTGTTATTGTTGTTGAAGGACGAGCTTTTTTTTTAGGCCATTTGTATTTAACCATGGTGATGGTTATGAGAAGAGAAACAAATCAGAGTTAGACAAGGAAGAAATCCATGCCAAGTTTAGCGATCCACCAAATTGTGAGGAATCCAATCCATGGAAGAAATCGCATGAAGGCTACAATTTCATCGAATTCAAGACTTGCAAGAGAGCAAGTTTTCAAATGCAGAACTTCATAGATGTCATATTAAAAATAAAGGAGAAATATATAGAAGAAATATCTAGAGCAATATAACTTTTCTTCATACATTCTGATCACACTTTCACAGAAGCCTCAAAGGATTATTTATTTATTTTTCTTAAAGTGAGTTCATTTTATTCATTTATTTATTTACTATGCTGATCACCACTTTCTGAGAAGCCCCAACAAATTAATATAGTATTCTCTTAAAGAAGCCAAACGCCAAAGCCGGTGAAAAGCCATATCATCAAATCGCTTTCTGAATCATGCAAACGCCACCAATAATCTAAAGTCAGATTCAATTCATTGTATTGTTAGAGCATAAAAGAAGTGTTCTATTCCACGTTTATATCAGTTGTTTATATAATAACTAATGTGGCTTTTAAAAGCACTTTACATTATTTTTTTTATCATCCATCATGCTTTACATTTAAGATACTTATTTTTATGCAATATATAACTATTCCGTTCAGTTATACCTTTTAATTAAAAAAAATAGATATTTTAATTTTTATGAGATTTAAGG
Organism: Dendrobium chrysotoxum; assembly: GCA_019925795.1. Classification (NCBI taxonomy): domain Eukaryota; kingdom Viridiplantae; phylum Streptophyta; class Magnoliopsida; order Asparagales; family Orchidaceae; genus Dendrobium; species Dendrobium chrysotoxum. The sequence continues at coordinate 15,473,766 of CM034311.1, forward strand.
TTTGTTTGATACGGGTGCAATATTTTGTAAAGTTGATAGTGGATTTTTATTTTTTTTTAAAGAAAAAATCGATCAATTGCTTTCTTATAGCAATCACATATTAGTGAGGATCTGTTTGGGATAACTTTCTGATTGTTTTATTTTTCATATAGTAACCACAATTTCATTTAGCTCTTATTTTTTTTGTTTCTTTCTCACTGTTTTAAAAAAATTAATATTATAAAAACTGCTTTTTGAAATCATAGTAGTTAAGTTGTTTTCTCCACCCACAATTAGGCTTTGCTTGGGACGGCTCTTTTACTATTTCTTAAAGCAGCTTTCTAATGCCAAAATTAAAATTTTTGTACTAGAAAGATGCTTTAAGAAGCAATAAAAAAATCGTCCCAAACAAAACATTAGTTTTATAAAATGCTGCAACCCCTAAAGAGAATTTGAATCGAGTTATAAAACAACTTTCGATTATAAAATTTCTTTAAAGTAGCGAGAAAGCAACAAAAAAGTAATAGCCAAATAAAATTATAATTGTGATATCAAAAATTTAAAAAAAAAATTTTGAAATAGCTATCCCAAACACACTTTTATAAGGGCGCAACTTGTACCAAAGAGACTTAGGGAGTACATTTATTGTCCCATGAGAATACAAACAACGGTCAAAAGGTTATCTGCATCAAATTCAGCAAAAATGTAAGAACATAGAACCTTACCATCAAGATTACAACTTTGAACCTTATCAGTTATCAATAGGAGTAGAAATTATCTATCATTTTTTATTTTATATTGACATTTGTTGTCACAATTTTTTATGAAAATATTTATATAATCAAAAGGCAATAAATATCATAGAAAAAAAAAAAAGAAATCGCTCAGAATATGATACAATTTCAGATCAAAATGAGCATACAAAATTAAAATAAATCAAATAATTTAAAGTCTCATTCTCATCAAAATTATAACAGACATAAACTTCTACAAAAAAGAAAGCTACAAAGTGGCGAAAAGAAATCAGATGCAATATCATAAACTAATATTTGAATAGAACAAATTAAAAAGAAAGACAAAGCTGCAAACGAACCAAGGAACCAATTTGCCCCACTGATTCCCACATCCCCCACAACCCGACGACACCTATACCTTCCGTTGGACTCTCCAGCCCCACTTGTGTTCCTTCCCACCGCCGATCTAACCTCCTCCCACCCATCCTTCCTCCATTCCACCTCCGACGACCCCAATTCCCGAATCCTCTCCCTCGCCAATTCAACCGCGCAATCTTCATTCTCCGTATAACTTTCTGCAGCACCATCTTCATCGTCTTCAAATTCTCGCTCTAGTTTCCCCAGTTCAAAAACGCTTCTTGGCGACGGCTCCGGAGAATCGGCGAGAAAAGAATGCTGGAGCAGTTGCTCGCAGGTCCACCGTTCGCCGGGATCTCTTCGTATACATTTGTCGAGGAAATCCTGACCCGTCTTCGATAACCATGGCGGAAATTCTGGCAAAACCTCGCGAAACCCTATGCGAAACATCTGAACAGGCGGATCCCTGACGTCGGCGATACCTCCTGATTCCTCCCACGGCTGCCTTCCGCCGCTAAGCATCTCAATCACCGTACATCCCAGTGACCACACATCCGACGCCGGCGTCGCCGCTTCTCCTCTCGCCACTTCCGGCGCCATCCACAGCGGCGTTCCTGCACCCCTCGCTGCCTCCCCCAACCCCTTACTCGCCGTTCCGAAATCCGCCAGTTTCGCCATTCCCGTCGGCGATCCAAGAATTACATTCCGACCCTTGACGTCGCCGTGAACTACGCCGGCTGTTGTATGGAGGAACTGAAGTGCTTGAGCGATGGACCTCGTACAGCTCCGCACGTCGGCCTCCATCATCTTCCCGGTGGCGGCGAGGTCGGCCGCCGTGCCGCCAGGGAGATACTCCAGAAGCAAGTTCCGCCACAGGCCGTCGGGCTCCTCCGTGACGTCGTCGCCGAGGTAGGATACGACGTGAGGAGAATCAAGAGAAGAAAGAAGGCGAATTTCGTTCTCCAAGGCGGCAAGCGCGCGCGGCGGAGAGGAATTCAACTTGATGGATTTGACCGCGAAAATTGTACCGTTGGATCGGTCTACGGCGAGGCTCACCGTGCCGAAGGAGCCTTTTCCGATGATTCCTCCCCTCACCCACCTCCTTTCCATGTTACTCGATACTAAGAGCTGCAAGGCAATGGCGGAGTCTGGAAACAGAGTAGACTGTGAGCAGAGACGCCCTGCTTCGCTCTCTTTATAGGCATGCTGTAGTAATAAAAGAATTTTATATAAGGATATTTATAGAAAAGAAAGCTATATATATATATAAGGATATTCTGATATTAAATTTATTAAGTATAATATAAAAAATTATATAAATGTTTAATATTGGAAGATATTTAGCAAGAAATATAAAAATAATATCATAATTAATCTATCTAAGCAAAAAAATTAAAATGTCTTAGTTTTGACCATTTATTTTATAATTGTGAGTGTTTATCTTTTAATAATTTAATTATGATACAAATAATATTAAAATATTTAAATAAAACAATTAGTCATAATAACTTGACATAATTATTTATCAATATATCTAAAAATTATTTAATTTGTTTTTAAAAAAAAAACTTTAAATTTTTATGCATAACATTGATCTCAAACAAGATTAAATAATTTTAAAATTTTATTTGATCAAAATTATATTAAAATATTCTGATAAATTTTATTCTATAAATATTAAGATTTTTGCCCATCAAACAAACTGTTTGCCTTTTTGTTGCTGGATTGCTAATTTATTAGCTGTTGGAGAATTTTATATTTTGTTTGCATGCTATATGAGCACGCACTAACGTACATATAATATTAGTCCATCAGCGGAGAGGTCAATCATATCATCGCTGATCAGTCCACACAAAAAAGGATAAATATTTTAGAATAAATAGTACCATTTTTTTTTTTTGGCCAATGCAAAGTGTGAAAAGATATTAACAAAATAAAATAAAAAAGAGAGAAAATCTTTTGCTTGTATCTCACCCTAACTTCATAATTTTTTTTAAACTATATTAGGGGATTCGAGCGAGCGAGTGCAAGCATGATGAGAAGAGGTAATTACTCATCCTCAAAATTCATTTATACTTAAAGAGGTAATTATAAAATTTTATCCCTCCTTAAAATTTTTGTTCCCTCACATAGCTACTAAGCCACCCCTCTTTCTTTCTCTCATTTGCATTGAATGTAGACGCCCCCATTATGGCACCATACTTATTATCTGCACAACGCTACCGTTATGCCATCAGCCAATTCGTCATGTCGACACCGCCTGTGTAGTCTATCTATACATGCCACCGTCAAAATCTGCTTCCTACACATTATCGTAGGTAGCTGTATTTATCCATCCTCAAAAGAAAAGCTGACTCCGCCCTGCATAAAATTATTAATTCTTATAAAGATTTTTTTCATATATGGCTTGTGCTTGAAGTTTGTAAAGAGCTTGAAGAATAAACTTTGCTGTGCAAGCAGAGGCAAAGAGAGCAGCAAGGAACACTGAATTCCGGCTATGACCTACGCTTATACCAAGTACTAGTAATTATAAAGTGGGAATCATAAAAATGATGTGGCAATACTAACTTAAACATGGCTAGATGTCTCAAGAATCTTCTGTTTTAACTATTACTTGAAATGATAATTATCTGGGGAAAAAGGGATTAACATTTATCAAATATTTAAATAGCCGATCCCACGGAGCTTTGGGACCCTCGCCTCCATAGGACTCGGAGGATTAGACAGTTCATATCTTACGTACTAATGCCGAACGGTGATTTTTTTTTTTTTTTTGTGATTTTATTTTTTTTTTGTTTTATGGGGAGGCAAAGCAGTTCGTCAGTTAAATTTACAAGTCACCCACGGTTGCTTAGCTTGATTGATGGGCTAGTTCGATTGGGAATCTCCCAACTCGTATTTGATTCTCCTCGAGCAACAGCGCCTCTTAAGTGGGGCACAATTAAATGCGGGTCAGGAGGTTTCTGGGGTGGGTGCCTCCTCTAGGTCCGTCGAGGATTAGTCACGCCTCCAAGCGCCCTCTCGGGGATAACAGCGGGTGGATACCAATAAATAGAGTATATTGGAATCACGAATTTTAATCTGTGTAATTGACTAATCAGGTTTGAGTTGATCGGTGAACTAAATTTTGACTCAGCAGTGGCGTGCTTGAGAATTTGACTCTTAACAAGACACAATAGAGAAAAAGTATTCATGTAGTCGACCCCACGTTATGGGATAAAGGCTTGATGTTGCTTTTGTAGTGGTGTGTTTAAGGCTTTTTTAAGTATTTCTATTTGTTGGTATATTCTTGTTATTTTTGATTAATTAACCTAAATTTTATATTTATGAAGTTACAAATTATTTTCTTAATCAAAATGAATTTTCAAGTTGAGTTCGGGGGTCTATTTTTTTGACTGGCTTATTTAATAGGGTTCGAGTAGACTAGATTCAAATCTGATCAATTTTGAGTTGGATCCAAATTTGACTCATTAACCTGTTTTGACACCCCTAGTACATTAATGTTCAACATTAAAAAAAAAGATTATTTTAAAAATAATAATAATAAAACTATAATGCCAACCCATTTAGTTAGTAAATTTGATTAAACTTATATTTCAGCATTTAAATTTCTTAAAAACAATTTAAAATGAAAGAATCAATAAAAATTATTGCTAAAAGGACAAACAAATTAAGATAAAAAGGCCGACAAACTGAGAGGATAATAACTAAGAGGCAACCTTTCAGGATTGGCTATGTCCACCGTCTGCAACTAGACTTTAATTAATCTTAACTTTCTTAATTGATGATTAATGTTCTTCAAATCCACTACTTATTAAATCCATTATAGCCACTAATATTTTTTTAATTATCATGAATCAAGCAGTTTACGCCAAGGTAAATTAAAGATGCAGACGTGGGAAGCATATCTGTTAATGGATAATCATAAATATTAAAAAAGATAGAGTGCATGACATCCAAAATTAGAGGAGATTAATTAAGGATAAATTTGTATTATAAGATTAATTAACATTAAAAGGCTTTGATGGATGATGGATCTTCATGGAAGCTGATATGAGCGTTGCATTTCAAGTCTTTTTTTTTAATGATAGTGTTATTTAAAGTTGTTTGGGAACTTCCATAATTAAATATAGTTATGATGCTGAAGTTAGATTAAATAATTTGGGATCCTAAAAATCTTTGTTTTATTAAGTATGACTTTCGATGTATTTTATTATGATTTTTAGGATCTCAATGCGGGTGGCAGCAGCGGCTGGTGTCGGCGATAGTAACGGGCGGATGGTAGCGATAAGTGGCGATGGAGGTGGTGGTGGTGGCCGGTGATCGGAGGCGGGTGGATGCGATGGTGGTGGTTGAGGCCTGCAGCTAGCATCGATGGTGGTGACTGCGGTGGTCGGCGACAGTGGTCGCTGCCGGAGGTGGCAACGGTAAGCAGTGGTGACCGGCGACAGGTGATGGCGGCCGATGGTGGTGTCGGAGACGAGTGGTGGCTTCTAGCGGTGGTGGCGGGTTGTGGTTGGCGGCGATCATGCAAGCTTGCTTGCAGTGTAAACTATTCTCGTTCAAAATTAGACGAATTTGGTTTAGCTGAAAAATGAACTAGAATGATTTATGTTGCACTTACTTTTTTTTTACTTTGGATTCTTTTTTCATCCAAGCAAACATGAAATTATCAAAACCTCTGCATTTGGAATACTTTACACCCTAAAAGTATTCCAACCAAACAAATCCTAAATAAGTTATTTGAGAAATCTGAACTTCTTGGGGCTATTTGTATCTCCACATTCATCCATTTCATGTGTCATTTGAGCCAAAACACTCCCCTCAAAGAAAAAAAACAAATTTATAAAACCCTCATATAGCTCATTTAGGGGAACTTTTAAGCTCCAAAGGTTGACTAGATCCTCATAGATATCTTAGAGTTATTATTAGTGGATCAATACTTATACAAATAGAATTTATTTTAATTGAGATAGAGTTAATTATTTTCTCTTTTGGGTTCATAAAAATTTCATGTTTCGACTATTTGGTTGGTTTGATTGCTAATATATATGAATCATAAGAGGCAAAGACATCCAAGTCTTGTCTTCACTCTATGAGCTTAATTCCTTATAAACCTTAGAAAACATTGGATCCATCAAAGAAGTGAAATGTGCTTCAACATAAAGAGGATTCTAGTCAATAATTGGAGCTCTATTGATGTTCAATTTTATCTGTGCATTGGTCTTATCAAGGAGAAATTCCAACCAACTGTTAGATATTTATATGACTTTGATAATTGTTGATAAGATTTGAAGGCACCTTCCTACCAATCACTGAAGAAAATTTTCCTAATTAATTCAATTTATGATGATCAATAAATAATTCACCTCCATAATCCATCCTTTGGCGTGATTGCATTTATACCTCATTTAAAAATTAAGTTTACTAATTCTACTTATGATAGAGGAAACTTATAAATATTATACTCGTAAATATATTTATAATTATTAGGATGCTGGACAATTTTGACCTTTCGGATAGAGATACTATATAAATGATTTCTTACATTATATTATTGTTAGGGTTCTACTCTTTTAATGTAATATAGCCCAAAAAATTAGGTTAAATTGTTCCTTAGCCTTTAAAAGTACTAAACTTATATCTACTTTCTCTAGTGTCATTAAAGTATTTTTTGCCTAGAGCTATGTTGATATGTTTGTCATTGATTTGAACATCATTATCTATTCTCTCAATGTGGATGCTACCATTAATCCAATGGCATATAGGAACCATAACTTTGCCTAGGAGTGTTTTTTTTTCTTCTCCATCTAGGAGTTTGATAGGCTTCAAAAAGCAAGCTTTTATCATAAAAGTTAATTATGTTTATTATGTCAGTGATTTTATTTTTGCGAAAAAGAAAAGTTAAGATTTGAGGAGTCTGAGGTCATCAGACATTTTCATCTTAGCAGAGAGTAGGAATCGATAACACAAGAGAATTTCAATAAGAAGAGCAATGGTAGAAGGAATTTAAAATGAACTAACAACAAAAATATTTGTAATTATTCATCAAAGTTGATGTGTATAATAAAAGGAATCGAATGCATGTAATCCATCGAGACTAGTCACTCATTCAAGACGAATTCACTATAAGAAACTCATTAAACTAGCTTATTCATCTGTGTGGCCTCTCACCAAGAAAAGTCATTCAATTGTATTGAGGCATTAATATTAAAATATATATATAAGTTTCATCAATCATTTAGAGAACCCTAAACCATCAATTTTTATTCATTTTACCATAATCACTATCAAGACATACAGTATAATATTACTAATTATAGCTATTTTGTAGTACTAATTGTCCTATACCTATAAATAAGAGGTTAATTATGCATATTCTACCAAGCATCCATCACATCAATGTTGTATTCTATGACATAAAAATTTAATAATTCTCTAAACTTATCTCAAGTTCTCCTTCTCTCTCATCTCCTTCTTTAGATTTGAATTATATTTGCTAGTAATGTTTTATATCGTCTAAAGGCAGAATTGAATCCAATAAATATAATTATGAATAATTCTTACATAAATTTTAAAATAGACATATAGCTCTCTTATAACTTTTAATTTATATCATAACTTATATATATATATATATATATATATATATATATATATATATATATATATATATATATATATATATATATATATATATACTCCTTGCTTATCTCTAACTTTCTCATATAATTAATTATCTAAGCTTGGATATGGTAAAAAAAAAAAAAATAGAGGTTAGGAATGGGTGGGCTTCCAAGCTAAAAAGAATAATCAATAAAATAGATTTATGATATAGTATTTTAAAGAAATATTTAAATTTTATTTAGCTATAGTTTTGATAACTTTCTATCTTTTTTCATCAACTTCCTATATATATATATATATATATATATATATATATATATATATATATATAAATTCATAGCAAATGATAATTTTAACTCTCTTTTTTTTTTGGCTCTAGTCAATTCTCAATAATTTAATTGTGATATGTGTAAATACATGAGTTTGATGATTATTCTTTTTAAGTAGGCATTATATTTATGTGTATAATTTGAATGACTTGTGTGTACTTTCTCTAAATTATAAATTCTGTTTTAGATTTGCATATATATATATATATATATATATATATATATAACTTGCTTTAAACAAAAAGACTCCACATTTACCTTTCACACTAGTCTATGAATCACCCTAAGGTGATGAAGCCTATAGTTGTTACTAAGAATCTTCTAATTAAGACATATCTAGTAGTTTTTCTAACTAAATTGAACATAATCCATGACTATTTGAGATGATGAAATCATATGATCTTTGATAGATTTGTCATCTTCCCCTAACCATACCAAACTCCTATGCATCTCTTCTCTTTACCTTGAAATCCTTCATTATATAAATATATTAGAGAACCTATAACACAAGCGCTAATCAAAAGATCTCTCACTATATAAGAAGTATTGTTCAGTATACATGCCTGTTTTATTATTTGAGCTAATGATAACAAATCTTATATGGCATCATATGATGATTTGTAAAGTGTTCTACATGAGTTCATCATTTAATAGCAACTATAAAGAAGATCAAGATGAGTTTGATATTCACCAAGCACACTTAGACCATATGCCACTTGGAATATAAGGATTAGAGTTTACAATCCAAGAAGAATTCTAATGGGCTATCTCAACATCATGATTTTTAGTATTTTGGTGTATTTATCTTTGACGTATATGATTAGTTTTCCAAGGCTTTAATGTTGATTAACACAAGTCATATAATGCAAATTCACAAATTAACCCTATGCTCACAACACTCAAAATCCATTTTAACATATTTAAATTGCAATAAAAATATTTTTATTTTCTAAAATATATTTAATCTTATTTCATGCATTTTGAGAAAATTTAATTTTATTTTCATCAAAATCTAGGTCATATATGTTTCAATATTTTTTTAGCTGAACTATTCAATAAATAATTTAAAATTAGAAATACTTTAAATTATATCTAAAAAAATATTATCATCAAATTCAAAATATCATTTACACTCTCATGTGCAACCGGCTTATATGCAAAGGGTTTAAATTAAGCAAAATGTGCATGATCAATTCAAGATTGAAATAGCCCTAAATTAGTCTAAGTTAAATATAACTTTATCAAGAATGGGTGAAGCTAAACTTGTTGCATGTCAACTAAACCAGCTCAGTGAGTCTCACTTAGGCTTGGCAATCAAATATGGTCAAATCCGGCCATGCTCGACATCAATCCAAGGTGAGCTAAGTGGAGATCCATAGAAGGTCTAATGAAATGCTCAATTAGTCCATATCAATTTGATTTTGGTTAAATAGTTAAGCCTAAATTTTGAGAAAATTTGAGATATTCAGAACTCAACATATCTAAAATGTAGCTTTAGACCTCCTCTTTATGCACCCACTTGGTTGGAGCTAAACCAAAGTAGGTTCTGATTTGATTGAGCCTAACTTAAAATGTTCAGTTAGAGGTTGTTAAAAGTTTACATGTCCCAAAAAATAGGTCAGTAGGCTGTCATTCTAGTGTACAAACAATAGTTTGAAATACATGCATGACATCACATGTGGATAAGCATACATAGGAGATTGTAGACACACCAAGTTAGATGTTATTTATGCAGATTCTAAGACTGAGATGCAAGCTCGCATGATTGAGATGGTAGTAGAGAGTAAGGCTTCATTTGTGAGAGCTTTTTTACTTATTTTCTTTTCAGATCACAATCACGATTTTTATTTGACTGTTGCTTTCAATAATTTTTTTGTGCTTGGAAGTTGCTTTCTCCACACCAACTTCACAATCACCTTTATAAAAAGTTACAATCGTCTCAAACAGACCCTAAAGCTTGTTTGAGAACTTAAGTCATGGGGCATTATATTTTACTACTGCCACCACCTACTAACAAGTGTGAGAGGAATGAGGCTATGAGAGAGGAAAGCAATGAAATGGGAAAATGTGCTTGAACTTACTGTGCATTGATTGGATTTTTTTTTTTTTTTTTTTTATAAATTTTAAAAGATCGGGTTTGAATTCCTACACTACCAAAAAAATAATAAAAATAAGTGAAAAAATGACCAATAATTCTTTTCTTTAATGAACATTTTTCATTTAGTCTTTAGACTTTTTTGATAATTTTTCTATTGTGTTTGAACAAAGTTGATATTATGCTTCTTTGAGGGTGTTATGATGTTTTTGCTAATTTTCATGATTTATTGTACATTTAATACTATTTAATGTTAGTATTGTATTATTAGTAGTGATTTTAGTAATGAATGTGATGTTATTGTAATTTGTCGATATATATTGATAGATTTTTTTTGTCATCGTGTAATTTATGTCAGTCTTTCTCACAAATAAAAAATTTCATTAGTATATGATTTTCGATGAAAGATTTATTGAAGAAAAGTATTCTCTTATTTATCAATCGACTAAAAATCGATAGAAGATTCTCATTTACCCGCAAAATTTTCAAGGCAAATGATTATTTTGTTGTAATGACATCTTATTTCATTAATTAAAAAAAAATGTTAGTCATCTCCCAAAATTTTCAACATAAAAACAAAATTCAGTGTCATAAAAAGAGTTGCTATGTTCATCTATAACAAAAGATCAAATGCAAAATTCTCATTTTATTTGTAAAAGGTTTTGTAATTAAGAAGATCATTAGCATCAAAGAGCTCTTGTTAAAGCGGTATATATGCGCTCTTATTCTTAGAGGAGATGTGACATATTCAAGTCTAATAATTGACCTTCCTTTAATTAAACATTCACTAATTAATCTTTTGGCCCCTTATCTATACCTTAAATTATCCACCCATATCTATAATTTTTTAATAAAAATTTGAAATTTATTTTTATTCCTAATCAATCTATGCGATAAGAACAAACTTCAACTTTGCAGCAATAAAAAAATGAAATAAATTAAGACATTGTACTCTGCCATTAACACAAAGCAAAAAACCTAATTAATCTTTCATGAGGAAGAAGATAAAAAGAAAAATTCTCAGGAAAAAAAAAAGAATAAGAAAATGGAGATGGAAAACTACCCTAACAGTTACAGTAAATATACAAAGTTTAATACTACTACTACAACAAAATCAAATCTTTATGTCATATTAAGAATCAAATTCTCACTTGAATCATTAAAAAAGTATAATTTTAAATATTTTCAAACCAAGTCATTTTGATCTATTTCTACCTTTCTTAATATAGGCATCAGAGCTCTCTTGAATCTTTAGCCTATGGTCTAAGCCTCCAAAAGTCCAAGCCATATTTATAGATTTTAAAAGCGACATGCCTGATAAATATGAAGAAAATTGATGGTAGATTCAGAGTGCTCCATCGGACTGTCCATACTAATTCCCATGATCACGAAGTGTTTGTTCAATATTTAAGTCCCTTAATGAGGTCAGAATTAAGCGATCTTGAGCTTGTTGGATTTGTCTTGTCGAGCCGCTGGATTCTACTACTATAAGCATGCCACATTTGGATCGATATCATTCGATTATCAAATTAATGCTTTAAAACTTCTCAATATGTTTTAAGCCCTTGATTTAAACCGGCCATTTGGGCTCGGATTTGACCGATTATGGAGACGTTGGGTTCGTTTTACTGAGACATTTAATTTGACTATAAGTTCGCTGAAATTGGAATTCGGATGGTCCCAAATTTAACTTTGGAAGATGACAACTTGAATATGCTTCAAGATTCATGCTCGGTCAAGATAATTTTTTGATAACGTATCAATACTCGTTTTGCATTGTATCTCTAAGTATAAAGCCACTCATCCACCTGGGTATCCTCATATCTGCAACACTTAATTTTATTCTTTCTTTTCATGGCCAACATTTTGCGCCATAAAGCATTATAAGTCTCACCACAACGTATATATATTTCCCTTAATAAATAAAAATAACTAGTCCTAACTTTTTTTTTAATTATTTAGCAGGACGAGCACTCAAACCCAACCCTCCAGAATTTTCAATTTATTTCCGCTACAAGTTCGAGCACCACAAGCCCGACTGATAGTTCAGTTGAATCAAGAGAAGTTACATTAAACTCAGCTAACATGAATATTATAAATATAAGATCATGCAGAGATAACATCACATCTCCTTAATTTTTCTCATTTAAAAATAATGCGTCTCTTCAAATAATTACTATTAATTAAATGGGCACACTTGTTGGATATTAATGTTTCATTAATGAGGATAATCATTGGAGAAGATTAATTAACATTTCATTAATCAACAAGCTTCTCATATACAAATTAAAGTGGAACGTGGGATCAATCTACCAAGCCTATTAAAAATTGCTCCAAAGGACTAAATATGAATCTTCTCCTTTTTCTTAATATTATTTTCTCAAAGAGAGGTTGAGTGTCTAATTATATATTTAATGTGGGGGGATTTAAATATAAGACTTAGCTAATAATTTCTGTATTTTTTAATTAAGCTAATGAAAACTTTTGATAATTTTAGGATATTATTTTAGTCGCAGATGCCGAACGAACAGGCAGAGCACCTCCTTAGCCGATCATAAAGTCTCTTAAATATTTTAAATCTCTTAACGGATAAAGTCTTGCTTGAGCTTTTGTGTTTGTGAATTTAAAAAAAAAAAAAAATCTCTTTGGGTGCTCTGTTTTATTGGCTATAAAGAGGTTTAATAAATTCTGTAAATTTAAATTTAATAAATATTTAGATTGTTGAAATTTATGATAAGTATTAAATTTTGATAAATTTCAATAATTTATTTAATTATTTATTTCAAAATTGAAGATTTATGAGATGAAGAAATTCTTGAATGCATCAAATGCTGTGAATGTTGAGATTTGATAATTTTTTATTTAATTAATATCGAATTGGAAATAAAATTTATCAAAATAAGAAAATTTAAAATTTCTAAAATTCTATTTAATAGAAATTTAGTTAAATCATAATTCTTAAATTAGTCCCTTTGAGAAACTTTTAAGATTTAAACCTCTTAAATTCAAAATAAATGATAAAAAAATGGTATCAGAATTATATAATGAATTTTAAATTAGGAGGGAGTTATATTTTTACTGATATTTTTATATTATATCTCAATACAAATAAAATATTATATAATTTATTTAAATTATCAAATAAATACTTTTTTTACTATTTTTCATATTTTTTATTAAAAAGTTGCTTTAAAAAGCATCAAAATTATTAACTATTTATAATATATTTTTATAATGATTATATTTATAAATATCTAATAATTTAACTATTTAACCTAATAGTTTAGTCAAATTATTTAATATTTTAATTATATTAAAACATAAAATGTGACATTTAAAATTAAAAAAATATTTATTAGACATAATTTTTTTCAAAAATAATTCTAATATATAAAATTCCTTGTTGAATCAAATTCGTACATGGAGAGGTGAATTAGGTACAAGAATTTATTATAATTACAGCGCTGACCACGTTCGTACGAACCTAATTTAGAACTATTTTTTTAATCTTCCAATTACGAGGAGAAGGGCCGTTGATTCTTGCATGTTGGAGCCGACCGGTTCACGTGGTGGACCGCGCTGAACCGCGAATAAGAGATTGAAGCGGCCGGTCGACAAGGGCCGTGTTCTCCGGGCCCACCACCTCAGCCCATGTTCTACGATTGCTGTCACTGCGGCGCCGGCTGCCGGGTTTCGTCACCTCGCGCCCGCTAGTTATCCGATTCCGTATCCGAACAACGAATACAGCCTGCGAAGATAACGGGAGCCAATTTGGAAGAGGGAAAATAAAATAAATTCTCGATCGGAATATTTTAATGTAATTTATATTAAGATGATAATATGAAATATTTAGAATTAAAAAATAAGTAAATAATTAATTTTTATTTTAAAAAAATTAATAATTTTTAATTTTGAATATTTATCTTACAAATCTGAATATTTTATAATATTATTTTAATTTAAGTACATTATGATTGTATTAAAAAAAGGCTTAGAAATTCTATTTAAAATTTTTATTATGATATATTTAAAATTATTGAATTTATTTTGAGATAAATGATGTCTAATTTTAATTGATTTTATTTTTAAAAATAAATTTAATAATCTTAAATTATATCATGATTAAAATTTTATTCATAATGTTTGACCTAAAGTTTATTTTTAATAGAAGAGGTGACAAATTGCATACCTTGGCTGTTATTATGACTTATGCATGATCATATGAGGATTATGAAAAGCCAACTTGCCACAAGATATTTTTCCCTTATTTTTTCTCAATTTCTCCTCTTTTAGATCAATAAAGTTAATGCTTTCTACATCATTTTTTTAGAACAAAAATTTTTTAAACTAAAAAAATTTGTACTAAAAAACTGTTTTAAGAAGCAATAAAAAAGCTATCTAAAATGAAGTCGTAGTCGACCACACATAGTGGGATAAAGGCTTCTTCTTATTATTGTTGTTGTTGCATAGCGACTTACTTTCCGCTCACTTGACTATAAAATATTGAGCCTAATGATGCTTTTTAATATGAAATAATTTATATTTTGAGTGAAAGTTCATTATTTGTTCAGATTTTTTACAAAATGATGAAAAATTATGCATTTAACTATATGTGATATGGAGAGTTGATATCACATAAGAAGTTGCAAACATCAATAATCACATAAATATTTTATGTTCATGAGGAGGTGACCCTTACATGAACCAAATCATGTTCACAAATCATAGAGCTTCATAAATGAGTTTGCTAATATGATCCAAATAAGAGTAGCTCAGACAGCTTTGTAAGTTCGAAATTTTTGAACTTAGAAGGCCATCTGAACTATCTTTATTTGGATCATATAATTCAGCTTTTCACCTCAAAATTTAAAGTTCATAGGTGAGAGTTAACCATTTGATATTTCTACATCAACACATATTTAAACCATCAAAAGATAAACTAAACTTAAACCGAAATATAACTTCTTAAGTTACCATGAATAGAATTAACATAGATGGCTTCATTAGGGGGTGAGTCAAGCTGACTCGTGAGCCTGCTCGGGCTCCACTCGACTCGTTTACACCCCTAGCTTTACTTTAAAATGCTTAATTCCAGTTTCAATCTCTAGAATGTATGTTAACTACAGTTTGGCTTGAACAAATGATGCCTGTGTCATATATATCAACCAGTAGTAGAAAGAGAAACTGATGCAAGCCCTCCTCTACATCATAGCACATAATTCATTCATATTGTTGAATGGAGATGGAGAAGAGTGACCAAACAAGTTAAATGGACAAAGGAGATAGAATTTTATATGGTCAAGAAGCGGGAATTTGATTGGTGTCATCACCATCAAAATTTGCAGAACTAATTATCTGCCCAAGCAATAATATGTTACAGGAAAGAAAAGAAGCACCAGTAGGCTTACTATTAAAAAATTCATATATATTGTTGTTGATCATTGATCTCATCATTAATTAAGAATGTCTATCTACTATGGGCAGTGTATACTCGCATATATCTTCATAAATGCTTAGCAGGTAATGGACATGTCACGACGAAGGAATGCGTGTCTAGTGGAATCCACGAGTGACCTTACTCGACGATCAGTAGGCCTGAGACTTGCAAGATAACTCGCCTAATGAACAATAAGCGCTACTCACTCGAGCCTACAAAAGGAGGTTGTCTGCATAGAGACGATTTGGATTTCTCACAGTGTAATACTTAAAAATTTCATGTAAAAATATATATATATAAAAAAATCTTAATTAAACTATACCCGAAATATTAATTACTATGAAAATGTGTGAAAATTATCACATTAAGTTTGAGTCTTTATTTTCCTACCCTAAAGTTTAAAGTATACTTGCATTTAATTATGGTTTACAGTTAATTAATTATTGTTAATTACTTAATTAATTCAGCCCTAACACTAGCCTAATTAATTACTTAATTTATTCAAGACTAACACTAGTTCAGCACTAATACTAGTACTGTAGTAACTAATATAGTAATTAAGCACTTGCAGATTCTAAGCATTCAACTAAGGCTTCATTTACAACAGCTTTTTCAATGCTTCTTAAAGCAGTAGTTTTGTCAAAAATTTTAATTTTGTACTAAAAAGCTACTTTAAGAAGTAAGAAACTCATTCTAAACGGAGCCTAAAGCTTGCATGCAGCGGCTGATTAGAAATCAAAGGGTTGCGAAGGTTTTAAGCGTGAGAATTAGTGAAATTCTTGTGTCTTGTTTCCCTCATTCCATCGTGCTTCAGCTGGAAGCAGCTGTGCGATTTCTGTGGGGTGGAAGGGAGCTGAAGCAGGAGGTATGCCGGCTGCTGGAGTTCGGTTGAAGTTGCCATGAGGCAGCTAGTGAGCTCTTCGATTTTGAAGGGTGTCATAAGGAAGGAATTTGAGGGTTGTCGTGTGGAAGGAAGAAGAAAAGAGAGAGAAAGTGAGGGAAAAAGGAAACCAAGGTAAGCATTTATGGTTATGTTATAATTGTCTTATAAATGTGCAAATATTGGTAAAATTGAAGGAGATTATACCCCAATTGTGCTATTAGGATTTTTTACTAGTATATGAGAAGGGGAGGCTCTGGTTGCTAGATAAAAACTACTCTTTTAGGATAAATTGAATTTTAAGCAATTTATTTGAATAATGAATTATAAAAATAATAGGAATTGAGAAATGTGGATCGTATAGGTAATTTACAAGAGAAAAATGGTACGAGATGCATGATTGAAGAAGGCAACTCGGCGTGGGGGTAAAAAATATAAATTTTAATTTAGAAAATAAGTTCTCTCATTTTTAGGCATGTACAACTGCAATTGATCAAAATGAAGAGTAAATTGCATTAAAGTTATAGTAAATTGCATTAAAGTTATTTAAATTTGGTTCAGTGGGTCTATATTAAACTATTTTGGTATTAAGAACTACATGTAAATTTTAATAGTTTGTGCTTAAAATAATGTATTATATGATTATATCAATGTTTTTCTAATTGGTAGCATTTTGAAAAGAAAAACACTGAGTTATATACTACTATATTATTCTTCTTATGCAAGCGTTATTTTAGATATGTCTTTTATATTAAGTCATGAAGCATTTAATGTTCAATCAATTATTAAATCCATAAATTTTTGAAACTCAATGAATATCATATTAGTTGATGGTTGACAATAAGATGTTATAATACCTATGTAGGTGGGACAAAATAAACTCCATGGGGGCAAAAGAGACTCCAATGGAGGCATTAGGACCTCAGTGTATTTTAATGATGATAATGTCAGGTTTTACCTAAGCACCAATGAACATTATTATGAAGTTATAAAAGCTAACTTTATATTATATATATGGCCATAACCTAAAATAGCTAATTATGATACTATTTACAGGCTTTAAAGAAAATGCAAAATGTTTATTAGTTTAAAGTATGATTTGTGTCTACCGATGATACTATAGTAAATCGATTATTATTATTAATTCATATGTATATATTTTCAATTACTTTATAAATTATCTTATGAATTAGTTCAGTTATGAATATAATCATATTATTTGCTATTGTTCATTAAATTTTTTATTAAAATTACACATCTTTCTGGGCTTCATAGTTCACCAGATTTATTTTGGTTATTGTTACATGAAAGGGTAAAGATAAAGTGAAAGCAGAAATAGCTTAGGACAATATAAAACTCTAGATTCTATTGTATAGCTGATTTTGTTGTATAGCTGTATAAGTGAGTCTATATCATATATAGAAGATTTATTATTGAGCTATTTTGGGATTCTTAATGACTCTGTAATTATATATATACATGATATAAATGAGATTTTTTAGATGCTTCCATTTATAAAAGAATGTGTTGAACTATGACTTGAATATACATATATGTTGAAAAATGATAGATTAAATGCTGAAGAATTATATGTATATATTTTTTGTTGCACCCTGCGATTTTTGGTGGGGGCTATCGTGGGGTGTGACACATAGATCAAGTGATTCATCACTCGCCACATAAGAAGCTAACCACCAACTTCACTCACTCCCATCTAGAGTGAGTATCCTCATTCATGCTCGCTAAAGCTCAACTACAAGAAAGTGTAAACTCTTAGGCCCTCAGCTCATCTTACTATGATTGTCCATGTAATGACCCTAATCTTTACATGATTAAAGATCCGTTAGTGACCCGTTAATGATACTCATGAAAATTCCAATATGCATTAAAATTTGTGTGGATGCACTACGACAATGTGCTTACTAGTGCAGAGGAGTTGGCATCTTTGTAATTATATGATTTTGGCTGTGAGAGTACAACATTGCCAAAAGATTGTGCTGCAGCACTATCTCCTCTATTATACAGTAGAATGGAGGAGCGCTGCAACGCTATGGTCTCGAGTGTTGTAGTGCTGAGTCTAAAAATTATTTTTGTAAATATCCTAATATAATATCTCTAATTAATAACCAAACCATCCCTCCCCATTTCCCCATTTGATTGCTTGGCTGAGAGGAGAAGGAGATAAGAGGGAGAGAAATAGGACATAGAAGAGAGACAAAACCATCTCAAGGGTAGTTTTATTTGTTGTTCCTATTGTGGAAGTTGCTCTGATCGTAATAGGTACCCCTAATCCTATTTTTATTTCTGATGATTTTAAGTTTTGGTTTTCTATCTCTCTCAAATTTGATTAAAATACATTATCTCTCAATTTAATGAACTTTCATCACATAACTTTTGATATATGATAGATATAATTATTCTACACATTTTAGTATGATCATCTTATATTTATACCGGGTAGTTTTGCATGTATAGTATTTTAACTGAAATAATAAGAATATGTGCATTGTAAATAAATTAGGATTGTTATATTAATTCCATTAGGATTAACATGACATGTATATGGTACAATATACATAATATACATATATACTGACATGAGCATACTATTGATTAGATATGTATACCGACATCATATTATAATGTTTTAGAAGTTAATTGCACTAGATACCAATATGATACATGATGCATATTATGATATATGATGATAGTATTATGACATAACATTTGTGTGAGTAATAACAACATACATGAAAAAACCATATGATTGGGACAATATTTCACAATCCAATCTGATATGACCCATAAATAAATAGGTCCTACCATGTTAAATTGGGATATGCCAGCCCAAGATCTATGTTTTGGGGGAAAGTAAATTATCTTCTATTAATTTACACAAAAATAATAGAGCTTCTAATTAACTTCAATAAATAGAGTGAAATAAACTCATTCATAATTTTCTTTATTTCATCAAATTGTATATACAATATTTACACTACAGTACACAACTAAAGATAAAAAAAGAACTAATAAAATAAAATTAGTCATGACTATACAAAATCATCAAAAATATCTCTATGAACTTAAACAAATCAGATATTGAACACTCAGTTATTAAATGAGCTCTTCCCTTTTCCCTAACCTGAAATAAAAGGTAGAATAGGTGTGAGCCAACACAGCTCAATAGGTCACACCCATCGACCTAAATTTCTAATAATTTATTTATTAAGCATATAACTAAGGGCAGTGCAAACGTTCATCATATTGAGCATAAAATAAATTATAGTTAACTAAAATAAAGTAGAATGTGCACTGAAAGTAAAAAAACAAGCTCTTTATATATCAAAATAGAAAAATAACAAATTTTCCTCAAGCTTTTATATCTCTCATTAAAAATAGGCCCTTATGACTCCTAATGCTTATGTAATGTCTGTCACCAAATTCATGTGATTTTTTATAACTAAACACTAATTTTAATTCAATTATTACTTATAAGTCTTATAATATTGAATGAGATAGAGAGTAACCAAGTTTTAGGATTAGAAAGGTGAAAAATCTAAGTTTGCATTTTTATTCTATGGGCTCCATGGTGCTAGGGAATATGATGCCTCAATGCTAGGGGATACAGTCCCCCAGCACTAAGCTTTCGAGAAAAGTGATAGAAAAAAGTTTTAGGTAAGCGACGTGGCACTGGGTCTTTGGTGAACATATTTTGAGGGCATTTAGAAGTTTCTTTAGAGCACCATAGCGTTAGGAATTTTGGGTGTTGTGGTGCTAGGTCAAAATAGTGGAAATTTAATATTTAAAATATCACAAATCATTTGCTAATTCACCCAGCACCCCAACCTTGTCAGAGAAGAGTTGAGGATAAGGAGGAAGAGAAATAAGAAAGAGAAAGAGAGAGGAAGATTCAGAGGCCAAAGTTAGAGGTTCATTCGTTGGGCCAGTTCATGAAATTATAAAGCTCCAGGTAGGCTTCTAAACGCTTGTCTTTGATTTCAATTCCAAAAAATTTATTAAAAGTTATAAATAAAATATATATTTTTCTAAAGTTTTATAAAGTTTTTATTATGTGATTTTTGGTATGTTATTGTGCTTATTATTATGAACATTTTGGCTATATGTAATTGAGTTTTCAATGATTATTTTTTCCTGTATGAATTTCTGAGCATATTATTGAATTGAGGTGTTTTTAGTAAAAATAGTAGTTATATAAAAGTCTTGAAATGTTCGTGTAAAGGTTCTTCTGAATGTAGAAATTTAAAAAGAAAGAGTCCAGTGAGCATTTTGTTCTATAGGAAATGTGGTTTGTACTTATAGTTTATATATTTACTGTATACTACATCGAACACTTAAATTAAGTAGCATTATATTACATTCTGCATTCATGTCATTAGAGGAGTTTTGTTCTAATGTATAGGAAGGTACACTCTCTGCTATGTTATAAAGGGCCCTAAATATACTCTTCTGGCCCCATCTGCTTGTTATAGATGTGGAAGGAATTTTAGCCCCACTTGATGAAAGTAGATGTGGCAGGTTAAGTAAAATTATAAGTACTCTTCTAACCCCATCTACCTAATATAGATATGGGAGAGATTTTTTCCTCACCTACTTACAAGTGTGAGAGCAAAAAAGGAGGTATAAGAGAAAATTGATATATAAGTAGACATCGAGAGATGTGCATTATAGTCATGATATTTTATATGTTAATGTTTCTATAATAAAGAAAATAAATATTCTAATTCATGTTATAGTGAACTCTGAACTTTTGTATAAATTCTGACAAGAAGTGAAAGTGAAAGTGAAATGCAAGTGACTTTCTGAAATGAGTATTTTGTGCAGCATCTTGAAACTTTTGTGAAAGTGATTATGCGCTTATAAAAGTGTTGGCCCTGAGATCAAGTATACATACTGAATCTGGTAAATCCCTATTTTGATTATGCTTTATGTATTCTGAAAGCCTTTATGTTTTTCTTTGATTTTGATTAACTACTTTTAAATTAATTTCTTTAATATATATATAAATTGAGTCTTGATATCTAAGAGAGGGGAAGGAAGAGTCTACTAAGCTAGTTAAGCTTACTTTATTCTATTAATGTTTCAGGGAAAGGTAAAGGTCATACCGAGTAGATCAAGCATAGAGGCAAGGTTTTGAAATTTGAATTTCTATGGTATGATTTTGTAATTCAGTATTTAATTATTTGATGTATAGACCCTTATTGTCTAGATTATTGTAATTATGTTTTGGTGAAATGAAAGTTAACTACACTATCTTTATATTTTTGGGAAATTTAGTTGCTCTAGTTGTTATCATTTTTAGATAAGGTAACAAATTGTAAGTTTAAATAAATCCAACCATTCCGTTAGATCGTAGGGCCTTATAAGTGGTTCAGAGAAACGATTTGGAAGGACTTGAGAATTATAATAGAAGCTATAGGAAATGAATTGTATTAGTATGAGAGGGGAGTTTGTAGTCTAATATACATTATTATTTATTAATTATGATGTATGATCGAATTCTCCTGCTTTCATTTAGGTTAAAGTGTTGTTGCATCATGAAACCCCAATAGTAAGAGACAACTGATATATAGAGTTCCAATTAGGTTGCAACAATTCAAAGTACTGTGGGAGTTATAACTTTTGAATTCAAAATAAAATTTGTTGGATTAGTGGCTAAGTTGATGAGTGAGGCTCATATAAGGATGGATGGAGTGAAAGGGGATGCAATTGATAAGCATTTGTAGTCATTTATACAGCTAAAGCCGCCTCATTTTGAAGGCAATGTTGAGCCTCGAGAAGCTGAAAACTATTAATGAGAATAAAAAAGTCATTTTATTATATGTAGTGCCTAGAGGGTAGACTAGTTTTATTAGCGATATTTTTGTTAGATGGTGAGGCAGATTGGTAGTGGATAGGCCAATAGAGAGAGAGAGGTTTTAGCGGAGGTCAAATGTAGAAATTAGTTAAAAAGTATTTATTAAGACTTTTAGGAGTTAGTTGAACTGCCATCTGCTAGGAAACAAACATAGGAGTCCTTTCTGAGACTAGTGAATGGGAGCAAGATAGTGACTCAATATGAAATGGAGTTCACAGCTCTTACCAAGTATACTCCTTAGTTAGTTAGCACCCTAAAGAAAAAGTGTTATTGCTTCCTACATAGATTGGGGGATAGTTTGAGGTATCCCCTAATTCCCCTTTATATCAATGATTTTTAAGTTAGTGGAAAGAGCAAGATTGATGGAGAATGATTTGACGTCCACCTAGTAGAGATGAGATACTAGCAGTAATAAATTTGAAGGAGATCCCTTGAGAGGTACATTTAGCAAAAAAAAGGTCTAGAGTGGAAATTAGTGACCCTAGGAGGGGAGGACTTGTAGTGTTTGGGAGCATTGGAGGCTCTATATCTTTTAATAATGCATCAATTTATGGTTTCTATATGAGGAGGCATACATGTCGATGTTATTTGTATATATGCTAGTTGATGGGGATTATGGAGTGAACTTTTGAATTGTATAAAAATCTAGGGCTCTATCACCCCTAAATAATGTTTAAGTTTTCTTTGATATAAAAATAACAAAACCTAACTTAGTATACGTAAGTATATGTGCCGAATCAAATAATAAAGTAAAGAATATCGAACCTATGAGAAAGTATGCTTACTTGCAACAAACTACTACTATTTACTCTAATTATAATAATTATCCTACTAAAATAAAAATGATAATTATGGAGATTCTACCATTGAATAAAATAATAAAAATATTGGATATAATATTTAATTAAAGTAATTTTTATTAAGGAGTATAAATTTCATATATTTCCTAATGAGATGCTTAATTATAGATGTGATTCAGAGCATATGCATCCCTAGATCTCTGCCATGCTTGTAGGGGTGAAAAGGATATATTCTCACCTCCTATAGTTATAATATTTTATATCATATGTATATGCATACAAATATTCTATCTCAATACTCCTGATTGTTTGTGTATTCCTCCGTCAAGGTTATACATCACACTATATTGTAACTACACATATTGACACTATGTGCATTAAATAAAGAGTGGGATAATATTAAAAATATCTTTTAACAGTTATAACATAAGAGTCTTTATTAGTACTCAACATATATTTTACATAATCAATCCAAAATAAGAGAATTAGCCAAACATATAATAAATAACAAGCAAACTCATTTTCATTAAACTCTTGGAAGAATGAAATATAAGAGAGTGATATCACCGAGAAGGATCAAAGTATCTCCTCTATACTCCTCCCTTAACTTATAGAGGTGCTTCAAGAAATACATGCTAAATACTCTAAATAATTGTATCTTGTACTTTCCTAGTCTTCTTTAGATTTTACTCTAAGAGAGAACTAGCGAAGTACTCTAAAAAGTACAAAATTTTACACAACTGACTGAACTCACTTACAAATATAACATCACAACTATTTATAAAAAATATAAAAAAGGCATCTGGCTCTACAGTGCTTGAAATATTGGCACTATGGTGTCCTTAAAGTGAACTAGCGGTGCTCGTTGATGTGGATCAATTATTTAGTGAATAGTTGCATCTTTTCACTGAGAGAACATGGCCTTTGGAAGTTGTGACTATAATGCCACGGTGTTGATGACATTTGAGCACTACGGTGCCTAAGTAACAAAAATGGGGCTAAGGCATGAGAGATTATTGTGGTGCTGTGACATTTGAAAATAGATAATTTAGAGCTGCCAAGCTGACTGTTTGATGTCGCGGTGTTGGTAATGCTGCGACGTTGGATGTGTTGCCACCATAGCGCTTGTAAATAAAGAACTCAGTGTCATAATGTCCAATTTATGGTGCCTCAGCGCTATTGAATGTGGTGCTGCGGTGTTGTTTTGTTGGACGTAATGATGCTGTAGACTACTTAGAATTTTCCACCATTTTTAGTTTTTTCACACAAAAATAAGTAGAATAACACATTTTCTCAAAAAATAATATATATAAAATAATATGTAATTTACACTTATCGAATTCTCCACAGTTTAAACTCTTGCTTATCTTGAAGCAAATATAGAAATCTATAATTCTAATTAAAAAAATAACAAAATTAAAATTTGATAATTTAAAATTACTAAAATATAGGATAATATATCACGATCTAAAAGTAGTGGAAATGAACAGAATTATAATTCTACTTTGGAAAAATACTAATAATTATTCTAACCATACATCCTTATTATTGCTAAATTAAATAATGTAGCTTAAAGATTTGATGTGTTTGTAGTTAAAATTGAGATTTCATAAGTTCACCAGCATATGTACTAGTTCTCCTATCATATCCTTTATAAATTTAAATATAAGGTTGTAGTCAGACTCTAAGCTTTTATCTGATACTAATTTTTGAATATACTCACATTCTTTTTCTTCTTTTCTTTTCTTTTTATTTTTAAAACTCTTTTCACTTTTCTTTTCCTTTGTATTTTTGTGGAGTACATAGCTCATGATTTGCATATTAGTTTTGCTTAAAATCTGCTTACAATCTTAATGAGTTTAATGTAAGGATTTAATAAGATTGTTGATTCCAAATTCAGGTTACTGTGATTTTCAATTTTAATATACTCATATCTATTCCTTAAACTTAATTATTCATCTTCAATTCAAAGGTCAACATATAAATGGGTAACTTATGAATTCAAGTTAAGTTAATAATTTAAATGATCTAAGCTAGTTAATTATTAATTTTTCTAACATAAGAATTATAAAATATTGTTCATTTGAAATATGATCTAGGATTTTATTATTGTCATAATTTTATATTATTTTTTAATTATCATTTTATTATGATTAATTAAATAATTAGAATACAGAGATATTAATGAAAGATAAAGTAAAAATATAAACATAAGAGGAATTTAATCAAATGTAAATAATAACATAAATAAATATTAATAAATACACATATTTTCATATGAATGATAGAAATGTACAAAACATATGATATATATAAAACTATAACACAAAGCTGTATAAGATAACTAGTGCATAAAGCACCACTCTAACCATTACAATAAGATTACTAAAGACACAAGTGGGTTGCCTCTCATAAGGGCTAAGTTTATAGTCTTTAGTTAGCCTATACAAATAATTTTGTTTTAGAATGAACTAATTTAGTTATACTTCGCAATCAATTAATGTCTCCACCAAAATAAGATTTCAATCTATGGCCATTCACTTTAAAAACATGCAAGCTTTTCTTATCTTGAATTTTCATAGTTCTATAGGAAAATATTCTTATGATAGTGAAAGGTCATGATCATCTGGATTTTAATTTTTTTAGGAATAGCTTAATTCTTAAATTAAGAAGTAAAATATCCTATCTAGGAGTGAATTCTTTTTTAAGAAGCTTACTATCATGCCATTTTTAACTTTATCCTTATAAATCCTTACATTTTCGTAGACTTCATTTCTGATTTCTTTCAATTCACTCAACTACTTCAATCTTTTTTATACGTTCAAAAGTAGAATTTAATTTTTTAATTATCCAAAATGCTTTTTGCTCTAATTCCATAAGAAGGTGGCAAGCTTTTTTAAAAATTAATTTATAGTGAGTCATACCAATAGAAGTCTTAAAAGTATTTCTATAGGCCCATAATGTATCATCTAATTTTATTGTCAAATCCTTCATATTCGAATTGACTATTTTTTCCAAGACTTGCTTAATCTCGTTAATGCTAATCTCAGCCTAACCACTAGTTTGGGGATTAAGCAGTAGCTATCCTATGATAAATTCATATTTCTTTAAAGCTATTTCTATTCGTTAGAACAGAAATAACTTCCTCCATCACTGATTAAAACTTTTGGCATTCTAAATCTAAAGAAAATATTTTTGTTTAAAAATTCGATCATAATTTGAGCATCCATTTTAGAGGTTTTCATACCTTTAATCCACTTTGAAATATAATTCATATTAATAAGAATATATTAATTTCCATGGGATGACATAAAAGATCCCATAAAATCCAATCCCCAAATATTAAATATTTCTATTTCCAAAACTTAGTTCAAAGGCATTTTATTTCTTTTTGAAATATTCTCAACTCGTTGACATTGATCATATTTTTTAATGTATTCATTTACATCCTTAAATAGAGTAAGCCAAAAAAATCTAGATTGAACGATTTTAGAAGCACTTCTAAAATCTCCAAAATGTCCCTCATAATAAGAATCATGACACTCTTTAATGATTGGTTCTATTTCTTCTTTAGGGACATATCTTCTCATGATTTGATCATTATAAGATTTAAATAAATAAATGTTGATCTCAAAAATAAAACTTGATATCATGCAAAAACATTCTCCTTTGAATTGGTGATAAATCATAAGTATACCACTAACAATGAAAATAATAATATCAACATACCAAGGTGATTTGTTCAAATGAAAGCAAATAATTATTTATTATGAAAATTTTCATTAATCTCACCCTCATTTGACACATGCTTTCAATAGAAAGTCTAGAAAGATGATTAGTAATTTAATTTTTAGTACCCTTTTAGTTAAAAATTTCTACCTCAAACTCTTATAATAGAAGAATCTACCGAATAAATCTAGGTTTAATATCTTTCTTTATCATAAGATATTTGATAGCAGACTGATCAATATAAATAATTACTTTGGTGACAATCAAGTATGATGCAAATTTATCAAAAGTAAAGATAATGGCTAGCAATTCTTTTTCAGTAGTTTTTGTTGAAGAATTTTGTTATCCTCAAATGGATTACATTTTTTTATAATTGAGTACGGCATAAGAAAGATGATATATTACTCCGAAGGGTAAAAATATCATTTTCTTATGGACTCAGTGATAAAACTTACAATTCAACAGAGATTCCTCCATTCAATATTTGGTTGAATGGAATTTATTTTATTCTAGGGTACAGATGCCCATAGGGGCAAGCCCGTATGGTTAATTACATCTCAAGCTTTGGATGCTTGAGAAAACTTTTGATTAAACTAGTGATTTTCTTACTTTTTTTAGAGTCACTTAGATATTAGCTAAAGTTTAGATTTTAAAATTTTAAGAAATTCTCATTTTAAAGAGCTTTGTATGTTTAGGAATTTCAAGGATGAATGGAACCAACTTGAGATTGGATTTTTTTTTTTTTTTGAATGAGAGCCAAGGGAAGAGAAGTAGGAGCACTTGATTCTAAGTGAAACTCAGAGGCGCTCAAACTATCCTATGTTGGGCTTTATATTTTAGAAATCTAATTTTATTTGAGTTGACTATTTTCATTAGAATGTTGGGGCTTACGTTCCAACGAAACATATTGGAGGAATTACCTGGAAGGTGAGGACTTGCATGGTGATTGAAATCAACCACTGCCTCATACCCTAAAACTAAGGTGAGGACTACTAAGTAGTAGTACCTCAAACCTAAGTCTAAAGAATACAAAAGGACTTACAAACTATACCTCACATGAGACACAGCCCACCAGACCCCTGAATTTATTGTCCTGCATGGAAAGGATTATCAGCTAAATCCACCTAAGCGCTTTTAAAATCATATTTTTCAGTTTCAATACATATGAAGAGTGGAGGGTTATTTTTGTTTAGGAAGTAGGACTTATAACTTGGCTTTGAGGCCAAGATGCCTAATTATGCAGGGTATGCATATGCTGACTCACAAAGAAAGACTTTTTATTATCTAATCCTTAAGTGTGGGCTTTTCTACATGAGACTCATTTTTGGCAATGCATGATCAATTTAAATTTTTTGAAAACTTGGCTCTTGGAAAGAGAGCCATGCAATTTTTTTATTTAGAAAGATCATGAAGCCTAGATTTGATTTTAAGTTATTTATATTTTAAAGGGTAGAAATCTTAAATTTTTCCTAAGAGCCTACAGTATCACAAGTCCAGGCCACTCCCAAACAAATAATATAAGAAATCTAGGAAAAGCATATTGTTCTAGTGTGTACACAGTAAACAAATAACACATGCATATATGTATAAATCAAATGCAGGAAATGCAAATAGAGTCCAAGTTATTACAAATAGTTTTGGCAGCTGAGTCTTCTGAATGGATATAGGGCTTCACTTTTGGCGGGTACATCCTTCTAGTCCACTTCCTTCTTTTTGCTCCAAACCCCCATAAGTTTTATATCCTAATACTATCAAATACATATTTAAAAAGAAAAGACTCAAGCTTGCATGATAGAGTTAGAAAGTAGTTTATATGATAATCACATCCAGAAATTTTTATTTAGCATTTCAAATGCTAAACACCTATTTCTACTCTATTGGCCATATCTCTTGGGGGTTTTAAGCAGCGCCTGCAAGCAAACAGTATTAAGATAATCATGATTTATTTTATTTTACCCCCACTTGGATACGACCACCTGCACAAAAAAGCATGTATATATTTCTATGCTAACCACTTAAGGGCAAGTGCCCACATCGCAAACAATCTAATAAGCAATCACACCAAATCATCAATCACATACGCACATAAAGAAAAATTATAGTCCTATCATGCCTAAGGGGCTGTGCACCTAAGTATGTGAGGCTCGTGTGGTATGTCACACTAAAGGTGTTTCACTTAGAGTTTGGATCTAAGAAAAGGATATCCAACACTAATTTTGGACTAGTGTTGGAAGAATTCTCCTTAGCTTTTGGAGCTTAGGAGAGGAGAAGGATGCTTCTTTTAGCTTTGAGACGAAAGAAGAGAAAGAAGTGTCCAACATATAGCTTTTGAGCCAAGCATTGGAAGATCCTCCTTAGTTTTTAGAGCTAGGGAAGGGGATGTAGGAATCCAACATTTAGCTTTTGTGCTAAATGTAGGAATCCAACATTTAGCCTTTGGGCTAAATATTGGAGAACTCCCTTTAGTTTTTGGAGTTAAAGAGAGGGGGCACCTACTATAACTTAGAAGTTAGAAGAGAGAGGGATCAATCCCATAACTTTTAGGCTAAGGTTAGAAGGATTCCTTAGATATTTTTGGAGCCCAAAGAAAAGAGGAATGACTTATAATTTTGGAACTATAAGTCAAGAAGCATTCATTGGATTTTATATCCAATGATGCATGATCATTCACTTAATTTTGAATTAAGTGAATGAAGAAGAGTGAGATGTAAATATGGATTACAAATCAAAAAGAATTTTTTTTAAACTTTTGGATGTTCGAAGAAAGATTTTTGCTCACTTAACTTGAGTCAAATGAACGAAAATATCTCCTACAACTTTTGAGTTGTAAGGGAAAGTTGTGTGGCATGCAACTTGAAGGTGTGCAAACTAAGAATGAACCATTGAATTTTCTCTTCAATAGGAGATGATTATTTACCTAGTTTGGTTAAGTAAATAAGGGGAAAATGTACAACTTGGATGTTGCCACTTAGAGAAATCTCTTGAACATTTGGAGTTCAAAAGAAGTTGTTCACTTACCTAATATATATCTAAGCAAATGAAAGGGAAGAGCTCAAGGTTTGACCTCAAGCTTGAGTGTTTTTAATAATAAGATGTATTTAGGATTTTGAGAAAATCTGTGATATAAGATATGAAGAGGATTATAAGTTCTCCTACAATTTTGAGTTGTAGAAGAAGAGAAAGAAAATGCAACTTATAAGTTGCAAATTCTTGAATATTCCCTGAATATTTGATGTTCAAAGAGAAATACTCATATGCCTAATTTGAGACTAGGCAAATAAAGAGAAATTTAGAGGTTTCCTACAATTTAGGCTTGTAGGAAAAGAACTGGTCCAAAGTGCAACTTAGGGATTACAAATTTGAGGAGTTTCTTTAAACCTTTGGTGTCCAAAGAAGGGGACATACACTCACTTAATTTAGGCTAAGTGAATGGAGGGATTTTCTACACTTTTTGTTTGGTAGAAGAAGAAAGGAAAGTGCAACTTAGAGGTTGCAGCTTAGGAGAAAATTCTTTAGACGTTTGGTGTCCGAAGTGAAATCTGCATTTGCCTAATTTGAGCCTAGGCCAATGAGGGAAAAATTCATATGTTGGTTTCTTGCTCCAACAAATGAGATGAGATAAACTTAGACTTTGCTTCTAAGTTCAAGAACTCATGATATGATGTATTTAGGATTTAGAGAAATCCATAATACAACACATGAAGATGGGTGATAGCTCCTAAGATAGGCTAGAAGTCATGCAATGAAGTATTTGAAGCCTTGAAAAGCTTCAAAGGTCATGTATAAAAGGGGCAAGATAATTGTTTGTTGATTTTGTCTCAGCAAACAAGAAGTGGATGACTTGGAATTTGTTTCTAAGGTCCAACACCCATGTAATGATATTGGTTGGAGCCTTTGGAGGCTACAAGTTATCATATATGAGAGTATATGTGTTGGTTTTATGTTCCAACAATTAAGGGATGAAAGCACTTGGGAGTTAATTCCAAGTTTCAAATGATTCATGCACTTTCACACTTGGAGCTTTGAGAATGCACCAAGTATTATGCATGAGAGAGGATTATTCATTTGTTAATTTTATGTCTTAACAAATGAAAGAGAGGACTTAGGATTTGGTCCTAGGATCTTGAAGATTCATGTGATAGAACAACTTAGAGCTTTGAGGGTGCTCCTAAATATCACACATGAAGGGGATGTTTGTTGGTTTTATGCTCCAACAAACAAATGATGAAAGAACTTAGAAGTTGGTCCCAAATTTCAAAGAATTCATGCAATGATGCATTTGGAGCTTTGAGATACTCTAAATATCATGCATAAGAGAGATAATTTGTAATTTTGGAACTACAAACAAAGAAGTAATTATCAAGTTTTGTACTCAATGATATAAGATCATCTACCTATGTAGATTAGGTAAATGAGATAGGCTAGGAGTAGAATACTAAGCCTAAGGAGGACATTCATTCATTGATGTTGTGGCTCAACAAATGATGAAGGGAGCTTAGAATTCAGCTCTAAGCTTCAAGATCCTCATATAATGACATATTGGAACTTTGGGGAATTCCAAATCATCATATATGAGAGATGAGACATATTCATTTGCTAATTTTATGTTATTAACAAATGAAATAAAGACTTAAGATTTTTTCCTAAAGTCTTAATGATTAATGTGATGGAACATTTGGAGCTCGGAGAGGCTCCAAAATACCACACAGGGAGGTATATATGTTTGTTGATTTTTTCTTCAACAAACAAATGATGAAAGAACTCGAAAGTTAGTTTCAAGTTCAAGAGCTCATAGCGTGTACTTAGGATTTTAGGGAAATCCAGGAGTACAAGATATAAGGAAGAAAAGGTAATTGTTTGTTGATTTTGTGTCAACAAACAAAGGATCGGTCACTTAGAATTTGGTTCTAAGGTCTTAACGTTTCATGCAATAGAACATTTGGAGCTTGGAGAAGCTCCAAAATGTCACACATGGAGGTAGTATTTATTGGCTAGATGCTCCAACAAACAAAGGAATAGAGCTTGGAAGTTTTGGTTTCAAGCTTCACATGATCCATGCATCACAATAATTGGAGCCTTGAGGATGCTTCAACTATCTTGCATGAGGGACATGGAGATGAGAAAGAGAACTCCCTACTCTCCTACGAATGTTTTGGACTCATTCGGAGAAGTGAAGGGCTGATCTCCTAAAGCTTTTAGAAGAATTCCTAAATCAATTTTGTCATGATTAGGAGATTCGAGTAGGGAGGATTTATCCCTACAACTTCTAGGAGGTTTGGGAGACAACCCTTGGCGTTATCTAAAGAATCTAAGGCATAGGATAGAATCATCATTTGAATGCCCATGGGTATGCCCTAAAGATGAGTACATGAAAGAGGGTTTTCTTATTTTTTGTATGAATGTTTAGGATTTGTTTAGGGAAAGGAAGATCAATTTCCTAACGCCTCGGAGAGTTTTCCTAAATCAATTTTGATATGATTTAGGGGATTTGTAAGCTTCTAGGAATATCCTAAAGATTAGTTTTAACAAGATCTAGGAGAAACCTAAGAGTATGCATGTGTAGGTTTGTCCTTTGGGATAACACCGAATGCCTACATCATTTATCATTGCGCTCTAACCTTT
The DNA here is from genome assembly GCA_019925795.1 of Dendrobium chrysotoxum. Classification (NCBI taxonomy): domain Eukaryota; kingdom Viridiplantae; phylum Streptophyta; class Magnoliopsida; order Asparagales; family Orchidaceae; genus Dendrobium; species Dendrobium chrysotoxum. Next base: position 15,506,230 of record CM034311.1, read on the forward strand.
CAATTTGCTAATCATACTAATCATGCTTAGATAATTTCAATGTATGGTGGTGTATGATCCATAGACCTTTGAATGTCATGGAATACACTGTTGCGAATCTAGTTTTAAGGGTTATAATTTTGATGATAGTAAATATTTCTGTCTCTAGTTGCCTGTTTAATCTTTCAGGTACACAGGATCAATTGCAAGTTCAAGCCAGTCGAAGATCGAGTCAGTCTATTTTAAAATTTAGGTCCAATGTACTATTTTCATTTTTATTGAGTCAAATGCTATGTAACTGATCCCCTAGCTAAGTAACCTTGCACATACACACTTAGGGGGAGAGTTTTAGTGAATTAGAGTTTCTGTTCAATTTTTGTTCTGATCGTCCCGGATGATAGTCACATTGTCCTGGACGATCCAGTAAAAATAGAAACCCTAAATAGGGCGACCAAGTTAAGTCTGTCTGATTAAGCCGATCTTCATAAATGATCCATATATCATACGGGACAATAGGCTTAAATCAGAAATTCTCAGCCGTCAGATCAAGTTAGGCAAGTTTTATTTTAATAGATTTGATCTGATCGTCTTGGATAATACATGTATCATCCTGGATGATCTATTACAATCATGCTTATATTAGTCTGGTGATTAAGAAAAGTAATTAAGGTATGATTGATTTGATCATATCATCCTGAACGATCGCAGGATCGTACGGGACGATGTGTTAAAAATCCTGACCATCTAGTGCATATCACCTGTATGTCTAGAGCTGTTGTTTGATTGAAAAAAATATTTAGTTTTGAAAAAGGTTTAATTTTCTTTGGGAAATATTTAATTTCTGTAATTTAAATTTTATAATCGAACACTTATTACGAATGATATATCACCTCAAAAGGTGAACATATCGTTCCCTAATAGGTTCCGATTACAAATCTAGATTTATCCTGATTATCGTAGTCAAACTCAAGGGGAAACAACATATGATCTCAAAAGATCAAAATGATGTTAAATCCAATGTTTAACTATAATAATTCAGTTTGGAGGTTGAATTAAAATTTAAATCTTGGATTCAAATTCAAGCTTGAAATTGAATTGAAATTGAATTTGAATTTGAATCTGGATTTAAACTCAAGGTTAGAACTGAACGGATCTTCTTCAAAATTTGAAACCCAACATATTGAATTTTGTTCAAATATGTAGGTATACCAAATTAGCCTGAAGATCGTAAGGCTTGACTCTTTGCACCCCACTAAGCAATTTAGGGGTGAAATGTCAAAGCCCAGAATTGACTGGAGAATTTTGAATTTGCATTGTATATTTTCAACTACAACAAAATATTGTAGAAGAAATATAGCAACAACGATTGAAGTTGATTTAAAAGATTTTCCTTGACTTTTGAAACTCAAAAATGTTGAGTTTTATTTTTCAACATAATGGTTATCAAAATTCAAGGGGAAATCTAAAAACCTTGACTTGACTCTTTCACTACACTGATTAGCTTGATGTGAAATGTCAAAATCCAAGTTTAATTAAAGGAATTTTTAATATGGGTTTTGAGATTGAGGAATTTTTTGTAAAATATGAAACTTAGCATGCAGGGATTTATTCGCAGGCGAGTTTGCAACGTATGCAATAAGATTTTAACAAGCTTGACTTGACTCTTTTGCTCTACCAATAAACTTGGAGGCAAAATGTCAAAGCCCAGCTTGGAGGGAGGTTTCCTACACTCGTCTCTCTTTTCACATGTCTTAATTGAGTTGGCCACACTCACCCAAGGGAGAAATGGGAGAGGGACCAACGGAAGAAAGGTAGTGAAAACTACCGATGCAACAAAATTCGTACCGCTATTAAAGATGGAGAGAGAGATTTTCCCCAGTGGAGTCGCCATTTTTTTGTTTGATTGAAAAAAATATTTAGTTTTGAAAAAGGTTTAATTTTCTTTGGGAAATATTTAATTTCTGTAATTTAAATTTTATAATCGAACACTTATTACGAATGATATATCACCTCAAAAGGTGAACATATCGTTCCCTAATAGGTTCCAATTACAAATCTAGATTTATCCTGATTATCGTAGTCAAACTCAAGGGGAAACAACATATGATCTCAAAAGATCAAAATGATGTTAAATCCAATGTTTAACTATAATAATCTAGCAAAAAGATCATTAATTTCATAATCAAGATCACGATAATAGTACGATATATCTTTCCAAGGAAAGAGGATATCGTCTATTATCGATCATTTGAAAATGACGATAATGATCGTTGTCTTTTGAATTTCCCAAAGATAATTAATTAAAAGTTTTGAAAAAGCTTGATTTTGAAAATCTGGTCTGGGTTTCTAAATCTCCTACGAGCGCAAGCCCTCGTAGTTAATTACATCGTAGGAAACCAGAAAATTTCCTACGAATACTCTCGATTAAAATAGCGATACGAATTTTATTTAAGATTTCAAAGATCGATATCAAAGAAGGTTAAGGGTTGGAACTTCAACAGGGACTGGTTCAAGATTGAACACTTATTTCTGGAGTCAAAGGGAGAAGAGTAGGAGGTGCTTCAAGATTCTGAATTGTTTCAGAAACACCTCAAACTATCCTAAGTGTTGGGCTTGAATTAGATTGAAAGATATTTTAATGTTTGAGTGGTCAATTTTATTAGAAGATGGGAATTAGATTCCCAGAAAATTGAGGTCTTAAGATTGAATACATGCCTCAGAACCTAAGTCTAAAATGGGTACTGAGAATCAGTGACCCGAACCTTAGCCAATGCAATGCAATCTGGACTTACCCCGGCCTGGATTGGGGAGCCAGCTAAATCACCTAAACGCTTTTAAAAATCATGAATCAAAGTCTTTTAAATATAGAGTGATTAGGGACATTGTTTAAGATTGGTTTAAAGAATAAGGGTCGACATCTAGAGCAGATCCTAATTGACTCCTTGACATATGTTGGGTTAAATGCTTAAGCTAGAAATGCAATTAAAGATTTAGACTCAATTTTTAATTTGTATCTAATGCAATGCATGCTAGTTGACTCGATGAAATGCTTAAATCAAAATGTAGCAGTTTTAAAATAAGGCTTAAAAATAGATTTTATCCTAGAGATTGCACAACATCCCCTTGGTCAGAACTGCACCCTAATAGGTCAGGTGGTCTGCCAGAACCCGCAGGCGGGGAGGTGCCTAACACGGATGAGAAAAGTCAATATGTATGCATGAAAAACTCCCGGCGAGTCCGGGCTTACTTCTTAAGAGCGTTAGAGTTTCTATCTGAGCTTAAATATTTTAATTTTGTTTAAATAGAAAAAGTTTATGACCGTACCCTCACGAGCCTCCGATCGGGTTCCAGGCTAAATCAAAATCGACATGCAATAGCGCCAAATAAACTACCAAAAGCTTGCGGGTCCTTAATCACAATCAACACATCAATCAAATCAATTAAATAATTAAATCAATTAAATAAATATTCAAAATGAAAGTCCATGTGGCAAGTGCCACTTAATTATACAACCCAGGGTCTGCAATAAAGTAAAGTGGCCGGGTACCACTGACTACAACCCGGATTCTACTCCTAAGACTCAAGTGACTTTGAGATTTGAGATTCTTCTCGCTCTTCACTTCTTCGTCTTCTTGGAACTCCTTGGATCGTCGGGTCTGGATATCCAAATGAAAAGAAACTCTCCCTGGATAGGGGTGTTATCTTTTCTCTTTGGATACTTGAACTTCCTCCTAATTTGGATCTCCAAATGGATAGGAACTCTCCCCTAAGGGATGTTCCTTCCTCTTTGGATTCCAAATTGGATTTTAAATGTCTCAATCTCAAAGTACTTTAAATAATACAACTCAAAATCAAATCAAATTACATTAATGAAAATTAAAACTCTAGACTCAACAACCTGCAAGGTTATCCTAATAATAAGCAGTTTATATTTGACATCACAAGCAGTTAATATATTTGAAATTTAAATGCTCAAACCAGCCACGCTTGGCCATGCTCTTTTAATTTTAAAGGGGGTCTTAGCAGTTTTCTGGAGCACCTGTGCAATTTGATAATTATAATTTTGCCCCCTTTAGTTTATGCCCTGTATGAGCATGGCCACCTGCATAAGATTGAATTAGTACAAATCGTTCCTAGCCTAGGGGTAGATCTAATCGTACAATCAATCACATTACAGAATGCATTAAATAAATAAACAATCACATCAATTCTACTACTAGCAAACAGCATGCAGTAAAAGCTCGAAAACCCGGCACACAGCAGAAAAGTGAACACCGGCCTAGCCTAAGACTAGAGTTGGTTGTCCTAGCAAACCATCTAAAGTGTGTGAGATAGGCTGTGTGGCTTTGATGTGTCCTAAATAGGATGATTTGATTGAAGTTGTTTAAAGTTCTAGTTGGTTGAAGGCTTAAGAGAAGATTTAATTTGAATTTAAATATTAATGACTTGAAATTGATTTTAAATTTGATTTTAATTGTTTGTTGGATATCACCTTTGTTTCACACCGAGGCCGTGAAGTTTATTTCACCTTCCTTGGGGCTAATTTAATAGCCTCGTAGGCCTGGGTTACCCAGTGGTACCCTGATATAATTAAGTGATTTGAATTTGATTAAGGTTTAAAGGTTGATTAAATTTTAATTAGAATTAGTTGGTTGCTGGTTTTTTAAGTTCAAACTAATGTTTTCTGGAATTTTTATTGAATTATTAAATTTTGGAATTTTCTAGATTATTTTAATGATTTAATTAAAGGGTCAAAATTTGACTTTTTGATTTAAAGAGGTTTCTAGAAAGTTAATATTTTATTAAAATACTAGACCTTAATACGATCAGTTAGACAGTAAGTACATTAAAATTGAATTTTTCTACATTTTATTATGAAGGTTTGAAGTTTTGACTTGATTTTGAATTAAGTTTGACCAAAAGTTGACTTTTTCAAATTTGTTTGATTTCTGGAAACTTAACATTTTTAATAAATATTAGAGCTTAAGATGAGTTGTATGCCTTTGAGTTTACTCAATTTGGAGTTTATTTGAATTAGTTATGAATTTTTGAAGTTTTGACAATTATTGAATTTTTAAAATTATTTAATTAAAGGCCCTTTTTGTGATTTGAATCCAAATGACATCCAAACTTCTTGAAATCAACTCCAAAGGTTAGGAATGACCTAAGGAGTGATTTCCAAGTGTTTGGAAATTTTTTGGAATTTTTAATTATTTTTAATTAATTACATTAATTAAATATTGAATTTCAATTAAAATTAAATTAAACTTAATTTTGAAGTCCAGTCAAGGGGCTTTTATTTTTGTTTGATTAAGGGTTCAATTATGGTCAGTTTAAGGGGTTATGTGTAATTTTTGGATTTAAATTTGATTTATTACATTTTCTGGAAGGTTTTATGGCTTAATTGAGGTTTAAACTTAATTAAGTTAATTAAGGGGCTTAATGATCTCAAAAGTCAGTGAAAATTTTTCTTAAAGCTGAGGGTGTCTCTAAGTTTAAATGGTTTGAGTTTCAAGTCAATAGGAAGTGTCTCTTAATTAGTGGAATTTTCCTAAGTTTTCTAATCAAATCCTTAATTATTGTCCTTAATGTCACTAGTTTTGAGTGGGTTCAAATCAAAGTCCCTAACCCTTGCACAAGTACATATAAGTATACATACACTCATCACAATCATATCCTAAGTCTAAGAGAGCCTTAAGACTAGGTGGTGTGTGCACCCTAAACATGCAATCAAGTTAAGATTTATTTAATTGAAAGATTAATCAATGAATAATTAATCAAGCAATCATTCATTGATTAATCATCACTCCATATAAATTCTATTCAATCAAGCTCAATCTATACTCAAATTTTCATGTGATCTCTCAAGGTTTAAGGATTTAAATACATATAATTTTAAAATGGGTTTTTAAAATATACTTATATATAGAACCTGTATATAATAATATAAGTTTTAAAACAAGATAATTAAAAAAATATCTTAAGTTAAAATAGTTTGAGAGATTCACTGATTTTTGAAGTTATTTAAATATATATATATATATATATATATATATATATATATATATTCAATTTAATATTTAATTAAATATTACTTAAACATTAAATAATTGAATAATTACTACTAATCAAATTAAATTAAGATTTTAAACTCTGAACTTAATTTTAAATTAAAGTACTTAAACTTTTAAAATTTTGAAATATTATATTAATATTTTTTTATTTAAAATGAATTTGATTTAAATTTTTGAATTTTAAATAACAATTAAATACATTTAAAATAATTTAAAATCAATTGCTATTTAAAATAATCCTTAAATCGAGTTTAAATTAAATATTAAATGTTTCTAAAATTTTAATATTATTTAAAATAATTTAATTTTAAAATAGCTTGAATTTTATTTAATTAAATATATAAATATTTGAATAATTAAGAAATTAAAATATAAAATATACTTTAAATTAATTATAATTCATATATATATATATAGTATATTTTAAATACTTTTAATTTTAAAATAAAGATTTTTAAATTTTAGAATTTTTAATATGTAATATAATTTTTTTATTTTCAAAATAAGTTTTAATTAAATTTATAAAGAAATTAGAATTTAAAATGATTTAAATAAATATTATTTAATCATTTTAATAATCAGGGCAGCGGCTGACACGTGGCAATACCCGATTCGCCGGCTCAAAACACGCGGCGGCGGCAGCTGAAATGCCACGTGGCGGCACGCGGTTGGCTGATCCAAAATACGGCGACGCGCGTAATCATTGCCCGCTGATTGGAAAACGCGTGGGTCCCACGCGTTTTCACTTATCCGCGTCAGCGAGTATCGCCCGCCGCTGGATCATCCGTGGTTGGAACCTACGGCTCTGATTGAGCCAGACGACCAGCTGGAGCACGGGACCAATCCCATGGTTAAATGAACCGCGGGATGTCGTGATCTGAGCCGTTGATTAAAAGATCAACGGCCCAGAAATCATCCCCTCATGCAAGCTGCAGCGGACGCCCTAGGATTAGTTTTTTAATTCATTTTCCTAAAATACTTGATTAAAATGTTTAAAAATTTAAACCTAGATTAAAATGATGAACAGAATTTATGTGGATGTGTTCAAATTATTTGAAAAGCGCTTTTTAAAAAGCTATTTAACTCTAAGTGTGTAAGCTAGGGTTTGAGTTTTAGGAGGATCTAACCGTTGGATTGAAATGATTTTGGATTCTCTGAAACTGTGGTTTGTCCACGCTTAAATCTCCTGAAGAACCTCTGGTCTGAAACCTTCTGGATTTGAAGTTCTCCAAGCTGAATGAATTCTGGCCTTAATTCGCCGTAAAGGTTGCCGCCGGCGACTTTTAGTTGTCGGATTTGAGTGTGGGATTGTAGAGAGGTCCAAGGGAGCTCAGATGAACAAGATTTTCAGCTAAGAGAAGCTTGAGAGGTCAGAGAAGGTGTGTGTAATAATCAGGCTCCTAAGAGAGCTTTACCCTATTCAAATGATCCCAGGTTCATTTGAACGATCAAGATCGTCTTGGGGACTTGCTAGATGGTTGCCATCTGTCCCCAAGCAGTTAGAATGCCAGGGAATAAAAAGGACTAAAGGACAATGACATGGAAAGGTGATTTTGTCCTTTGGAATACATGTGGCCATGTGCTTTAGGTTTAGCTCTAATCCAAAGCTTAAAACCAACTTAAGAACATTCCAGAAAATGTTTAAAGCTGCTGGAAGGGATTGGGTTTGGAGTTAATTAGCTTAAGCAAGGGTTTTGGCCATTCAAAGCCATTTGGAGGCTTCTTTGACCATTAATTGACTGGTTTGACCAGTCAAATGATCAAGCTTGCTGATGTGGCAGTCAAGTGACCTCAAGAACTGGTTTGAAAAAAGGTTGGAGGGGATTTGATGATTAAGGCTTGAATTTTGAATATTTAGAAGGGAGTTTGAGATGGTTTGACGAAGTCAAACATACATGGCTTAACTCATGAATGATTTAAATGTGTTTAAATCATACCTTGATATGAATTTGAGAGGTTAGAAGGTCTAACTTAGCTTGATGAATTGAATTAACCCATTAGAGCTTTCATATGATTAAAGATTGAAGTTTGACCAAGTCAAACTTGACATGGTTTGACTCCAAATATATTTGAATATATTTGAGTCATTACTTGAAATGAGTTTGAGAGTTTGAGGAATTTGATGAGATTTGAATGAATTGATTCATTAAGAGTCATTAATTTGATTCAAATGAGTCAATTTTGACTAATGTTGGACTCAGTTGACTAAGTCAAATGTTGACTGGGTCAATGGGTCTAGTCAAATCCAAATCATTGGGGAATGTGATCAAAGAGGTTTGAATGGGTTTGAAGCTGATCTGGAGTTTGATTGGGTCTAAATGAGCTTAAGGGTTGAAAGTGGTCAACCTGAGTTGACCTGGTCAACCAGGTTGACCCAGGGCCAGGGTCTGGGCTTGACAGGTTTGATTGAGTATCTAAAGTCTGGTAAAAGTGTTTTCAGGGGTTAAATAGGTCATTTAGATCAAATGACCTATTTAGGCCCTTAATGGGCCTAATGGGTCAACTAGGTTGACTTGGTCAACCAGGTTGACCCAGGGTCAAGGAATGGGTCCAACCAGTTCAGAATGACATTCTGAGTCTGCTGGTGGTGGTCTCAAGGTCTGGAGAGGTCATTTGGTCAGAATGACCTATTTGGGCCCTTAATGGGCCTTTTAGGTGAACCCTGGTTGACTTGGTCAACCAGGTGGGTCCAGGGTCTGGAAATGGGTTCAACAGATTTGAAATGACATTTGGGGACCAATGGAGGTGGTCCCAAGGTCAGAGGAAGTCATTTGGTCAAAATGACCTATTTTGACCCTAAAGGGGCCTTCTAGGTCAACTAGGTTGACTTGGTCAACCAGGTTGACCCAGGGGCTGGTTCTGGGTTCAACAGGTTTGGTTTGACATTTGAAACTTGCTGGAGATGGTTGCATTTGATTTGGAGCTCATTTGGTTCAAATGACCATTTATACCCCATAGGGGTATTTTGGTCATTTTGACCCCTGGTCAGCTAAGGGTCAAATTGAGTCCAACAAAATGCAGTTTAATGCTCAATGGGTCATAATCAAGGGTCTGGAGGTAATTGGAGGCTTTGGAGAAAGCTCCAGGGTTAAAACCCACTGGGTGGTAGGTCTAGTGGCATAGACTGTAAATATTTGAAGGTTTTACAGTTTTTGGATTTCAATTCAGTTTCTGGGGTTAGAGATCTCAGAATGAGCTCAAATTTGGAGGGTTACCTCTAGAGACATGTCACATCAGTGTGGAACTGACAGATCTTGAATCAGAGGTCATTTGATAGGGTTTTGAAATGTTCAAAGATTAACTCGAAAAGGTTTTCAGGACTTAGACCTTTAGCCTTAGATTTGAATCTGGAAATCTAGTTTTGAATTGGATTTTGAGCTTGAATGATATGGTTTGAATTAAGTCTAGATTGAATTGAAGCTTGGATTGATCTAGAAGAATCCTAGGGTTTAGAATAGGTCCTAGGGTCCAAATCAGCTTAAGGGAATCCTAGGGTCTAGAATAGATCCTAGGGACTGGAGTCTGGGAAGATCCTAGAATCTAGAAGTCCTAGGAAAATCCTAGGATCTGGAAGTATCCTAAGATCTAGGAATCCTAAGATTCAAGATCTAGAAGGATCTTAGGATCTAGAGTAGATCCTAAAGTTTGATTTCTAGGAAGGTCTTAGGGTTTGGAAGTCCTAGGGCCTGGGATCTAGAATAGTCTTAGGATCTAAAAGAATCCTAAGCTCTAGATAGATCTAGAAGAATCCTAAGGTCTAAGAGGATCATATAATGTAGAATCAGGTAGAATCCTAGGGTCTAGAATAGATCCTAGAGTCTGAAGTCTAGGAGAATCCTAGAATCTAGATTTGTCTTAAATTGTATTGATCTGGGGTCAGGATTGATTTGAATTTGGATTGATCTTAAAGTTTGGATTGATCTAAGATCAGATTGATCCTAGGGTTAAGATTGATCCTAAGGATTGGAAAGATCCTAAGGTCTGGATTGGTCCTACTGAGCTCATACAAAAATGAGGTCAACAAATGGACCCCCAATATGTGTAATAGAATGTAGTTCTATTGCACATATTGGTGTTGACCGAATAGAATGGTCAAGTCTGGGGTTTTGATCCTAAAGGCAAGAGAAATCTATCACTAGGGAATCAGAGTTTGAATAGATACTAGGGTAGTGCTAGAAAAAGCATATTCTACCACTAGTGGGTCTGGTCCTGAGGGTAGGAGAATCCTAACCTTAAGGGTAGAGGAACCTGGGTGATCTTATAGGAAGGAAGAACTCCTAACTATAAAGGATTGAATCTAGATTTGATTCTAAGGGAAAGAAAATCCTAACCTTAGAAGATTGAATTTGAAATGAATCTAAGGGAAGGAGATCCTAAACTTAGAAGTTTGAATTTGAAATGATGCTAGGGTAGTGCTGAGGCAGCGTACTCTACCACTAGTGGGTCTGGTCCTAAGGGAAAGGAAGAATCTATCCCTAAAGGAGAAGGAAGTCTGGATGATCGTATAGAAAGGAAGAATTCCTAACTACAGAGGATCAAGTTTGAATTTTGATACTAGGGCAGTGCCACGAAGGGCGTACTCTGCCACTAGTAGATCTAATCCTAAGGGAAGGAAGAATCTAGCCCTAAAGAAAAGAAAGCTTGATTGAGATTGATTCCAGGACGGTGCCATAGAGGACTTACTCCATCACTAGGAAGTCTAATCCCAAGGGAAGGAAGAAGAACCTACCCTAAGGAAGAGAGAACTGGATTTTGAGATTGAACCTAGGACGGTGCCATAGAGGACTTATTCCATCACTGGGGAGTCTAATCCTAAAGGAAGGAGAAAAGCCTAACCTTGAGGAGAAGAGAGTTTGATTTTGGAGTTGAAATTGAATCTAGGACGGGGCCACAAGGGACTTATTCCATCACTGGGGAATCAAATCCTAAGAGAAGGAGAATACTTACTCTAAGGAAATGAGAACTGGATGATCTCATAGGAAAATAGTATTGCTCCCTATAGGAGATCAGGCTTAAAGTTTTGAATTTTGAAACTAGAATGGTGCCGCAGAGGGCGTTATCCATCACTGGAAGATCTAATCCTAAGAAAAGAATGCACGATGACTCACATCTATCCTTAAGGAAGAGAAGGCTAGAGGACCCTGAGGGAAGAAAGTATTGCTTCCCGTAGAAGGTCGAATATGGATTTTGAACCTAGGATGGTGCCACAGAGGGCGTGCTCCACCACTAGAAGATCTAATCCTAAGGAAAGAAAGCACGATGACTCACATCTAACCTTAAGGCAAAGAAAACTGGAAGAAGCTAGGATGGTGCCACGAAGGGCGTACTCAATCACTAGCGGATCTAATCCTAAGGATAGAAAGCACGATGACTCATATCTAACCTTAAGGAAAAGAAAACTGGATGATCCCGTGAGAAGGAAGCATTGCTTTACACAGAATCAGATCTGGAGTGATCGTATGTGAAGGAAACTTACTTTACATAGAGGATCGAGTCAGGATGGTCGTATATAGAGGAAACTTACTCTATATAGAGGATCAGATCAGGAATGATCATATGTGAAGGAAACTTGCTTCACATAGAGGATCGAGTCTGGAATGATCATATACAGAGGAAACTTGCTCTATATAGAGGATCAGGTCTGGAATGATCATATGTGAAGGAAACTTACTTCACATAGAGGATCGAGTCTGGAATGATCATATACAGAGGAAACTTGCTCTGTATAGAGGATCGAGTCTGGATTGATCGTATATAAAGGAAACTTGCTCTATATAGAGGATCAGGTCTGGAATGATCATATGTGAAGGAAACTTACTTCACATAGAGGATCGAGTCTGGAATGATCATATACAGAGGAAACTTGCTCTGTATAGAGGATCGGGTCTGGATTGATCGTATATAGAGGAAACTTGCTCTATATAGAGGATCGGATCAGGAATGATCATATGTGAAGGAAACTTGCTTCACATAGAGGATCGAGTCTGGAATGATCATATACAGAGGAAACTTGCCCTGTATAGAGGATCGAGTCTGGATTGATCGTATATAGAGGAAACTTGCTCTATATAGAGGATCAGGTCTGGAATGATCATATGTGAAGGAAACTTACTTCACATAGAAGATCGAGTCTGGAATGATCATATACAGAGGAAACTTGCTCTGTATAGAGGATCGGGTCTGGATTGATCGTATATAGAGGAAACTTGCTCTATATAGAGGATCGGATCAGGAATGATCATATGTGAAGGAAACTTGCTTCACATAGAGGATCGAGTCTGGAATGATCATATGTGAAGGAAACTTGCTTCACATATAGGATCGAGTCTGGAATGATCATATACAGAGGAAACTTGCTCTGTATAGAGGATTGGGTCTGGATTGATCGTATATAGAGGAAACTTGCTCTATATAGAGGATCAGGTCTGGAATGATCATATGTGAAGGAAACTTGCTTCACATAGGGGATCGGGTCTGGAGTGATCATGTATAGAGGAAACTTGCTCTATACAGAGGATCGAGTCAGGGTGATCGTATATAGAGGAAACTTGCTCTATACAGTGGATCGGATTTGAATTCTGGAATTTGAGATTTGAATTCTAGAATTTGAAATTTGAATGATGTTTGAACTTGAATTTGATTGAAGATTTTTGAATATGAAGATGTTTAAATTTAAAACTTGATTTGATGAATTTGAGTTTGAAAGGTTTTGAATTTGTGATGTGTTTTGAATTTGAAAATTTGAATTTGAAAGTTGATTTGATTTTGATTCATCTTGAATTTGATTTTGAATTTTGAATTTCGATTATGTTTGGCTTAATTTTGATTTGTTTGAATTTGATTTTGAATTTGAAGTGTTTTGAATTTAATTTTAAGTTTGACACTCATCTGGCATGGTACTTCCTGAAGAGCCTCGCCAATATTTGAAAATATTGGGTGTCATTCTTCAGGGTTGATCAGTCAAAGGGAAACTTCCTCAAAGATCGTCATTGAAATGAACGATCCAGTCAATATTGATTCAAACTTTCAATTAAAAGTGGTCTCCAAAAGACTATGACCAAGTCTCCTACTTGGAGGGTTCTAAAGTGACACAACTTATAAATATCTCGAATCAAATATGACTTATAAACTTTCAAACTTTGTTGAGCTTAATTTGATTTTTATTTGAGGCCCTCGAGCTCCTTGAATTGGAGTCAAGCACTCTGCTCAATTAGAGTTTGATTTTAAACAGCAAGTCTCAGCTCAGAAAACTACACTTCTAGATCAGAATGGTCTAGGACCCAGCACATGGTGTGGCTTAATTTTGAACGACAATTTCCAGTATTATAAAATACTCCTCCAGTGGGATTGAACTTGGACCCAGCATAGAGTGTAATTTTATAAAGAAGGCCTTAAAGGAAGGATGCCTATAAGGAAGGACTTACACACACTTCTCAAGGACCGGATTTAAATTTTCAAGAATAGAAGATTTCATTCTTCTTATTAGAAAATTTCCTCTAGGTACTTGGACCCTGTTGGAATGACAAGTGGGAACGAGTTCAGAAGCACAGTGAAAAGTTTGAGTGACCCCAACTAACCTGAAAAGGTTTGAGGATTTAGGTTTTGTTGACCCAGACCAAGTTTCGTAGAAACTAAACTGGGGTCTCCCTTAAATATTTTAAATTAAAATCAATTTCAAAGAGGTTTAAGTTGAATATAGAAATTTGATCTTTTCAATTCTCTAGCACGAGAGATTTTTGTATCTTGATAGAATATCGATATCCAGTGAAAATTCTGGATTCAAGATTTATCAAAGTCAAGTAATTTAAATGTAACTGGGTCTTTTGAGATTAAAACATTTAGAAAAAGGGAGCCTCATTCTTTTTCTGGTGGTGCACATTGCGCATCTTTTAATTTATAGTGCATTTTGCACTGTTTTTTTTTAACTTATGGCGCCCATTGTGCATCTTTTAACTTTTAGTGCACTTTGTGCATTTCTTGATTGTTGTCGCATTTTGCGCATCTTTTGAATTCAATTGAATTTAAGAAGAGGCTACACCTTCTCTATTTCAATACCGGGATTACATCTCAAGTATAAGAGAAGAAAACTCATTCTCTTATGCAAGGACGAATAATCCTCAAGGTAGGACCCAGTCTTTTAAAATGAATATTGACTTGACTTTTGAAAATCATTGAACAGATTTTAAACACACAAGAGATATCTATCTAAGATAGAAAATTGCGAGATAATTAAAAAGATTTTCATTTCAAATATCAACTTAAGTTCGATATCGATTTAACTCAACAATCGAATCAATCCCACAAAAGAGGTGGGAGGGAGGTGTATTCAAACATTTGGAGTCAACTATAACTTTCTCCTGCTTAAGACTTCAAAATAGAGGTCAATTTTCATTAAAAAGATAACTCAACTATCTTGAAAGTTTGAAATCAGTACACTTGAGAAATTGAAAGCTTTTCCTTAAAAAGAAATTGCAAATCTAGGTGGCAAGACCCCAGTAGTACGGAATTAGATTCCTACGATCTCCTCGGAAAGAGAGACTATTATTGGGTCTGCGCTATCCTTAGAAGTCATTGCATCACTTTAATCAAAAGATTTATCTCGATAGGACCCCGTTGAAAGTTGAATTTTAACGGTATCACTATCTGATATAATCCTAGATTATTTCCCCTCTCTTATCACTAGTAGTCTAGTAATTAGGAGAGTGGCATCCCGAGTGGTTTCTACACCTCCTCCTCTCTAGTTGATGTAGTGGGGCATGTATAGAAACGTGACCTAACATCATCTAGTAGAGTGGACGGGTCATAACCTTCAACTGGGGACCTAGGGCCTGGTGCTGGAGTTTGTTCAGTTCTGGCTTGATTGATTCTTGCCATGTAGTAGTCAAGAAGATGTATTGAAGATTGTGCTCTCGTCTCTACAACCTCCCTCCTTTGAGAAACAGGAGAAGGGTGGAAATGATTTCCACCATGGAAGGGGTTCGTAGAAGGAGCAACGAACTTTTGATTAGCCTCAGACTTGACATGCTTTAAGGCTTTCGCCTCAGCAGTCTTCCTGGCCTTAACAACCTTCTTTCTGACTCTACGAAGGTAGTTCTTCATTTTGTTCTTGCTGACCTTGCTGACGACAGGGGTACTAGAACTTGACCCGATCTCAGGCTGAGATGGTAGCTCTTCTATCGTTACTGAGTTCTGGTTCTTATCCACCTGGGCAGAAGGTACAATGGGTAAATGGGCGACATCAGCCTCCATCTCGGAGATGGGGGAGTCAACTCCTGACCCTAAAGTAATCTCAACCAAAGGGACATTCTTTCGTATTCCGGCAGACAGATCAATCATTTCTTCTCCGTCGACTGATAACTTGAAGTCTTGGAATTGCATTTCAAACTGGATGAAATTACCAGAAGTGATTCCTTCGACTATCGAGTTTCTATCTAGAGAGAAAATGAGTTTCCCAGCCATTTGAGTGCTTAAATCCTGAAATTAACGAACAATGATTTGAATTAGTTAATCTTGAATTTGAATTTGAATTTTAAACTTGATTAATATTATTCAAAATTTGATAATTCAATCATGTTAAGTTTAGATTCAAAATAATGGTTCGTAGAATTGACAAGGGCTTAAGGGTTGAACCCGACACTTTCGCTACACCAATTAACTTGGGGCAAAATGTCAAAGTTCAAACTTGAACTTGAATTCAAAATTGAATTTAAAATTTGAAGTGACAATCAAATTCGAACTTAAAATTGACATTGTATTTTGAATCAAAGTTGGATTTGAATTTGAATTTAAGATTGAAGTCGAATGGATCCTTCTTCAAATTCTATGACTCAGCAGATCGAGTTTCACTCAATCATGTAGGTGCATAAAATTGATATGAAAGATCCAGGGATCGGGCTCAACTCTTTTCATTTCACCAATTGACTTGGGTCGAAGTGTCAAAGTTCCGATCAAAATTAAATTGACTTTAAATTAGAAATCAAATTCAAATTTCAGGTTGAAATTATGTTTGGATTCAAAGTTAAATTTGAATTTGAGGCTCAAGTCAAATGGGTCTTTCTTCAAATTTTATGACTCAACAGACTGAGTTTCACTCAATCATGTAGGTGCATAAAATTGATATAAAAGATCTGGGGATCGGGCTCGACACTTTTCATTTCACCAATTGACTTGGGTCGAAATGTCAAAGTCCCGAATTTGATCTTGAAATCAAATCTGCAGTTGACTTTAAGTTTGGAATCAAATTTAAGTTCAATTTTGAAATTGAGTTTGAACTTAAGATTGAATTCAGTTTGGAGGTTGAATTAAAATTTAAATCTTGGATTCAAATTCAAGCTTGAAATTGAATTGAAATTGAATTTGAATTTGAATCTAGATTTAAACTCAAGGTTAGAACTGAACGGATCTTCTTCAAAATTTGAAACCCAACATATTGAATTTTGTTCAAATATATAGGTATACCAAATTAGCCTGAAGATCGTAAGGCTTGACTCTTTGCACCCCACTAAGCAATTTAGGGGTGAAATGTTAAAGCCCAGAATTGACTGGAGAATTTTGAATTTGCATTGTATATGTTCAACTACAACAAAATATTGTAGAAGAAATATAGCAACAACGATTGAAGTTGATTTAAAAGATTTTCCTTGACTTTTGAAACTCAAAAATGTTGAGTTTTATTTTTCAACATAATGGTTATCAAAATTCAAGGGGAAATCTAAAAACCTTGACTTGACTCTTTCACTACACTGATTAGCTTGATGTGAAATGTCAAAATCCAAGTTTAATTAAAGGAATTTTGAATATGGGTTTTGAGATTGAGGAATTTTTTGTAAAATATGAAACTTAGCATGCAGGGATTTATTCGCAGGCGAGTTTGCAACGTATGCAATAAGATTTTAACAAGCTTGACTTGACTCTTTTGCTCTACCAATAAACTTGGAGGCAAAATGTCAAAGCCCAGCTTGGAGGGAGGTTTCCTACACTCGTCTCTCTTTTCACATGTCTTAATTGAGTTGGCCACACTCACCCAAGGGAGAAATGGGAGAGGGACCAACGGAAGAAAGGTAGTCGAAACTACCGATGCAACAAAATTCGTACCGCTATTAAAGATGGAGAGAGAGATTTTCCCCAGTGGAGTCGCCATTTTTTTGTTTGATTGAAAAAAATATTTAGTTTTGAAAAAGGTTTAATTTTCTTTGGGAAATATTTAATTTCTGTAATTTAAATTTTATAATCGAACACTTATTACGAATGATATATCACCTCAAAAGGTGAACATATCGTTCCCTAATAGGTTCCGATTACAAATCTAGATTTATCCTGATTATCGTAGTCAAACTCAAGGGGAAACAACATATGATCTCAAAAGATCAAAATGATGTTAAATCCAATGTTTAACTATAATAATCTAGTAAAAAGATCATTAATTTCATAATCAAGATCACGATAATAGTACGATATATCTTTCCAAGGAAAGAGGATATCGTCTATTATCGATCATTTGAAAATGACGATAATGATCGTTATCTTTTGAATTTCCCAAAGATAATTAATTAAAAGTTTTGAAAAAGCTTGATTTTGAAAATCTGGTCTGGGTTTCTAAATCTCCTACGAGCGCAAGCCCTCGTAGTTAATTACATCGTAGGAAACCAGAAAATTTCCTACGAATACTCTCGATTAAAATAGCGATACGAATTTTATTTAAGATTTCAAAGATCGATATCAAAGAAGGTTAAGGGTTGGAACTTCAACAGGGACTGGTTCAAGATTGAACACTTATTTCTGGAGTCAAAGGGAGAAGAGTAGGAGGTGCTTCAAGATTCTGAATTGTTTCAGAAACACCTCAAACTATCCTAAGTGTTGGGCTTGAATTAGATTGAAAGATATTTTAATGTTTGAGTGGTCAATTTTATTAGAAGATGGGAATTAGATTCCCAGAAAATTGAGGTCTTAAGATTGAATACATGCCTCAGAACCTAAGTCTAAAATGGGTACTGAGAATCAGTGACCCGAACCTTAGCTAATGCAATGCAATCTGGACTTACCCCGGCCTGGATTGGGGAGCCAGCTAAACCACCTAAACGCTTTTAAAAACCATGAATCAAAGTCTTTTAAATGTAGAGTGATTAGGTACATTGTTTAAGATTGGTTTAAAGAATAAGGGTCGACATCTAGAGCAGATCCTAATTGACTCCTTGACATATGTTGGGTTAAATGCTTAAGCTAGAAATGCAATTAAAGATTTAGACTCAATTTTTAATTTGTATCTAATGCAATGCATGCTAGTTGACTCGATGAAATGCTTAAATCAAAATGTAGCAGTTTTAAAATCAGGCTTAAAAATAGATTTTATCCTAGAGATTGCACAACATCCCCTTGGTCAGAACTGCACCCTAATAGGTCAGGTGGTCTGCCAGAACCCGCAGGCGGGGAGGTGCCTAACACGGATGAGAAAAGTCAATATGTATGCATGAAAAACTCCCGGCGAGTCTGGGCTTACTTCTTAAGAGCGTTAGAGTTTCTATCTGAGCTTAAATATTTTAATTTTGTTTAAATAGAAAAAGTTTATGACCGTACCCTCACGAGCCTCCGATCGGGTTCCAGGCTAAATCAAAATCGACATGCAATAGCGCCAAATAAACTACCAAAAGCATGCGGGTCCTTAATCGCAATCAACACATCAATCAAATCAATTAAATAATTAAATTAATTAAATAAATATTCAAAATGAAAGTCCATGTGGCAAGTGCCACTTAATTATACAACCCAGGGTCTGCAATAAAGTAAAGTGGCCGGGTACCACTGACTACAACCCGGATTCTACTCCTAAGACTCAAGTGACTTTGAGATTTGAGATTCTTCTCGCTCTTCACTTCTTCGTCTTCTTGGAACTCCTTGGATCGTCGGGTCTGGATATCCAAATGAAAAGAAACTCCCCCTGGATAGGGGTGTTATCTTTTCTCTTTGGATACTTGAACTTCCTCCTAATTTGGATCTCCAAATGGATAGGAACTCTCCCTTAAGGGATGTTCCTTCCTCTTTGGATTCCAAATTGGATTTTAAATGTCTCAATCTCAAAGTACTTTAAATAATACAACTCAAAATCAAATCAAATTACATTAATGAAAATTAAAACTCTAGACTCAACAACCTGCATGGTTATCCTAATAATAAGCAGTTTATATTTGACATCCCAAGCAGTTAATATATTTGAAATTTAAATGCTCAAACCAGCCACGCTTGGCCATGCTCTTTTAATTTTAAAGGGGGTCTTAGCAGTTTTCTGGAGCACCTGTGCAATTTGATAATTATAATTTTGCCCCCTTTAGTTTATGCCCTGTATGAGCATGGCCACCTGCATAAGATTGAATTAGTACAAATCGTTCCTAGCCTAGGGGTAGATCTAATCGTACAATCAATCACATCACAGAATGCATTAAATAAATAAACAATCACATCAATTCTACTACTAGCAAACAGCATGCAGTAAAAGCTCGAAAACCTGGCACACAGCAGAAAAGTGAACACCGGCCTAGCCTAAGACTAGAGTTGGTTGTCCTAGCAAACCATCTAAAGTGTGTGAGGTAGGCTGTGTGGCTTTGATGTGTCCTAAATAGGATGATTTGATTGAAGTTGTTTAAAGTTCTAGTTGGTTGAAGGCTTAAGGGAAGATTTAATTTGAATTTAAATATTAATGACTTGAAATTGATTTTAAATTTGATTTTAATTGTTTGTTGGATATCACCTTTGTTTCACACCGAGGCCGTGAAGTTTATTTCACCTTCCTTGGGGCTAATTTAATAGCCTCGTAGGCCTGGGTTACCCAGTGGTACCCTGATATAATTAAGTGATTTGAATTTGATTAAGGTTTAAAGGTTGATTAAATTTTAATTAGAATTAGTTGGTTGCTGGTTTTTTAAGTTCAAACTAATGTTTTCTGGAATTTTTATTGAATTATTAAATCTTGGAATTTTCTAGATTATTTTAATGATTTAATTAAAGGGTCAAAATTTGACTTTTTGATTTAAAGAGTTTTCTAGAAAGTTAATATTTTATTAAAATACTAGACCTTAATACGATCAGTTAGACAGTAGGTACATTAAAATTAAATTTTTCTACATTTTATTATGAAGGTTTGAAGTTTTGACTTGATTTTGAATTAAGTTTGACCAAAAGTTGACTTTTTCAAATTTGTTTGATTTCTGGAAACTTAACATTTTTAATAAATATTAGAGCTTAAGATGAGTTGTATGCCTTTGAGTTTACTCAATTTGGAGTTTATTTGAATTAGTTATGAATTTTTGAAGTTTTGACAATTATTGAATTTTTAAAATTATTTAATTAAAGGCCCTTTTTGTGATTTGAATCCAAATGACCTCCAAACTTCTTGAAATCAACTCCAAAGGTTAGGAATGACCTAAGGAGTGATTTCCAAGTGTTTGAAAATTTTTTGGAATTTTTAATTATTTTTAATTAATTACATTAATTAAATATTGAATTTCAATTAAAATTAAATTAAACTTAATTTTGAAGTCCAGTCAAGGGGCTTTTATTTTTCTTTGATTAAGGGTTCAATTATGGTCAGTTTAAGGGGTTATGTGTAATTTTTGGATTTAAATTTGATTTATTACATTTTCTGGAAGGTTTTATGGCTTAATTGAGGTTTAAACTTAATTAAGTTAATTAAGGGGCTTAATGATCTCAAAAGTCAGTGAAAATTTTTCTTAAAGCTGAGGGTGTCTCTAAGTTTAAATGGTTTGAGTTTCAAGTAAATAGGAAGTGTCTCTTAATTAGTGGAATTTTTCTAAGTTTTCTAATCAAATCCTTAATTATTGTCCTTAATGTCACTAGTTTTGAGTGGGTTCAAATCAAAGTCCCTAACCCTTGCACAAGTACATATAAGTATACATACACTCATCACAATCATATCCTAAGTCTAAGAGAGCCTTAAGACTAGGTGGTGTGTGCACCCTAAACATGCAATCAAGTTAAGATTTATTTAATTGAAAGATTAATCAATGAATAATTAATCAAGCAATCATTCATTGATTAATCATCACTCCATATAAATTCTATTCAATCAAGCTCAATCTATGCTCAAATTTTCATGTGATCTCTCAAGGTTTAAGGATTTAAATACATATAATTTTAAAATGGGTTTTTAAAATATACTTATATATAGAACCTGTATATAATAATATAAGTTTTAAAACAAGATAATTAAAAAAATATCTTAAGTTAAAATAGTTTGAGAGATTCACTGATTTTTGAAGTTATTTAAATATATATATATATATATATATATATATATATATATATATATATATAAATATTCAATTTAATATTTAATTAAATATTACTTAAACATTAAATAATTGAATAATTACTACTAATCAAATTAAATTAAGATTTTAAACTCTGAACTTAATTTTAAATTAAAGTACTTAAACTTTTAAAATTTTGAAATATTATATTAATATTTTTTTATTTAAAATGAATTTGATTTAAATTTTTGAATTTTAAATAACAATTAAATACATTTAAAATAATTTAAAATCAATTGCTATTTAAAATAATCCTTAAATCGAGTTTAAATTAAATATTAAATGTTTCTAAAATTTTAATATTATTTAAAATAATTTAATTTTAAAATAGCTTGAATTTTATTTAATTAAATATATAAATATTTGAATAATTAAGAAATTAAAATATAAAATATACTTTAAATTAATTATAATTCATATATATATATAGTATATTTTAAATACTTTTAATTTTAAAATAAAGATTTTTAAATTTTAGAATTTTTAATATGTAATATAATTTTTTTATTTTCAAAATAAGTTTTAATTAAATTTATAAAGAAATTAGAATTTAAAATGATTTAAATAAATATTATTTAATCATTTTAATAATCAGGGCAGCGGCTGACACGTGGCAATACCCGATTCGCCGGCTCAAAACACGCGGCGGCGGCAGCTGAAATGCCACGTGGCGGCACGCGGTTGGCTGATCCAAAATACGGCGGCGCGCGTAATCATTGCCCGCTGATTGGAAAACACGTGGGTCCCACGCGTTTTCACTTATCCGCGTCAGCGAGTATCGCCCGCCGCTGGATCATCCGTGGTTGGAACCTACGGCTCTGATTGAGCCAGACAACCAGCTGGAGCACGGGACCAATCCCATGGTTAAATGAACCGCGGGATGTCGTGATCTGAGCCGTTGATCAAAAGATCAACGGCCCAGAAATCATCCCCTCATGCAAGCTGCAGCGGACGCCCTAGGATTAGTTTTTTAATTCATTTTCCTAAAATACTTGATTAAAATGTTTAAAAATTTAAACCTAGATTAAAATGATGAACAGAATTTGTGTGGATGTGTTCAAATTATTTGAAAAGCGCTTTTTAAAAAGCTATTTAACTCTAAGTGTGTAAGCTAGGGTTTGAGTTTTAGGAGGATCTAACCGTTGGATTGAAATGATTTTGGATTCTCTGAAACTGTGGTTTGTCCACGCTTAAATCTCCTGAAGAACCTCTGGTCTGAAACCTTCTGGATTTGAAGTTCTCCAAGCTGAATGAATTCTGGCCTTAATTCGCCGTAAAGGTTGCCGCCGGCGACTTTTAGTGGTCGGATTTGAGTGTGGGATTGTAGAGAGGTCCAAGGGAGCTCAGATGAACAAGATTTTCAGCTAAGAGAAGCTTGAGAGGTCAGAGAAGGTGTGTGTAATAATCAGGCTCCTAAGAGAGCTTTACCCTATTCAAATGATCCCAGGTTCATTTGAACGATCAAGATTGTCTTGGGGACTTGCTAGATGGTTGCCATCTGTCCCCAAGCAGTTAGAATGCCAGGGAATAAAAAGGACTAAAGGACAATGACATGGAAAGGTGATTTTGTCCTTTGGAATACATGTGGCCATGTGCTTTAGGTTTAGCTCTAATCCAAAGCTTAAAACCAACTTAAGAACATTCCAGAAAATGTTTAAAGCTGCTGGAAGGGATTGGGTTTGGAGTTAATTAGCTTAAGCAAGGGTTTTGGCCATTCAAAGCCATTTGGAGGCTTCTTTGACCATTAATTGACTGGTTTGACCAGTCAAATGATCAAGCTTGCTGATGTGGCAGTCAAGTGACCTCAAGAACTGGTTTGAAAAAAGGTTGGAGGGGATTTGATGATTAAGGCTTGAATTTTGAATATTTAGAAGGGAGTTTGAGATGGTTTGACCAAGTCAAACATACATGGCTTAACTCATGAATGATTTAAATGTGTTTAAATCATACCTTGATATGAATTTGAGAGGTTAGAAGGTCTAACTTAGCTTGATGAATTGAATTAACCCATTAGAGCTTTCATATGATTAAAGGTTGAAGTTTGACCAAGTCAAACTTGACATGGTTTGACTCCAAATATATTTGAATATATTTGAGTCATTACTTGAAATGAGTTTGAGAGTTTGAGGAATTTGATGAGATTTGAATGAATTGATTCATTAAGAGTCATTAATTTGATTCAAATGAGTCAATTTTGACTAATGTTGGACTCAGTTGACTAAGTCAAATGTTGACTGGGTCAATGGGTCTAGTCAAATCCAAATCATTGGGGAATGTGATCAAAGAGGTTTGAATGGGTTTGAAGCTGATCTGGAGTTTGATTGGGTCTAAATGAGCTTAAGGGTTGAAAGTGGTCAACCTGAGTTGACCTGGTCAACCAGGTTGACCCAGGGCCAGGGTCTGGGCTTGACAGGTTTGATTGAGTATCTAAAGTCTGGTAAAAGTGTTTTCAGGGGTTAAATAGGTCATTTAGATCAAATGACCTATTTAGGCCCTTAATGGGCCTAATGGGTCAACTAGGTTGACTTGGTCAACCAGGTTGACCCAGGGTCAAGGAATGGGTCCAACCAGTTCAGAATGACATTCTGAGTCTGCTGGTGGTGGTCTCAAGGTCTGGAGAGGTCATTTGGTCAGAATGACCTATTTGGGCCCTTAATGGGCCTTTTAGGTCAACCCTGGTTGACTTGGTCAACCAGGTGGGTCCAGGGTCTGGAAATGGGTTCAACAGATTTGAAATGACATTTGGGGACCAATGGAGGTGGTCCCAAGGTCAGAGGAGGTCATTTGGTCAAAATGACCTGTTTTGACCCTAAAGGGGCCTTCTAGGTCAACTAGGTTGACTTGGTCAACCAGGTTGACCCAGGGGCTGGTTCTGGGTTCAACAGGTTTGGTTTGACATTTGAAACTTGCTGGAGATGGTTGCATTTGATTTGGAGCTCATTTGGTTCAAATGACCATTTATACCCCATAGGGGTATTTTGGTCATTTTGACCCCTGGTCAGCTAAGGGTCAAATTGAGTCCAACAAAATGCAGTTTAATGCTCAATGGGTCATAATCAAGGGTCTGGAGGTAATTGGAGGCTTTGGAGAAAGCTCCAGGGTCAAAACCCACTGGGTGGTAGGTCTAGTGGCATAGACTGTAAATATTTGAAGGTTTTACAGTCTTTGGATTTCAATTCAGTTTCTGGGGTTAGAGATCTCAGAATGAGCTCAAATTTGGAGGGTTACCTCTAGAGACATGTCACATCAGTGTGGAACTGACAGATCTTGAATCAGAGGTCATTTGATAGGGTTTTGAAATGTTCAAAGATTAACTGGAAAAGGTTTTTAGGACTTAGACCTTTAGCCTTTGATTTGAATCTGGAAATCTGGTTTTGAATTGGATTTTGAGCTTGAATGATATGGTTTGAATTAAGTCTAGATTGAATTGAAGCTTGGATTGATCTAGAAGAATCCTAGGGTTTAGAATAGGTCCTAGGGTCCAAATCAGCTTAAGGGAATCCTAGGGTCTAGAATAGATCCTAGGGACTGGAGTCTGGGAAGATCCTAGAATCTAGAAGTCCTAGGAAAATCCTAGGATCTGGAAGTATCCTAAGATCTAGGAATCCTAAGATTCAAGATCTAGAAGGATCTTAGGATCTAGAGTAGATCCTAAAGTTTGATTTCTAGGAAGGTCTTAGGGTTTGGAAGTCCTAGGGCCTGGGATCTAGAATAGTCTTAGGATCTAAAAGAATCCTAAGCTCTAGATAGATCTAGAAGAATCCTAAGGTCTAAGAGGATCATATGATGTAGAATCAGGTAGAATCCTAGGGTCTAGAATAGATCCTAGAGTCTGAAGTCTAGGAGAATCCTAGAATCTAGATTTGTCTTAAATTGCATTGATCTGGGGTCAGGATTGATTTGAATTTGGATTGATCTTAAAGTTTGGATTGATCTAAGATCAGATTGATCCTAGGGTTAAGATTGATCCTAAGGATTGGAAAGATCCTAAGGTCTGGATTGGTCCTACTGAGCTCATACAAAAATGAGGTCAACAGCTGTATGCAGGATGATATTTCTGATTTTAAATTAATCGTACGGGACGATACTCATATCATCCTAGACAATCAAGTCATTTTGAAATCATCCAGCATGTTATGACCTGTACGTCCAGAGCTGTGAACCGGATGATTTTAAAACTTTTTGAACTAATCGTATAGGACGATAGACATATCGTCCTGGACGATCAAGTCATTTTGAGATTGTCCAGCACAAGTTCCCCTGGATGACCAGAGCAGTCTTCTGGACGAAATTCCTGATTTACACTAATCGTCCCGGACGATCTGAATAACTCTTGTCTACTAATCATCCAGAGGAATCAGATCGTCTAGGCTGATACATGTGATTTTGAACTGATCGTACAGGACGATCCGTCGATCATCCTGGATAATATTGGCCGATAAGTTGAGATTTAGGGTAAATTTTAAGCCCTCCTATAAAAGATATTTTTCTTTGAACAAGAAAAATCTTTTGCCATTTTCCTTTCCAGAGAAAATTTGAGAGAGAGAGAGAGAGCTTGGGAGAGAGAGAGGATCTTGTGAGGGAGAGTTTGTGAGGGATTCACAAAGGTTACTCCAAGCAAGAATCAGAGTCGTCTTCTCCGTTCGTAATCTCTCGTCTTGTCGGTGTTTTCTGTGGGAGGATTGTTCGTAAGAAGATCCGGATTCTCTGCCCGCTTTAGGAGGAAGCGAAATGAGTTCAGGTTCTCTGCCTACTTCAAGAGGAAGCGAAAGGAGTCCGGGTTCTCTGCTTGCTTCAGGAGGAAGCGAAAGGAGTTCAGGTTCTCTGCCTCACCGGGTTGGTGGAAAGGAGTTTTGTACAGGCTTCTCCGCCTTGCTGTGGGAGCAGAAGGAGAGTCACTTTTGTGTTAGTGTAATACCCGGAGGGAAGGCTCCGGGGAGTAGGCGTAGGTCAAGTTAACCGAACCACTATAAAATTTGGTGTGTTCTTTTTGATTATTTTCTGCACTTTACTTTTTTGTTATTATCTGCTTGGGTGAAATCTGTGGTTGGTCTTTTCATTTCTGTGTTTACTTATTTCTGCTGCAAATTATCGAAAAGATTTTTCATGTTGCTCACAAATTTTTTAAATAACCAATTCACCCCCCTCTTGGTTAGCCTCGGGACTAGTTCATCAGGGCTAAATATCCCTATCGAACTTTCAAGTGGTATCAGAGAGGGATTCAAAAATTAAGTTTAAAAATTTTTGAATTTGATCCATGGCTAACTTTGAAAATCGTAATACTGCTGAAGGTTATTCAATTACACAACCGCCATTATTTGATAACATACCTTTTGATTTTTGAAAAACTCACATGTCCACTTTTCTTTAATCTATAGATTATCACATGTGGATGCTTGTTAAGGATGGCTATGAACCACCTTTTAGAATGATTAATAATGTTAAAACTGAACTGCCTTTCACTGAATGGACTCTTGATGATCAGGACTTAGCCCAACTGAATGCCAAATGTTTAAACTATTTTTTCTGTGACTTAAAATCTGAGGATTACATGCGTGTTTCTACTTGTACAACTGGTAAAAAGATTTGGGATAGATTATGCATCACTTATGAAAGTACAACTGAAGTCAAATAGTCTAGGTTAAACATATTACTTCATGACTACAAACTTTTTCACATGAAACCTACTAAATCTATTTCTGAAATGTATACGAGGTTCACTCAAATTGTGTCTTCTTTGCATGCTTTAGGAAGAGAACTTACAAACTATAAAAAAGTGAATAAGATTTTAAGATGTTTGCCTTCTTCATTTGATAGTAAGATAACTGTAATTACTGAATTGAAAGATTTGAGCAATTATTCTATTGATAACTTACTTGGGTCACTCATTGCTTACGAGCAAGGGGTGAACCAAAGATAGCTTGATGCAGGTGAGAAGAAGAAGGAGAAAACTGTGGAGTTGAATGCCAACGATACTGACACTGATTCTTTCGGGTCTGATAGCGATGAAGTTGCCTTAATCACTAGGCAATTCAAAGCTTTCTAAGGAAGAAACATAAGAACTTTCAGAAGTGGAACAAGGGTAAGTCGAGTAAAATTTTTAAAGGTTCATCTAATACTGTTTGTTTTGAATGCAGGAAGCCTGGACACATTAAGGCTGATTGTCCTACACTTAAAGCTCACCAAAATAAAGAGAAGGGTGAGGAGAAACCCAGGTTCAGGAAGGATAAGATGCGGATTCAAAAGGTATTCTGGGCAGATTCTGCATCTGACTCTTCTGAGACTGAAGCTGAAGAGGAGGAAACTAACTTGTGTATGATGGCTGATGATCATCCTGGTCAGTCTGATCAAGAAGAGGTATGTGAGCTTACTTACAATCAATTACTTGAAGTTTCTGAAAAAATCCATTCATCGTATAGGAAGCTTAAGAAAACTCATGCTAGCCTGAAGCTAGAATTTTTGAATTTATAAAAAAGCATGAAATTTTGATTAAAGATCATTCTACTGTTGATTGCAATCATATGTCACTACTTGGTGAATTCGATGAGTTGAACAAAAATCATTCTAATTTAATTGTTGAACATGACTTACTGAAAATCTTGCATGTTGATTTAGAAAAAGTTTTTAAAGAATTAGACAATCTGGCATGTGACCTGGAGAGTAGTAGAGGAGCATTAAAATTTGATATTATAAGTTTGAAGAAAGAAAATGAATTTCTAAAAGTTAAAATTAATGCTTTTGAGAAAAATGAAATACCTCCTACTTTTGCACAGTTTTATGCACCTCCACCTTTTGAAGAATTTGTTTCAAAATCATCAAAGCATGTTTCATTCAAACCTAGGAAGAGGCAGTATCACCCACGTAGATTAGTTAACCCTTTTCCTGGTGTTAGATGTTTTTCTTGTGGCATGTTAGGACACATCACTCACACCTATACTGTTCACCGTAGTACACATTGGTGTGGAGGCCCAAATTGCATGTTTCACAGCACAGCACACATGCATTGCATTCTTCTTTTCATAAGAAGGAACTCAAACCTGTTTGGGTTCCTAAATCTGATATTTGATGATTTTGTAGGTGTGCTCTCATATAAGACCTCGTGAGAGCATGTGGTACCTGGACAGCGGATATTCAAGACACATGACTGGAGATGCAAATCAGTTCATTTCGTTGGAGGCCAGGGCTGGAGGCAAGGTTATACTTGGAGAAAACACCACCAAAAGGGTGGTAGGATCAGGTATAATTGGTGATTCCAAGAATTTCATGATTGATAATATTTTACTTGTAGATGGATTGAAACACAACCTGCTGAGCATCAGTCAACTCTGTGACAAAGGATACAACATCAAATTCCTACCCACTGGCTGCATTTTAAGCTTAAATGACAAAATCATTTTACAGGGACAAAGGATCAACAATGTCTACATGTTGGATGTAAGTTACTTTAAAGCTGATGTTTTAATTTGCTTAAAAACTGCTGCTGATGAGTCTTGATTGTGGCACAGGAGATTATGTCATGCCAGTATGAAAACCCTTAGGAGAGTCACCCAAAAGGACTTAGTTAGAGGTTTCCCCAAGTTTAAGTTCACTAAGGACCATCTGTGTGATGTCTATCAATTAGGAAAGCAAGTCCAGTCCTTCTTTCACTCTATTAAGAACATTAGCCCCTCTAGACCTTTAGAAGTCCTTCACATGGATCTCTTTGGACCCATTAGCATTGCCAGCCTAGGGGGGAAAGTCTATGATTTTGTGATTATTGATGATTACTCGAGGTTCACTTGGATTAAATTTTTGTCACATAAATCTGAGTCATTTGATGAATTTAAGTCCTTCTCCACTTGGATTCAGAGAAAGTTAGGTTGTGAGATCTTGACTATTCATAGTGATCATGGTGGAGAGTTTGAAAATATGAAGTTTGGAACTTTCTATAAGGAGCAAGGGATTAACTATAATTTTTCAGCTCCTAGGACCCCTCAGCAGAACGGGGTAGCTGAAAGGAAGAACAGGACCTTAGTGGAAGCCGCTAGAGTCATGCTTGCTGAGTATTCACTTCCAAAATACTTTTGGGCTGAAGCGGTGAACACTGCCTGTTATGTGCTGAATAGGATGAATATTAGATCCAATCTAAACAAGACACCTTATGAGATCATTAAGGGTAGAACTCAAAACCTGTCCTACCTCCATGTCTTTGGCTATAAGGTTTTCATTCTGAACAACGGGAAATCATCCTTAGGAAAGTTTGACCCCAAATCTAATGAAGGAGTGTTATTAGGCTATTCTAATGTGGGAAAATTCTTTAGGGTGTTTAATAAGAGGACTTTGGTGGTGGAAGAGACAACTCATGTGGTGTTTGATGAATCTGATCCTAAGGAGACTAGAGTTGAGGAAGAAGAAGAGGTAGGGGAGATTACCCAAGGGGTTGAAAATGCAAATATGGAGGAAAGGGTAGAACCTCAAAATACTTTGCCTAGAGATTGGAGATATTCTTCGAGTCATCCTAAAGAATTAATCTTAAGAGACCCTTCTGAAGGTGTTATGACTAGGCATGGACTTAGGAAGGAAATAAACCACTCTGTCTTTATCTCAATGACTGAACCCACCAACATCAATCAAGCCCTTTCTGATGAATTTTGGATCTTAGCTATACAATAGGAACTGAATTAATTTTTAAGGAACGATGTTTGGGAGTTAGTAGAAAGACCTAGGAATCAAAGTATAGTGGGAACCAAGTGGGTCTTTAAGAATAAGATGAATGATTCTGGTGTGGTGGTTAGGAATAAGGCAATATTGGTGGCTAAGGGGTACAATCAAATTGAAGGGATTGATTTTGAGGAGACCTTTGCCCCTGTAGCTAGATTGAAAGACATTAGAGTGCTACTAGCTTTTACCTATTATAAAAAATTTAAGTTATTTCAAATGGATGTCAATAGTGCCTTTTTAAATGGGGTAATAAAAGAGAATGTCTACATAGAGCAACCCCCAAGTTTTGAGAGTTTCCAATATCCAAATCATGTTTACAAATTAAAAAGGGCCTTGTATGGTTTGAAACAGGCACCCAGAGCTTGGTATGAGAGGCTTAGCACATTCCTGTTAGAAAGAGAGTTTATTAAGGGGAGCGTAGATACTACCCTTTTTCTAAGGAGAATAGAAGATGATTTACTCATTGTCCAGATCTATGTTGATGATATACTTTTTGGATCTTCTGATAAAAGTTTATGTGATAATTTTTCTAAAATAATGAGTAAGGAGTTTGAGATGAGTATGATGGGAGAATTATCCAACTTTTGGGATTTAGCATAATGCAACTAGATGATGGAACCTTTCTCAATCAATCTAAATACACTAAGGATATTCTGAAGAAATATGAAATGGACAAAGCAAAGTCAATCAACACTCCCATGAGCTCCTCTGTTTAGTTAGATAAGGATTCAAGTGGAAAATTTATTGATCAGAAGAAGTATAGAGGAATAATTGGATCACAGCTTTACCTGATTGCTAGCGACCTGATATTATATTTAGTGTATATCTTTATGCTAGGTTTTAAGCTGATCCTAAAGAGTCCCACCTGACTGCTGTTAAGAGAATTCTTAGATATCTTTTAGGGACCCCAAACCTAGGAATCTGGTACCCTAGGCACAACACCTCTTTTAAGATTATTGGATATTCTGATTCTGACTTTGTAGGGTGTAGGGTGGATAAAAAAAGCACTTCTAGAACTTGTCAATTCATAGGACAGTCTTTAGTCTCCTGATCCAGTAGAAAATAGAACTCAGTTGCACTTTCCACTGCTGAAGCTGAGTACATTGCCTTAAGAAGTTGTGCGGCCCAAGTTCTTTGGTTGAAGCAATAAGTTTTGGATTTAAGATTACCTGTTGGCACAATTTCTGTTATGTGTGATAATACTAGTGGCATCTGCATTTCTAAGAATCCAATCCAATATTCTAGAACCAAACACATTGATATAAGACATCACTTCATTAGGGACCATGTTACAAAAGGGGACATTGAGCTATATCATGTAGCATCTGAAAATCAGCTAGCTGACATATTTACTAAACCACTGGCCTTTGACTCATTTAGCATTTTGAGGACCAAATTGGGTGTGATTGACATAAATTCTCGATTCTGATGACTGATGATTTCTGAGTTTTTCTTTTTTATTCTTATTTTATTTCTGTTAGTCTTTTGATTTGATTATCTATTTCCTTTTTTTTTATTCAGTGCTGATTTTCTTCTTACCGTTTGTTACTTTTTTGATTTGTGCATTTATTTTGATGAGATTTCCTACTTATTTTTAATTCACTATTTTATTCTTAAAAAAAAAAATAGATCACTGCTCACTACTGCTGATAAACTGAATTTCTAACTAAAAATTTAGCCTTATTTTTGGTTTGGAAGCTTATAAGCAGTGATTAATTCCACTGGACCTGTTAAAGGGAAGAAACATTGATGATTGTTTCTCTTCCTCTAACTCCTTTAATGGTGTATTGTTTCTTTTGGATAAAAATCTTCTTCAAAATTAAGAAGCTAGTTTTTGAAATAGAGATCTATTTTATCTTTCTACAGTAATCTACCTTATATGAATAATATTTTTAAAATTTTGAGTCATTGTTATGATTTTCTGAACCAAGTGATTACACTTATCATATGATGTATAGTTTTTATTTTGTGAATTACTCTTCCTTATTGTAGAGAGTGAGCTTTGTCGTCTCCTCTATCTGGAAGTTAATTTCACAGCTGAGATTCTTTAACGATTTTGAAAGGGAGAAAGCTTACAAAAGATGTGCAAAGAGCGCCAAAATAAAAGGAGGCACAAAATTAGCCCAAACTGAAAAGATGCGCAATGTTGCCAAAAATTGAAAAGATACACAAAGTGTATCAAAAATCAAAAGATGCGTAAAGCGCCAAACAAATTGAAAAAGAGGCACAAAATGAGCCCACAAAGAAATAGGCTTTCTTTCTTTTCGGATCTTTAAATGTCTTAGAAAAATTCATGCATCACTTAATATTTTCAAAAGCTTGAGACAAAAAATTATGATTTCTGATTTCTTACTTTGTAATACTATTATATCAGATATTTTTCTGGAACAAGGCTTGAAAGGATCTCTTTTCGAATCTAATTTCTTTTCTTCTGAATTGGATTTTTGTTTTGAAAGAAATTTGCACCTATAAGGTGTCCGAGGTGGGAGTTACGAAAGTTGATTTTTCAACTTTTCTAGATTTCAGCGATGTCGATCGTCTTCTTATTGGTTTTTAGATTCAAAATCAAGAGAAAATTCTAATTTACTGGAGCGAATTGATTAAAAAAAAAACCTTATTATTTTGTGTTTCTCGCTTCTTGTTTTATTTCCTCTATTTTTATTTTTGTTTTGTTGTATATATTTTGGGATCCCTAATCTTTCCTCTCCATCCTTCATCTTTTTAACTTTTTCTTCACATCAACCTGGACGATCGTCTTCATCCTAGACGATCCATTCAAATCATCCCCACTCTAATCAAATGGCTGAGATGCACCAATTATTAGTGATTGTTCTCGACGATCCTTACATCGTCCTGTACGATATGATCCAATTTTCCTGATCTTGATCAAACGGCTGAGAATGCACCAATTATTGGTCATCGTCCTGGACGATCAACCTCATCGTCCTGGACGATCCACGTATCAGCAGTTGGACGATTCAAATTTGGCCCGTCCTATGCATTTATTGCATATCATCCCGAACGATCCACCTAATCATCCTGGACGATACTTTTCGTCAACGGTCGTCCAGCTGGACTCCTCAGGACGATCGCCTGTCTCTAATCATCCTAGATGATCTCTGATCGTCTTGGATGATTCGACCGCCTTTTTGACCAATTGTCCTGGCCGTCATAATTACTCATATCGTCCCGAACGATCCTGCGATCGTACGGGATGATCCGGCTGACTTCTACTTAAATAGCCCTTTTCTTTCAATTTCTTCACACTTCTTCCTTCACTCCTTTCTCTCTTGGTATTCTAATGGCTGGTGGAAAGAGATCTAGGCATCAAGGTGTGAGCTCCTCGCGAGAAAATGTCAATCCCCGCTTCCCTGAAGCAGCCGATGGGCTGCCTTCTAACACTACCATGAGGTTGGAATCACTCACTCCAGGATAGTCAACCCCCGTACTCTTACCTACCCAGTCCTTGATCTGTTTGCCCATACCTCCCTGACCTTCACTCACCTTGGCCTTCCCTTTTAGTTCTGAGCTCCTTAGGGTCTTTTTCGCAAATCTTCGCATCGCTTCTTATTACTCCGCCCTTCACTCCTTCGTTAATCAGCATCCTGTAGAACTCATCACCCAGGATTTTCAGCATATCCTTCAACTCTCCATCACTGGTCATAAGATCCACACCCTCGTTATTGATTCAGATTATGATTGGAGTGTCGTCAACCGTTTCCTTCGAAACACCAATGCTAACTACCACGGTAATGCCTATTCCTCCCTCCTTAAAAATGCATGTACTATTCAACATGTCCTTCGCTGCTCAATCATCCCTAAGACTGGGGACTGCATCCACATCACACATTTACTTTCCATGATAACCTACTATATCATGGCCCGCCGAGATTTTAATGCTACTGATCTTCTCTTTCGATACATCAAACATCTTACTAGCATTAGAGATCCGGGCCACAGGAGACGCCCAAATCTAGTTTTAGGACACATCATTGCATATGCTCTGGAGACCAAATATAATATACAATATTCAGTCCCTGATGATGTCCCTCCTTCCTTCTTCACAAACAACTCCTTCCATGTCCTCCACAGCACCCGACTTCATTTGGAGCCTGCCACGGATGTTGAGGAGGAAGCGGAAGAAGATGTTCCTGTTCCTGCTGCACCTACTCCCCTTCACATTGCATCTCCCTTTGATCATCTGGTGCAGCGGTTCGACCAGTGGGAGGCCACATTTGATTCTTATGTGGCTGCCCAGGAGGAGCAGCATACTGCGGATCTACAACGCTTCAATGACTATGCTGCTCAGCAGCAACAGTAGCACGACCAGGACATAGCCTGGTTTGGAGCCCATTTCGCCGCCATTCACAGCTACTTTCAGCCACCACCTCCTCCTCCTTCTGATTAGGATCCGCCTCCTTTTTAGCTTTTTATGTTGTTATGATATTTTTCTGTTCGTATTGTGCTGTCTGTTCTTCCTCCTTTTTATGATGTCAAAAGGGGGAGTTAGTGGTTTGAGTGACTAGTAGTTTCTTGTATTATTCTAGTTGTTTCTTGTATTGTTCATATTTTGTTGTTATTTTTCTTATTGTATTTTGTGTTTAGTGAAATTTGGAATGATATTTTTCTTTCATGTGTACGTTGAGTACTCTTGTATGTTTTTATTTTAAACTACTGCATCAATATTTGCCATCATCAAAAAAGAGGAGATTGTTGTGAATCTGGTTTTAAGGATTACGATTTTGATGATATCAAATATTTCTATCTGTGGTTGCATGTTTAATCTTTCAGGTATGTAGGATCAATTGCAAGTTCAAGCTAGTCCAAGATCGAGTCAGTCTATTTTGAAATTTAGGTTTAATGTACTGTTTTTATTTTTATTGAGTCAAATACTATGTAACTCATCCTCTAGCTAAGTAACCTTGCACACACACACTCAGGGGGAGAGTTTTAGTGAATTAGAGTTTCTATTCAATTTTTATTCTGAT
This sequence comes from Dendrobium chrysotoxum, assembly GCA_019925795.1. Taxonomy (NCBI): domain Eukaryota; kingdom Viridiplantae; phylum Streptophyta; class Magnoliopsida; order Asparagales; family Orchidaceae; genus Dendrobium; species Dendrobium chrysotoxum. The sequence continues at coordinate 15,541,291 of CM034311.1, forward strand.
CGTCCTGGATGATAGTCACATCGTCCTAGACGATCCAGTGAAAATAGAAACCCTAATTAGGGTGACCAAGTTAAGTCTGTCTGATTAAGCCGATCATCCTGGATGATCCATATATTGTTCGGGATGATAGGCTTAAATCAAAAATTCTCAGCTGCTAGATCAAGTTAGGCAAGTTTTATTTTAAGAGATTTGATCAGATCGTCTCGGACGATACATGTATAATCTTGGACGATCTGTTACATTCATGCCTAAATTAGTCTGGTGATTAAGAAAAGTAATTAAGGTCTAATTGATTCGATCATATCATCCTGGACGATCGCAAGATCATACGAGATGATGTGTTAAAAATCCTGACCGTCTAGTGCCTATCACCTGTACGTCCAGAGCTGTGTGCAGGACGATATTCCTGATTTTGAACTAATCGTACGGGATGATACCCATATCGTCCGGGATGATACCCATATCATCCCGGACGATCAAGACATTTTGAAATCGTCCAGCATGTTATGACCTGTACGTCCAGAGCTGTGAACCGGACAATTTTGGCACTTTTTGAACTAATCATATAGGACGGTAGACATATCGTCCTGGACGATCAAGCAATTTTGAGATCGTCCAGCACAAGTTCCCTTGGACGACCAAAGCGATCTTCTGGATGAAATTCCTAATTTATACTAATCATCCTGGATGATCGCAGAATCGTATGGGACGATCTGAACAACTCTTATCAACTAATCGTCCAGAGGAACCAGATCGTCCAGGCTGATACATGTGATTTTGAACAGATCATACAGGATGATTCGTCGATCGTCCTGGATGATATTGGCCGACCAGTTGAGATTTAGGGCAAATTTTGAGCCCTCCTACAAAAGATCTTTTTCTTCCAACAAGAAAGATCTATTGCCACTTTCCTTTCCAGAGAAACTTTAAGAGAGAGAGAGAGAGAGAGAGAGAGCTTGGGAGAGAGAGAGAGAGGATCTTGTGAGAGGGAGTTTGTGAGGGATTCACAAAGGTTTCTCCAAGCAAGGATCAGAGTCGTCTTCTCCGTTCGTCGTCTCTCGTCTTGTCGGTATTTTTTGTGGGAGGATCATTCGCAAGAAGATCCGGGTTCTCTGCCCTCTTCAGGAGGAAGCAAAAGGAGTTCAGGTTCTCTGCCTGCTTTTAGAGGAAGCGAAAGGAGTCCGGGTTCTCTGCCTGCTTTAGGAGGAAGCGAAAGGAGTTCAGGTTCTCTGCCTCACCGGGTTGGTGGAAAGGAGTTTTATACAGGCTTCTCCGCCTTGCTGTGGGAGCAGAAGGAGAGTCACTTTGGTGTTAGTGCAATACCCAGAGGGGAGGCTCCGGGGAGTGGACGTAGGTCAAGTTGACCGAACCACTATAAAATCTAGTATGTTCTTTCTGATTATTTTCTGCACTTTACTTTTCTGTTATTATCTGCTTGGGTGAAATCTATGGTTGATCTTTTTATTTTTTTGTTTACTTGTTTCTGTTGCAAATTATCAAAAAGATTTTTCGTGTTGCTCACAAAATTTTTAAATAACCAATTCACCCCCTCTTGGTTAGCCTCAGGACTAGTTCATCAGGGCTTAACATCCCTATCGAACTTTCATACACCACCTTTGCTTCACAAGCATTTGAAAATTAATTAAGTATGCTTATAGGTTCGCAAACCTAAGTAAATAATGAGCTAGCAAAAGACCCACAATATGCATTCGTTTGGGATACAAATGATACAATTCTATTCATGCAAGCTAATTCGACTAAGCATGCAAACATTTAGGTTGGGTGCTTTTGCGAGTTGCTGGATTCTCTAAATTTGGAGAGATGTCAAGGATGTTCACTCAATCTACTCATCATGGGATTTGAAACACAAACATAAATGTTCATGAAAGAGCCCACAACTTGTGAGCTTTATAAATTAATTGAAACACATACTTAGACATTTAACAAATTTGAAGAAAATGACAAATGTCGTAGCAATGCAAACCTCCTATATCTTTAAGTTATTTTTGGCATAACTTGTGATTTGCTACGGGAGTAATGCACGATACACAATGCTTAGAAAGATCTACACCTCAACATTTGATTTTGGATCAAATGTAATCACCTATCCTATGGTTTAGTTGTATGTGATGGAAGAGATGCAATATGAATGTGAAACCATACATTTGAGAAGTGTTGGATACCAACCCAACAATCCTACACACATTGCCATTTCCTTTTGACTCTCACATGAGAGAAACTTGGCAAAAATCACTGGATTTTCCCAAGTTTATAAAGAGGACAGCAAACATGAGTTTTCGGGGGAGCAAAAATTTATGTTTCTAAAGGACCTAAGGCTTGGGGACATCAACCACACGATCATTAGCTTTGAGTGTCCAAGAACTTTACCTCACTCGGGTTGTCCAAGTGCTCCAAGTTGCTATCCAAGCTCCAATCCAAGCTTAAAGCGCTGTCCAAGCTCCAATCCAAGCTCCAAGCGCTCCCGAGCTCCTCCGAAAACGCCCCTTGCTGTCCAAGACACTTTAAAGTATCCAAACTACTATTTGGAAGGTTCCAAAAGCTTCCAAGTTGCTGTCTTCGCTATGTGAGCGTTCCTAAAAGTGGAATTCGCTAGCAAGAAGCTGTCGGAGTTGATTTGGAAGGAAGTAGAGCCTTCCTACCTCCTCTTGGCTGCAGTGAGGGTTGATTTCAGCACTCCTTTGCCCTAGACTTTGGAAGAGAAGACCACTAACAACAGCAAGAAGGAATTTCTGCTCTCCAATCGAAGGAAGAAAGCAATGGCAGCAAGCGAGAACTCCTTTTCAGCCCAATGAAGGAGAAGATAGCAGCTAGGTATCACAAAATCTCCTCTTCTTTCGAAGTCAACTTCAGGAAATGCATGCAAGGAGGAAGGCTTGGCAGGCCCTCTCTCTTGGCTAGGTCGCACGCAAGAGGCCACTCGACGGCCTCTTTCTCTTCGCTCGGACGCATGAACCACAAGAGCCGAAAGGCTCTTGCTTCCGCCTGATTTGGGACGGACTGCAAGCAAGAGGAGCCCCTCAATCCTTCTCCTGCTCTCGTCCTCTCTCTGCTTCACCTGGGACGAACGAACCACATGCGGGAGAGCCGAATGGCTCTCCCTCTCCCTTACGTTCTCTTTGGAAAGGCACGCAAGCAGGTCTCGCCGCCCACAACGCCCAATCCGACCCCTTTGATGCGCGAAACGAAGGTCTAGGCGGGATTTCACATAAAATTTGAGCCCTAGATTTGGGAAATTTGATTTGGAAAATTAATTTAGCCCCAATTGATCAATTAGGGCTGAAATTGAGTCTGAATCAAACTTGACCCGAACCGATTTGAGTCAATTCGAGTCCGATCATGTCAATTTGATGAAATTGGACTCAAATCGACATTGAATTACGTCGAATTTGGTTCGATGAGATTCGATTGGATTCAATTTGGATTGATTTGATTTTAATTTAATTAAATTTGGGTCCAATTTGAGTTAATTTTGCCTCGATGACATTCAATTGAGTTGATCGAACTCGATTAAGTCCAGTCGGGCTCAAATCGACTCGATCCGAGCTGAAATTATCTCAACGCAAAAATATATGTCAACAGTTGTATAATTATATTGTGCAGAATTTAAAGTTTTTCTAACATAAAAAATGATATGAAATTTTTTATCTCTTTTGTCCAAGAACCGCACCCACAATAATATCACTGGCATCACACATCATTATAAAAGCTAAAGACCAATAGGAGTAATAATAACTTAATAAGTAATCAAGTGTTATTTTAAAGTATTAAAGGCTTCAAAACATACAGTATTAAATACAAAAGGAACATCCTTCCCCAATAATTGACATAATGGTTTAGAAATTTTAGTGAATTCCTTAATAAATCTCCTATAAAATCTTATATGACCTAAGAATCTCCTAATGCCTTTAACATAATTGGGAGGAGGTAGTGAAAGTTCGTGAAGGTTATTAAACCTCAAAGAACTAGCCCAAGGCTAACCGAGAGGGGGGGGGTGGTTAAATTGGTTATTTTAAAAAATTTTAAACAAAAATAAAATCTTTTTTGTAGCCTTTTAATATATGAAAATAAACACCTTAATCCCCTAAAGAGAAAGCAGATTAATTTCATAATAACAGAAAGTTAGAGTTTGTCAACCATATAGTAAATCACAAAAAAATAAAAGTGTGAAATAATAAGAACAAAACACACAAAAATTTATAGTGGTTCGATCCAACTTGACATACGTCCACTCCCTAGAAATCTCCTTTCTAGGTATTACACTAAAAGTAGTGTCTCTCCTTTTGCCCCCACAGCAAGGCGAAGAAGTCCTTATAAAATCTTTTTCATTAATCCGGCGAAGGCAGAGAACCTAGAATCCCTTTTGACCCTCCTGGTGAAGGCAGAGAACCTGAAATCTTTTTTTACCCTCCTGGTGATCAAAAAAATTAACCATAATTATTTCCTTAATCATAGGATCAATTTAGGCATGATTATTATATATCATACAATAGGATGCATTCCGTATGGTATGATTAGACATAAAATTTGAATATTAAAATATTACCTAAAATATGATTGGCGGCTATTTTGTTGATTATAACTAATCATCATATATGATATGGATCGTACACTATAATTAGTTTAATCACTCTTAATTAACAGAGGTGCCCTAATTAGGATTTTCTATTTAACTAATCATCCAGTATGATATAAATCATACTGTACGATTAGATAACAAAGAGAACTTTTTCTTGACTCACTAACTCACCCCTTTGAGTGTGTGTGTACAAGGTTACTTAGCTTTATGATCCATCAGAATATATAATTGACTCAAGAAAGATAAAAAGTATAAAAAGATTGAAAATACAGACTTTGATCATAGTCTACCCCATCTTGAGCTGATCGAAGTAATAAGTGAATAGTAGACCTGAAATATTAGTGAGCAGGGAAAAAATAGATATGCAATAAATTCAATTCGCATAGTGAAAAATCTAATAATATTTGTTATCATCAAAATTATAAGACTTGGGCCCAGATTTATAATAATCTTCCCCTTTTTTATGATGAAAAACATTGTTGGTTTATTATTCAAGACTATTTTGCTAATCACTAAGCTCCCCCTCACTAAGTAAAATTTTTTAAACATCGAGAAGGTGTCAAAATTTTTTTTTTTAAATTTAAAATGAAAAACAACACACAACAAGAGAACACAAAAAATTAATAGACAAATATGGAATTAAAATATTTCAAAGTAAAATACAAGGTACCAACACATGCTACTCTCATTTTTGACATCACAAAAGAAGAGGAAACAATAACAAATAAATAGGAAACTAAAAATATAGCAAAAGTAAAACAATCATAGAAACAGAAAAAACTAGAACAAGGAGGGGTCCTGATCAAGTGGAGGTGGGGGAGGTGGTTGTTGGAAGTACTGGTGGATCGAGAAAAACTAATCATGTTGCAGCTGCTATTAGACTACGTGGGGGTCCTGATTACTTTTTTTTAAAGAATCGATCAGATGCATTAAATGAAAATTTAACCTTATGATTAGAGCAAAAACTCAGTAAGAAATGCATTGACAGCACTAGGATACAGAAAAGTTAGAAATTTGAATTTTGTCAACCCTAGCTTAGGATCCCTATAATGCATAACACTACTACATCCTACATGAAACAAATATATGATATATATGATACATTATATTAATACATACCATGTATATAACATGACACAAAATTCATAGTAATATATATTGATAAACATCGACATTATCATATATAGAAAAGATGGTCATGATGCTAACTTGCATTAATAATTGATAGATAAATGATTGCATTGATTTAGTGATTCATAAGATAATCTTCATGTAGTACTTTTCATTATGCATCAGGATAGAACTGAGTCGAAGATTACTCATGATTATGATTATTTAGGATTCATACTGCTCACATTGATTATTATTATTCATATTGGTATAATCTTATTCACGTGATTTGATAAGATATATTGTATTGAAATGACATGAATGATTTTATGCATATTATTCTACTTTTTTTGCATTGGGTGCAGTGGTAGGTAAGGACTCAATGGAGTGAGGATAATTAAATTCTAGTTGTAGGTATTTTTTTTATTTTCTGTTTATTTTTAGTCATGAAAGTGCATTAACATAGAATGATTTAAAAGATGTATTCATGACTAATGTAAATGATTTTTAGAAATAAAATGTACATATTTTGATAATGAAAAATAGCTTCCAATGTGGTTATTCTTTATATATGGATATGTATATTAGTGGCTCTAGTAGATGATTAAAAGATTTAAAAGTGGCAATTCTTTCAAATTAGTTGGGTATGATAGCTCAACCTAGAACTCTCCTTCCTGCAATAACAACTCACTCGCCTCTTTCTTCTAAGGAGATCTAAGGACCCCAACATAAGTCGTCAGTAATCCCAGCAAGCCTACCAGCCATAGGCCCCCTCAACTCAGCACTCATTGACGGACTTGCCCAAGCTTACTCACCTAAACCTACTCAATACTACTTAACTTGATTTGGAGATAGACTATTAAAAGTCGTATGGCATCATCCCACTAAGCCCGTTGGGAGATGACACATGTCTAGGATAGTCTGTATTGAGTCATTAAATTCATGTATTTTTTTTTCTTTTTTTCAATGAAGTAACCTTTCATATAGCCCTTGGATTCTCCTAATAAAAGGTGAAATTAGCATTTTGTATCTTTTGACTCATTGATATTCTAATCTCCTTGAGAAATTATTATATATTTTCTCTAGCAAACTGTTTTCCATCTATTCTCACATAGATTCTAGGTCAGACCTTATATTTGGTTCCAACAAGTAGAAAACTTGCAAAATATTATTTGGTGTGAATTATACATATAGCTTTACATATGAAAGATAAGAATATATATACGATTATGTATTCATTATGTACTCCATATAGTTAGTATAAATTTTGTATTATTGTGTGCTCAATGTGTACTCAATTTTATTGTACTGCACAATGAGTCACAATGGTAGACAGTGCATAGTAAATACAATTGTGCAATCTCTCATCTTTCGCACATAGATCTATATAAATAGTCCACACAAAATAACTTTTTATAAGCTACAAAACTCTCGATGTAATTGGTATACATTAGCAGAAGAATTAACTAGTTTGTCCTTATAATTTGAGATGAACATCATCACTATAAATCCATCATGAACATTGTTTGGATGTATATAATAAGTGGGAAATTATTCATATTGATGTTATTTTAGGGATACACCCATATCCAAATTTATAAATGAAAGGATGATTTAAAAAAATAAAAAAATATTATTAATAAAAATAACATCCATAAAAATAGGCTAAAAAGGCCAAGAAAAGGGCAGAAGATAGAGAAGAGACATTTAGCAAAATTTTATTTTTGATTTAGATTCATCATTGAATGGAAATGATTTGGAGGAAGATCTAGTAAGACGAGCATTTTAATATGATTTTTTTTTGCCCTAACACAATGCCTACTAATAAATGGAAGGAAGAAATCAAATTCCTCCACAAGAGCTTCATCATTAGATCAAGCTGAAAAAAAGTGAGCAAGTCCAAATCAAGCTGAGATGATGTTAAAGCTTCTAGGGTATGAATTGACTTGAGTCTTTCTTCAACACTACCATTCATAATAGTAAGGCTAATACTAGTGGTGTCATGGATATGTTGAGGAGGGGAGATGTGGGAGAATAACTTCTAAAAAGAAATTAGCATCTAGAGATTGGCCATAAGTGATGGTAGGAAACACTATTGAGAGTTGATTTCTTAGCAAGAAAGATTTCACTAACAATGAGAGGAAATTCAAAGTGAGTGGAAACCAATAGAGAAAGATAAATTATATTTGAAATCAAATTTAAATTATATTGTTAAGGTATTTTGTAGACTAAAGATAGAACTTGATTCATCTTGAGTATTATGCTCTGCATTCTATTATTAAGAGAATGATTAAGTAAGTAATCAAAAATCCCACTAGAAGAGGGTAATAAGCTTATATTTTTTTTATTTTAAACTTTGGCATTTATTTGGAATGATGTGGAGTCCAAATAAATAGTATTAGTAGACTAATGGGGCTAGGAGCTCTCCTTGACATAATTTATACATATTTGAATGGTATGACCAAGCAAACAATAGTGAGAGCAAAAACTCAAGCATTTCTCAATGATCACATTTTGTTAGAAATAATTCTCTATTATACCAATCCAAAGTTCATCCAAGAAGCTTTTAGTATCAATTTCGATAAGTAATCTACTATCAAATGCCTTTAATGTGGAATGTAAGTGAATCCAAATGTTCAAATTTGCCAAACATAGATCCCAATGATAAAAGAATTGAATTATCAATCAAGTAGGTGGACTTTTAAATGAGGAAATGTTATGCAAACAAAAATAATAAGTGATTCATTTGAATATTCAAAAGATGGAGACCATTTAGATAACTCATTAATGAACATTCAATCAATATGAATTTCCTTACGAAGAGAGCAACATAATCCTCAATCTATGAAATTCTTAAGACACATGCTTAGGGTTGAGCAATGAGACAAATAAATTTTAAAAAAAATCTTCATAACTTATAAGGAGAACCTAATGGTGTGTAGGGGTGGCCTACTAAGTAAAAAACTTCCCCATTAAGGTAAATTTCAATGGACCCAACAACTTAGAAAACATAACATCATGAATCAAAATTGTAGATTTACCTTGGATAATAAATGATATAATAAAGTATTGATTGGAAGGAAAATTTGATGAGGGAGTATTATTGCAAACTAAATTGACCCAAGATGGACACAAACCACATCAACAAATGAACCTCGAGCTATAGAGGCGTGATCGCTTGAAGGCCAATGCCAGCTAGGACATCGATGCCAAGTAGTGGCCAATGCCTAAAAAATGTCAAAGAAGATCCTGTTGAGGGGTGACTAGCAAAAATAGTTTGCTCAATCAAGAGCATAAGAAAATTGGCGAAGGTTGTTTACTAAAAATAATTAGAGAAGAAGAGATTTTGGTGAAGTAGAGGGTGAGAGGCTGTGTACAAGGGAGATTGGCTCATAAACTCTTATGAAGCTATAGGACAAATATTACGACACAACTGACACCAAACGATACAAACATAAGTAGATAGATGGCATGGGAACAAATCATAGAGAGATCAGCTATAAATCATGAATGGCAACCATGCTGTGTCAAATAAGAAGCTCAAAAAAATAGGGAAGGCGCATGACTTGTGGTGGCTAAGATTTTACTAGAAGAGTGTACGAGACATGATGATGACGATTGGTTATGATCAAAGGAAGAAGAATCAAGTTTTGAATGCTAGGTTTCAAAATGCTCTTCATTCAATCTTGATAGGCAAAAATACTCATGACTAGTAAGGATGATTTTGATCGACTTCAATATGACCTTAGGGTTTATAATTCTCAACAATACCCTAGAATTTATAATTCTCAACCATAAAAAAATGTTCACATTTTTAAACTCCTTTGAAGAATATCTTTCACCTCCGTAGATGGATATTATAAACCACTTTTGTCACCTTAAAGTCTTTTGTATGAAGAAATCCATTCCCAATATGTAATTATAAAATCATATACAAGCTTCTAAGCATTTGAATTCTTAAAAAAATAATACTTATATGCAATTTTTAACTTATAAATTCATTATTAAAAGTAAATAAAATATTAATTGATTGAGTGAGCCTTGTTGCATGCTAGAACATTCATGGTAGTAAATTCAAATAGTTTATTATCTTAGCATTGTATGAAGATCGAACACACGTGGGTAAGAGAAGAGTTACAAGAGGCACCTGTGTTTTTTATGTGAATACTCAAAATGAAATAAAATTACATGCCTGGCCTAATTAAAATATTTCGTTAGTGTTTATCATTGGTCATAAATGCTACTCTTTCTTATGATTGGGAAAAGTGTTAATACAATATGCTAGATATAAATTGTACATAATAGATTTTATGATAAAAGTAGGAAAAGCCCTATAGAATAATAGTTATCTTCAAAAGAATGGTTGCTATTTTTTTGTTGTTCTCATTGGGGTGGGGGGATCGAAGAATAAGAAGTCTAACATAAATCTTAGTGTTGATGTTGGGGGTCAGAGTTGGTGTCGATGGCATGCATCAGCCTTATGAGAAATGGTATAAATGGCATTGTTGGCAATGATAAGTGATGAAGTTAGTGGATATCATTGGTTGGAGGATTATAGTCAAGTGACTATGATTGGAGGACCATATTTAAGCGATGGTGGTTATCTTCAAAAGATTGTTTGCATTTTTTTTATGTTCTCCTTTGGGGAGGGGAGATCAAAGAACATAACATCTTGATGCTGATGTTATGTTCAGCCCCAACCCAACTTAACCATAATAGTAACAGGTTAACCAACCCAACTTAACCATAATAGTAACAAGTTAACTGGATTGGAGGTGAACACCAAATCCTACCCAAGACCTAATTGGAAAGAATTTTTATATTTTGTCTTCTAATATCTTACCAAAGCTATTATTATCATTCAGTAATCATAAAGAAGCCAAAAAATATACAAACATACACCTTACTTATTGGCAAATATGCACATAGATATCTTAACTCAAAAGAATCATATACATTAGTCATTAATTAGTTCATCAAAACATCATAATACTCTTTCCAATCATGACTACGGAGTAATACATAAAAGAAAATATCTAAACTTGAGATCTAGGCCAGCCTCAGTACTCCACTGGATTCTTACTTGGACCTAAAATCATAAAATCACATAATGAGCTCAAGAGCCAAGTAGATCACCAAATCCTACAACTAGAATTAATGCATGAATATAGAAAATTATGCATATAATCATTCAGTTCATGCGAGAATATAAATGTAAAATCAATATAAATCATGAGCATGTGAAGAATCTGTAATCATGATTTCAATAGAAAATTTTACATAATTATAGTTGTATGAAATGATATATTATTGTACTTTAACATGAATACCAACATTTGTGTCTTATGTATCTATTTCATGTCATACTTTATCAATTGCATTGTGTCATTTATTCTTAAATATTATATAATTGTATTAGTCTATTATATCATTCATGCGATTATGCATATATCGTATCATACTATGCCCTTATCTCGTAATATGAATTTCTAAAATGTATGAAATCACATCATCATTATTTTACTAAATGTATTAATCATAAGATGATTTAGAAAGGATCTGATGGTCGTAGTTAGGTAGAGGTCCAATAAGGGCAGGCGGGTAAGGTTTTACTAGTGATGATTTTATAATGGTGCTGAAGTGGAGCTCCAAGATTCTTCAAATCTCAAGCCAAGATTCAAGCCCCCCTTCATATAAAGAGTGGAGGCCTATTTATAAAATTTTTAGAGTAGTGTGAGCCAAGAGATGAAATACTCCATCGAATGCCAATATTGATTCCCTCCATAGACCATTCTTTTAGAATTTAAATATCTTAATAATATTAGAATTAGATGATTTTATGCTCATTTAATTTGTCTCATCAAGATGCCTGATTTGACAATAGCCATGTGAGATTTGTAAATCATTTGATCCTCCAATCACTACGAAAAAATAACAATTTCTGACGGATTTTTCAACCAAACATTGGTCGTCAAAAACACCAAGATAAATACTAGCAAATAAGGCGCCAATTTATTTATGTCTTTCCAATAGATTTTTAGTGGAAACTTCTGCCACTAAAGGCCCTATTTTTATCGTTTCATCCCTTCCTCCACCAATTCACGTGAAATAGACTTCAAAAGTATATTTTCAGGAGAAAATAGAACCGCATACAGCCCTTCACACTACAAAAAATACTGCGTATACCGACGGACTTTCCAACAGAACTATATCTACCAGTATTAGCGGGGTTGCAACCGGCAAATATTCCACCGGTAATTCTACGGTAGGCTTTCCGGCGGATAAACTGCCGGTAATTTTTTGATGAAAAATTTGTCGACAAAGCCGCCGGTTTTACTAAAATTGGCACCAACTACCGGCAGAAAATATGCCAAAAATTACCAGCAAAACTTCCGACAAAAAACCTATTGGTTTACTTAAACACGATGAAAGATTTTCGGTAGAAATGCCACTAAAAACATTTCTGGAAAAAATATCGCTGGAAAAGGCCCTATTTTCCTTCTGTAAATGCCTTCCTTCTCATTTCACTCATGCTCTTTCCTGCTTTGCTCCAAGTCAGATGAGTCGCCTCCCGCCGAACGCTACCTCCATGCCTTCATATACACTGCTCTGTCACCGTCATTTGCCGCCTCATTCATCGGAACCGACATAACTTCTTCTATCGTTAGCCCATTTCTTTTTACTTTGGTAATGGACATTCACGGTAGACATTTGCATGAGATTATACCATGGTATATGCATTTTGTTGATGATTTTCTTTTTGTTGATAAAACTAGAGAAAGAGTTGATGGTGAAATAGATTGTACCATGGTGCATGCATTTTGATGATGATATTCTTCTTGTTGATAAGAGTAGAGAGGGAGTTGATGTGGATACTATTAGTAGAATTCAAGTTGGATGGTTAAAGTGGAGGAATGCACTAGGCTTATTGTGTTATAGAAAATTCCCCTCGAACTTAGGCGAAAATTTTATAAGATGTGGTGAAACCTGCAATGTTTTATGGTGTAAAATGTTGGTCATTAAAAGAGAAGCATAACATTAAGTTAAGTGTTTGTAGAGATGAGAATGCTCATGAGTGGCTTTACTCTTAGAGACAAGATATGAAATGAGCATATATATGAAAAGGTTGGAGAAGCTCTTATGGAAGATAAGATTAGAGAGAGTGAGAGAGTCTCCTTAGATGATTTGGTCACATAAAATGGCGGCCTCCTAATGACCTAGTTAGGAAACTAAAGGTATTAGATTTGGTTTATGTTAAGAAAGGTAGAGGTATAAAAACACTTGGACGTTTGTGACATGGGAAGAGTGCTTTGAAACAACCAGAAAATGAGTGCTTCGTAATTGACGAATATTGCTACATAATTCTGTCAGAATTTCATCAATAAATCTTCTAGAAATATTTCCGATGCAAACTATGTTTTTACATAGGTACCCCTTGAAGACCTATGCACGCCTTTCTTGGCATTGTAGGATTGAAGACTACAGTCATGGTATAACTTGACACTGACCGTGTATGTCTTTCTTGATATGGCGGGTAGGCTAAGACTCTTTAAATTTCTCCGAAATGGTGGAGACGCCAGAAGGCTACAAGATTTTTCATTGATAGGGGACCTGTGTGAAATAACACAATCTGATTTACAAATCAATTTGAATTCAGTCTATTTTTCTTCAATAGAAGTTACTCCAATATCTAATATTTTCATATTATATGTTGGCTAAATTCTTTAAATTATGGATATTAGAAATCAAATAAGTTGGATGTATAGTTAATTGGCGCAAGGACGAAAGACATTAACATATGAGTTCATTAATGGGGTGAATTTTTTCATCCAAATAGCCTGTCAACTGCATAGCTTCATCTCAGATGAAAAGTTTTGATGCCCATAAGAAATAGGAGGACCAGCAATGGATTAATGAGCGAGCAAGGAGAGCCTACGTGAGTACATAAATTTACTATTTTAGGTGTCATGTGTAAATTGCTTAACCTTGTATTAACTTTTATAGGACAAGTATACACGGCTTTGAGAGAGCCAGCCTGAAGCAGATGAGGGATCTTCTATGGATCAGCAGATTATTCTGACTACCGCACTTAGTCGCAAGCGGTAGATGGAATACAAAAAGGTGGGGGTTATGATTTAGGCTCACAAGCCTATGTATACGAGGGGCAAATATATAGTGGCTCCAACTTCTTAGAAAGTAGTCAGGAGTCGTTGTATAGCCAACAGGTAGCTACCCTTACAGCCGAGCTAGATCAAGCCAGGAAATCACAAGCTGACATGCAGATGCAGATGCATATGCAACAAACTCAAATATTATATGAGTTGCAGAAATTGAGGGAGTAGTTCACTGGAAAGCATGCAGCATCAGTAAAGGAGGAGACTGATTCTGATTATATATATTTTTTGTTATTACTGGACATTTCATTTGTATGATTGTATATTTTATTATCCATTTTGAATTGTGTGATAAACAAACTTTATATTTAATTTTAAACTGTTTGGTGAATGTTCAATAAAATATTATGATCAAATCTGTAATTACATGTATGTAGCATGTCTTTATGTTCACTATTTGAATGAATATGATATATGTATATTTTTATGCATGTTTGTTGTGTTGTAGAAAGCATAAGATGGTGTTTTTTTTTACTACAGGTTTCTGGCAGAATATTCGTCGGAAATGGAGATGCGACAAAAATGTATCATATTTTCGGTGGAAAAATTTTGCCGGAAAAAATGGCAAATAACCCATCAAAAATTTCCACCGGTCTGTGTCTGGAGGACATTTTCGAAGAGTTATCCGCCAGAACTTCCGACGAAAAAATTTCGTCGGAATTTCTAATGGCTAAGCTGCTAGTAAAAATGCCTTGTAAATGATGAATATTGCAGCACAATTTCGCCGGAATTTCGTTGGTAAATTTGGTGAAAAATTCTGCCGGAACAAAGTTTTCGACGCGCATTTTACTGTCAACTACATTTTTGCTCGATATCCACCGAAAATGCATATTTTTCTGCGCAATTTTTTGATTTCCGGTGGATATAGGCCGTCGGTAATAAGAGATTTTCCTGTAGTATCGGTCCTGATCATCATCACATGCCATTCTTCATTCTCGAATGAATTTGACTCCGTTCATGGACGTATTCCTCTAGAAGTTCATTATTCCTCAGTCGATCATCTCTACTTGCTATTTACGAACGCATTTTGTAAGGTTCCAATATCATTTTATATTTTCTAAGGTTTTAATAAATATTCTTCTTCATGTTGTTGGTTCAAGCTAGTTCTTTCCGCAGTTATCGACATACTTCCTCTAGCTCAACATAATACCTCTTATGGATTTTGAAGAGGCCCTATTTCTACCATTTCGTCCCTTCCTCTGCCAGGGAGCAATTCCATGACAAATAGCCTGCAGCGCCCAAGGAGAGTGAGGAGATAAAGTCGGAGTAGAACATTTTTTGTTGTATTTTTTTGTTGGCTATGGTAATGTTTAAGAACTATTGCCTTATTGTAGAATAATTGACTTTTATTCATACATTACTTTATTTGATCATCGTATAATAAATTCTGAATGATGTTATTTTGGGAATATCTAAATATTTATCAAATTTAGCTCTTTTATGTGTTTCATACTTGCTTTATGAATTACCATAGAATAATTGACCAGATAATTTATTTTTTTCTCCGTGCTACAAGTTTTCAGTAAATTTCTTCTGAATTTTGGGTGAAAAGCCGACGAAATTTTTGCCAAAAATACCGGGGGAACTTTTCGTCAGAGATCCGTCGAAAATCCGTCGATAAGATTTCCAATGGAAAAAAAATCCATCACAATGGCATTTTCGACGGTCATTTTACCGACGGTAGATATTCCATTGAAAATATGCCGGAAACTCTATTTTCCAACAAAATTACTAATTATTCCGTCGAATAATTCCGCCAGAAATCCTGAGAATTCATGTAATAATTATAATGAATGTCTCAATGTTTTCAATTATGCTTCAAGCACTTGATTTAAGCGCATTTGGAGGAGCTAGACTAGATCACTTTTGGTGTCGGTTAATTTGACCATAAATATGTTGAAATCAAAGTTCAAATAATCTTGAGTTTAAATCCAAAATTTTCTGATTCAAATTTACATCGAAATTCATTCCCTATCCAATCAATTTTTTTATGATGCCTATATTCTATATATAAACAGTTTAAAATAAGTTGCATATATCCATTGAATTTCCATCATATATCGACTTATAAACTTAAAAAAAAAACACTTTTGATTCCCTTGAAAATATACATCATATAAATGCAAATCAGTTCCCTTGAAATATAAAATAGTTATAAAAACTATATAATATACATAAAAAAATAAAAACGGACCGGCTTGTTAGTTAAAAATCAAATATCAAAGGATATATGCACACAAATATAAACAACAATATATATAAACAGCATTAAATGTGTATATTTAGCAGATAAACGAAGCCTTCTTTATTTTCCTTAAAAAGTATCCACCAAACTTATCCTGAAAGATCCTTTGAACATAATTAGAAGACATGCAAGGTGGTGCCATTCCAGCCACTGAAGCAGCCTCGTGTCCTAACCAGCATTCCTACATCATACGTGTCTTCAACCTCCTTTCTCTTCAGCTCCAACCATTATTATACTTCACCGACCCATTGCTCCTATAAGTAACTTGTAGGCAGCTCAGCCATCGATGGAGTAAATAGCTAGAAGAGAGTGTATTGGGCAAGTATATACGCATACAAGGAATGTCTAACGTGCAGGAGAGGCGTGAACTCAACGAGAAGGCGGGGGCGACGGCGATGCCCGGAGGCATGGGTGGCAAGAGCTTAGACGCTCAGGATCAGAATCTCGCCGAAGGTATATATTATTAAGTTGTAGAGTTAACATTTTTGCTATGAAAAAAATTATACGTAGAACTAAAAACTTACCAAAAAAAACTCTTGTCGGGGCCTGGTCTAGGGAGGAGCCGTGGAGGGCAAACGAGGAAGGAGAACATTGGAACTGAGGGTTACAAAGAGAAGGGTCGAAAGGGTGGGCTCGGCAAAGCGGAGGAGACTGGCGGAGAGCGTGCCACTGGGACGGGGATCAATATCGACTAGCCCATGCATGTTTCATGCTTCATCATAATACTCCATTGGAGAGTAGTAAGTTTGTATAAGTAAGAAATAAAAAATATATATATATATATATATATATATTAAGTTGTCTGGATGTTGTGTGTATGTATCTAAGAGCTCCAGTGAGGGTTTGGCATTCCATTTCTAGTGTTTTTGTGGCACGAAATGTGGGCACCTATCTGATATATATGTATAAAAAGTTATCTTTGAGTATTTTATCCTACACAATTCATCTTGGTCTGTTGGTTGGGAGCTTAGGCTACCAACTAAGAGATTTTGGGTTCGAGTCTTGTGTATGCGTTATGTGTATGAATCTGCCTTAATTGGCCTAAATGTCCCCCCCCCCCACCCAACAAAAAAAAAGGAGTATTTCATCCGTATCAGCGGCGGAGGGAGGCGGGGTCCCGCGGGGGCACGTGCCCAAAAAAATTTTTTTTTTTGCGTATCAATAAATTCGGTCTGTTCGTGTGCCGGTTCAAACGTTCGCTACTTCGCTTGCCCTAATAGTTCGCTCAGAAGCTCTCGCGCGACGCAACTTCGGATTTCGCGATCGACGACAGTCGCAGCGGCTTCCGAGCGATTGAGATGATGGAATGAAGAACTCCTCCCAGCTCCCTTGGTCTCTTTGTCACACGAAGAAGAGGCCTAAGCCCCTCGCTCCTCCTTCCCGATCTTTCCTTGATCCAAACGCCTCCAGCCGTTCATCCCTAGTTCAAGCCCCTTCCAGATCCATCTCTCCTGAATCCCTGATCGCAGAGAGCCTCACCCGACCTCCTCATAGTCGATCTCTCCCTCTCGTCCTGCTTAGTCGGCTTCACCAAGCTGCGTCCGGCGGCGCCAGTCCGTCGCAGCACAGTGAACAGTCGCAGTGTGGTTTTCGCGATCGATGGCAGTCGCAGCGGCTGAGTCTTCCGGGCTTTCCGGCTGTGTGGTTCCTTTCTTCCTTCTTGGATCCGGGCCATACGGCAGTCGCAGTCGCAGACTCGCAGTGAACAGGTAAGATCTGTTATTGCTGATTTGGATTCTCCTTGCTGTTTTCAGTTGTTATGTATCAATTTCATTAGCTTTGTAGTATAATTGGAGATTTACATTTCTTCTTTCAGCAACATTTCAATTCTGTGGATTAGGGTTCTTTGTATCCTAAGAAAATTGATCGACCTGTAGTTAATTTTTGACATTTTGTTCAGTCATTTTTGTTCTGTTAAGGATAAAAAAATCATACTTAGTTTTTTTATGTAGTTTGTCCTGTTGCATAAATCATAATTGTCTTTATTACTTTATGCTTCAAATGAGTTCTACATGGTGAATCATCAAAAAGAAGGGAACCAGATGTAGAGAATCTTCAATTAGACCCTGTATTGCGTATACCTATTTTTGATTTTAGTTTTAACATTCGTGATCAAGTTCGAAGATCGTATTTGCAAAAAGGTCCTTGTCAACCTCGCAATCATGACTTTCCTAAAAAAAAAAAAATTTAGGCCCCCTCCACAAAATTTTTCTGGCTCCGCTACTGTCCATATGTAGCTAGATAGTATGTTCAGAGAATCTTAGCGTTTATTTGGTGGGAAGTTTTTTCTCAAAAATTTGTTTTCCAAACGATTTTGCTATAGTAAAATTTAGTGTTCTAGCTATTAAAAAAAGTTACTATATGATTTTTTTATGGAGAAGATTTTTCAATATTCATGGTAATTTTTTAAAAAATTTTAAGTTTCTCATAATAATTTATAAATAGGTAGAACCAAGAGCATTGTGAGCTACAAGCAAATGGTAGGGAGAACATGTTAATTATACCTTGCCCATACTATTCATTGTAAGGATTTACTCATAGGAGAAAAAATTTCATTTGGAACCAAACCTTGATTAGAATTAAGGTGTCTTAAATGAACCAAATCCAGCATAAGAGAATTTGAGCTCGGCCTCAATTATCAAAAACTTTGCTTGAATTTTGTATATGATCAATTTGAATTTTTTGAGGTAGTTTTTATGATTTGTTTGTTTGAATATACATTTTGTTTATTTTGTGATTATCAAATTGTAAGTAATTTGTGGAATAATAAATAAAATAATTTGTATTGCTGGGATGAAGGATTTATATTAATTTTATTATTGGAATAATAAATAAGTTTATCAAGCCGAGCTTGTTGAAATTAAGAAAATGAGGTTTTAATTTGTTAATTTTTTTTAAATATGATGACCTGCAAAATCTCACGGGTAATTTGTAGGAATAATATCTAATTTTTATCTATTATTTATAAAGAAAGTAATTTACTTTGAAATTTAGTTTTCATTATAATTATTTAATTTAATTAGACGTTAATTGTATTATATTCACGTAATGAATTTATTTAATATATATATACTTCTGTTGACATTTTAATGGCACAAATTATTGAACTACGTACTGATCAAATAAGTATAAAATATTTCCAGTTATAAAAATAATATTAAAAATAACAAATGTGCTCTCTTTCTAGAACAGACAGGAGGCAAAGGAGATTAAAATTAGAAGATTTATTTATACAACATAATACTTTTTATATATTTATATATCTAATATTTAAAATTTTAAATTTACTTATACAATACTTAAATCTTTAAATTACATAAAAATATCATATATTTTAATGCCATTGAGAAAATTAAATTTTATATAAATAAATATAAAAATTTTAAATATTAGATATTAAATATCTTAATCCCCCAAAATTAAAACAACCAATTGTGTTCATTTCCTTCAGAGGCCAGTTTATAAGGTCCAGTAGGTACAAAGTGGCCACAAAAGCACATCAAAGACTACATAGCTACTTCTACTCTTTATTATATGACGATTTCCAAGAAAATAATTTAGAAAAAAAAGAACGCACAGAACGCCCGGAGATGAGTTTATCAGCTAATTAAAGGATACTTTCGGTCACTAAAGGAATTAACTAAGGCTAGTGCTTGGATGACACCATCCACCAAGCAATAAGTTCTCAGTGGCTTGTGGCCAAAGCTGTCACTAAGAGGCCAAGAATCAAGAAAGGTTGAGCGCTAGCCTGTTCAAGTATATGGATCAAACAGGTAAAAAATTATGTTTAGGATTAGAGGTGTCAATAAATGATCCAACCTATTAATCCGATATCCGATATAAAAAATCTATATTCGAGTTGATCAGTTTAATAAATGGGTTGGATTCAAATCAAATTATCCGATCATTTCGAGTTGAACTGTGAACCCGTTTTTAACTCGAAATGACCGGTTTAATAACTTTGTTCGCATTGATGGATGAACCATGAGTCTTGAATGAACTTATCGGGATTCAGGACGTAAATTAGAGCATGGTTGTAAACTTTGATGGTGAGAAGTATAGTAAGTGACCTGATATTTAACGTCGTACTTTACAGGATCCTTCAAGAAGTACTGGAACTGCAAAGGGCATTCGAGAGCAAGAGTGGATTAAACATAAATATTACTTACAGGTTATGTCATAAATAAGCTATTGGCATGATAACATATTTCAGCTAACTAAGTTTGATCTCAAAGCTGAGTCACACACAGAATTTGTTTGATTTTATCATTTGTCCTCATGGTTTTGATTCAAGGACTTCCCAAGACGTTTTAATTCAGCATGTTTCTTCTGATATTTTTGATATTTAGCAGAATCTTTACAACATACTAATATCTTCATGGAAGAATGAAGCGCTGACAGAAATTCATTAGGAGCTAAGATGAGAGATAAAATTCCTAAAAGGAATTCCTCACAGAATTTACTCTAAGGAAGCTTTAGATGCTATTGGATTGGCATAAGAATGTGTGATTTTTATGATGATTTGTGCTCCAAAAGAGCATATATTCACATATTAATGCGTTAATGGCATGCAAAGCTTCCATATAGTAAATTTTTTGAGAGAATCCTTAAGAGGAATGTTGTCTATGAGGAAGGTGGAAGAAAAGTTTCTGTTGGAAATGGCAGTATGATTTGACGAGCCGAGTGGTATAATTTGTCTGGCTAGTTTAATTAATGGTAGTTATTCGCACTTCAAATTTTAATCAATGGAGGTTCTGTACACTTACTTGCCTTATAATAATCACATGGGTAGATACTTTCAACCACAATAAGGTGTGTTTCTAACCTGGAAAACGACCTGGGGAATTATCAATCCAAGGAGAGCTAAGGCATATAAGGGCTTGCCAGCGCCTAGCAGGTAACCTGGCATGAATAAAAATAGTCTTCATAGATAATATCAAAATAAATCACTTTCATCGAGATGCCGAAATAAATAAACTATAATCGCTTCGCAAAAAAGTAGCACGTGGAATTTAGGAGAGCATTTCAACATGATTGTCGTCTCTTTCAAGAGCCTAGAATGATAGAATTCATCATCCAGTCATGCCATGTAAACAGCATATATTAAAAGCGTTCTATCAAATCCCAAAGGCTTATATTGGAACAGCCTCGATTTCTGTTACCCAGGACTGACGAGATTAAGCCAACCAGTCCTGAGATCAAAAGAGAGACCACATTTCAACTGATTCTAGCACAGATCAGGTGGCTAGCACCCATGGCTAATTAGCCCGATTTATGCTTTCTACCAGCTTGGCAAAATGGGTTTGGACAACTATGATTAATTAGTCTAAGTGATCGGCTACGTGGGGACTTACATAGTACTCAAAATGATCTAATTTATATATTTCACATCTAAACTTAGGCTTCGTTTGGGACAATTTTCTCATTGCTTTCTAAAACAGCTTTTTAGTACAAAAAATTCTAATTGAAAAAATTTTGTAACTAAAACACTATTTCAGAAAAGCATTAAGAAAATTGTCCCAAACGAACCCTTAATTATCTACATCTAAACTTAATTATTTACATAATCTAGCACCTCTGTTAATGTCGTTATCCAATCTCTCCTAATACTCGTCGGACCTCACAGGCGAGGGCATCAACGAGACAGAGAGAAGCTTCCAAGCATGCAGGGAAAGAGACCAACTAGCCAGGCGGAACTTGTAGGTAGGCACGGCAGGAAGCTCATAAGCAGGAGATGGTAGAGCTTGCATGAAAGCAGCAGTGAACCTGCAGGTGAGGGCATCAACATCTTCAATGGTGTGAACGATGGGACCAGCGTCTTGCTGATGTGGTAAAGGCTTTTAATCAGTGAGATGTTATTTTTAAGCTTATAATGATGTTTTGGGTGCTACATATGTAAACAACAAAGTTTAGAAGTGAAATATATAAATTAGATATATTTGAGTGATATGCATATAAATCCCCAATAGAGTGGGGTTGGGGCATGTCATTGTCAGTCAGCTGATTGGCAAGGTAGTTTGGTGGAATATCAAGTGGTGTGGATCATCAATAGTCAACCAACTTATTTGGTGGGTTGATCAATCGAATAACGACAGTTAAATATATGCATATGTGTAGCTCATTATTTGTAAGTGTTTTAGGAATCATTGGAAAAGAAAATGATGATTAGTTCAATATAATAGTCATGTTGTATGGTACATATAATCATCTAGACATTCAAGTGACCATGAAATCACATCAAATAGTTCATGATAATTTGCATGACTTATGGAATATTATGGTTGTTACCCTAGGGATTGAGAAATACATTTCTTGGGAAGATTTTGCTGGTGAGCTTTGGTTGACAGGACCAAGTTGATGGATTCTATGCGCAATTATTTAATGGGTTGATCACTTGGTACATGGTCAACTGATTTGACGGCAAGTGTTTTGTAGAATTTTGTTATCGAGTCAGCCTCAAGACGGTAGGAATTAATTGACAAGCCTTTCTAGTTACTTGTTATATATACCAATTGATTGAATGCGATGAATGCATTGTATGTTGTGTGATTTATTGAATGTTATGGAACTCTCCTGTAAGATAACCCATATATTTTATATTTACTATTTAATGTGCTACAGATATTCTACTAAGTACATCTATTACAACAGGTTTACACTTTCAGGTGATGATTTTGCACATGATTAGGTGTACTTGTTAAGAAGACCAAACAGGCCGATCAGCTTGTAGGTCGAGTAGTTCTAGTGTGGTCGGCATCAAGGTTAGTTGAGTAAGACACCTTGCTAGGCAGTTTAGTTGTCTTTCCTTTGATGTTGTATATCATTCGGCCTTTTGTAATCAAACTATGATATTTTGATGAATGCGATGTTTTTTTTTTCGTACTTTGCTTATTTGAAGTTCTGTGAATGCAAAACAACTTTCTACGGAGGCTACATAATCAATATGGTTCTCCCTCTTTGAATTGATAAAGTATGGTTGATCACTACATAGTGAGGAAAAGTTGATTGTCAAGAGGTTGCCATGTGGAGGTCATTTACTGTGCTTCTAGCCAGTAAATAAAGCAACCATTAGAGAGGCACCACATATCTAGCTGTCGAGGATAAATGTTGGCAATGATTGTCTCCCAATTGTTGTTATTCCTAGAGTCGATGCAAGACAGTGGGTTAAAATATCCTTATAGGTGTCGACACATGACTGAGTGGTGCCTGATTTGGCTTGTCGACAACAAATCTGACTAAGCAACACTAGTCCCTTATTGCCTACAAACAAGAGTGAACTCAGCATGAGAAACTACTATTTCAACAGAGAAAGTGATGTTGTGCGAGCCTTAGGGAAAAAGGACAAAGGCCTTCGAGCAAAGGAAACACTACAAAGGGTGTCACACCTGCTTCTTAAGCTATTCAAGCTTATAAAAAATAAAAATAAAAAAAATAAAAATAAAAAGCTATTCAAGCTTATGCCTAATATGGGTAGAGAGTGTCTACAGGAGCAAAAGCTTGTATAAGTGCACTTCTCACCAAGGCTTCCAATAGGTGAAGGCTTATATGAAGGATGGCTTAGCTAAGTATCTTAACCAGCGTGATGACATGAGACGTGGAGAATTAGTTAATATATATTGTTTTGATAAGAACGGTATGATGATGCCAAGGAGTGGCCACGAGAGCTAGGGCATAGACTAGGAGCACTCTCGACAATGCTTCTAGGACTTTGAGGTCCTATGAAGAGAATGATGCCTAGCTAAGTAGAGTCACCTAGTAGTTGATGAGTGGATGTGATTTGGTGATTGGCATTGGTTGTATGGTCATCTTTCACTATGACGGCCTATTGGTGCCATATCGAATTCGATGAGGGAGAGAAGTGTATGTCAGGAAAAAGCTTAGATAATTGGGAGCTCTTACTGGGGCATCTAGGAGAGAGGGAGCTTCATCTAAGAAGTGAATTGTCCTTGTTCGCGATAATTTGAATGACATAGGGAATATTATGGTTGTTTACACCTTGGAGAGACTTTGATGGCGAGCTTGGGTTGATAGGATCTAGTTGACAATTTTTATGGGCAATTATTTAATGGGTTGATCACCTAGTACATGGTCGACCGATTTGAGGGCAGGTGTTCTCTTAGTGGAATTATGTTATTGAGCCGGCCTCAGGACGGTAGAAATTAATTGACAAGCCTTTCTAGTTACCTGTTCTATATACACAATTGATTGAATGAGATGAATGTATTGTGTTGTGTGATTTATTGAATGTTTTGGAACTCTCAAGTATGATAACCCTATTAAATTTAGAGAATTGGAGAGGGAAAAGGCTTGAAGCACAAAGATATCCCTATTTATAGATCTATACAAGATATCTTAATAAAGAAACAAAATAATTACATAATCATGCATAATTGCCCTAATATAATCCTTCCTAAATCACCGACTCAAATATAGAAGAAGATCGGCGTGATCCAAGCGAGCTTCCCATGGGTCCCCATCCTGGTTATGGGATCAAGTACCAAGGGATAACTGAGATTGAACACTCCCCCTCAAGCTGGGGAATACAAATCTTTGATTCCCAGCTTGGTAATCAGTCCCATAAAGGTATAGTTATCAGGTCCCTTGATAAGAATATCTGCTAAAAGATTTTGTGATGAGACATGATAGATACATAAAAGACCACCATCTAATTTTTCTTTTATGAAATGTTCGTCCAATTCTATGTGCTTGGTCCTATCATGATTAACCGGATTGTGAGCTATGCTGATTTTTGATTTGTTGTCAAAGTATAGCTTCATGGGTCCTTCCCACTTGATCCTTAGGTCTGCTAGAATCATTTTGATCCATAGTAACTCACATATTCCCAAGGTCATTAGCTTTGTACCTGCTTCTACACTAGATCTTGCCGCCACATTATGTTTCTTGCTTGTCCATGTAACAAGGTTTCTTTCAAGGAATGTGCAGTATCCTGAGGTACGTAGATCATCTATCTACTAGTGATCATTCGTAATATGCATCAGTATATGCTTCTGAGATTATTCCACAGTCTCTTCTGAAGAGAATCCATTTACCTGAATTCCCTTTAAGATAGTGCATTATTCTATCTACAGCTTGCAAGTGAGTTTACTTTGGATTTTGTATGAATTGGCTGACCGTGCTTATGGTAAAGGCTATGCTTATAGTAAAGGCTATGTATGGTCTGATGTGAAAAAGGTAGATCAATTTTCTCACAAGTCTCTGGTAAGCTCCCTTATCTCCGTCTGGATCCTCTTTAGCTTCCCCCAATTTGACATTTAATTCTACAAGTATTGGTGCTGGTTTACAAGCTAATTTATCTGTTTCTTAAGAAGATCATTAATGTATTTCTGTTGTGAAATAAATATTCCTCTTCTGGAGTGGGCTACTTCAATTTCAAGAAAATATTTTAGTCGATCAAGTTCTTTGATCTCAAATTTCTTGGCAAGACATTTTTCTTAGAATCACTTTCTCCTTTTCATCAATTCTAATCAAGATGATATCATCCACATAAACTAATAAAATTGTGACTCCTCGAGTCTGAGTGCTTGAAGAATAATGTGTGGTCCCCTTGGCTCTGTCAATATCCATTGAATAGCATGACTTTTGATAATCTTCCAAATCAAGCTCTAGGTGACTGCTTTAGCCTATATAGAGCCTTTTTTAATCTACACACTTTGTCACCTCCAGATTTCTCCTCGAATCTCGGTGGAATCTCCATAAATATTTCTTTCTCAAAGTCCCAATGTAAGAATGCATTTTTGACATCCAGCTGTTCTAGATACTAGTTATAATTAGCTTCTAGTGAGAACAGGATCCTCACGGTGTTCATCTTGGCCATATGTGCAAAAATTTCCTGGTAGTCAATGCCGTACGCCTGAGTATACCCTTTCTCCTTATATCTTTCTAGAGTACCACTAGCCTTATATTTCACAGAGAACACCCATATGCGGACCGATCTTTTTCCTATTGGTAGGTCGGTGATCTCCTAAGTATTATTCTTTTCCAGGGCCTGCATTTCATCTTTCATAGCACTTTTCCAATTGTCATCACATAAGGCATCAGAAATATTATTAAGAATATGAATATTATTTAGTGTGACACAAGAAATTTTTGTGTGAATGTGAGAAGTTATGGAATGATACAAAGTTCATTATGAGGTAAACAGGAGGTATTTTGATGAACTTGTGTTTACCTCAATTCTAGGAGATAGCTCAAATTCTTGAATTTACTCTGGAGCATAGTTTGGATTTGTATGTCTGGAATATACTTTTCCAAAACTCTTGTTATTTATAATAGCTTTTGTAATCAGTTTCCCTGGCTTTGATTCAGGTTTAGGTGGAGCTGGAAGGTCAAAGAGGGGAAAGCTCCTAAAGACGAGGTTTGCTGAAATAAGATTTTTCTTCATCAAAAGTAATGTCTACATACAAGGATTTTCTTGGTAGATGGGTGATAACACTTATAACCTATTTGGGTGGATGAATATCCGACAAAGATATGTTTAAGTGTTCTTAGATCTAGTTTTCCTCTATTTTGGTTATGAATGTGAATATAAGTAGTGCGTCCAAAGATTCTGGATGTGAGGTTGTTATGGGGTCAAAATTTAGGATAAAAACAAGATAGAATATAAATTGATGTTTTTAGTCCAAAGTTTTTGAAGATAGTCGGTTTATGAGATATGTGGCAATTAGAAGGGCTCCCCCCATTATGATTAGGATACATTGTGATGGGATAAAAGTGCAAGGGTGGAGGATAATGCTAACATCAGACTTATTTTTGAGGAGAAAGATCCAAGAGACTCAAGTGTAGTTATTAATAAAGGATACAAATCATCAGGCCCCTAAGATGTCACTATAAATAAGATAGAAGGGAGTATGACATCTCTCATTTTATTTGGAAAAAAAAACTTATTTGTGCTCGGCTAACTCATAAGTTTCATGATAAAAAGATTTATTTTTCAATTTATAAAAAAATTTTGGATACATATTTTTTAAGATATCGAAAGATGGATGTCCTACTCTAAAATGATGAAGCCAAATAGTAATTTTTTTATTAAATAGGGATAACATAGAGTAGTCATTATTAATAATAATGGATTTGTTCAGCTCTTCAAGGTAGTACAGTCCGTTTATCTCCTTAGCAAGTCCAATCTTCTTCCTTGATCCCTGGTCCTGAAATAAGCAATAAGAGGGTTAAATAGGATTTGACAATTTTGGTCACTAATAAGTTTTTATATGGAGATTAGGTTTGTGGATAATTGAGGTATATGGAGCACATTTTTTAGAGTGAGGGAGGAAGATAAAGATATGTCTCCTTAGCCTGTTACAATGGTAAGAGAGCCATCAGCAGTAATGATTTTCTTATTACTAGTGAAAGGAGTGTAGATAATGAAGTGGGTAGTAGAGTGTATTATGTGATTTGTGGCTCCTGAGTCAATTATCCATAAACAATTTAAATGATTTCAAGTTGTTACGACTCGGGCTCACGAGTTCCTATTTTGATGATAACAAACATTATGGCTCACATCTTCTAATATTTGGAATGTATATTTATTTGTGTGTACTAACATTTCAGGAACAGCATGCATCAATACAAGAAAGATTCAAGACTCAAAAATGAGTAGAAAAGGCTTTATTATATTTCTCATTGATGTACTTTTTGATTTCTTGAGTCAAGTCCTGTAAGGGTGTATGCTTATTTGTGACTATGTGTACACATACTCAGGGGGAGTGAGATCTTGTCAAAACCAGAAGTTCAACTTTTGAACAAATCATACTAGACGATTTCTGATCGTCCAGGCCGATCTGTTCATTGAACTAATCGTCCTGGACGATATTTATATCGTCCTGGACGATCCAATATGATCTCAAAACCCTAGCCGCCATGATAATTTAGGCAAGAATTTAAGAGGCAAAATTTGTTCTAATCGTCCTGGACGATATGTATATCGTACTGGACGATTTGTGCAAAATTTGTACTGATCGTCCTGGACTATCCCAGGATCGTACAAGACTATCAGGTCAAATTCTGCACATCATCCAGGACGATCTTGCGATCGTCCGGGACGATGTTTGGCGGCAGAATTGAGTTTTTAGGGTTTTCTGAAGCCGTGTTTTGGAGCACATCGTCCTAGACGATCCTGCGATCGTCCTGGACGATCTTTGGCGGCAGAATTGAATTTTTAAGGTTTTCTGAAGCCATCTTTTGGAGCACATCGTCCTGGACGATCCGGCGATTGTCCTGGACGATCTTTGCCACCAGAACTAATTTGGAAGGGTTTTTGGAGCTCTTTATTTAAGCTTTATCAAGGCACTTGATAGGTGTCTTTGCAGCCATTAAGGCTTCATTCTTTTGGAGAAAACTTGAAGAGAGCTTGAAAGGGAGAGAGGAAAGGGTGGAGTTTGAGAGGGAGAAGAGCCTGGGAAGGGGGATTCTCGAGGGAGTGTGAGGGGGTTCACATGGTTGCTCCGGCAAGCTTGCACCTAAGTACCATCGGATTCAAGGATCGTCTCGAGGGAAGTTTTAGGAAGAAGAAGATCTCTTTGGTGTCAAAGGACCCGGCTACTCCGCCGCACCGGGGAAGGTGGAAGTGATTTTGTAAGGGCTTCTCCGCCTAGCTGTGGGGGCTGAAGGAGAGACACTATCTGGTTTAGTGCAATACTTGGAGGGTGCCTCCGAGGAGTGGACGTAGGTCAGGTTGGACCGAACCACTATAAATCCGGTGTGTTCTTTCTTATTATTTTCCGCACTTTATTTTATTGCGATTATCTGTTTGGGTGATATCTGTGATTGATATTTTTATCGTTGTTTTAATTCGTTTCCGCTGCACGTTATAAAAAGAGTTTTATTTTGTTTTAAATAACCAATTCACCCCCCCTCTTGGTTAGCCTCGGGACTAGTTCACTAGGGCTTAACATCCCTATCGAACTTTCAAGTGGTATCAGAGCGGGATTCAAAATTTAAGTTTAAAAACTTTTGAATTCGATCCATGGCTAATTTTTGTAATCGTAATGTTGCGGAAGGATATTCAATCACACGACCACCGTTATTTGAAAATGTTACTTTTGATTTTTGGAAAATTCGTATGTCTACTTTCTTGCAATCTATTGATTATCGTATGTGGCATATGATTCAAATTGGTTATTCTGCACCGTCACGTATTATAAATGAAATTAAAATTGATATTCCCTTTTCTGAATGGAGTAAAACAGATCAGATCAATGCTCAATTGAATGCTAAATGTTTGAATTATTTTTTCTGTGCTTTGAATTCTGATGATTGTATGTTAATATCTGCATGTACTTTTGGCAAAGAAATTTGGGATAAATTATGCACTAGATATGAAGGTACTTGTGAAATCAAGCAATCTAGGCTAAATATGTTAATGCATGATTATGAATTTTTTAGCATGAAATCTCATGAAACGATCTTGGACATGTTTACTAGATTTTCTCAAATTGTGACATCATTACATGCTTTAGGAAAAGAACTTTCAAATTTTGAAAAAGTTAATAAAATCCTACGTTCTCTACTTGCTAAATTTGATGCCAAAGTCATTGCAATTTCTGAATCAAAAAATTTGAACGAATATTCTATTGATAATTTGATTGGCTCACTCATTGCCTACGAGCAAGGTTTTGGTCAAAAGCTTTTGGATGCAGGTGAAATGATAGTGCTGAAAACTGAAGACATTGAAAAAAACAACTCAGAAAGTGATGAAAGTGAAGAGTTAGCATCAGCAACAAATAAATTGAAAAATCTACTAAAGCACAAACATCAACATCAAAAGTGGAACAAAGGTAAAAATGGTAAGAATGTAAAGTTCTCTTCTGATGTTATCTGTTTTGGATGTAGGAAGCCTGGACATATGAAAAATCAGTGCCCGAACTTAAGAACCCTTCCTGAAAAGGAAAAGGGTAAAGCTAAGCAAATTATAATAAGGGCTGATAATGCAAAACAAAAAATGTCCTGGACAGATCTAGCTTCTGAATCATCAGATCAAGAGCAAGCTGATGTAAATTAAGGCTCTTTTTGTGTGTTTATGTTTTTTTTGTTTTGTTTTTCTGTTACTATTGTTTATTCATTGTGTTTTCTGTGTTTTAGTATTTTTGTTTTTCCTTTTAAATTTTTTGATATTTTTTATTGTTCCTCTGATCAAGCACACACATAACACCTCTTGTTTTAAATCATTTTTTTAGATCTTATTTTCTAAAAATAGAAAATTTACCTCCTGTATTTTCTAAATACTTTGATAGTTGTGGTTGATTTCTCTAAAATCAAGTAAATGAAGGAAACTCATGATTTTGTCTCTCTATCTCATTTCTTTGAATAAGGCTATCTTACTTTTGAGTCAAAATCTGTTTCAGATTATAAATTGATTTTTGAAATTAAAACTTTTTTCATCTCCCAATATTTTGTCTATCTCGTAGGAATCTTTTGCAAATTATTGAACCAACTTCAAGATTATCTTATTCAGGTTGTTCGTCTTTATCATTAGAATAAGGTTTGCTGATTTTAAAGATTTAGAAAGGAGGCAATCAAAAGATGCGCAGTGCGCCAACTAAATTGAAAAGAGCCACAAAATGAGCCTAAAACTGAAAAGATGCAAAATTGTTAAATTGAATACACAAAGTGTATTAAAAATCAAAAGATGCGCAAAGCGCCAAACAAATTGAAAATGAGGCACAAAATTAGCCCATAAAAGCTGCTTCCATTCTTGTAAATCTCTAAAGTTTAGAAAACTCTTATGACTTTTTGATAGATTTGTTACTTGAGTTTGAAAATCAAGATTTTTTGATTCATTACTTTGCATCAATCTTCTATTAGATGTATTTCATGAAAGGAGTTTTGAAAGATTTTTATTTCCTTATCTAATTTGTTCCTTGATTTAGATATTGGCTTAAAAAGTTTTTTCGCCTTTTTAAAACGTGAGTTTGGATTTACATTTTCTGATTCTCTAACCTTTCTGGGTTCAAAGAAGTCAATTCATGTCTTACTAAATTTTGGAGAACCTCAAGAGATGACTTTTCAAATTTTTGCTCCTCTTTTTGATAATGTCAAAGGGGGAGAACGTACTGTTGTATTTATGATATTTTTTATGTACTGTTTTATTTGTGATATTTATTTTTGTGTTGTTTGTTTTACATCATATTGTTGTTGTAGTTATTTTAAAAATTTAAAAAAAAAAGAGAAGAAAGTATTTCTCCCTGTTTTTAAAAGACTTTTTCTTAGTGAGGGGGAGATTAGGAGAAAATATCTTTTAGCAAATTCAACCAGTAATGTTTGCCATCATCAAAAAGGGGGAGATTATTACGACTCGAGCTCACGAGTTCCTGTTTTGATGATAACAAACATTATAGCTCACATCTTCTAATATTTGGAATGTATATTTATTTGTGTGTACTAACATTTCAGGAACAGCATGCATCAATACAAGAAAGATTCAAGACTCAAGAATGAGTAGAAAAGGCTTTATTATGTTTCTCATTGATGAACTTTTTGATTTCTTGAGTCAAGTCCTATAAGGGTGTATGCTTATTTGTGACTATGTGTACACATACTCAGGGGGAGTGAGATCTTGTCAAAATCAGAAGTTCAACTTTTGAACAAATCGTACTGGACGATTTCTGATCGTCCAGGCCGATCTGTTCATTGAACTAATCGTCCATCGTCCAGGACGATCCAATATGATCTCAAAATCCAAGCCTCTATGATAATTTAGGCAAGAATTTAAGAGTCAAAATTTGTTTTAATCGTCCTGGACGATATGTATATCGTACTGGACGATTTGTGCAAAATTTGTACTGATCGTCCTGGACTATCCCAGGATCGTACAAGACTATCAGGTCAAATTCTGCACATCGTTCAGGACGATCCTGCGATCGTCCGGGATGATGTTTGGCGGCAGAATTGAGTTTTTAGGGTTTTCTGAAGCCGTGTTTTGGAGCACATCGTCCTGGACGATCCTGCGATCGTCCTGGACAATCTTTGGCGGCAGAATTGAGTTTTTAGGGTTTTCTGAAGCCGTCTTTTGGAGCACATCGTCCTGGACGATCCGACGATCGTCCTGGACGATTTTTGCCGCTAGAACTAATTTGGAAGGATTTTTGGAGCTCTTTATTTAAGCTTTATCAAGGCACTTGATAGGTGTCTTTGGCAGCCATTGAGGCTTCGTTCTTTTGGAGAAAACTTAAAGAGAGAGCTTGAAAGGGAGAGAGGAAAGGGTGGAGTTTGAGAGGGAGAAGAGCCTGGGAAGGGGGATTCTTGAGGGAGTGTGAAAGGGTTCACACGGTTGCTCCGGCAAGCTTGCACCTAAGTACCATCGGATTCAAGGATCGTCTCGAGGGAAGTTTTAGGAAGAAGAAGATCTCTTTGGTGTCAAAGGACCCGGCTACTCCGCCGCACCGGGGAAGGTGGAAGTGATTTTGTAAGGGCTTCTCCGCCTAGCTGTGGGGGCTGAAGGAGAGACACTATTTGGTTTAGTGCAATACTTGGAGGGTGCCTCCGAGGAGTGGACGTAGGTCAGGTTGGACCGAACCACTATAAATCCGGTGTGTTCTTTCTTATTATTTTCTGCACTTTATTTTATTGCGATTATCTGCTTGGGTGATATCTGTGATTGATGTTTTTATCGTTGTTTTAATTCATTTCCACTGCAGGTTATAAAAAGAGTTTTATTTTGTTTTAAATAACCAATTCACCCCCCCTCTTGGTTAGCCTCGGGACTAGTTCACTAGGGCTTAACATCCCTATCGAACTTTCACAAGTGACACTTAATCCAATGGATATAGAAAACTTACTTGAAAGTGCAAGATAAGAATAAGCAGGTGATTTTTCAAGGGACACCAAAAGTTTTTTAAGCTTATTAATATCTTCTTTGTTGAGTTCTCTGAAGTTAGAGTATTGCATTTCTAGATTGGGTTGACTGGTTGCAGTGTTAGCTTGTGATATCCCTTTTTGTCCACTTATTTGATTCCACTTCTTACTTGGGGCTTTCCGTGTAAGTTCCAGCATGTCTCTTTTATGTATCTTGATTTCTTGCAATAGCTGCACCAAGGGGAGTATTTGTCTTTAGGTTTTTGAGAAATCCTTACATTTTTTCTTCTATGGCACCACTTTAGTTGTAACTATTGTTGAACCTTCAACAACCTTTGGCTCTAATATTACCCCTTGTCGGCTTTCCTCAACACGAATGAGAGAAATGGTCTCATTCAATGAAGGTGTCTCCTCTTTGCCAAGAATCTGAACTCTCACCTGATCAAGCTTTGTATTTAATTCTACAAGAAAGTCATACACTATTTTTTTCAATAAAAATTTTCAAGATAGCAGCATCTTCTGGTCACTTGATTTCTATGCATCTGTAGTGATCAAGCTCTTGCCAAAAGCTTTGAAGGAGAGTGGTGTATTCCGTCATAGTCTTTCTTCCTTGTTTTATGTTTCCCACATTGACCTTAATTTCTAAGATTTGGGCGGCATCTCGAGCTTTTGATAATGTTTATCTGGCAGCATCACATGTGTCCTTTACAATAGATAGAAACATAAAAGTATCACTGATTTTTGAAGTCATGGTATTCCACAACCATGACATAATCATGGAGTCCGCTTCATCCCATGCCAAAAAATTAGGATCTCCTTTTGGTTCTACTCTAAGGAGGTGATTCATCTTTCTTTTCTTTTTCAACTAAGTCTTCACAAATTGAGACTATTTCAAATAATTTTTTTCCATTTAAACGATAGAAAGATTGCATATTTTAGAGATCTCTTCTTCCTTAGTGTACCACAAAGTCCTCCATTTGGTCACGGCTTCGGGACGAATTAACTTCAGACATTGCGGTGTGAAAAGGTAGTAATGAAGGTTATATCAATCAAGTCCATAAAGTGTAAAATAGCAATGAAGAACAGTAATGGAAATAAAGGCCAGTGGTGAGACAATAGGAAAAGTAGATTAATTATCCCTCAGGTTTATCTCCGCTCTACTTCTCTTGCTCTTCCTCTTGCCTGGATGTACATACGAGCAGGACAGCTCCCACACTATGTAATACCCAAAATGTTCAAACTAAATGTAAGCATAAACTTCCTCTAAATGTTAATTTATTTTCATTTAATTCTACCTTGAATTTTGAGTATTTAATTAATTAATAAGTAATCAATTAATAATTAAATCATTTTCTTATTAATGTTTCAGTAGCCTTTCCATTAAAAGCCACATGCATTGGAGTATGGCTGTGAGTGGGAATCCTGCGGCTGAAATATGTTTAGTGGAAATAGGAATTATAATATTATAACTGTAGTGGAATGCCTAGCTAATACAATGACTTAAGCCATTTATTCTTAACAACCCGATTCCCTAGCCTTAAGAGTATGAAGCATGCCAAGAGTCTGAAGCATGTCGTAAGCTATCCAAAGAGAGGGAGCTGCAAGTTATGGCTAAGTGCAAGTCTTTTGGTTGCGGGGAAGAAAGCAGTAAGATGGAAAATTAAGGAGTAGGTAAGAAAGAAAATTTAATTAAAGGCTATAGTATTACAGAAATTAACATTTCTTAAATCAATATTTGCTGAAATATTCATTGTTGAGAATTACCAAGTGTTGTAATCTACACTGCTGAAATTAAGTTGCTAAAGGCTAATTGCTAAATTTAGATTTCAGAATTCAATTCTAGTTGGCTGAAATCGGTTAGAAAAAGGGAAAGGAATGCTGAAATCAGTAGATAACTAAGGAAAGGGAAAAGAGACATAAGTGAAGGAGTAGGCTGAATGAGGAGAAGTTTGGTAGAGGTGGTGTACAAGAGGAAAAGAAAATATGATCTAGGAGAACCAATTCCTAGTAAGGTAAGATACCCAAACGATGCATAGGAAATAGTAAATTTTTTTATATATTTGCAAATTCATATTTGTTATGTTATGATAGCATTTATTTTAGTTTATTTTACGTTATTGTTGATTCATTAAGTAGTAACAATTATATTAGCACACTGTAAGATTGTGAAAAGTGAATGATGGGAAAAGTGAAATAAGTCATATATGGGAGATAGGCCTCACAAGTAAAGGCAAAAGACCTGACAAGGTAAGCTTACACTCTCAAAATTTTAAAAGTTGGGAAACTCGGACCCAACCTTGAATGAGAGAGCAGCTCTAATTCTAAATGTTGAGAATTCGGCCCGAACCTTGAATTAGAAAGCTGGAATGGTACAAAAGCCTATAGCCATCATATGACTTGTATAAAGGTAATGATCAAGAATAAGAAAGAAAGTAATGTTACGCATTTATTATGACAAGGATGGAAATTTATATATATTTTATATTAATTGCAAATATGTTCATTATAATTTTTTATATATTATTTGTGTATTTCATTGAGCCATAGCTCATTAGCAGTGGTTGTACTGCAGCCAAGGGGTAGAAGCCAGTGGGGTAGTAGTTAGGACAGTCGACTACTCTCTTTGTGTACATATACTTTTGAATGTACAAAAAGATATTAGTAGGAGCTGTACAAATACTTTTGAGTATATAAGTAAATTTTTAAAAGTTTTAGTAAGCTCTGTATTTCATTTGAGATGTGCATTTATTTAAGGTATATTACATGCTTCCTGTTGTTAAGTAAAAAGCTTAATATGTTAGGATATTCTGAATATTCTACTTCTAACTCCTTGATTCTGTTAGAGATAGTTCAGACTAGGTGTTAGTAAGAAGGAAGTCTGTTCAGATTTTCCTTCTCTGTTACACTCTAGATTGATTATAGGGGTCAAAATGGGGTGTGACGCACTATCTTTGGAATCGAAGAGAAGATGAAAGAAGCAGAACTTCTATTCTCTTGATTGGAAGGGAAGCATGCAAGCAGAAAAAGTCAAAACACACGCCTGTTATGGTCGATTTGCTCCTCTTAGGCTCTCATTCACATGGAGAAGCTCGGTCAAAACTCCCTAATCCGCACGTGTGAGGGCTGCTACAGATCGCTCCTACTCGATCGCCTTTTCTAGAGAAGCCGCTTGGTCAAAAATCCCTCTCTGCATGCAGGAATACTTCACTAAGCACAGGCACATAGGCTCCTGCACTCGATTCCTCTTCCGCGAATGCACAGAGGGTCTCATCTCCGCTTCTCCTGGCTGCAAGCACGAAACAGAGGGCATGACCAGTTTGGACCGCTCAACTCTCGTTCGATCTCCAACGGCAATGAAGGCCACTTGCTCCTTTCCGCTCCCTTCGTATATCCAGGAATCGAGATGCCAAGGTCTCGTCCCCTCACGAAGATCTGGCAACGAGGAGGCAGTAATACCATTTTAAATTCAAAGAATTGAAGAGGTAAAATGCTTGATTTTATTACACAAAGTTATCCATATTTATAGATCTACACAAGATATCTTAATAAAGAAACAAATAATTACATAATCATACATAATTGCCCTAATATAATCCTTCCTAAATTAGCCACCCAAATATGGAAGAAGATCAGCGTGATCCAAGTGAGCCTCCCACGGATCCTCATCCTGGCCGTCGGATCAAGTGCCAAGGGACAACTGGGATTTAACAAATCCCATATACTTTTGTATTTACTATGTAATGTGTTACAGGTGTTTACTGAGTACATCTCTCACCACTGGTTTACACTTTCAGGTGATAGTTTTGCACATGATTAGGTGACCCAATGGAAACTTGTTAACACGACCAAATAGACCAATCAGCTTGTAGGTCGAGTAGTTCTAGTGTGGTCGCCATCAAGGTGAGTGGAGTAGGACACTTGCTAGGCAGTTTAGTTGTCTTTCCTTTGATCTTGTATATCATTTGGCCTTTTGCAATCAAACTACGATATTTTGATGAATTCAATGTTTTTTTTTTCCCATGCTTTGCTTATTTGATGTTCTGTGAATGCAAAACAACTTTCCTAGACCAACTGCCAAACAGTCACTTCCCAAGCTTGGCCGATAACCTCTCTTGGAAGGCCACTAGCAATCATCAATCTATGGGCAACAATTCAAGCTAGTGCCATAGTTGGCGTTGACTTGAGTCAGGCGTCATTCATGGACAAGAGCCTTAGTGTATTTTACCTCTTGGGCAACAGGTTTTCAAGGGTGGTTGGCCATGGCATGACAGCTCAATTACCATTTGTTGACTTCATTTTATAATCATATTATTTATTGCTTCATCACACTAAAGGGTGAAACAACTCAAATATGGTCAGCAATTCAATTGTGATGTGTCGTGCAAGCAGTTCAACCAAGATGACCGGCTCAATTTTTGGTGGCTCAAACTGAACAAAAAATTTTGACATATATTGTTTATCAATCAATATGACAATAAGCTATGGGACTTCCACAATGAATCAAATAATAATTTTCTTATACCTGCAATCGATATCTGAGTTATGTCAATGGCACCAACACAAATCCATTTGGCTGCTTCTACACCAAAAGCAACTGGAAGTGACTATTAGCCAATAAAATGATATCAGTATATCCCAAATCTGGTAAGCTACTTTTAAATAAACTGCAGGTTACACAAAAAATTGATTTTAACAGTGAGGAAGCTAACCTGCAGCCCCATAGCCCTGTCTCCTTCAATGCTTTTAAAATCATTAACAATTGCAATCCCCAGCTACTAAGTGAAATGTTAGAGATTTAGCAACAGTTAGTTTCTTAAATGATATAAATTAAGCTAGCTGTGAGCACCATACCCCAGCAATGCTGTACAAGAGAGTAAGCACAACAATGTCGGGAGTAAGAGTTCCAAACAGTGCCTGACCAGCCCACCTATTAAGTGAACAGTTGCAATCACAAGACAGGAAAATTATATCAAGAATAACTTCCACAATTCAAGCTTAAAACAGAAAAATAAATGTACTAGATAAGTTATAGGATTATTCATTATACCATGGTAGAGCAATGTAGCTTGCCCCCAAAGCAAAATTGCCAATCCATCCATTTTGCTTGAGCTACAAGATAAATTGTGGCCAGGACAGAACAGAAAATGTTGCAAAGTTTGTTCAGCCTTTGCAAAGCTTTACAATATAAAGTGATGAGATATAAGATTAATAGTTTACATCTAAAGGGATTAAAGTGCTTCAACCTTTAACGGGGGAGCAGAATATATGTATGAAACAAAGGATCCACCCAAAGCTAGATAAAATATAACTGGAAACCTGTGCCCTGCCTAACAATGGGAAAGACGAGACTGCCAAGGTGTGAGGTTTTGCATTGATAATTCGAACATATTCATATTTAAATCTTGAATGGCTCACCCACACATCTAACAGACCAGCCAAGCCAATGCCTCCTAGTAGCAGCAACCAAATCTGAGTTATAACCTAAACAAATGTAGTTTTTAAGTTTTCCAAATGATAATCAACCCAAGAAAACTCTAGCATATAGTCACAAAAAAAGGAAGAAGTAACTGCCAAAAGTGTGATAAAGTTGATGCAATAATTTCAAGGAAGACCTATGAAGAAAGTATTAATTGTATGAAACATCTAGTATGACAAACAAGTACTTGAAAGCTCAATTGAAACCTGTCTGTGCTGAAATTCTTGAGTCTGTTGTAATCCTACAAATAGGATTAGCATTTAAGCCAACTGACTAGACCAAGCTTGCATTCCAAAGAACAGGAAACCAGAGTAGAATAAACATAAATTTCAAAAGAAATCCTTGAAAGAATATTAGAGGGCTATGATTCACCGACACTTCTCCTGAAAGAGACGTGCAGTGTACGACACGACACGCGTCCTACACACCTCCGACACATGTCGAACACGCCGAAAATGTGTCCGATTAAAAAATATTAAATACAAATTGGACACACGTGTCCGACACGCGTCATAAATATTTTATGAATTTTTTTAAAAATATAATATTGTATTTAAAATTTTTATTTATTTAAATAATAAAAAATAAATTTCTTATTTCTTCTTCACAACACCAAATCAATCGCTCGTACTCAATTCCCCATTCATCGAATATTCTCATTTCATTTCTCCGTAACAGCTTGCGACTTCGATTTCACACAATGCCCAATGTCATCTCAACATCGATGTTTGATGCTGTTATGACATAGACATTCAAAACCATCTCAACATCAAAGTCTAACACTATCTTGACATTGATGCTTGGCATTAACAATTTCTAAACCCACAACTTGATAGCTCATCCTTGTCTGATGTCGTCTTAATATCGATGACCAACGCCCGCTCAACATCAATGACAAACGCTCACTCGACATTGATGCACGAATGCACAATACTTCTTCATAACATCAATACTTGACTTTTGACAGCATTGTCGTCTTCTTTCTCTATATCTGAGATACGACATCAACGCCCTACCCTCGACATCCTAAAATTAATCATTTTAAACATAAATTCTAGTTAAATGACTTATTATTTTCAAATTATTTTTAATATTATACTTATTCAATTTCTATACGCTATTCTAAAATATAAAAATTATATACCGTGTCCAACCCGTGTTCGTGTCTTATATTTTCAAAAATTGTCGTGTCCGTGTCACGTTGTATCTGTGTCGATGTATCCATGTCTATGCATCAAGTTAGAGGGGTATATGAAGAGTTAGACTTTCATAGATAACAGTGAATATCAGACCAGGGGTTTTGATCATTCTTGTAATGTATTCGTAATTAAAAAAACTGAACCATATATAATAAAAATTAGAAAGCCAAGTCGAATTCTGTCTCCATGCTTGGATAGGAACAACAAAGATTTCTTCTTTTGAAATAGAGAACTTGCTCCTGAAGCTCTTTCAGTCACAAATATTTCTATTCAGAGAAGTTAGAAAGTAAAAATTGGCATATCTTTCAGTCTTCCACTAGAATGACTATTTTTTCTTATTTAAAACATCTCGAGAAAAAGATTTTCATATTAATAAGGCAGGCCACTTTAATATTATTGTTAATACAAAAAAAACAGAAATAGCTTTCAAACTGTAAAAGGAAAGAAATAAAAAAGCTAAGTTGCCACGGAAAATCACTTTTGTTAAAGATATGTTCACATTTTCTGTAAACATGACATGTGGTGCGTTATTATTCTTTCGTATTTATTACAAATGTATCAAAACCATTTTTAAATTCCCTTACTTTTTAGCTTCAAGTCCATCGGCTATTTGCAGGAAAGAGTACCACATACACTTGTGAAATACCATGTCCATTACCCAGTTTAAATTAAGCACACAAAAAAATTTTAAAAATGACCATAGTGATGAAAATAGTCTGATACATTAATATCCCACACAAAAAGATAGGGCTAAAATTTTCTCTAGATCTTTGACTAGGCTTTGAATAAGATCATGCTATATCCTGTGCTAAATGATAAACTTCAATAATAGCCAGATTGAAACAGGAAACCTACAGCCAATGCACTGTTTTCCGAGCAACATCGTTAACAACATTACTACAAGAAAGATTTACAAACCTCATTCTCAGATATCGCTCCTGAAGGAATGGGGCGATAAGGCTCATTGATAGCATCAATTTCACGATCATACCAATCATTTAGCGTCTAAAAGGATGTCAAGAGTTAGTACGAACAGAATGAACCAAAAAAACAGAACTAAACAAATAAAAAAGCTAAGGCCATTTTGAAGTTGATTCAATGGCGTTCTTGATTTTGAAATATTGCCAATGATTTTTAGAAGAGGATGCTAGCTCAGTCCTTATTTTCTGAATGAACCCATCAATTGTAAACCAAATATGTAAAAAGAGAAAGAAAAAGTAGCAAATATGCACACCCCCATACTTTTTGGGGGCCCACCTAAAAATAGGTTCGAAACTCTTGGGATAAATGCAAAACTTATATTAACACTGAGAGTGCAAAAAAGGCACAACTACAAATTTTTTTTACAGTTTCATCCAATTGA
Source organism: Dendrobium chrysotoxum (assembly GCA_019925795.1). Lineage (NCBI taxonomy): Eukaryota > Viridiplantae > Streptophyta > Magnoliopsida > Asparagales > Orchidaceae > Dendrobium > Dendrobium chrysotoxum. The sequence goes on from CM034311.1 coordinate 15,582,264, forward strand.
TGACTATATCATGTTGTTGTTACTGTAGATTTTATTATTGATTGTTGAGAATTAAAACCCAAATTTCTTAGATATATAAGATGACACTCACTTTATAAAGACAAAGTAAAGTATCTAGAAAAATACAATCAAATTTCCAAAACAGCCTTTATAAAATAATTATAACCCCTAGATAAGTCGGCCCGCAATTAAGTCTACAAATAGTGTTTTCCTCAAAAGAAAAAAAAAGTAGACTTCACAACTTAATAGTAACCACCATCACCAACATGTTGTTACAACCTTAAGCTCGTGGCTATGGAGTTAGACAATAGGTGAATGTCTTGCACCCTTTGCTAGTCCAAAAGAGAGAAGCCAGAATGTTGTGAAAATGTTTGATGCACATTGTGTGTGTGTATGATGTGCATGGTTGTAATGACTTGGAAAGGTGATGAGTGATAGGCGCGTGCAAAGTATTGCAAACATACTTTGCACATCAGTTGTGCGTGAGCTAGGAACGTGCCAAGCTATATCTACAAGTGCAGACAGCACATGCACTTAGAGTACTAAGCTAAATCTACATGTGCATGCAGCAATGCGATCAATGGGATGGATGCACGCAAATAGCTTAGTAGAGAGAGCAAGGAGAATTGAAAATAAGCTAAATTTATCTAAGCACAGTTGGGAGCAGCAGCAAATAGGTAAAAGAAAAACGTTTGAAAGGATGATTAATTTAGAAATAAGAAGCTTAAATTTGTAATAAGCAAAAGCCATTTCATCTTGAGAAACCTCTTAGTGATCAATATGGAAAGAGACATATTGCTCAGTGTTTAATGGGTTCTGGAAAGTGTTATAGATGTGGTGAACTGGATCATCGTAAGTGGACTGCACTCTGGAGAAAAGAAACAATGATAGGCCACAGGGATATCAGGAACAGGGACAATAGAGGTGAAATTTGGAGCGTAGTCTGCGGCGTGACACTGATGTTTCTCAAAATCAATTTGGATTCATGCTGGGTAGGTCTACTATGAAAGCCATACATTTATTGAGAGGTTTGATGGAGAAATATAGAGAGAATATGGAGGATTTACATATGATATTTATTGATTTAGAGAAAGCATATATAAAGTTCCAAGAGAACTGCTTTGGAGTGTTTTTGAAAAGAAAGGAGTTAATAATGCTTATATTCAAGTCATTAAAGATATGTATGCAGGAGCTATTACTTGTGTTCAAACACAAGGTAGTTTGACCAACTATTTTCCTATTTCGGTTGGATTACATCAAGGATCAGCCTTGAGCCCATATCTTTTTGCTTTAGTCATGGATGTTCTCACTAGACATTTGCAAGAGGATGTACCTTGGTGTATGCTTTTTGCTGATGATATTCTTCTTATTGATAAGACTAGAGAGAGAATTGAAGGTAAGCTTGAATTATGGAGGTCAACCTTAGAGTATGAAGGTTTTCGTTTGAGTAGAGCTAAAACCGAATATATGGAATGTAATTTTAGTAGTAATAGATCTAGTAAGGGGATTGTGACATTGGGCGATCAAGTCATTAATAAGAGTACACGTTTTAGATATCTTGGATCTATTGTTCAGAATGATGGTGAAATAGATGGGGATATTATCAGAAGAATTCAAGTTGGATGGTTGAAGTGGAGGAATGCATCGGGCTTGTTGTGTGAAAGAAAAGTCCCCCTCAAACTTAAGGGAAAATCCTATAAGATTGTGGTGAGACCTGCAATGCTTTATGGTGTCAAATGTTGGCCATTAAAAAAGAAGTATAATACTAAGTTAAGTGTTACAGAGATGGGGATGCTTAGGTGGATGATATTGCAAATCTGAATTCAAACATTATAATTTTGATGATAACAAACATTCATGTTTCTCTACTGTTACTACTGCACATCTGTTTTAGTTGTCATGCCTACTAACTTTTTAGGTCCACAAGGTCAATTGCAATTCAAGCCAACTCAAGTTTGGGAAGCTTAGGACTGAGTCAGTCTGTAAGTTTAATTCTAATATTTTTTACCTTTTCTTGAGTCAAATATAATAAGGTGGATCCTGATGCTAAGTAACCTTGCACACACACACTCAGGGGAGAAATTTGGTGAGTTTGAGAGTTCTTCTGTTTTTGATCATATCGTACAGAGCGATCCAAAATCGTCCTGGACGATCAGTTAAAAACAGAAACTCTAATTAGGACATCTGGGTTAAGCAAATTTGATTAGGCAGATCGTCTTCGACGATCCTCCCATTGTCCAGGTCCTCCCATCGTCATGGACAATATGTTTAAATTCAGAAATCAGCCACCAATCACATTTTAGGCAATATTTTATTTTGTATATTTTGAACTAATCATACAGGATGATATTGATCGTCCTGGATGATGCATTACAATCATGCCTAAAATAATCCCTTGATTAGGAGACTAATTATGGTTAAATTGATCAATCACATCGTACAGGACGATCGACATGATCATCCCGGACGATCTTTTATATTTCGTGGGACGATCACCAATCGTCCCGGACGAAAATCATGATTTTCTTTTGATCGTCCAGGATATCATCCTAGACTTCTCGAACAATTGGCCGGACGATTTGTTGATTGCCACTCAAATTGAACTAATTGTCCCGGACGATCGTGGAATAGTCTTGGACGATATGTTGAAATTAATTCTCTGATTGTCTACACAATGAAAATCGTTCTGGCTAAAAGACTATTTTTGTACTGATCGTATAGGACAATCGATAGATCGTCCGGGACGATCTTTGACGGCAAGTTGAAATTTATGGCACTTTTTGAGGCTTTCTATTTAAGCTCTTCTATCTGATGTTGAAAAATCTTTTGCTGCTTTCCTGTCTAAAGAGAGCTTAGAGGAGAGGGAGAGTTTGGGAGAGAGAGAGAGGATCTTGTGAGGGGGAGTTTATGAGGGGTTTCACAAAGGTTGCTCCAAGCAAGGATTCGATCGTCTTCTTCCTTCTTCTTCCTTTGTTCCTCGGAGGCTCTGGGTAGACGATCATCAGCATCAGATCTAGGTTCTCTGCCTACTCCAGGAGGGAGTAAAAGGATTGTCAGGTTCTCTGCCTACTCCAGGAGGAAGTAAAAGGATTCTGAATTCTCTGCCTACTCTAGAAGGGAGTAAAAGGATTCCAGGTTCTCTGCCTTCACCAGGAGGGTGAAAAAGGATTCAAGGTTCTCTGCCTCACCTGTCACGACCCGGCCCGGATACTCGAATTAACGAGGCGGGAACTAAGGTCAGACGGTAGGATCTAAACAATTCATAAGTATAAGAATATAAAAACAGTAAATCTCCTTAATCAGCGGAAGAGCCACTAACTAAAATTCTTTAAATACTATCACATTTGTTTCAGATCACACTTTACCTGTTTTCAGATGCATGTCGTCTTCTATAGACGAACTCTTCTCTTTCTCCCATTTTCTAATTCTGAAGACTTACCTGAAACATTTAAATTCATTGTTTGAGTTCACTAAGTAAACTCAGTGGGTATCAGTTAAACGAATTTTTATGCATAAAAGACATTACATATTAACTTTACTATTATTGCATTTCTTCATCTCATTTGGCATAAAATATAAGTCCTTTCTTTATTTTGTTTCTTTCTTTATATAGACTTTATCATCATTCCTTATAGTTTTTATCTTTTATTCCTTTTCCCATTTCATTTATACAGGAGCACCGTCAGAATGTACCAGAGGTACAACCATTTCCATTTCCTTTTCCTTATTCCATTACCTTTTCCCTTTCCATTTATCGTGCACGGGTACGTTGCTTCCCCAGCCAGTACCATACGGGGGTGACTCCTGAAATTTTCATGCATATCCTTTTTCCTTTTTATCTTTCATCACTTATACTTTTTATTTAACATGTAAATCTCATTGTAGCTTGCATTTATAGAAATATGGATTTAATGGTATAGATCATATCATCCTTCTTTCTTTTTTTTTTTTTAGTTATGTGAATTCCTTTAATGTCAACATTCAACATTTATTTGTATTTGAGTCATCTCTTATTTTAACATTTAACATGAAAGATCAGAAGATTTACCCACTTTAATCCTTTCAAATCCTCGATCCTTGGAGCAACCTCAACTTCGAATTTCTTTGTTGAAATTCCTACAACTTTCCTAGAATTATAAACTTTCATCAAAATGTGCTTATAATAATCAAATTGAACTAAAATTTGCATAGTGGAAAAATCACTTACAAAAGAAAAAGGGGATTTCTCAAAATCCCTAAATTCTTCTCTTCTCCAAATTTCTTCCTTCACGCTTACAATTCTCCCTTTTTCCCTTTAGAAATTATCCTTTGCTTTAGAGGAAGTAATCAGATATAATTTATAGAAAATTGTGAAAAGAAAACTAACAAACCTTCTTCCCTCTTCTTCTCTATCGTTCCTCTCTTTTCGTTGAAATTTCTCTCAAATTAGAACTTCTTTAACGGTAGGAACGAAAAGGAATGATTAATTTTTATCCTTGAAGCCAATCCCTTGCTAAAATTGGAAAAACGAAACTTACCTCGCTCTCCCGCACGAAGCCCTTCGTCCGCCCGTCGTTCTGTTCGCGATTACCGACCCTGTTAGGGTCGCGACGTCTAAATAGGGCTGGCCGGTTCGGTTGAACCGGCCCAGCCAAACCGGATATCACAATCTCCCTCTCTTATAAAAATTTCGTCCTCGAAATTAAATCAAGTAAAGAAACATACCTTAGTTAAAAAGATGAGGATATTGACTTCTCATTTCAGCTTCCTTTTCCCAGGTGGCATCTCTTTCTGATTCATTTTTCCATAAGACTTTCACAAAAGGTATTGCTCTATTCCTCAACTGTTTCACGTCATATTCCAATATCCTTTCAGGTTCCTCAACATATTTCAAATCAGGTTGTAAGTCAATTGATTTGGACTGTATTCTCTTGGATTCATCTGAAACATACTTCCGGAGTACTGATATATGAAACACATTATGAATTCCTTGCATATGCCCTGGTAAATCCAATCTGTAAGCCATATTTCCAATCCTCTCTGTGATTTCAAAAGGACCTATAAACCTTGGACTCAATTTTCCTGTCTTTCCAAATCTTTGCACACCTTTCATTGGGCTAACTTTTAAGAAAACAAATTCTCCCACTTCAAACTCAACTGGCCTGTGCTTTGCATCATAATACTTCCGTTGCCTGTCTTGAACTGCCTTTAGTCTGTCTCTGATCAATCTGATTTTTCTAGTAGCCTCATCTACCAATTCAATTCCAATTACCTTTCTTTCACCAGTTTCTACCCAACTCAAGGGTGTTCTGCATTTTCTGCCATAAAGAGCCTCATATGGTGCCATTCCAATACTAGATTGGAAACTATTATTATATGCAAATTCAATCAATGGTATATGAGTCTCCCAATTTCCTCCAAAATCTAAAACACATAGTCGCATTAAATCCTCCAAAGTCTGAATTGTCCTCTCTGATTGCCCATCTGTTTGAGGATGAAATGCTGTGCTGAAAGTCAGTCGTGTGCCCAAAGCTTCCTGAATTTTCTTCCACAATTTAGAAGTGAAACGAGCATCTCTGTCTGAAACTATAGATTTTGGAATTCCATGCAATCTCACAATTTCATCAACATATAATTTTGCCAACTTCTCTACTGAATCTGTCTGCCTGATGGGTAAGAAATGAGCTGATTTAGTTAATCTGTCAATAACAACCCATATTGCATCTCGACTCTGTCTCGACCTGGGTAATCCAATCACAAAGTCCATTGCAATGTCCTCCCATTTCCATTCAGGTATTGGTAAAGGTTGTAGTTGACCACTTGGCTTTTGATGTTCTGCTTTAATCATTTGACAGGAAACACATTTTGCTACAAATTCTGCAACACTCCTCTTTAGTCCTGGCCACCAAAACAATCCTCTCAATTCCTGATACATCTTTGTACTGCCTGGGTGAATTTCATAATTGGAAAGATGAGCTTCCTGTAATATCTCTTCTCTTAAGCTTCCAACTTTTGGAATACAGACTCTGCCCTTATACTTTAATAAGCCTTCCTTATCAATTTCAAAGTTCCCTAACTGTCCTGCTTGTACTTTATTTATGATCTCTTGAAATTTTTCATCTTGAGACAATGAATTGAGCACTCTATTTTTCAAAGTAGATTGGATTATCAACTGATTCAACATCATATCTTTAGTATCCTTCTGATTAACCACTGAAAGTTCTAATCTTTCCATATCTTTGATTAATTGTTCCTGCTGAGTAATTAACCAACTTGCATTCCCAAGAGCTTTTCTGCTAAGTGCATCTGCAACCACATTTGCCTTCCCAGGATGATACTGTATGTCCAAGTCATAATCCTTTATAAGCTCCAGCCACCTTCTTTGTCTCAGATTTAATTCTTTCTGGTTGAAAATATACTTGAGGCTCTTATGATCTGTGAACACCTCGCATCTAACCCCATATAAGTAATGTCTCCAGATTTTAAGTGCAAAAACTACAGCTGCCAATTCTAAATCATGAGTGGGGTAGTTCCTTTCATGAATTTTCAGTTGCCTTGAAGCATAAGCCACCACTCTGCCATGTTGCATCAGTACACATCCAAGTCCCCTTAAGGAAGCATCACAGAAAATTTGAAATCCTTCTGAACCTGATGGAATTGTCAAAATTGGGGCAGTCATTAAGCAATTCTTTAATTTCTGGAAAGCTTCATCACATTGAACACTCCAATCAAATTTCACTGCTTTCTGGGTTAATCGGGACAATGGCATTGCAATTTGAGAAAATCCCTCCACAAATCTCCTGTAATACCCAGCAAGGCCCAGAAAACTCCTCACCTCTGAAACTGTCGTTGGTCTTGGCCAATCTGAAATGGCTTGAACTTTATTCTGATCCACTGAAATTCCTTCTCCACTAATCACATGTCCAAGAAAGTTTACACTATTCAACCAAAATTCACACTTTGATAATTTTGCATACAACTTATTCTTCTTTAATGTCTGCAACACTGCCTGTAAATGACTAGAATGGCTCTCTTTATCTCTTGAATAGATCAAGATATCATCAATGAACACAATTACAAATATGTCCAGAAATGGCTTAAAAATTCTGTTCATTAAATCCATAAATACAGCTGGTGCATTTGTTACTCCAAATGGCATTACCATAAACTCATAGTGGCCATATCTGGTTCTGAAAGCTGTCTTTGCTATATCTTCTTCCTTGATCCGTAGCTGATGGTATCCAGATCTCAAATCAATTTTAGAGAAAACTGTAGCTCCCTCCAGTTGATCAAAAAGATCATCAATTCTGGGCAATGGATATTTATTCTTAACAGTAAGCTTATTCAGTTCTCTGTAATCTATACACATTCTGAAGCTCCCATCTTTCTTCTTTACAAACAGCACTGGAGCTCCCCATGGTGAGGAACTTGGCCTGATAAATCCCTTATCTAGCAATTCCTGTAACTGACTTTTCAGCTCCTGCAACTCTTTAACTGCCATTCTATAAGGTGCCCTTGCTACTGGTTCTGAACCTGGTATCAACTCAATAGTGAAATCTATCTCCCTTTCTGGTGGTAATCCTGGCAAATCATCCAAAAATACCTCTGGATATTCGTTGATTACAGGTATATCTTTCAATTCTTTAACTTCCTTATTTGTATCCTTTACTTGAGCAAGAAAACACTGACATCCCTTGGATAAAATTTTACATGCTTTCATATAAGTGATTATCATTGATGAAACTCCTCTCTCTCCATAGAATTTCAACTCTCTTTCTCCAGGCAAATTAAACTTTACAATTTTCTTGTTGCAATCTATAATCACAAAGTGTTTTGATAACCAATCCATTCCCAATATCATATCAAACTCTTGCAATGGCAGAACATTTACTGTTGCTTCAAACTCTCTTTCATTTATTTTGAAAGTCACTTGACATACACCATTTACATTCATAATAGATCCATTTGGCATTAAAACTTCCAAAATTACATTTGTCTCATAAACATTCAGTCCAACTGTTTTAACAAATTCCTCTGAAATGAAGGAGTGTGAAGCTCCCGTATCAAAAAGAATTTGCACAGACTTTCCTTGCATCATGATCATACCTATAAAAGTTACAAAAATATATATATATATATAACATAAACATACAATATTCCTTGAACAATACTTTCATAATACACATTTATTCATTTTTCATTTCTATCACCTGTAATCACTTCAGGTGATTCCTTAGCATCCTTCTGAGTCAATGCATATACTCTAGGCAGAGTATTCTGTCGGCTTTGACTTGATCCTGGAGTAGAAGCAGCTGATTCTACTGTTCTTGGTCTTCCAACATTCTTCTGAGATCCAGTATTCATTCTTGACTCTCCTGCTGGTCTTTGCCCCAAAGTAGGACAATTCTTGGCTATGTGACCTGGTTGATGGCACCAGAAGCAAGTATTTGTACCTGATAAACATTCTCCTTTATGTTGTCTTCCACACTTGCTGCAACTATTTACACTTGAACTATCACTGCTACTAGACTTTGATTTCTTCCAATTAAACTTTCCAGTTTGTGAAAGAGATTTGCTGCTATGAAAATCCTGTGAAGCTCCCATAACTTCACCACTCTTCCTTTTCTGAAAATCACGTCTCCTTTGAGTGTTTAGCAGGTCCATTTCTATTCTTCTAGCCCTTTCCACCAGCACTTTATAATCTTCAATTCCAAATGGAATAAGAGGCTGTCTAATTGCATCCTTCAATCCTGCTAAAAATCGATTACACTGTTCTTCTGCAGTATGGATTAAGTGAGGGGCATATCTGGATAATGTTGTAAATTCAGTTTCATATTGCATAACTGATTTATCTCCCTGCACCAGTCTCATAAACTTATCCTGCATTTGCCTCCTTACAGAAGGAGGTACGAACCAATCTCTAAACAATTTTGTAAACTCATCCCACTTGATTTGCATGTCTTGAATCCCTCCAGTTTTACTTTTATGCTGACCTCTCCACCACCTTTCTGCTTCTCCATCAAGAGCAAAAACTGCCAAGGAGACTTTCCTCTCCTCTGGACAAAACATTCCTTCTAAAATCTTTTCAATTCTCAGTAACCAATTTTCAGCTTCAATTGGTCCCTCAATTCCCTTAAATAGTGGTGGTCTCATATCTTGAAATAATTTGAGATACTTATCCATAGGTATTCCACCCCCACTATTACTTCCTGATGGTTGATTCCTTGAGTCTTGAATCATTTGAGCCATAGCTGTCATCATTTGTGTTAGTGCATCAGGATTAACATTTACATTAGGTACTGGCCTTTCTACTTCCCTTTCTGCTTCAGAATCATTTTGATTCCTGCTTCAATAAAATAATCATGTCACATTAAATCTTTAAGTCATTAAAATCATCCTAATGGCTCTTCCAGTACAATTCATATCTAAATGGCTTTGATACCACTTTTGTCACGACCCGGCCCGGATACTCGAATTAACGAGGCGGGAACTAAGGTCAGACGGTAGGATCTAAACAATTCATAAGTATAAGAATATAAAAACAGTAAATCTCCTTAATCAGCGGAAGAGCCACTAACTAAAATTCTTTAAATACTATCACATTTGTTTCAGATCACACTTTACCTGTTTTCAGATGCATGTCGTCTTCTATAGACGAACTCTTCTCTTTCTCCCATTTTCTAATTCTGAAGACTTACCTGAAACATTTAAATTCATTGTTTGAGTTCACTAAGTAAACTCAGTGGGTATCAGTTAAACGAATTTTTATGCATAAAAGACATTACATATTAACTTTACTATTATTGCATTTCTTCATCTCATTTGGCATAAAATATAAGTCCTTTCTTTATTTTGTTTCTTTCTTTATATAGACTTTATCATCATTCCTTATAGTTTTTATCTTTTATTCCTTTTCCCATTTCATTTATACAGGAGCACCGTCAGAATGTACCAGAGGTACAACCATTTCCATTTCCTTTTCCTTATTCCATTACCTTTTCCCTTTCCATTTATCGTGCACGGGTACGTTGCTTCCCCAGCCAGTACCATACGGGGGTGACTCCTGAAATTTTCATGCATATCCTTTTTCCTTTTTATCTTTCATCACTTATACTTTTTATTTAACATGTAAATCTCATTGTAGCTTGCATTTATAGAAATATGGATTTAATGGTATAGATCATATCATCCTTCTTTCTTTTTTTTTTTTTTAGTTATGTGAATTCCTTTAATGTCAACATTCAACATTTATTTGTATTTGAGTCATCTCTTATTTTAACATTTAACATGAAAGATCAGAAGATTTACCCACTTTAATCCTTTCAAATCCTCGATCCTTGGAGCAACCTCAACTTCGAATTTCTTTGTTGAAATTCCTACAACTTTCCTAGAATTATAAACTTTCATCAAAATGTGCTTATAATAATCAAATTGAACTAAAATTTGCATAGTGGAAAAATCACTTACAAAAGAAAAAGGGGATTTCTCAAAATCCCTAAATTCTTCTCTTCTCCAAATTTCTTCCTTCACGCTTACAATTCTCCCTTTTTTCCTTTAGAAATTATCCTTTGCTTTAGAGGAAGTAATCAGATATAATTTATAGAAAATTGTGAAAAGAAAACTAACAAACCTTCTTCCCTCTTCTTCTCTATCGTTCCTCTCTTTTCGTTGAAATTTCTCTCAAATTAGAACTTCTTTAACGGTAGGAACGAAAAGGAATGATTAATTTTTATCCTTGAAGCCAATCCCTTGCTAAAATTGGAAAAACGAAACTTACCTCGCTCTCCCGCACGAAGCCCTTCGTCCGCCCGTCGTTCTGTTCGCGATTACCGACCCTGTTAGGGTCGCGACGTCTAAATAGGGCTGGCCGGTTCGGTTGAACCGGCCCAGCCAAACCGGATATCACATCACCGGTCAGTAGAAAGATTTTGTAAGGGCTTTTCCGCCTTGCTGTGGGGGCAAAATGAGAGACACTATAGTTTAAGTGCAACACCTAGAGGAGAGGCTTCGGGGAGTGAATGTAGATCAAGTTGACCGAATCACTATAAATCTGGTGTGCTCTTTTCATTTACTTTTCTGTACTTTAATTTCCGCATATTTCTTTGATTTGTGCTGTGTTGAAAATCTGTGATTTTATTATCTGCTTCTGCTTAAACTGGTTAGGTTTAAAATATTCAAAAAGATTTAAAAATATTTTTCTTTTAAAAATACTGTTTTGAAGACTAAAAAGATGCCAGATGAGTGGAGAATGAGTGTGTTAATCCCTATTTTTAAGAATAAAGGTGATGCACAAGATTGTGCGAATTATAGAGGAATTAAGTTAATGTGTCATACTTTAAAACTATGGGAACGAGTTATGGAGCATAGGTTGCGGCGTGATACTAATGTTTCTCAAAATCAATTTGGATTCATGCCGGGTAGGTCTACTACGGAAGCCATACATTTATTAAGAGGTTTGATGGAGAAATATAGAGAGAATAAGGAGGATTTACATATGATATTTATTGATTTAGAAAAAGCATATGATAAAGTTCCAAGAGAAGTGCTATGGAGAGTTCTTGAAAAGAAAAGAGTTAATAACGCTTATATTCAAATCATTAAAGATATGTATGCAGGAGCTATTACTTGTGTTCAAACACAAGGTGGTTTGACCAAGTATTTCCCTATTTCGGTTGGATTACATCAAGGATCAGCCTTAAGCCCATATCTTTTTGCTTTAGTCATGGATGTTCTCACTAGACATTTGCAAGAGGATGTACCTTGGTGTATGCTTTTTGCTGATGATATTCTTCTTGTTGATAAGACTAGAGAGGGAGTTGAAGGTAAACTAGAATTGTGGAGGTCAACTTTAGAGTCTAAAGGTTTTCGCTTGAGTAGATCTAAAACGGAATATATGGAGTGTAATTTTAGTAATAATAGACCTAGTGAGGGCATTGTGACTTTGGCCGATCAAGTCATTAATAAGAGTACACATTTTAGATATCTTGGATCTATTGTTCAGAGTGATGGTGATATAGATGGGGATATTATCAGCAGAATCCAAGTTGGATGGTTGAAGTGGAGGAATGCATCAGGCTTATTGTGTGATAGAAAAGTACCTCTCAAACTTAAGGGAAAATTCTATAAGATGGTGGTGAGACCTGCAATGCTTTATGGTGCCGAATGTTGGCCATTAAAAGAGAAGCATAATTCTAAGTTAAGTGTTGCAGAGATGAGGATGCTCAGGTGGATGAGTGGCTTTACCCTTAGAGATAGGATACGAAATGAGCATATTCGTGAAAAGGTTGGAGTAGCTCCAGTGGAAGATAAGATTAGAGAGAGTCGCCTTAGATGGTTTGGTCACGTAAAACGGCGGCCTCCCGATGACCCGGTTAGGAAAGTAGAGGTCTTAGATTTGACTTATGTTAAGAAAGGTAGAGGTAGACCTAAAAAGACTTGGTTAGAAAATATTAAAAATGATCTTTCTTTATTAGATTTAAACGAGAATTTGACTTTTAACAGGACACAATGGAGAAAAAGGATTCATGTAGCCGACCCCACGTAGTGGGATAAAGGCTTGATGTTGTTGTTATTGCTCAACAAATTTTTAAAATACCAATTCACCCCCCTCTTGGTTAGCCTCGAGACTAGTTCATAAGGGCTTAACAACCCTAACAAACTTTCAAGTTCGTTAGGGATAGGATACGAAATGAGTGGCTTTACCCTTAAAGATAGGATACGAAATGAGCATATATGTGATAAGGTTGTAGTAGCTCCAGTGAAAGATAAGATTAAAGAGAGTCGCCTTAGATGGTTTGGTTATGATTTAAAATTGCGCAATAAGAGGCGCACCTCAACACAATTTTAAACTTTTAAGCCTCAAAGCTTATGCAATGAGAGCTGGCATTGAGGCGTACGCCTCAATTTCACTGAGGTGCCTCACCTCATGTTTTAGAGGCATCCACCTCTTGAAATTTTAAAAGAAATCTAACCTAATATATATATATTCAGTTCGGCCCCCCACCCTCGTGCGTCTTCGATTATTTTCGAACTGAAACTAGGTATCTTCTCCCTTCTTCTTCGAGCGACATTTTCCCCTCTTCCTTCCATTCGACCAGCTTCGACTTCCTTCTACCATGAGTTGCTCTTCGCCTATTGCTTGGAGTTCTCTTCTACCGTGAGTTAGGCTGGAGTCTCCTTCGACCGACATATTCTGCAGAGTAAGATTCCACAATCGAACTGTCTTATTATTGGGATATTTTGATTTCACTTCATATCTTGTGCCTTTTTATGTTTTATATTATTTACTCATTAGTATATATAAAATTTATTATTTTATGTTTACATAATTTTTTGATTTTGAGACTTACGCCTCAAAACGTCTTAAGGCTTACGCCTTGTCTCACGAATGAAAAACGCCTCAATACCTGCTTACGCAATTTTAAACATTGGGTTTGGTCACATAAAACGGCGGCCTTCCGATGACCCGGTTAGAAAAGTAAAGGTATTAGATTTGACTTATGTTAAGAAAGGTTGAGGTAGGCCTAAAAAGACTTGGTTATAAAATATTAGAAATAATCTTTCTTTATTAGATTTAAATAAGAATTTGACTTTTAACAAGACACAATGGAGAAAAAGGATTCATGTAGCCGACCCTACGTAGTGGGACAAAGGTTTGATATTGTTGTTGTATGATAATATTTTTATATAATTGTGGTAGATTTTTTATATAAGTGTGGTAACATTATTCTTATATTAATCATGTTATTTGTTTACTGGTTCACTTGAGTTCGTCACTTGTTTAGCTGAGTTATTGGATAATACTACAGATATATGTTATGAAAATTTAAAGCTTAATGAGATGGTTAATAAAAAGATAAATGAGAAAAGTCAAATGTCAGAGATAGGCCCGTGCAAGTAAGGTGGAAGATCTGACAAGGTAAGTCTTATGGACTATACCGAAGGTACCTAATACTCTATCTTTTCTAAAAGTTGAAAATTCGGATCTAATCTTGAATGGGAGAATTATAAGTATCCAAATGCTTATAGTCATCATATGACTTGCCTCTAAAAAATAAACAAAATAAGAAATATGTGAAAAATTGTATGCATTGATCCTTTACACAGCGTATGATTTTTTTATAGTAACTCAAATATCATTTATAGCTGGATACAAAATATTGTTTCTTATTTCTTGTACTACAATTGTGTATTTCATTGAGCTTTTAGCTCACCAGCAGTGGTTGTACTGCAAGAAAAAGGAAGAAGCCAGTGAGGCTTTATGTAGGAGGTGGACTACATTTTGTGTAAATAAGTTTTTGATGTACATGTAATAACCTAAATTTCAGGTAAGATTACAAAAATTTTTGCTTAATTAAATTCTAATTAAGATTAGCAATTAATTATTGGTAACAAATAGATTCTTGTTCTATTAATTAATATGTTATTGTTAAAGAATTAAGTAATTAAAAGTTACTATTAATATTAATAAAGTATGGTTAATGTTTAAACTACTATTAATTAAAATAAATTATGTTAATTAAAGTATGTTTATTAGGCCTCTAATAAGATTCCCGTACTCCACTAGCACTAATATTATATTAGTTAATATATGCTTACACTCAGTCACTCCCAAACAATGCATGCATCGGTTCAGATGACTGGGAAAGGATAAGCATTAGCATATTAGAGAAATCCTGTAATCTGCTATTCCATTCGGTCCTTCAAGCAGCAGTTAGCGAGATAAGTTTTGTTGTGTGGGAAGTGAAGGTTGAGAGGAGCACTATAGAGAAAACAGTGATGGATGGAAGCGGTAGCCGTGAGGGATCTCTAACGGGTCGTGGGAGCGACTTCTGCTAGGGAGTAAGTCTGTTTGCGGCTAAGCACTGTAACTCGGCAAATGTTTATCTGAAGTAGGAGGGCTGCAGTGGGTGATGAGTGAAATTTTTAGTGGAGGAAGAAGAAGGAATCGAGATAAGCCCTTTGATTATATTAAATTGGTCTGATAGATTTCCAAAGATTAGTACAAATTTCTAAAGTAAACTACGCCCAAATATAGGAATTATTTGGTATATGAGGAGGAGAGAAATTGGTTTCGAGGTAAACGCTTATGTTAGTAGAAATATATTATATACAAATTAATTGAATTATAAATTGTAGAAATCATCGAATTGGAGAGGTGGTTGTAGGTGACTTACAAGCTTAGAAGAGTAAGAGATAGAGGATTGAAAGAGATGGCTCGTCAGGAAGGTAAGTTATGTAAATTTTAATTTACAAATGTAAGAATTAATAATTATATATATATATATATATATATATATATATATATATATATATGATATTACTTGATTTATTTGAAGTGATAAATGCATTATGAAGATTCCAATAATAAAATTGAGTATACGTCCAAGTTATCATGTATGATCGACCACTTGCATATATGTATCATTGAAGTTTAAAATAAGATTTATGATGATTATTTTAATATTTTTCTAGTTAATAATAAATTGAAAAGAACTCATTAAATTTCATGTTGCCAACATATCCTGGTATATAAGTATAGTAAGAGACAAATTCTTATAGAATTTTGTACACGGTAAGTCAAGTATGAATTACTATGAAGTGAAATATACTCAATATCAATGTGGTGACTTTTTATAATCATGCAATTTAACTACAATTTAATTTGCATAACTTATTAAGCCTTATAGTTCACCCGTTCTTTTCATACTGGTTGTTGTACAGAAAAAGAAAAAGAAAAGGTTGATGCAGAATAAGTTGCAAGTTATTTAATTTTATATGCTAGTGTTTATCTCTGTTTGTAAGTCTACAGCTGCAGTATGTAAACAGTTCAGTGGTGTAATATTTTGGGATTGTATTAGTGGCTCTGTAGGTATTTGTTTGATGTAATTAAAGTTATTAGATACTTTCGTTTATATAGTAAATGTAATATTGTTGGATGTTTTATATAAATATTCAAATAATGAAAAATATCATATGTTTATGGTGAAAAATATCATATGTTTATAATGAAAAATATTATGTTTACTTGTGTGACACTCTACAATACTGATAAGGGGTATTATGGGGTGTTACAGTACATAAAAGTCAGAGCAGTAAGTTGTACAATAAGACTTTTGGATTTGTAAACTTTATTTGAATGTTTAGTAAAACTCGACATTTTATTTGATGTGCTGTGAATATGCTTCCAAATATGAAATATGTAGAAAAATCATTAAAACTAAAAAATTTAGTATCGGGATAGTCTAGAAAGATTATTTCCTACTCACTCGATCCTGACAGAAGTAGTTTAAGATGGGTGTTAGTAAGAGATATATCTATTTGAATTCTTCTTATTTGTTACACTCTAGGTTCACTGAAGAGAGGGTCACAATGAGATGTGACACTTGCAGCTGTCAAGAGACTTGTGTGGGTGCACATGTGACGTTGCCAATATGGGAGGCTATTTGTTAAGATGATATGTGTTGATGCATGTGTACATTTGCCAATAGATGTGTGGGGGTGTGCACATATAATTTTCAAGGCATGTGTGCATGAGTGCATGTGTGTTGTTGTCAAGATATGGACAATTGTAGAGACGTGTGCCTGTGCAACCGCCAAGGCATGTGGGCCAGGGATGTGCACAGGTGTGTGTGCACTTAACCTATATGTGCACCGTCCGTGTAGTGGATCAAGACATGGGCAGGTGTATGCCTATAGTTGCAAGGATGCGCACAAATGGCATACATTTATGCATGTAATAAAACTTGGCTCACATGACGCCTACCATCCTATGCAACTCCACCAATGAGGTAACCATTTAATAGCATAGCTTCAGTCCGAAACTGTGACTAAGGAGAAGGGAAATACAACAGTATAGATGCACCGTTTTGGAATGGTCAATAGACAACTGTAGTGAAAGAGGGAAGTGGAACGCTATAAGATAGAAATAATAGATTTCACCAACGACAAAAATGATTTGCCCAAAATGAAATTCCGCATTGAGGTCAAAGAGGGTATTTTATTTTAGCCTTTCTTGAGTCATAAAGCCTAATTTAATTGTACATATAAGTGAAAATTTCAAAAGAGAAATAATTTAATTAGAAGAGAAAAATAGATAAAGCGGTAAGTTTCTGAAAATCTTGGACTAAATTGCAACATCAGACAACGCTAGAGCAAAGTGCAAACCGACTGATAGTATACATGCAAACTTTTCACGTCTGAAATTAAAAAAAAAAAAAAAAAACCTACCTGCGTATAACCTGTAAGGAATGGCCCAGACATCATCATGCAAACAACAGACTTGGCCACATCATCAATATTCCAGTGAAAATTTCCTGCAAAGCAACGACATAAGATCCCAGAAACAGAGTTACACTTAAAGCAACTCTAATATTTTTTTAGGGAAAAAAAAAAGCTTCAAGGAAAAAGTGCATCCAAGTTACTGGAGTTTATCTATTTCAACTCGGTTGATATAACTCTAGTAGAAATATATATGATTAAAAGTCTGCAATCTGACTTCATGATTCCAGACATCTTATTGAAAGGGTTACCCTATGGTTATTACTCAACATCATCAAATTTTCATCTCTCAACCGGTATGTCAAGAGTAACAAATTTCTCATGGAATTGGATCAATCTTGTTTGACGATCAGTGTAGCAGTTCAAATTAAAGGAAGCATTACTCTATGGTAGTTACATTCTAGGAGACTAATGTGTAAGCAATAATGAGAGTTAAACATGCATAGAGCCTTCACATTTGACAAGCATAAAACAAATTGTTCTTGTACGCATAACATGAGAACTTATCTGTAAATTGATGCTTGGAAACATATTTCTTGTTATATCTTGTTATAAATCAAAACATGTGCATATGTTATCGATTGTTTTATTTTTGAAACCCACATATTAACGCAAATATGAAAATTAGGATCCCATGAATTCATGACAAGGAAATCAAAATCTCACGTATTCATTCTAAAGGAAATCAAGATACATGGACAAAGAAGGAAATTCATAAAATGCTTTTAACATATATATTTATCACTACAGGAAAAACTACATATATTAGCGGACTTTCCAGCGGAAATATATCCGTCGGTATTAGCGGCGGTGTAACCAGCGGATATTCCATCGATAATTGTGCGACGGGCTTTCCAAAGGATAAACTGCCGGTAATTTTCCGACGGAAAAATCATCAGTTTTACTAAAACCGGCGCTAACTTCAGACTGAAAATACGCCAGAAATTATTGGTGGAACTTCTAGCAGAAAAACTGCAGGCTTACTTAAATACGACGAAAGGTTTCCAGTGAAAATGTCGCCGAAAACATTTCTGAAGAAAATCCACAAGAAATACCACTGGAAAATGCCCTATTTTCCTTCCGCGAATGCCTTCCTTCTCATTTCACTCCTGCTCTTTCCTGCTTCGCTCCCAGTCACGTGAGTCGCCTCCCGCCAAACACCGCCTCCGTGCCTTCGTGTACACCACTCTGTCGTCATTGTTTGCCGCCTCGTTCGCCGGAACCAACGTAAGTTCTTCTACCGTTAGTACATTTCTTTTTGCTTTGGTCGGTAGACATTTGCAAGAGATTGTACCATGATGTACGCATTTTGTTGATGATGTTCTTCTTGTTGATAAGACTAGAGAGGGAGTTGATGGTGAAATAGATTGTATCATGGTGTATGTATTTTGATGATGATATTCTTCTTGTTGATAAGAGTAGAGAGGGAGTTGATGTGGATACTATTAGTAGAATTCAAGTTGGATGGTTGAAGTGGAGGAATGCGTAGGGCTTATTGTGTGATAGAAAATTCCCCTTAAACTTAGGGGAAATTTCTATAAGATGTGGTGAGACCTACAATGCTTTATGGTGTAAAAAGTTGGTCATTAAAAGAGAAGCATAACATTAAGTTAAGTATTTGCAGAGATGAGAATGCTCATGAGTGGCTTTACTCTTAGAGACAAGATACGAAATCAGCATATACGTGAAAATGTTGGAGAAGCTCCTATGGAAGATAAGATTAGAGAGAGTGAGAGAGTCGCCTTAGATGGTTTGATCACATAAAACAGCGGACTCCCGATGACCTAGTTAGGAAAGTACAAGTATTAGATTTGGCTTATGTTAAGAAAGGTAGATGTATAAAAAGACTTGGATGTTCGTGATACGGGAAGAGTGCTTCAAAATCGCCAAAAAATGAGTGCTTTGCAAACGACGAATATTGCTGCACTATTCCATCAGAATTCCGTCGGTAAATTCACCATAAATATCTCCAGCGCAAACTACGTTTTAACACAAGTACCCCCCTAAAGACCTATGCACGCCTTTCTTGGCGTGATAGGATTAAAGACTACGGCCGCAGTGTCACCCAACACCGACCATGCATGTCTTTCTTGACATAGCGGGTAGACTAAGACTCCTTAAATCTCCCCTAAAGGGGGGAGACACCGGGAGGCTGCCAGATTTTTCATTGATAGGGGACCTATGTGAAATAACACAATCTGATATACAAGTCAATTTGAATTCAATCTATTTTCCTTCAACAGATGTTGCTTCAATCTCTAATATTTTCATATTATATGTAGGCTAAATTCTTCATTATGGATATTAGAAATCAAAGAAGTTGGATGTATAACCAATTGGCGCAAAGACAAAAAATATTAATAGACAAGTTCATTAATGGGGTACAAGAGTACATCCGCTTTACGGTATAACAGAAGTAAAGCAGGGTAAGAGATATGTAAAGTTTGACCCATTCATTATTGCTAGCCAAGCAAGCCAAGTCTATTTTGCTAACTATCCGAGTAGATTACAAGGCAAATAGGATTGGCTCGTAAGTATGAAGACCAAACCCAAGGGAGTCATCGAGAAAATCACATCAATACCATCAGTACATCAAAAAGAGTTTTTGTCAAACTTAAAAGATCTTGCTAACGATGTGAACGATCAAATTACAACTAATGAGAGTGAGTTGCAGTTAGTGGAAGCGGATTTAAACATAGAGGAAAGTCATGAGAAATCTAATAGTGGTGAAGATGTGTTATTATATGGAAGTGAATCAATAAATGATGAGTTAACAGAAGATAAATGTATTTAATGATTTTTTACAATCAATTATGAATGAACAATTTATATTAATAATATGATTTATTTTTAATAGCATAGCAATAGTTACTTCAGTTATTTTATTATTGCTCTACTTCAGTTATTTTAAATTAATGAAATTAATAGATATTATGATTCATAGAAAAATAATATTTTATACATTCAGGAAACTAAATGTGCTGGAGAGAAGACTAAAGAGATTGATAGTTTAGGATTTGAACTTTGGAATTCTGGTAAGAGTCGTACTAGAAATAGTGCAGGTGTAATTATAGATAAGAGTTTAAAGGATAATGTTGTAAAAATTAATAGAATTGGAGATAGAATTATAGCTTTAAAGATTGTTGTTGATGCTAAAATTATTAATATTATAAGTGCTTATGCTCCTCAAGTAAATTTGGATATGGGTTCAAGATTAAAATTTTAGAATGACTTAGAAGAATTAATACAAAAGATACCTCCTGAAGAAAAATTTTTTATTGGAGGAGATTTAAATGAACATATTAGTAGAGAGGTAGATGATGTTAAAAGCATTCATGATAGCTATGAGTTTGGAGCGACTAATAAAGGTGGTAGAGTTATTCCAAGTGAAAGTTTATGTACCCAACATCTCGCTTATTAGTTTTGGACTTTAAGATGAAGGCGCAGAAAATAACAAATAAAGTAAAACATTATTCTACGATGATATGAGGGCATTTAAAGAATATTAACAAAAATATTTTGAGAGTAAGATACTATATCTTAAGATTTTGTCTATGTATGAGGAACCTAATGTTATGTGGGAAAAAATAGCTAGTGATATTAAAACTGTTGCAAAAAATATGCTTGGATTATCAACGAAAAAAACTCCTAATAGTAAAAATAGTTGATGGTGAAATCAAAATGTTCAAGAAAAGATAAAAAATAAGAAGATTTGTTATAAAAATTGATTTAGATGTAAAAACTTTGAAAATTGGGAAAGATATAAAGAGGCCCATAAGGAGTCTAAGAAAGTAATATGTGATGCAAAGATTTTAGCTTTTAATGATTTATATAATATATTAGATAGTAAGGAGGGCGAATAATATATGTATAAGTTATTCAAATAAAGAGATAAAAATAGTAAGGATTTAGTTCAAGTGAAATGTATTAAGGATGAAGATCAAAAAGTACTTTTATTAAAAGAACATATTCAAATAAGATGGATGAGATATTTTTATAAACTCTTCAATGAAGATTATGAGAATGTGATTAACTTTAGTGACCTTAGCATCCTAAATGAAAATAAAAATTTTAATTTTTATTGGCGTATTAGTAAAGCCAAAGTTAGAGAGGCTTTAAAGAAAATGAATTGTGGAAAAGCTGTTGGACCTGATGAGATCCCAATAGAGGTGTGGAAATGCTTAGGGGAAGAAGGAATTTCTTGGCTTACTAAACTTTTTAATAGTATTTTGAAGACTAAAAAAATGCTAGATGAGGGGAGAATGAGTGTGTTGTTTCCTATTTTTAAGAGTTAAGGTGATGCATAAGATTGTGCGAATTATAGAGGAATTAAGTTAATGTGACATACTTTAAAACTATGGGAGAGAGTTATGGAGCATAGGTTGCAACATGATACTAACGTTTCTCAAAATCAATTTGGATTCATGCCTGGTAGGTCTACTATGGAAGCTATACATTTATTGAGATGTTTGATGGAGAAGTATAAGAGAATAAGGAGGATCTGCATATGATATTTAAAGTTCCAAGAGAAGTGCTATGGAGAGTTCTAGAAAAGAAAGGTGTTAATAATGCTTATATTCAAGTCAATAAAGATATGTATGCAGGAGCTGTTACTTGTGGCAGACACAAGGTGGTTTGACCAAGTATTTTCCTATTTTAGTTGGATTACATTAAGGATCAACCTTAAGCCCATATCTTTTTACTTTAGTCTTGGATATTCTCACTAGATATTTGCAAGAGGTTGTACCCTGGTGTATGCTTTTTGCTAATGATATTCTTCTTGTTGATAAGACTAGAGAAGGAGTTGAAGATAAACTTAAATTATAGAGGTCAGCCTTAAAGTCTAAAGGCTTTCGCTTGAGTAGATCTAAAACTGAATATATTGAATGCAATTTTAGTAATAATAGTTCTAGTATGGGGATTGTGACTTTGGGTGATCAAGTCATTAATAAGAGTACACGTTTTAGATATCTTGGGTCTATTGTTCAGAGTGATGGTGAAATAGATCGGGATATTGTTAGTAGAATTCATGTTTGATGGTTGAAGTGGAGGAATGCATTAGGCTTGTTCTGTGATAGAAAAGTCCCCCTCAAACTTAAGGGAAAATTTTATAAGATGGTGGTTAGACCAGCAATGCTTTATGGTGCAGAATGTTGGCCATTAAAAGAGAAGCATAATATTAAGTTAAGTGTTGCAAAGATAAGGATGCTCAGGTGGATGAGTGGCTTTACTCTTAGAGACAGGATACAAAATAAGCATATACATAAAAAGGTTGGAGTAGCTCCAGTGGAAGATAAGATTAGAGAGAGTCGCCTTAGATGGTTTGGTCACATAAAACGGCGGCCTTCTGATGACCCGATTAGGAAAGTAGGTGTATTAGATTTGACTTATGTTAAGAAGGGTAGAGTTAGACCTAAAAAGACTTAGCTAGAAAATATTACAAATGACCTTTTTTTATTAGATTTAAATGAGAATTTAACTTTTAACATGGCACAATGGAGAAAAAGGATTTATGTAGCTGACCCCACATAGTAGGATAAAGGCTTGACGTTATTATTGTAGTATGATCCTTTGATAATCTTCCATTTTATGCTTATCAAAAAATTCCTCCATTTTGGTTTAGCCAATCTAGGAACTTATTTGGATGTCATCAAAGGTAAGGGCTTCTATTTTGACATTGGCGCAAGGGTCGTCAATGGCTATAAAGTCTAGTCTAAACTGATGCCCTTAGCTTGGAAAAACTTTGGGTCATTATTGGGTGCGGAGTCTGGGGGTTTAAGTTCTGAAAGTGAAGTTCTATAATTGAGTCTGAAATTTTTTAAATGTGTTTTGTGACTATTAAAATTTTTCATTTATAGAATTCAATTTTATTTCATTGGTTTGTAAAAAGTTGTTAACATTGTTCTGAAACATCTTAAATTGATCTAATAAAGCAAATTTAGAAGGCAAGTTGTCATGTAATGAATGTTTTTGTTTTGTTTTGCTTTATTTTATTTATGTTTTTTAAAGATATGATATGTTGATATAAATGAGGAGGAAAAAACTTAAGATGAGAGAGAGAAAAGTGAGTTTGTGAGGCTAAGAAAACTTTCAGGATATGAGGAAGTACAGGACCACTTATATCTCATGCTCTCCTTAAACACTTTAGGTCTTTCTGAGAAAGGTTTGTTCAGCTTCAAAAACACAAAGTTTAGCATACTATATCCTCATGCATGCCAAAAAAAATATTAAAAAGAAATTTTAACTTTTAAGTGACGAAGCAATATAATTTCTCCATTACTTTTATGGATTTTGCACAACAAACAATCATTTCAAGTAGTAGAGAATACAAAAAAATTGAAAGATTCAAAATACAAATCAAAGAAAATAAGTTCAGTTATATTGTCTTAATACAAATTTAGGTTTAGACTTTATCACGTGGAAAGCACCCTTGATATTTACAGAAACACAAGTGAATATAGATTATGGTAGATTCACACAAAGATTAGGCTAAGTCTTGTAGTGGTGCTAGCCAGATGGATGAAAACAAATTTCCTATAGAGTTGCCAATTGATTTGTAATTTTCAAGTCTTCTTTTCTTGTAAATAAGCTAAAAAACTAGAAAAACAAGACTATCCTTTCTTGAAGAAAAACAAGTCGCCACTTGCAAGGTACCTAAAAAATTTTGTCACTAAAAAGTCAGATTTTTGTCGTAACCTTCTTATTTCATCCACACCTTCAAACTTTTTATTATAGTCTTCTTTGGAGCTCTTGACTCTAATACCAATATGACATAAGGTCAAGAGCATATTTTTTGTGAGGGGCACAGCTCAATGTGACCTATTTTGGTGGTGGTAAATGAGTTGAGGAAAGGGAAAAGGCGCTATTTTTTTTGGACAAATTTGGATATAAACTTCCTTGTTGGTGAGGGTTGATTTTCGTAAGAAGGGAGGGATGAGGAACTCCAAATCTGAAGTTTGTGATGTTGATGAACTAATGGAGGTATATATGGGATTTGGATGAGTGGTTAGAGAGTTAAGAATTTTTGAATTGGCTTGTCATAGTGGGCAGGCAACAAGAATTGTCTTTTGTAATAGATGTTTTACTTAGGTTTAATAAGGGAGAGCGGGATTTAAAGCCTTAGGGGGCAATGAGGGTTTGTGGGTAATGTAGAGAGAAGAGCTGAATGTGACGGAGGGCTCCTAGATTTATTGGAGTGTACGATTTGTGAGGACGGCTAAGACTAGATTTTAGTAAGGGAGTAGTTGAAGTGGCAAGAAGAGAGGGGGGAAGTTGAAGGGATAAGTTTGACCTTACTAAAGTCCAAAAGGGTCGGCCACCAAGCTTCACCAAAAGAGTATGGTAAAAAAATTTTCACAAAAGTTTACACTAGAGTAATTTTCATTTAATAATTCTCCAGGAGATTTTATAGCCAAAAGACTAGAGTGGTCAAAAAAATTTCACAAAAGTTTACACGAGTAATTTTCAATTATTAATTCTGTGAGATTTTATAGCATGGTATATAGACTACTTCCCTCATTTAGTTGACCGAGGCAAGATTAAGCAAGCAATTTTGGCCAAA
The DNA here is from genome assembly GCA_019925795.1 of Dendrobium chrysotoxum. Lineage (NCBI taxonomy): Eukaryota > Viridiplantae > Streptophyta > Magnoliopsida > Asparagales > Orchidaceae > Dendrobium > Dendrobium chrysotoxum. Next base: position 15,607,084 of record CM034311.1, read on the forward strand.
TTACAAGGAATAGTGCCATCTCCAACTAACGAAGGAAAACAATTAAGCAAAAGAAATAAAAAATAAAAGCTTTCTATAGGTGCAAAATTTAACCAATCACTATATGGAAAGTGGAGTGGTTTCTTTGTCATGCAATATTCACTCACGCAATCCCTCATTCGTTGGTGTGGCCGACCAAGGAGACTTGGAGTGATTTTGAAGCTTTTTAAATATTCATAATTGAAAATTGGAGGAAGTATAAGGTTGGCCATGCTCGTGCTTTCAAATTTGTGTAGAAGTCTTAATTTGTGATGCAATCATGTTTTTTTTTATTTCTTATTGAACAATGATTTTTATTTTATTTTTAGTTATTTTACATTTTTTTAGCTATCCAATGATGGAAGGCATCCTATGAGCATGGTAGGTTGTGCTTTGGGCTTGGTAGACCTTGGTTTGCTAGCTTGGGTCCTTTGGTGGATGCTGATTTTCGGTTGGGAGCTGATTTTGGAGTTCTATTTTTGTGAGCTGAAGTTTAGCTCATTAATTTTAAAAGGGATGAAGTATTGGTGAAGCTCATTAATCCTAAAAGGTATGGTGGAGTGTGGCTTTTCTTTTCCCCTTTGCTGCCTTCTCGTTTTTCCCCTGCTGCCTCCTCGGTTTCTCCTCTTAACCCTTTAGTTTTGGTGGTTTTTGCTGTTTCCCCATAAGTCCTGTTGGGCTTCTTGTGCCTGCTGCCTTGGTTGTTGGTTTGCCTCTTCGGTTCCTTCCCACCTGGCTGGTTCCGTGGACTTACCTGTTGGGCTTCTTGTGCCTGCTGCCTTGGTTGCTGGTTTGCCTCTTCGGCTCCTTCCCACCTGGCTGGTTCCGTGGAATTCTGGGCTGTTTCCGTGGCCTTTTTGGCTGGATTGCTGTGGTTTTTTTTTGTTGTTTCCTGTGCTGAACTTTATGGCTGCTGTTTGGTGACCTTTGGTCTTTCATTTCCCTAAATCTAATTGGTTTAGATGGAGGTGCTATGGCTGTTTGGTTGCCTTATGGTTTGCCTATTTATATAACATGTTTTTGGAAGGAAAAGGTGTTGAAATTTGCTTGGCATAGCCACCTAAACCTGAGGGTTTCTTCTCTTGGAAAAGCTTGAGAGCTTTGTCCACTTTCTTCTCCTCTTTTCTATAGCTTGCGAGCTATATTCTTCTCGGGCTTCTTACCTCTTCTTCTCTCCACAAGTTACATTCCACCTGTATCCTTCCTCTGGTTCTTTTGGTGTTGTTGGTTGGTTGATTTGGAGAGCATTTGCCGGCGGAGTTGGTTGGACGGTTGGACTTTCTTGCTGTGGTGGACCATTTGGTTTGCTAGCCCTAAGCACATACTTTACTTTACCTACTTTTCGATACATGTGAGGAAACCGTTCCTACGGTTGTTCTGAGGATAGCGACTTTTTAATTTTCTTTTTGTTTCGTTTGGTTTCAAATCTCCTTTGTCTTTTGGAAGTGTGGATGATTGCTACTATTTGAAGTTAATTTAAGTAAGTGTTGCCTATTGTTCTCTTTATCTGGCTTTCTCTCTAGTTTGCTTGCATCAGTTTTGGTATCAGAGCAAGTTCTTGTCCTCGGTTTGTCGTTTATTTTTCGTTGGTTTTTATCCGTGGTTAGTGGCTTCTTATCCGATTTTGGTGAGTCTTTCTTTGTCATATTTCTATGGCTAATAATCCGGGGGATTGGCAAAATCTTTTGCAACAATTAAATAACTTGCAACAACAAGTAAACACTTTGGCTGAGGCAGTGGCAAATCTAAATGTTAACAATGCTAATGTCCAAACTTCTGAAAGTGAAGAAGAGGGGCCTAAAAACAATAATAGGCAACAAAGAAATTGGGATCATGGGATCAAAATTGATGTTCCTAATTTTGAGGGAAAGTTACAACCGGATCACTTTTTAGAATGGATAGAAAAAATGGATCAGTTTTTTGAATAGAAAGAAATACCTAACAATAGAAAAGTTCGTTTTGCAAGTTTAAAACTTTCTGGTCATGCTTTAACATGGTGGAAAAATTGTCAAAATAATAGACTTAGGAGAGGTAAAGAAAAAATCCAAGTTTGGGAAAGAATGAAAGAAAAAATGAAGGGAAAGTTTTTGCCAACTGATCATGCTAGAACTATATTTCAGGAATTTAATAATTTGAGACAAGGTAACCAATCTGTTGAGGAATACACTGAAACATTTTATAAACTTCAATCTAGAAACGATTTGAATGAATATGAAGAGAAGACTGTGTCAAGATACATTAATGGTTTAAAATGGTCTATTCAGGATCAACTTAACTTGCATCACATTATTAAAACTGACGAGGCATATCAAATGGCAATAAAGGTGGAAAAGCAACATCAAAGAGAAAGGGGTCATAACAAAGTTGTGTAAACATATAAAAGGAGAACAACTGGAGGGGTAAAAACTCAAACTTCTGGAAACACATCTGATGTCAAAATAAAAACTTTTGAAACACAAAATACTGAAAAGGGAAAAGGAATTATGGGAACAAAACCTGCTGAACAACCTAAGTTAATTGGGCCTTGTTATAAATGTGGGCTCTATGGTCATCTTTCTGCCACTTGTAGAAAGAATAATCCACCTAGGAGCAATTTCATTAAAAATGATGAAAACTTGGAAGAGGAAGAAGAAAATAATTCTGGTTCTGAAAATGAAGAGGAAGTAGAGAAAATAGATGTTGAAGGAGATGAGGGAGAGGAACTTTTGGTCATAAGGCAAGTTTTAACAACAAAAATTGATAAAGGGGATAGATGGTTAAGAAGAAATATTTTTAAAACAACTTGTACGGTGGAGGGAAAAATCTGTACACTCATGATTGACAGTGGAAGTTCTGGGAATTTTGTTTCACAAAAATTGGTTGATAAACTGAAAATAAAGTCAAAACCTCTTGCCAAAACTTACAAAATTTCTTGGTTTAAAGAGGGGGGTGAGGTTCCTATCACTAAGCAATGTGTTGTGAATCTATCAATTGGTGGATCTTTTAAAGATCAAGTTCTTTGTGATGTAGTACCACTTGAAGTTTGTCACATTTTGTTGGGACGTCCTTGGCAATACGACCACAAAACTATTCACAATGGGGAAACAAATACATAACCTTTGGTTCAAAATAACAAAGAATACACTCTCCACCCTCAAAAACTTGTGCCTGATTCACCTTCAAAAAGTAAACTGGTTGCCAAAATTGATACTCCTGAGCTGCTTTTGAATGCTAATGATTTGAAATGTTCTGAAGTTGCTTACTTAGTTGTGGGAAAGGAAAATGATTCTACTTTTCAAATTCCTAAAGAAATGAAAGCTTTACTCGATGATTTTTCTGACATAACTCCTGATGAGTTACCTATTGGTTTGCCGCCTATGAGAAATATACAACATCATATTGATTTGATTCCTGGAGCTACTTTACCTAACCTTTCTCATTATAGAATGAGTCCTTCTGAACATGATGAGCTTTTTAAACAAGTGACTGATTTATTAAAAAAAGGTTTGATTCAAGAAAGCTTAAGTCCTTGTGTTGTACCTGTTTTGTTAACGCCAAAAAAAGATGGAACGTGGCGTATGTGTGTGGATAGCCGTGCAATAAATAAAATCACTATTAAGTATAGATTTCCGATTTCTAGACTGGATGACATGCTTGATATGCTCAGTGGTGCTAAAATCTTTTCTAAAATTGACTTGAGAAGTGAGTATCACCAAATAAGAATAAGACCGGAAGATGAATGGAAAACTGCTTTCAAAACAAAAGAGGGTTTATATGAATGGCTTGTGATGCCTTTTGGTCTTTCAAATGCGCCGAGTACTTTTATGCGAACTATGAATCATGTTTTACGATCTTTTATTAGAAAATTTGTGGTGGTGTACTTTGATGACATTTTGATTTATAGTATTCATATTTCTGATCATTTGAATCATGTAAAACAAGTTTTACAAACTTTGCGAGAACAAAGGCTTTTCGTTAATCTAAAAAAGTGTTCTTTCATGACTTCTAGTTTGACATTTTTGGGCTTTATTATTTTTGCTGGGGAAAAACCATCCCAATGGGATTTAGTCTTGCCCCAAGCTGAGTTTGCTTACAATAATTCTGTTAATCGTACAACTGGTAAAACTCCTTTTGAGATTCTTTATGGCCAACCTATTCCTCATATTTTAGATAGAAACTGCTTGCCTTTACCAAATAAAACCAGTGCTGAAGCTTTTGAAACTTTTGACCACATAAAGTCTGTCCAACATCAAGTCCTTGAAAAACTCCAAAAGGCTAATGCTAAGTATAAATCTGCTGCCGATAAGCATCGAAAAGAGGTTAATTTTAATGTGGGTGACATGGTTATGGCTTACTTTCGTCGCCAACGGTTTCCTGTTGGTACTTTTAGAAAGCTAAGCAGAAAAAAATTTGGTCCTTTTCGTGTGCTTAGAAAATTAGGCACAAATGCCTATCTTTTGGATCTTCCTATTTCTGTTGGCACTTCTCCTATATTTAATGTTTCTGACCTTTCTTTATATGAAGGAGATTCTGATGATTCAGTGGAAATTGAAACTTTGTCATTCTTTACTCCTATGGCAAAAGCTGAACATCAAATTGAAGATATTATTGATGTTAGAGTTTCTAAAACAAGGCAAGGTGAACATAAACGGTTCTTGGCAAAATGGAAGAACCATCCTCTGACCGACTGCACTTGGATGAATGAAAAAGAGCTAAAACAAAGACATCCTGATCTTTTTCAAAGAGTTACTGAAGCTTTCTCATCTGGAGATGAGATTTTCCCACTAGGGGGGAATTGATGCAATCATGTTTTTTTTATTTCTTATTGAACAATGATTTTTATTTTATTTTTAGTTATTTTACATTTTTTTAGCTATCCAATGATGTAAGGCATCCTATGAGCATGGTAGGTTATGCTTTGGGCTTGGTAGACCTTGGTTTGCTAGCTTGGGTCCTTTGGTGGATGCTGATTTTCGGTTGGGAGCTGATTTTGGAGTTCTATTTTTGTGAGCTGAAGTTTAGCTCATTAATTTTAAAAGGGATGAAGTATTGGTGAAGCTCATTAATCCTAAAAGGTATGGTGGAGTGTGGCTTTTCTTTTCCCCTTTGCTGCTTTCTCGTTTTTCCCCTGTTGCCTCCTCGGTTTCTCCTCTTAACCCTTTGGTTTTGGTGGTTTTTGCTGTTTCCCCATAAGTCCTGTTGGGCTTCTTGTGCCTGCTGCCTTGGTTGCTGGTTTGCCTCTTCGGTTCCTTCCCACCTGGCTGGTTCCGTGGACTTACCTGTTGGGCTTCTTGTGCCTGCTGCCTTGGTTGCTGGTTTGCCTCTTCGGCTCCTTCCCACCTGGCTGGTTCCGTGGAATTCTGGGCTGTTTCTGTGGCCTTTTTGGCTGGATTGCTGTGGTTTTTTTTTGTTGTTTCCTGTGCTGAACTTTATGGCTGCTGTTTGGTGACCTTTGGTCTTTCATTTCCCTAAATCTAATTGGTTTAGATGGAGGTGCTGTGGTTGTTTGGTTGCCTTATGGTTTGCCTATTTATATAACATGTTTTTGGAAGGAAAAGGTTGTTGAAATTTGCTTGGCATAGCCACCTAAACCTGAGGGTTTCTTCTCTTGGAAAAGCTTGAGAGCTTTGTCCACTTTCTTCTCCTCTTTTCTATAGCTTGCGAGCTATATTCTTCTCGGGCTTCTTACCTCTTCTTCTCTCCACAAGTTACATTCCACCTGTATCCTTCCTCTGGTTCTTTTGGTATTGTTGGTTGGTTGATTTGGAGAGCATTTGCCGGCGGAGTTGGTTGGACGGTTGGACTTTCTTGCTGTGGTGGACCATTTGGTTTGCTAGCCCTAAGCACATACTTTACTTTACCTACTTTTCGATACATGTGAGGAAACCGTTCCTACGATTGTTCTGAGGATAGCGACTTTTTAATTTTCTTTTTGTTTCGTTTGGTTTCAAATCTCCTTTGTCTTTTGGAAGTGTGGATGATTGCTACTATTTGAAGTTAATTTAAGTAAGTGTTGCCTATTGTTCTCTTTATCTGGCTTTCTCTCTAGTTTGCTTGCATCAATTTGGAAGTAGAAAATTGGTTTGAGATCTTGCATTTGGTGCTTGAGCTGGTGTTGCATCGTACTCATAACTCAAAAATCCCAAATCATTACACTTAGGATATAAACAGGTGTATTCAAAAAGAATTGCTCCAATTCCTTAACTAATGCAGGCGCCTGAAAAATCTCCTCCAAATCCTGAGATGACAGAACTATGATTCATGAGACTACTCCCAAAAGAAACCTGATGATGAAAGCAGTGATGTTGACTTACTAATTTTCACTCAAAAAAACCAGAAGAGTGCACCAAACACCATTATATTCTCTTACTTTGTGTTATTTGAGAAATTATCATCATTTAATAAAGCTTTTCTTATAAACCTAAACACCACTTCAATCCCTAAAACATTATTTGAGCCATTATCCAGGAAAAAATAGTGAAAGGCCATAAGAGTGAAGATGGAAGCCTTAGAGAAGAACAAAATATAAGAAATCATGGATTGCCTAAAGGAAAGAAATCAATAGGGTACAAATGGGAATTTACAATCAAATACACAGTTGATGGGGCCCTTGAAAGATATAAAGTAAGATCAGTAGCTAAGACCTATACTAAAACCTATGGAGTAGATTACCAAAAAAATTTTGCTATAACCAAAAAAATTTTGCTCCTGTTATAGCAAGAATTTTATTGTCACTAGCTAACAACTTTCATTGAGATTTGCAATAGTTTGACATTCAACATCTTTATTGGTGTATGTTCATAACATGAAATGATGACAGAAAAAGAGTCCAGTATTTGATCAAAGAATATGAGATAAAGAAGCTAAGAAAATTAAAATATTTCCTGGGAATTGAGATTGTTAGCTCCCATCAAGGAATGTTCATTTTACAAAAAAGCATGTCATTAATCTAGAGAAGGATATGTGAAAGATGGCGAACTTCTTATACACCAATTGACCCAAATCATAAATTAGGAGCAAACTATTATCCTAGGCAAACAAGGAATTGTACTAAAAGTTAGTGTAAAAACTTATGTTGAACATGAGAGTCCTCATATAGCTTGTTATGTGAGTCTAGTAATTCAATTCATGCATGGTTCAAGGAATGTTTACGTATAGGCTATCTACCAAATTATTCATTACTTAAAGTTAATCCTAGAAGAGAAATTTTGTGTAGAAGAAATACAAAGTTGGAACTTGAAGCCTACATAATTGCTAACTATGCAAATTCACCTATAGACAAAAGATCCATCTTTAGATACTACTCCTTTCTTGGAAGCAATCTTAAATCACGCGGAGAACCAAAAAATATAGTAACAAAGTCTAGTGTAGAAGCTAAATTCAAAAAAAATGACATAAGGGAAATGTTAGTTACTATGGTTAAAAATACACCTTAAAGATCTCAAGATCGAGTGGGATGGAGATCTGAGACTCTACTGTGATGATAAGCCAGCAATAAATATCACACGCAATCATGTGCGGCATGATATAAAGAAGCTTGCGATATAGATAGATATATTATAAAAGAACCAAAAAAACAAATAAAGATTTAATTTGCACACCATATGTATCTAAAAGAGCAGCTAGCAAATGTTTTCATAAAGGAACTCAATAACCTATAATATCAAGAGATTATTGGCAAGCTAAAAATGAAAGATAGATATTCCCAAGCTAGGTATGCAAAAAAACAGATCTTTCTTATTATTGGAACTCACAAATTGATGCTAAAGATGAAAATCAAAATCCCCCAGATAAAGGAAATTAGTATCCCATGAATTCATGCTAAAAAAGAAAATCAAGATCGCATAGATTTATGCCAAGAAAAAAAATAGGTGACCTATTTTTAAAATTCATATTTATTGGAATATTTATAAATATTTTCTTATATTATTCCAAGATCAATCTATATATTGCCTTATATCAAATACTTTGTTGAAAAATAAAATATTATTGTCTGCCCATGTATTCTCCATATAAATAAACCTATGCATGTATATTTAGTAAATATCATAATCTAGTGCTAAAAGCATATGGTAAGATATTTAACTTCATCAATACAAGTCTTTAGCCAAAGATTATGCAAGATCAATCAATGCTTAGCACTTCCCTTGTTTGTTGAAAAAAGGGGAATATACTCCTATCAAGGCTCCCGTCGTAAACCATAATAAGGTATTACAGAGAGTAAAAAATCACAACATATTTCAAGAGGTCATGACATGATATAACAACATTGAAAGTTTATACTTGTAATATTTAGCCAAGAGAATAAGTAAGGATGTCAATATTAAACCCAACATGAAAATCCAAATCAAATCCGATACGAAAAGCCTAGGTTTGAGTCAACCCGCGTAAGATTCAAGTTAAGTTCAACTCAACTTAAAAAAAAAATAGGTTGAGTTCGAGTTGTGTCGAGTTAGATTCAAGTCAACCCAAAAAATTTTGACTTTACTATTTGACTTCTTTAATGAAAAACTCAAAAAAATTATAAATTTTTACAATATTTGCTGAGCTGTCATGTCCAATTCACATAATCATGTTTATTTCAGGTTCGATTGATGCAAAACCATCCCAATTTAAATGTTTTTCATGTCGCATCAAGTTTGATCGACTAAAGTTCGGGTTGAAATTTTTGACCCGTTTAATAAACGGATTATGGTTCAAGTTGACCGTATTCATATCGGTTTAGGTCATTTTCAAGTTGGACCTAAACATAGACCATGAACCCGAATTGACACCTCAAAGGATAAGAATAAGCTTACAGCTTTACTGCTAATATATCAACATGTCATTTTCAGTTATAAGATTCTAGCTGAAGTTTTTTTTTTTTTTTAATAAGTTGCTGAAGGTTCATTTATGGTTATGTGAGTATACACCAAGAAAAAAATATAAAAATGTTCAATGCTAAAGGATTATCTATAGTTTCCTGAATCTCAACAGATATTGATCGCTAGACTGATGCAGCAAATAGTGAAAAATCTTCCATTTACACGAGGTCATGCACAACACAAGATAACAGGAAAATACCAGAAGCAGCAGCCCCACAGATCACTCCCCACACCAATGGAGGCCAAGTGACAGGTTTTGTAAGTTGAAGACGGATCTTCCATTTGTCCTAAAGCATTTGACCCAGCAAAACAATAACATGGATATTGGTTCAATGTTCTCGTACAATAAATAAATCAAGTTTCATAAACATGGTGAAAATTTGATTAAATAGTAGAAATCCTAAATCCATCACACATGATTGAAGCAAAAAACCACTTAAAGCAATATGGAAACGAGTTAAATGCTACTGGAATTTAGGATTAAAGGCCCCTCTGATTACAATGGTTTTAATTATTTAAATGGTACTATCTTAGTGAACTCCTGAAAGTGACAAGTAGAGATTGGGACAATTTACAGTTGTCTCAGGGTGTCCTTAATATCACTACAATCTCTAAAAGGGTGACAAATATTTCAATGTCGTTGTACTACCGTAATCAGTTTGGCCTAAAAGGATAAAGTGTACCTGTTATAGCTGCTGTATAACCTTTACATTTTGACGCTGAAATTAAATCTTCCACCATGACAATGAAGAAAATTAAAGAGGATTGCGCATAAGCTACAAACCAAAACAGGGTAATTAAAGACGACATTAAAGAAGTGTTGCAGAGGGAAATAAAAAAAAAAGTTAATTTTTTTATAAATTTTAATTAATTATGATATTGTAATCAGACACATGAAAGCCATGTCTAACATATGTTGTGTCAGGCACATGTTAGCATTTTACACTTGTCGGGCACTGAATACCCCCTTAAAGTGCTTATGCATCATAGAAGGGGTTGTTTAGTCGGAACTTTCGGGTATTTTGTATTCATTTTTTCCATATTTCAACTTTTTTGGTGTTTTGTTTGAAGCAAACCAAATGCAATGCAAAAAAAAATTAAGGGATTTGAAATACAACAAAACCTTTATTTTCCCTACATTTGAAAATCACCCAAATTGGGTGATTTCAAACCCGCAGCACGGCCACTCACATCTATCATCTACCAACATACACTATCTGCGGCCCGCCACTCCTACTTGAGATTCCTGTCTTCCACCACCTGCCATCAGCCAGCGTTGTTGCCGCAGGAATTTATAGCCCAGTGTGTTATGGATATTCAAAATCATAGAAGTTGGACGCATAACCGACTGTTGCATAGACGCAAGACATTAATAGAAGTTGCAAGACATTAATAGACATTAACAGATAATAAATGCGAAGCAATTTGCCTGCGAGACATGTTCACACGCATTAGGAGGACAGGCGAGCGATTGCTTTGGATTGGAAAGAGTATATGGGCCGAGCGCAATAGTACTTGGGGCAGCCCAAATTATACAGCGAGGAGGGAGAAGAACAAACATAATCGAGCTTCTGACGTCGGGGGGCCTGGGTAGCTCCCTCCATACTGGAGGCTCAATTCCACACACTGAGCACAAACGACGATTGCTGGTGGTAGGCGGAAAGAAGAATGGACGATTTTATGGATTAGACTCACAGAATCACAGGGCTATGCGTATAAGGGACAATCATCTTCTGTCTCCAGCTACTCTATAAACAGCCATGAGAGTTTGTATAGCTAACAAGTGGCTAACTTGACAGCATAGCTAGAACATGTCCGAAAATCACAAGCAGACGTGCACATGTAGATACTGGTTGAACTTCAGAGATTGAGAGACCTGATTAACAAAAATCAGCCTGCGCCTGCATCGGCCGATTAAAAGAGTGAGGATACAGATTCTGCTTAGATTTTTTATGCATTTTAATTTTTTTATGTATAAAAACTATATTTATTTTAGTAGTGTTGTATTAATTATAGACCAGTTGGAATGTGATTGTTTATTTTAACAGCTGGATTGTGATTGTAGAAGTTATTCCTTATGTTTATTTTAGCAGTGTTTGCCGAAATATTAGCATTATTAACCACTACATTTAGCATTATTAACGATTACTTTTAAACTGCTTGGATTGTGATTTTTGAAAAGCTGAATAACTGATATTTGGTGCTATTTCTTTTTATTAATGCTACAAATTTTCGACAGATTTGCAGCGAAATTTTTGCCCCAAACAACGAAACGACGAATATGTATCGTATATTACGGCAAAAAATCCTATTTCCAAATTATGGCATATTTGCGGCGGAAAGTTGCGATGAAAATATCTGTCGTAAAACCGCTGCAAATTGCGGCGGTATTTTCGCCGCAAATCCGTCGTAATTTGTGGCAAAATTAGCGGCGGCTATCTAAAACGAACACATCATTTTTTTTTACTTTAACTCCATCGTAAATCCATCATAAGTACGTCGCAAAATATTTGCGATGGATTATTCCCGACGTAAATATTTTTTCGAAGCGACTTTTGACGTCGGAATGTATTCCGCCACAAAGCTAAATTTGCAATGAATTTAGCTTATTTTTCGGCGGATTTTTCTGCCAGAATAGCTTACTTTCCTGTAGTGGGTCTTGTCTTGTGAGATATGTTAGGCTCTGCATATATGGTTGTATATTTTTTTTACGTCAACAAAGCATTCAGCAGGTGTTTAGGTTAGTATATCAGAACTTTTCTTTTGTTCTTGTGAACGAATATGCTATACTTATTGTGAGTATATATCAAACAAGAAATCTTCTAAAAGGGAAATGCAATACAAAAATTCTTACAGTCTCCTGTGCAGCCCCCTTTATGCCAAAAAGCTGGTTGAAGCTGGAACCACTAACAACTGTCGGTGCCTTAGTAGGAGCCTCAGGTTTAGCTGCATTATCGAATACAATTGAGTTCAATGCATCCAATACCGTCTACATCCTTCCAGGCCAAATAAAAAATTTAACGAAAATAAAGAAAATAAAACAAGGAATTAACTTAAGGACTTAATTAAAATGGGACAGAAACTGTAATCAGACCTTCATTAGCATCAGTTTCTGCCGCCTTAACCATCAATCTGCGCCCTGAAACCCATGAAATCGCCTATGTTTACGTGAATATCGAAACAAGTAGAGGCTAAGAATTCGATCGAAGCTTACTGTGTAAAGTGAAAGCTGGTGGAAAACGGAGCGCCGGCAACCGACGGCAGTGTGGCAACCGGGTTGAGACGGCGATTGAGGCAGAGGCGTTGATAACGGAAGCCATCACTGGTCGGGAAGAGGACAAACGGAAGAGAGTGACGAGTGAACCCCTGCGTCGAGCTGCAGGGAGTTGGGGAATTGGAGACCAGTGGCGGATAACCTGGTGCGCTCTCCAGCGTCCCGCGGCTGTAGCTCTTTTCACCGTGTTCCCGGAAACGATGATTTTAGAGCCGTTAATTACACTCGCGATTGAAATTGACGGTGTTGATCCGGCGGCTCTGGTTCCAGTGAAAGCTGTGAGAACAGCTTCGGTCAAATGCATACGATCACCTACCGGTGAAAACCAACAAAGGGTGGGTTTGGAATCTCCAACTAGTTGTTAATAAATGATCTAACTCATCAATTTAATTTAAAATTTTTGAATAGGTCAAGCTCAAATTACCTTGTAAATTTGATTTTGATCCGAAAATGATCCTTTTTTCTTAAATTATTTTGATGTTGTATGATTTTTTTTATCAATTAATCTAAGCTCTATACTCGACTAGTTATAAACAAAAAATTATTTAATCAAAACAAATTATCAAGTCGGATTCAAGTCATTAGGATTGTCAACAGGTAATCGAATTCATCTAAAAATATCAACTAGTTTTCAAACATAGTATTTATCACAATGCCAAATTGGCTTTGAGATAGTGGAATATTCAAAATAGGTGAATATTGTTGCTACTACTATTTTCTCGAACATGACTATTTTTAGTGTGTCAAACTCTCCTATATAGTTGTGGCATAAGAAAGCCATCATGCTATGTAAAAATAGGAATAAAAAAAAGTGTAATAGTGGTGAAGAGTGCTGATTGTATCGGCGGCCAAATCATTAGCTCGGGTCCATGAGGGACCACTTGGATGTGTGCAGATTATGGTTCGAAAAATGTGAAAATATTCCATGAATAATAGACAACTTGGTGAAGATAGGGTCTGGTACTCTATATATTGTTTGATGCTACATTATTCCTATAAGGAAATTCATCAGCTTTTATTAGAACTAGAGTAGGAATAAAAAATAAAATTATAAAGGGAGCACCACCATATACTCTATGCTTTTCCTCTAGGAAGGACACATGCCATGCTTTGCAAATGTAGGAGTTATTATAATTGTAGGTGCTTATCCTCGTGTGAAAAGCAACGTGACACAAAGTGACATGTGATCCAATGGAAACTTCATTATGACATTATATGTAACACCCACTTTTACAGTAAAAAGAATGTGACCTAAGTAGAATCTGATTAGAATCTTAAGTATGATTGGCCTTATTGACATTTGAAATTTTGAAAAAGAAACTTAGGAATTAAATTTGGAATTTTTTTTGAAAAGGACAGATCTGCCCTTGGGAGCACTATAGTGCTAGAGTAGGGAGTGTCAATGTGCTAAGCTCTTTATATAATGGAAGAAAATTAAGGCTCTTGGGAGTGTTGTGGTGCTGACCATGCAATAATGCCTTCTTTGTTTGGTGGATGGTGCTTGAGTGACACTAAGGGAATGGCACTTGGGGCTAAGGTTGTAGGTTATAGGGAGATTTTAGAGAATGAGAAAAGCACAATGGTGTTGGGTAAGGTAGTGTCGCAGCACTAAATACTTTTAAGAGTTTTTCTATAAACATCTAAACCCACCTCCTCTAAGACACACCTCATGCCATTTGGCTTGGAGAGAAGAGAAGAAAAATGTGAAGAAGAAGATAAGAGAAAGAAGAGAGAGAAACCAATCATAATAAGTCAGGTCTAGTATCATATTATGTTATATAAATAAGAATAGTCAGGTAGCATAGTACGCTAGAGTCGTGACAATCCATTGGCACTCATAGTCATATCACATCCCTTATATCTCTCATCTTGTACAAGTTTCACACCACTAACTCATATTTAAATGAAATCCCTTCAGCCCACCCTACTTGTAGATTATCATACCTTCACCAACCTAAATTATATAGTAGCTAACCTATCATGCATACACGCAATTTTCATCATGTATAATATAGTAAACATCTAATACCATAGTCAATGTTCAGCTTATTATATTATTTCAAGTACATATAAAATTTAAATATAGATAAAAAAATAATGAATTTTATAGGACTATTCAGTATGCTCATGCCCACATATATAATTATAATAAATGTACTATATCACACATGTAAGTCATCCAATTTATATAAACTTGATGCGATAAATTCTTATTAAAATTTTTAATTTATTTGTCTTACTCGATACAGGGAATATGCCTCAAACTACAAAAGTACTCGGTGAAAATTCAAAATGATCATTTTAATATGTATAGAATGAGTAGAACTATAATATACTAGAAGTTACATAATGAAAGTTTATTAAATATCGAGATATCAGGACTTTTATAATTTAAGAACAGATTAAAATTTAGAGAACCTAAAATAAGAAATATTATTAAAATCATAGATGGGGTAATAAGATCCTATCTTGAGATGAACAACTTCCTAAACTGGCCTTTTTTATTTCATTAGATGTAAAGGAAAATGCTAAAGTTGCAATGGCTACATGATATTAGTTGGGCGATGATAGTTAGATAATTATACTCAGATGACAATGATCAAAAGTCGAATGATTATGGTAAGGAGATGACGGTTAAACAATGGTAATTAGGTGACAAACGGTAGGAGATGTTGGTCGGACAATTGTAGTCACGGGACTATGAATAGGAGACGATGGTCAAATAATGTCAGTGAGGTGACGAAGGTGGCTGGTAGTGGTCGTTGGTGTTGAACGCCAAGTAGAGCTCTAGAGTTTGTTAGATCTGCAAGTTCTCTCCCAACATAAGTCTAGGTCTCTTTCATGTGGAGAATGAGGGTCTATTTATATATATAGTATTTTTAGAGTAGGCATTTAGGTTATAAGTTTTAAAATTATGGATTTGAATATTTATAAATAAAGTATTTCCCTAGTGCTATAATGCCTGATCTGTAGCACTATAGCGCTCCCAAGGGATACTTTTCTAGACTTATAAATAGATAGCTCTGTGTTGTGGTGCCATTCTAACAGCACCATAGTGCCCCAAGGCGTTTTTCCATACGAATAGAGAGAATAATGCAACGAAGCCATAACACAATGATCTAGTGCCAGAAAATAAAGAGGTTAATGCTAGAGTGTTAGTAAGACATTGCCGTTGTGCTCCCAAACTTGATTTTCACTTATTAAATTTAATTTTGATTCGACCCAAAAAATTTCTTAGTGATTAACTTAAGCATATAAACAACTTCTAAAAATCACAGACAACTAAGAAATGGCAAGAAGTCCTATAGGACTTATCAAGTCCAGTTCAAGCTGTTATAGGTAATCCAATTATTATAAGAGTGGTCACTATAATGGCTTCATTAGTTTTTGAATAGGGTAGTATTGACCTTATTTTTATATGAGGTCATCCTAAACTACAATTCTCTGATTGTCAATCTCTTGGTTAACAATCATCTAATTATTAATCATCCAACCTACAATCACTTGATTTATAACTTCTTATTTCAATAATCACTCAACCTATAATCACTTGACTTGCAATCACTCAATTTATATCTAGTTGTTTCACAATCACCTTAGATATCCAAGTACATTAAAATCACCTTCTAAAGTCAACAATCATTGCATTACAATCAACTGGATAATTTTAACCATACACTATAATCAACTGACCCAATACACTACCTTGCACAGTACACTGGCTCCTTAACCTCAATCATAGTTCAAACTGCCTCACTAGGAGTTCTACATAGCAAAACATCCATCACTGGTCCCTAAAACCAGTAGTTGGCTCATTTAACCCAGCTAAGCTAGCTCAAGTTAGCCCAATTGATCATCAACCCCAATTCAACTCCAAGTTAGCTTTGATCTTCATCAAACTTCTTCATCAAACTTCTTTGAGCCTTATTTTTAGTGGATTGGACCTCACTGATCACCCTAACCCATTCAATAGTTGACTTGGTAAATTGAACCCAGATCTAGTCAAATCATACATAATTGGGTCAAACCAGTGCACATACCCAATTTAAAGCCATCAAAACCTCAAAGTTACTCCATTGCATGTTTCAAATATAACCAAACCTTTCTATGAGTCAAATCATGATGAGTTTGACCAAGTCAACAAATTGAACAGTGTCAATCCCATTCATACATCTAACTTTCCATTCAAACATTAAGCTCATTGCTTCAACCTTCTTGCATTTCATCCTAATCAATATTTAAAACCCTCCCAAGGTTAATTCTAGTTGATTTGACAAGTTGATTGGTCAAATAGTTAACTCAAGCTCAAAAGAGACCTCAACCCTCCTTTCAAACTCTCAAATCATTGCTCCAAACCTCTTCCAATCCACCTCACCAGCATCTACACATCTCCTAGACCCCAACTCAAACAAATTTGATTTTTTTACTGGTCAACCCAATCAACAAAAGCTCAAACCAATTCAATTAGTCAAAGCTAGTCATACTCTCATTTCTTCTCATCCCAAACCATCTTAACTATTCAATCCTCTTTTAGAGGATTCCTAAATATCATCCCAGTAAATCCCAGCCATTGATTTGCTCTGAGAGAGCCTAGTGGTCCCCTCTCAAATGGAATGACTCAAGGTTATTTTCTCTCTATTCCAGCTTGTTTCTCAACTCCCTAATGAATTGAGATAGATATCCAGCATCTAAGCAAACTCTTTGAGGCATTCCAACCTTTGGATCAAACCACAACACCTAGAGTAGGGCAAATCTCCAAAAATATTCATTGTAACTTCACCTCATTACACTCCAGCTCTAACCATTTTCTCTTTTTATTTTCATTTCCTAGACACTCTTGCTCATTTTCTCAGTCATTTCCCACTATTTGGAGCTTGTTGGCGATGAGAATCAGAGCTGATGTGTTATTTACTAGTTATTTATGTTTATGTATAGCCAAGTGGAGGTATAAGGGTCTATTCACTCATGTGAAAAATCCATCTATACATATGATACACCTGAATAAATGTGAATTTATCAAGTAGAGATATAAGTAGAAGTAGAGATATAAGGAGGCATCGAGAAATAGGATAAAGTGGTGATATAAGAAGACATCAAAAAATATGATCAAGTGGAGGCGGTATAAAGAGGTATTGGTAAATGTGCTAATTATTTTAATATTAAGTGCTCCTTATTATATTATGTTATTTTATATTGATGTCATGTTCAACTAAACACTTTTGTGCATTTTGATCATTTTTTTATATGTTATACTCTACTTATACTTGTGGGAGATCTGTTATCTTTATGCTCACATGTTGAATATATGTATAATTGAAAATGTAAGGTGAAAATACTAGTGACTAGTGGTTAATATTTCACGCATATACAAGTGAAGTTATAAGTGGAAGTAGAAGTATAAGGAGGCATCAAAATATGTGAGATATGAAATATTTTCTTATGAAATTAACTTTTGACTTCAAGTTTAAATGAATGTTTATGTTATTAGTCATGATACGTTCCTAATGTTGTTAACATGTAAATAAAGCTAACACTAGTTATACTGTTATTTTCTATTAATAAAATGCTTAAATTGTTTTACAATTTACTTTAATGTTGATATTGAATTCATTAGTAGGTTTTCATGTAGCTTACTAAGGAACTGTTGCCTACTATTATTTACCTACATGCTATTTAAGGAAAGGGTAAAGCCTTGGTTGTGTAGGGCCAGTTGATAATGGTTGAACTCCATATTATAGGTAGGTCTTTTATATATTAATGTATTCTTTTGGAAATCTAGTTAGTATATGTACACTGGGTTTATTTGAGAGAAATCATACTTAGATTATTGTTAATCATTCTTTTGATGAAATGTAATGAACAATGATGAAAATGTTTGTGTTTACTATTATTTGATGATATTAGTAGGCTTTGCATTAAAAAAAAATTCCTTTCAGCTTAGGTCTTGGGTAGTGACAACACCAATATTATTTGTAAGGAAAAAGAATAACATGATGCTAACATGTACTAATTATAAAGAACTAAATAAGGTGACTATCAATAATAAGTACCATTTACCTAGAATCATTTATTTTTTTGATTAATTGGAAAGAGCGTCTATATTTTTTAAGATAAATTTAATGTTGCAAATCTGGTTTTGATGATAACAAACATGTGTCCAGTGTGTTTTTGCTTGGCTAATCTGTTTTAGGCACAAAAGACCGCGGGCCACTCAAGCCAACTCAAGATCGGGTCCAAGTGTGTCAAATGTATGATTTTTCCTTTTATTGAGTCAATTATAATGTAACTGATCCCCTAGCTAAGTAACCTTGCACACACACACTCAGGGGGAGAGATTGAGTGAGTTAGAGTTTCTGTTCAATTTTTGTTCAGATCGTCCGGGATGATAGTCGCATCGTCCTGGACGATCCAGTTAAAACAGAAACCCTAATTAGGGCGACTAAGTTAAGAGGGTCTGATTAAGCAGATCGTCCTGGATGATCTTTGGATCGTACGGGACGATATGCTCAAATCAGAAATTCCCAGCCGCCAGATTAAGTTAGGCAAATTTTATTTTAAGTATTTTGGTCTGATCGTCCCGGACGATACGTGTATCATCCTGGACGATTCACTACAATCATGCCTAAATTAGTCTGGTAATTAAGGAAAGCAATTAATGTTTAATTGATACGATCACATCGTCCTGGACGATTGCAGGATCATCCCGGATGATCGCGATCGTCTTGTGCATTTCAGCTGTACGACCCGAACTGTGTTCAGGACGATTTTGGGCCTTTTTGAACTAATCATACAGGACGATGTCCAAATCGTCCTGGACGATCAAGTCATTTTTTGGTCGTCCAGCACAGATTTCTCTGGACGACCCGAACTGTCTTCTGGATGATTTTCCTCAATTTGCACTAATCGTCCCGGACGATCGCCGTATCGTACGGGACGATATGAACAACTTTTTCTACTGATCGTCCAGAAGAGCCTAATCTGAAAGTTCGAAAGGGATGTTAAGCCCTACTAAACTAGTCCCGAGGCTAACCAAGAGGGGGGGTGAATTGGTTATTTAAAAATTTCATAATAACAACAAAAATCTTTTCGATACTTAGCAGCGGAAACAAGTAAACAATAACGAAAAGATCAACCAACGATATTCACCCAAGCAGTTTATATTGAAAAGTAAAGTGCAAAACTGAATCAGAAAAGTAAACCAGATTTTATAGTGGTTCGGTCAACTTGACCTACGTCCACTCCCCGGAGCCTCCCCTCCGGGTATTGCACTAAACAAAAGTGACACTCCTTTTGCTCCCACAGCAAGGCGGAGAAGCCTGTACAAAGCACCTCCTTTTCACCACACGGTGAGGCAGAGAACCTGACCTCCTTTCGCTTTCTCCTGAAGCAGGCAGAGAACCTTCGAACTCCTTTTGCTTCCACCTGAAGCGGGCAGAGAACCCCGGATCTTCTTGCGAACGATCCTCCCACGAAGAACACCGACTAGACGACAGACGACGAGCGGAGAAGACGACTCTGATCCGTGCTTGGAGCAACCTTAGTGAATCCCTCACTAACTCCCCCTCACAAGATCTCTTCTCTCTCTCCCAACTCTCTCTTCTCTCTAGGGTTTCTCAGGGAAGGAAGGTAGCAAAAGATTTTTCCAAAGATTGGAAAAAGTTCTTTTAAAGGAGAGCTTAAAATTTGCCCTAAATCTCAACTGGTCGGCCAATATCGTCCAGGACGATCTGTACGATCAGTTCAAATTCAGCTGATTCAGTCTGGACGATTAAGCTCTTCTGGACGATCAGTAGAAAAAGTTGTTCATATCGTCCCGTACGATATTACGATCGTCCGGGACGATTAGTGCAAATTGAGGAAAATCGTCCAGAAGACAGTTCGGGTCGTCCAGAGAAATCTGTGCTGGACGACCAAAAAATGACTTGATCGTCCAGAACGATTGAGACATCGTCCTGTACGATTAGTTCAAAAAGGCCCAAAATCGTCCTGAATACAGTTCGGGTCGTACAGCTGAAATGCACAAGACGATCACGATCGTCCGGGACGATCCTGCGATCATCCAAGACGATGTGATCGTATCAATTAAACATTAATTGCTTTCTTTAATTACCAGACTAATTTAGGCATGATTGTAGTGAATCGTCCAGGACGATACACGTATCGTCCGGGACGATCAGACCAAAATACTTAAAATAAAACTTGCCTAACTTAATCTGGCGGCTGGGAATTTCTGATTTGAGCATATCGTCCCGTACGATCCAAAGATCGTCCTGGACGATCTGCTTAATCAGACCCTCTTAACGTAGTCGCCCTAATTAGGGTTTCTGTTTTAACTGGATCGTGTAGGATGATGCTACTATCGTCCAGGATGATCTGAATAAAATTTTAACAGAAACTCTAATTCACTCAATCTCTCTCCCTGAGTGTGTGTGTGCAAGGTTACTTAGCTAGGAAATCAGTTACATTACAATTGACTCAATAAAAGGAAAAATCATACATTTGACACACTTGGACCCGATCTTGAGTTGGCTTGAGTAGCTCGCGGTCTTTTGTGCCTGAAACAGATTAGCCAAGCAAAACACACTGGAAACATGTTTGTCATCATCAAAACTAGATTTGCAACAATCTCCCCCTTTTTGATGATGGCAAACATTTGTAAAGTAGTCTGAAAATAAAATGAAACTAAGAGATCAAACAAAACAAACATTTTTTAAATTTTCATTTAACAGCTCAAACAATACAGAAAACATGACTCATAAAATAGAAACAGACACGACTACAACTGACTCCCCCTTTTGACATCACAAAAAGGAGGAGGGAAAAACAGAACACTGAAACAAAACCGAAAAAGATGGATGATGAAGATGACCGATCAGGATTCCAAAAACACAATTATGTAAATCAAAATGACACAAAAATGACGAAAAAACTCACAGAAGAAAAAATATGAAAAAGCAAAGTTTTTTTTTTTGATCAAGCTGCTCGAGTAAATCAGAATTTTTCCTTGATTTTATATTCAAAAACCAATAAGAAAACGATTGACAGCGCTGAAATCTAGAAAAGGTTGGAAAAATCGACTTTCGTAACTCCTACCCCGGGCACCTTATCGATGCAAACCTCTTTCAAAACAAAAATCCGATTCAGAAGAAAAAATATTAGATTTGAAAAGAGATCCTTTCAAGCCTCGTTCCAGAAAAATATCTGATATAATAGTGTTACAAAGTAAAAAATCAGAAATCAAGATTTTCAAACTCAAGCTTTTGAACGTATTAAGTGACACACGAGTTTTTTCTGAGATATTTAAAGATCTGAAAAAGAAGAAAGCTTAGGTTGGGCTCATTTTGTGCCTCTTTTTTTTCAGTTTATTTGGCGCACTGCGCATCTTTTGATTTTTGATACACTTTGTGTATTTGGCATTTTCGCATCTTTTCAGTTTTGGGCTCATTTTATGCCTCTTTTTCAATTTGGTTGGCGCACTGCGCATCTTTTGTAAGCTTTCTCCTTTTCATAATCATTAAAGAGTCTCAGCTGTGAATCTATCTTCCAAACATAGGAGATGACTCTCCACAGTAGAGAAGAATGATTCACAAAATAAAAACCACACATCATATGATAAATGCAATCACTTAGTTTTAGAAAATCAAACTAATGACTCAAGACTTTGAAAAACACTAGTGATATGAGGTAGATTACTGTAGGAAGATAAAATAATCTCTATTTCAAAAAAACTAACATTTTAATTTTGAAGAGGATTTTTATCCAAAAGAAATCATACACCAGTAAAGGAGTTAGAGGAAGAGAAACAATCATCAATGTTTCTTCCCTTTAACAGATTCAGTGGAATCAATCACTGCTTACCAGCTTCCAAATCAAAACAAGGTAAAAACTCCCAGTCAGAAATTCAGATTATCAGAAGTAGTGAGCGGTGATTAGATTTTGAAAAACATAAAACAGTAAGTGCAAGATATGAACTAGTGAATAAAAATAGGTATAAAATCACATCAGAGTGAATACTCAAATCAAACTAACAGTAAGGCTAAAACGGAAATCAACAAAAGACATAAAAACAACTGAAGGTAAATAATCAAACCAAAAACTAACTAACAGAAAAACAGACTACCAGTCAGAACAATCACAAATCAGCAGTCATCAGAATCAAGCATTTATATCAATCACTCCTAATCTGGTTCTCAAAATGCTGAATGAGTCAAAGGCCAGTGGTTTAGTGAATATGTCAGCCAGCTGATTTTCAGTTGGTACATGATGTAGCTCAATGTCCCCTTTTGTAACATGGTCCCTAATGAAGTGATGCCTAATGTCAATGTGTTTGGTCCTAAAATGTTGGATTGGATTCTTAGAGATACAGATGGCACTGGTATTATCACACAGAACAGAAATTGTGCCAACGGGTACTCCTAAATCCAAGACTTGTTGTTTCAACCAAAGAACTTGGGCCACACAACTTCCTAAGGCAATGTACTCAGCTTCAGCAGTGGAAAGTGCAACTGAGTTCTATTTTCTACTGGACCAGGAGACTAACGACTGTCCTATGAATTGACAAGTCCCAGAGGTACTCTTCCTATCCACCCTACACTCCATAAAGTCAGAGTCAGAATATCCAATGATCTCAAAAGAGGTGATGTGCCTAGGGTACCAAATTCCTAGGTTTGTGGTCCCTAAAAGATATCTAAGAATTCTCTTAACAGCAGTCAGATGGGACTCTTTAGGATCAGCCTGAAACCTAGCACAAAGACAGACACTAAACATGATATCAGGTCGGCTAGCAGTCAGGTAAAGCAGTGAACCTATTATCCCTCTATACTTCTTCTGATCAACAGATTTTCCATTTGAATCCTTATCTAACTGAACTGAGGAGGGCATGGGAGTATTGATTGGCTTGGCTTTGTCCATTTCATATTTCTTCAAAATATCCTTAGTGTATTTTGATTGATTGAGAAAGATTCCATCATCCGTTTGCCTTATGCTAAACCCCAAAAAGTAGGACAATTCTCCCATCATACTCATCTCAAACTCCTTACTCATTGTTTTGAAAAACTCATCACATAAATATTTATCAGAAGATCCAAAAATTATATCATCAACATAAATCTGGACAATGAGTAAGTCATCTCCTATTCTCCTCAGAAAAAGGGTGGTGTCTACGCTCCCCTTAACAAACTCTCTTTCTAACAGGAATGTGCTAAGCCTCTCATACCAAGCTCTGGGTGTCTGTTTCAATCCATATAAGGCCTTTTTTAATTTATAGACATGACTTGGATATTGGGAAGTCTCAAAACCTGGGGGTTGTTCTACAAAAACATCTTCTTTAATTACCCCATTTAAAAAGGCACTCTTGACATCCATTTGAAACAGCTTAAATCCCTTGTAACAGGCAAAGGCTAGTAGCACTCTAATGGCTTCCAATCTAGCTACAGAGGCAAACGTTTCCTCAAAATCTATCCCTTCTATCTGATTATACCCCTTAGCCACCAATCTTGTCTTATTTCTCACCACCACACCAGAATCATTCATCTTATTCTTAAAGATCCACTTGGTTCCCATAATACTTTGGTTTCTAGGTCTTTCTACTAACTCCCAAACATCATTCATTACAAATTGATTCAATTCTTCCTGCATAGCTAAAATCCAAAACTCATCCGACAAGGCTTGATTGATGTTGGTGGGTTCAGTCATTGAGATAAAGGCAGAATGGTTTACTTCCTTCCTAAGTCCATGCCTAGTCCTAACACCTTCAGAAGGGTCTCCTAAGATCAGTTCTTTAGGATGACTCGAAGAATATCTCCAATCTCTAGGCAATTTGGTTTGAGGTTCTACCCTTTCCTCCAAATTTGTATTTCCAACTCCTTGGGTAACCTCAACAATCTCTTCATCTTCTACTTCAGATCTAGACTCCTTAGGATCAGATTCATCAAACACTACATGGGTTGTTTCTTCCACCACCAAAGTCCTCCTATTGAACACCCTAAAGGATTTCCCCACACTTGAATATCCTAAGAACACTCCTTCATCAGATTTGGGGTCAAATTTTCCTAAGGGTGACTTCCCGTTGTTCAGAATGAAAACCTTACAGCCAAAGACATGGAGGCGGGACAGATTTGGTGTTCTACCCTTAATGATCTCATAAGGTGTCTTATTCAGTTTGACTCTCACATTCACCCTATTCAGCACATAACAGGAAGTGTTCACCGCTTCAGCCCAAAAGTACTTTGGAAGTGAATACTCGGCAAGCATGGCTCTAGCGGCTTCCACTAAGGTCCTGTTCTTCCTTTCAGCTACCCCGTTCTGCTGAGGGGTCCTAGGAGCTGAAAAATTGTGACTAATCCCATGATCCTCACAAAAACTTCCAAATCTTTCATTTTCAAACTCCCCTCCGTGATCACTATGGATGGTAATAATCTCATATCCTAACTTCTTCTGAATCTAAGTAGAGAAAGATCTAAACTCATCAAATGACTCAGATTTGTGTGACAAAAACTTAACCCAAGTGAATCTTGAATAATCATCAACAATCACAAAACCATAGACTCTCCCCCCTAAGCTGGCAGTGCTAATGGGTCCAAAGAGGTCCATGTGAAGAACTTCTAAAGGTCTAGAGGTGCTAATGTCCTTAACTGAGTGAAAAGAGGACTGGACTTGCTTCCCCAACTGACAGGCATCACACAGGTGATCCTTAGTGAACTTAAGCTTGGGCACACCTCTAACTAAGTCCTTTTAGGTGACTCTCCTAAGGATTTTCATACTGGCATGACACAATCTCCTATGCCATAACCAAGACTCATCAGCAGCAGTTTTTAAGCAAATTGAATTATCAGATTTAATGCTACTTACATCCAGCTTGTAAATGTTGTTGATCCTTTGCCCCTGCAAAACAACTTCATCATTTAAGCTTAAAATGCAGCCAGTGGGCAGGAATTTGATGCTGTATCCCTTGTCGCAGAGTTGACTAATGCTCAGTAAGTTATGTTTCAGTCCATCTATAAGCAAAACATTATCAATCACAAAATTCTTTGAATCACCAATCATACCTGTGCCTACCACCTTCCTGGTGGTGTTATCTCCAAGTGTAACCTTGCCTCCAGCTCTGGCCTCCAGCGAAATGAACTGATTTGCATCTCCAGTCATATGTCTTGAACATCCGCTGTCCAGGTACCACATGCTCTCACGAGGTCTTATGTGAGAGCACAACTACAAACTCATCAAATGTCAGCCTTAGGAACCCAAACAGGTTTGGGTTCCTTCTTATGAAAAGAAGAATGCGATGCATGCATGCTGTGCTGTGCAACAGGCAGTTTGGGTCTCCACACCCAATGTGTACTACGGTGAACAGTACAAGTGTGTGATATGTGTCCTAACATGCCACATGAAAAACATCTAACACCAGGAAAAGGATTAACTAAACGTCGTGAGTGATAGTGCCTCTTCCTAGTAGTGTATGAAACATGCTTTGATGAACTTGCAACAGAATTTTTAAAAGGTGGCGGTGCATAAAATTGTTCAAAAGTAGGCGGTGTTTTGTTATTTTCAAAAGCACTGATTTTCACTTTCAAAAACTCAATGTGTTTGTTTAAACTTCCAATTTCAAATGTTTTTGCACTTTCAATACTTTCTAACTCAGATGCCAAATCATTCACTTTCTTAAAAGCAAGTTCTAATTCAACATGCGATATTTTTAACAAGTTATGCTCAACAATTAAATCAGAATGCTTTTTATTCAGTTCATCAAACTCATCTAGTAAAGACATGTGATTGCTTTCAATGGTGGAATGATCCTTAATCAACACTTCATGCTCTTTTTGCAAAGTCAGATATTCTAGTTTCAAACTAGCATGGGTTTTCTTAAGCTTCCTATATAATGTATGAATCTTTTCAGAAACTTCAAATAACTGATCGTAAGTAAGCTCACATACCTCTTCCTGGTCGGACTGACCAGGGTGATCATCAGCCATCAAACACAAGTTTGTTTCCTCCTCTTCAGCTTCAGTCTCAGAAGAGTCGGATGCAGAGTCTGCCCAGAACGCCTTCTGAATCCGCTTCTTGTCCTTTCTGAACTTTGGTTTCTCCTCACCCTTCTCCTTGCTTGGATGAGCTTTAAGTGTCGGACAATCAGCCTTAATGTGTCCGGGCTTCCTGCATTCAAAACAAACCGATTCAGATGAACCCTTAAAGTTTTTATTGAACTTACCCTTTTTCCACTTCTGATGGTTCGTATATTTCTTCCTTAGAAAGCTTTTGAATTGCCTTGTGATTAAGGCAACATCATCGCTATCAGACCCGGAAGTGCTAGCATCTGAATCTTTGGCCTTCAGTGCCACTGTCTTCTCTTTCTTGCGTTCACCTGCATCAAGTTGCCTTTGGTTCACCCCTTGCTCGTAAGCAATGAGTGATCCAAGTAAACTGTCAATAGAGTAAGTATTTAAATCTTTGGATTCAGTAATAGCAGTAATCTTAGCATCATAAGAAGCAGGAAAACATCTAAGAATCTTGTTCACTCTTTCGTAGTTGGTAAGTTCTCTACCTAAAGCATGCAAAGAGGTAACAATCTGAGTGAACATTGTGTACATTTCTGAAATAGTCTCACTAGGTTTCATGCAAAAAAGTTCGTAATCATGTAACAAGATGTTTAACCTAGACTGTTTGACTTCAGTTGTACCTTCATATGTTATACATAATCTATCCCAAATCTCTTTTCCCGTTGTACAAGTAGAAACATGCATATAGTCCTTAGATTTTAAAGCACAAAAGAAACAGTTCAAACATTTTGCATTCAACTGTGCTAAATCACGATCATCAAACGTCCAATCAGCAAACGGCAATTCAGTTTTCACATTGTTAACCATTCAAAAAGGTGGTTCGTATCCGTCCTTAACTAACATCCACATGCGATAATCAATAGACTGAAGAAAAGTAGAAATGCGTGTTTTCCAAAAATCAAATGGAATGTTATCAAACAACGGTGGTCTAGTTATAGAATAACCTTCAGCAGTATTACGATTGTTACAGTTAGCCATGGATCAAATTCAAAAGTTTTTAAACAGAAATTTTGAATCCCGCTCTGATACCACTTGAAAGTTCGAAAGGGATGTTAAGCCCTACTGAACTAGTCCCGAGGCTAACCAAGAGGGGGGGGGGGTGAATTGGTTATTTAAAAATTTCACGATAACAACAAAAATCTTTTCGATACTTAGCAGTGGAAACAAGTAAACAATAACGAAAAGATTAACCAACGATATTCACCCAAGCAGTTTATATTGAAAAGTAAAGTATAAAACTGAATCAGAAAAGCAAACCAGATTTTATAGTGGTTCGGTCAACTTGACCTACGTCCACTCCCCGGGGTATTACACTAAACAAAAGTGACTCTCCTTTTGCTCCCACAGCAAGGCAGAGAAGCCTGTACAAAGCACCTCCTTTTCACCACACGGTGAGGCAGAGAACCTGACCTCCTTTCGCTTTCTCCTGAAGCAGGCAGAGAACCTTCGAACTCTTTTTGCTTCCACCTGAAGCGGGCAGAGAACCCCGGATCTTCTTGCGAACGATCCTCCCACGAAGAACACCGACTAGACGACAGACGACGAGCGGAGAAGACGACTCTGATCCGTGCTTGGAGCAACCTTAGTGAATCCCTCACTAACTCCCCCTCACAAGATCTCTTCTCTCTCTCCCAACTCTCTCTTCTCTCTAGGGTTTCTCAGGGAAGGAAGGTAGCAAAAGATTTTTCCAAAGATTGGAAAAAGTTCTTTTAAAGGAGGGCTTAAAATTTGCCCTAAATCTCAACTGGTCGGCCAATATCGTCCAGGATGATCTGAAGATCATCCTATACGATCAGTTCAAATTCAGCTGATTCAGTCTGGACGATTAGGCTCTTCTGGACGATCAGTAGAAAAAGTTGTTCATATAGTCCCGTACAATACTACGATCGTCCGGGACGATTAGTGCAAATTGAGGAAAATCGTCCAGAAGACAGTTCGGGTCGTCCAGAGAAATCTGTGCTGGACGACCAAAAAATGACTTGATCGTCCAGAACGATTGGGACATCGTCCTGTACGATTAGTTCAAAAAGGCCCAAAATCGTCCTGAACACAGTTCGGGTCGTACAGCTGAAATGCACAAGACGATCACGATCGTCCGGGACGATCCTGCGATCGTCCAGGATGATGTGATCGTATCAATTAAACATTAATTGCTTTTCTTAATTACCAGACTAATTTAGGCATGATTGTAGTGAATCATCCAGGATGATACACGTATCGTCCGGGACGATCAGACCAAAATACTTAAAATAAAACTTGCCTAACTTAATCTGGCGGCTGGGAATTTCTGATTTGAGCATATCGTCCCGTACGATCCAAAGATCGTCTAGGACGATCTGCTTAATCAGACCCTCTTAACTTAGTCGCCCTAATTAGGGTTTCTGTTTTAACTGGATCATCCAGGACGATGCTACTATCGTCTAGGACGATCTGAACAAAATTTTAACAGAAACTCTAATTCACTCAATCTCTCTCCCTGAGTGTGTGTGTGCAAGGTTACTTAGCTAGGGAATCAGTTACATTACAATTGACTCAATAAAAGGAAAAATCATACATTTGACACACTTGGACCCGATCTTGAGTTGGCTTGAGTAGCTCGCGGTCTTTTGTGCCTGAAACAGATTAGCCAAGCAAAACACACTGGAAACATGTTTGTCATCATCAAAACCAGATTTGCAACATAATCGTCCAGACTGAATCAGCTGAATTTGAACTAATCGTACAGGACGATCTACCGATCGTCCTAGACGATCTTGGCCGACCAGTTGAGATTTAGGGCAAATTTTAAGCCCTCCTTTAAAAGAACTTTTTCCAATTTTTGGAAAAATCTTTTGCTACCTTCCTTCCCTGAGAAACCCTAGAGAGAAGAGAGAGTTGGGAGAGAGAGAAGAGATCTTGTGAGGGGGAGTTAGTGAGGGATTCACTAAGGTTGCTCCAAGCACGGATCAGAGTCGTCTTCTCCGCTCGTCGTCTGTCATCTAGTTGGTGTTCTTCGAGGGAGGATCGTTCGCAAGAAGATCCGGGGTTCTCTGCCCGCTTCAGGTGGAAGTAAAAGGAGTTCGAAGGTTTTCTGCCTGCTTCAGGAGGAAGCAAAAGGAGGTCAGGTTCTCTGCCTCACCGTGTGGTGAAAAGGAGGTGTTTTGTACATGCTTCTCCGCCTTGCTGTGGGAGCAAAAGGAGAGTCACTTTTGTTTAGTGTAATACCCGGAGGGGAGGCTCCGGGGAGTGGACGTAGGTCAAGTTGACCGAACCACTATAAAATCTGGTTTGCTTTTCTGATTCAGTTTTGCACTTTACTTTTCAATATAAACTGCTTGGGTGAATATCTTTGGTTGATCTTTTCGTTATTGTTTACTTGTTTCCGCTGCTAAGTATCGAAAAGATTTTTGTTGTTATCGTGAAATTTTTAAATAACCAATTCACCCCCCCCTCTTGGTTAGCCTCGGGACTAGTTCACTAGGGCTTAACATCCCTTTCGAACTTTCAAGTGGTATCAGAGAGGGATTCAAAATTTAGGTTTAAAAACTTTTGAATTTGATCCATGGCTAACTGTAATAATCGTAATACTGCTGAAGGTTATTCTATTACCAGACCACCGTTGTTTGACAATATTCCTTTTGATTTTTGGAAAACATGCATGTCTACTTTTCTGCAATCTATTGATTATCGCATGTGGATGTTAGTTAAGGATGGATACGAACCACCTTTTCGAATGATTAATAATGTGAAATCTGAATTGCCGTTTGCTGATTGGACGTTTGATGATCGTGATTTAGCACAGTTGAATGCAAAATATTTGAACTGTTTCTTTTGTGCTTTGAAATATGAAGACTATATGCGTGTTTCTACTTATACAACGGGAAAGGAAATTTGGGATAGGTTATGTATAACATACGAAGGTACAACTGAAGTCAAACAATCTAGGTTAAACATCTTGTTACATGATTACGAACTTTTTCGCATGAAACCTAGTGAGACTATTTCAGAAATGTACACAAGGTTCACTCAGATTGTTACCTCTTTGCATGCTTTAGGTAGAGAACTTACCAACTACGAAAGAGTGAACAAGATTCTTAGATGTTTGCCTGCTTCTTATGATGCTAAGATTACTGCTATTACTGAATCCAAAGATTTAAATACTTACTCTATTGACAGCTTACTTGGATCACTCATTGCTTACGAGCAAGGGGTGAACCAAAGGCAACTTGATGCAGGTGAACGCAAGAAAGAGAAGACAATGGCACTAAAGGCCAAAGATTCAGATGCTATCACTTTCGGGTCTGATAGCGATGATGTTGCCTTAATCACAAGGCAATTCAAAAGCTTTCTAAGGAAGAAACATAAGAACTATCAGAAGTGGAACAAGGGTAAGTTCAATAAAAACTTTAAGGGTTCATCTGAATCGGTTTGTTTTGAATGCAGGAAGCCTGGACACATTAAGGCTGATTGTCCAACACTTAAAGCTCACCAAAGCAAGGAGAAGAGTGAGGAGAAACCAAAGTTCAGAAAGGACAAGAAGCGGATTCAGAAGGTGTTCTGGGCAGACTCTGCATCCGACTCTTCTGAGACTGAAGCTGAAGAGGAGGAAACAAACTTGTGTCTGATGGCGGATGATCACCCTGGTCAGTCGGACCAGGAAGAGGTATGTGAGCTTACTTACGATCAGTTATTTGAAGTTTCTAAAAAGATTCATACATCATATAGGAAGCTTAAGAAAACCCATGCTAGTTTGAAATTAGATTATTTGACTTTACAAAAAGAGCATGATTCTATAGTTAAAGATCATTCCACACTTGATTCCAATCACATGTCTCTGCTTGATGAGTTTGATGAATTGAACAAAAAATATTCTAATTTAGTTTCTGAGCATGATTCTTTGAAAACCACGCATGTTGATTTAGAAAAAGCTTTTAAAGAGTTAGATACAATGGCTTGTGAAGTAGAAAGTAACAGTGGCGCTTTAAAATTTGAAATTGCAAGTTTAACGAAAGAGAATGAGTTTTTGGAAGTAAAAATCAGTGCTTTTGAAAAGAACAAAACATCACCTACCTTTGAACAGTTTTATGCACTGCCACCTTTTAAAAATTCTGTTGCAAGTTCATCAAAGCATGTTTCATACACTACTAGGAAGAGGCTCTATCACTCACGACGTTTAGTTAATCCTTTTCCTGGTGTTAGATGTTTTTCATGTGGCATGTTAGGACACATATCACACACTTGTACTGTTCACCGTAGTACACATTGGGAGTGGAGACCCAAACTGCCTGTTTCACAGCACAGCACGCATGCATCGCATTCTTCTTTTCATAAGAAGGAACCCAAACCTGTTTGGGTTCCTAAGACTGATATTTGATGATTTTGTAGGTGTGCTCTCACACAAGACCTCGTGAGAGCATATGGTACCTGGACAGTGGATGTTCTAGACATATGACTGGAGATGCAAATCAGTTCATTTCGCTGGAGGCCAGAGCTGGAGGCAAGGTTACACTTGGAGATAACACCACCAGGAAGGTGGTAGGCACAGGTATAATTGGTGATTCAAAGAATTTTGTGATTGATAATGTTTTTCTTGAAGATGGACTGAAACATAACTTGCTGAGCATTAGTCAACTCTGCGACAAGGGATACAGCATCAAATTCCTGCCCACTGGCTGCATTTTAAGCTTAAATGATGAAGTTGTTTTGCAGGGGCAAAGGATCAACAACGTCTACAAGCTGGATGTAAGTAGCATTAAATCTGATAATTCAATTTGCTTAAAAACTACTGCTGATGAGTCTTGGTTATGGCATAGGAGATTGTGTCATGCCAGTATGAAAACCCTTAGGAGAGTCACCCAAAAGGACTTAGTTAGAGGTGTGCCCAAGCTTAAGTTCACTAAGGATCACCTGTGTGATGCCTGTCAGTTGGAAAAGCAAGTCAAGTCCTTTTTTCACTCAGTTAAGGACATTAGCACCTCTAGACCTTTAGAAGTTCTTCACATGGACCTCTTTGGACTCATTAGTACTGCCAGCTTAGGGGGGAGAGTCTATGGTTTTGTGATTGTTGATGATTATTCAAGGTTCACTTGGGTTAAGTTTTTGTCACACAAATCTGAGTCATTTGATGAGTTTAGATCTATCTCTACTTGGATTCAGAAGAAGTTAGGATGTGAGATTATTACCATCCATAGTGATCACGGAGGGGAGTTTAGAAATGAAGGATTTGAAAGTTTTTGTGAGGATCATGGGATTAGTCATAATTTTTCAGCTCCTAGGACCCCTCAGCAGAACGGGGTAGCTGAAAGGAAGAACAGGACCTTAGTGGAAGCCGCTAGAGCCATGCTTGCCGAGTATTCACTTCCAAAATACTTTTGGGCTGAAGCGGTGAACACTGCCTATTATGTGCTGAATAGGGTGAATGTGAGAGTCAAACTGAACAAGACACCTTATGAGATCATTAAGGGTAGAACACCAAATCTGTCCCACCTCCATGTCTTTGGCTGTAAGGTTTTCATTCTGAACAACGGGAAGTCACCCTTAGGAAAATTTGACCCCAAATCTGATGAAGGAGTGTTCTTAGGATATTCAAGTGTGGGGAAATCCTTTAGGGTGTTCAATAGGAGGACTTTGGTGGTGGAAGAAACAACCCATGTAGTGTTTGATGAATCTGATTCTAAGGAGTCTAGATCTGAAGTAGAAGATGAAGAGATTGTTGAGGTTACCCAAGGAGTTGGAAATACAAATTTGGAGGAAAGGGTAGAACCTCAAACCCAATTGCCTAGAGATTGGATATATTCTTCGAGTCATCCTAAAGAATTGATCTTAGGAGACCCTTCTGAAGGTGTTAGGACTAGGCATGGACTTAGGAAGGAAGTAAACCATTCTGCCTTTATCTCAATGACTAAACCCACCAACATCAATCAAGCCTTGTCGGATGAGTTTTGGATTTTAGCTATGCAGGAAGAATTGAATCAATTTGTAAGGAATGATGTTTGGGAGTTAGTAGAAAGACCTAGAAACCAAAGTATTATGGGAACCAAGTGGGTCTTTAAGAATAAGATGAATGATTCTGGTGTGGTGGTGAGAAATAAGGCAAGATTGGTGGCTAAGAGGTATAATCAGATAGAAGGGATAGATTTTGAGAAAACTTTTGCCCTTGTAGCTAGATTGGAAGCCATTAGAGTGCTACTAGCCTTTGCCTGTTACAAGGGATTTAAGCTGTTTCAAATGGATGTCAAGAGTGCCTTTTTAAATGGGGTAATTAAAGAAGATGTTTTTGTAGAACAACCCCCAGGCTTTGAGAGTTCCCAATATCCAAGTCATGTCTATAAATTAAAAAAGGCCTTATATAGATTGAAACAGGCACCCAGAGCTTGGTATGAGAGGCTTAGCACATTCTTATTAGAAAGAGAGTTTGTTAAGGGGAGCGTAGACACCACCCTTTTTCTGAGGAGAATAGGAGATGACTTACTCATTGTCCAGATTTATGTTGATGATATAATTTTTGGATCTTCTGATAAATATTTATGTGATGAGTTTTCCAAAATAATGAGTAAGGAGTTTGAGATGAGTATGATGGGAGAATTATCCTACTTTTTGGGGTTTAGCATAAGGCAAACGGATGATGGAACCTTTCTCAATCAATCAAAATACACTAAGGACATTTTGAAGAAATATAAAATGGACAAAGCCAAGCCAATCAATACTCCCATGCCCTCCTCAGTTCAGTTAGATAAGGATTCAAATGGAAAATCTGTTGATCAGAAGAAGTATAGAGGGATAATAGGTTCACTACTTTACCTGACTGCTAGCCGACCTGATATCATGTTTAGTGTCTGTCTTTGTGCTAGGTTTCAGGCTGATCCTAAAGAGTCCCACCTGACAGCTGTTAAGAGAATTCTTAGATATCTTTTAGGGACCCCAAACCTAGGAATTTGGTACCCTAAGCACAGCACCTCTTTTGAGATCATTGGATATTCTGACTCTGACTTTGCGGGGTGTAGGGTGGATAGGAAGAGTACCTCTGGGACTTGTCAATTCATAGGACAGTCGTTAGTCTCCTGGTCCAGTAGAAAACAGAACTCAGTTACACTTTCCACTGCTGAAGCTGAGTACATTGCCTTAGGAAGTTGTGTGGCCCAAGCTCTTTGGTTGAAATAATAAGTCTTGGATTTAGGAGTACCTGTTGGCATAATTTCTATTCTGTGTGATAATACTAGTGCCATCTGTATCTCTAAGAATCCAATCCAACATTCTAGGACCAAACACATTGACATTAGGCATCACTTCATTAGGGACCATGTTACAAAAGGGGACATTGAGCTACATCATGTAGCAACTGAAAATCAGCTGGCTGACATATTCACTAAACCACTGGCCTTTGACTCATTCAGCATTTTGAGAACCAGATTAGGAGTGATTGATATAAATGCTTGATTCTGATGACTACTGATTTATAATCTTTCTGATTGGTATTCTGATTTCTATTAATTAGGTTTAGTTTTTTGATTTCTGATTTCTGTTAGTTAGTTTTTGGCTTTGATTATTTACTTTCAGTTGATTTTATTTCTTCTGCTGATTTCTATTTTAGCCTTACTGTTAGTTTGATTTGAGTATTTACTTTGATGTGATTTTCTACCTGCTTGTATTCACTAGTTCATATCTTGCACTTACTGTTTTTATATTTTTTCAAAATCTGATCACCGTTCACTATTTCTGAAAATCTGAATTTCTAACTATGAGTTTTTACCTTGTTTTGGTTTGGAAGCTGGTACGCAGTGATTGATTCCACTGAACCTGTTAAAGGGAAGAAACATTGATGATTATTTCTCTTCCTCTAACTCCTTTACTGGTGTATGGTTTCTTTCGAATAAAAATTCTTTTCAAAATTAAAATGTTAGTTTTTAAAATAGAGATTATTTTATCTTCCTACAGTAATCTGCCTCATATCAATAGTGGTTTTCAAAGTCTTGAGTCATTAGTTTGATTTTCTAAAACCAAGTGATTGCATTTGTCATATGGTGTATGATTTTTATTTTGTGGATCATTCTTCCTTACCAAGGAGAGTCATCTCCTATGTCTGGAAGATAATCTCACAGCTGAGACTCTTTAATGATTATGAAAAGGAGAAAGCTTATAAAAGATGCGCAGTGCGCCAGATAATTTAAAAAAGAGGCATAAAATGAGCCCAAAACTGAAAAGATGTGAAATTGCCAAATTGGATACATAAAGTGTATCAAAAATCAAAAGATGCACAAAGTGCCAACCAATTTGAAAAAAGAGGCACAAAATGAGCCCAAACCAAGCTTTCTTCCCTTTCAGATTGTTAAATATCCTAGAAAAATCTGTGCGCCACTTAATATTTTCAAAAGCTTGAGTCTGGAAAATCCTGATTTCTGATTTTTTACTTTGTAACACTATTATATCAGATATTTTTCTGGAACGAGGCTTGAAAGGATCTCTTTTCAAATCTAATGTCTTTTATTCTGAATCGGATTTTTGTTTTGAAAGAGGTTTGCATTGACAAGGTCCCCGGGGTCAGAGTTACGAAAGTTGATTATTTCCAACCTTTTCTGGATTTCAGCGCTGTCAATCATCCTGTCATTGGTTTTTGAATCTAAAATCAAGGAAAAATTCTGATTTTCTTGTTTTATAGTTGTTCTATTTTATATTTTATTTCAGTTTTCTATTTTTCTCTCCTCCTTTTTGTGATGTCAAAAGGGGGAGTCAGTTGTAGTCGTGTCTGTTTCATGTTTTCTGTATTGTTTTAGCTGTTAAATAAAAATTTAAAAAAAAATGTTTGTTTTGTTTGATCTTCTAGTTTACTTTTATTTTCAGACTACTAATGTTTGCCATCATCAAAAAGGGGGAGATTGTTGCAAATCTGGTTTTGATGATGACAAATATGTGTCCAGTGTGTTTTTGTTTGGCTAATCTGTTTCAGGCACAAAAGACTGCGGGCCACTCAAGCCAACTCAAGATCGGGTCCAAGTGTGTCAAATGTATGATTTTTCCTTTTATTGAGTCAATTGTAATGTAACTGATCCCCTAGCTAAGTAACCTTGGACACACACACTCAGGGGGAGAGATTGAGTGAGTTAGAGTTTCTGTTCAATTTTTGTTCAGATCATCCGGGACGATAGTCGCATCGTCCTGGACGATCCAGTTAAAACAGAAACCCTAATTAGGGCGACTAAGTTAAGAGGGTCTGATTAAGCAGATCGTCCTGGATGTTCTTTGGATCGTACGGGACGATATGCTCAAATCAGAAATTCCCAGCCGCCAGATTAAGTTAGGTAAGTTTTATTTTAAGTATTTTGGTCTGATCGTCCCGGACGATACGTGTATCATCCTGGACGATTCACTACAATCATGCCTAAATTAGTCTGGTAATTAAGGAAAGCAATTAATGTTTAATTGATACGATCACATCGTCCTGGACGATTGCAGAAACATCCCAGACGATCGCGATCGTCTTGTGCATTTCAGCTGTACGACCCGAACTGTGTTCAGGATGATTTTGGGCCTTTTTGAACTAATCATACAGGACGATGTCCAAATCGTCCTGGACGATCAAGTCATTTTTTGGTCGTCCAGCACATATTTCTCTGGACGACCCGAACTGTCTTCTGGACGATTTTTCTCAATTTGCACTAATCGTCCCGGACGATCGCCGTATTGTACAGGACGATATGAACAACTTTTTCTACTGATCGTCCAGAAGAGCCTAATCGTCCAGACTGAATCAGCTGAATTTGAACTGATCGTACAGGACGATCTACCGATCGTCCTAGACGATCTTGGCCGACCAGTTGAGATTTAGGGCAAATTTTAAGCCCTCCTTTAAAAGAACTTTTTCCAATTTTTGGAAAAATCTTTTGCTACCTTCCTTCCCTGAGAAACCCTAGAGAGAAGAGAGAGTTGGGAGAGAGAGAAGAGATCTTGTGAGGGGGAGTTAGTGAGGGATTCACTAAGGTTGCTCCAAGCACGGATCAGAGTCGTCTTCTCCGCTCGTCGTCTGTCGTCTAGTCGGTGTTCTTCGAGGGAGGATCGTTCGCAAGAAGATCCGGGGTTCTCTGCCCGCTTCAGGTGGAAGCAAAAGGAGTTCGAAGGTTCTCTGCCTGCTTCAGGAGGAAGCAAAAGGAGGTCAGGTTCTCTGCCTCACCGTGTGGTGAAAAGGAGGTGTTTTGTACAGGCTTCTCCGCCTTGCTGTGGGAGCAAAAGGAGAGTCACTTTTGTTTAGTGCAATACCCGGAGGGGTGGCTTCGGGGAGTGGACGTAGGTCAAGTTGACCGAACCACTATAAAATCTGGTTTGCTTTTCTGATTCAGTTTTGCACTTTATTTTTCAATATAAACTGCTTGGGTGAATATCTTTGGTTGATCTTTTCATTATTGTTTATTTGTTTCCGCTGCTAAGTATCGAAAAGATTTTTATTGTTATCGTGAAATTTTTAAATAACCAATTCACCCCCCCTCTTGGTTAGCCTCGGGACTAGTTCACTAGGGCTTAACATCCCTTTCGAACTTTCATTTAAGACCAGGATATGTATCTAATGAATGTTTAATTATGTCTTATGGCTTGACTAATGCCCTAATAGCTTTTATGTATCTAATGAATTAAGTATTTTTTAAGTCATATTTAGATTAGTTTGTGATTTTGTTTATTGCTGACATATTAGTATATTAAGGAATATATGAAGATCATGCAAATCATTTGAGATTAGCATTAGAGATGTTAAGATAAAATAACTTATATGCTAAAATTTTAAAATGTAAAATTTGATTACCAACTTTTTCATTTATGGGGCATGTAATAAATGGAGAAAGGATATGTGTAAATCCCTAGATGGTGTCGGCAATGGTTGATGGCCAAGACCAACTTTAGTGTAAAAGGTTCATAGTTTTCTTAGCATGGCTTGCTATTATAGGAAGTTTGTATATGCTTTTCATAAATTGTGATTCCTTTGATGAGATTGACTTAGAAAGTAGTGCTTTTGAATGGACACTGGAGTGTGAGTCTAGTTTTAAAAGTTGAAGGATTGTTTAGTGTCGGCTCCACTTCTGACTATTCCAACTAGTGTTGATGGTTTTCAAGTGTTTAGTGATGCTTATTTAAGAGGATTGGGTTGTGTATTGCAACTACATGAGGAATTCATTGCATATGCTTTAAGGTAATTGAAGCCACATCATAAGAGTTATCGTACCCTTATCTTAAAACTGGTAGTGATTATTTTTTCATTTGACGATCTTGAGATATTACATGTATGGAGTTAAATGTGAAATTTATATAGATCATTAGAGCTTAAAGTACATGTTTTCTTAGAAGAAATTAAACTTTAGGCAGAGGAGGTGGTTGAAGTTGATTAATACTTGATCTCAGCATTATATATTAACCTAGTAAGGCCAATGTGGTAGCCAATGCCTTCAATAGAAAGTCTATTAGGATGCTGGTTTGTATGAATACAAATGAGGAGACTTTGAATTAAGGGATGGAGAAGTAAGAGTCAAAAGTTGTGTTAAATATCTATTGATGAGGAATTTACTTTATATGCAAAACATCTTGCTTGATACTATGAATGTATGTGTTATATGCTCCCAACTTCGCAAGTGCGCATGCTGATCAAGTGATAAAGTGAATGAGAAGAGTGACGATCCCATAAAGAAATAAGTGTGATATAATTAACTCTAATTCTACCTACTCGAGCCCCAAAATTTATCCTATATAATGAAATAAAATGTGAGGTGCTATCCCTATTAGGAAATGTAGTAAATAGTGAAGCTAACTAGAATTAAAGATGTTTGGACTAATGATAGTGAATGACCCTATATTTTCCTAAGAAGGCTCATCTATGATAGTTATGAATCAGAGCTTATGTACCCTTAGATCTCTGTTGAGCTTGTAAGAGTGTAAAGAAAGGTTTATGGCCTTTATATAATGATTATATCTCTATAAACCCTAAAATTCTAATCATCCTATGCCTAGGTATGAAAGTATTATATCCCAATTCTCTTAATTATTCCAAAATTTCTCCATCGAGGCAATGCATTACACTATATTTTAAATTCATACATGGCCAATACATAAATTAAATGAAGCAAGATAGTAATTGAGAACAACCATTCACATTTACATACAAGAGTATACATTGGGAGAAATAAAGACTATTCACATCATCAGCCCAAAAAAAAGTTAGTCAGTTATAGAATTAATTCAGAGCAAAATAAATTTCATTACTTGCTTTAGAAAAGTTACAAAAAGAAAGATGAAAAAAATATCACCTGGAGTTGAGAATCTCAAATAGACCCTACAGATGGACTCTTTTCAGAGTGATTCCCTCCTTACACTTTGACCTCTATGCTCTCTCCCACTCCTCGGGAGTGTTTTGCTCACTACAAGGATGACTGGCCACTCCATTAAATTTTTCTTTACTATCCATGATCTCCACACACTCACTAGTCCTCTCTCACAAAAGAAAAACACAAAAAATTCTTTATATTTTTACACAAATTGACTCAAGCATCGTAATGCTCAATAAAGCTGTGTCATGATGTTACAATAATGAACTAGTACCTTAGTGCTACTTAGTTGGCTCTGTTGAAGAATTAGGTTGACCCAGTACGATGATCCCCTTCTTAACTGCTCTAACGTGATGTTGCAAAAGAATGAGTCCTATGGCACTTGAACTCATCTTTCGGTTGTACGCTCAATAGATTGGTCTTCGGTGTTGAATTATTTACATATTTGATAGATTGTATAGTATAACAACATTCGCTTTGTGTCGTTGAGGCACTAATAATGTAATGGAGCTATCACTTGTTTTGTTTGGGGGGGGAGGAGATGAAGTAAATGTAATTCTTTTGATTCTAGCACTATAACATATGGTTATGACACTAAGGCATTAAAGGTGCTACGACGCTGGTTCTAACTTTACAAATTTAAAGACTTTTTCTTGAGACATTCCTACACAACATTACTTAAAACAATAATTTTAATAGAATTTAACACAATAAAAAATAAACATAAATTTCACTTAACATCGATCTAAAATTGATACAATAATTATTTCACAGATGATTATTCAACCTTCTTTACAGGAATGGATTAAGGAGGCTCAGAGATTAGATGAAGAATATGTAAGATTAGTTAACCAAATTTAGTCTAGAAGGGAAGCTGTATAACATGTCGAAGATTATGGTGTATTGATTTATGGAAGTTGAGTAGAGGTTTCAGTAGAGAGATATTACATGAGACTCATTATTCTATATATAAAATTCACCCAAGAAGCAAGAAGGCTTATCATGATTTAAAGTTGATATTTTGGTGGACTTCATTGAAGCATGAAGTGGCAGAGTATGTTTCAAAATGTGAAGCTTGACAAATGATGAAAGTAGAGCATCAGTACCTAGTGATTTGTTGTAGCCCTGCTTATTTCTGAGTGGATGTAGGCAGAGGTTATGATGGATTTTATTATGGGTTTACCAATATCAAGGAAAGGTTGTGATGATGTATGGGTAATAGTTGATCGGTTGACCCACTCATCATATTTCTAGCTAAGAAGATAGACTGACTTAG
Organism: Dendrobium chrysotoxum; assembly: GCA_019925795.1. Taxonomy (NCBI): domain Eukaryota; kingdom Viridiplantae; phylum Streptophyta; class Magnoliopsida; order Asparagales; family Orchidaceae; genus Dendrobium; species Dendrobium chrysotoxum. The sequence goes on from CM034311.1 coordinate 15,647,823, forward strand.
TAGATAAGTTGACTTGGTTGTATGTAAAAAATATTATCTAGCTGCATGGCATACCAAAGATTATTATCTTCTCTTGAGATATCAGGTTCAGTTTTAAATTATGGTGAAATATACATTAGGGCTTCAGGAGTAAGTTAAATTTTAGTACAGTCTTTCACTAACAAACATATGAACAACTATATAGAACTATATAGAATTTGGAGGAATTTGTTGAGATTGTGTGCTCAGGAATTTGGGCGAAGTTGGGAGGATCAAATTACACTACTTAAATTTGCTTATAGCAATAGCTTTCATTCTAGTCTTTGAATGACTCATTATGAAGCTCTATATGGTTGGAAGTGTAGAACACTTTTATCTTAAATATAGATAAGAGAAAGGAAATTATTAGATCTAAAATTGCCACTAATAAAATTAGATTTATCGGATATTGATTGAAAGTAGCACAAGATAGACAAAAAATATTATGATCTGAAGCACTAAGCAGCTGAATTTAAGGTGAGAGATTTTATATTCTTGAATGTCAGTCCTATGAAGGGTGTAAGAAGATTTGCTAATGAATGAAAGATCTTATATATATATAGGTCCTTTTGAAGTAATAATTATACTTAGGATGCTTACTTATAGATTGTTATTTCCATATCACATGTTTAATAATTATAATGTATTTCACATCTCTTCATAAAGAAAGTGGGTTACATATGAAGTAAAGAGTGTTTCAGAGGATGAAGTGTATTTATGACTTGGTTCAACCTATAGAGGAGAACCTGAGTAAATTTTGGTGTACGATGAAATAGTTAAGGAACAATCAGATCCATATGATCAAATAGTACATATTTTTATAGCTAGAGAGTATTAAATGTTAAGGATGACATATCTTTAAGGATGAGAAGATGTAATGACTGCTTCTACAGTAATTAGACTACCTGTAATACCCTGAATTGGGTTTGGTATGATTTAAAAATTATTCAACATTTCTTAATTATCTGATAATTTTAGAAGTTATTTTTCTACTTATGTTAGTCACTAAGATATTTTGTGGGTCGAATTGGAAAGAAATATAAGATATGGAAATAAGCCTTAGAAGAGCTATAGTGCCATCTTTCTAGTGCTACGATGCATACCACTCTTTCCTAGTGCTATGATGCTATGTTATGGCATCATGATGCTCTTGTCTTCATTTTATGGCAGCATTCCTTAGGGGTGCCACAAAACTGTTGGAATGGCATCACGACACTGAGCTCACTGATTCTAGGTCCCTAAGGAGCACTATGGCTTTAAAGATTTAGCACCACAACACAAGGCAAATACTTTTTTATGTATATATCTAAATTTGCTATTCCAAAACTCATGCATTTCATTATCACTCATTGTTTTGGTTGGAGAAGACAAGAATAAGAGAAGGAAGTGGAATGAGAAAAAGGTTTTGGAGGTCTTAGAGCTGATTTCTCCCATTAGCCTAGTTGAAGAAGTTGTTCATCTTAAGGTAAGTTATCATTACTCTACCTCTTAATTTAATAATTTTACATGTTTTGTGTTTTCTAAATTTTAATTTAGTTAATGGGATTTCCATTAAATATTTTTTAGCAGTGTGAACTCGATATAGAATGGGAGATATAAGGGGTTGTGATATGACTATGAGTGCTAACAAGCTATAATGACTCCCATGTACTACAACACTTGACTGTTCTCACTTATATGACATGGTATGGTACTATACCTGACTTATGATGATTGTTGGAGAGAAATTATTTCATGATATTATATGACTAGCCAAAATCTCTAACTTGCATATTTATATTATTATGATGATATGTTGTTATATATGATGATATGAATTACTCAGAATAATTTTGATATGATATGATGCTCCTCAATATATAATTTTAAAATGATAACCTGGATCATGATAGCACTATATATCACACATGTACATGAGTTGCATATTGATTACTTACTCATTACATATTCAATTTTCATGATTAACTGAATGATATCTTGAATATTGCCTTATTTTCTTGCATTGAATGAATTTATAGGCTTCATGTAATCTACTAGTTATTTGCTCATCCTGTGTTATAATTACATATTTGAGGTAAGCATAAGGCTTTAATGGAGTAAGGGCAACATTATTGACAGAAGACACTTTTAATATAAATGGATTCTTCTATAATCATAGAATAGATGCATTTTGTTGGAAGTTATGATTATTTATGTATAGATTTGTTGAGATGATTAAAAGTCATGATTATTTGGGTATAGATTTTTGGATATAAGTAATTATGATACATGTATATACACATGTTTTAAATGATGAATTTTATTTTAGTATTGTATATTGATGATTTAGAGCCTACGTTTTATTCATTTGGATGATAGCAAAAATTCAGTCCAAATAGATCTTGGAAAAAACCTCTATCTCGTACTTGACCTAATATGACTTATATATTGATATATGGGTTATTGGATAGGGTCGTTGCAACCACCTACTTAGCATGACTTTTTTTTGAAGAAATTGCTAAACTACATGAGTTACTATTAATAATAATGTTATAAAGAATGTTAAATTTATTTCATATTCTTAAAAAATAGTATAAAAATATTTGGAACATAATCAAAAAAATTTTTTGCATTTCACCTCCAAATAGATAGCTAGATGAAAGTTGTTAATAAATCCTTTAACGACTTGCTAGGATTTTTAGTTGGCAATAATATTGGCAGCTGGGATGTGCATTTACTTACTTCTAAGTTTGTATATAAAGTAATATTTCTATAGTGCCTTAAAAAACACCTTGCAAAGTTACTTTTTGTTAACCCAAAGAAACTAATTCATCTGACAGATATTTCCTACCATTCATTTTTCAATGTTGCATTTACCTTTACACATATTTTTTATGTTCATGAACAAGTAAAGTAACAAATATAATTAAGTAATGATAAATATGTAAATGCAACATATTTGCATCATTGTTCAAACCTTATGGTCGAACCTTTACTAAAATATGTAACTATATTCTGTTAATCTGTGATTATATTCAAAATAGATAGCCTTATAAATTTGCTTTTTACATAAAATATACTAATAAAATGCAATAATAGGGTTACATCAAAATAATGCAAGTAAAAGAGTATATTTAAATTTTTAATTTGTTTACCAAGTCATCCAACATTTATGATCTTGTGAAGCCCATCCAATTAAGCTTTTAGTCTTCCTTCTTTAGATAGCTTGGCTTGTTGACTATAGATATCCCACTTTTGTAAGAGTTTATATTATTGCCTTCATTATTTTAATTCTAAAGATTTCTAATACATATATCAACTTTATATCTACTTTAAGAGTTTTTTATTAAGTTCTTTACCCCCCCCCCCCCACCCCCCACCCCCCCCCAAAAAAAAAACTTTTTGAATAGTTTTTATTCTAAGGCTTTTCCATCTTTACCCTGAAAACAGAAGCTTTCCACCCATAATAGCAACCTTGATTATATCATTGTGTCACTTATAAAATTTTGATTATGTTATACAAATGGCTAGTTGAAGCAATCAAAAGTCTAGAGAAGGCTCATTTAACCCTCTAAAACAGTGGAAATTTAAGAAAAAAATGACTTTAACATCCTTTATGGTGAGAAAACTTCATGATATATGGCCCAACAATGAAAGATCTGACTAATCATATCATTATTTTTTTCCCACAAGAAGGAGAATGTCAATAAGAGATCAACATAAGTTAATCATTAAGAGATCAACATAAGTTAATATGATTAATTAGACACAAGCATAAAAAAGTTGATTATAAAGAGGTCTCAACAAAACTACAATTTTTCAGGCACAATCAGATATAAATAAGCATAAAAATTAGGTCAATTTATTTATAATGTAAAGGTGAAATTATAAACTATAATATATACTAGTTAGAGCCTAAAAATTTCTATGACTTTTACTTTTGGTATCCACTGGAATTAGCTCAATATCCAAATGTGTTAGCCAATGAGATAACACATTGTTATAAACATTGATGGATATAAGAGCATAAAGATCTACTATTGAGAATGCATGTGAATGTTCTATAAACTAGAAATATAGTAGAAGTGATTTGTTAATGGGTTACGTTAAAGTTATAATACAAGGAGATTGGTCAAGGAGACATGTTGATTGTGAAGTGCTAGATAGCATGGGCGATGGTGCGCAGAGTAGTAAGATGTACGTGAAATATGCTTAGGTTTTCTTTGATAAAAATATCCAAAAAAAATACTAATGTATGTGTTGATTAAGTAATAAAAGTAATATGAGATTGTCGATTCCACGAGGAAGTGTTCTACTACAATACAAATGTGCTAGTTTTATCTAATTGAGCTACAATGTTTATCCTACACAACAAAAAATAGGTTTGGATTTTATCTTGTCTAACAAATGCAGAAGAAAGATAATATATTAGTAGGTAAAGTGTTTTGGAATAATGATAGTGAATTTCCAAAGCTTTTCTAAGTAGATTCTCCTATGTTGGGTGTGAATCAAAGCATATGTATCCTTAGATCTCCATCAAACGTTTAAGGAAGTAAAGGAAGGTTTATGGCCCTCCTACAAATATTATTTCTCTATAGACTCTATAATACTAAACATCATATATCTAGGTATGCAATAGTTCTATTTTAATACTTTTAATTGCTCCAATATTCTTCCAGTGGGGTAATATATCACACTTTGTTTTAACTCTACACATGTTCATTGCATAGATTAACTCAGAATGGGAGATATTAAAAACATCCATTAATTTATTAAAGCATAAGAATCTAAATTAGTAATCACTAAGGTCTCACAAAATTAGCCTAACTATGACTTTAACTAGCCATGTAATTAAAATAAAACAAAATAGATTTTGTTGATTGCTCCTGAAAGAAAGTACAAAGAGAAAAGCGTAAATAAATTTCACCCGTATAGTAAAATTTCACTCTCTACGCTCCTTTCTTCTTTGATTGCTTGCTTTCTCACAACAAGGAAGGCTAAACAGTGCAATTGCTTTATCTTTCTCTTCTCTGGTACCCCTTAGACTTGACTCTAAGGTGGCACTATAATTAAGCACTCAAGACTCACTAGAGTGATTGAACTCACTCAAAATTATAGAACTCTCATAAATGTTGTAAAATCCCCCAACAAAAAGACTTGAAGTATATAAATGGACTGAGGTTCCGCGATGTTTGACATCGTAGCACTACAGTGTTACAATATAAACTAATGCGTCGACGTTGCTAAGTTGGCTTCACTATAATGTCGAATTGATCTGACATGGCTGTTGTCTAAACCAGCATGTCATTTTCGTTTATTCGATATGGCTCTACATTTTATTGTCTGCTCCACGACGCATAATAAAATTTGAGCACTGCAGAGCTTGAATATGTAATCCGATGCTACAGTGATGTGAAGTGTAATGCTTCGCTGCTTAAATTCCTAAGACTCCTGCACTGTGATGCTAATTTCTGGGGTTGCATCATTGTGTAGCGCTATAGCACTGACCTTTAATATGCCATGGCACTGAATTAATTGACATTTTTTAGACTCTAACACTACAATGTATTGATCTAGCACTGGTTATTCTAAATGTTATGGCACTGATAATATGAGTGTTGCAATGCTGGTTCAACACTTATGATTTTTTTTCCTTTTCTTGAAACATTCCAGCACATCATCAACTAAAAATATTTTCATTAAAATTTAAGAAAATAAATACTACATAATTTTCACTTAATAAACTCTCACCAACTTAAGCTCTTGCTTTCCCTCAAGCAATGGTGTAATCATCTATTGACCAACTTTATTAGCCATAATAAAAATATGTAATCTAAAAATTAACTAAAATATAAGATAACACAGTACCGTTTAAATATAAATTAAAATGATTAAAGTGTTGCAATTCTAATTTGAAAAATCAAAAGTAATCAACCTAATAAATCATCTTTATTAATATTCAAATTGAACTCATCTACTACAAGTCTAAGTGCATTGTTAACTACTTATTTTAGAGTTGAATAATATTTCATGTAGGAATTGTTCATGCCTATAATTAAATTTGAAATTCATTTGAAACTCTTCATATGTATTATTTTGCTTACCCTCCCTTATTTGATTTAAGTATTAGAGTTCTTTTCGGAATGTGGCTACATCAGATAACATGATTTGATGAAGTACTTATTTTTCTTTTCTTTTCTTTCTTTTGATTTGCTTGTTTTCTTGAGTTTCTTTTTTCAAACATATTTGAGTACCATAGTAATGATTTTGAATTATTGATTTTCTTCTTCCTTCAAGAAACCCTAAATTGAATTAATATAAGCATTGTTATAAGCTCACTAATTCTATAGTGTAGTTTATAATTATTTTCATAATTTAATCTACACACTTCCTTTTTTTAAACTTAATTATTAAATCTTGAAACCATTAGTCAGTGCTTGAGTGCTTAATATTTGAAGCTCGAGATGAGATATTTACTTAGATGCTTTGTTTAGTTGCTTATTATGATTTTCAAATTAAGAATTGTTATCCTTTGTTCATTCAATTTAGTACCTTGGGTTTATATTATTCTTAATTTTAAATAATTTTTAATCATAATTTTTAATGTGGCTAATTTAGCTATCAAAGTTTAAGCGCTATAAAGAGATCAATCTCATTAGTTAAGCAATGTAGAGAATTTTACTTAAATGAAAATTTTAACTACACAACAACAATAATAATTACAATAACAAAATAACATTCATAATTAATAAAAATGGATATTACTAAATTTTGCAAAGAAACTAAATATATATACTACATAACACAATTGGGTTGCCCCCATCAGCGCTAAGTTTTTAGTCTTCAGCTAGACTATGCCAATTACTTCTTTTGAGGATAAGCTAACTTAGTTATATTCCTCAAATAATCTGTCTCCTCCTAATTAAGGCTTTAACATATGGTTATTTACTTTAAAAGTTTGTGAGAGTCTTTTGATTCTATATTTCTATGGCCCATAGGAAAATACCTTAGTAACAGTGAATGGTCCCGACCACTTGGACTTAAATTTTCCTGGAAATAATTTCAATCTTAATTTAAATAATAGTACCTCTTATCCAGGGGTAAATTCTTTTTTAAGGAGCTTACGATCATTCCATCTTTTTATTTTATCTTTATAAATATTAGAATTTTCATAAGCTTCATTTCTAAATTCTTCCAACTTATTCAATTGAATTAGCCTTTTTTTCTTTTGATTCCTTGAGATTAAAATTTAATTCCTCAACTGCCCAAAATTCCTTATGTTCCATTTCTAAGAGAAGGTGACAAGCTTTACCAAAGAAAAAGCGAAAGGGAGACATTCCAATTAGTGTTTTAAAAGCAGTTCTATAGGTCCATAATGCTTCATCCAATTTTATAGATCAATCTTTCCTATTACAACTTACAATTTTCTCCAAAATCATTTTAATCTCTCTATTACTAATTTCAGCTTTACCACTAATTTGGGGATGATATGATATTGTAATTCTATGCTTGATACCAAATTTAGTGAATATTGCTTCAACACTTTTATTGTGAAAGTGACTTCCCCTGTCACTAATTAAAACTCTATATATTCTAAATTTTGAAAAAATATTTTTTTCAAAAAATTTAAGTACTACCCGAGCATCAGCTTTAGGGGTTTCCACTATTTCTATCTATTTGGATATGTATAATAGTAATAAAAATGTATTGGCATCCATAGGACTGTATAAATGGACCCATGAAATCCAATCCCGAAACATCAAACATCTCTACTTCCAAAATAAAACTTAAGGGCATTTCATATCTTCTAGTAATCTTTTCGATGCTTAGCAGCGGAAACAAGTAACAAGAATGAAAAGATCAATCACAGATATTCACCCAAGTAGTTAATATCAGAAAAGTAAAGTGCAAAACTGAATCAGAAAAGCAAACCAGATTTTATAATGGTTCGGTCAACTTGACCTACGTCCACTCCCCGGAGCCTCCCCTCCGGGTATTACACTAAACAAAAGTGTCTCCATCCTTTTGCTTCCTCCTGAAGCAGGCAGAGAACCTTCGACCTCCATTTGCTTCCACCTGAAGAGGGCAGAGAACCCGGATCTTCTTGCGACGATCCTTCCAAGACGAATACCAACTAGACGAAAGATGACGAGCGGAGAAGACGACTCTGATCCGTGCTTGGAGCAACCTTAGTGAATCCCTCACTAACTCCCCCTCACAAGATCCTCTCTATCTCTCCCAAACTCTCTCTCTCTCTAGGGTTTCTCTAGATAGGAAAGTGGCAAAAGATTTTTTCTAAACAAAGAAAAAGATCTTTTATATGAGGGCTCAAAACCAGCCCTAAATCTCAACTGGTCGGCCTAGATCGTCCAGGATAATCGATATATCATCCTGTACGATCAGTTCAAAATCAGCTGATTCAGTCTGGACAATTTGGCTCTTCTGGACGATTAGTTCAAAAAGTTGTTCATATCATCCCGTACGATCCTGCGATCATCCGGGATGATTAGTGTAAATCGAGGAATATCGTCCAGGAGACAGTTCGGGTCGTCCACAGAAACTTGTGCTGGACGACTCAAAAATTATTTGATCATCCTGTACGATTAGTCCAAAAAGCCCCCAAATCGTCCTGAACACAGTTCGGGTCATACAGCTGAAATGCACTAGACGATCATGATCGTCCGGGACGATCCTGCGATCATCCAGGACGATATGATCATATTAATCAAGTATTAATTACTTTCCTTAATTACCAGACTAATTTAGGCAGATTATACTGGATCATCCAGGACGATACACGTATCGTCCGGGACGATCAGACCAAGTATCTAAAAATAAGAACTTACCTAACTTGATGTGGCGGCTGAGAATTTCTGATTTGAGCATATCGTCCCGTACGATCCAACGATCGTCCAGGACGATCTGCTTAATCAGACCCTCTTAACTTGGTCGGCCTAATTAGGGTTTCTGTTTTTACCTGATCGTCCAGGACGATCTGAACAAAAACTTGAACAGAAACTCTGATTCACTCAAGCTCTCCCCCTGAATGTGTATGTGCAAGGTTACTTAGCGAGGGGATCAGTTACATTATAATTGACTCAATAAAAAGAAAAATCATACATTGGACACACTTGGACCCGATCTTGAGTTGGCTTGATTTGCTCGTGATCTTTTGTGCTTGAAACGGATTAGCCAAGTAAAACACAATAGACACATGTTTGTCATCATCAAAACCTGATTTGCAATAATCTCCCCCTTTTTGATGATGGCAAATATTTATACAGTAATTTGAAAGTAAAAATGACTAGGAAATCGAAAAACAAATATTTTTTCTAAATTTTCATTTCACAATCAAATTAATACAGGAAACATAACACACAATAAACACAAAAATGACTACAACTGACTCCCCCTTTTGACATCACAAAAAGGAGGAGGATAAAATAGAATACAGAAATCTAAGTACAGAACAGAAAAGAAAAATAACTACAAAACAGAAAACTAGAATAGAGGCGGATCCTAATCGGAAGGAGGAGGGGGCGGTGGTGGGTTGAAGTAAGTGTGAATGGCCTGAAAGTGGGCTCCAATCCAGGCGATGTCCTGGTCATGCTGCTGTTGCTGCTGGGCAGCATAGTCAGTGAAGTGCTGGATGGAGGTGACAAATCAGGATCCCAAAAATATAATCACGAAATTAAAATAAAACAAAAACAAATAAAACTCACAGCAAAAATACATAAATCCAAAACAGTATTATTAGTATTATTTTTTTTGAAATCAAGCTGCTCGAGTAAATCAGAATTATTTTTTCTTGATTTTAGATCCAAAAACCAATAAGAAGATGATTGACAGCACTGAAATCCAGAAAAAGTTAAAAAAAATTGACTTTCGTAACTCCCACCTCGGGCACCTTATCGATGCAAATCTCTTTCAAAACAAACATCCAATTCAGAAGAAAAGAAATTAGATTCGAAAAGAGATCCTTTCAAGCCTCGTTCCAAAAAAATATCTGATATAATAGTGTTACAAAGTAAAAAATCAGAAATCAGGATTTTCAAACACAAGCTTTTGAACGTATTAAGTGGCACACGAATTTTTCTAAGACATTTTAAAGATCTGAAAGAGAAGAAAGCTTAGGTTGGGCTCATTTTGTGCCTCTTTTTCAATTTGTTTGGCGCACTGCGCATCTTTTGATTTTTGATACACTTTATGTATTTAGCATTTTCGCATCTTTTCAGTTTTTGGCTCATTTTATTCCTCTTTTTCAAATTAGTTGGCGCAATGCGCATCTTTTGTAAGCTTTCGTCTATTCATAATCGTTAAAGAGTCTCAGCTGTGAGATTATCTTCCAGATATAGGAGACGCTCTCCACAATAAGGAAGAGTAATTCACAAAACAAAAGCCATATGTCGTATGATAAGTGCAATCACCTGGTTTAGAGAATTTTAACAATGAATCAAGACTTTGAAAACACTATCTATATGAGGTAGATTACTGTAGGAAGATAAAATAAATTTCAATTTCAAAAACTAATATTTTAATTGTGAAGAAGATTTTTATCCAAAAGAAATACTACACCAGTAAAGGAGTTAGAGGAAGAGAAACAATCATCAATGTTTCTTCCCTTTAACAGATTCAGTGGAATCAATCACTGCTTACCAGCTTCCAAATAAAACAAGGTAAAACTCTTAGTCAGACATTCAGTTTAGCAGAAGTAGTGAGCAGTGATCTGATTTTAAAAAGCATAAAATAATAAATTAGAGATGAACCAGTGAATAAAGACAGGTAGAAAATCAAATCAAAGTAAATACTCAAATCAAACTAACAGTAAGGCTAAAAATAAAAATCAGCAGAGGAATTAAAATCAACTGAAAGCAAATAATCAAATCAAAAACCAAAAAACTAACTAACAGAAAATAGAATAACAATCAGAATAATCAAAAATCAGCAGTCAAGCATATATATCAATCACTCTTAATCTGGTTCTCAAAATACCGAATGAGTCAAAGGCCAGTGGTTTAGTGAATATGTCAGCCAGCTGATTTTCAGTTGCTACGTGATGTAGCTCAATGTCCCCTTTAGTAACATGGTCCCTAATGAAGTGATGCCTTATATCAATGTGTTTGGTCCTAGAATATTGGATTGGATTCTTAGAGATACAGATGGCACTAGTATTATCACACAGAACAGAAATTATGCCAACAGGTAACCCTAAATCCAAGACTTATTGCTTCAACCAAAGAACTTGGGCCACACAACTCCCTAAGATAATGTACTCAGCTTCAGCAGTGGAAAGTGCAACTGAGTTCTATTTCTACTGGACCAGGAGACTAAAGACTGTCCTATGAATTGACAGGTTCCAGAGGTGCTCTTTCTATCCACCCTACACCCCACAAAGTCAGAATCAGAATATCCAATGATCTCAAAAGAGGTGTTGTGCCTAGGGTACCAGATTCCTAGGTTTGGGGTCCCTAAAAGATATCTAAGAATTCTCTTAATAGCAGTCATGTGAGACTCTTTAGAATCAGCCTGAAACCTAGCACAAAGACAGACACTAAACATGATATCAGGTCGGCTAGCAGTCAGGTAAAGTAGTGATCCTATTATTCCTCTATACTTCTTCTGATCAATAGATTTTCCACTTGAATCCTTATCTAACTGACCAGAGGAGCTCATGGGAGTATTGATTGGCTTGGCTTTGTCCATTTCATATTTCTTCAAAATGTTCTTAGTGTATTTAGATTGATTGAGAAAGGTTCCATCATCTAATTGCCTTATGCTAAACCCCAAAAAGTAGGACAATTCTCCCATCATACTCATCTCAAACTCCTTACTCATTATTTTAGAAAATTTATCACATAAATATTTATCGGAAGATCCAAAAATTATATCATCACCATAAATCTGAACAATGAGTAAGTCATCCCCTAATCTCCTCAGAAAAAGGGTGGTGTCTACACTCCCCTTAACAAACTCTCTTTCTAACAGGAATGTGCTAAGCCTCTCATACTAAGCTCTGGGTGCCTGTTTTAATCCATATAATGCCTTTTTTAATTTATAAACATGATTTGGATACTGGGAACTCTCAAAACCTGGGGGTTGCTCTACAAAAACATCCTCTTTTATCACCCCATTCAAAAAGGCACTCTTGACATCCATTTGAATTAGCTTAAATCCCTTATAACAGGCAAAGGCTAGTAGCACCCTAATGGCTTCCAATCTAGCTACAGGGGCAAAAGTCTCCTCAAAATCAATCCCTTCTATCTGATTATACCCCTTAGCCACCAATCTTGCCTTATTCCTAACCACCACACCAGAATCATTCATCTTATTCTTAAAGACCCACTTGGTTCCCACAATACTTTAATTTCTAGGTCTTTCTACTGACTCCCAAACATCATTCCTTATAAACTGATTCAATTCTTCTTGCATCGCTAAGATCCAAAACTCATCCAAAAGGGATTGATTGATGTTGGTGGGTTCAGACATTGAAATAAAGGTAGAATGGTTCACTTCCTTCCTAAGTACATGCCTAGTCCTAACACCTTCAGAAGGGTCTCCTAAGATCAGTTCTTTAGGATGACTCGAAGAATATCTCCAATCTCTAGGCAGTGTGGTTTGAGGTTCTATCCTCTCCTCCAGATTTGTATTTCCAATCCCTTGGGTAACCTCAACAATCTCTTCATCTTCTATTTCAGATCTAGACTCCTTAGGATCAAATTCATCAAACATAACATGGGTTGTCTCCTCCACCACCAAAGTCCTCTTATTGAACACCCTAAAAGATTTCCCCACACTAGAATATCCTAAGAACACTCCTTCATCAGATTTGGGGTCAAACTTTCCTAAGGGTGACTTCCCGTTGTTCAGAATGAAAATCTTACAACCAAAGACATGGAGGTGGGACAGATTTGGAGTTCTACCCTTAATGATCTCATAAGGTATCTTATTCAGTTTTGATCTCACATTTACCCTATTCAGCACATAACAGGCAGTGTTCACCGCTTCAGCCCAAAAGTATTTTGGAAGTGAATACTCGGCAAGCATGGATCTAGCGGCTTCCACTAAGGTCCTGTTCTTCATTTTAGCTACCCCGTTCTGCTGAGGGGTCCTAGGAGTTGAAAAATTGTGACTAATCCCTTGTTCCTCACAAAATCTTCCAAATCTTTCATTTTTAAACTCCCCTCCGTGATCACTATGGATGGTAATAATCTCACATCCTAACTTCTTCTGAATCCAAGTAGAGAAAGATCTAAACTCATCAAATGACTCAGATTTATGTGACAAAAATTTAACCCAAGTGAACCTCGAATAATCATCTACAATCACAAAACCATAGACTCTCCCCTCTAAGCTGGCAGTGCTAATGGGTCCAAAGAGGTCCATGTGAAGAAATTCTAAAGGTCTAGAGGTGCTAATGTCCTTAACAGAGTGAAAGGAGGACTGGACTTGCTTCCCTAACTGACAGGCATCACATAGGTGATCCTTAGTGAACTTAAGCTTGGGTACACCTCTAACTAAGTCCTTTTGGGTTACTCTCCTAAGGGTTTTCATACTGGCATGACACAATCTCCTATGCCACAACCAAGACTCATCAGCAGCAGTTTTTAAGCAAATTGAATTCTCAGATTTAATGCTACTTACATCCAGCTTGTAGACTTTGTTGATCCTTTGCCCTTGCAAAATAGCTTTATCATTTAAGCTTAAAATACAGCCAGTGGGCAGGAATTTGATGTTGTATCCTTTGTCACAGAGTTGACTGATGCTCAGCAAGTTGTGTTTTAGTCCATCTATAAGCAAAACATTATCAATCAAAAAATTCTTTGAATCACCAATTATACCTGAGCCTGCCACCTTCCTGGTGGTGTTATCTCCAAGTGTAACCTTGCCTCTAGCTCTGGCCTCCAGCGAAATGAATTGATTTGCATCTCCAGTCATATGTCTAAAACATCCGCTGTCCAGGTACCATATGCTCTCACGAGGTCTTGTGTGAGAGCACACCTACAAAATCATCAAATGTCAGTCTTAGGAACCCAAACAGGTTTGGGTTCCTTCTTATGAAAAGAAGAATGCGATGCATACGTGCTGTGCTGTGAAACAGGCAGTTTGGGTCTCCACACCCAATGTGTACTACGGTGAACTGTGCAAGTGTGTGAGATGTGTCCTAACATGCCACATGAAAAACATCTAACACCAGGAAAAGGATTAACTAAACGTCGTGAGTGATAGTGTCTCTTCCTAGAAGTGTATGAATCATGCTTTGATGAACTTGCAACAGATTTTTCAAAAGGTGGCGGTGCATAAAACTGTTCAAAAGTAGGCGGTGTTTTATTCTTTTCAAAAGCACTGATTTTCACTTTCAAAAACTCAACATGTTTATTCAAACTTGCAATTTTAAAAGTTCTTGCACTTTCATTACTTTCTAAATTACATGTCATATCATTCAATTTCTTAAAAGTAATTTCTAATTCAACATGCGATATTTTTAACAAATCATGCTCAACAGTTAAATCAGAATACTTTTTGTTCAATTCATCAAACTCATCAAGCAAAGACATGTGATTGCTATAAACAGTGGAATGATCCTTAATCAGAACATCATGCTCTTTTTACAAAGTCAAGTAATCCAATTTTAAACTTGCATGGGTTTTCTTAAGCTTCCTATACGATGTATGAATCTTTTCAGAAACTTCAAATAACTGATCGTAAGTAAGCTCACATACCTCTTCCTCGTCGGACTGACCAGGGTGATCATCAGGCATCAAACACAAGTTTGTTTCCTCCTCTTCAGCTTCAGTCTCAGAAGAGTCAGATGCAGAGTCTGCCCAGAACGCCTTCTGAATCCGCTTCTTATCCTTTCTGAACTTTGGTTTCTCCTCACCCTTCTCCTTGCTTGGATGAGCTTTAAGTGTAGGACAATCAGCCTTAATGTGTCCAGGCTTCCTACATTCAAAACAAACAGTATCAGATGAACCCTTAAAATTTTTACTGGATTTACTCTTGTTCCACTTCTGATAGTTCTTATATTTCTTCCTTAGAAAGCTTTTGAATTGCCTAGTGATTAAGGCAACATCATCGCTATCAGACCCGGAAGAACTAGAATCGCTCTTGTTGGCCTTCAGTGCCACTGTTTTCTCCTTCTTTCGTTCACCTGCATCAAGTTGCCTTTGGTTCACCCCTTGCTCGTAAGCAATGAGTGATCCAAGTAAGCTGTCAATAGAGTAAGTATTTAAATCTTTAGATTTAGTGATAGCAGTAATCTTAGCATCGTATGAAGAAGGCAAACATCTAAGAATTTTGTTTACTCTTTCGTAGTTTGTAAGTTCTCTACCTAGAGCATGCAAAGAGGTGACGATTTGAGTAAACCTTGTGTACATTTCTGAAATAGTCTCACTAGGTTTCATGCGAAAAAGTTCGTAATCATGTAACAAAATATTTAACCTAGACTGTTTGACCTTAGTTGTACCTTCATATGTTATACACAATCTATCCCAGATTTTTTTTCCCGTTGTACAAGTAGAAACACGCATATAGTCTTCAGATTTTAAAGCACAAAAGAAACAGTTCAAACATTTTTCATTTAATTGTGCTAAGTCACGATCATCAAAAGTCCAATCTGCAAATGGGAGTTTAGTTTTAATGCCATTAACAAGTCTATGTGGTGCTTCATAACCATCCTTAACTAACATCCACATACAATAATCAATAGATTGCAGAAAAGTAGATATGCGTGTTTTCCAAAAATCAAAAGGAATGTTATCAAACAACGGTGGTCTTGTGATTGAGTAACCTTCAACAGTATTACGATTATTACAGTTAGCCATGGATCAAATTCAAAAGTTTTTAAACATAAATTTTGAATCCCGCTCTGATACCACTTGAAAGTTCGATAGGAATGTTAAGCCCTAGTGAACTAGTCCCGAGGCTAACCAAGAGGGGGGGGGTGAATTGGTTATTTAAAAATTTCACGACAACAATGAAAATCTTTTCGATACTTAGCAGCGGAAACAAGTAACAAGAACGAAAAGATCAATCACAGATATTCACCCAAACAGTTAATATCAGAAAAGTAAAGTGCAAAACTGAATCAGAAAAGCAAATCAGATTTTATAGTGGTTTGGTCAACTTGACCTACGTCCACTCCCCGGAGCCTCCCCTCCGGGTATTGCACTAAACAAAAGTGTCTCCGTCCTTTTGCTTCCTCCTGAAGCAGGCAGAGAACCTTCGACCTCCTTTTGCTTCCACCTGAAGAGGGCAGAGAACCTGGATCTTCTTGCGACGATCCTTCCAAGACGAATACCAACTAGACGAAAGATGACGAGCGGAGAAGACGACTCTGATCCGTGCTTGGAGCAACCTTAGTGAATCCCTCACTAACTCCCCCTCACAAGATCCTCTCTATCTCTCCCAAACTCTCTCTCTCTCTCTAGGGTTTCTCTAGACAGGAAAGTGGTAAAAGATTTTTTCTAAACAAAGAAAAAGATCTTTTATATGAGGGCTCAAAACCAGCCCTAAATCTCAACTGGTCGGCCTAGATCATCCAGGACGATCGATATATCATCCTGTACGATCAGTTCAAAATCAGCTGATTCAGTCTGGATGATTTGGCTCTTCTGGATGATTAGTTCAAAAAGTTGTTCATATCGTCCCGTACGATCCTGCGATCGTCCGGGATGATTAGTGTAAATCGAGGAATATAGTCCAAGAGACAGTTCGGGTCGTCCAGAGAAACTTGTGCTGGACGACTCAAAAATGACTTGATCATCCAGGACGATATGAATATCGTCCTGTATGAATCGTCCAGGACGATATGAATATCATCCTGTACGATTAGTTCAAAAAGCTCCCAAATCGTCCTGAACACAGTTCGGGTCGTACAGCTGAAATGCACTAGACGATCATGATCGTCCGGGACGATCCTGTGATCGTCCAGGACGATATGATCGTATTAATCAAGTATTAATTGCTTTCCTTAATTACCAGACTAATTTAGGCATGATTGTACTGGATCGTCCAGGACGATACACGTATTATCCGGGACGATCAGACCAAGTATCTAAAAATAAGAACTTGCCTAACTTGATGTGGCGGCTGAGAATTTTTGATTTGAGCATATCGTCCCGTACGATCCAACGATCATCCAGGACGATCTGCTTAATCAGACCCTCTTAACTTGGTCGCCCTAATTAGGGTTTCTATTTTTACCTGATCATCCAGGATGATGTGACTATCGTCCAGGATGATATGACTATCGTCTAGGACGATCTGAACAAAAACTTGAACATAAACTCTAATTCACTCAAGCTCTCCCCATGAATGTGTGTGTGCAAGGTTACTTAGTTAGGGGATCAGTTATATTACAATTGACTCAATAAAAAGAAAAATCATACATTGGACACACTTGGACCCGATCTTGAGTTGGCTTGATTTGCTCGTAATCTTTTGTGCCTGAAATGGGTTAGCCAAGCAAAACACAATAGACACATGTTTGTTATCATCAAAACTAGATTTGCAACAAGTTAGACCAAAAATCATAAAAAGTAAAGATAATGGCTATAAGCTCTGTTTTAGTAGTTATATAATTGCATTATGCAGCACTCAAAGTTTTACTAGCATAAAAATGACTTAAAAATTTCTATCTTACTTTTGCCCAAGAATAACACCTGCAATAAAATCACTTGCGACACACATAATTATAAAAGGCAAAAACCAATCAGGTGTAATAATGATAGGTGCAGTGATTAAATGTTATTTTAAAGTTTTAAAGCATTAAGACATGTAGTGTCAAACACAAAAGGAATATCTTTTTCCAGTAAAGGATATAACGGCTTAGATATTTTAGCATAAATCTCCTGTAAAATCATACAAACCTAAGGAAACTTCTAATGACTTTAACACACATGGGAGGTGAAAAATTTTCTTTAACTTCAACCTTGGTTTGGTCCACCTCTAACCCTATCACTGAAATCTTGTGCCCTAGAGCAATCCCTTCTGTTATAATAAATTGACACTTTTCACATTTTAGCACTAAATATATTTCCATACATGTTTTAAGAATAGTGGTTAAACGATTAAGACAAGAATAAAAAGTAGTGCCAAAAAAAGTCATCTATAAAGATTTCAATACTCTACTTAATTAAATCTAAAAAATGGACATCGTATATCTTAAAAATGCAATAGGAGCATTACACAAACTAAAAGGCATTCTTTTAAATGCAAATGTCCCATAGGGACTGGTGAAAGTGGTTTTTTTTTCTGTTCCTTAGGTACTATAGAAATCTGGTGGTGTCCTGAATAACTATCTAGAAAATAGTACAAAGAGTGTCCTGCCAACCTATCTAGTATATGGTCAAAGATACACAAGGCAAAATGATCTTTTCTAGTGACATTGTTCAGCTTTCTATAGTCTATACAATTTCTCCAACCAGTGGCTGTCCTAGTGGGAATAAACTCATTATATTCATTAGATTTTACAATCAAACCATTCTTCCTAGGAATACAATAGATAGGACTCACCCAAGCACTATTTGAGATAGGATACATAATACCTACATCTAACCATTTATGTGTTTCTTTTTTAACAACTTCTTTCATAGATGGATTTAGTCTTCTTTGAGGATCAGCTTTTGATAAAGAATTTTCCTCCATTAAAATCCTATGCATACAAATTGAGGGGCTAATTCCTTTAATGTCAGTAATAGTCCATCCAGAAGCTTTCTTATACTCTCCTAAAACCCCAATCAACTTGCCTTCATTTTCTTTTCCAAACTTACAAAGATTTTGACAGCAAAGTTGAATCACTATCCAAATAGGCATACTTAAGATGGTTATAATGGGCTTTAAGCTCTAAAGTGGGTGCATCCTCTATAGATGGTCTTATGGCTCTACCCAAAGATGAGGTATCCAAGATCTTATACCTCTCTCCAAAAATTCCAAAAGTGTCTCCAACAAACTAAACATATTCTTCTAAACCCTTATAATTTTCCACCAAAGATTCATCTAAGGTCTCTTCAATTATCAATTCTTCTTTAAAAGTCTCAACAACAATTTCTTCCAAATCAACCCTTAAATAGTCTTTATTCTTTTTATTAGGGAATTTCATATATTTTAGTACATTAATAGTTACTTCTTGATCTTGTACTCTTATAGTCAGTTCCCCTTTATGAACATCAATCATAGCTTTACCGATTACAAAGAAAGTCTCCTTAAGATAATGAGTGGGTATCACCCTATCTTGCTTCATATCTAATACAATAAAATATATAGGAAAGATAAACGTATCTATCTTAACAAGAACATCCTCAACACCCGCTTAAGATATGTAAATGATCTATCAACATACTAAAGGGTGCTAGCGGTGGGTTAAACCTCTCCTAAATTTAATAAGGCATGAGAATGATGTTGGATCCAAAATCACCAAGGCTCTCCCACAAATTCTATTACCTATTGTCATGGGTATGGTGAAACTATGAGGATCCTTAATTTTTTAGGGAGATTCTTTTGAATAATAGCACTGCATTCCTCAATTAAAGCTACAATTTCAAATTCACCCAAATTCTTATTTTATTAAGAAGGCCCCTCATAAATTTAGCATAGGTAGGCTTTTGCTCTAAGGCTTTAGAGAAGGGTATATTAATGGTTAACTTTTTGAACACTTCTAAGAACCTAGTGAATCATTTTCCAAATTCTGTTTAATTAGCCTTAGAAGAAAGGTGGTGGTGGTCTCTCTACAATTTCCTAATAGGTCTTTCAGTTTCTTAAATTATTTCAAGTATTTTATAGGTGGTTCAACCCAAAACTATGAGTTTACCTAGCCATGGAATTAAAATAAAATAAAATAAAATAGATTTCATTAATTACTCTTGAAAGAAAGTATAAACAGAAAAGTGTAAATAAATATTACTTGAAAAGTACAAGTTCAGTCTCCACTCTAATTGTTATATATTTCTCTCCTCTGGTCCCCCTTAGAGTTGTATTTAAGGTAGCACTATACTTAAGTACTTAGGACACACTAGAGTGACAGAACTCAATGAAAGAACTGTCATAACAAAATGATTAAATCCCCCCAAAAATATTGAAAAATAATTTATATTAAGTATATAAATAGACTCAAGATTTGTAATGCTCAACACAGTGGCATCACAACATTATAATATGAACTAGCACCATGTCACTACTAACTAGGCTCTACTACGATGCTGGACTGATCTAGCACGGCTATTGCCTAAACTGACGCATTATTTGACTAATTCAATGCAACCCCACAGTTTGCCAACTGCTCCACCATGGTGCCATAAAAGTTGAGCACTATGGTGCTTGAATTGTTGCAAATTTGGACTCAAATATAGTGATTGTGATGATAAGAAACATGATTGTTTTGTTATTGCTATCTCCTATTAATTAATATTATTGCATATCTATCTTATTTCTTGTGCACTAACATTTCAGGTCTATTGTACACTATGCAACTATTCAGCTCAAGACTGGGTTGAATAGGGTTAAAAAGTTTGTAATTATTTTTCCTTATTTTACTTTTCTTGTGTCAAAAAATATATTTGGTGGATACTAGGCTTGGTAACCATGCACACGCACACTCAATGGAGTGAGTTACTGATAATATTAGAAGTGAGATTTTTTGAACTAATCATACTGTATGATCCATATCATATTGTATGATTAGCTAATTAAAGAATCATTAAAATGACTAATTATGATAATTTAAGGTAAGTTGAACTAATCGTACTATACGATCAAGATCATACAGGATGATGAGTTGAAATCATGATCCCAGCTGCCAACAAAATATATGTAATATTTTGAAATTGAAATTTTATACTAGTCATACTATATGATAGGTATCGTACTGTATGATATAATTAAATTTTGCCTAAATTAATCCTGTGATTAGAGAATAAATTTGAATTAAGTGATCCATACAGATCGTACAAGAAGATTTGGCTGATCGTATTGTATGAATCGATTCTTGCATGGGATGATAATTTCTTGTTGCCTATTATACTGGATGATTATCCAAGTTATTTGAACGAATCATACTGGACGATGTTCTAAATCATCCTGGATGATCCGCTCATTTCTTTGAACTGATCGTACAACGTATAACTCTTTATATAATACTAACATGAGTACTTTTAACTAATCCTACCATACGATCTTTACTTGATGATTAGTGTTGCCAGAATTGAAATTTGGGCATTTTTAAGAGGCCTTCTACTTAAACTCTCTCATTGACTTATTTCTATGATTTTTGGTTGCTGAGTGTTCTTGAGAGGGAGTTTTGAGAAGAAGTCCTAGTAGAGCTTTGGGAAGAAGAAGGAGAACTTGAGGGTGAGGGAGAACTAGTGTGAGGGGTTCACACGATTTCTCCAAGCAAGTGTCTCACCTTATTCCTTCAAGTGTTTTCCTGGGGTTCTTGGTTGCTTTTGGGAGAAATTCTTCAGCTAAAGTCCATGGTTCTCTACCATCTCCAAGAGGGAGAAAAAGGATTCTTAGTTCTTTGCCATCTCTAGGAGGGAGAAAAAGAATTCCAGGTTCTCTGCCTTTATAAGGAGGGTGAAAAGGATTATAGATTCTCTGCCTTCATCAGGAGGTTGAAAAAGGATTCCAGGTTCTCTGTCTCAGGAGGAGGGTGGAAAGAGTAAAGTCTTTTGCCACACCGAGTTGGTGGAAGAGATATTGTAAGGGCTTCTCCGCTTAGCTGTGGGGGCTAAAGGAGAGGCACTAAAGGTTTAGTGCAATTCTTAAAGGAGGACTCTGGGGTAGGTTATTGTTTGACTGAACCACTATAAAATTTCTGGTGTATTTTTTTCCTTTTCGCACTTTTACTTTTTTCTATATTTTTTTCTATGATAACTGCTTGGAAAAATTGGTGATTATTGCTTCATTTTGAAAAGTAGGATATCATTTTAGTTAATTAAATATATTTGATAAAATCATTCACTTCCGCAATGAACTAGAATTTAGTTTTGTCATTTTTTGAAGTAAGCAATTTTTAAAATTACCAATTCAGCCCCCCTGGTGCACCTTGGGCTAGTTCATTGAGGTCTCACAACCTCCTCGAACTTTCATGAATATGTAATCTAATGATGTAAAACATTGTGAAGTTCGGTGCTCCAACACCAATATTCTCGAGACTCTAGTGCTGCGATGTCGATTTCTAGCTGTGCGATATTGTGAAGCGCTACAATGCTAACCTTTGCTCCATTTGAGAATTAAATTAATTGAGATTTTTCTCAGGCACTAGGGTTGCAATGTCTTGATCTGGCACTGGGGTGTTCTAGCCACTATATCTCTGATAGTCTAAGTGCTACAGTGCTAGTTCAATACTCTTATGAATTTTTCTCTATTTCCTAAGACATTCCTGCATAACATCAACTAAAAAATAACATTTTACTAAAATTCAAGATAATAAAATGATACATAAGTTTTTACTTAACATATGCCATTAAGTTGGCCTACATAATATTTTTATAAAAATCTACATAAAATATTTGTTTATGTGGGGTAGGGGAGTGAAATATAAAACAACTTCATAAATTAGATCAATACTATTTTTTAATGGAGTATCCATAAATATTGGAAACAATATGAGTATAAATTTTTAAGGTGTTAGTTTGATCGATTGATGTTGAAATGAATATTGAATGATAAAAGGAAGAAATTTTAATCAAAAGATGAATAACAAGAGATATATATGTTCTTCAACTAAATTGTTGGTAGAGTATTACAAAAAATTAATTATAATCGCACATGTTCAAATTAAATAAGAAAAAAATAGAGCAACGCAAGAAATACAAGGAAGGTACAAAGTTCAGCTTGTAAATTTTGCTTATGTTGTGTTATTTTATATCCTATGGGGTAGGCTATATTTTTTCTAAATTTATTTTATTTTGTTGTATTTTATGGTATTTTATCAACTACTTTGCTATTGTTTGTAATAGTTATTACAACAAAACCACATCAATTATATAACTTAATATTATGGAGAATAAAATATCATATGCATCTAAAAAGTTAATATACATATGATAAAGGAGTAATAATGCCTTATAAAGTCGCATTGTGAATTACACAAACTTTTATCAAGGAATGGACCATCAAGAGCATATAATTCAAATTTAAAATAATTAAATTTTGGGCCTTAATTAAGATCTTGTTAAGTCTTCTTCACATTTCTTTGATAAAGTGGATTTTAAATTTTCTGTGGTGGTGATTCTTTCATGAAAAAAAAAATAGTATAAGTTTTAAGAAATCTAATTATGTGGTTATAGATAGAAAAAAGTAGTCTTTGTAACATTATTAAAGCTCATAGAAATTTCAGTTGACATCAAGGTATAATAGCTCCCAAAAAAAAATGCACAATTCCACCAACTTATTCATAAGGTAGGCAATAGTGGTGGCATTCTACTTTCATATTTTATTTAAGGGGTTGTTTAGTTTGAATTAAAAGGGTGTAAAGTTTCCAAATGTAGGGTTTTCTAAATTATTGGTGTTTGGTTTTAATAAAAGAAATATAAAGCAAATTTTTAATGTCTTTGCAATTTACCCTTTAGCTCAAGTTCAATTTTGGTGTATTTGAAAATTAATTTGGTTGATTTATAAATACATTATAAATTATCTATCACAATCACCGCAAGCTTCCATTGCGGTCAGTGGCCTTTTCCCATCACCCACCATAGCTACTAGTTGCCAACTACCTCCACCCATCGCCACTATCACCGCTCGCTAATGAGTGTAAATAACGTTATGTTTTATATGTTAAATATCTAGTGAAATAATGTTATTTTAATTGTGTTGGGCAGTAAAAATACAGGAAAGGCATTAAATTTCAAGTAGAATACAATGCCGCAGCGTCGGACACTATACCGCGGTGCCATCATTGACACAGTCAGAGCACCCAATATAGACACGACGGCGACTAATCTCTATTTGACAGCACCACGGCGTCGAAGGAGTCAGTGCTACAAAGCACATTCTCTATATGCACAACGCCACAACACTAATTTCCAGCACCGACAAGCCAAGGGGAGTATTACATGGATGCCACAGTGCTCAACCGTTAGTAGCACCGTCACCACAATCTTTCAGCCACTCGCCAAAAAAAATATTGGGCTTCACACCGCACTCATTTTACTTCAAGTCAAACAAAAAAATTAATCACATGCAATTTTTGACATTTACCCAAACAACTCCAAATAATTAAATTACATTGCATTCATTTTACACTATATTTCACTTTACTCTTTCATTCCTTTTTCATCCAACCAAAAGCCTACTACGTTTTAACATAAATCAACCCTCCTATAATCGTTAGATATTTAGTGATATTCCCATGAACACTATCAATTTAACATATTTTTATGATATTTATTATAATATCACATAATCTATGGTCCCCTTCTAGAAATACTATGGATAAAATATTGAAAATACTATCATGTTTATCTTAAAAAACATTAAATTTTGTACCAAATCTATTCTCTGTTGCAAGCTAGCCATGAAATATGTTCAAAATTATTTATTTTTTAAGTCAACAATTGTAAATGAGTTTTCATGTTTTTTCTACCGCCATGAGAAAAATACCTCCATATATTGTGTTCAGAAATGCTTCATTGATAGTTAACATTTTATGACATGCACCTTTGAAGCATCAAATACAAACACTCAAAAAGAAGTAAACATATTAAAAACATCTTAAAGTGTCTAAGTTGTAGATCAGATATTATCCCAAAAAATTTCTTATTTAGAATAATTATATATAATAATACTTGTGAAAAGACTCTTCAAGAGACCATCTTTTGTAGGTGATAACTTGCTCATGATATTGCAAAGACTTCTCACAAGATATATCAATCCTAAATCCTAATTTTGATTTGGAATTATCATCTTTAACTTCAAATCCGAAGAGCAAGTATTTTCCAATATATGATTCCTAATCTCATACACATTTGATTGGATTAATTTGATAGCTTGTAAGCTCTTTGAATATTTTTTAGAAAAATAATAAATGTGCCAAATATCATTTCCAAGTTTTTTACTTTGGATTGAAAGCTTTTTCTTTATTGCATATAGATGTAACTTCCTCTTCAAATTATTTTTATTCTCAAGATGTTTCTAAACACTTAACCGATATTTTGATAATAACTAACATTAATGGTTTTGTTGATTTTTTGCTAATAATTTTTTTGTGTAGGCTTTTTATTATATTAACAATTTCAAGAATATATTATAAGAAGGCCAATAAAAGACTAGACATAAATATGAGCGATATCAAATGTTAAAGAAGGTGCACTCAACATGAGCTTAAGAAGAAAGTGTCTATGCAGAATCTAAACCCATCAAGATAAAAGAAGATTGTCAAAGAATCTAGAATTTATAATTTTATTTTTGAGTCATGTCTTCCTATATGTGGTAGGAGCATGATTGATGTGAAACAACTGAGCATTCATACCTAATAATATAATTGAGATTAATTAATTTTAAAAATTGAATGAAATAACTAATCAAGACAACATAATCAAAAACATACTCATACTATATATTATGCATAATATTATTGGTATTTCGATAAGATCAAGTCATATTAATTTTTTAAAAATAAAAAATATAAAATATAAAACTACTCATGTTATATGATAACTATCATACTAGACGATTAGTAATAAGAAAATTATGTAACTGCTAAATGCGCCTTCCTTAACTAGATCAATTCAAAAGTTGAACTAATCATACTAGACAATATAAATCATTTTCTGCGATGATGTGAACAATTAACCTTCATAAGACCCATGTATCTAGGAAAAAATTAAAAATCAAATCCAAAAAATTATCATGTTGTACAATCCATATCATGCAAGCTGATCAAACATAGATAATATTTTTAGAAAATCAATTGAATGAACTACTCATATTGTATGATCTATATCATATAATTCAATCAAAAAGATATGATTTCTCTATATTACAAAAAATAAAAGAAGAAAGTTTAATGGAATTCCTAAGTATAGGACTTAGGGAGTGAATGTAGGCTTGTATGTTGAACTAGAATCTAGTTTGCATATCTGTTATTTTCTATAGCTTATTAAGCTACATACATGATTTGTGAAGATGATGTTGGCTAGGCTCAAATATAATCTTTGATGATAACATCATTATGTTTTTGATGATTTTAATAAACATTGTTGGATTTTATGTTTATTCTCCTAGTACTATTATTATATATTTATATTATGCACACAAACATTTTAGGTACATCATACACTAAGCATCAATAAATGATCAAGACTCAAGATTGGGTAGACTAGGTTTGATGTTTTTAAGAGTCTGTATTTTTTTGTATTTATTTTACTGTCTTGAGTCAAAAGTTTTGTAAAAGGTGTATGTTAGCTTGGAAATCGTGCACACACACACACAGGGAGTTAAAGTTAGAAATTTAGACTTTGTAAAGATTATATCATACGATCTCGATCGTACTATATGATTAGTTCATCAAAAAAATGATTACTAAATTTGTTAAACTTATTGTAATGTACGAACTCAATCACATAGGACGATCATTTTATATCCGAGTTCCCAGTCACTAATCGGATTTTGGCAAATATTTTAAATTTTAACTTTTAAACAAATCATACTCTTCAAATAGGTTTATACTGTATGATAGTTTAAACAATGCTTAAATTAATCCCTATGATTAGTCAATCAAATTAAGATTTAATTAATTAATCAGAATATACAATACAACCTCAATCATATTGGATGATTGGTAGAGATGCTTTTTTATCATCTTAGGGATTATTCTAGATGAACCTTAATTGGATTAAACTACTCACATAGTACAATATTAATCATACTGGATGATTGGTAGAGAATTTTTTATCATCCTGGATGAACTTAAGTAAATGTACTAATCATACTATATGATCAATGATTCATACTAAACAATTAGTTTAAGATTCTTGAACTAATCATACCAGGGTTTATTCATCATACAGAATGGACATGGATTTTTGAACTAATTATTACTGTATGATGCTTTAAAACATTACTTAAATTATTCCTGTGATTAATTAATTGAATATGCTTAATTATGATTTTTTATCAAACTATACAAACTAGATCGTACTGGATGATTTATAGAGATGATTTTGGTCATTCCAGGGTTCATCCTATATGAACTCTGATTTGATTGAACTAATTATATTGTACTAATGTTCATTCATATATTATGAATAGAAGAGAAATTGTACTGGTTGTACAATACTACTATTCATCATATAGTTGTAACAAGTAAGAATTGAACTGATCTAAAACAAACAATCGTACAGTACTAACATGTCAAAAATATTTTAATCGTACTATACAATCTTCAGATCAGACTATACGAACATACTAAATTAAATTTTTAGGATTTTTGGAAGCCTGCTACTTAAGCTTTCTTGATAGAGTTTGAGAGCATCATTTGGTAGTCATTGGGTTGTATCTTCTATGAGAAAGATTTGAAGAGAGAGCTTAGAGCTTGGGAGAGAAAGGGTAAAGTTTCTGAGAGAGGGAGAAGATTCCTGTTGGTTCAAGGGAGTATGAGAGTGAGTTTAACATGGTTGCTCTGGCAAACTCGCACTTGAGTTCCTTGATGTGTCATGGTTCATCTTGAATGAAGCTTTGGAAAGAAGATCCCTTTAATATCAAAGGTCCAAGCTACTCTGCCACACTAGAGAAGGGTGAAAGTGATTTGGTTCTTCATCATACCAGAGGAAGGAGAAAAAGATTTGGTTCTCCTCCGCATCAGAGGAAGGTGGAAGTGATTTGGTTCTTAGCCGCACCAAGGGAGGTGAAAGTGATTTGGTTCTCAACTACACCAGGGGAGGTGTAAGTGATTTGGTTCTCAGCTTTGTGTGAGAGCTAAAGAATAATCACTAAAGCATTAGTGCAATAACCAAAGAGCATGACTCCAAGGAGTGGACATAGGGTAAGTTTTGATCGAACCACTATAAAATTTTTGGTGTGCTCATTATTTTTTTATTTAGCACTTTTATCATTTATATTTTTATAATTTCTTATAAATTATATTCTAGGAAAACAAGGTTGATAGTATTGTGATTTCTTTGGATCGATTTTTTTTAGCAAGAAAAAAATAAATTAAAAAAATTAAAAAAAAGAACAAAAATATTTTTCTATTCATTTTTCTACAAAATCAAAAATACAAATTTTATTTGGTTGTTTATTATTTGCTCGCTTGTGTATTTGGTTAAAATTTATTAAAGAAAAGTTTTTGTAAAAGAAAAGGTTTTAAAATACTAATTCACCCCCCGTGCCTTGGGTAGTTCAACAAGGTTTAATAACCTCATTTGAACTTTCAATTTGTGTTAGAGTGGGTCTCATAATTAGTAATTTAAAAATCCTTGAGAAAGATCAAAGGCACATCTTGGGAATAGGAATATCGCAGAGGGATATTTTATAACTCATCCATTGGTATTCGATAATATACGACATAATTTTTAGAAAGTTTGCATGTCTATATTTTTGTAATATATTGACTATCATATGTGGTACATGATTCAAGTAGGATATACTTCTCCATTACACATTGTTAATGGCATCAAAGAACAAATTCCTTTTAATGAATGAAGCTTTGACAATAGAGACTACACTCAACTTAATGCAAAATGCCTAAACTATTTTTTCTTTGCCTTAAAGTTTGAAGACTATATGTGGGTTTCTTCTTGTAAAACTAGTAAGGAAATTTGAGATAGGCTATGTATTACTTATGAAGGAACCAGTGAGGTCAAATAATCTAAGCTAAATATTTTACTACATGAATATAAACTCTTCTACATGAAACCTAGTGAGACTATTACTGATATGTACACTAGGTTTACTAAAATAGTGACATCTCTACATGCTCTAGGAAGAGAATTGTCTAACTCTAAAAAGGTTAATAAGATTTATGTTGCCTTCCTCATAGTTTTGATGTAAAAGTAGCTCTTATATGTGAATATAAAGACTTATATATATATATAATCTATTTGGCTCACTCATTACTTACCAGTAAAATGTGAGTTGAATATTATTTGATGTAGTTGACAGAAGGAAGGAGAAGACTGTGGCACTGAAGGCCAACAACTCAGATAGCAATAGCTCTACAGTTAATGGAGATAATGATATAGCATTAATGACCTAGCTGTTTAAAATCTTTCTAAGGTGAAAGCAAAGATGCCATTAAGACTAGAATAAAGGAAAATTAGGTAGAATTAATAAAGTTTCTTCTAACACTATCTATATTTAATGTAGGAAGCTTGAACATTAGAGGTCAGATTGCCCTAATTTAAGAAGTCAGCCTAATAAGAAGAAAAGTGAAGAAAAATTAAGAGCTAGGAAGGGTGATGAAAAACAAAATGCTCAAATGGGAAAACATCGAATAAAGAAAGCCTTCTAGGCAGACTTCTTTGAATTCATCAAAATAAGAACCAGAGGAGGAGGTAACGAATTAAAGCCTTATGGAAAATAATAATCTTGAAAGTTCAATGGAGGGTTTTAAACCTTATTGAACGGTACATATGCACAACAAGAAGGGGGAGGGGGTGAATTGGAATTTTAAAAATTTTACCCCTTAAGGTTCCTCTCTATAAATGATATCAAATAAAAATACTAATGAAAGAAAATATTAGAGATCAAAATAAAATTTATATTATTGTTTGAGAAAAAAAATATTTTTTATACTTTTGATCTTAAGATGTTCTTTCTACTAATTCTTGATCACAAAAACTAATCCACAGATATCAAAAAATTTCTCATCGCATATTTCAAAATAATCATTTGTAGGAAATAAAATGTGTGAAATAAAAATGCAAGTAAAAGAATGAGCATACCAAAAATTTTATAGTGGTTCGATCAAAACTTGACCTTTGTCCACTCTACAGGGTCCTCTCCAGGAATTACACTAATGTGTTTGATGGAAAAGTGTTGTTTTGAAAACTTAATTTTCTTTGGGAGAAGTTAATTTTTGAAATTTTAATTTTAAAATTAAACACGTCATTATGAATAATATATCACCTCGAAAGGTGAGCATATCATTCTCCATTGGGTTCAAACTATAAAATTCTGAGTTCATCCGGATCATCATAACCAAACTCAGGGGAAAGACAACAAATGATCCCAAAAGATCAAAATGGTGTATGATCGAGTGTTTGACTATAATGATCCAGATTAAGAGATCATTA
The DNA here is from genome assembly GCA_019925795.1 of Dendrobium chrysotoxum. Taxonomy (NCBI): domain Eukaryota; kingdom Viridiplantae; phylum Streptophyta; class Magnoliopsida; order Asparagales; family Orchidaceae; genus Dendrobium; species Dendrobium chrysotoxum. The sequence continues at coordinate 15,678,050 of CM034311.1, forward strand.
TTTCATAATCAAAACCATGATAAAAAAATAATATATCTTCCCAGAGAAAGAAAATATTATTCACTATCGGTCATTTGAATATGACGATAATGATCATTGAATATTGATTTTCCCAAAGAAAGTTAATTAAATCTTTTAAAACTTGATTTTAAAAATTAGATCTGGGTTTCTAAATCTCCTATGGGTGCAAGCCTTGTAGTTAATTACATCATAAGGAAACTGAGGTTTCCTGCGAATACTCTCGATTAAAATAGTAGTAGAAATTTTATTTAAGAATTTAAAGTTTGATATCAAAGGAGGTGAGGTTGGAAATTGAATAGGGATTGGATCAAATTTGAACACTAATTTCTAAAATCAAAGGAGGAAGAGTAGGAGTTGCTTTGGATTCTGAAATATTTTAGAAGCACTCTAGCTTATCCTAAGTATTAGGCTTGAAGTTTGATTAAAAGAGATTTAAATTTGACTGGTTAATTTTATTAGAAGGTTGGGATTCAATTCCTGGTAGTTGAGGTCTTATAGCCTGAGCCTGTCTCAAAACCTAAGTCTAAAATTGGGTAGTAGAAATCAATAACCTGAAACTAACTAATGTAATGTAAGATCTGGACTTATCCTGACCTAGATTTGGGAGCCAATTAAACCACTTAAGCACTTTAAAACCATGTATCTAGTCTTTTAATGTAGAATAATTAAGGATATTAATTAGATTAAGTTTAAGGAGTTGGGGCTGACATCTAGAGTAGATCCTAATTAGCCCCTTGACTTATGTGGGGTATTTGATGCTTTAAGTAGATGCCATTAAATTTTAAACACTTCTTTAATTTGTTACTAATATTATGCATGCTAGTTAATTTGATAAATACTTGAATTAGAATGAAGCAATCTTAAAAAGGCTTAAAAATAAGTTTTATCTTAGAGATTACATAGATTTCTCTTGATAGATCTGCACCCTCATAGGCCAGGTGGTCTGCCAAAACTCACAGGTGGAGAGGTGCCTAACAAAGGAAAGAAGATGCAATAAATATGCTTATGAAAACTCCCGGTGATCCCAGTCTTTCTTCTTAAAATTATTAGAGTTACTATGTGAGCTAAAAATTTTAATTTTTTTAAGTAAAAGAATTTTAACATTCCCTCACGAGCCTCCGATCGGGTTCCAGGCTAAATCAAATACGACATGCAAGATTGCAAAAACAAAATACTAAAAATATGAAATCTTATATCACAATCAACATATCAATCAATAATAAAATCAATCAAATTAATATTCAAATTAAAAGTTCATGTGGCAAGTGCCACTTAATATTACAACCAATGGTCTACAGAAAAAATAAAGTGGTCGGGTACCACTGACAACAACCCGGATTCAAATTCTAAGACTCAAGTGACTCTGAGAATGGGTCTTCTCGTTTTTCATTTCTTCATCTTTTTGTGGGCTCCTTAAATTTGTTTGGTCCGGATATCCAAGTGAAAAGAAACTTCTCCCCGAAGGGGTATTTTTTTCTCCTTGGATACTCAAAGGATCCTAATCTGAATCTTCAAATGAAGAGGGACTCTGCCCTAAGGGATGTCACCCTTTTCTTTGAATTTCAGATTGGATTTATGTCCCATCTCAAATGTCACTTTACATGACTTAATTACAACTCAAATTTAAATCAAATACATTTAAATACTTAAAAATTAAAAGACTAAGGAACACCTACAAGGTTATCTTAAGTAATTAATTTTTAAAATCAACATCTCAAATAGTTATATTTGAAATTAAAATACTCAGATCACAGCCACGCTTGGCCATGCTCTTTTAATTTTAAAAGGGGGTCTTAATACAACATAGCACCTATAGAAAATATCATTAATTTAAAGCTTTGATTTATGTTTGCCCCTTTAATTTTAATGCCCTGTATGAGCATAGCCACATGCATAAGATTGAATTAGTATAAATCATCCCTAACCTAGGGGTAAATCTTGTTGCAAATCTGGTTTTGATGATGACAAACATGTTTCTTTTATGTTTTGCTTGGCTAACCCATTTCAGGTACAAAAGATCAAGAGCAACTCAAGCCAACTCAAGATTGGGTCCAAGTGTGTCCAAATGTACTGTTTTCCTTTTCTTGAGTCAATTGTAATGTAACTGATCCCTAGCTAAGTAACCTTACACACACACACTCAGGGGGAGAGCTTGAGTGAATTAGAGTTTCTGTTTAATTTTTATTCAGATCGTCCTGGATGATATTCACATCGTCCTGGATGATCAAGTAAAAATAAAAACCCTAATTAGGGCGACCAAGTTAAGTGTGTCTGATTAAGCAGATCATCCTGGACAACCCCGACATCATCCGGGATGATATGCTCAAATCAGAAATTCTCAACCGCCAGATTAAGTTAGGCAAATTTTTATTTTAAGATATTTGGTCTGATCATCCTAGACAATACGTATATCATCCTGAACGACACTGTACAATCATGCCTAAATTAGTCTGGTAATTAAGGAAAGTAATTAATACTTGATTGATACGATCATATCATCCTGGACGATCGTAGGATCATCCTGGACGATCATGATCGTCTAGTGTGTTTCAGCTATACGTCTAGAGCGGTGCTCAGGACGATTTTGCCACTATTTGAACTAATCGTACAGGATGATATCTATATCATCCTTAACGATCAAGTCATTTTTAGGTCGTTCAGCACAAGTTTCTCTGGATGACCAGAGCAGTCTTCTGGATGAAATTCCTCAATTTACATTAATCATCCTGGATGATCGCAGAATCATACAGGACGATATGAACAACTTCTTCTTCTGATCATCTAGAAGAGCCAGATCATCCAGGCTGAATCAGCTGATTTTGAACTGATCGTACAGGATGATCTAAGCCGACCAGTTGAGATTTAGGACAAATTTTGAGCCCTCCTATAAAAGATATTTTTCTTCGAATAAGAAAAATCTTTTGCCACTTTCCTTTCCAGAGAAACCCTAGAGAGAGAGAGTTTGGGAGAGAGAGGATCTTGTGAGAGGGAGTTCATGAGGGGTTCACGAAGATTGCTCCAAGCAAGGATCAGAGTTGTCTTCTCCGCTCGTCGTCTTTCATCATGTTGGTGTTCTTTGTGAGAGGATCATCGGCAAGAAGTTTCAGGTTATCTGCCCGCTTCAGGAGGAAGCGAAACGAGTTCGAGTTCTCTGCCTACTTCAGGAGGAAGCAAAAGGAGTTCGGGGTTCTCTGCCCGCTTCAGGAGGAAGCGAAATGAGTTCAGGTTCTCTGCCTGCTTTAGGAGGAAGCGAAAGGAGTCTGAGGTTCTCTGCCTACTTCAGGAGGAAGCAAAAGGAGGTTAGGTTCTCTACCTCACCGTGTCGGTGGAAAGGAGTTTTGTACAGGCTTCTCCGCCTTGTTGTGGGAGCAAAAGGAGAGACACTTTGAGCTAGTGCAATACCCGGAGGGGAGGCTCCGAGGAGTGGACGTAAGTCAAGTTGACCGAACCACTATAAAAATCTGGTGTGTTCTTTCTGATTACTTTCTACACTTTAGTTTTTCTATGATTATCTGCTTGGGTGAAATTTGTGTTTAATCTTTTCGGTTGAGTATTTACTTATTTTCGCTGCATATTATAGAAAAGATTTTCACTGTTGCTCTCAAATTTTTAAATAACCAATTCACCCCCCCTCTTAGTTAGCCTCGGGACTAGTTCATCAGGGCTTAACATCCCTATCAAACTTTCAAGTGGTATCAGAGAGGGATTCATAAAATTTAGTTTTGAAAAACTTTTGAATTTAATCCATGGCTAACTTTAGTAATCGTAATACTACTGAAGGTTATTCAATTACACGACCGCCATTGTTTGATAATATTCCTTTTGAATTTTTGAAAACTCGCATGTCCACTTTTCTTCAATCAATTGATTATCGTATGTGGATGCTTGTTAAGGATGGATACAAATCACCTTTTAGAATGATTAACAATGTGAAAACTGAACTGCCCTTTACTGATTGGATTTTTGATGATCGTGACTTAGCACAATTAAATGCCAAATATTTGAACTGCTTTTTCTGTGCTTTAAAATCTGAGGATTACATGCATGTTTCAACTTATACGACTGGTAAAGAGATTTGGGATAGATTGTGCATCACTTATGAGGGTACAACTAAAGTCAAACAGTCAAGGTTAAATATTTTCCTTCATGACTATGAACTTTTTCGCATGAAATCTACTGAAACTATTTTTGAAATGTATACGAGATTCACTCAAATTGTCACTTCTTTGCATGCCTTAGGAAGAGAGCTTACAAATTACGAAAGAGTGAATATTATTTTCTTAGATGTTTACCTTCTTCATATGATGCTAAGATAACTACAATCACTGAGTCTAAAGATTTGAGTACTTACTCTATTGATAGCCTACTTGGATCACTCATTGCTTACGAACAAAGGGTGAACCAAAGACAGCTTGATGTAGGTAAGAAGAAGAAGGAGAAAATAGTGGCACTGAAGGCCAACGAGAGTGATACTAGTTCTTCCGGGTCGGATAGTGATGACGTTGCCTTGATCACTAGGCAATTCAAAAGCTTTCTAAGGAAGAAACATAAGAACTTTCAGAAGTGGAACAAGGGTAAGTCCAACAAAAATTTTAAGGGTTCATTTGATACTGTCTGTTTTGAATGCATGAAGCCTGGACACATTAAGGCTGATTGTCCTACACCTAAAGCTCACCCAAGCAAGGAGAAGGGTGAGGAGAAATACAAGTTCAGGAAGGATAAGAAGCGGATTCAGAAGGTATTCTGGGCAGATTCTGCATCTGACTCCTCTGAGATTGAAGCTGAATAGGAGGAAACGAATTTGTGTATGATGGCTGATGATCATCTTGGTTAGTCTGACCAGGAAGAGGTATGTGAGCTTACTTACGATCAATTATTTGAAATATTTGAAAAAATTCATATATCGTATATGAAGCTTAAGAAAACTCATGTTAGCTTGAAACTAGAACTTCTAAATTTACAAAAAGAGCATGATTCGATAGTTAAAGATCACTCCTTACTTGACAGGAATCACATGTCTTTACTTGATGAGTTTGATGAATTGAACAAAAAATATTCTGATATGACTACTGAGCATGATTTACTGAAAACCACGCATGTTGATTAAGAGAAAGCTTTCAAAGAATTAGATAATCTGGTATGTGAAGTGGAGAGTAGCAATGGTGCTTTGAAATTTGAAATTGCAAGCTTAAAGAAAGTAAATGAAATTTTGAAAGTTAAGATCAGTGCTTTTGAGAAACATGAAACACCTCCTAGGTTTGTACAGTTTTATGCACCTCCACCTTTTGTAGAATCTGGTTCAAAACCATTAAAGCATGTTTCATATAAACCTTGGAAGAGGCACTATCACCCACGTAGATTAGTTAACCCTTTTCCTGGTGTTAGATGCTTTTCCTTTGGCATGATAGGACACATTTCCCACACCTATAGTATTCACCGTAGTACATATTGGGTGTGGAGGCCCAAACTGCCTGTTTCACATCACAGCACATATGCATTGCATTCTTCTTTTCATAAGAAGGAACCCAAACCTGTTTGGATTCCTAAAACTGACGTTTGATGATTTTGTAGGTGTACTCTCACACAAGACCTCGTGAGAGCATGTGGTACATGAACAGCGGATGTTCTAGACACATGACTGGAGATACAAATCAGTTCATTTCACTAGAGGCCAGGGCTGGAGGCAAGATTACACTTGGAGATAACACCACCTAGAGGGTGGTAGGCACATGTATAATTGGTGATGCAAAAAATTTTATGATTGATAATGTTTTGCTTGTAGATGGACTAAAATATAACTTACTGAGTATTAGTCAACTCTGTGACAAAGGATACAGCATCAAATTCCTACCCACTTGCTGTATTTTAAGCTTAAATGACAAATTTGTTTTACAGGGACAAAGGATCAACAATGTCTACAAGCTGGATGTAAGTTGCATTAAAGCTGAAAATTCAATTTGCTTAAAAACTGCTGCTGATGAGTCTTGGTTGTGGCATAGGAGGTTGTGTCATGCCAGTATGAAAAGCCTTAGGAGAGTTACCCAAACAGACTTAGTTAGAGGTGTGCCCAAGCTTAAGTTCACTAAGGACCACCTGTGTGATGCCTGTCAGTTAGGGAAGCAAGTCTAGTCCTCCTTTCACTCTGTTAAGGACATTAGTACCTCTAGACCTTTAGAAGTCCTTCACATGGATCTCTTTGGACCCATTAGCACTACCAGCTTAGGGGGGAGAGTCTATAGTTTTGTGATTGTAGATGACTACTCGAGGTTCACTTGGATCAAATTTCTGTCACACAAATATGAGTCATTCGATGAGTTTAAGTCCTTCTCCACTTGGATTCAGAGGAAGTTAGGTTGTGAGATCGTGACTATTCATAATAATCATTATGGAGAGTTTAAAAATATAAAATTTGAATATTTTTATGAGGAGCAAGGAGTCACAATTTTTCAGCTCCTTGGACCCTTCAGTAGAACGGGGTAGCTGAAAGGAAGAACATGACCTTAGTGGAAGCCGCTAGAGCCATGCTTACTGAGTATTCACTTCCAAAATACTTTTGGGTTAAAGCGGTGAACACTACCTATTATGTGTTGAATAGGGTGAATGTGAGATCAAATTTGAATAAGACACCTTATGAGATCATTAAAGGTAGAACTCCAAACCTGTCCCACCTCCATGTCTTTAGCTGTAAGGTTTTCATTCTGAATAATGGGAAATCATCCTTAGGAAAATTTGACCCCAAATCTAATGGAGGAGTGTTCTTAGGCTATTCTAGTGTAGGAAAATCCTTTAGGGTGTTCAATAAGAGGACTTTGGTGGTGGAAGAGACAACTCATGCGGTGTTTGATGAATCTGATCCTAAGGTAACTAGAGTTAAGGAAGAAGAAGAGGTAGAGGAGATTACCCAAGGGGTTGGTAATGCAAATATGGAGGAAAGGGTAGAACCTCAAACCACACTACCTAGAGATTAGAGATATTCTTCAAGCCATCCTAAAGAACTGATCTTAGGAGACCCATCTAAAGGTGTTAGGACTAGGCATGGACTTAGGAAGGAAGTAAACCACTCTGTCTTTATCTCAATGACTGAACGCACCAACATCAATCAAGCCCTTTCGGATGAGCTTTGGATCTTAGCTATGCAAGAAGAATTGAATCAATTTGTAAGGAATGATGTTTGGGAGTTAGTAGAAAGACCTAGAAATTAAAGTATTGTGGGAACCAAGTGGGTCTTTAAGAATAAGATGAATGATTCTGGTGTAGTGGTTAGGAATAAGGCAAGATTGGTGGCTAAGGGGTATAATCAAATTGAAGGGATTGATTTTGAGGAGACCTTTACCCCTGTAGCTAGATTGGAAGCCATTGGAGTGCTACTAGCCTTTGCCTGATATAAGGAATTTAAGCTGTTTCAAATGGATGTCAAGAGTGCCTTTTTAAATGGGGTAATAAAAGAGGATATTTTTGTAGAATAACCCCCAGGTTTTGAGAGTTCCTAATATTCAAATCATATTTACAAATTAAAAAAGGCCTTATATGGATTGAAACAGGCATCCAGAGCTTGGTATGAGAGGCTTAGCACATTTCTATTAGAAAGGGAGTTTGTTAAGGGGAGCGTAGACACCACCCTTTTTCTGAGGAGAATAGTGGATGACTTACTCATTGTCCAGATCTATGTTGATGATATAATTTTTGGATCTTCTAATAAATATTTATGTGATGAGTTTTCTAAAATAATGAGTAAGGAGTTTGAGATGAGTATGATGGGAGAGTTGTCCTACTTTTTGGGGTTTAGCATAAGGCAAATGGATGATGAAACCTTTCTCAATCAATTTAAATACACTAAGGACATTTTGAAGAAATATGAATTGGACAAAGCTAAGCCAATCAACACTCCCATGAGCTCCTCTGTTCAGTTAGATAAGGATTCAAGTGGAAAATCTGTTGATCGGAAGAAGTATAGTGGAATAATTGGATCACTGCTTTACCTGACTGCTAGCCGACCTGATATCATATTTAGTGTTTGTCTTTATGCTAGGTTTCAGGCTGATCCTAAAGAGTCCCACCTGACTACTATTAAGAGAATTCTCAGATATCTTTAGGAACCCCAAACCTAGGAATCTGGTACCCTAGGCACAGCACCTCTTTTGAGATTATTAGATATTCTGATTCTGACTTTGCAGGGTGTAGGGTGGATAGAAAAAGCACTTTTGGAACTTGTCAATTCATAGGACAGTCTATAGTCTCCTGGTCTAGTAGAAAATAGAACTCAATTGCACTTTCCACTGCTGAAGCTAAGTACATTACCTTAGGGAGTTGTGTGGCCCAAGTTCTTTGGTTGAAGCAATAAGTCTTAGATTTAGGATTACCTGTGGGCACAATTTCTATTCTGTATGATAATACTAGTTCCATCTGTATCTCTAAGAATCCAATCCAACATTCTAGAACCAAACACATTGATATAAGGCATCACTTCATTAGGGACCATGTTACAAAAGAGGACATTGAGCTACATCATATAGCAACTGAAAATCAACTGGCTGACATATTTACTAAACCACTGGCCTTTACTCATTCAGCATTTTGAGGACCAAATTAAGTGTGATTGATATAAATACATAATTTTGATGACTTCTGATTTCTGATGTGTCTATTTTTCATTCTATTTCTGTTAGTTAGTTATTTGATTTGATTATCCATTTTCTGTTAATATTTATTTGTCTGCTGATTTTCATTTTAGTCTTATTAGGTTGATCTGAGTATTTAACTTGATGTGACTTCCTACTTGCATTTTGATTTACTATTTTATTCCTTTCAAAATTAGATCACTGTTCACTACTGCTGAAATAAAAATGAATTTCTGACTAAGAGTTTTGCCTTGTTTTTATTTGGAAGCTTGTAAGCAGTGATTGATTCCACTGGATCTGTTAAAGGGAAGAAACATTGATTATTGTTTCTCTTCCTCTAACTCCTTTACTGGTGTATTATTTCTATTGGATAAAAAAAAATTTTCAAAATTAAAATATTAGTTTTTGAAATAGAGATTTAGTTTATCCTCCTACAGTAATCTACCTCATATGAATAGTATTTTCAAAGTCTTGAGTCATTATTATGATTTTCTAAACCAAGTGTTTGCACTTATCATATGACGTATGGTTTTTATTTTGTGAATTACTCTTCCTTACTATGGAGGGCGTCTCCTATGTCTGGAAGGTAATTTTATAGCTGAGATCGATTAACGATTTTGAGAGGGAGAAAGCTTACAAAAGATGCGCAGTGCGCCAAATAAATTGAAAAAGAGGCACAAAATGAGCCCAAAGCTGAAAAGATGCGAAATGTCGCCAAACTCAAAGATACACAAAGTGTATCAAAAATTAAAAGATGTGCAAAGCGCCAATCAAATTGAAAAAGAGACACAAAATGAGCCCAAATCAAGCTTTCTTCCCTTTCAAATCGTTAAATGTCTTAGAAAAATTCGTGCGCCACTTAATATTTTTAAAAGCTTGTGTTTGAAAATCCTGATTTCTGGTTTATTACTTTGTAATACTATTATATCAGATATTTTTCTAGAACGAGACTTGAAAGGATCTCTTTTTGAATCTAATTTCTTTTCTTATGAATTGGATTTTTATCTTGAAAGGGATTTGCATCTATAAGGTATCCGAGGTGGGAGTTGCGAAAGTCGATTTTCTAACTTTTTTGGATTTCAGCGCTGTCAATCATCTTCTTATTGGTTTTTGGATTTAAAATCGAGGAAAAATTCTGATTTACAGGAGTAGATTGATAAAAAAAAACTGTTATTTTTTTGTGTTCTCATTTCGTATTTTATTCACTTTGGTTTTATTTTCATTTTACTGTTTGTGTTTTTGGGATCCTGATCGTTCATTTCCATCCTCCATCTTTTTCCTATTTTTTTCACATCGTCCTGGACGATCCCCACATTATCCTGGATGATATTCTTCGTCCTGGACAATCCATCAATTATCCTAGATGATCCATTCAAATCGTCCCCACACTGATCATACTATTGAGTACACCAATTGTTAGTGATCATCTGGGACGATCCTTAGATCGTCCTAGACGATATGATCCATATCTTCCTGATCTGATCGAATGGTTGAGAATGCGCCAATTATTGGTCATCGTCCTGGATGATCCACCACATCATCCCGGACGTTCCACGTGTCAGCAGCTGGACGATTCAAATTTGGCCCGTCTGACATATTTATTACATATCATCCTGGACTATCCACATAATCATCCTGGATGATACTTTTCATCAATGATCGTCCGGCTTGACTCCTCGGGATGATCGCCTGTGTCTAATCATCCTAAACAATCTCTGATCAACCTGGATGATACGACCACTTTTTTGACCAATCGTCCTGGCTGTCATAAATGCTCATATCGTCCTGGATGATCTCGCGATCGTACGGGATGATCCGGCCGACTTGTATTTAAACAGCCGATTTCTTCAGTTTTTTTCACACATCTCCTTCCACTCTCCCTTACTTGTGCTTTCTAATGGCTGGCGGGAAGCGTTCTAGGCAAAAAGGTGTAAGCTCCTCACGGGGGAATGTTGATCCCCGCTTTCCCAATGCAGCCGATCAGGCTGCCTTCGAGCGCTATCATGAGGTGGGGATCAAACAGTCAAAAATAGTAAACCCCCGCACCCTTACCTATCCTATTCTTGATATTTTTGCACACACCTCCCTCACTTTCATCCTTACCCTCTCCTTTCCATTTAGCATTGAACTTCTTCAAGTTTTCTTCGTAAATCTATGCATTCCTGCTGACTATTCCACCCTCTGCTCCTATGTGAATCAACGTCCCGTAGAACTCACTGCTCAGGACTTTCATAACATCCTTCAACTCTCTGTGACTGGCGATAAAATCCACACTCTTATTACTGACCCTGACTATGATTGGAGTGTCGCCAATCACTTTCTTTGAAATACGAATGCACCCTACCATGACAATGCTTACACTTCCCTCCTTAAGGATACACAGACCATTCAGCACGTCCTTCGTTCCTCCATCATCCCAAAGGCTGGGGATCGAATTCACATCACCCCATTACTATCTCTGACCATATATTACATCTTGGCCCACCTGGACTTTAATGCAATTGACCTTCTTATCTGATACATCGATCACCTCACCACTATTAGGGATCCGGGTTATAGACATCGTCCCAATCTAGCCTTAGGACATATCATTGCATATGCCTTGGAAACCAAATATGACATGTAGTATCCAGAACCTCCAAATGTCCCTCCTTCCTTCTTCATAAATAATTCAATCCATGTCCTATACAGCACCCGACTACATCCGAAGCCCGCCCCGGATGTTGAGGAGGAAGAGGAAGAAGCTATTCCCATTCTTGCTGCACCAGATGCACCTTCTCCCCTTCGCATCACTTCTCCTTTTGATCATCTGGTGCAGCGCTTCAATCAGTGGGAGGCTAGATTCAATTCTTATGTTGCTGACCAGGAGCAGCGGCACGCTAAGGACCTGCAGCGCTTTACTTGCTATGCTGCTCAGCAGCAACAACAGCACGACCAGGACATTGCCTGGATTGGAGCTAACTTTGCAGCCATCCACAGTTACTTTACACCACCACAACCACCTCCTCCTTCTAATCAGTATCCGCCTCCATTTTAGTGTTATGTTTTGTAGATATTTTTCTTTTTCTGTTATACTGTTGTTTCTATTTTTCTATTTTCCCTCCTCCTTTTTGTGATGTCAAAAGGGGGAGTCAGTTGTAGTAGTTTTTATTCTTGATTTCAGTTGTAGTAGCTTTTGCTCTTATCTTGTGTTAGTTACTTCATATGTAGTTGTGTTTCCTATACTATTCTGGTTATTTAATGAAATTTGAAAAAATTTATTTTTCGATCTCCTAGTTCTTTTATTTTTTAAACTACTACACATATGTTTGCCATCATAAAAAAGGGAGAGATTGTTGTAAATCTAGTTTTGATGATGGCAAATATGTTTCTATTGTATTTTACTTGGCTAACCCTTTTTAGGTACAAAAGATCAAGAACAACTCAAGCCAACTCAAGATTGGGTCCAAGTGTGTCCAAATGTACTATTTTCCTTTTCTTGAGTCAATTATAATATAAATGATCCCTGAGATAAGTAACCTTGCACACACACACTCAAGGGGAGAGCTTGAGTGAATTAGAGTTTATGTTCAATTTTTGTTCAGATCGTCCTAGACGATATTCACATCGTCCTGGACGATCAAGTAAAAATAGAAACTTTAATTAGGGCGACCAAGTTAAGTGTGTCTAATTAAGCAGATCGTCTTGGACGACCCCGACATCGTCCGGGATGATATGCTCAAATCAAAAATTCTCAACCTCTAGATTAAGTTTGGTAAGTTTTTATTTTAAGATATTTGGTCTGATCGTCCTGGATGATACGTGTATCGTCCTGGACGACACTGTACAATCATGCTTAAATTAGTCTGATAATTAAGGAAAACAATTAATACTTGATTGATACGATCATATTGTCCTAGACGATCGCAGGATCGTCCTGGATGATCATGATCGTCTAGTGTGTTTCAGCTGTACGTCCAGAGCGGTGCTCAGGACATTTTTGCCACTACTTGAACTATTCATACAGGACGATATCCGTATCATCCTGGATGATCAAGTCATTTTTAGGTCATCCAGCACAAGTTTCTTTGGACGACTAGAGTGGTCTTCTCGACAAAATTCCTCAATTTACACTAATCATCCTGGACGATCGCAGAATCGTACGGGACGATATGAATAACTTCTTCTTCTGATCATCCAGAAGAGCCAGATCATCCAGGCTAAAACAGCTGATTTTGAACTGATCATACAGGACAATCTAGGCCGACCAGTTAAGATTTAGGGCAAATTTTGAGCCCTCCTATAAAAGATATTTTTCTTCGAACAAGAAAAATCTTTTGCCACTTTCCTTTCCAAAGAAACCCTAGAGAGAGAGTTTGGGAGAGAGAGAGAGAGAGGATCTTGTGAGGGGGAGTTCGTGAGAGGTTCACGAAGGTTGCTCCAAGCAAGGATCAGAGTCGTATTCTCCGCTCGTCGTCTTTCGTCGTGTTGGTGTTCTTTGTGAGAGGATCATCGGCAAGAATATACGGGTTCTCTTCCCGCTTCAGGAGGAAGTGAAACGAGTTCAGGTTCTCTGCTTGCTTCAGGAGGAAGCGAAAGAAGTTCGGGGTTCTCTGCCCGGTTCAGGAGGAAGCGAAATGAGTTCAGGTTCTCTGCCTGCTTCAGGAGGAAGCGAAAGGAGTTCGAGGTTCTCTGCCTGCTTTAGGAGGAAGTAAAAAGAGGTTAGGTTCTCTGCCTCACCGTGTCGGTGGAAAGGAGTTTTGTACAGGCTTCTCTGCCTTGTTGTTGGAGCAAAAGGAGAGACACTTTGAGCTAGTGCAATACCCGGAGGGGAGGCTCTGGGGAGTGGACGTTGGTCAAGTTGACCGAACCACTATAAAAATCTGGTATGTTCTTTCTGATTACTTTCTGCACTTTAGTTTTTCTGTGATTATCTGCTTGGGTGAAATTTATGTTTAATCTTTTCGGTTGAGTATTTACTTATTTCTGCTGCATATCATAGAAAAGATTTTCACTGTTGCTCTCAAATTTTTAAATAACCAATTCACCCCCCTCTTGGTTAGCCTCGGGACTAGTTCATCAGGGCTTAACATCCCTATCGAACTTTCAAATCTAACGCCCATCAATCATATCACAGATTGCATAAAATTAAATAAATAATCAATCAATCTAAAATAACAACTGACATGCAATGAAAATCATAAAAACTTGGCACATAGATGAAAAGTAAATATCGGCCTAGCCTAAGATTAGAGTTGGTTGTCCTAGAAAATTATCTAAAGTGCGTGAAGTAGGCTATGTGGTTTGGATATGTCCTATGTAGGGCATTTGGTTAGAGTTGTTTGATGTCCTGGTTGGTTGAAAGGCTTAAGGAAAAATTTTGATTCTTATTTAAATATGAATGATTTAAAATAGATTTTAAAGTATATTTTTGAATGTTAAATGGCTACCACCTTTGTTGCTCATCGAGGCCGTGAAGTTTATTTCTCCTTCCTTGGGGCTAAGTCAATAGCCTCGTAGGCCTGGGTTACCCAGTGGTAACCGATATATTTAAGTGATTTGATTTGATTAAGGTTTGAATGTTGATGAAATTAAGATTGATTTGTTGCTATTTTCAAAGTAGATTTAAGGTTTTTTGGAGTTTTAAGTTAATTATTGAATTTTTTTTGGAATTATTTGAATTATTTAAATATAATAATTAAAGGGGTCAAATTTTTACTTTTAGATAAAGATTAATTTCAAGAAAGTTAGTATTTTTATAAAATATTAGACCCTAAGATGAGTAATTAGACCATAGGTTTACTAGATTTGGATTTTTTTACATTTAGTTATATAGGTTTAAAGTTTTGACTTGATTTTGACTTAAGTTTGACCGGATTGTTGACTTTATAACTTTGACTAATTTTTGAAGGTTTGGTATTTTTGTAAAATAGTAGATTTTAATTTGAGTTGAATGCCTTTGAGTTTGATCAAGTTGGACTTTTTTGAAATTAGTTATGATTTTTCAAAGTTTAAGTATTTATTGAATTATTTAATTAATTTAATTAAGGGGCTTTTAGTGATTTGCTCCAAATGAACTCCAAACTTCTTGTAATCACCTCCAAAGGTCAGAAATGACCTAAGGAGAGATTCTCAAATGTTTATGAATTTTTTGGAATTTTTATTTATTTTTAACTAAATAAATTAATTAAATATTTATTTTTAACTAAAATTAAATTAAGCTTAAATATGATGTCAAACCAAAGAGGTTTTATTTTTCTTAAGTTGGAAATTGAATTTTGGTTAGTTTGAGGAATTATGTGTATTTTTTGGATTTAAATTTGATTTATTGAAATTTTTGAAAGTTTTTAATGCTTGATTGATTGATTAATTAATTAAATACCTTAATCATTTTTTAACTTAGTGAAAATTTTTCTATAGGATGTAGATGTCTCTAGGTTTAAATGGTTTTGATTTCATGTCAATAGGAGATGTATCCTAATTTTTAAAATTTTTCTAAGTTTACTAGACATATTTCTAATTATTGTCCTTAATGATGTCATTAGGTTGTAAGGGATTGCAGTTAAGGTTCTCTGACCCTTTGACATATATGAAGAAATCATAACACAACAAACAAATATCTTAAAACTAAATGATATAAAGGTAAATGAATTCCCAAAACATTTAATTCAAAAGATGAACTATGTATTTGCAAATTCAATTACAAATATAATTGAGCTCTAAAATTTTCCCAAAAATAAAAGAGCATGCATCACATTTCAAATACCATGTCATTTAAATTTGAAATTAATTAAATGCTTACTTATTGAATAATTAAAAATATTTGAAAATACATATAATTAAAATAACTATTGATACAATCATTGTTAAGCCTTGGATTTATTTTTAGAAAATGGAGAATTTTAATGCGAGAAAAATGAGGTATTATTTTAAATCTGTTTCTGCTAATGAAACATCAAGTATTTAATTTATCACATTTTTTTTTCAAATTTTAAGCATTTTAAAATATATTTTAAATCTATTTCTATTAATTAAACTCGACGGCGGCTGCTTTAGACGCGACAGGAGAGGATTGGGCCAGCACATATCAGACGGCGACAGTACACCGCATCTTCCATGCGGCAGCATTCGAATGAACCATGCGTCAATACGTGGTTAATGACTTAACCACATCGGCGCAATGCATAGGCCGTCAGATCTGCACTGTTTTTAGAACGAATGGATGAGATCAAGCCAGCTAAGAGTAATTAACCCCACGATTCTGAATGGATGTTTAGATCACAGATTTGATAAAACCAGGACCGTCCGTATCAAATAAAAAAGAACGGATAGTCTTGATTTCACCTTCTCCACTTGATCATCCAAAAACCCTAGAGTTAGGTTTTAATCCAAACGACAAATTCAATGAAACAAATGGCATGGTATTTGAAATATAAGTGACAGATAGAGGAAGAAGCAACGGGGAAATTATTTTAGAGTTCCTTATATAGTTTCCTAAAGCCTATTTAAAATTCTAGGTAAGCTTCCGGGGTTTTAGTTTTACCTTAAGGTAGCTAATCCCAAAAGAATTTTAACGGCTAGATTTCTTTCTTAGGAGCTCCTCAATAATTTTGATGAAGAATTTGACAGCTGAGAAGCTCTGAAAGAAGATCTAGAATGGATGGCATGTAAAACCCCTCAATTCTTCATCTATCTCACTATCGACAAGCTCCAAGCGCCAGGGAAAAACTTGGAAAATGATTTAGGATCTCTGAGAATGCAAAATGAAAACTCAGAGCGATTGGAGAGTGAGTGAACTGAGAGTTAGGTTAGAATCCATCCATTTTGTTATTTTTCCCTATTACAACTATTAAAGCTGAAGGAGACAACTGGGATGCTTTAGAAGCGATACATGGATGCTAGCCATCTGTCCCTAGCCATTAGGGAGTAGTGAAACGTCTTGGTTCAGGTAAAAATGACTTGGAGATATTCTCACATAGGGTGGGGACCACTTTTCACTTGAGCTAAACTAGTGGCTAGGTTGGGTTGGGCTAGAGTCCAGGAAGCTTCTGGAGTCCTTTGGATCAGCTGGGCAAGCCTGGTTTGGAAGGAGATGGGTTGGGTGACAGGTTTGACCATTTCAGAGCTTATTTGAGTTCTTGTTGATTATTTGACCAATCAACAAGAATCCAGGTGACTGAAGAGGCATCTTGATCAAGCCAAGAGTATATCCAAATGGCTGGATGGACCTGGTTTCTAGTAAAAAGTTGAATGGAGGAGTTTGACCATGTAAAAGGAACTTAGTTACTTTGACTAGTTTGATTAGTCAAAATTCGATCAAAATGTTTATGTTATATCATGATATTCATTTGAAGGTTAAATAACATGAGCTAGAAAGCATTGAAGTAATGATATGATTGTTTAAGTGAAAGCTTAAAGTTATGTGAGGTTTTGACCATTCATGGTGAATTTGACCAAGTCAAACCTACTATGAGTTGGCCCATAGCTATGTTTGAAGATGTTAGAGTGATGCTTTGGGGTGGTCTTAATGGGTTATAGAGTTTGATTTTAGTGTATGCAAGGAATGGGTTCAATTTGACCTGATTTGACTAATCAAAGGTCATTTAGGATTTGATTGAAGGTGTGATTAATTGATTGGAGACTGGATAACTGGCTGAATAATAGATGTTCACTGATTAAGGGTTAAATACAATTAAAATTGAATAGAAGCTTGATTAATTGATTAAGTAAATCAAGTTTGATAGGATATTGAATGATTGAAGATCAACTGGAATTTTGATTGATCTAACTTGATTATAAGTTAAAGGTTAAATGTTTGGAATTTGATTGAAGGTTGAATCAATTGAAGCCTAAGTGGTTAATTTGATTAAGATTAGGTTTGATTGAAGATTGATTAACACTTAATTGAAAATTGAGTTAAAGCTTGATTCAGGATTGAATTGAAGCTTGATTGAAGGTCAAATTAAGGTGAGATTGAATTAAGGGTTTAAACCTGGATTGAAGCCTGGATTAAAGTTAAGATTGAAGTTTGAATTATGATTTGGATTTTAGTTTAGATTAAAGTTAGGATTAAAGTCTGGATTAAGGTTTGGATTGAGGTTTGAATAGAGGTCTAGATTGAGGTTTGAATGAGGTCTGGGTTGATTAAAGGTCATGATTATCTTAAAATTTAGATAGGTTTGAAGTCTAAATTGATTTGAGGTTTGGATAGGTTTGAGATTTGGGATATTGATTCATCTAAAATCTAGATTGATCTGGGGTCTGGATTGATCTAGAGTCTAGATTGATCTAAAATTTGGATTGATCTGGAGTCTAGATTGATCCTAGGGTCTGGATTGGTTTGAATCTGGATTGATCCTAGGGTTTGGATAGATCCTAGGGTCTGGATAGATTTAGGGACTGATTGGTTCTAGTGACCTTATACAAAAATGTAATCAATAAATGGACCCCCAATATGTGTAATAGAATGAAGTTCTATTGCACATATTAGTGTTGACCAAATGAAAAGTTCAAGTTTTGAATTTTAATCTCAAGGGAAGGAAAAGTCTATCCCTAAAAGATTGAAATTTTAATTGATACTAGGTAGTGTCGGGGGAGGCGTACTCTACCACTAGTAGGTCTGGTCCTAAGGGAAGGGAACACCTAAACCCTAAGGAAAAGAAAGCTGAATGATCATATAAGAAGGAAGAACTCGTAACTATAGAGGACTGGGTCTGGGTTTTGGTTCTAAGGGAATGGAACACCTAACCCTAGAAGATTGTGCAAGCTTTATTTTAATATTTGAGATTAAAATTGAAACTAGGATGGTGTTATTGAGGGCGTTCTCCACCACTAGTCAATTTAATCCTAAGAAATAAGAAGGACTTAACCTTAAGGACAAGAAGATTGAATAATCGTATAAGAAGGAATAACTCCTAACTATAGAGGAACGCATCTGGATTTTGATTCTAAGGGAAGGGAAATCTAACCCTAGAAGATTGAGTTTTCAATGGATACTAGGCCAGTGCCATGAAGGGCGTACTCTACCACTAGTGGGTTTAAAACTAAAGGAAGGAGAAAACCTAACCTTAAGGAAAAGAAGATTGAATTCTGGAGTTTAAAGTTTAAAACTAGGATGGTGCCGCAAAGGGCATTCTCCACCACTAAAAGACTAATCCTAAGGAAAGGGATACCTAACCTTAAGGAAAAGAAGGCTTGATTCTAAAACTTGAAATTGAAACTGAAACTAAGATAATGCCATAGAGGGTGTGCTCCATCTCTAGTGAATGATCATATGAGGAGGAAGCTTGCTCCACATCAAATTATGGCTAAAATTTGAAATTTAGTATGGTGCCATAGAGGGCGTGCTCCACCACTAGTGAATCTAATCCTAAGAAAAGAAAGCACGATGACTCATATCTAACCTTAAGGAAAAGAAGACTGAAAGATCTTTTGTGAAGGAAGTATTGCTTCCCATAGAAGATCGGATCTAGATTTTGAAAATTAGGATGGTGCCACAGAGGACATGCTCCACTACTCGGGGATGATCTCATGGAGAAAAAACTTATTCTACATAAAAGATCAAATCTGGATTTTGAAATAAGGATGGTGCCACAAAGGGCGCGCTCCATCACTAAAGGATGATCTAATCCTCAAGGAAAGAAAGCACGATGACTCACATATGTCCTTAAGGAGAAGAAAACTGGAATGAACATGTGGGAAGGAAGCATTGCTTCCCATAGAGGATCAGGTTCAGAGTTTGAACCTAAGTTAGTGCCGCGGAGGGCATGCTCCACCACTAGGGGACGATCTTGTGGATAGAAAACTAGCTCTATACGAAAGATCAAATTTGGATTTTGAAACTAGGATGGTGCCATAAAGAGCGTGCTCCATCACTAAAGGATGATCTAATCCTTAAGGAAAGAAAGATCGATGAATCACATCTATCCTTAAGAAGAAGAAAAATGGAATGATCATGTGGGAAGGAAGCATTACTTCCCACAGAGGATTAGGTCTGGAGTTTGAACCTAGGATGATTCCACGGAGGGCATACTCCACCACTAAGATATCTAATCCTATGGAAAGAAAGCATGATGACTCACATCTGTCCTTAAGGAGAAGAAAACTAAATGATATTATGGGAAGGAAGCATTGCTTCCCACAGAAGATCAGATCTAAAATTTGAAATTAGGATGGTGCTGTATAGGGCGTTATCCATTACTAGTGGATAATCTTATGGAGAGGAAACTTGCTTTACATAAAAGATTGAATCTATATTTTAAAACTAGGATGGTGCCACAATGAGCATGTTCCACCATTAGTGGGTCGAATCCAAAGGAAAGAAAGCACAATCACTCACATCTAACCATAAGGAAAAGAAAACTGGAGGATCTTATGGGAAGGAAGCATTAATTCCAACAGAAGATCAGGTCTAAAATTTAAAAACTAGGATGGTACCACAGAGGGCGTGCTCCATCACTAGTAGATAATTTTATGGAGAGGAAACTTACTCTACAGAAAAGATCGAGTCTGGATGATCATAATGGGAGAAAACTTGCTCTGTACAGAGGATTGAATCTGGATGATCATATGGGGCAGAATTATATTCCACACAAAGGATCAGGTCTGGGATGATCAGGTGGGAGGAAACTTACTCCACACAGAGGATCAGGTCTAGATTCTAGAACTTGAGATTTGAATTTGGAATTTGAAGGGTTTTAAATTTGAAATTTGATTTGATTTTGAATTTTGAATCTTGAATTTGTTGATTTTAGAATTTAATTTAATTTAGTTTTAAATTTAAAGAATTTTAAATTTGATTTTAACTTTGACACTCATCTGGCATGGTACTTTTTGAAGAGCCACCCCAATAGCAGAATACGTTAGGTGGCATCTGTCTGAATCGATTAGTTAATGTGAAACTCCCTGATAGATCGTCACTAGGATGAACGACCCAGTCAATGTTTATTCAAGACTTTCCACCAATTTTGTGATGGATTAAAATATGTCTTCAAAGAACTACGACCAAGTCTCAACTTTGAAAGTTCTAAAGTGACACAATTTATCAGGTTCTTGAATCATCCATGACTTAAAGACTTTTAAACTTTGTTGAGGTTGAATTTAACTTTGTTTGAGGCCCTCGAGCTTCTCTAATTGAAGTTGGGTATTCTGCTCAATTGTAGTTTGATTTTGAATAGAAAGTCCCAGTGAAGAAAAACTACACCTCTAGATCAGAATGATCTAGGACCCAACATAGAGTGTAATTTTATATTCCTCAAGGATGAGATTTTAATTTTTTATCAAGAGTAGAAGATTCTTTCTTTTTATTGAAAATTTCCTTTTTGATATTTGGATCGGGTTAGAACGACTAACAGGAATAAATTTATAAGTAGAGTGAGAAGTGGATTGACTCCAAGTAACCTGAAGAGGTTCAAGGATTTAGGCTTTGTTGACCCAGACCAAGTTTCATAGAAACTAGACTGGGGTTCCTCCTCATATGAATTTTAAATTAAAATCAATTTTAAAAAAGGTTTAAGTTGGATAAAGGAATTTATTCTTTTCAATTCCCTTGCATGAGAAATTTTTGTATCTTGATAGATAATCGATGCATGATGAGGAATCTGGAGTCAAGATTTTTCAAAGTCAAGCAATTAAAGATAATTAGGTTCTCTGATATTTAAGAATTAAAAGGAAGGAATGCCTCTTACTCTTCTTCTCTTTTTCTCGGTGGCGCACTTTGCGCATCTTTTGATTTTTTTTAGACGCATCTTTTGATTTTGTAATGCACTTTGCACATCATTTTGACTTTTGGTGCACTTTGGGCATTTCTTAATTTTTGGCGCACTTTGCGTATCTTTTGATTTCAATTATTTTTGAGAAGAGGCTTTACCTTGTTTATTTGATTGTCAGGATTATATCTCATGTATAAAAGAAGATGGCTGATTCACTTATATAAGGAAGGATAATCCTTAAGGCAGGACTCAATCTTTTGACAAGAGTGAAAGCTTGAATTTAAAAATCATTAACTAGACTCAAAGCATGCAAAGGATGCCTATTAAGATAGAAAACTGCAAGAAGATCAAAAAAGTTTTCATTTCTAAATTCAACTTATGTTTGATATAGATTTTCATTCAAAAGTAAATTAACCCACACGAGCAGTGGGAGGGAGGGGCATCTAAACATCTGGTGGAGTCAACTACAACTCTGTGCTTCTTGAGATTTAAAGTAGAGGTCAATTTTTATTAAAAAGACGAATCAACTATCTTGAAAATCTGGACCCAATACACTTGAGAAATTATATGTTTTCCTTAAAAGTTGTAAGTCTAGGTGGCAAGACTCTATCAGTATGGAATTAGATTCCTACAATCTCCTTTGAGGGAGAGACTGATATGGGATATGCACTATCCATAGATGATGTTGCATTATTTTAATCCAAAGATTTATCACGATAGGACCCCTTCAAAAGTTAAATTTCGATGGTATCACTATCTGATAAAATCTTTGTTTATTTCCCATCTCATTACTAGTGGCCTAGTAGTTAGGAGAGTGGAACCCCAAGTAGTTTCTACACCTCTTCCTCTATAGTTGATATAGTGGGACACGTATAGTAATGTGCCCTAACATCCTCTAGTAGAGTGGACGGGTCATAACCTTCAACTGGGGGCATATGGCCTATTGTTAGTGGAGGTCATACTGCTCTTCTCACAACCTCCCTCCTTCGGTCAATAAGAAGAGGGTGGAAATGATTTCCACCAAGGAGGGTGTACGTGTAAGGAGTAATGAATTCTTGATTGACCTCAAATTTAACCTGCTTTAAGGTTTCAGACTCAACGATCTTTCTAGCCTTAGCGACCTTCTTTCTAACTCTTCAAAGGTAATTCTTCTTTTAATTTTTGCTAGCAAAAGGGATGTTGGAACTTGACCCAATTTATGACATAGATGGTCCTTCATCAATCATCATTGACTTATGGCTCTTATCCTCCCTAGTAGAAGATAAAGTGGGCAAGTGGGCGACAGCGACCTCCACTTTAGAGATGGGGGAGTCAGCTCCTAACCCTAAAGTAACTTCCAATATGGGGAAATCCTTTTGTGTTCACACATATAGATCTAAGATTATTTCTCCATTAACTGAAAGTTTGTGGTTTTAAAATTCCATTCCAACTGAATTGAACTACCACAGATGATTTCCTCTGTCGTTAGGTTTCTATCTAGGGAGAAGATAAGTTTCCCAGCCATTTGAGTATGTTTGATTTCCTGGAATTAACAAAAGGTGATTTGAATTAGTTGATTTGATAATGGAGTTTAAATTTTGAACTGGATTGATTATCCTCAAGTTTTGAAACTTTAACATGTTGAGTTTTCACCCAACATAAGGGTTCACAAAATTGACAAGAAAATTTTGAGAATCACGCTTAACTCTTTCGTTCCACTGAGTGATTTGGAGCGAAATGTCAAAGCCTGAATTTTGTTGGAGGGTTTTGAATTTTGAAATTGAGATTAAAGGATCTTCTACAAATTTTAAAACCCGACTTATGGAGTTTCACTCAATTATGGAGGTTTTCAAAATTATCACAAAAATGTCAATGATTGAGCTTGACTCTTTCATTTCACCAATTGAATTGTGATGAAATGTCAAAGCCTAGGTTTGCATTTGAAATTCGATTTAATTTGAGTGATTTTGAGAAGAATTTTGAATGTTTGAAAATTAATGGAGTTTTTCTCAGATCTTTGGAACTCAGTATATTGAGTTTACACTTAACATAAAGGTTTACAAATCTAGTGAGAAAATTTAAGGAAATTAGCTTGATTCTTTCTTCCCATTAATCGAATTGGGGTGAAATGTCAAAGCTTATATTTGAATTTGAAATCAAAATCAAACTTGAATTTAAGGTTGAAATTGGATTCAAATTTGAAGTTGAAATTGAATGGATCTCCTTTTAAATATTGAAACTCAACACATTCAGTTTCTCTCGAATGTGCAGGTTTGCTATATTAATAGGAAGATCTTGAGAGTTTTGTTTGACTCTTTCGCTCCACCTATTGACTTGGGGCAAAATGTCTAAGTTTGAATTTGATATAAGCTTGAATTTTAAAATTGGAATTGAATTGATTAATTAAAGAGAATTTTCCTCAAGTTTTGAAACTCAATATGTCAAACTTGCATTCAACATAAAGAATAACAAATTAACTAGAAGATTCGAGAAATTAGTGTGACTCTTTCATCCCGCCAATTGGCTTGGGGATGAAATGTCCAAACTTGGGTTTAATTAAGGGTTTGAAATTGTATTGCTTACATTATGCTACAAGAGGGTGTTGTAGGAAATGTATAGTAATGGTAGTCTGGAAGTAATGCTAAGGGCTTTGAAAGGAATTTTGAAATTTTTAAAAATTTGAAAAGATTTTCCCAAATTTTAAAACCCAAAAGGTTGAATTTGCACTCAACATAGTGGTTTACAAATTTGGAGGGAAAATCAAGAATTTTGGATCGACTCTTTTACCCCGCCGATTGACTCAAGGGTAAAATGTCAAAGTCCAAATTTGGTTTGAAGGAAATTTGAATTTGTGTTGCATATATTCAACTGCAATAGAATGTTATAGAAGGCATATGGCAATGACAGTTGAAGTTGATTTGAACGATTTTGAAAGAGATTTTGAGTTTGTATTGTATATGTTAATCTACAAGAGAGTGTTGTAGAAGATATATGTCAATGAGGCTTGAAGTGGATTGGATTGAATTTGAGGATGATTTTGAATTTTGAAGAATCTGACAGAATTTCTTCAAACTATTGAAACTCAATATGTTGAATTTACATCTAACATAAATATTTATAAATTTATGAGGAAATTCATAAGGAAATTGCTTGACTCTTTCATCCCACCAAATAGCTTGGGGGTGAAATGTCCAAGCTTAGATATGACTAAATTTTGAAATGGATTTTGAAAAGGATTTGAGATTGTGTTACATAAGTTTATCTACAAGGGAATGTCATAGAAAACATATTGCAACGGTGATTAACTTTGAATTTTTGAAGGTTTGAAAGGTTTTCCCTCACTTTTGAAACTCAAAATGTTGAGTTTGATTTTCAACATAATGGTTAACAAAAATTAAGGAAAAATCTAGAGATCTTGACTTACTCTTCAAAAATTAGGATTTTGATTAAGAATTGTATATGTTAGCTACAAGAGACTATTGCAACAAAGTATATACAACAATGATCTTGAATTAGAAGATTGAAAAGATTTTTGAATGTTTGAAGATTTGACAAGATTTTCTTTGAATTTCAAAACTCAGCCTATTGAGTTTGTACTCAACATAGAGTTTACAAAATTGGAGAAGAAATTGAGAACAATTGGGGCTTGACTCCTTCATCCTACTAAGTGACTCAGTGGTGAAATGTCCAGACCCTTGATTCAATTAAGGAAATCTAAGATTTGATTTGGATGCTAAAAGACTTTCTATAAATAATGAGAATCGACATATTTTGAGAACATGCCAGTTCTCAAAACTTATAGAAGGATTTTAAAAGAATTGAGCTTGACTCTTTGGCTCTACCAATCGATTTGGAGGCAAAATGTCCTAGCCCAGATCTTGTTAAAAGATTTGAACTTTGATTTTGAAACTAAAGGAGAATCTGTAAGTTATGAAACTTAACATACTTGAGATATGATTAAACATGCAAGTTTGCAACATTACAGGAGGATTTTGAAAGGACTTGGCTTGACTCTTTTGCTCTATCAATAAGCTTGGAGGTAAAATATCAAAGCCTGACTTTGACAGAGGTTTCCTATACTCACCTCTCTTTTGACATGTCTTAATTGATGTTGGCCACACTCACCTAAGAAAGAAATGGGTAGAGGGACCAATGGAAGGAAGGGTAGTCAAAGCTATCGATGTAATAAAATTTGTATCACTATTAAAGATGGAGAGAGATATTCATTCCCCAATGGAGTCACCATTTTTTTTATGTTTGAGTGAAAGTGTTATTTTGAAAACTTAATTTTTTTTGGATGAAATTAATTTTTGAAATTTTAATTTTAAAATTAAACACATCATTATGAATGATATATCACCTCGGAAGGTAAACATATCATTCTCTAATGGGTTCAAATTAAAAAATTCTGAGTTCATCTTGATCATCGTATCCAAACTCAGGGGAATGACAACATATGATCCTAAAAGATCAAAATAATGTTTGATCAAGTGTTTGACTATAATGATCCAAATTAAGAGATCATTACTTTCATAATCAAAATCATAATAATAAAATAATATATCTTCCTAGAGAAAAAATATATCATTCACTATCGATCAATTTAATATGATGATAATAATCATTGAA
Source organism: Dendrobium chrysotoxum (assembly GCA_019925795.1). NCBI lineage: Eukaryota > Viridiplantae > Streptophyta > Magnoliopsida > Asparagales > Orchidaceae > Dendrobium > Dendrobium chrysotoxum. The sequence goes on from CM034311.1 coordinate 15,703,986, forward strand.
TATTGATTTTCCCAAAGAAAGTTAATTGAATCTTTAAAACTTGATTTTAAAAATTAAATCTAGGTTTCTAAATCTCCTACGAGCATAAGCCATCGTAGTTAATTACATCATATGAAAACTAGAGTTTCCTATGAATAGTCTCGATTAAAATAGTGATAGAAACTTTATTTAAGAATTCAAAGTTTGATATCAAAGGAGGTGATGTTAAAAATTCAATAGGGATTGGATCAAATTTGACCACTTATTTCTAGAATTAAAGTAGGAAGAGTAGGATGTGCTTTGAGATTCTGAAATATTTTAGAAGCACCCCAGCATATCCTATGTGTTGGGCTTGAATTTCGATTAAAAGAGATTTAAATTAGACTGATCGATTTTATTAGAAGGTTGGGATTCAATTCCTGGAGGTTGAGGTCTTATAGCCTGAGCCTACCTCAAAACCTAAGTCTAAAATTGGATACTAAAAATTAGTAATCTAACCTAGCTTATGTAATGCAGTATTTGGACTTACCCCAGCCTAGATTAGGGAGCCAGCTAAACCACTTAGGCACTTTAAAATCATGTATCCAATCTTTTAATGTAGAATAATTATGGACATTAATTAGATTGAGTTTAATTAAGGAGTTGGGGCCAACATCTAGAGCAAATCCTAAAATCAGTAACCAATATTTGATACTTTAAGTAAATGTAATTAAAGTTTTAGACACTTCTTTAATTTATTACTAATGCAATGTTTGCTAGTTGACTTGATAAAAGCTTAAATTAGAATGAAGCAATTTTAAAAAGACTTATAAATAAGTTTTATCCTAGAGAATGTACAGATTTCTCTTGACAGATCTGCACCCTAGCTCATAGGCCAGGTGGTCTGCCAATACCCGCATATGGGGAGGTGACTAACAAAGGAAAGAAGATGCAACAAACATGCTTATGCAAACTTCCGGCAATCCCGAGCTTAATTCTTAAAATTGTTAGGTTTGCTATAAGAGCTAAAAATTTTAATTTATTTAAGTAAAAGAATTTTTAACGTTCCCTCATGAGCTTCCAATCGAGTTCCAGGCTAAATTAATGCAAGATCGCAAAAAAATAATAATAAAAGCATGTAATCCTATATCACAATCAACATATCAATCAATAATAAAATCAATCAATATAATATTCAAATTAAAAGTTTACATGGCAAGTGCAGCTTAATATTATAACCCAGGGTCTGCAAAAAAAATAAAGTGGTCGGGTACCTCTGACATAAACCCAAATTCTACTCCTAAGACTCATGCAACTTTAAGAAAGGGTTTTCTCATTCTTTACTTCTTCGTCCTTTTGTGGGCTCCATAGATTTGTCCAGTTTGGATATCCAAGTGAAAAGAAACTCCTCCCCGAAGGGCTAATTTCTTTTCTTCTTGGATACTCAAAGTATCCTAATCTGAATCTTTAAATGAAGAGGAACTCTCCCCTAAGGGATGTCACCCTTTTAAATCAACTATTCAATTTTTTTTGGAATTATTTGAATTATTTAAATATATTAATTAAAGGGGTAAAATTTTAACTTTTAGATTAAGATTGATTTCTAGAAAGTTAGTATTTTTATAAAATACTAGATCTTAAGATTAGTAATTAGACTATAAGTTTACTGGATTTAGATTTTTCTACATTTAGTTATATAAGTCTGAAGTTTTGACTTAATTTTGACTTAGGTTTGATCAGATTGTTAACTTTTTGACTTTGATTGATTTTTGAAGGTTTGATATTTTTATAAAATTTTATATTTCAGTTTGAGTTGAATGCCTTTGAGTTTGATCAATTTGGATTTTTCTAGAATTAGTTATGATTTTTCAAAGTTTAAATATTTATTGAATTATTTAATTGATTTAATTAAGGGGCTTTTAATGATTTGCTCCAAATGAACCCTAAAACTCCTTATAATCACCTCCAAAGATCAGGAATAACCTAAGGAGAGATTCTCAAGTGTTTAGGAAATTTTTTGAATTTTTAATTATTTTTAATTAAATACATAAATTTAATATTAATTTTTAATTAAAATTAAATTAAGCCTAAATCTTATGTCAAACCAAAGGGTTTTTATTTTTCTTAAGTTGGAAATTAAATTCTGGTTAGTTTGAGTTATTATTTGTATTTTTTGGATTTAAATTTAATTTATTAAATTTTTTGGAAATTTTAAATGCTTAATTAAAGGATTAATTATTAAACACCTTAATGTTTTCTAAAATCAGTGAAAATTGTTTTATAGGCTGTAGATGTCACTAGGTTTAAATGGCATAGATTTCATGTCAATAGAAGATGTGTCCTAATTTTTTAGAATTTTTCTAAGTTTACTAGAGATGTCCTTAATTATTATCCTTAATGATGTCATTAGGTTGTAAGGGATTGCAATTAAGGTTCTCTAAACCTTTGACATATATGAAGCAATCATAACACAATAAACAAATATCTTAAAACTAAATGATATAAAGGTAAATGAATTTCCAAAAATTTAATTCAAAAGATGAACTATTTATTTGGAAATTCAATTACAAATATAATTAAACTCTAAAATTTCCCCAAAAATAAGAGAGCATGCATTACATTTTAAATACCATATCATTTAAATTTAAAATTAATTAGATGCTTACTTATTAAAGAATTGAAAATATTTGAAAATATATATAACTAAAATAACTTTTGATACAATCATTGTTAAACCTTAGATTTATTTTTAGAAAATGGAGAATTTTAATACGAGAAAAATGAGGTATTATACATTAATTTTCATCAAGAATTTAATTTATAACAATTTTTCAAAGTATAAGCCTTTTAAAATGTATTTTAAATCTATTTCTATTAATTAAACATTGGTGACGACTGCTTTACACATGATAGGAGAGGATGGGGCCAGCGCATATCAGACGGCGGCGGTGCGCAAACGTACCACATGTCAATACATGGTTAATGACTTAACCACGTCGGTGTAATACATAGTCCGTCAGATTTGTGTTGTTTAGAACGAATGGATGAGATCAAGACATATGAGGGTCTTTCACTTTATGGTTTTGAATGGATGTTCAGATCCAAAATTTGATATAATCAGGATCGTCCATATCAAATAAAAAGAATGGACGATCTTGATTTCATCTTCTCCACTTGATCATCCGAAAACCCTAGAGTTAGGTTTTAATCCAAACCTTGAATTCAAAGAAACAAATGGCATGGTATTTGAAATATAAGTGATAGATAAGGGAAGAAGCAATGGGGAAATGTTTTTAGAGCTCCTTATGTAGTTTCCTAAAGCCTATTTAAAATTCTAGGTAAGCTTCTAGGGTTTTAGTTTTACCTTAAGGTAGATGATCCCAGAAGAATTTTAATGGCTAAATTTCTTTCTTAGGAGCTCCTCTACAATTTTGATGTAGACTTCGACAGCTGAGAAGCTCTGGAAGAAGATCTGGAGTAGATGGGATGGAAAACTCCTCGATTCTTGGTCTATCTCTTCATCAATGAGCTCCAAGCACCAGGAAAAAAACTTGAAAAATGATTGAGGATATTTGAGAATACAAAATGAAAACTCAGAGTGACTGGAGAGTGAGTGAACTAGAAGTTAGGTTAGAATCCATCCATTTTTGTCATTTTGTGCTATTATAGATATTAGAGCTTAAGGAGACGGCTAGGATGCTTTAAAAGCGATGCATGGATGCTAGCCATCTGTCCCAAGCCGTTAGAGAGTAGAGAAACATTGTGGTTCAAGTAAAAATGACTTAGAGATATTCTCACATGGGGAGGGGACCACTGTTCGATTGAGCTAAACTAGTGGCTAGGTTGGGTTGGGCTGGAGTCTAGGAATCTTTTGGAGTCCTTTGGATGAGCTGCGCAAGCCTGGTTTGGAAGGAAATGGGTTGGGAGACGAGTTTGAATGTTTTAGAGTTCATTTGAGTTCTTGTTGACTGTTTGACCAGTCAATAAGAATCCAGGTGGCGTAAGTGGCATCTTGACTAAGCCTAGAGTATATCCAAATGGCTGGATGTACCTGGTTTCAAGTAAAGAAGTTGAATGGAGGAGTTTGACCATGTAAAAGGAACTTAGTTACTTTGACTAGTTTGACTAGTCAAAATTCGATCAAATTGATTAGCTTATATCATGATACTCATTTGGAGATTAAATAACATGAGCTATAAAGCATTGAAGTAATGATATGAATATTTAAGTGAAAGGTCAAAGTCATATGAGGTTTTGACCATTCATGGTGGATTTGACCAAGTCAAACCTACTATGAGTTGGTCCATAGCTATGTTTGAAGATGTTAGAGTGATGCTTTAAGGAGGTCTTAATGGGTTAAAGAGTTTGATTTGAGTGAATGCAAGGAATGGGTTCAATTTGACCTGATTTGACCAATCAAGGGTCATTTAGGATTTGATTGAAGGTGTGATTGATTGACTGGACACTAGTTAACTGGCTAAATAATGGATGTTCACTGATTGAGGGTTAAATACAAATGAATTTGAATAGAAGCTTGATTGATAGATTGAGTAATTGAAGCTTGATAGGATATTGAATGATTGAAGATCAACTTGAATTTTGCTTGATCTAACATGATTATAAGTTAAAGGTTAAATGTTTGGAATTTGATTGAAGGTTTAATAGGTTGAAGCCTAGGTGGTTAATTTGATTAAGGTTTGATTGAGTTTTGATTGAAAGTTGATTGACACTTAATTGAAAATTGAGTTAAAGTTTGATTGAGGATTGAATTGAAGCTTGATTGAAGGTCAAATTAAGGTGTGCTTGAATTAAGGGTTTAAACCTGGAATGGTCTTAGTGACCTCATACAAAAGTGAGGTCAATAACTAACTCATTTAGTGTATCTCCTTTAGCCCCTATGGCAAGGTGGAGAAGCCCTTAAAAATCACTTCCTCAAAACTCGGTATGGTGGAGAACCGAAATTCTTTTTCACCCTCCTAATGAAGACAGAGAATCTTGAAGCTATACCACCCTCCTGGTGATGGCAGTGTACCTTGGAATCCTTTTGCACCCTCTTGGTGAAGGCAGAGAACTGTAATCTTTGACTTTGAAGCTTCTCTCCCTAGAGCAACACCAAAACTCACCAAGTCTTTGGAGGAAATAATGTGCAAACCAGCTTGGAGCAACCACGTGGAAACCACTCACACTTCTTCTCCCTCACACTCAATCCCACCTTCTCCTTCTCTAAAGCACTAGAGTTCTCTCAAGAGTTCTCCCTTAGAGTTCCTTTGATAGCCAAAAAGTTTTTCTTTCTTTTGATTTAAAATAAGTATTTAAATCAGGATTAAAAAAACACTAAATTTTAAATTCTATCGACTCTGATCATACAGTACAGTATAGAATCGTACAATATGATTAGTTTAATATATCATAAGAGTATTGTACGATAGACAGAATCCCATACAATCAGTTTAAATAATTGAACAGATCATCCAATATGATTAGTTCAATCGAATCATCATTTCATCCAGGATGATTGGAGACAATTAATTATAGTCCCTGTCTGGAATCGGTTTGTATTATACGATCAAGGTCATCGTACATTATGATGTTTAATATCAATTAATTTATATTTAATTGCTTAATAAGGGGATTAAATTAGGTAAAATTTAAATTCATCATACAGTATGATTAGTTCAAATTTTAAATTTTAAAATATTGCATAATTTATGATTAGCTGAAGGTTTCCTGATTTATACTGATCATGTCGTATAATCAATATCATACAACATGATTACATCAAAATCATAGAACTTAACTTAATGATCTAATTAAAATGGGTTGAACTCACATCATACAATATGATGGAGATCATACAGTACGATTTGATCAAAATTTAATGTTTTTAAAATTTCTCCCATATGTGTGTGTACGGTCACTAAGCTGCTATACACCTTTTACAAGAATTTTGACTTGAGAAATATAAAATAAATAAATAAAATTATAAACATTTATTCGATGATAATACTCCTATGCAGTCATGAGTCAATCCTTTTGTATAGTGTATGACTTACCTGAAATGTTAGTGTGCATAGAAAATAATATCCACAAATACAAATCAAAGAAATATAGTAAGAAGCCAATAACGTTTGTTATCATCAAATAGTGGGCTAAGGATCATGGCTTGCAATAATCTCCCCATTTTTTATGATGACAAACATTTGTGGTTGAAGAATACAAATTAATCATATTATCTCCTAAAACTCCCCCTCACTAAGTGATCCATTTGAAAATAGCAGTAATTTTTATATATAGATATTTTAAATTCAACACAAAGCATAAAATAAAGACAAAATAAGAGTGAGTGCAAAACAAAAATAAATTAAAATCCAAACGATTAATGATTGTACAACAATCAATCAAACATTCATTCTCCCCCTTTTGACATCACAAAAAGGAAGAAAGACTAAGCCTAACAAGAAAAACAAAATAAATAGAATAATGAAAAGAAAGCTATACACAAGCTATATTAAAAAACACATACTAAAAGTAGAAAGGTCCCTGATCAGTTGGTGGTGGTGGAGGTGGCTGAAAGTATCAGTGAAGGGATACAAACTACTCACCAAACAATGACATATCAATCTCATGCTACCGATGCTGCTCCTCGATGTAAGAGTCGAAGTGAATCTCCATTTGATCAAATCTTTGAATCAATGTCTCATACTGAGAAGGCTGGTGTACAGGTGCTGGTGCTAAAGATGGTGGAGCTCCAACTACCCCCCTTTTGCTCTAGATTTGTCATATAGTGACTGTGACGGCGTCTATCACTATGAAGTATGTGGAAGGAGCTATTGGTGTAGTAGGTTGGAAGATGATAGGGTGGTGCAGGAAATTACAAATTGTATTTAGCTACAATAGTATAAGCTATGAGGTGACCTAATGCAAGGTTTATATTGCTTTTTTTTTTTCAAATCCCTAATGCTAGTCAGGTGTTCAATGTATCGGATAATCAAATCTGCGGCATTAAAATATATTTTGGCCATGATGAAGTAAGTGACAAGAAATAGAAGAGGTGTGTTATTTACCCTATCTCTAGCTTTAGGGATGATTGAATTGTAAAGGATATGCTCGATTATGCGTGCATCTTGGACAAGGGTATAAACTAAAGATAGGCGCATATTCTTTGGGGCATTTTTAATAGTCATGTTGGCATCAATCCAATAATATTCATGATAAAAAGTTATAGAAAGAGCTTTAAGGCCAATGGTGGAGAGATGTAGGATTTGGGTTAAAATCTTCATAGGTGATCTTTACAGGCCTCCTATTGATAAAGGGCAATGCCTTAACTATTATTTATAACGATCACAAAGAATTTATACAACAATTCAGAGTTAAAGGGAAATGTTAGGAGCTCTATAAATTGGTGTGTAGTGCCAACAAAAAGGTTTAGTACCTCAAAATTTAGATTGTCCTGATTGATAACTTTAAAGGTGGTTATCCCAGTAGCCTTGTAACAGTAATATGTGTCTTTGTCAACGGCTTCTACAAAATGAGGATCTATTGGTCACCTTGAGGAACTCCCTACAAGTGCCCTTGATCATTTTCCTCTAGCCATTTGGATAATATGAGGACTTGATAGAGGAAGAAGGAAAGTAGTGTGATGAGAAGTGTAACTTTAGCATTTGAATTCCCTTCCTTCGAATAGACTTTAACCAGATCGTGTATTATGAAATAATTATCATATTGTATGATCAGAAGAAGTTAAATTGTTATGTCTAATCAATAAAAAAGGTTAGTCAATTCGTACAGTACGAGCATAATTATACTGAACAATCTTCATTAAATTCGTCATCCCGAGGAGTCATCCTGGATGACTTTTTGACCAATACAACGTACAACGAATAGGTGCTTCACAGAAGATATTGGTTAGATCATGACCAATACTATGTTATTGATGATCGTATCGACCAAATTGAATTCGTCCAATGACTAGTGACATGTGGATCATACATTACAAAATAGGTGGTCGTTCAGTACGATCAATAATAATTAGTTAGATCAGGATCATTAATTTCACACAAGACCAGGATGTGTAGAAAATGTATTGAACTTATAGTATGATATGAATATTTTTTATTTTTCTATTTTTTTAATTTAAAAAAATGATTTGATGTGTGTGACGATTAGAGAATAACTATAGAATCGTAACAAACAGAAATGAAATAAAAAAATATACGAGCTCAAATCAAATACCTAAAAAAAATAAAAAATATGTGTAAAGAAAAACAAATAATTACAAATGATTGAAGTTGTCTCACTCACCCTGGATCAAGCATGAATGTCTATAACACCAAGTCTAGTCCTCAAGGTGGTAAAGATGTCATAGGCAAGGGGTTTGGTAAATATGTTTACTAGTTGATTTTTAGTAGCTATATGATGCAATACTATATCTCCCTTGGCTACATGATCTCTAATGAAATGATGACTAATGTCTATATGCTTTATGCGAGAGTGTTGGATCATATTTTTGAAAATATGAATGGCACTAGTGTTGTTACACATGATAGGAATAATGCATATAGAAATCCAAGATCTAAGATTTATTGCTTTAGTCATAAGACTTGAGCAACACAGCTTCCTAAAATAATATATTCCACCTCAGCGGTGGATAATGCTATATAGTTTTGCTTTCTAGTGGACCAAAAAACTAGTGATTGACCTATGAATTGATAGGTTCCTGAGGTTCTTTTTCTATCTACCTTATATCCAGCAAAGTCAGAGTTCGAATAACCTATGATTTCAAAGGATGAGCTAAATCTAGGATGTCAGATTTGTAAGTTTTGGGTGCCTAAGAGGTATCAAAGGATTCTCTTAACAATAATCATATGGGATTCCTTAGGATCAACCTAAAATCTAGCACAAAGATAAATACTGAACAAAATGTCAGGTCTACTAGCAGTCAAATAGAAAAGTGAACTTATTAGTCCCCTATAATTCTTCTAATCTTGGTTGAGAGTTGGCTCAAGTCAAAGTGGTTTGATTTAATTAATTTTTAATTTTTCTTAATTATTAAATTAAGTTCAAATTTGAAGTCTACTGAAGGGGCTTTTCATTTTCTTAGATAGAGGATTTAATTATGAACAATTTAATATATTATTTACATTTTTTTATTTAATTTGAATTATTTATGATTTAATTAAGATCCTTTGTCAATTTTTAAGGGTTAAATTTATTTGCCTAGATGGTGGATGAAATGGATTCTAAATTTAGTGAAATTTGGACCATGAGCTCACCTAATCCTAAAGTCCAAACCTACCAGATTTGGCCCCATGGTGGACCCTCTAAGGTGGTTAACCAACACACCTAAGATAACTACATGGTTACCTTTAGGTAATTATTTTAGAGTATCTAGACCAAGGAGGGGATAAAAATAGTTACCATCTAACCCTTGACTTAAAATATAAATGACACAAAAATAATTAAATCCTAATTCTCATTAGATAGGCCATTAGAATAATTTAAATTTAGGGGTCAATTAATGGCCCTTGAGCTTGAATTATTCAAAATAGGCCCTTAATAATTTCTAATAGAGGGAAAAAATTTTGGACATATCATAAACATGCTTAAGATTAATTTCCCAAAGTCTCAAACCATGGTGAATTAATTTGATGCTAATATTATAAAAATACCCCTTAGGTTCTATCTGAAAAAACCTAAGTTTCATGTATGATTATGGTCTAAGATTATAGGGCTTTATAAGTCTCTTCAAGGCCTTTCTAATGAGTCTAAGAATACCTAATTTGGTTAAGTGTGTGAGGAGTTATGATTTTTTCAAGTTTTCTACAAATTCTAGCATTTTTAAATAGCCAATTACATAATCAGTCTCCTGATTTCCACACGGTGTTATCTGATTGACTAGACAATCATTAGTGGAAAATTAGATAACACCAAGTTAATTGTAATAGTATTATCTGCAATCAGACATTCATGATTTAAAGCGGCCCAAGACTACAGGATTTAATCGCAGCCATTGATTGAGATCAATGAATCTGATTACATCTTCCACCTCCCATATATATCTATAGTTATGAAGCTTTTTTGGCATGATCTGAAAGATCCCTCCTATGAAACTTCACCAAATTTTATAGGGAGCATCAGGATAATTCAAATTAGCAATCCAACGGTCAAAATCTAGTGGTACGATGGTTTGTTTTGCACTTGACTGTAGCTACCTGACTAGGAGCTCAGGTTTAGATTTATACCTCACATAAAGCTCCAAATGTTAGCGCCTTATATTAGGTAGCTTCATGGGATGACAGTGAAGACTTCACCTTTAGACCTAATGATTGGAGGAGCACCAGAGCAATGTCTTTGAGTGGAGGGTAGAGAGAGAGTTCATCGGAGTTCGCTCGAGAACTCTAAAGAGGGCCAGGATGCTGGGGAAGCTAAGGGATTGCTCGAAGAGCTCTGGAGAATAATTTTAAAAAGTTAGATGTGAATGAGGGGGTCTGGAGAAGGGTGGCCTTTTCAGACCTTAGCCATGGCATTGGATGGCTGTGATTGATCAGGTAAGTGGTTGGATGCTTGCCAACTAGAGGGGACATGTGCCCTAAAGCTCGTGAGGCTAAAGCTGGCAAGCTTTTTTTTTAATTTTTTAATTTTTTAATTATTATTATTTTATTTTTTTAACTAAAGCTGAGAAGCGTAGACCTTGAAAAGGAATTGGATAGGGCTCGAGATGGAAGGGATCACATGAGCTCATTTTTATCTACTATGGCTGTCGTTGGCCACAAGTTGGGGCAGGCTGAGGTGGAAAGGTGTGTAGAGGTCTGTTGAACTCAACAGTGAGCTCAATTGGGCATGGGGAGGCCCAATTATTGAGGGTGGTTAGGGTTGACCCAAACCTAGATGGTTTGGGTCGGTTTAGGTGCAACCCAGGTTAAGCCAAGGGTTGGGCTGATTAGGGAAGACACATTGGGTCAAGGTGAACCCAATTCAGGCATTGGTTTTGCCCTGGTGGAGCATGAGGTGGAAAGTAGCTCAGCCCAAGGTGTTTTTGGACACTTTCAACTAGCCTAGGTCCTATCTCAAGTCAAAATAGAGGTTGAGCTAACCATGGGGTGGTGCATAGGGTCATGGGCTATCCAATGCAATGGGCAATTGGCTTAGATTCAGTCATGGTTAAGGGTTGGCTCAAGTCAAAGTGGTTTTGACCACTTTGGGATAGTCCAATTCCTAGCCTGAGTTTATTTAAGGGCTTCGCTAGCTATGGCAGGTGCATTGGGTCATGGAGGACCCAATGCTGACCCAATGCAAGTGGTTGTTTGGTCAGACTTGACCTAGATTGAGTTTTGGCTCATTGAGAGCTCTCTTTGGGTACTTGGGTCAAGCCACTTGGCTAACCCAAGTGGGCCCAAGGGTTGGGCCTTCAACAGGACCCCCTTATGGACCCAATGAACCATTTTAAGGTTTTAGATTGGCTTAGCAATGCCTTAGGCATTAAATTTGACATAGGTGTAGGTTAAGGGTTTGTTTGATCAACCATGGTTGACTTAGTCAACCAAGTTAACCTGTGGGTTGGGCTGGGTCCAACAAATTTTTTTTGATGATTAGAGACCAATGGAGGTGGTCTCAAGCTAAGGCAAGGTCATTTTGAATAAAATATATGTTTAAATCCTTAAGGGACATTTTAGTTAATCATGGTTGACTTGGTCAACTAGGTCAAACTAAAGGTTGGGTTTGAGTTTAATGCACTTTTAATGGTGTTTAGGATGCATTAAAAGAGGTTCCATGACTTGGTTTGATTGGGCCATGTTGAAGTTTAGAGAAAACTTTAATTTTACCCTTAAGGGGTATTTTTGTCTTTTGGACCCTTATCAACTCTTGGTTAACTAGGGTTAACTAAAGTCCATTTTTTGGTTTGACATGTCATAATGATTAATATAGATGTATTCAAAGGTTTTGGAGAAGGTCCCAAGATTAAATTCCACATGATGCTAAGTTCAGTGGTAAAGGCTATAAATATTTGATGGTTTTGTAGCATTTGGATTTCAATAAAATTCTTGGGGTTAGAGGTCTCATATTGACCTCAAATTTTAAGGGTTGACCCTAGGGACATGCCTAATCAATCTACAATTGATAAATCATAAATTGAGAGTCATTTAATTGGGCTTTAAGGTGATTAAAAAATCACCCAAAAAGGGTTATAGGACATGGGCCTTTAACCTTAAATTTTGGTCTAAAATTTTGGATTTGAACTAGACTCTACATTTTATTGATTGAGTTTGAATTTTGTCAACCTCATGACATGAATGTTTTCAATAGGTAGATAACAAAGTATTTTGTTCACCTTTTTAGAATTGGATAGTTATCTACTTAGAGCATGCAGGGATGTCACTATCTGAGTGAATCTAGTGGACATTTAAGAAATTGTCTCATTAGGTTTCATGCGAAATAGACATAGTTCTACAATAAAATATTAAACCTAGATTATTTGACCTCACTAGAATCCTCATATATGATGCACAATCTTTTCCATGTTTCCTTTCTAGTAGTACAAGTAGAGACTCTCATGTAATCCTCATATTTAAGTGCACAAAAGAAATAGTTCAAACATTTGGCATTAAGTTGAGCTAATTCTGTAACCTCATTACTATATTCAGTAAACAAGATTTCTAACTTAACTCCATCAATAAAATAAAAAGGTGTAGAACAGCCTTCCTGAATCGTATTCCAAATTCTAATCTCAATGGATTGCAAAAATGTAGACATGCAAATTTTTTAAAAATCAAATAGTATATTATCAAATAATGGTGGATGAGTTGTAGAATAACCCTATGCTGTATTCCAATTTCTAAAATGGGCCATTTGATTTTTTTCATAGGGATTTTTTAAAATCACCTTGTTGAATGATCCTTAGGCACACCAAGAGGGGGGTGAATTGGTATTTTAAAAATTTTGCCCCTAAGGTTTCGCTTTACAAATGATGTAAAAAAAACTAATGAAAGCAAATATCAGAGATCAAAATGAAATTTATAATTTTGTTCAAGCAAAAAGAAATATTTTTGATACTTTTGAATTTCATATTTTGTTTCTATTAATCCTTACTCATGGAAACTTATCCACAGATATCATAAAATTTCTTACCATAAATTTCACAAGAATAATATGCAAGAAATAAAATATGATAAATAAAAATATAAGCAAAAGAACGAGCTCACTAAAAATTTTATAGTGATTCAGACAAAATTTGACCTGCGTCCACTCCCCGGAGTCCTCCTCCCCGGGTATTGCACTAATTCCTATAGTGTCTCTCCTTTAGCCCCCATGACAAGCAGAGAAGCCCTTACAAATCACTTCCACCAAACCCAGTGTTGTTGAGAACCAAAAATTTTTTTGACCCTTCTGGTGGAGGCAAAGAAGCTAGACATCTAAAAGCTCACCCAATCTAAAAGCTCGCTTGAGAACAGATTACCCCAATCTAAAAGCTCACCTAATCAAGGAGAAGAGTGAGGAGAAGACTAAAGTCAAAAAGGGGAAGCAAAGGATACAAAAGGTATTTTGGGTAAACTCCACTTCAGACTAATCAAAACCAAAAGAGGAGGAGAGGTAAACAATCTATGCCTTATGGCAGATAGTAGTCTTGATTATTTTGATTAAAAGGAGGTATGTAAGCTTTCTTATAATTAATTATTTGAAGTTTCTAAAAAAAATTATATTGCATATAGAAAGCTTAAGAAAATATATGTTAGTTTAAATTCTGAATTTTTAGGAGTATGATAGTCTTAGAGTGGAACATTTTGTATTAGATAAAGAACACATGTATGCACTCGATGAGTATGTTGTATTAAATATGAAGCATATTGACCTAACTTAAGCACATGAATCTTTGAAATTAAAGCATCTTGAGTTAGAAGATTCATACAAATAATTAGAAACATCTATATATGAACTAGATCATTATGAGTATGAATTAATATTGGAAGTTAAAAGCTTTAAAAGTGCAAGTGAGTTTCTAAAAGTAAAAAATTATGCACTTCAACAAAATAAACTACCACCTACATTTACACAATGGTATAACCCCACATCACTACATGCATCATACACCCCTAGGAAGAGGCATGACACCCCACATAGATTAGTGACTCCTTTCCTTGGTGTTAGGTGCTACTCTTATGGCATGCTAGGTCATATAGCCCGCACTTATACAATACGCCATTGAACAAATTTAGTGTAGAGGCCCAAAGCACCCACATCATAGCATAACATGCATATAATTTATTCATCAAAGCCTAATATGGAACCCAAACTCACTTGGGTTCCCAAATCTAACCATTGATTGGCCTTATAAGAGTGCTCTTATAAAAGGCCTAGTGATAGCATGTGGTACCTAAAAAGCAAATGCTCAAGATACATGACTGGAGATATGAAGTATTTCATCACGCTAGAGGCCAGCGTAGGAGGCAAAGTTATACTTGGAGATAATACCACTAAGAAAGTGGTAGGTTCAAGTATGATTGGTAATTTCAAGAATTTTATTACTGAAAATGTTTTACTATTAGATGGCCTGAAACATAACTTGCTTAGCATCAATCAATTTTGTGATGAAGGTTTTGATATTAAATTCTTATCTACTAGTTGTGTAATCAGCATAAATTAAAAAATCTTTTTAGAAGGAAAGAGAATTAATAATGTTTATATACTTTACTTAAATAGTATAGAGTATACTAGTTCTTTATGTTAGATAATAATCACTGATGAATCCTAGCTATGGCATAGAAGACTATGTCATTCAAGCATGAAAACTCTTAGGAAAATAACCCAAAAGAACCTAGTCAGAGGCATACCTAAATAGAATTCTCTAAGGATCACCTTTGTGATGCCTGCCAACTAGGAAAGCAAATCAAAACTTCCTTTCACTCAATCAAGGACATCTTCACCTGTGTTGCAAATCTGGATTCAAGGACTATGATTTTAATGATAGCAAACCTTTTTATTTCAAGTTCAGTGTCTTACCTTTCAGGAACAAAAGATTAGATGCAATTCAAGCCAACTCAAGATCGGGTCTATGTGTGTTTAAATGTACTTTTTCACTTTTCTTGGGTCAAGTGCAATGTAATGGATTCGGAAGCTAAGTAACCTTGCACACATACACTCAGGGGGAGTTTTTGAGTGATTTAGTGTTTCTCTTAAAGAAAATTGTACTGTATAATTTCTCCATCGTACTATACGATAGGTCATTAACATTTAAGCTTACGGCTAATTCTAAATGATTAATTTTGAGAACTAATCATACTGTACAATTCATATCGTACTGTACGATTTGAAAAAACCTAGTCGACAGGACTATTTTGGTAAGATTTGAATATTTGAACTAATCGTACTATACGATTACAATCGTACTGTACGAACATTTTAAATCCTACCAAAATTATCCCCCATGATCGAGCAATCAAATATTGGTTTCTTAATTAATTGTATTCATATAGTATGATATTGGATTATACTGGACGAACAACAAAGACGATGTTAGTCATCCCATTGATCGTACCAGACAAAACTAAGATTTTTTTATTCAATCATCCCAGACGATATTTATATCGTACTGTATGATGACCTGAATTGAACTATTTATACTGTACGAATGGTGTAATGCGGGATGATGGACAAAGATGAATTCGTTCATCCCAAAGATCATCCAGTACGAATAGTTGAGAATAAGTTGATCGTACTGTACGATCTACGGATCATACTGTATGATGTTCGTAAAATTTTTGAACTTTTCATTTGCATTCGTACTGGATGAAACTATTTTTGAACTGATCGTACTGTATGATGTTGGATCGTACTATACGAACGGAATCATCAAATTAAATTTTAGGGCAATTTTTGAGCCCTTCTTTTTAAGATCTCTTTTATTCAATTGTTAAAATCTTTTGCCACTTTTCTTACCAGAGAAAACCTTGAAAGAGAGAGAGAGAGAGAGAGAGCTTGGGAGAGAGAGAGAGGATCTTATGAGGGGGAGTTTATGAGGTGTTCACAAAGGTTGCTCCAAGAAAGGATCTGAGTCATCTTCTCTTGTCATCATCTCTTATCTTGTTGGTGGTTCTGTGGTAGGATCGTCCGCAAGAAGATCCGGGTTCTCTGCCTACTTCAGGAGGAAGCGAAAGAAGTCTAAGTTCTCTGCCTGCTTTAGGAGGAAGCGAAAGGAGTTCAGGTTCTCTGCCTCATTGGGTTGGTGGAAAGGAGTTTTTATACAGGCTTCTCCGCCTTGCTGTGGGAATAGAAGGAGAGTCACTTAGTGTTAGTACAATACCTGGAGGGGAGGCTCCAGGGATTGGACGTAGGTCAAGTTGACCGAACTACTATAAAATCTTATGTGTACTTTCTGATTATTTT
Organism: Dendrobium chrysotoxum; assembly: GCA_019925795.1. Taxonomy (NCBI): domain Eukaryota; kingdom Viridiplantae; phylum Streptophyta; class Magnoliopsida; order Asparagales; family Orchidaceae; genus Dendrobium; species Dendrobium chrysotoxum. The sequence goes on from CM034311.1 coordinate 15,720,321, forward strand.
TCGCACTTACTTTTCTATTGATGAGTGTGTGATTTTGATTATTTTTCTATTATCATTGAACATCTGTACATCATCGCGTAACTGTAAACATTTTAAAACATTCAAAAAGATTTTCTAAATCATCGTTTGCCTATGAATTTTTAAAACTACCAATTCACCCCCCTCTTGGTTAGCCTCGGGACTAGTTTATAAGGTCTTAACATCCCTAACGAACTTTCAAGTGGTATCAGAGCGGTATACATAAAATCAAGTTTTGAAAAACTTTTGAACTCAATCCATGGTTAACTTTGGAAATAGAAATACTGCTAAAGGTTATTCCATTACTCGTCCACCTTTGTTTGATAATATACCATTTGAATTTTGGAAAACCCGCATGTCCACCTTTTTATAATCTATTGATTAACGCATGTGGATGCTTGTTAAAGATGGTTATAAAGCACCTCATAGACTTATAAATGGCATTAAAACTAAACTTCCTTTTACTGAATGGATATTTGATGATCGTGATTTAGCACAACTGAATGCAAAATGTTTGAACTGTTATTTCTGTGCTTTAAAATCTGAAGATTACATGTGTGTTTCCACTTATACGACTGGTAAAAAAATCTGGGATAGATTATGCATTACCTATGAAGGTACATCTGAAGTTAAGCAATCTAGATTGAATATCTTGCTTCACGACTACAAACTTTTTTGCATGAAACCTAGTGAATAAATTTCTGAAATATATACTAGGTTCACTCAAATTATCACCTCCCTGCATGCCTTAGGAAGAGAGCTTACTAATTATGAGAAAGTTAATAAGATTTTTAGATATTTGCCTTCTTCCTATGATGCCAAGATAACTGCGATCACTGAATCTAAAGATTTGAATGCCTATTCTATTGATAACTTACTTGGATCACTCATTGCTTACGAGCAAGGAGTGAACCAAAGATAGCTTGATGCAGGTGAGAAAAAGAAAGAGAAAAGTGTGGCGCTGAAGGCCAACGAGACTGATATTGATTCTTCCGGGTCTTATAGTGATGATATTGCCTTAATCACTAAGCAATTCAAAAGCTTTCTAAGGAAGAAACACAAGAACTTTTAGAAGTGGAACAAAGGTAAGAGTAGTAGAAAAGGTTCATCTGATACTATTTGTTTTGAATGCAAGAAGCCGGGATATATAAAGGGTGATTGTCCTACACTTAAGGCTCACCCAAGTAAGGAGAAGGGTGAGGAGAAACCCAAGTTTAGGAAGGACAAGAAGCAGATTTAAAAGGCGTTCTGGACAGATTCTGTATCTGACTCCTCTGAGATTGAAGCTGAAGAGGAGATTACGAACTTGTGTCTGATGGCTGATGATCATCCTAGTCAGTCTGATCAAGAAGAGGTATGTGAGCTAACCAATGATCAATTGCTAAATGTTTCTGAGAAAATTCATTCATCGTATAGGAAACTTAAGAAAACCCATACCAGCCTAAAATTAGATTTCTTGAATTTATAAAAAGAGCATGATGTTATGGTTAAAGATCATTCTACACTTGATAGCAATCACATGTCTTTACTTGATGAATTTGATGAATTAAACAAAAAGTATTATGAACTAATTATTGAGCATGAGTTATTGAAAATATTGCATGTTGACTTAGAAAAAACTTTTAAAGAACTAGACACCATGGCATGTAACTTAGCTAGTGATGAGCATTATCTAAAATTTGAAATTGCAAGTCTCAAGAAGGAAAATAAATTTCTAAAACTAAAAATAAGTGCTTTTGAGAAAAATAAAACACCTCCTACATTTGCACAATTTTATGCACCTCCACCATTTGAAGAATCTAATTCAAAATCATCAAAGCATGTTTCATTTAAATCTAGGAAGAGGCACTATCACCCACGTAGATTAGTTAACCCTTTTCCTGGCATTAGATGTTTCTCTTGTGGCATGTTAGGACATATCTCTCACACCTGCACTGTTCATCATAGTACACATTGGGTGTGGAGACCCAAATTGCATGTTTCATAACACAATACACATACATTGCATTCTTCTTTTCATAAGAAGGAACCCAAACCTATTTGGGTTCTTAAATTTGACGTTTGATGATTTTATAGGTGTACTCTCACAAAAGGCCTCGTGAGAGCATGTGGTACCTGGACAGCGGATGTTCAAGACATATGACGGGAGATCCAAATCAGTTCATTTCGCTGGAGATCAGAGCTGGAGGCAAGGTTACACTTGGAGATAACACCACCAAGAGGGTGGTAGGAGCAGGTATAATTAGTGATTCATAAAATTTCATTATTGACAATGTTTTGCTTGTAGATGGACTGAAATACAATTTGCTAAGCATTAGCCAGCTATATGGTAAAGGCTTCAGCATAAAGTTCCTGCCTACTTACTACATTATAAACTTAAATGGCAAAATTATTTTGCAGGGAAAAAAGGTTAACAATGTCTACATGCTTGATTTAAATTACTTTAAAGCTGATATTGCTATTTTCTTAAAAATTGCAGCTGATGAGTTTTGGCTGTGGCATAGGAGGTTATGTCATTCCAGTATGAAAACCCTTAGAAGAGTCACCTAAAAGAACTTAGCTAGAGGTATCCCCAAGCTTAAGTTCACTAAGGACCACCTGTGTGATGTCTGTTAATTAGAAAAGCAAGTCCACTCCTCTTTCCACTCAATTAAGGATATCAATACCTCTATACCTTTAGAAGTCCTTCATATAGATTTGTTTAGACCCATTAGCACTGACAGCTTAGGGGGAGAGTCTATGGATTTGTGATTATTGATGATTACTCGAGGTTCACTTAGATTAGATTTTTATCACATAAATCTGAGTTCTTTGATGAATTTAAATCTTTCTCCACTTAGATTAAAAAAAGTTAGGATGTGAGATTGTTACCATCCATAGTGATCATGGTGAGGAGTTTAAAAATGAGAGATTTGGAACCTTCTATGAGGATCAAGGGATTAGCCATAACTTTTCAGCTCCTAGGACCCCTCAACAGAACGGGGTAGCTGAAAGAAAGAACAAAACCTTGGTGGACGCCACTAGAGCCATGCTTGCTGAGTATTCACTTCCAAAATACTTTTGGGCTGAAGTGATAAACACTGCCTGTTATGTGCTGAATGAGGTGAATGTTAGATCCAATCTGAATAAGACACCTTATGAGATCATTAAGGGTAGAACTCTAAATCTATCCCACCTCTATGTCTTTGGATGTAAGATTTTTATTCTTAATAATGGGAAATCATCCTTAGGAAAATTTGACCCCAAATCTAATGATGGAGTGTTCTTAGGTTATTATAGTGTGGGGAAATCCTTTTGGCTGTTTAATAAGAGGACTTTGGTGTTGGAGGAGACAACTCATGTGGTGTTTGATGAATCTGATCCTAAGGAGACTAGACTTAAGGAAGAAGAAGATGTAGGAGAGATTACCTAAGGAGTTAAAAATATAAATCTGGAGGAAAGGGTAGAACCTCAAAACAATTTGCCCAGAGATTGGAGATATTCTTCGAGTCATCCTAAAGAATTGATCTTGGGAGACCCTTCTGAAAGTGTTAGAACTAGGCATGGACTTAGGAAGGAAGTAAACCATTATGCCTTTATGTCAATGACTGAACCCACCAACATCAATCAAGCCCTTTCTGATGAATTTTGGATTTTAACAATATAAGAGGAATTGAACCAATTTATAAGGAATGATGTTTGGGGGTTAGTAGAAAGACCAAAGAATCAAAGTGTAGTATGAACCAAATGGGTCTTTAAGAATAAGATGAATGACTCTGGTGTGGTGGTTAAGAATAAGGCAAGATTGGTGGCTAAGGGGTACAATCAAATAGAAGGTATTGATTTTGAGGAGACCTTTACCCCTATAGCTAGATTGGAAGTGTTAGAGTGCTACTAGCATTTGCTTGTTATAAGAGATTTAAGCTTTTTCAAATGGATGTTAAGAGTGCTTTTTTAAATGGGGTAATAAAGGAAGATATCTTTGTAGAGCAACCCCTAGTTTTTGAGAGTTCTTAATATCCAAATCATATTTTTAAATTAAAAAGGACTTATATGAATTGAAACAGGCACCTAGAGCTTGGTATGAGAGGCTTAGCACATTCCTTTTAGAAAGAGACTTTGTTAAGGGGAGCGTAGACACCACCCTTTTCTGAGAAAAGTAGGTGATGATTTACTCATTGCCCAGATCTATGTTGATAATATACTTTTTAGATCTTCTGATAAAAACTTGTGTGATGATTTTTCTAAAATAATGAGTAAGGAGTTTGAGATGAGTATGATGGGAGAATTATCCTACTTTTTGGGATTTAGCATAAGGCAAATAGATGATGGAACCTTTATCAATCAATCAAAGTATATTAAGGACATCTTGAAGAAATATGAAATGGATAAAGCTAAGCCAATAAATACTCACATGACTTCTAGTGTCCAGTTATATAAGGATTCAAATAGAAAATCTGTTGATTAGAAGAAGTTTAGAGGAATAATTGGATCATTACTTTACCTGACTGCTAGCCGACCTGATATCATGTTTAGTGTTTGTCTTTGTGCTAGGTTTCAAGCTGATCCTAAGTAATCCCACCTGACTGTACTTAAGAGAATCCTCAGATATCTCTTAGGTACCCCAACCTTAGGAATCTAGTATCCTAGGTACAACACTTCTTTTGAGATTATTGGATATTCTGATTCTGATTTTGTAAGATGTAGGGTGGATAGAAAGAGTACATCAGGAACATGTCAATTCATAGGACAGTCTTTAATCTCTTGGTCTAGCAAAAAATAAAATTTTGTAGCACTTTCCACTGCTGAAGCTTAGTATATTGCCTTAGGAAGTTATGTGGCCCAAGTCCTTTGGTTGAAGCAATAAGTTCTGGATCTAGGATTACCTATTGACACAATTTCAGTTCTGTGCGATAACACTAGTGCCATCTGCATCTCTAAGAATCCTATCCAGCATTCAAGAACCAAACACACTGACATAAGGCACCACTTCATTAAGGACCATATTACAAAAGGGGATATTAAGCTACATCATGTATCAACAGAAAACTAACTGGCTGACATCTTTACTAAATCACTGGCCTTTGACTCATTCAGCATTTTGAGGACCAGATTGGGTGTGATTGATATAGATGTATGAATATGATGATTGCTGGTTTTTGATGTTTCTATTTTTGCATTTTACTTTTGGCTTTTATTTGATTTGATTATCTATTTCCTATTTATTTTTATTCTCTGCTGATTTTCTTTTTATTATTGTTATTTTTCTAATTTGAGTATTTATTTTGATACAATTTCCTACATATTCTTGATTTACTATTTTTCTTCTAAAATCAGATCACTGCTCACTACTGCTGATAAACTAGATTTCTGACTGAGAGTTTTTATCTTATTTTTTATTTGGAAGCTTGTAAGCAGTGATTGACTCCTCTGAATCTGTTAAAGGAAAGAAATATTGATGATTGTTTCTCTTCCTCTAGCTCCATTAGTGGTATATTATTTCTTTTGCATAAAAATCTTCTTCAAAATTAAAAAGTTAGTTTTTGAAATAGAGATCTCTTTTATCTTCCTACAGTAATCTATCTCATATGAATAGTGTTTTTAAAGCTTTGAATCAGTGTTATATTTTCTTAATCAGGTGATTGCACTTATCATATAATGTATGGTTTTTGTTTTATAAATTAATCCTCCTTACTGTAGAGAGTGAGTTTTGTCTTCTCTTATGTTTGGAAGGTTCTTTCACAACTGAGATTCTTTAACGATTATAAAATGAAACAAGCTTATAAAAGATGCGCAAAGAGCGCCAAAATGAAAAGAGGCAAAAAATGAACCCAAAGCTGAAAAGATGCGCAATGTCGCCAAATTAAAAAATACATAAAGTTTATAAAAAAATTGAAAGATACGTAGTGCGCCAAACAAATTGAAAAAGAGGCACAAAATGAGCCCACAAAGAAACAAGCTTTCTTCCCTTTCACATCTTTAAATGTCTTAGAAAAAATCCATGCGCCACTTAATATTTTCAAAAGCTTGAGATTGAAAATCATGATTTCAGATTTCTTACTTTATAAAACTATTTTATCAGATATTTTTCTGAAATGAGGCTTGAAATAATCTCTTTTTAAATCTAATTTTTTTTCTTCTGAATTAAACTTTTGTTTGAAAGGAATTTAAACCTGTAAGGTGACCGAGGAAGGTGTTAAGAAAATTGATTTTCCAACTTTTCTGTATTTCAGCGTCATCAATTTTCTTCTTATTGGCTTTTAAATTGAAACTCAAGGGAAAATTCTAATTTACTGGAGCTGAACGATTAAAAAAAAACTTTTGATGTTTCTGGATTTCATCCTTTTGATGTTTTTCGTGTGGTGGGTCTGTACTATTTTTTATGTTTCTCTATTTTATTTCCTTTTTTGCGATGTCAAAAGGGGGAGTTATTTTTGCGTTACTAGTTGTTTCGTTTGTTATTTTTTTGTGTTGTAGTAGGTTCTTTTTTTCTATTTAGTGTCACCGTTTATCAATGATTCTACTTGATTTGAAACTACTAAATAAATATTTGTCATCATAAAAAATGGGGAGATTATTACGAATCTGGATTCAAGGACTATGATTTTGATGATAGCAAATCTTTTTGTTTCTAGTTCAGTGTCTAACCTTTCAGGTATAAAAGATCAGATGCAATTCAAGCCAACTTAAGATCGGGTCTATGTGTGTTTAAATGTACTTTTTCACTTTTCTTGAGTTAAGTGTAATGTAATGGATCCCCAAGCTAAGTAACCTTACACACACACTCAGGGAGAGTTTTTGAGTGATTTAGTGTTTCTCTTAAACAAAATCATATTGTATAATTTCTCCATCATACTGTACGATAGGTCATTAATATTCAGACTTATGGCTAATTCTAAATGATTAGTTTTGAGAACTAATCATACTGTATGATTCATATCGTACTGTATGATTTGAAAAAACCCTAGCCGCCAGGACTGTTTTGGTAAGATTTAAATTTTGAATTTTTGAACTAATCATACTATACGATTATAATCATATTATTCGAACATTTTAAATCCTGCCAAAATTATCCCCCATAATCGAGCAATCAAATCTTGGTTTCTTAATTAATTGCATTCGTATAGTATAATATTGGATTGTACTGGACGAACAATAGAGATGATGTCAGTCATCCCATTAATCATACCAGACGAAACTAAGGTTTTTTGTTATATTCATCCCAGACGATATTTGTATCGTACTGTACGATGACCTGACTTGAACTATTCTTACTGTACGAATGGTGCAATGCGGGATGATGGACAGAGATGAATTCGTTCATCCCAAAGATCATCCCATACGAATAGTTGAGAATAAGTTGATCATACTGTATGATCTACGGATCGTACTATACGATGTTCGTAAAATTTGTGAACTGTTCATTTGCAGTTGTACTAGATGAAACTATTTTTGAACTAATCGTACTGTACGATATTAGATCGTACTGTACGAATGGAATCATCAAATTGAATTTTAGGGTAATTTTTTAGCCCTCCTTTTTAAGATCTCTTTTGTTCAATCGTTAAAATCTCTTGCCACTTTTCTTACCAGAGAAAATCATGAGAGAGAGAGAGAGAGAGGATCTTGTAAGGGGGAGTTTATGAGGTGTTCACAAAGGTTGCTCAAAGAAAGGATCTGAGTCGTCTTCTCCAGTCATTGTCTCTTATCTTATTGGTGGTTCTGTGGTAGGATCGTCCACAAGAAGATCTAGGTTCTCTGCCTGCTTCAGGAGGAAGCAAAAGGAGTCCAGGTTCTCTGCCTACTTCAGGAGGAAGCGAAAGGAGTCCAGGTTCTCTACCTGCTTCAGGAGGAAGCGAAAGGAGTTCAGGTTCTCTACCTCACTGGGTTGGTGGAAAGGAGTTTTTGTACAGGCTTCTCCGCCTTACTGTAGGAGCAGAAGGAGAGTCACTAAATGTTAGTGCAATACCTGGAGGGGAGGCTCCAGGGAGTGGATGTAGGTCAAGTTGATCGAACCACTATAAAATCTGGTAGTTTTTTTCTGATTATTTTTCACACTTACTTTTCTGTTGATGATTGTGTGATTGTGATTATTATTCTGTTATCATTGAACATTTGCACATCATCGCATAACTGTAATGTTTTAAAATATTCAAAAAGATTTTTTAAACCATCGTTTGCCTACAAGTTTTTAAAACTACCAATTCACCCCCCCCCCCCCCCCCCCCCCGCCCTTTGGTTAGCCTTAGGACTAGTTCATAAGGGCTTAACTTAGCCTTAGGACTAGTTCATAAGGGCTTAACATCCCTAACGAACTTTCAACCTGTATGTCTTTAGCAATCCTTCACATAGATTTATTTGGACTAGTTAGCACTACCAACTTAGGTGAGAAAATATAAGGATATGTGATGGTTGATAATTACTTGAGATTTACTTAGATTAGATTTTTATCACATAAAAATGAATCATTCGAGGAATTTAAGATATTCTCCACATGGATTCATAAGTAATTAGGCTATAAAATTTCAACTATCCATAGTGATCATGATGGGAAATTTGAAAGTGATAAGTTTGAATCATTATGTAATATGCTAGGAATTGAACATAATTTTTTAGCTCCTAGAACCCCTTAGAAGAATGGGGTTACTAAAAGAAAGAATAAAACCTCGGTAGAAGCTGCTAGAGCCATGCTAGCTGAGTATTCACTTCCTAAATATTTTTGGGCTGAAGTAGTGAATACTGTTTGTTATATTCTTAATAGGTTAATGTCAGATCCAAACTCACTAAGATACCCTATGAATTACTTAAAGAAATGACAACCAATCACTCTCACCTTCATGTTTTTAGATGTAAGTTGTTCATTCTAAAGAATGGAAAATCTTCACTAAGATAATTTAATCATAAATCTGATGAAGGAGTTTTCCTAGGATATTCATCTGTAGGTATTATAGGGTTCTCAATAAGAGGACATTAGTAGTAGAGGAGACAACCCATATAATATTTGATGAATCAAATGTTGGAATCCAGGATCCCGAGCACTTAATTTTGATGGTGACAACTAATATTTACTGAGTAAATATAGACTTCCGTTAGATTACAAATGTTTAATCTTTGTATATGAGCACTAACATTTCAGGTCAGATGCATACTGCTAAAGATTGCTGGAGACTCAAACCGGGTAGAATAGGATGTTGAAGAGTCTGTAATTTTTATTTATTTATCTTTATTTTTTTTGAGTCTGCCACAGAAGCATGCATGTGAAAGGAGCAACCATGCACACACACAGGGGGAGAAATTTTTTTTAAAAATGATAATTTTTTTTTCATCGTACTGTACGATCTTATATCGTACTGTACGATTAATTGAAAATACTCAGGCAACGGCTAATTCTCTAATGATTAAGTTTACAAACTTATCGTACTGTACGATCCAGATCGTACTGTACGATGATTTGTAATTGTGAAACCCTAGCCGCCAGAATAAGTTTGGTAAGTTTTCAAATTTGATTTTATGAACTATTCGTACTGTACGATATATATCGTACTGTACGATTAATTAAAAACTTGCCAAAATTATCTCCCTAATCAGGAAATAAAATGTTGGTTTCTAATTATATGTCGATCGTACTGTACGATGTTAAATTATACTGTACGACTGACAAAGACGATTTCAGTCGTCCCAGAGATCGTACCAGACGAAACCAATGGTTTTTTTGTTCTGATCGTCCTGGACGATATTCATATCGTACAGGACGATATCAAGAAATGAACTAATCGTACTGTACGACTGGTGGAGTGCTGGACGACCGACAGAGACGATTTTCTTCGTCCCATCGATCGTACCAGACGATCCCAAGAATTTTTGTTCTATTCGTCCTGGACGATATTTGTATCGTACAGGACGATATCCTGAAAAACACTAATCGTACTGTACGATTCAAGGAGTGCTGGACGACTGACAGAGACGAATTCTTTCGTCCCGAGGATCGTCCCAGAGTTCGTCCTGTACGAACAGTACGAATCAACAGTATCGTCCTGTACGATATACATATCGTACAGTACGATATGAATAAAATTTAATAACTATTCGTCTGTACTCGTACTGGACGGAACTGAAATTGAACTAATCGTACTGTACGATTGTAAATCGTACTGTACGATCAGAAACGCAAAAGTTGAAACTTTTAGGGTTTTCTGAAGCCTGATATAAAAAACAACTTAAGTTTTTCTTCAGGAGAGGTTGATCAATCCTTTTTGCTGTGAGAGGCTTGGAGGAAAAAGAAGGGGATTTGGTAGAGAAGTTTTTGGAGAGATCTAGAGCTTGAGAGAGGAAGGTGAAGGTGAGCTTGAGCGTGAGGGAGAAGTAGTGTGAGGGGATCACACGGTGGCTCCAAGCTAGCTGCATGCTTTGCTCCTCTTGTGGCTTTAGAAGCTTCAAGAAAGTTCTCGAAGGAAGAATCACTTCAAGATCAACATCGCCAAGGTACTCTGCCATCTCCAGGAGGGAGAAAAAGGAGAAGGTCCGCTGCCGTCACCGGGAGGGTGACATAGCGTTTGGTATTCCGCCGCACCGAGGGAGGTGAAAGTGAGTATTGTAAAGGCTTCTCCGCCTTGCTGTGGGGGCAAAAGGAGAGTCAACTTTTACTAGTGCAAATCCCGGAGTAGAGGACTCCGGGGAGTGGACGTAGGTCAAGTGACCGAACCACTATAAAAATTTCTGGTGTGTTTTTTCCTGTTTACCGCACTTTACTTTTCATGCTTTTAAATTTGTGCGTTTTAATTGCTTGGTGAAAAATCAATTTTTTAAATCTCGTAGTGTTATCAATTTTATCGTTGTGATCGTTGTAATTGCTTCCGCACATTGGTTGTTAAATTATATTTCGAAAATACAAAAAAAATTAGAACTCTTGTGTAGGCTCAAATTTTTAAAATACCAATTCACCCCCCCTCTTGGCGCATCTCATACTTTCATCAAATAGATCTGTTGAGCCTAGGTTACAAGAAGAAGAAGTGGTTGAAGTTACCCAAGGAGTAGAATCTATTAACCTAAAACATACAGTAGAGCCTTAGGATCCCTTGGCTAGAAGTTGGAGAAATTCATCTAGTCATTCTAAAGAGCTGATCTTAGGAGATTCATCTGTAGGAGTAAGAACTAGCCATGGACTTAGAAAAGAGGTTAGCTAGTCTACTTTCATCTCTATAATAGAACCCTTAAACATAGATCAAGCCCTATCTGATGGATTATGGAGCCTATCCATGCAAAAAAATTGAATCAATTTCATAGGAATGATTTTTGAGAGTTAGTTAGAAGACCTAAGGACAAGAGTGTTGTTGGAACCCAGTGGGTCTTTAAAAATAAGATGAATGACTATGGTATAGTGATTAGGAATAGGCAAGGTTTGTAGCCAATGGGTATAATTAAACAGAATGAATTAACTTTGAAGAAACATTCGCCCTTATAGCTAGGTTAGAAGCCATTGGGGTTTTGTTAGCCTTTGCTTGCTTTAGAGTCTCTAAATTATATCAAATGAATGTTAAGAGTGCCTTTCAAATATAAATATTAAGGAAGATGTCTATATAGAACAACCCCCTAGATTTGAGAATTCACAATTTCTCAATCATGTATACAAATTAAAGAAGGCACTGTATGGATTGAAGTAAGAATCTTGAGCATGATTTAGAAGACTTATCTCCTTCCTCTTGATAGATCTTTTGTTAAGGGTTGTGTAGATACCACTCTGTTTGTAAAATGGATAGGAGAAGATTTGATCATCATTCAAATTTATGTGGATGACATATTATTTGGATCAACTAAAAAAAAATCTTTGTGATGGATTTTCAAAAATAATGACTAAAGAATTTGAGATCAGTATGATGGAAGAGCTTACTTACTTTCTTAGATTTAGTGTGAATCAAAGAGATAATGGAACTTTTCTTAGTTAGGGAAAGTATAATAAGGACACTTTGAAGAAATATGAGATGGAAAATGCTAAGAAAAATAAATACGCCTATGAGCTCTACCATTCAATTAGATAAGTATCCAAGTGTATTATAGGATCTCTTTTGTATTTGACTGCTAGTAGACCTGACATTATGTTTAGTATTTATCTTTGTGCTAGATTTCAAGCTGATCTTAAGGAGTCCCATATAATTGCTGTTAAGAGAATTCTTGGATATCTTCTAGGAACCCAAAACCTAAGAATCTGGTATCCTAGATATAGCTCATCCTTTAAAATCATAGGCTATTCTGATTCAAACTTTATAGGATGAAGGGTTGATAGAAAAAGTATCTTTAGAACCTATCAATTCATAGGGCAATCTTCAGTCTCCTGGTCCAGTATAAAATAAAATTCTAAAGCCCTATTTATCGCTGAAGCAGAATACATAGCTATAGGAAGCTGTGTTGCACAAGTCTTATATCTTAAGCAACAAATCCCTAACCTTAGACTCTCTGTCGGCATTATTAAAATCATGTGTGATAGCACTAGTGCCATCTATATCTCAAAAAATTTAATCAAACCTTCCTTGACTAAGCATATAGATATTATACAACATTTCATTAGAGATCATTTGACCAATGGAGATATAGAACTATATCATATAACTACTGAAAATCAATAGGTAGATATCTTTATAAAACCACTTACCTATGACACCTTTAGCTCCTTGAGGACTAGAATACATGTGATAGACATTCATGCTTAATTCAGGATGAATTGAAATTTAAAAACTTAAATATTTTTGTGTACTTTTATATAATTTTTTTTATGATTGTTCATGTTTATTTTTTATGTTTGTGATCTATTTTGTGTGACTTTTTTTAATTTATTCATGAAGTTTTGCTCATCATCACACACATAAATTTAAAATTCCTCACATTATACTGTATGATATCACATCTTACCATACGATCTTCACAAAATACCACATCACTGCTCACAGCACGATTCAACAGTTCTGATTGATCAATTATTGGTGATCGTCCTATAAAATGTTAGTAGAATATGGCCTTCCTAGATATTTTTAGGCAGAAGTAGTGAAAAATCCTTATTATGTGCTAAATAAGGTGAATATCATATCCAAGCTAAATAGGACACCTTATAAGTTGCTAAAAGGTAGGACCCCTAATCTTTCTCATTTGCATGTCTTTGGGTATAAGTGTTTTATCCCTATCAATGGTAAATCTCCTCTTGTAAAGTTTGATTCTAAATCACATGAAGGAGCCTTCTTCGATTATTCCTCAGTAGGTAAAGCCTATAGGTTCTTCAACAAAAGAACCTTAGTTGTAGAGGAATTTACATATGTCATATTTAATGAATCAGATATACTTACTAAGCCTAAGTTAGAAGAAGATGAAGATGTAGAAGTTACCCATTGAGTAGAATCTATTGATCTAGGAGATAGACAAGAACCTCAGGGGCCTCTACCTAAATAATGGAGATACTCATATAGTCACCCTAAGGAGCTTATCATAGGAGATCTTTAAGTAGTGGTTAGAACCAGGAAAGAACTTAAGAAGGAGGTTTGTTATTCTGCATTTATCTCTATAGTAGAACTAACAAATATAGATCAAGTTCATAGTGATGAATTTTGGATCTTATCCATGCAATATAAATTAAATAAATCTATTAAGAATGATGTATGGGAGTTGGTTAGTAGACCTAAGGACCATAGTGTAGTAGGCAGCAAGTGAGTTTTCAAGAATAAGATGAATGACTCTTAAGTAGTAGTCAGGAATAAGGCTGATAAGTGGCTAAGGGGTACAATCAAATTGAAGGTATTAATTTTGAAGAGACCTTTGCCTCTGTAGATATATTAGAAGCTTAGAGTACTACTAGCTTTTGCATGCTTTAGAGGGTTTAAGTTGTATCAGATGGATGTGAAGAGTACCTTTCTAGATTGGGTTATTAAGGAAGATGTCAATTTAAACAAACCCCCAAGTTTTAAAAATTTCTCTTTTCTCAACCATGAGTAAGAACTTAAAAAGGCCTTGTATGGGTTAAAAAAAACCCCTAGGGCATGGGTATGAAAGGCTTAGTACTTTTCTCTTAGATAGATCATTTATTAAGGGTAGTGTAGATACCACTCTATTCCTTAAGAAAGTAGGAGATGATTTACACATAGTTCAAATCTATGTAGATGATATTTTATTTTGATCCAAAAATGAGAATCTTTATAGTGAATTTTTAGAAACTATAAGTAGAGAGTTTGAGATGAGTATAATGAGATAGCTAATATATTTTCTTAGATTTAATATGAAGCAAAGGGAAGATGGTACCTTTCTCAATCATACTAAATATATTAAGAAAATTTTAAAGAAATATGATATTGAAGGTGCTAAAATAAAAAGTACACCAATGAGCTCAACCATTTAATTTGACAAGGATGCTGATGGAAAATCAGTATATCAGAAGAAGTATAGCGGGATAATAGGATCACTTCTCTATTTGACTACTAGCAAACCAGATAAACTATTTAGTTTTAGTCTATGTAATGGATTCCAAGTTAATCCCAAAGAATCCCATATGACTATGTTTAAGAGAATTCTTAGATATCTTATGGGCACCCAAAACATAGGTATCTGGTATCCTAATAATTCACCACATTTAAAATTATAGGGCATTTAGACTCAGACTTTATAGGGTGAAGAGTAGATAAGAAAGTACTTATAGAACTTGCTAATTCATAGGAAAATCCTTAGTTTCCTGATCTAGTAGAAAATAAAAATCTATATCCCTACCCATCGTTGAGGTAGAATACATAGCTGAAGGAAGTTGTGTTGCTCAAGTCTTATGGTTAAAGTAGCAAATCCTTGACCTTAGACTTTTTATAGGAACTATACCAATCATGTATAACACTAGTGCCATCTACATTTCAAATAATATAATTCAACCATAAAACCTAAAGTATATAGGCATTAAACATCATTTTATTAGAGATCATATAGCCAAGGGAGACATAGAATTATATCATGTAGCTACTGAAAATCAATTGGTAGATAGTTTCTCAAAATCTCTAAATTATGACACCTTCAACACACTTAGAACTAAATTACATGTCATTGACATTCATGCTTAGACAAATTGGGGTAGAGGTATGATTAGAAGTGTGTATAGTTGTTTGTTTATTGTGTTATTTCTTTCTTTTCATATTTATGCTCATGTTTATCTGTTTGTTTTTGTTTAATTGAGTAGCTTGTTTATAGAAGCTCTTTCTAACCATCACACACAAAAAAAATTTTAAAATTAAAAAATTTCAAAAAAAATCACAATCATACTGTACGAACCTCTTCATATTATATGATTAACACTAAACCTAACATCCTTATCATCCATGAAATTGATGGCCCAAATTAGTTAAATTATTAGTGTTCGTACAGTATAATCATGTCTTCGTGCTGCATGATACTCGTGTCAATAGGTGTCGGATGAATTAACCTGGTTGGTACAAAATTACATATACCATCATACTGTATGAACACCTATTCATATGTACAATCCTTTTAGTTAAAAGTCATTCCAGAAAACTCCTCTAGATGAACGCTTTTATGAAGATTGTCTAGTATAATTTTGATCGTATTGTATGATTTGTCAAACTTTTCTAACAAATTAGCCATGAAAAAATTATTTCTTCTGATCTTCCAATACGATTCACATCATATTATATGATCGGCTGTGACTATATAGGGATGGGTAGATTTAAGGCTTTGAACCACACCATTCACACTTTCTCTTCTCTTAGCCTTCACTTCTTTCCCTCAGTATACCCTAATGGCTGGTGGAAAGCGAGCATGCATGTTGACAGGAAGTTCCTCTCATCATCTGATGGACGATCATTCCCAAACTCTAGAGGACGAGTCAGCCTACCATAGATATAAAGTAGCCCACATTATGCCATCCCATATTCTAGACCACAGTATTCTTAATTATCAGGTTCTCAAACTCATTGTAACCATGTCACTTCAGTTTATTTTGACTCACACCTTCCCTTTCAATTCTAAACTTCTCTATGAATGTTTTGTAAGTTTATGAGTTAATGTAAAGTATACTACCATGCAATCATATGTCTGTAGAATTCCTATAGAAATCACCCATCAAGACCTTGCTAATATTTTACACCTTTCAAATATAGGGGTCAATCCACCTAGTTTATCCAATAGGGGAGATTATTACTTGACCACAGTAAATCTAACCCTTAGAAATACCCCATTAAATTAAAACCAAACACTTTTCCACTCACTTAATCCTAATGCATGTATAATCAAGCATGTCCTTCAAACCTTCATTTTACTTAAGGCCGGAGATTGAGTCAACATCACCCCACTACAATCCATCATCACCTATTTGATCATGTCTGGCATAGAATTTAGTGAAGCCCACATAATTATTAGCTATTTTCAAAATATTACTTCCATTATATGACCAAGAGTCTAACGTAGGTAGAATCTAGCTTTCTGATATATCATTGCCTAAATCTTAGATAAAAAATACCAGCTTATGTATCCTATACTAGTAAATTCATTTAGTATTTTCTATACTGATAGTTCCTTCCATGCTCTCTTCCATTGACATTTATAAGTGTAAATAATGTTATATTTACATGTTAATATATCATTGAAAATATATTTTTAGTTATATTTATGTAGGAAAATATAGGAAATAGGTAAAATTTTCAACTATGGTGCAGCGCCGCGGCGTCAAACACAATACTGCTGTGGCACAATTTTTGAAACTATAAGAGCACCCAAATATGGGCATGGTGGCACCTAGTCTAGGTTTGACAATGCTGCAATGCTGGAGGAGTCAGCGATGCAAAGCCCAGTCTCTATCTGCACAGCTCTGCAGCACTAGCACCAAATTTCAGCATCACCAAGCCAAGGGGAATGCCACATATATGTCACAATGCTCAACCATCAGTAGTGTTGTGGTGCTGTGGTTGTAACCTTTAAGGCCATAATTTGCTAGTGAAGTGACACCTCAATTCAGTAAATAGTGGATCCTTATCAACAAATGCCGTAGCAGAAGAAACCCTTCAGCGCTGCTGCATTACTTCTTTTTATGGTCGTCATAATGCAAGTGTCTCAAGTGCTGTGGTGCCAGAATCTATTTAATTGTGTATTTCTATAAATAGTTTGTTTGTAATATTAGAAGAAGAGTTCAGTTACTTGTTTAATTTCAGTCTTTATAGTGCTTCTTTGACTTTTTCCTTAGGAGTGACAACCAATGAAATTTAGAGAAGTATTAGATATACTACATTAGAATTCTTGGCTTGTGTTTATGGAAGCAAAACTATAAGTTCAAGAAGGAGTGCAGAGGAGATCATTGAACCCATCCAGTGATTCTTTTCTTCTATGCTTTCTTTCTTTTGTGCAATTAATGAAATTGAATTTGCTTCATTTGTTCTTCATGCCTGGCTAAATTCTCTAGTTTTATATTGATAGTGCAAATGAAATATGGAGTACTAAAGAATTCTCTTTATCAATAATTTAATGATATTTTTAACATACTAGATCTTCATTTAATGCACATAATGGCCATATGTATAGTTAATATTAGGTGTAATGTGGAGCCTACAAATAAAAAAATAGGCATAACTAGGTATATTGGATCAGTATGATGCAAGCATATGCATAATGCTTCTCATGTATAATATTTATAAAGAAGAATTGTCTTGAGGGGGTTTTAACAGTACATATATTTTTTTACTCTTTTAAGATTCTCATAGGGTGATAGGGTATGGGAGTTCAGAGTGGTATTGAGGTTAGAAGACTTAATTTGTCCTTATTTCGTTATGCTTTACTGAGCAGTTAGTGATGCATATTCTCTAAATAGCATCAATATAAAAGAGAATCATTAGGAAACAAATTGTATTTATATTACATCAATCCCAAATAATTTATTCAAATAGTATTTCATGTAATTATTTTTATTTTAAATTTAGTGATTGAATCTCCACAAAAACTCTTTTTTAGCAGGATAATTATTGTAGTTGAAGTAGACTGTACTTATTTTTATAAGTAAATATTCTTTCTCGTGGGATTAATACTCTACTCTATCATTATATCACTGGATTTGGCACGTATTGCATATATTAAGTGGGGTTTTTATAATTTTTATACCAAAGAAAATCTAAGTATTGTTAGGGATTGATAGAGCCCTAAATCTTTTTCATAATTCTTTAGTTCTTTCACCGCCCCCATTAAGTTTTTTGTGCCATTGTCGGAGAAGAAATTATTTTATTTATAAATTCATTATATTGTTGAATCAATTACATAATTAGTCCTACTATATTATTTTATTATTTTGTTTTAATTTATTAATTGCATATCTTTGATTGCATGCTTATAAGATATAAAAAGGAGTTATATTTAAATTTTGATTCTAAAATTGAGATAACCCTTTCTATAATTAGAACCATAAAAAAGATTGTTAAAATGGCCGGTACTATTCAAAAATTATATCATTCTAGCCCTCTTAAGAATTTTACAAACCCTTTAGTAGATGGAATTCACCAAAGCATAAATAAACCTACCATCCAAATAAATATTTTTGAATTAAAACTGTAATCATTCAGACGGTATAGAATTCTCAATTTGGGGGAACTCTCATTGAAGACCCTAACCTATATTTAAAATATTTCTTAGAAATTTAAACAATATTGAAGTAGAACGGTGTTAGTGATGATACCATTAGACTTAGATGTTGCGAATCTAGATTCAAGGATTATGATTTTGATGATAATAAATATTTCTGTTTCTATTTGATTGTCTAACCTTTCTGGTCCGCAAGATCAAGTGCAAAATAAGTCAGCTCAAGATCGGGTCTGTGTGTGTCCAAATGTAATTTTTCTCTTTCTTGAGTCAAATGTAATGTAAAGGATCCCCCAGCTAAGTAACCTTGCACACACACACTAGGAGGGAGATTTTTGTGAGTTAGAGTTTATATTCTGGTTCTGTTTATATCATCCTGGACGATCCAATAAAAATAAAAACACTAATTATAGTGACCATATTAAGTCGGTCTGATTAAGCAGATCGTCCTGAATGATACACCCATCGTACAGAATGATATGCTCAAATCAGAAATTCCTAGCAGCCAAACTAAGTTAGGCAAGTTTTTATTTTTAGCTTTTAGATTTGATTATCCTAGATGATACGTATATTATCCTGAATGATTCATTACAATCATGCCTAAATTAGTCAGGTGATTAAGAAAAGTAATTAAGGTTTGATTGATTCGATCATATCATCCTGGACGATCATAAGATCATCCTTGACGATCATTTAGAAATCCTGATTGTCCAGTGCTTTTCACCTGGATGACTCGAACAGTGTGATTGATGGTATTCTAATTTTTGAACTAATCGTATGAAATGATATCAATATCATCCCGGATGATCAAGTCATTTTGAGACCGTCCAGCATATGTTGCCCTGGATGACCCGAATAGTATGTAGGATGATATTGGTATTTTTGAACTAATCGTACAGGATGATAGAGATATCATCCTAGATGATTAAGTCATTTGGAGGTCGTCCAGCATAAGTTCTTTTGGATGTCCTGAACTATCCTCTAGACGATATTCCTGATTTACACTAATCATCCCGGATGATCGCAGAATCATCCTGGACTATCTGAATAAACTTTGTTTTCTAATTATCTAAAGGAATCAGATTCTCTAGGCTGTTATGTGTGTTTTGTATTAATCATACAGGATGATCTATCGAACGTCTTGGATGATCATTGACGGCAAGTTGAAATTTAGGGCACTTTTTAAGCCTTTGTATTTAAGATCTCTTATCTTCTATCGTTAAGATCTTTTGTCACTTTCTTATCTGAGAGAGCCTAGAGAGAGGGAGAGTTTTGGAGAGAGAGAGAGGATCTTGTGAGGGGGAGTTTATGAGGTGTTCACAAAGGTTGCTCCAAGCAAGGATCTGAGTCATCTTCTCAGGTCGTCAACCCTTATTTTTTTTGGTGTCTCTATGGAGGGATCGTCTGCAAGAAGATTAAGGTTCTCTGTCTGCTTGATTAGGAGGAAGCAAAAGGAGTCCGGGTTCTCTGCCTCATCGGGTTGGTGAAAAGGAGTTTTGTAAAGGCTTCTCTGCCTTGCTATGGGAGCAGAAGGAGAGTCACTTTGTGTTAGTGCAATCCCTGGAGGGGAGGCTCCGGGGAGCGGACGTAGGTCAAGTTGACCGAACCACTATAAAATCTGGTGTGCTCTTTTTAATTATTTTATGCACTTTATTTCTCTATTAATGATCGTGTGACTATGGTTATTAGTTTATTTTGTTAAACATCTACATATCATGGCAAAATTAAAATAAGTTTAAAACATTTGAAAAGATTTTCAAAATTATTTTTACTCATGAATTTTTAAAACTACCAATTCACCCCCCTCTTGGTTAGCCTCAAGCTAGTTCATAAGGGCTTAACATCTCTATCGAACTTTCAAGTGGTATCAGAGCTAGATTCATAAAATCAAGTTTTGAAAAACTTTTGAATTTGATCCATGGCTAACATTGGTAATAGAAACACTGCTGAAGGATATTCAATCAAATGACCAACATTATTTGATAATATACCTTTTGATTTTTGGAAAACTCGCATATCCACCTTTTTATAATCTATATATTATCGCATGTGGATGCTTGTTAAAGATGGCTATGATGCACCTCATAGAATTGTTAATGGTGTTAAAATCAAACTACTTTTTTACCGAATGGACCTTTGATGATCGTGATTTAGCACAATTGAATGCAAAATACTTGAACTATTTTTTTATGCTTTAAAATCTGAAGACTACATGCATATTTCCACTTGGATGACTGGTAAAGAAATATGAAATAGATTGTGTATCACTTATGAAGGCACATCTAAAGTTAAATAGTCTAGGTTGAACATCCTGCTTCATGACTATGAACTCTTTCGCATGAAACCTAGTGAGTCCATATCTGAAATATATACTAGGTTCACTCAACTTGTCACATCCCTATATGCCTTAGAAAGAGAGCTTACTAATTATAAGAAAGTTAACAAGATTTTGAGATGTTTGCCTTTCTATATAATGCCAAGATAACTGTGATCACTGAATCTAAGGATTTGAATGCTTATTCTATTGATAACTTACTTGAGTCACTCATTGCTTATGAACAAAGGGTGAACCAAAGATAACTTAATGTAGGTGAGAAAAAGAAAGAGAAAACTGTGGCGCTGAAGGCCAACGATATGGAGATTGATTATTCTGGGTCAGAAAGTGATGATGTTGCCTTAATCACTAGGCAATTCAAAAGCTTTCTAAGAAAGAAATACAATAACTATTAGAAATTGAACAAAGGTAAGTCAAACAAAAATTCTAAAGGTTCTTTTGATACGATTTATTTTAAATGCAGAAAACCAGGATATATAAAAGTTGATTTTCCTACACTTAAGGCTCACCCAAGCAAGGAGAAGGGTGAGGAGAAACCCAAGTTCAGGAAGGACAAGAAGCGGATTCAAAAGGCATTCTGGACGAATTCTGCATCTGACTCCTCTGAGATTGAAGCTGAAGAGGAGACTACAAACTTGTGTTTAATGGCGAATTATCATCCTGGTCAGTCTGAACAAGAAGAGGTATGTGATTTAACCTACAATCAATTATTTGATGTTTCTAAGAAAATTCATTTGTCATATAGAAAACTTAAGAAAACTCATGCTAGTTTGAAATTGGAACTCTTGAATCTACAAAAAGAGTATGAAGTATTGCTTAAGGATCATTCTACACTTGATAGCAATCACATGTCATTATTTGATGAATTTGATGAGTTGAATAAAAAGCATTCTGATGTGATAATTGAGCATGATTCATTAAAACCATTGCATGTTGAATTAGAAGCCGCATTTAAGAAATTAGAATCTCATGCATCTAATTTAGATAGTAATGAGCATTATTTGAAATTTGAAATTGTAAGTCTAAAAAAAAAATGAATTTTTAAGTGTAAAATTAATGCATTTGAGAATAATGAAACACCTCCTACATTTGCACAATTTTATAAACCTCCATCACTTGAAGAAGTTTATTCAAAATCATCAAAACATGCATTTCTTGCAAATCTGGTTTTGATGATGACAAACATGTTTCCAGTGTGTTTTGCTTGGCTAATCTGTTTCAGGCACAAAAGACCGCGAGCCACTCAAGCCAACTCAAGATCGGGTCCAAGTGTGTCAAATGTATGATTTTTCTTTTTATTGAGTCAATTGTAATGTAACTGATTCCCTAGCTAAGTAACCTTGCACACACACACTCAGGGAGAGAGATTGAGTGCATTAGAGTTTCTGTTAAAAATTTGTTCAGATCGTCCTGGACGATATCCACATCGTCCTGGACGATCCAGTTAAAACAGAAACCCTAATTAGGGCGACTAAGTTAAGAGGGTCTGATTGAGCCGATCGTCCTGGACGATCTACGGATCGTACGGGATGATATTCCCAAATCAGAAATTCTCAGCCGCCAGATCAAGTTAGGCAAGTTCTTATTTTTAGATACTTAGTCTGATCGTCCCGGACGATACGTGTATCGTCCCGGACGATACGTGTATCATCCCGGACGATCCAGTACAATCATGCCTAATTTAATCTGGTAATTAAGGAAAGCAATTAATTTTTGGTTGATACGATTATATCATCCTGGACGATCGCAGGATCATCCCGGACGATCTTGATCGTCTAGTGCATTTAAGCTGTACGTCCAGAACTATGTACAGGACGATTTGGGGCCTTTTTGAACTAATCGTACCGGACGATGACCCTATCGTCCGGGACGATCAAGTCATTTTTTGGTCGTCCAGCACAGATTTCTCTGGACGACCCGAACTATCTTCTGGATGATTTCCCTCAATTTGAACTAATCGTCCCGGACGATCGCAGGATCGTACGGGATGATATGAACAACTTTTTCTACTGATCGTCTAGAAGAGCCAGATCGT
Organism: Dendrobium chrysotoxum; assembly: GCA_019925795.1. Lineage (NCBI taxonomy): Eukaryota > Viridiplantae > Streptophyta > Magnoliopsida > Asparagales > Orchidaceae > Dendrobium > Dendrobium chrysotoxum. The sequence continues at coordinate 15,743,276 of CM034311.1, forward strand.
CCAGGCTGGAACAGCTGAATTTGAACTGATCGTACAGGACGATCTATCGATCGTCCTGGACGATCTTGGTCGACCAGTTGAGATTTAGGGCAAATTTTAAGCCCTCCTTTAAAAGAACTTTTTCCAAGATTAGAAAAAATCTTTTGCTGCCTTCCTTCCCTGAGAAACCCTAGAGAGAGAGAGAGTTGGGAGAGAGAGAGAAGATCTTGTGAGGGGGAGTTAGTGAGGGATTCACTAAGGTTGCTCCGAGCACGGATCAGAGTCGTCTTCTCCGCTCGTCATCTTTCGTCTAGTCAGTGTTCGTCGTGGGAGGATCGTTCGCAAGAAGATCCGGGGTTCTCTGCCCGCTTCAGGTGGAAGCAAAACGAGTTCGTAGGTTCTCTGCCTGCTTCAGGAGGAAGCGAAAGGAGTGCGAAGGTTCTCTGCCTGCTTCAGGAGGAAGCGAAAGGAGGTCGGGTTCTCTGCCTCACCGTGTGGTGAAAAGGAGATTTTTGTACAGGCTTCTCCGCCTTGCTGTGGGAGCAAAAGGAGAGACACTTCTGTTTAGTGCAATACCTGGAGGGGAGGCTCCGGGGAGTGGACGTAGGTCAAGTTGACCGAACCACTATAAAATCTGGTTTGCTTTTCTGATTCAATTCTGCACTTTAATTTTTCCTGATATTAACTGCTTGGGTGAATATCTGTGGTTGATCTTTTTATCGTTATTTTAATTCGTTTCCGCAGCACGTTATAAAAAGATTTTCATAGTTATCGTGAAATTTTTAAATAACCAATTCACCCCCCCTCTTGGTTAGCCTCAGGACTAGTTCATTAGGGCTTAACATCCCTATCGAACTTTTAAGTGGTATCAGAGCGGGATTCAAAATTTAAGTTTAAAAAACTTTTGAATTTGATCCATGGCTAACTGTAATAATCGTAATACTGCTGAAGGATATTCTATTACGAGACCACTGTTGTTTGACAATATTTCTTTTGATTTTTGGAAAACACGCATGTCTACTTTTCTACAGTCTATTGATTATCGCATGTGGATGTTAGTTAAGGACGGATACGAACCACCTTTTAGACTGATTAACAATGTGAAAATTGAACTGCCTTTTACTGATTGGACGTTTGATGATCGCGATTTAGCACAGTTAAATGTAAAATGCTTGAACTGTTTCTTTTATGCTTTAAAATCCGAAGACTATATGCGTGTTTCTACTTGTACAACGGGAAAGGAAATCTGGGATAGATTATGCATAACATATGAAGGTACAACTGAAGTCAAACAGTCTAGGTTAAATATTTTGCTACATGATTACGAACTTTTTCGCATGAAACCTAGTGAGACTATTTCAGAAATATACACAAGGTTCACTCAGATTGTTACCTCTCTGCATGTTCTAGGTAGAGAACTTACTAACTACGAAAGAGTAAACAAAATTCTAAGATGTTTGCCTGCTTCTTATGATGCTAAGATTATTGCTATTACTGAATCTAAAGATTTAAACACTTACTCTATTGACAGCTTACTTGGATCACTTATTGCTTACGAGCAAGGGGTGAACCAAAGGCAACTTGATGCAGGTGATCGCAAGAAAGAGAAGACAGTGGCACTAAAGGCCAAGGATTCAGATGCTAGCTCTTTCGGGTCTGATAGCGATGATGTTGCCTTAATCACAAGGCAATTTAAAAGCTTTCTAAGGAAGAAACATAAGAACTATCAGAAGTGGAACAAGGGTAAGTCCAATAAAAATTTTAAGAGTTCATCTGAATCTGTTTGTTTTGAATGCAGGAAGCCTGGACACATAAAGGCTGATTGTCCAACACTTAAAGCTCACCCAAGCAAGGAGAAGGGTGAGGAGAAACCAAAGTTCAAAAAGGATAAGAAGCGGATTCAGAAGGCGTTCTGGGCAGACTCTGCATCCGACTCTTCTGAGACTGAAGCTGAAGAGGAGGAAACAAACTTGTGTCTTATGGCTAATGATCACTCTGGTCAGTCAGATCAGGAAGAGGTATGTGAGCTTACCTACGATCAATTATTTGAAGTTTCTGAAAGAATTCATACATCGTATAGGAAGCTTAAGAAAACTCATGCTAGTTTGAAATTAGATTACTTAACATTGCAAAAAGAGCATGATTCTGTAGTTAAAGATCATTCCACACTTGATTCAAATCACATGTCTTTGCTTGATGAATTCGATGAGTTGAATAAAAAATATTCTGATTTAGTTTCTGAGCATGATTCTTTGAAAACCACGCATGTTGATTTAGAAAAAGCTTTTAAAGAGTTAGATACAATGGCATGTGAAGTAGAAAGTAACAATGGCGCTTTAAAATTTGAAATTGCAAGTTTATAGAAAGAGAATGAGTTTTTGGAAGTAAAAATCAGTGCTTTTGAAAAGAACAAAACACCGCCTACCTTTGAACAGTTTTATGCACCGCCACCTTTTAAAAATTCTGTTGCAAGTTCATCAAAGCATGTTTCATACACTACTAGGAAGAGGCATTATCATCCACGTAGATTAGTTAACCCTTTTCCTGGTGTTAGATGTTTTTCATGTGGCATGTTAGGACATATTTCTCACACCTGCACTGTTCACCGTAGTACACATTGGGTGTGGAAACCCAAACTGCCTGTTTCACAGCACAGCACACATGCATTGCATTCTTCTTTTCATAAGAAGGAACCCAAACCTGTTTGGGTTCCTAAGACTGACGTTTGATACTTTTGTAGGAGTGCTCTCACACAAGACCTCGTGAGAGCATGTGGTACCTGGACAGCGGATGTTCTAGACATATGACTGGAGATGCAAATCAGTTCATTTCGCTAGAGGTCAGAGCTGGAGGCAAGGTTACACTTAGAGATAACACCACCAGGAAGGTGGTAGGCACAGGTATAATTGGTGATTCAAAGAACTTTATGATTGATAATGTTTTGCTTGTAGATGGACTGAAACACAACCTGCTGAGCATCAGTCAACTCTGTGACAAGGGATACAGCATCAAATTCCTGCCCACTGGCTGCATTTTAAGCTTAAATGATGAAGTTATTTTGCAGGGGCAAATGATCAACAACGTCTACAAGCTGGATGTAAGTAGCATTAAATATGATCATTCAATTTGCTTAAAAACTGCTGCTGATGAGTCTTGGTTATGGCATAGGAGATTGTGTCATGCCAGTATGAAAACCCTTAGGACAGTCACCCAAAAGGACTTAGTTAGAGGTGTGCCCAAGCTTAAGTTCACTAAGGATCACCTGTGTGATGCCTGTCAGTTGGAGAAGCAAGTCCAGTCCTCTTTTCACTCTGTTAAGGACATTAGCACCTCTAGACCTTTAGAAGTTCTTCACATGGACCTCTTTGGACCCATTAGCACTGCCAGCTTAGGGGGGAGAGTCTATGGTTTTGTGATTGTAGATGATTATTCGAGGTTCACTTGGGTTAAGTTTTTGTCACATAAATCTGAGTCATTTGATGAGTTTAGATCCTTCTCTACTTGGATTCAGAAGAAGTTAGGATGTGAGATTATTACCATCCATAGTGATCACGGAGGGGAGTTTGAAAATGAAAGATTTAGAAGTTTTTGTGAGGATCATGGGATTAGTCATAATTTTTCAGCTCCTAGGACCCCTCAGCAGAACGGGGTAGCTGAAAGGAAGAATAGGACCTTAGTGGAAGCCGCTAGAGCCATGCTTGCCGAGTATTCACTTCCAAAATACTTTTGGGCTGAAGCGGTGAACACTGCCTGTTATGTGCTGAATAGGGTGAATGTGAGAGTCAAACTGAACAAGACACCTTATGAGATCATTAAGGGTAGAACACCAAATCTGTCCCACCTCCATGTCTTTGGCTGTAAGGTTTTCATTCTGAACAACGGGAAGTCACCCTTAGGAAAATTTGACCCCAAATCTGATGAAGGAGTGTTCTTAGGATATTCAAGTGTGGGGAAACCCTTTAGGGTGTTCAATAGGAGGACTTTGGTGGTGGAAGAAACAACCCATGTAGTGTTCGATGAATCTGAACCTAAGGAGTCTAGGTCTGAAGTAGAAGATGAAGAGATTATTGAGGTTACCCAAGGAGTTGGAAATACAAATTTGGAAGAAAGGGTAGAACCTCAAACAGAGTTGCCTAGAGATTGGAGATATTCTTCGAGTCATCCTAAAGAACTGATCTTAGGAGACCCTTTTGAAGGTGTTAGGACTAGGCATGGACTTAGGAAGGAAGTAAACCATTCTGCCTTTATCTTAATGACTGAACCCACCAACATCAATCAAGCCCTGTCAGATGAATTTTGGATTTTAGCTATGCAGGAAGAATTGAATCAATTTGTAAGGAATGATGTTTGGGAGTTAGTAGAAAGACCTAAAAATCAAAGTATTGTGGGAACCAAGTGGGTATTTTAGAATAAGATGAATGATTCTGGTGTGGTGGTGAGAAATAAGGTAAGATTGGTGGCTAAGGGGTATAATCAGATAGAAGGGATTGATTTTGAGGAGACTTTTGCCCCTGTAGCTAGATTGGAAGCCATTAGAGTGCTACTAGCCTTTGCATGTTATAAGGGATTTAAGCTGTTTCAAATGGATGTTAAGAGTGCCTTTTTAAATGGGGTAATTAAAGAAGATGTTTTCGTAGAATAACCCCCAGGTTTTGAGAGTTCCCAATATCCAAATCATGTCTATAAATTAAAAAAGGCCTTATATGGATTGAAACAGGCACCCAGAGCTTGGTATGAGAGGCTTAGCACATTCCTGTTAGAAAGAGAGTTTGTTAAGGGGAGCGTAGACACCACCCTTTTTCTGAGGAGATTAGGAGATGACTTACTCATTGTCCAGATCTATGTTGATGATATAATTTTTGAATCTTCTGATAAATACTTATGTGAAGAGTTTTCTAAAATAATGAGTAAAGAGTTTGAGATGAGTATGATGGGAGAATTGTCCTACTTTTTGGGGTTTAGCATAAGACAAACGGATGATGGAACCTTTCTCAATCAATCAAAATACACTAAGGACATTTTGAAGAAATATGAAATGGATAAAGCCAAGCCAATCAATACTCCCATGCCCTCCTCAGTTCAGTTAGATAAGGATTCAAATGGAAAATCTGTTGATCAGAAGAAGTATAGAGGGATAATAGGTTCACTGCTTTACCTGACTGCTAGTCGACCTGATATCATGTTTAGTGTCTGTCTTTGTGCTAGGTTTCAGGCTGATTCTAACGAGTCTCACCTAACTGCTGTTAAGAGAATTCTTAGATATCTTTTAGGAACCCCAAACCTAGGAATTTGGTACCCTAGGCACAGCACCTCTTTTGAGATCATTGGATATTCTGATTCTGACTTTGCGGGGTGTAGGGTGGATATGAAGAGTACTTCTGGGACTTGTCAATTTATAGGACAGTCGTTAGTCTCCTGGTCCAGTAGAAAATAGAACTCAGTTGCACTTTCCACTGCTGAAGCTGAGTACATTGCCTTAGGGAGTTGTGTGGCCCAAGTTCTTTGGTTGAAGCAGCAAGTCTTGGATTTAGGAGTACCTGTTGGCACAATTTCTGTTCTGTGTGATAATACTAGTGCCATCTGTATCTCTAAGAATCCAATCCAACATTCTAGGACCAAACACATTGACATTAGGCATCACTTCATTAGGGACCATGTTAAAAAGGGGACATTGAGCTACACCACGTAGCAACTGAAAACCAGCTGGCTGACATATTCACTAAACCACTGGCCTTTGACTCATTCAGCATTTTGAGAACCAGATTAGGAGTGATTGATATAAATGCTTGATTCTGATGACTGCTGATTTATGATTGTTATGATTGGTATTCTGATTTCTTTTAGTTAGTTTTTGTATTCTGATTTCTGATTTCTGTTAGTTAGTTTTGGTTTGATTATTTACTTTCAGTTGATTTTATTTCTTCTGCTGATTTCTGTGTTACCCGTTTTATTAGTTTGGTTTGAGTATTTACTTTGCTATGATTTTCTACCTGTTTTTATTTATTTACGGGTTCATATCTTGCACTTACTATTTTATGCTTTTCAAGATCTGATCACCGCTCACTACTTCTGGTGATCTGAATTTTTGACTGGGAGTTTTTACCATGTTTTGGTTTGGAAGCTGATAAGCAGTGATTGACTTCGCTGAATCTGTTAAAGGGAAGAAACATTGATAATTGTTTCTCTTCCTCTAACTCCTTTACTGGTGTGTAGTTTCTTTTGAATAAAAATCCTTTTCAAAATTAAAATGTTAGTTTTTGAAATAGAGATTATTTTATCTTCCTACAGTAATCTGCCTCATATCAATAGTGTTTTTCAAAGTCTTGAGTCATTAGTTTGATTTTTTAAACCAAGTGATTGCATTTATCATATATTGTATGGATTTTATTTTGTGAATCGTTCTTCCTTACTACGGAGAGTCATCTCCTATGTCTGGAAGATAATCTCACAGCTGAGACTCTTTAACGATTATGAAAAGGAGAAAGCTTATAAAAGATGCGCAGTGCGCCAGATAATTTGAAAAAGAGGCATAAAATGAGCCCAAAACTGAAAAGATGCGAAATTGCCAAATTAGATACACAAAGTGTATCAAAAATCAAAAGATGCGCAAAGCGCCAACCAATTTGAAAAAGAGGCACAAAATGAGCCCAAAATAAGCTTTCTTTCCTTTCAGATTGTTAAATGTCTTAGAGAAATCTGTGCGCCACTTAATATTTTTAAAAGCTTGAGTTTTAAAAATTCTGATTTCTGATTTTTTACTTTGTAACACTATTATATCAGATATTTTTCTGGAACGAGGCTTGAAAGGATCTCTTTTTAAATCTAATGTCTCTTCTTTTGAATCGGATTTTTGTGTTGAAAGAGGTTTGCATCGATAAGGTGCCCGGGGTCGGAGTTACGAAAGTTGATTGTATCATGCTGATGAGTCTCAATTGTGGCACAGGAGATTATATCATGCCAGCATGAAAACCCTTAGAAGAGTCACCTAAAAGGACTTAGTTAGAGGTGTCCCCAAGCTTAAGTTCACTAAGGACCATCTGTGTGATGCCTGTCAACTAGGGAAGCAAGTCCAATCCTCTTTCCACCCCGTTAAGGACATCAACAGCTCTAGACCTTTGAATTCCTTCACATGGATCTCTTTGGACCCATTAGCACTGCTAGCTTAGGGGGAAAAGTCTATGGATTTATGATTGTTGATGATTACTCGAGGTTCACTTGAATTAGATTTCTATCACATAAATCTGAGTTATTTAATGAATTTAAATCTTTCTCCACTTAGATTTAGAAGAAGTTAGGTTGTGAGATCTTGACCATTCATAGTGATCATGATGGGGAGTTTGAAAAGGTAAAATTTAGAATATTCTATGAGGAGCAAGGGATTAGCCTTAACTTTTCAGCTCCTAGAACCCCTCAACAGAATAAGGTAGCTGAATAGAAGAACATGACCTTAGTGAAAGCTTCTAGAGCCATATTTATTGAGTATTCACTTCCAAAATACTTTTAGGCAGAAGCGATGAACACAGCCTGTTATATGTTAAATAGGGTGAATGTTAGATTTAATCTGAATAAGACATCCTATGAGATCATTAAGGGTGGAACTTCAAACTTGTCCCACCTCCATATCTTTGGCTATAAGGTTTTCATTCTTAACAATGGGAAATCATCCTTAGAAAAATTTGACCCAAAATCTGATGAAGGAGTGTTCTTAGGATATTCAAGTGTGGAGAAATCCTTTAGGGTGTTTAATAAGATGATATTGGTGGTTAAGGAGACTATTCATGTGTTGTTTGATGATTCTGATCCTAAGGAGTTTAGAGTTGAGGAAGAAGAAGAGGTAGGAGAGATTACCCAAGGCGTTGAAAATGCAAATCTGGACGAAAGGGTAGAACCTCAAAACACTTTGCCTAAAGATTAGAGATATTCTTCGAGTCATCCTAAAGAACTGATCTTAGGAGACCCTTCTGAAGGTGTTAGAACTAGGCATGGACTTAGGAAAGAAGTAAAACATTCTGCCTTTATCTCAATGACTAAACCCACCAACATTAATCAAGCCCTTTTTGATGAATTTTGGATCTTAGATATGCAAGAAGAACTTAACCAATTTGTGAGGAATGATATTTGGGAGTTAGTAGAAAGACTTAAAAATCAAAGTGTTGTGGGAACCAAATGGGTCTTTAAGAATAAAATGAATGATTCTGGTGTGATGGTTAGGAATAAGACAAGATTGGTGGCTAAGGGGAACAACCAAAAAGAAGGGATTAATTTTGAGGAGATCTTTGCTCTTGTAGCTAGATTGGAAGCCATTAGAGTGCTACTAGCCTTTGCCTGTTATAAGGGATTTAAGCTTTTTCAAATACATATCAAGAGTGCCTTTTTAAATGGGGTAATAAAGGAAGATGTCTTTGTAGAGCAACCCCCAGGTTTTGAGAATTTCCAATATCCAAATCATATTTTTAAATTAAAAAAGGCCTTATATGGATTAAAACAGGCACCCAGAGGTTGGTATGAGAGGCTTAGCACATTCCTACTAGAAAGAGAGTTTGTTTAGGGGAGCGTAAACACCACCCTTTTTCTGAGGAAAGTATAAGATGATTTACTCATTGTACAGATCTATGTTGATGATATACTATTTGAATCTTCTGATCAAAAGTTATGTGATAATTTTTCTAAAATAATGAGTAAGGAGTTTGAGATGAGTATGATGGGAGAATTGTCCTACTTTTTGGGGTTTAGCATAAGGTAATTGAATAATGGAACTTTATTAGTCAATCAAAGTATATTAAGGATATTTTATCAGTCAATCAAAGTACATTAAGGATATTTTATCAGTCAATCAAAGTACATTAAGGATATTTTGAAGAAATATAAAATGGAAAAGGCCAAGGCAATAAACACTCCCATGAGCTCCACTATTTAGTTAAATAAGGATTCAAATGGAAAATTTATTGATCAAAAGAAGTACAGAGGAATAATTGGTTCACTGCTTTACTTGACTGCTAGCCGACCTGATATAATATTTAGTGTTTATCTCTATACTAGATTTTAAGCTGATCCTAAAGAATCCCACCTGACTGCTATTAAGAGAATTCTTAGATATCTCTTAGGGACTCCAAACTTATGAATCTGGTATCCTAGACACATCATTTCTTTTGAGATTATCGAATGTTCTGATTCTGATTTTGTAGGGTGTAGGGTGGATACAAAGAGCACTTCTGAAACTTGCCAATTCATAAGACAGTCCTTAGTCTCTTGGTCCAATAGAAAACAAATTTCTATTGCACTTTCCACTGCTGAAACTGATTACATTGCCTTAGGAAGTTATGTGGCCTAAGTTTTTTGGTTGAAGCAACAAATTTTAGATTTAAGATTATTAGTTGGCATAATTACAGTTCTATGTGATAACACTAGTGTCATCTGCATCTCTAAGAATCCTATCCAACATTCAAGAACCAAACACATTGATATAAGGCATCACTTCATTAGGGATTATGTTACAATAGGGGACATTAAGCTATATCATGTAGCAACTGAAAATCAACTGGCTGACATCTTTACTAAACCACTGGCCGTTGACTCATTCAGCATTTTGAGGACCAGATTGGGTGTGATTGACATAAATGCATGAATCTGATGACTGCTGATTTTTGAATTTCTTATTTTTTATTTTATTTCTGTTAGTTTTTTTTGATTTGATTATCTGTTTCTTTTTAGATTATTTATTTTTCTACTGATTTTTAGTTTGTTTAATTTGCTTATCAGATTTGGTTCCTTATTTTTACATATTTTCCTCTTAGTTTTATTTATTTACTATTTATTTTCTTCAAAATCAGATCACTGCTCACTACTGCTAATAAACTAGATTTTTGACTAATAGTTTTACCTTATTTTTATTTGGAAGCTTGTAAGCAGTGATTGACTCCTCTGAATCTGTTAAAGGGAAGAAACATTGATTATTATTTCTCTTCCTCTAATTCTTTTAATGGTGTATTATCTCTTTTGGATATAAATCCTCTTAAAAATTAAAAAGTTAGTTTTTAAAATAGAGATCTATTTTATCTTTATACAGTAATCTATCTCATATGAATAGTATTTTTAAAGGTTTGAATCATTATTATATTTTCTTATTCAGGTGATTGAACTTATCCTATAGAGTATGATTTTATTCTGTGAATTACTCCTCGTTACTATAGAGAGTGAGTTTTTCTTCTCTGATGACTGGAAGGTAATCTTATAACTGAGATTATTTAAAGATTATGAAAGCAAGCAAGCTTGCAAAAGAAAAAAAAGAGGCACAAAATGGGCCAAAAATAAAAAGATGCAAAATGCTGCCAAAAATTTAAAAGATACACAAAGTGTATCAAAAATTAAAAGATGCGCAGAGTGCGCCAAATAAATTGAAAAAAAAATAAAAAAGAGAAAGGCACAAAATGAGCCCACAAAGAAATAAGTTTTCTTCCCTTTCAGATCCTTGATTGTCTAAGAAAAATTATTACGCCACCTAATAATTTCAAAAACTTGAGATTGAAAATTATGATTTCTGATTCCTTACTTTGTAATATTATTTTATCAGATATTTTTCTGAAATGAGACTTGAAAGGATCTCATTTCGAATCAAATTTTTTTTCTTCTGAACTAGACTTTTATTTGAAAGAAATTTAAACATGTAAGGTGTCCGAGGTAGGAGTTATGAAAATTAATTTTCCAACTTTTATGGATTTCAGCGTCATTAATTTTCTTCTTATTGACTTTTGAATTGAAACTCAAGAAAAAATTCTGATTTACTCGAGCTGATCGATTCATAAAAAAATTTATATTTTTTTTGATGTTTTTTTGTATTTTATTTTTTTCTTCATCTTTATTTTGGTTTGATTTTGTTTTTTTTTTTAATTTTTGGATCCCTAATCATTCCTCTCCATCCTTCATCATTTTTCAATTTTTGGTCACATCGTCCTAGACGATATGACCAAATCATCCCCATCTTAATCCAACAGTTGATCGGAACCAATTATTGGTGATCATCATAGATGATCCACCTCATCATCCTAGATGATCCACGTAGCAGCAGCTAGATGATTTAAATTCATCCCATCTGATTCATTTATTGCATATCATCCTAGACGATCCACCTGATCGTCCCGGATGATACTTTTTGTCAATGGCCATCCATCTTGACTCCTTGGGATGATCATCTGAGTCTAATCATCCTGGATGATATCTGATCATTCCAGACAATCTGACCACCTTTTTGACCAATCATCCTGGACGCCATTACTTCTCCTATCGTCATGGACGATCCTGCGATCGTCCTGGACGATATGGATAAATTCTATTTAAATAGCCAATTTGCACCACTTTTTCACCACTCCTTCCTTCCCTCCTTACTCAAAATCATCTTCTCATGGCTAGTGGCAAATAATCTAGGCAACAGGGTGCTAGTTCCTCCCAGAGAAATATTAATCCCCGCTTTCCTGATGCAATCCATTAGGCTGCCTTCCAGCACTACCTTGAAGTTGGAATCACTCAATCCAAAATTTCCAACCCCCGCATCATCACATATCCAGTACTTGATCTTTTTGCACACACCTCCCTCACTTTTATTCTAACTCTCGCATTTCCATTTAGCACTGAGCTTCTCAATCGCATCGATTCTTCTTACTTCGCTCTCTGCTCCTATATTAATCGCCGCCCTACAGAATTAACCACTCAAGACTTTTATGATATTCTCTACTTGTCCATTACTGGCGATAAACTCCATCACTTATCCTCTAACCCTGATTTTAACTGGAGTCTCGCCAATCACTTTCTTAGGAACACTAATGGCCCATTCCACGATAATACCTGTTCCTATTTAGTCAAGTATGCTCAGACAATCCACCATGTCCTTTGCTCCCCTATCATTCCAAAGGCTAGGGACCACATCCATATTACTCCCTTGCTCTCCATTACTACCTACTACATCATAGCCCACCGTGATTTCAATACTACCGATCTCCTTTTTCACTACATCGCATACCTCACTAGCATTAGGGATTCGAGCTACAGGAGATGCCTAAATCTATCCTTAGGCCACCTCATTGCCTAAGCTCTTAAAACCAAGTACAATCTATAATATCTAATTCCTGCCAATGTCTAACCTTCCTTCTACTCCAACAACTCCTTCTATGTTCTTCACAGTACTAGACTTCATCCGGAGCCCAGCATGGATGTTGAGGGAGAAGAAGAAGAAGCTACTCCTAAACCTGCTGCACCTGCTCCACTTTGTATAGAATCACCGATAGATCACCTGGTACACAAGTTTAACCAGTTGGAGGCACGCTTTGACTCCTACGTAGTTTCCTAAGAGTAGTAGCACGCTAAAGATGTCCACCAATTCAATACCTACATAGCCCAGCAGCAGCAGAAATATGACCAGGATATGGCCTGGTTTGGCAAAAAGTTTGCCTCCATCCACAGTTTATTTCAGCCACCTCTGCCTCCATCTGATCAGGACCCCCCTTTGTACTAGTTTATTTGCTTTTGCTATTTTTTTCTTGTGTTGGTTTTTGTATTTTTTTTATGTATCTATGTGATGTTTTTCCCTTTTTGAGATGTCAAAAGAGGGAGTAGTTTGTGTTTCTGGGTCATTATACGCTCTTGAATTATCAATGTTCAAATGTTCAGTGTTTTGAATTATCAATATTCAATAATTATTTACTGAATTTGGAATTACTAACAAAAGTTTGCCATCATAAAAAAGGGGAGATTATTACGAATCTGGATTCAAGGATTATGGTTTTGATGATAACAAATATTTCTATTTCTGTTTGATTGTCTAACCTTTCAGGTCCATAAGATCAAGTGCAAATCAAGTCAGCTCAAGATCGGGTATGTGTGTGTTCAAATATAATTTTTCCCTTTCTTGAGTCAAATATAATGTAAAGGATCCCCCAGCTAAGTAACCTTATACACACACACTCGAGGGGAGATTTCTGTGAGTTAGAGTTTCTGTTTTGGTTTCATTCATATCATCATGGATGATAGTAATATCATCCTGGATGATCCAATGAAAACATAAACTCTAATTAGGGTAACCATGTTAAGTCGGTCTGATTAAGCAGATCGTCCTGGATGATACACCCATCGTATAGGATGATATTCTCAAATCAAAAATTCTGAGTGCCAGACTAAGGCAAGTTTTTATTTTTAGCTTTTTGATCTGATTATCCAGGATGATACGTGTGTCATCATAGATAATTTATTATAATCATGCCTAAATTAGTCAGGTGATTAAGGAAAGTAATTAATATTTAATTGATTTGATCATATCATCCTAGATGATCGTAAGATCGTCCTAGATGATCATTTAGAAATCCTGATTGTCCAGTGCTTTTCACCTAGATGACCCGAATAGTGTGCTGCATGATATTCCCATTTTTGCACTAATTATACGAGATGATATCAATATTGTCCCGGAAGATCAAGTCATTTTGAGACCGTCCAGCATAAATTACCCTGGACGACCCGAACAGTGTGCAGGATGATATTGGTGTTTTTGAACTAATGTACAGGATGATAGAGTTATCATCCTAGACAATCAAGTCATTTGGAGGTCGTCCAGCATAAGTTCTCCTGGACGTCCTGAACTATCTTCTGGATGATATTCCTGATTTACACTAATCATTCCGGACGATCATAGAATTATCTCGGACGATCTAAATAAACTTTGTCTTCTAATCGTCCAGAGGAACCTGATCGTCCAGGCTGATATGTGTGATTTTGTACTAATCATACAAGATGATCTCTTGATCGTCTTGGATGATCTTTGATGGTAAGTTAAAATTTAGGGCAATTTTTAAGCCTTTGTATTTAAAATCTCTTATCTTCTATCGTTGAGATCTTTTACCACTTTCCTTACCTGAGAGAGCCTGGAGAGAGAGGGAGAGTTTGGGAGAGAGAGAGAGAGGATCTTATGAGAGAGAGTTTATGAGGTGTTCACAAAGGTTGCTCCAAGCAAGAATCTGAGTCGTCTTCTCTGGTCATCGTCCCTTGTCCTTCTTGGTGTCTTTGTGGAAGGATCTTCTACAAGAAGATCAAGGTTCTCTGCCTGCTTCAGGAGAAAGAGAAATGAGTTAAGGTTCTCTGTCTGCTTCAGGAGGAAGCGAAAGGAGTCTGGGTTCTCTTCCTTATCAAGTTGGTGAAAAGGAGTTTTGTAAAGGCTTCTCCGCCTTGCTATGGGAGCAAAAGGAGAGTCACTTTGTATTAGTGCAATACCTAGAGAGGAGGCTCCGAAGAATGGACGTAGGTCAAGTTGATCGAACCACTATAAAATCTGGTGTGTTCTTTCTGATTATTTTCTGTATTTTATTTCTCTGTTGATGATCATATGATTGTGGTTATTGGTTTGCTTTGTTAAACATCTGCACATCATCGCAAAACTGAAATGGTTTTAAAACATTCAAAAAGATTTTCAAAATTATTTTTACTCATAAATTTTTAAAACTACCAATCCCCCCCTTCTTGGTTAGCCTCGGGCTAGTTCATAAGGGCTTAACATCCCTAACGAACTTTCATTAAATTGTTCCCATTTTCTCTAAGAGATAAGACAAAATGTGGTTAAATTCTTTACCCCCATGCTCTATTACCACATGGAATGAGTTAACCAATAAATTTCTAGGAAAGTATTTCCTACCTTCTTAGACTACCAAACTTAGAAATGATATGAATTCTTTTACTCAGTTAGAAGGAGAATCTATTTATGAGAGTTAGGAGACATTAAAAGAGATATTGATCAATTGTAAGAAATAACTGAATTGGTTCATTCTAAAAAGCAATGATTGGCGTAGTCTAGCTAAAGACTTGAAACTTAGAGTTTCTAGGAGGTAACCCATATATATGTTATGCTAGTACACGTTATGTTATGAATGTTATGTTAAGTTTGTGTTCAATGCATGATTTATGTACTTTTATCACTCATATGAAAGCATATATTTATAGTGTTTGTTTATGTGTTTATTTACATATTAACAAATTTCCTTCATGTTTAAATTATTATTGTCCTCCAATTACTTTTATATTCTACTTATTTAATTAACTCTTATAAAAATTATGAAAAAATAAGATAATAATAAAACCCAAGATCCTAGTTTGAATGAACTCTGTTTATACTTCATAGGTTGGGTTAACTCATTCAACCATTTGAGCTATTTTCCTAATTTGAATTTATAAGTTATACCTTTATGAATTTAATTTTTAAAATTATAAGATGAATAATTAGAATTAAAAATTAGATATAAGTAGATTAAAATTTGAAATCATAGCTTACCTGAAGATGAAATTAGTAATCTCATCAAGTATGTGCATTAAAATTATTAAGATTGTATGAGAATCCTAAAGCAGAAGTTGATATTCAAAATTATTAATTATATACTCTACAAAAGAAGAGAAAAAGAACTGTAAATAGTTCTTAAAAAGAAAAAGAAATTAAAAATATCAAAAGAAAAAGATGAATACATTCAAAAATTAGTTTCAGTGAAAGCTTAAGATTTGAAATACAATCTTATACAAAAGCTATAAAAGATAATATGAGAGAGCAAATATAAGGGATAATGAACTAATGAAAGTACAATTTTAACTACCACTATATCCAATTATTAAAACTACATTATTCACTTCATCATTTAAAAGTTAATGATTAAATCTATAACCAATAATTTCAAATTTGGTAAAAATAAGAATGATTGATTAAGTTTAACTATTGGTATTTTTCCAAACTAGAAGTATAGTTTTGATTCATTTTTACTAATTTTAGAGAGTGATTTATTATCCTATATTTTAATAATTTTAGATTCACTTTGTATTTTGGTTAATCAGTTAATTAAAATTAAAAACTTTTATTTGCTTGAGGATAAGCAACAGTTTCAGCTAGGAAGGATTCGATAACTGTAAATAATGTTATATTTTATATGTTAATTAATTAGTGAAAACATAATGTTTTAGTTATATTTGTACAAAAAATATAAAAAATGGGCAAAATTTTAAAGTATGGTATAGTGTCATGGTGTTAAACACAATACTACTAGGGCGCCATAATTGACACTTATGGAGAACCCAAATATGGACATGGCGGCACCCAGTCTTTACTTGACAAAGCTGCAGCATCTGAGGAGACAGCACCACAAAGCCCAGTCTCTGTCTATGTAGGCTGCAACGTCAAATTCCAACGCTGCCAAGCTAAGGGGTGTGCCACGTGGATGCCTCAACACTCAAGCATCAACAGCGCCATGGTTCTACAGTTGTATTCCTTCAGGGCACAATCTACCAATGAAGTGATGTGTCGATTCATTAAATAACAAGTCCATGTCATTAAGATCCACAGTGGAAGAAACCCTTTGGCACTGTGGCATTAGTTTATTTTATGAGCAACATGATGTAAGTGTCTCCAGCGCCGCAGTGCCAGAATTTATTTTTGTATTTTTCTATAATAATTTATTTGTACTGTCAAAAGAAGAGTTCATTCACTTGCTTAACTTCAATCTCAATAGTGCCTCTCTAATTTTTTCTTAGGTGTGACAACTAAGGGAATTCAGAGAAGTACTAGATAGACTCCATTAGAGTGCTTGGCTTATGTTTGTGAAAGAAATATTGTAAGTTGAAGGAGTATAGAGGAGATCATTAAATTCATCCGGTGATATCTTTTCTTTTGTACTTTCTTTCTTTTGTGTAATTAATGAAAATGAATTTGTTTCACTTATTCTTCATAGCCAGCTAAATTCTTTAGTTTTGGATTGATGGTGTAAATACAATATGGAGTACTAATAAATTCTCTTTATTAAAAAGTTAATGATATTTTTAACAAACCAAGCCTTCATTTAATACACATAATAGCCATATGTGTAATTAATATCATGTGTAATATGGAGCCTATAAATAAAAAAGCAAGCACAACCAACTATGTTTGATTGGTATGATACAAGCATAAGTTTAATGCTTGCCATGTATCAAATTTATAGAGATGAATTATCATGATGGGGTTTTAACAGTACACGCTTTACTTATTCTTCTAAGATTCTCATAGGGTGACAAACTATAGGAGTTTAGAGTAGTATTAAGGTTGGAAATATCTCTTCACGCTTGACCGAGTGGTTGGTGATTCATATGCTCTGAATAACATCAATATAAAAGAGAATCATTAGCAAATATATTGTATTTACATTCGATCAATCCAAAATATTTATCCAAATAGTATTTCATTTAATTATTTTTTCTTTGAAATTAAGTAATTGAGTCTCCACCAAAACTTATTTTTATTAAGTAGGATAAATATTATATTTAAAGTAGACAGTACTTATATTTACAAGTAAATATTTTTTCTCGTGGGATCAATACTCTACTCCATCACTGTATTACTTGATTATGCACTTATATTATGTATAAGTGGGATTTTTATAATTTTATATTAAAGAAAATTTAAGGATTATTTAGGGATTGATAGAGCCCTAAATTATTTTTATAATTCTTTAGGTTACTCCCCCACCCCCATTAAACACCAAGGGGATGAACTCGAAGAGGAGAATGGGTTTAAAGAGGAAGGGGGAGACCTTTTAGCACCAACCCCTGAATACCAATGCCAACTCTATGACATTATGGTAGAAAGATTTTACTGCTTGGAGGAGTAGTTGAATACACATTTTTATGAGTGTAATTAGCAGTGGGAGTGCTTCCAATAGCTGCATGACCAGCTCCAACAACAGCACGAGCAGGCTCAACGACCAATATTTTGCTATTCAACAGTACTTTCAGCCACCACCACCATGACTAGATCAGGGACTTTTTTACTTCTAGTGTTGTGTAATTATAGTTTCTTTTTTTCTTGTTGTTGTACCTTGTGTTGTTTATAATTTTTTCTCAGTTAGTTTTTTCTCCATTTTAGTGATGTCAAAGGGGGAGTAGGATGGATTTTTGTTGCACCTGTTGTTTAATTGATTTCAATTTTTTTATTACTCTGTGTTTATTTTGTACCTTTTATGCTCTAAATAAAAAATATAAATTAAATATAATAAAAAAATCTCCTATTTTTAAAAGAAATTAATTAGTAAGGCTGAGATTAAGGGAAATAAAATAAATTTGAAAATTCAGCCAATAATTTTGTCATCATAAAAAAAGGGAAATTATTACAATCTGAAATCCCAAGTTTATAGTTTTGATGATAATAAATATTATTGGATTTTATTTTTATTCTCCTAGTATTATTATTACATTTTTATCTTATGAACACTAACATATCAAGTTCACGTACGCCATACATCTATAAAGGAAAAAAATTAAACCTAGGTAGACAAGGTTTGATGTTTACAAGAGTCTATATTTTTGCTTATTTATTTTTATCTTTATTGAGTTAAAAGTTTTGTAAAAGGGCTATTCTAGCTTGGCAACCATGCATAGTGAAATTAGATGTTTAAATTTTTTTAAGATTGTACCGCACCATCTCTATCGTACCATACAATCTCAATCATATTGTATTATCAGTTCATCAAAAAAAAATTTAAATGGGAAATTGAGAGATTAAATTTATTAAACTAATCATATTGTATTAAATTAATTGTATAGGTTGATCAATTTAAATCCGAGCCCCCACCCGCCAATCAGATTTAGGCAAGTATTTTGAATTTTAACTTTTGAACTAATCATATTATATGAACATTTCCATACTCTATAATATTTAAAATCATGCCTAAATTAATCATATGATTAGTCAATCAAATTAAGATTTAATTAATTAATCAGATCATACAATACAATATTAATCATACTTGATGATTGAGAGAGATAATTTTTTATCTTCCCAGGGATCGTCCTATACAAACCTTGATTGGATTAAACAATTCGTGTTGTACGATATTAATCATACTGGATGATCATCAGAGATAATTTTTGATCATCCGAGAGATCAACCTGGATGAACTTAAGTAATTGTATTAATCATACTATACGATCAATGATTCATATTGTATGATCAGTTTAAAATTCTTCAACTGATCGTACTAGGGTTCATTCATCATATAGAACATACAGGGATTTTTGAACTAATTCTACTATATGATGATTTAATGCATTTTCTAATTTAATCCTATGATTAATCAATCGAATATGCTTAACTATGATTTTTTATTGTATTGTATGAACTGGATCCTACTAGATGATTGATATAGACAATTTTGGTTATCCCAGGTTCATCATATATGAACTATGATACAATTAAACTAATCATACTATACTACTATTCATTCATACAGTATAACCATTAGAGAAATTAAATTGATCGTACTATACTATTATTCATCATATAGTAGTAATAGGCAAGAGTTGAAATGATCATAATGTACTAATAGGAAATCGCACAGTATAAATATGTCAAAAATATACTAATCATACAGTACAATCTTCAAATCAAATTGTACGAGTAGGGATTGATGAATTGAGTTTTTGGAAGCCCACTTTTTAGGCTTTCTTAATAGACTTTAAGAGAAACTTTTAGCAGTCATTGGGTTATGTCTTATGTGAAAAAGAGTTGAAAAGAGAGCCTAAAGCTTGTGAGATAAAGGGTGAAGTTCGTGTGAGAGGGAGACTATCTTTAAGGGAGTGTGAGAGTGAGTTTCACATGGTTGCTCTGACAAACTTAAACCTACGTTCCTCCACGCATCAAGGTTCGCCTTAAGAGAAGCTTTGGGAAGAAGAACCCTTTAATATTAAAAGGTCATGGCCACCCCACCTCACTAGAGGAGGGTGAAAGTTATTGGGTTCTCTGCCACTCTAGAGGAAGTTAAAAGAGATTTGGTTCTCAGCCGCACCGGGGGAGGTGAAAGTGATCTAGTTCTCAACTACACTATTGGCGGGATTTATTTGTGTAAGGGTTTCTCTGCCTTACTATGGGAACTAAAGGAGAGTAACTAAAAGATTAGTGCAAGGCCTGGAAAGGAGGACCCCAAGGAGTGGATGTAGGTCAAGTTTTCACGGAACTATTATAAAATTTTTTGTGTGCTCATTTCTTTTTTATTTAGCACTTTTACCTTTCACATTTTTTAATTTCCTGCATATTATATTCTCAGAAATCTAGGTTGATGGTATTGTGATTGCTTTGGATTGATTTTTGTGAGCAAGAAAAAATAAAATAAAAAAATTTGAAAATTAAAAATACAAATTTTATTTGATTGTTTGTTGTTTGATTGTGCTTATGTATTTGGTTAAATTTTTTTCAAAGAAAAGTTATTGAAAAAGAAAGGTTTTTAAAACACCAATTTACCACCCCTTGGTGTGCCTTGGGTAGTTCAATAAGGTTTAACAACCTCATTTCAACTTTCAGTAACGTTAGTCATGCAATCCAAATAACATTATAATTTTTTATCTTTTTTCATTTACCTCATTTATGGCCCCCTAAATCCTATAAATAAGGGGTAATGGGAACTACTAAAGACACACAAAGTATTAGAAAAAATTTCTCTGGGATCAGTAGAGAAATTTCTATTTCTTTGAGCCTCTAGTCATTCGCTACTTCTGTTCTATTACCCTCTCCTCTCTTATTCACTGGTTCCTTCGCTCTCTAAGTAGACCTGATACTATGGTTAGGTATCTTCCACAAAAAATTTTTAATCCTACTTCCTCTTAGGTGGGCGTGGGAGGAGTGATGCCCATGATAAGAAGATAAGTCTTATAGAATGAGCATCCCAAACAAGAGTTATCAGTGAACACGAAGAATGTCGAATTCTCTTGTGAAGACATTCCAGGGTGACCCTTCATCCACAATATGACACACACCATTCTCACTCTTCCACGGTGTTGAGGCCTTGCTACCTGTCAAACTTAACTTGCCTAGTCTGTCGCTAAATACAAAGAGAGCAAATTCACTAAGCAGGAGGGTACTAATCAAGAGGGGCTACAGATGGTTATAGATCTATTAGAAGAGTTTGGGGAAAAAGCCACCCTTAGAAAAGAAGAGGTGAAGAGAAGAATTGTTAAATACTACAATTCAAATGTAAAAGAGAAGGCCTTCCAACCTAATGACCCCATTATGAAAAAGGTAGATGAGATAGGTCATGATTTGATACACAGTAAATTGGATAGTACATATGAAAGGATATATATTATCAAGAATTAGGAAATTCTAGCAAACTACCAACTATAAACTTACTCCAAAAAGGAGGTCCCAAGAACATTGAGCACTAATGACTTGAAAATTATATAACCGTAAGGCAAGGTCCTTCTCTAGTACTTACACTTTTTTTTTTATTGAAGCAATAAAATTATTCTCACCTCTTTTAAATTTTTTTTTGCACATTAGAGAGTCATAAAACTAGCAACATAATTACCCAAAATATATGAGGAACTCGCTCTATTTTCTTAAATAAAGTTACGGGACTCACTAATTTAAGATAGTTACATAAGCGCTTAGGAAACTTGCGGACCCTCGATAAATTTTGGGGAAGTCGACAGTTTAGGTTATTCACTCTATGCTAAAAAATTCTCCTCAATTAGATAAACTTCCCTTAAAGAGCTAGCAGGCTTGTCAAAGTATTAGCGATTCCCCCTAAGTGAGGGACAACTCTTTTCCTTATTAGAAAAAAAACTTGTTAACCTTTGACTCTCGTCATTGAAATACATGAGTATGACTACCTAGGATACAAACCAGCCGAGTTCTTTCCTAGGTTGAAATTGAAAAGGAACCCAAATTACTTCTAAAAGGAGAACTCGGGCTCTAAGGCAGTCAAGATCTGTAGGCGCGCTAATGCCCCCACAGAGGAAGGAAAGTCGGTGCTTAGACGAGGTCATTCCCCAATTTTTTATCGAGTCACTTTTCCTAGTTATGCTTGATGCTCTATAAACTATTTTGGCGAGTCAAATTAGCGTGTAAAGGGAGGAGGATGATAAAGGACTATCCTTCCCTAACTATCGCCTATTTGCAACCACCAATTTCTAATAAAATCCCTATCTTCATCAACATCTATCAACACGAATTTAATCAACACGCATTTAAATTCGTGTTAGTGAAACCGAGCTCATGTATTTTAATAACATCTAAGAGCATATCGGTCTACAGAACTCCAATGTCGAAGAGCAGGTTTGTCGAATTGTATTGTTTTTATTTCCCTATCTGAATCTTTCCATTATTAAATTAAAATATCCATCATATAAATATATTGACATGTCAGGCAAGTGCCGTTGCATGCCTCATATTCCTAGAGGTTGAGCTATAGACTAGGATATATGATGGATATTTTACCCGATGAGCATGTTGAAGAGTAGCGAGAGAGATTAACCCTCATGTAGTTACTTCCTCCAATTGCCAACCAGCTTGTCAATAGACCTGAGCGTTGTTAAGTGAAAATTATGTAGGTTTTTATTATCTTAAATTCTAGTAAAAATATTATTTTTAGTTGATGTTATGCAGAAAAGACTCATGAAATGGAGAAAAATTTACAAGTGTTAAACCGGCATCGCAACCCACAAAAAATCAGCACTACAACATTATCAAAACGCTAGCACCGACCTAAGATAACACAATATCAGAGCCTCAGGAAAAATGTTAATTAATTTAGTACCCAGGCAGAATAAACGTCAACATCATAGTGTTTCACTAGAATGTAGTGCCATATCAGATCATTACAACACCAGAGTCTTAGGCAAGTAAGAGTTGGAGCACCAAACTATATAATGTCGCAGTACTGTATGACACATTCAAACGCCGCAACACAACTTTTTTAAAACCACGATGGAGCAAATGATGAAATGCAAAGCAGTGCCAAATAAGCCAGGCGACATGGTAATTTTGCCAATGGCCACACTAGGTCATTCGAGCACTACAATGGAGCCTACTTAGCAGTGTTGACATGCTACTTCATATTATAACGCCGCGGTGCCACCATGTTGAGCGTCGTAGTGCCTGCGTTAATATGTAATAAGTATAAATAGCTTTTCTTCTTTTTTTTGTGAAGTGTGTTGTAATTTTGAATAGATTTCTTAGCTGAGCACCTAGGGGTTGGTAATGTATATACTTTAGCGTGGCTATCTAACATTGTTGTGAGTAAGTAAGCATTAATACAGGAAAGAACTATGGAGAGTAAAGTTGTAAGGAGAGATTCACTTTGGGAAGGATTCATATACTAGCACAATTTGGGATCTTTCATTTTGGGTGATACCTTGTTACTCCTTTCCATTTGTACTTTCTTTCTTGAGCAAATAATAGAAACTATGTTGTTCTATTTTTATTCTATGGCCGGCTAAACTTATAGTTTTGAACAAATGCTATGAAAACCTAAGTAATTACTATTGTAGACTCTTATGATTTAAATTATTAATGGTTGTTTTTAATATCTCTTGCTCTTAATTTAATATATGCAATGGCTATGTGTAGAATAAAAATTTAGTGTGATATATTTTCTCGAGAGAGGAATATTGGAATTTTTAGGAGCATTCGAATGGAGATCTTGCATGCCTAAACATAGCATATTTAGTATTCTAGGTTCTATAGAGATAAAATAATTATAGGAAGGCCATAAATCTTTCTTTACATCCTTGCAAGTTCAACAAAGATCTAAGGATGCATATGCTCTAATTCATAACTAATTTAAGAGAGTTTACTTGGGAATGCTTAGGAGATTTTACTGTTACTTGTCCAAAACACAATAACTATTGGAATCTTTACTTTTCCTCTATAACTCTCATTCTAGACACATACAAACTTGATTTTTATTTTGTGGGATAAATGATGTAGCTAGAGTAAATAGTACTAGAAGAACTGAATAAAAGCATAGCACTTTCTCATGGGATTGACACTCTTATTTAGCTTTTATTACTTGATTGACACATACAGTTGTATTTTTAGCGGGGATTTATGTCAAAGAAAACTTAAACATAATACAACCCATAATAACCATACTTACAAAAATCTAACATCAAGTTTTTGGCACTATTGTCGAGGATGTAATGGGAATTCTTGTGATTATTTCTATATTGTTGAAAAAAGTTGCAAATTTAGTCCTACACGTATCTTATTTAGTTATCATTATTCTTTTATAAATATGTGTTAAGCTGCATATTGGTAAAGTTAGTAAGGAGCCCTTATTGTTTGATTGAAATTGAATGGACTCTTATAAAAATAAAAAAAATCTAAAAAGACTGTATCATTAGGAATGGTTGAACCAAATCTAGATCAGGACCATCCTATACCTCTTAGAGAGTATGCCAATACTATAGTAGATGGAATTCAGCAGAGTATCAACTGACCTACTATCCAAACTAATAACTTTGACTTGAAACCTGCCATTACTCAAATGGTTCAAAACTTCTAGTATTGGGGAAATCTTGTTAAGGATCCCAACCAACACTTGGCAAACTTCTTAGAAATCTGTGCAACATTCAAGTATAATGGTGTTAGTGATAATGGTGTTAGGCTTTATTTGTTTCCATTTTTTCTAAGGGGTAAAGCTAAGATGTGGTTGAATTCCTTTCCCCAAGGCTCCATAACTATTTAAAATGATCTAGCATATAAACTCCTAGCTAAGTATTTCCTACCTTCTAAAATTGCCAAGCTTAGGAATTATATAACTTCTATTTCCTAGTTTAAAGGAGAGTTAATTTAAGAGAGTTGGGAAAAGACTTAACGAGATTCTTTGAAAGTGCCCTCATCATACTTCACCAAATTGGATGGGTATTTAAACCTTTTATAATGGGCTTGTAGGATCCATTAGGTCACTTATTAATGCTATAGTTGGAGATTCTTTGAAATAAAAGCCTGTTAAAGAGGCTTATACCTTAATAGAGAAGATGTCAACAACAAAGTTAGAGTGGCCTTCTGATAGAGTAAATCCTAAGAGAGTAACAAGTTTTTATGAGTTCAATACTTTGTCAATTTTGACAGCTCAAGTAGCAGCCATGTCTAAGAAGTTGGATAATTTCACAATTAGTTCAAGTTTCGGATTGCTTATCCATTTGGCTGAGCATGATATGAATTCTATTTGTGACAATAATGCTCAATGTATTAAAAATAAGAATTGAAAGACAAAATAATATCGATTCTAATACATATAATCCAGGTTAGAGGAATCACCCAAAATTTAGCTAGAATAACAATAATTATGAAAATAATCAGAGGAATGTAGGTCAATTTAATTCTGGAGGAAATTGGAGTAATCCTTAACAACATTTAGTAAACCCTAGACCTTTTTATCCCCTAGGCTTTAATCAGAATAATCAATTCAAAGATAAGAAGATATCGTTGGAGGAGTTAGTGATTAAAATCGAAAACTAATTATAAATTCAAGCTTCGTTAATTAAGAACTTAAAACAATTAATTAGGACAGGTTGTAATTTCATTTAGTAATAGACCCCAAGACATCTTGCCCAGTAATACTACAGTAAATCCAAAAGAGAAAATGAAAAATCATAGCTTGGAGAATTTGAGTAGTAGTGACACCACCCAGCCAAAATGACATATATAGGCAAGTCTAACTGAAGACTATAAACTTAGAGATGTTTGGGAGGAAACCCAAATCTATTGATATTAAATCTTATTTTTATTGTTTGAGTTTTTATTTATTTTTATATTTCTATTGCTTCTATTTTAAAATTATGAAAAATGTTATATGTGTGTTAAATGTGATTTACTAAGTATGATTATGGCTAAAATAATTACTTGTTAATTTTCTAAGAATTTATATAAGCTGTAATTTAATCCACCAACACAGCATTTACTTACGAAGTGCTGTAACATCTAAATCAAGCTTGTTGCACTGAAATCCTAAAAAAAATTGACATTGTGCAAGGTTGCAATGGTGTTTACTTAAGCGCCACAGTACTGCTTCCACACATACATCTCTCTAGTGCTAATCCATGAAGCGCCATGGTGCCAAATCCATATTTGTTATAATGCTTATGTATTGTATTCAATGATGTTTTATGGCGCACCTACCATCATTATGAATATTTATGGAGCACTGGACAGTTGCCTACAATGCCATAGCATTAGGTTTAAACCATAATTAGTAGTTAGCACCGTGGCAGTAGTATTTCCTAAGCACCGTAGCGCTCACACGTTTCAAACACTGTAACATTTATGTTTTTAAAAAAGTTGGCGCTTCATTACCCAAGCCTGTGCACATGTCTTGTATCGCCAAAACATTCTATCAATTTGAAGGTTTATCATTTAGAGCTTTTGCCAGTGCCACGGTGATGCCCATCACAGCACCGCAATGCTAGTTTCATTTATAAATAGAAATGGCTGGTTTCATTATTTTCACTATGTTTTTATTCTCTTGTGTTGTGATTTCATGATTTCATATCATCCTACTCTAACTCTTTTCAAATGGCCCCCAAAGTTTTGGATAGCAAGAAGAGGGTTGCCTACTCTTTTCAAAGAAGGAGATTCATTTCCATCGAGGCTAAAGAAAGTTACGCACAACTATTTGTGAGTAAGAAATTGATACTTGAGCGGGGTTTCCAAAACCCTAAAAGAGTGGCAATGTAGATTATAGTAAATAGGGGTTGAGAAATACTATGTGAGAAATGTAATGCATGTGTGGTGAACATAGTGACAGAGTTTTTTGCCAATGCCAAATAAACCCAGGTCAACAAATGTTATATAAGGGGTAAGTGGGTGTCATTTGATCCCTATAGTATTAACTTAGTCTATAAGCTTAGGGATATATAGTTTGATGATTAATTTACCTTTAGAAATGCACCCACTGATCCCTTACAAATGTTGAGAATTCTTTGTGAGCATAGGAGTGGAGCCATCTAGAAGGAGAGGGATCATAAAGTAATAAATTTACCTTCATCTTGTTTGACACAACTTTCTAAAGCTTGACACAATTTTATTTCTACACATTTTCTACCAAGCAAAAACATAAGTGAAGTGACTAGAGAAAGCCATTTTAAACTATGATATTTAGGTTGGCCACTCCATAGATGTTGGAAAGTTGATTCATTCCTCTCTCATGCACATCATTAGGAGTTCCACTTCTGTTGGTTTATGTTACCCTTCTCTTATTTATTCCCTTCATTTCATCACTGGTGTGAGAGGTGAGTCAAGTGAGGAGTAACTATTTCATTTTTTTGCTCTCACAAAGCAAAAAATAGAAGGTTTTAAGAGGAAAGGAGATGAGGATGAGGAAGGACCAAGTAAGCCTTGGATAGCTAGTTAGCCTAGTAGCATTAAGCAGAGTACTAGGACCCAAAGTTCTTTAAGTGAGGAAGTGACTAATTTGAGATAGCAGAAGGAGGGTTTTACTTCTTTTTTTAAGGATAGTAGGGGGTGGTAGTAGGAGTTATCTCATTGGGTTATGCATTCGATGGGCATGCCGGATAGGCTATTCCACTACACTTCATATTTCAATGAAGCATTAGTTGGGATGTACATGAGGAGTCCTTTTATAAAGAACCTCGATCAGATGTAGTTTCTTTTTGCCCCACCCCTTGTTTGGTACCCACCACTGGTAGCAGCAATAGAAGATGACAATAACGAGGAGGACAAGGAGGAGGATTGGAATTGATCCTCATTGATTTTTTTTTCTTTGCTTTTTCTTTTCTTGTCTTACTTGAGAGAGAGAGAGAGAGAGAGAGAGAGAGAGAGAGAGAGAGATGGAGAGAGAGGATATTGTTGATGAAATTATGGTTAGTTGTTCTCTTTTGTTTTCTTTATTTTTCATTTACATTGCTTGAAGAGGCCCACATGGATTGTCTATGATGGTTATGATTGATATTAGTTGTAGTTCTTATGATTTGTTTGTACAAGTGCACATGGTATTGAAGTAGTGGATGCAACTATTTCAATTTAGTGCCTTCTGTACTAGTTATCATTCTCAATGAAAAGACATGATTAGTTTCTTTGCAAAATTTAGTTATATCCTTTTATGTTAATTTTGTATGTTATTTTATTATTGATAATTATTAGTTAAAATTTTCATTTAATGAAATTTCACAAATGCTTAACTGTTGAAATTGACCTTTCCATAGTTATTGCACTTTGATCGCTAAGTTAGCTACAATAAAAATTGAAATAAAAAAATTATTTAAAATTTAAAATAATACAAACCCAAGGTACTAAATTGAATGAACACAGGATAACACTTTTTAATTTTAAAATCATAAGAATCAACTAAATAAAGCATCTAAGTAAATATAACAAACTTCAAATGCTAAACACTTCAGTACTAATTAATGGGTTTAAGATTGAATAATTAAGTTTAGGAAAAGTGTGTGTGTGTGCGGATTAAATTATCAAAATCAACATAAACTCCAACATGGAATTAGTAAGCTTATAACAATCCTCACATTAATTCAATTTAGGGTTTCTTAAAAGAAGAAGACAATCAGATATTCAAAATCATTATTTTAGAACTCAAATATGTTTGAAAAAAAAGGGAAACTCATAAAAAGCAAGAAAATCAAAAAAGAAAAGAAAAGAAAGGAAAACAAAATGAGTACTTCATAAATAAAAAATTGGCATCTAATGTAGCTACACTCCTAAAACAACTCTAATACTTAAATAAAATAGGAGAGTATAAGTCAACTAATACATATGAAGGTTTTCAAATGAATTTCTAATATAACTAATAGCACAAACAATTTCTAAATAAAAAAATATTCAACTTTGAAAGCAGTTGTCAATAATGCACTTACACTTATAGTAGATTATTTCAATTTGAATATTAACAAGGATGATTGTGTATAATTAATTAAATTATAATTACAACACTTTAACCATTCTAATTCACATCTAAATGGTAGTGTATTGTCTTATATTATAGTTAATTTTAAATTGCCAAACTTTTACTTGGGCTAATGAGGCTGATCAATAGGTGAACACACCATTGCTTAAGGACAAGAAAGAACTTAAGCTGGGAAAATTTATTAAGTGAAAATTATGATGTATTTTATAGTCATAAATTTCAATAAAAATATTATTGTAGTTGATGTCGTGCATAAAAGACTCAGGAAATGGAGAAAAATTCACAAGTGTTGAACCTGCATCGCATCGCCCAAATAATCAACACGGTAGCCTTATCAATGCTTCAGTACCAGAGCCTCAGGAAAAATGGCAATGAATTCAGTGCCCCAGTAGAGCAAAGGTCAATGCTATAGTTCTAAATAAAAACCTCGTAGCACAGGAGACTCGAGGAATTAAGAATCAGAGTGCTAAACAACACAATGCCAAAAAGTCGTGCCACAATGCTCAAATTTTCCTTTATCGTGGTGAAGTAGTTGATGAAATGCAGAGCTACACTGAATCTGCCAAGTGATGCACCGGTTTAGCCAATAGTAGTGTCAGGTCATTCCAACGCCATAACAGAGTTTACTTAGCAGCATCGAGGTGCTAGTTCATATTGTAACACCGCAGTGCGACCAAGTTAAGCACCACAGTTCCACCATGTCAATTTGTATTATGTATAAATAGCTTCCCTATATTTTATGAAGTGTGCCATAATTTTGAATTGATTTCTTTGAGGAGATTCCAAGGGAGAGTAAGGTACATACTTTAGAGTGGCTAGCTTAATTGTAGTGAGAGAGCAAGCATTGAAAGAGGAAAAAAGTGTGGAGAGCAAAGTTGCAAGGGGACATTCACTTTGGGAAGGATTCATCTGCCAGTTCGGTTTGGGATCATTTATTCTTGGTGATGCTTTATGACTCTTTTCTATTTATACTATCTTTCTTGAGAAAGCAATGGAAATTATTTTGTTCTATTTTTATTTTATAGTCATCTAAACTTATAATTTTGGACTAATGCTATGAAAACCTAAGTAATTACTAATGTAGACTCTTGTGCATTAAATTATTAATGATTATTTTCAAAATCTCTCACTTTTAATTTAATATATGTAGTGGCCATGTGTAGAATTCAACCCTAGTATGATATAGTACCTTGATGGAGGAATATTACAACAACTAGGAGTATTAAAATGTAACTATTGTATGCCTAGACAAAGGATATTTAGTGTTCTAGGTTCTATAGAGATAAAATAATTGTAGGAAGGCAATAAACATTTCTTTACATCCTTATAAACTCGATAGAGATCTAAGAATGCATATGATCTAATTCACAACTAATTTAAGAGAGACTCTAATTCACAACTAATTTAAGAGAGACTACTTAGGAAAGCTTAGGAGATTTCATTACTATTAGTCCAAAATACTCTATCTATTAGTATCATTACTTTTCCTCTATAGTTCTCATTCTAGACAGCATACACACCCTGTTGTTATTTTGTAGGATAAATCATGTAGCTAAAGTAGATAGTACTAAAGCAACTGCATCGAAGAAGGACACTTTCTTGTGGGATCGACACTCTGTCATATCACTTATATTATTTGATCGACACAAGCACTTGCATTTTTGGTGGGGTTTTATATAAAAGAAAGCCTAAGCATAATTAAATCCATTGCAAGCATACTTACAAAAGTCTCACATCAACTACATGCCTCCTATATTAAGTATTTTTTCCTTCAATAAAATTAATATAAAACAAAAAATAGTTTTCTCCCTCTCCTTAACCTGTCGCAGGTGAAAGCCTCCTCGGCACCTTTGTACTCATCGCCATATCAATGACCTCAAGGCTAACTCACCCCAAAATCTTATTCCCAAAAGACATGTTGATCGAGCTCATTAAGATCTTATCACTTATAATCACAAGAGTAGGAAGCATGAGTCCATCTCAAGCAATTTCCCCTTAGTTTTAAGGGGACACAAATGAGCAGCCTCTTTGACCTTTATTAATTAATGTCAAACACCATCCTCGAAGCTACACTAAAGGGTGGTGATAATCAAACCCGGATAGACTGCACAACCAAGGCTTAAATAAAGGGCAATAATTGATCAGATAGCAATTATGTTGTCACTTTGGTCAATAGTAAAAGAAGATATAATTATGTTGATGTCACAAAGTGAATAGACAATCGCACATTTACTCCTCCATCAGGGTGTTTAGTAATTATGTTTAACACTTATCCACTTGCCCATCCTTTGCCCTCATTTTTTCTCTCATCTTATATTTTTTATTATTTTGAACTTGCAAGTTCATCACACTCCTCACAGACACTTATTGAATGTAGGATGATCATCCAAGATGATAAGTATGCTAAGCCACTATAGACTGACTCACCCCTTTATGATAAGATTTGTAATAAGAAGTGTATAAGTCCTCTACAAATAACAAATCTTAGTGCTCTAGCACTAAAGGTGATGATAACTACATAAAAAGAAATGAATAACCATGATAGACTAACCCCAACATTTGTGATAAGATCCATGATGAGTAGTGTGTGAGCCTGCTACAGATGGTGACTCTTAGTGACTTTAGACTAAAGGCAATGATGAGTACATATCAAGTGTGACAGCCTTATAGAGTAACTCCCCCTTGCAATAAGAAATATAATGAGTAGTGTGTGAGCCCTCCATAGTTATTGAGTGTTGGTAGTTACCCCAAAATACTACAAATTTGACATAAGTTGCAGCCCATCTAAGGTGATTTCATAAAAAATGATAAGCTTACTCTCATTAGTGTAGAAGCCAAATTACACAAGCTAAAACAAATGAACACAACTCTTTAATTCAAGAACTCTGGCAACAAAATTTCAAGGAGTTCTATCTCATTACAAATCATTATGATGGCCTATCTAAGTGATCAAATACCTAAGGCCCACATGAACCCTAAGTATAATCCATGCTAGGATCTCTTACACTCACCAGCTAACTAGCTCGGCTTTAATGTTCCTTAATGCTTTGGTAAAACAAACCTCATTTATTTCTAACATTGATTAAATTGCCTATTACATGCCAAGTTAATATTTATATTTATCCTTCCACAAGCGAGTTAAACTTTTATAAATTAAGAAAATATGCTACAGAATCAAAGTGCGAGTAGTCATTATCACTACGTATAAGCATGAGGAAAGGTAAGTAAAAAACTTATGAAATTTCCTTTACTCCAAAAAATCTTTCACATGGTTCATTTAACCAAACAACACCCAAAAAGGAAGGAAAGCATCCCTTACCCATTGTACATCATGGGGAGGACCTTTCTACTGGATACTCACACATCAAACTATACAAGGGGACCCTTACCTCCTCTGTCATAAATAGATTCACACTCTTTAGGTAAATTAATCACCAACTCATTACCAATGAAGAAGTTGGATGACCTTGCACTCTTTACAATCACCCTCATCTAGACCATGGTAGAATAGATGAACACCTTCATCGTCTCATAATCACAACTACTCCATTAAAACTCCTTCATGTCATACATCTCACTATTAAGTTTGGCAAGTCACCCGAATGTCGCTGCTTCTTATTGATGCTAGACTCGCCAGAGTAATGAAGAACAAGTATATACTCCATGATCTTAATGTTTCTAGCAACATCATCACCTTTTCACCATAACCCCTTATTCAGTAACACCTACAATCTCATCAACCCCATCAAGTACAGTTGCCTCCATGGTCTTTTGTTAGTGAAAATTTTATCATATTTATTCTATCCACTTTTATTTTAAAGTTGCCTCATTTAAAAGATTTTGTGCAGGAAATTCACACAAAAAAGCTTTTAAAAAGAAGAAAAATAAGCAACATCGTGGTGCTAGACTCTAGAGCACTACAGCATTTAAGGCCTAAATTTGACTCAAGATAGAGAGCACGCTCCACAGTGTGCAACTTAGCATCATCGTAGTGTCATCCAGGTGCTGTAGTGCCAGATCACCCACAGCTCCATAACATTGATAAGGCTGTGCAATGTCAAATCGTCTAAGCACTCCAACATAAAAGTTATTTCAGTTACTCTTAGGAAAAAACACATCGATTCAATCAGAGAGACACAACACTATAGCTTTAGTTCAAAATGTGAGCACCATTGTGCTACTGCTAGCAGCATCGTGATGCCATTATCAATTCTGAGTTTTTAATATAAAGAGTATAACTAAAATTTTTACGGGGGGTGGCCATATATACAATTGAACTCAACCTTAGGCAAAGTCTAGTGGAAGGGAAAGAGTGTGTGTAAGTAAAAGGGAAGAGGAATAAGTTGTTAGGAGAGTCTGTACTTTTGATTGCAAGATGATCTGGTTCTATCTATACTTTTCTATTCTCTTGTATTTATGTTTATCTGAACTGACATTTGTTTCATTTATCGTAACCGTAATGTCAGGCTAAATTTTATAATGGACTTATGATATGTTGAGAATCACTTATGGATAGATTATATCTCAGTCCTATGAATTCTATAATGTTTTTTCTAGTTCCTTCGTGCTTAATTTAAGTTGTGTATAAGCACAGCATAATGGTAAAACCTAGTGTGATCTATATCTTCGACAAAGGAGTAATGGAACAATTAGCGGAATAAGAATAAAGTCTTACCATGTATAGACAGATGGTGGATAAAACTCTAGGATCATTAAGGAGATAAAACAATCATAATGAAGTGTATCTTTGATAAAAATTGCAACGAGCTTGATAAAGAAGAGGAGTTACATATGCTATGATCTATAATAAGAAAATATGAGATCAATCTTTGTATGCATGAATTCTTAATTATCATAAGTTAAGCATAGAATTTCCTTCTTAAAATCTTAGTTGTTCACTTGCATTAACACAACCATATAATTTTTTGCAACAAGATAAATTAAGCAGTTCTTTGGAGTAGAAATAGAGCCATATTGAGATCAAACTTATCCTTTTGGGACTGATACTCAACTCAAATTTACATTACTTGACACGACATGTACACTTATGTAGTTTCTAATGAAAACCTAAAATTGATATAGAGTGTTATAGTTGGAATCGGCTAAAAGTTCAAGGGAAGGTGCTAAGCCTCGCTGAACTACCCAAGACACATTGAGAGGGGGGGGGGGGAATTGGTGTTTCTTTAATCCTTTTCCAAAAAAATGCTTTTTGAAAACTTAATTACCAAATTCAAAACTTTAAATTTATATAAAAATCTAACAATACAGAAGCTAGTTAATGTACTAATTTTTTTTTTAGTAGAGAACTTAAGAGATGAAGTTGAAAAGATATTTTTCTTTTTGCACAAAATTAATCAAAACAATCACAACGTTCACAGCATGGATTTACAAGAAAATAAATTGCAAAAAATTAAAGTGTGAAAATTAAATACGTAAGGAATAATAACAAGAAATGATCACACCAAAATTTTATAGTACTTCGATCAACCTTGACCTACGTCCACTCCCCGGAGCCCTCCTCTTTAGGTATTATACTAAACTCTTAGTGACTTTCCATTAGCCCCCACAGCTAGGTGGACATGCCCTTGCAAGAATCACTTCCACTAACCTGGTGCGGCGAAGTAGAGGAATACTTTTCACCCTCTTAGTGAGGCAGAGAACCTTGGATGCTTTTTCACCCTCCTGGTGAAGGCAGAGTAACTTGCAATCATTTTTCACCCTCTTGGTAAAGGCAGAGAACCAAATAATCTTCGGCCTTAAAGTCTTTCTCACCAGAGAAACCCCATGAAAAAACCATAGTAAGTAGAGGAATCAAGGTGCAAGCTTGCTTGGAGCAACCATGTGGAATCCCCTCACACTCCTTCTCCCACTCACACAACCTCACCTTATCCTTCTGGAATGCCCTAAAATCTCTCACAAAGCTCTCTCTCATAATCTCTTCAACAGCCAAAGATTTCTTACTAAAATTTTAAGAGAGCTTTTACATTAGGCATCAAAAAACCCCCAAAATTCAATTATGTCGCTTTTGATCATACATTACGATTAATTCATTGCATCCTATTTGTACTGTACAATGAACATGTAACTAAATGATTAATTCAGCTAGTATGAACTGATTGCCCAGTACGATATCAAAAGTTATACATTATGATTAGTTTAATTGAATAGGATTTTCTTCTAATATAATTGGTGGTGGTAAATTATCATCCTGGGATCAAATCATGTTGTACAACACGATGGGGGTCATGGTATATCATGATATGATGAATCAATTAATTTTGATATGATTGCCTATTTTCAGGATTAAATTAGGCAAGATTTGTTAATATCATTCAATATGATTATCATCGTACTATATCATTATTTTAAATTTTTAAATTCAAATTATTGCCTAATTTGTGACTGGCAGCAGGAAGCTCGATTTCTACTGATCGTATGGTAGAATATAGATTGTATAGTATGATTTATTCAAATTCAGATTTTCTTAATTAAGTATTTAATTCATCACTATTTTATGTATATCATACAGTACAATATAGATTGTACAATATGATATTCATAAATTTTATAATACTTAATTTTCCTCCCGAGTGTGTGTGTGTACGGTCGTCAAATTAGCATACACCCTTTTATGGTGTAGACTCAAGAAATATAAAATTATAGAAATCAAAAGTATAGATTCTTATAAGACATTCTATTCTACCCAATCTTGAACCCTGAATAATCTTGAATAGTATATACTGCAATTCAAATGTTAGTACATAATAGATGAATACACAATACAAATTCTAAGAGATATAAAAATTCAATCAATGATATTTGTTATCATCAAAATCACAAGCTCGGGATCCCGGATTGCAAAAATCTATCCCTTTTTTTATGATGGAAAACATTTTTAGTTAAAATTGCAAGTTAATTGCATTTCTTCCTAAGCTCCCCTCACTAAGTGAAATATTTAAAAAATAGGGGAACAAAACCATTTAAGTTCATTTTTATTCATTATTTTTTTTTATTTTTTTAATTAGCAATAATAAGAATACAAACATAGGAAGAAAATGCTAAAATAAATGAAAGAAGAATGAGCTATAACTAAATATTACTCCCTCTTTTGACATCAAAAAAAGGAGAAACAATAAAATAACAACAACAACAAAAATAGAAAAGCAAATAGAATACACAAAAACAAACTACAAAAAAATGCAATCTTAGAAGTATGATAGCCCCTAATCAGGTGGTGGTGGTGGTGGCTTGAAAAACTAGTAAAGTGTGGAAAACTAGTCACTTAATTAAGCTCAATCATCCTCTCATACATGCTTGGGCATCTAGAGTTGCTGTTGGAGTAGATCATGCTACTGGTGAAGCCACTCTCATTGCTAATCAGTCTCTTAAAATGGGTGGTAGTCTGAATCTCTAGTTAGTTTAGTCACTCAATGATAGAGTCGTAGTCATGAGTAGGAGCAAGTACTAGAGCTGGTGTTGGAGCTGCAGCTCCCTTTGCCTCCTCTGGCTAAGGATTCACCATGTAATGTCTGTGATGGCATCCATCACTATAGAGGATGTGAAAGGAGCTATTAGAGTAGAAGAATGGAAGGTGATCAAGTGGTGTGGAGCATTACAGATTTTATTTGGATTCCAGAACATAAGCTGAAAGTTCGTTAGGGATGTTAAGCCCTTATGAACTAGTCCCAAGATTTACCAAGAGGGGGGATGAATTGGAATTTTAAAAAATTCTTGCACAAATAGAAAAATATTTTTGTCTTTTTGAAATTTAAAACATGAATAATGAAAGCGGAAGCAGATAACCAAAATCAGATTTTCAACCATAGATCAGATCACAAAAAATATGCGGAAATCAAACTGCAAAAAAATAAATGAAAAGAGCACACCAGATTTATAATGGTTCGGTCAACTTGACCTACTTCTACTCCCTAGAGCCTCCCCTCCAAGTATTGCACTAAAACACTATAGTGACTCTCCAATTGCTCCCATAGCAAGGCGGAGAAGCCCTTACAAAATCTTTCCACCGACACCAGTGAGGCAGAGAACATTAACTCCTTTTGCTTCCTCTTGAAGTAGGCAAAGAACTGCAATGCTTCCTCCTGAAGCAGGTAGAGAACCTTAAACTCCTTTTGCTTTCTTCTGAAGCAGGCAGAGAACCTAGATCTGATGTTGATGATCATCTCCCTAGAGCCACCATAGAACCAAGGATGAAGAAGGAAGATGATGATCGAATCCTTGTTTGGAGCAACCTTAGGAATCCCCTCATAAACTCCCCCTCACAAGATCCTCTCTCTCTCTCCCTAACTCTTCTTCTCCTCTAAGCTCTCTTGGAGTGGAAAAAATTAGCAAAAGATTGCTGAACAGATGGTTAAAGAGCTTAAATAGAAGGCCTCAAAAAATGCCCTAAAATTCAACTTGCCAACTATATCATCCAGGATAATCTATCGATCGTCTTGTACAATCAGTACAAAATCAGCCATTTTTCCAGGATGATTACCATGGTCTAGATTATTAGAAGAAATATTTTCTACATATTATCCAAGATAATTTTATGATCGTCCGAGATGATAAGTTCAATTTGAGTAGAAAATGATAAATCGTCCAAATAAGTGCTCGGGACGTCCAGGATGATGTCCTGGACGATCAGAAGAAAAATAAGGGTTTTGTCCTGGATAATTTCACAATCATCAGAGACGATCAATTCATTTTGGGTGGCAATCGATAAATCATCCCAAAAATATCTCGGGATGTCCAGGACGATATCCTGGACAATCAGAAGAAAATTATCAGTTTTGTCCGGGATGATTGGAGATCGTCCCATGAAATATAAAAGATCGTCTGGGATGATCGGGGATGATCATCCAAGATGATTGGGGAAGATCGTCCTATACGATGTGATTGATCAATTAAACCAAAATTGTTCTCCTAAGAAAGGGATCTTTTTTGGAAAAATTGTAGTGAATCATCCAGGACGATACAGGTATCATCCCGTACGATTGAAACAAAAATCTAAGAATAAAATATTTTCGAAAATGTGATTGGCGGCAGATTTATGAGTTTAAATATATCATCTTGGATGATGGTAGGATCGTCCAGGATGATCTGCCTAATCAAATTTACTTAGCCTAGATGCTCTAATTAGTGTTTTTGTTTTGAACTAATCATCCAAGATGATTTTGGATCATCATGTACGATATGCTCAAAATTTAGAAGACTCTCAAACTCACCAAATTTCTTCCCATAGTGTGTGTGTGCAAGGTTACTCAGCATCAGGATTCATCTTATTACATTTGACTCAAGAAACAGTAAAAACCATTAAAATTTAAACTTACAGACTGACTCAGTCCTAGTCTACCCAATCTTGAGCTAGCTTGGATTGTAATTGACTTTATGAACCTGAAAAGTTAGTATGCATGGGCAACTAAAACAAATATGCAGTAGTACTAGTAAAGAAGCAAGAATATTTGATATCATCAAAACTACAATGCTTGAACCCAAATTTGCAACAATAGCTATCAGGGGACCTAGCGCTAGATTTTTCTTACGCTTATTTATGAGATCGTAAATGCTTTTCAAATTTTTAATGTAGTGGATAATTAGGTATGCTACATTGAATTCAGTTTTGGACATAATAAAGTAGGTGACTAGGGATATAAGAGGTGTGGTATTTACTCTATTACCTGCTTTTGTAATGACTATATTGTGAAGGATATGCTAGATTATGCGGGCATCTCAGACTAGGGTATAAACTAACACAGCATGAGCATTCAGATGAGTATCCCTCATAGTGAGATTTTGTTAGGTCCAGTCATAGTCAAGAAGAAAATATACGGAGTGTGCTTTGAGACGTGTAGTGGAGAGATGTAGGATTTGGCCAAAATCAGCATAAAAGATTTATATAGGTCTCCTATAGATAAAAGATTGAAATGCTATCCCTTTAATAT
The DNA here is from genome assembly GCA_019925795.1 of Dendrobium chrysotoxum. Taxonomy (NCBI): domain Eukaryota; kingdom Viridiplantae; phylum Streptophyta; class Magnoliopsida; order Asparagales; family Orchidaceae; genus Dendrobium; species Dendrobium chrysotoxum. The sequence goes on from CM034311.1 coordinate 15,781,896, forward strand.
TGACTCTTAGACTAGTGAAGGATTCAAAAAGCAATTCAAAGTTAAAGGGAAATGCTAAGGTGAGAATGAAGTGGAGTGTAGTGCTAACAAAGAGATTGAGAACCTAAAAATTAAGGACATCCTGATTGATGATTTTGGATGGTGTTATCCCGATAGCCTTGTACTGATGGTAGGTGTCTTCATCGGTGGCTTCGTGAAACTGAGGATTTACTTGACTCTAGAAGAACTGCCTACAATAGCACTAGAGAGCTTTCCTCCAGCAATTTGAGAATGAAGAGTCCAAATGAAAAAAGGAATAGAAGGATTGTGTGAGTGAAACCTTAGAATCCCTTCCAATTTATAGAGTTTCTAGTATATCATGCTGTACAATGAAGATCGTACAATATGATCAGGCAAATTTAAATCATTTAGATGACTGTAGAAAAAAAGGTGGTCAAATCATATAGTATGATCATGATCTACTGGAGGATCCTCAAAAAAATGAATATCCCGAGGAGTCATTTGGATGACTTTTTGACTAATAGATTGTCGTGTATGAATAGATGTTGGTATAATATGATTGTGCAATTATTATTATACTGACCGATTTGAATTCATCCAATGGCTATCAACACGTGGATCGTATAGTATGAAGATGGGATCGTACAGTTTGATCATAATTATTGGGCCCATCAGAGCCGTTGAAATCCTAAACAATGAGGAAGTGTTGAGTTGTGCTGATCATACAATACGAATGAGGTCCATATAGTACGATGTGAACAAACTTTTTAATTTTTCATTTTTTTAATTTTAAAAGAATGGGTGATGTGTGATGATCAACAAATAACTACATACTAATAACAAATAAAAATATACAAAGCAAAAACAAATAACACATAAACATAAATCATAAAATATAACATATATTTGAGTACACATAAAAAGCAAATAATTAATTATTTCACTTTCACCTAGATCAAGAATGAACATTAATAACACCTAGTCTAGTCATTTGGTGTCAAAATAAGAAATACCCAAGTTTTATTTTGAAGCCCTCGAAACCTAGAGAGAGAAGTTCCAGATTTCTAAAGAGAGAAACCTCCTTTTTTCAAAATTTTGATTTCCCTCCTTCACTGGCAGATCTTCTGTTGATGGCAGGAGATCCTTCGACGGCCGATTCCTGTCACCAGAATCCATCCTTTTAGTCTCCATCGGATTCTCAATTGACTGCTTGTCAATTTGATCGAAAGAAAGCTGGTATGGCTGGTGCTTTGACGATAAAAGAATCATCTCCTGTTGCTGTGAAGGTAGTAATGCCGATTATGGGTAAGGGTAAAAAATTGGAGTATACAATTAAAACTCCCCGTGTTTCTAGAAATTTTTTTGGTGAAAAGAGACGCAACGACTTTGAAGCTTCTTCTTCTTCGGATATGAAGTTGATTGTTAACAGCTTTGGAATGCCAAACCATACGGAAAGATCTCCGATTTTAAATTGTGTTGATGACCCCTCTGATGTTCGTAAAAATGCTCAAATGAGAATTCCTGGAGAAATGGTGGAAAGTTAATGGTGGTACAGAGGGAGTAAGACCACTTAACCCTTGGACTAGGTGTCCTAATATCAAAGTTAATTTTATCAAGGATGATTCTGTTATGACTGAGGATGGTTTTGCTATTAAATTACATGAACCAAGTGTGGAGGAAAATTCAAAAAAATTAAATTTTTCAGTTGTAGTGAAGGTTTTTGGAAAGAACATTCATGTTCAAGTCATTGCTGAGGAGTTGCGAAGAGAGTGGACGCAATTTGGGAAGTTCCATTTAACCATTTTGGGTTTCGGCTCGGTCTTATGCTCATTTTTTTCTTCAAAATCCATGGAGAGTGTATTGTCAGGTGGTCCATGGTTTGTTAGTGGCCATATAGTGGGCATTGATAAATGGACTCCTGAGTTTTCTACTACATCATTAAAAAGATTGACATCTCCCATCTGGGTAAGGCTGCCGCACTTACCTCTTTTCTATTGGGATGAGACTAATTTAGCTAGAATTGAATCTTTAATTGGAATACCCCTATTGATTGATGGGAATATGCTCCAATGGGGGAGAAGAGAATTTGCAAGGGCATGTGTTCATGTAGATTTAAACAAAAAACTTCCTTTGGGTGTATGGGTGGAAGGATGGTATGGCCGGTTTTTTCAAAAAGTGGAATATGAGAAGATTTCAACTTTTTTTTTAAAATGTGGGAGAATTGGTCACCTGATCAATGAATGTACGACGAAGGAAAATCTAGAGGCTAATGAGGGACTGAGTAATCCAAATTCTGAAAAACCTGGTGCTGAGAAATCTCAAACGTCGAATGAAGATAAAGGACCTCGGTATGGCCCTTGGATACATGTCAACCATGGAAGAAAAGGAAAAGTTGCTGGCAACTTAAATGGACCTCACATGATTAGAGCTCCTGTGGTTGAGAAGAAATTTCAACAAAATAGTAAGAGTGGGAATGCGCTGGACTTGAAGAATATCTCTGTGGAAGGTTCAAGAGCCTTGGGGGTAAGTAATGAGAAAGAACTTTCTTTTGTTGAACATTCTAATGAAGAAGTGGGAACAAATTTGAATTAAGGTGATGTGAGGATTCTAAATTCTGAAGATCAATTGATGCAAGATTCTCACCAGGTTACCAATGGTAAGGGGGTGAAAGCTATGGCTCAGTTGATGTTGATGAGATTGTGAAGGATAATGATGTTGATGAGAAGGTGAAAGCTATGGCTGACTCTACGGTGGCTGAAAGAGAAGAGGGAGAATTGGTTAAGGAGGTAAAGTAGTGTGGCGATCCACCTGTTAATGTAGATGGTGGCAATGCGAGTGTGGTAAAGTTCAAATTGCAAAAAGAGCTTAAGTCCTTGGGTAATGCCAGCTTGACGTATAAAAGCAGGAAGAGTGATTTGGCGAAGAAGAGAGGCAATGGGTCTAATCCCACTTCCAACCACAAATGAGTTCCATCATTTTTTGGAATTGTAGGGGGGGGGGGGGGGGGGGGGGGGCTAGGAAAGTTGAAGCCTCCCGGTACTTGAAGGAGATTGTGAAGGATAATGATGCAATTTTTGTGGGCCTTGTTGAAACTAAAATTTCATCTATAGATCCTTTTGAATTCAAAAGATTTATAGGTGATAAGTGGGATTTTTTCCTGTTTCCTGCAGTTGGCTTATCTGATGGCATTATGGTGTATTGGAGGTCAGACTTGGCTTCCTTATCAGTAATTGAAGCATCCATCCAAGTTGTGGTGGCCGAACTGAATATTGCTAGTAGAGGGATATGGTTGATAGCCACGGTTAATGGAAGTAGGGAATGTTGCAATAGAACGAGCCTATGGAGGAACCTGGAGTCACTTACAAGTACTAAAGTTCCTACGGTTATGGGGGAGACTTCAATTGTATTTTGTCTCAAGATGAGAAGAGAGGTGGTAAGAAATTTATTTTTTCTCAAGGGCCTCAAGACATGTACTCTTTTATGAGAGATTATGATCATCATGAGATAGGTTCTATTGGTCCAAAATACAAATGGTGTAACAATAAAATTGGGAGAGCTCAGATTTTAGAAAGGTTGGATCGGTGTATCCTCAATTGTGCTACATTAAACGTTCTAAAGGTGGCGGTTATGAGGCATTTAGCTAGAACAGCTTCATACCATTGCCCTATCATGCTTAAAATCTTCTCTTCTGGGCTGAGGAGGAGGAGAACTTTGAGGTTTGAAGATGTTTGGTCAATATATCCTGCTTTGCATTTGGTAGTGCTGTATTCTTGGAAAAAACTGGTTGGAGGTGATGCTGCAGAAATCTTGAATAAAAAATTCAGTAGATTGCTGAAGGCTTTTTTTTTTTTTTTTTGAGTAGAGCTAAGCACAAGAACTTAGTTAACCTAAAGGAAAGTTTAAAAAAGGAAGTTTTAGAGTTACAAGAAAAAGAAGCTACTGAAGGAGGTCTTTCAGAACAGAAATTGTTCCTGATGAGGTCCAAGGTTAGTGAACTTAATTTGACTCTTGGGCATCTCAGCACATGGTGGAAACAGCGAGAGAAAGTTCAATGGATGAAGGATGGTGACTCTAATTCAAAGTTCTTTCATGCGTATGCCGCAGCTAGAAGAAATGGAAACTAGATCAATCAAGTGAGAGATAACAATGGACTAATTATCGAAGAACAGCAAAATATTGAAGAAGTTTTCATGGATTTCATTAAAAACAAATGGAGGGAATGCAAATGCATCTTGGGAGGTTGGCCTTCTTCTTCTAAGAGGCTTGATGATGGTGATATAAGGATCTAGATAAAGAATTCTCAAAGGAAGAGCTGGAGGATGCTATTAAACAGCTGGGAGCTAATAAGTCACCAGGTAATGATGGAATTACTTATTCGTTTATAAAATCTTATTGGTTGATAATTCAAGATGATGTTTGGATGGATATCAGTTCAAGATGATGTTTGGATGGCTATCAGTTCTTTTTTCAATTCTGGTTTTTTGTGCCCTGTTTGAAAAGAGACAAATGTGGTGTTGATTCCAAAGGTGAAAAGTCTGTTGGTGCCTTCTAATTATTGTCTGATTAGTCTTTGCAAATCCATTTATAAAATTGTGGTGAGAATGATATTAAATAGGATGAGTTATTTATTTCCAAAATTTATCTCTGAAGTTCAGTATGCTTTATTCAAAGGACGGTCTATGTTTGATCAAAATATTGCTTGCTCAAGAATTATTTACTAAATTTAGATTTTCTAAATCTAAAAAGGGCTTGGTGGCAATCAAAATTGATATGGAGCAAACATATGATAGCATGTGTTGGTCTACTCTTCATCAAGTGCTTGATTGGTTTGGTTTCCCAAGGAAAATTTTAAATCTAATAATGGAGTGTGTGGTTGATCCTAAATTCTTTATTTTGAATAATGGTATTAATTCTGAATGGATTCAGGCAATGAGTGGGTTCAGGCAAGGATGTCTGTTATCTCCATACCTTTTTATCATGTGCTCACAATTGTTAACTAAAGAGTTTGCTCACAGAGGTAGAAGGGACGGTATGAAGGTGTCTCCAAACGCTCAATTGATCTCTCACTTAATGTATGCAGATGATTTAGCTATTTTCTCTGAAGCTAATAGTAAGAGCTTGAAGAAAGTAAATTGAATTTTGAAGAATTATTGTAGATGGACCGGGTAGAAGGAAAATTTGCTCAAATCATCTATGCTATTTGGAAATTCTATAAATAGGAGGAAAGTTTGAACTCTGTCAAAAATTATGAGTTTGAAGGTGGTTAGTGAAATGGAGTATTTGGGAGTTAGAATTGCTTTAAGGAGGCTTGTTAGTTCAGATTTCCATAATCTTATATAAAAAGTTGCTAGTAGACTCAATGTGTGGGGAAAAAAATTCATTTCACTTTCCAGAAAGTTACTTTTGCTTAATTCATCCTTTCTTTCTCTACCTATATTTTTATCTACTCATTCATTAGTTCCTTTGGGGGTTTTGAATGAATTGGATAAAATGTGTAGAAATTTTTTATGGAATAAGAAGGATGGAAGTTATGGGATTCATTATGTTGCATGGGATGTCTTGTGCAAGCTGAAGAACAAATGTGGACGTGGTGTGCAGTCGATTGTGGAGAAAATTGGCCCTTTGAGGGCTAAGTTTGCTCTGAATTTCATTAAGAATCCTACCTCTCTTCTCAATAGAACATTGAGTTCCAAATATGGATATAGAATATGGAGTGTTGAAAGTAAAAGGTATTATTCTTCAACATGGAAGATTATTGTGTATGGAGCAAGTTTTTTACATCCTATCATGAGATGGAAAATTTATAATGGTGATGAAGTGGATACTATTAAAGATATTTGGATTCTGGATAAAAGCATTGACAGGTGGCCTACTTTTGTAGCAGATTTAAATCAAAAATTAGTTTGTCTTTCAGCTTTCATCACAGATGGAGAATGGGATGTAGGTAAGCCAAAGCTTTGTTTTGGGCAGCAGCTGGTGGAAATGATTCTTTGGGTTCCCATTCATTCAGGAGCTGATAAAGATCAATTGCAGCTGACTTTCAAATGCTCAGGTAGATCAATAGCAGCATTAGCATTCGAGAAAGTATATGAAGATTGTATGGAAGATGAGTATTGGTGCTGGATGAAGAAATTGAAGTTAAGGCCGCAAATTGAATTGTTTTGGTGGCGTCTGTGTAAGAATGTGATTCCCTCAAATTGTTTCCTTCATTATAGAAGATTAATTGAGTTTGATGGATGCCCGAGAGGTTGTCGAGCTGTCGAATATGCAGAACATAAAGTTATTCAATGTGGGAAGATCAAATAAGTATTGGATCGGCTTGCTTCTTGGGATTTTTCTATTCCTGTTAGTAATTCTCTGATAGAGTGTAATCTGTTATTGCAGCATCTTGCATATATGAATCCTTTTGTTGGTAATTTATATTGTTCAGTGGTATTCTTTTGTTGGAAAAGCAGGAATAAGGTTGTTCATGGAGGTTCTGAAGATAGCTGCTCCTTCATTGCAGAAAATTCAATTAGTCATGCAGTTGGCTCTTTTCGGTCATATCTGATTTGGGAGAACTGGGATGCTAATCAGCTGAATAAGCTGGTTCAATCTTCTTGGCATCCTCCACCTCCTGGTTGGATTAAGGTAAATGTGGATGCTTCTTTAATTAGCAATAACAAAGCTGGCATAGGTGGAGTTTTCAGAGATTATAAGGGTTGGTTCTTAGGTGCATTCAGTTTCAGCTACCTTCATTGGGATAGTTCACAAGTTGAGATCTTATCAATTCTTGCTTTGAGGAATTATGTTCAAGAGTGGATGTTTGATGCCAAGGGTATTGTGATAGAAGGAGATAATTATAATGTCATCAAGTTTATTCAAAACTTATTGAATAAGCCGGTGGTCTCGGAAGAATTTCTAAATCCAAAGGATTTAGATTTTCTTATAGATTTTAAGTAAGTTATTTTTTATTTTTCTAATAGGGAATGTAATAAGTTAGCTGATTTATGTGCTAACTTAGCTCTTCTTTCAAAATTTTTTTGGGAAGATGTTAGTTGTGATAAAATTCCCCCTTCTTTCTTAGCCTTGTTGAAGGAGGAATCTGGTTGTAATTAGTTGTTTGAAAAAATTGCTTTATGCATTCTCTTAAAAAAACATAGTCTAGTCCTCAAGGTGCTAAAGGTGTCATAGTTTAAGGGCTTTATAAAAATATCTGCCAATTGATCTTCAGTAGCTACATGATGCAGTTCAATATCTCCATTGGCTACATGATCTCTAATAAAATGGTGCTTAATATTTATATGTTTAGTTTAGGAGTATTGAATTGGGGTTTTAGACATGCAAATGGCATTAGTATTGCCACACATGATAGGAATGGGCCTACAAAAAAATCCAAGATCTAGGATCTATTGCTTCAGCCATAAGACTTGAGCAACACAGCTTTTTACAGTTATAAATTTTTCCACAGCGATGGTAGGGCTACTAAATTTTGCTTCATATTGAACCAACATACTAATGATTGTCCTATGAATTGACAAGTTCATAATATACTTTTTCTATCTACCGTACATCCTACAAAGTCAGAGTCTAAATATCCTATGATTCAAAAGAAAAAGCTATATCTAGGATACCAAATACCTAAGTCTTGGGTGACTAGAAGGTATCTAAGAATTCTCTTAACTGCAGTCATATGGATTCCTTGCGATCATCTTGAAATCTAACACAGAGATATATATTAAATATTATATCAGGTCTGCTAGCAGCCAAATATATAAGTGATCCTATTATCCCCCTATACTTCTTCTGATCCCCTAAATTTCCATTTAAATCCTTATCTAACGGAATGGTAGAGCTTAAGAGTGTATTTATTGCCTTTGCATTCTCCATTTCAAACTTCTTTAGAATAGCCTTGATATATTTACTTTGACTAAGGAAAGTTCCATCATCTCTTTGTTTCACATTAAATCCAAGAAAATAAATCAGCTCTCCCATCATACTCATCTCAAATTCCTCACTAATTATTTTTAAAAATTCATTAAAAAGATTTTATTTTTTTATCCAAAAAGTATATCATCAATATAAACGTGAATAATGAGTAAATCATCTCTTATTTTAATTAAAAATAAGGATATTACCCTTAACAAAGAATCCATCAAGGAGAAATGTATTAAGCCTCTCATACTAAGTTCTAGGTGCTTGCTTCAATCCATATAATGCATTTTTCAATTTATAAATATGATAAGAAAAAGTTGTATTTTAAATCCATGGGGGTTGTTCTACATAAACATTTTCCTTAATAAGCCCATTTAAAAAGGTACTCTTAACATCTATCTAATATAATTTGAAGAATCTAAAGCAAACAAAAGCTAATAAAACTCTAATGGCTTCTAACCTAGCTACTAGGGAAAAAGTTTTCTCAAAATCAGGACTTTTAATCTGATTATACCCCTTAGCTACTAACCTGACCTTATTCCTAATTACTACTCCAAAGTCATTCATCTTTTTTTTGATCACCCACTTGGTTCCTACAACACTCTAGCTCTTAGGTCTACTAACCAATTCCCAAATATTATACCTAATAAATTGATTCAACTCTTATTTCATATCTATGATACAAAATTCATCAGATAGGGCTTGATCTATATTAGTAGGTTCTACCATGGAAATAAATGCAGAATGACTAACCTCCTTTTTATGTCCATGCCTAATCCTAGCTCCTACAGATGGATCTCCTAAGAGAAGTTCCCTAGGATGTTTATATGAATATATCCAATCTCTAGGCAATATATACTAAGGATATACTCTATTTTCTAGGTTAATAGATTCTATTTCTTGGGTGACCTCTATCTCTTCTTCTTCTTCTTCTTCTTCTAACCTAGGCTCAATAAATCAATCAGATTCATCAAATACTATACGAGTGGTCTCTGTTACCACTAGGGTTCTCTTATTAAAAATTCTATAGGCTTTACCTACAGAAGAATAACATAAGAAAATACCTTCATCAGATTTAGGGTCAAATTTTCTTAGAGGAGATTTTCCGTTTATCAAAATGAAACACTTACATCCAAAGACATGAAGGTGAGAGAGATTGGTTATCTTACCTTTGAGTAATTAAAAGGGTATCGTATTGAGTTTAGATCTAACATTTACCCTATTTAAAATATAAAAAGTAGTGTTCATTACTTCTGCTTAGAAATATCTAGGGAGTGAATACTCAACTAACATGGCTCTAACAACTTCTGTTAAGGTTCTATTCTTTCTTTCAGTTATTCTATTATACTGAGGGGTTCTAGGGGCAAAATAATTATGTTCTATTCCTATCTCCTTATAGAATGATTCAAATATATCATTTTTAAATTCTTCACTATGATCACTATGGATAGTAGATATTTCACATCCTAATTTCTTCTGAATCTATGTGTAGAATATCCTAAATTTCTCAAATGATACACTTTTATGAGATAAAAATCTAACCCATGTAAATATAGAATAATCATCAACAATCACATACCTGAAGGTCTTCCAACCTAGGTTGGTTGTACTAACTAGTCTAAATAAGTCTATATGAAGAATTTCTAATGGCCTAGAGGTGATGATATCCTTAATAGAAAGAAATGATGATTTAACTTATTTTCCAAGTTGGTAGGCATCACAAAGGTGGTCCCTAGAGAAATCTAACATAAGTATGCCTCTAACTAGGTCTTTTTGGGTGATCTTCCTAAGTTTGTTCAGGTTTGTATGACATAGTCGTCTATGCCATAGCCATGATTAAGCAGCAACAATTTTCAAATATAAGGAATTTGAATATTTAACACTGTTTAAATCAAGTAGGAAAACATTATTAATCCTTATTCCTTCTAAAATAAGTATACCATTTAAATTAATCAAATATTTAGAAGACAAAAATTTGATATCAAATCCTTTATCACATAATCGACTAATACTAAGCTGGTTGTATTTCAAATCATCTATTAGAAAAATATTATCAATGATAAATTTTTAGAATTGCCAATCATACCTGAGCCCACCACTTTCCTGGTGGTGTTATATCCAACGTAACCTTGCCTCTTGCCCTAACCTCCAACATGATGAATTGCTTCATATCTCCAATCATATGTTATTAGCATCCACTGTCCAAGTACTACATGCTCTCACTAGGCCTTTTGTGAGAGCACCCCTAGTAAGTCAATCAAGGGTTAGATTTGGAAACCCAAGTGAGTTTGGGATCCTCCTTATGTCAACTTGAATGAATGACATACATGCTATGCTGTGATGCACTTAACTTTGGCCTCCACACTAAATGTGTTCTACGGTGTATGGTGCAAGTAATAGTAATGTGTCCTAACATGCCACAAGAGTAACACCTAACACTTAGGAATGGGTTTACCAATCTATATGGGTGGCTGTGCCTTTTCCTAGGAACATGATATGCATGATGTGATGTGAGGTTCTACCATTATGTTAGTGTAAATAATGGTCTATTATTTTTAAAGTGCATGAACTTTTACTTTCAAAGCTTTGAATTTCACATTTCAATGCATGTTCACTAGAGACTAATTTATCTGCAAGTGTTTCTAATTGCATGTATGACTCTTCTAAATCAGTATGCTCATATTTCAAGGATTCATGCATCTTAATTAATTCAACAAGCTTTTTATTCAATTCATCAAATTCATCTAATAGTGATGCATGTTCTTTATCTAAAGACATATGTTCGATTCTAAGACTATCATGTTCTTTTTATAAATTAGAAAATATTAAATTCATACTACCATGCAATTTTTTTTATTTCTCTATGATTCATGCATTTTTTTCAAAAATAAATCATTATAAGTGAGTTCACATACCTCATCTTGATGAGAGTGATCAAGACTATCATTAGCCATTATACATAAATTAGGTACATCCTCCTCTGCTTTGTGTTCTGATGATTCTAAGGCTCTGTCTGGCCAAAAAACTTTTTGTGTCCTATGCTTACCCTTTTTGAAGCTTTTCCTCACCCTTCTCCTTGTCCATGTGAGTTTTTAGATTGGGGCAGTTTGATCTCAAGTGCCCTGGCTTCCTGTATACAAAGAATATAACTTAATATAATTTTATATTGGATTTAAAACCTTTACCCTTGCTACTTTCAAAGTGACACTTCTATTTCCTCTTTAGAAAGCTTTTGAAACACATTGTGATTAGAGTTATATCGTCATCTTCTTCAACTGCAGAGCTATCACTTTTAGAGCCATTGGCTTTTAATCCTACTACTATGTCCTTCTTCGTGTCACCTGCATCAAGCAATCTATGACTCACACTTTTCTCATAGGCAATAAGTGAGCATAGTAGATTATTAATAGAATAAACATTCAGATCTTTGGATTCACATATAGCAGCAACCTTAGCATCATAATTATTAGGTAGACAATGCAGAATTTTGTTGACCTTTTAAGAGTTTGAAATTTCTCTACCTAGAGTATGTAGGGATGTCACTATCTGGATAAACCTATTATACATGTATGAGATAGTCTCATTAGATTTCATACAAAAGAGTTCATAATCAGGTAGTAAAATACTCAACCTACATTGTTTCACTTTATTAGTACCTTCAAACATGATGCATAACCTATCCCAAATCTCTTTACAGTAGTACATGTAGAGACTCTCATATATTCTTCAATTTTTAGTACATATAAAAAATAGTTTAAACATCTAGCATTGAGTTATGCAAGATCTCTATCCTCAATACTCCATTTAGTAAAAGGAATATCAGTTTTTACTCCATTAACTATGCGTGATGGTACAGAATAACCAATTTGTATCAAATACCACATGTGTAAATCAATTGATTGTAGAAAAGTTAACATGCGAATTTTCAAAAATCAAAAGGAATATTATTAAGCAATGGTGGACGGGTTAAAGAATATCCCTCCGTAGTAATCCTATTTCCAAGATGTGCCATTAGATCTTTCCTAAGGGATTTAAAATGACTAATTCAAAGACCCACTCTGAAACAAATTGAAAGTTCAAGGGAGAGTGTTAAGCCTAATTGAACTGTCCAAGGCACACCAAAAGGGGGTGAATTGGTGTTTTTTTAATTCTTTTTCAAAAAATGCTTTTTCAGAACTTGATTACCAAATTAAAAACTTCAAATTTAAATAGAAATTTAATAATATGGAAGCTAGTCAATATACTAATTTTTTTTTAGTAGAGAACTCAAGAGATGAAAAAGATATTTTTTTTCTTTTTATACTGAATTAATCCAAATAATCACAACGTTCAAAGCACAAATTTGTAAGAAAATAAATTACAGAAAATTAAAGTATGAAAATTAAATGCATAAAATAATAATAATAATAAATGAGCACACCAAAATTTTATAGTGGTTCAATCAACCTTGACCTATGTTTACTCCCCAGAGTCCTCTTCTCTAGGTATTTCACTAAACTCTTAGTGACTCTCCTTTAGCCCCCACAACTAGGCGAAGAAACCCTTACAAGAATCATTTCCACCAACCCAACGTGGTGGAGTACAAGATTCATTTTAACCCTCCATGTGAGGCAAAGAACTTTGGACTCTTTTCACCCTTCTAGTGAAGGTAGAGTACCTTACAATCTTTTTTTACCCTCCTGGTGAAGGCAAAGAACCCAATGATCTTCAGCCTTGAAGACTTTCTCCCCAAAAAAAGCAATAAAGCCACTAGGGGAATCAAGGTGCAAGCCTACTTGGAGCAACCGTGTGGAAATTCCTCACACTCCTCCCTCTCACATAATATCACATTCTCCTTCTCTAATGCTCTAAGACCTCCCATAAAAATCTCTCTAATAATCTCTTTAACATCCAATGATTTCATATAAAAGTCTTTAGAGAGTTTTTATAATAGTCTTCAAAAAACCCTAAAAGTTTAATTTGATCACTTCTAATCATACTGTATGATGTGAGATCATAAAGAACTATTAGTTCATTTCACCGTGTAATTAGTACTATATGATGAATAAGGATCTACATGATTAGTTCAGCTAGTTTAAACTAATTATCCAGTATGATATCATGAGATATATAGTATGGTTAGTTTAATTAAATAAGAATTTTGTCTAGTATGATCACTAGCGATTAATTATTATCCTGGGATCAAATTGGGTTGTATAATATGATGGGGGTCATTATACAATATGATCTGATGAATCAATTAATTCTGATTCGACTGCCTAATCACAAGATTAAATTAAGCAAGATTTGTTAATATCATCCAGTATGATTATCATCGTATTGTATGATTAATTTAAATTATAAATTTCAAATCATTGCCTAATTTGAGATTGGCGGCAGGAAACTTGATTTCTACAGATTGTCCGGTATAATGTAAATCGTATAGAGTGAATTGTTCAAATTAAGATTTTCTTAATTAGGTTTAATTAATCATTATTTAACATATATTATACAATATAATATAGATCGTATAGTACGATATTCACAAAATTTACAACACTTAATTTTCCTCCTAAGTGTGTATGTGCACAGTCACCAAATTAACATACACCTTTATATGACATAGACTCAAGAAATATAAAATTAAAGAAATCAAAATTACAGACTCTTTCAACACATCCAATTTTACCCAATCTTGAGCCCTGAGTGATCTTGAATGGTGTATGATGTACCTGAAATGTTAGTACACATAGAAATAAATACATAATAAAAATTCTAAGAGAAATGAGAATTCAATCAATAATGTTTCTTATCATCAGAACAACAAGCTCAGGATCCTGGTGCAACATCAGCTTATTACTCTAATACTTTACCTCAGTCATATCCCTATAATTAGTAATAAAACACATCAAGAGACAAATCTAGGAACTTAAAAGGGATAGTTAGGAGCTAATCATGTAAGATAGTCCCTTAGAGAAGATTAGAGGTCACCTGCTAATACTTAGCCTTAATATTCTACTCACTTGGCAAACTATGGGCTCTCACATGGTGGGTACCCTCTTTCCCAATAATGTTATTCAATAATGGATTCATCCTTCTCAATCAAGCTCTCTCGACCTTGATCTATCTCAAAATTGCTACAACATAATATGGCCTTCCCAATACACAAGTTGCCAATTTATAAAGCTATAATAGATAGTGGCATCATGTCACCATCACGTCAACGCTATAGGGACGATGCAATCTATGAGGCTATAATGGAAACATAGCAGTAAATACACATTTATTTATATGATTAGCTCTATTTAATTTCATTCACTTGTCCTTCTTGTTATTCATTCATTAAAGGGTTGAGTGAATTAAGAAACCAAATATATATATAATCTAAATTTTTGAAATTAATTTAATACGAAAAGATTTGAATTCTTATTCAAATTGCAGCGCAGTAGAGAGAAAGGGAGAAAGCCAATTTTTAGCAATTGGATTACTTTGCTACTTTTGTTAAAATTACTCAAATCATTGTAGGTAATTCTAATCCTATCTCTGTTTTCAAATATTTTGATTTTAACTGTTTGATTCTACCCAAAATTAATTTTATTACATTTTCTAGGATTTATTAAACTTTCACCGCATAATTTTGTATTTTATTGTACTGATTATCTTGGACATTTTAACTATAACATTTATTGAATTTCACCAGGTAAAATAGAATTAACTATATTTTTTATTATTTCTATTAATTGAATAATGAAAAATTTTACTACAAGCATACTGTTAATATAAGTATTGAAAATAAATGTGGTTATGTAAATGAATATAGCTGATCATTATTACTATTATTGCATTGTGATAACAATATGTGTGTGAAGAAAAAAAACAAGTAAAGACTAGTTATTCACTAGCATTGGTTGGAGATTGATTGACCTATATATAATGGTAGGCTAATGGGCTTTCCTTTAAATATTATAGTTTGGTGTTATTCTCTACTTATTCATGTGATTCATTGATTGAGAGTTATATGGAGATAATTATTATGCCAACGGGAAAAGAGTCACGACTCTATATTGCTACCGATATGGACATCGATATTGTTTGATAAAAATATTAATTCACTGTATTTATTACTTATATTGATTCACTATAATGATACTAAGTATGTGATATATTGAGTATGTATTATATTGATTTGATACTGATATAAAATATATGGATTGTATATATACACTCCTCTATGATTTTACTGCAATGCTATGATTTTGATAGCTTTTATTGATGCTTTGGTTTTACAATTTTATATGAATTTTCTATTAATTGATAGTACTAATATGAAAATTGCCTTGGTGATTTGACACACGAACTAGTTTTTCCACCATATTGCTTTACTTAGTTCTGTATAGAATTATTTTACTAGCTATAAATTTTTTTACTACTGCATGTGTATTTTACTATTTCTACATAGATTCATGATCATATTAGTACTATTGTTATGGTTTGACTGCTAACATACATATTGCCCCTTTATTATGCTTTGAGTTTAGTTATAGGATTTAATTACTTATTAGGCTCTTGAGCTTATTATATGTGGTTAAATAATTTCAGGCCAGGATAATGGAGCAGGAGTGTGGGATTGATGGGGATCATTTAGGTTCATGTTCTTATTATTTTAGCAATTCTTTTGTACTCAGGATAGAGTAGTTATGATATCATTATATAGATCCTGAGTAGTGTACATAAATTTTTTCAGGAAATTAATACATATATAATAATATTTTAATTGATAGTTAATTTTCACTAATATTTTTATTGATAAAAGAAATTAGGTAGCTTTGGTTGTTTTATATTAAAAGATAGAATAATAACTCTTCCAAATTAGATTTTGGGGCATCACAACTATGTATTAGAGTAATATTATTGGAATTAATTGTTACCAGTACTGTAGAAATTGATTATGAGTAGGGTAGATTAAGGTGTATTATTTTACATACATAATTGATTGCATGTTTATATTATTCAAATCAAACTGAATTATGTATGTGAACAATCAAAATGGATCTACCAGAGCCAAATATACCTAATGAACAACACAGTGCAGTTTCAGTGCGATTAGATAATTTGATGCACTTGACCACAGTTATAACATAGGTGATGGAGGATACATAGAGAAAATTAGCCGGGAGTAAAGAAGAAGAGGGAGACAAGCATTTATAAACATTCCATAAGCTGAAGCCTTTATTGTTCAAAGGAGCTGTAGGACCTCAGGCTATAGAAGATTAGTTACTGATGATAGAAAAGATCTTTGACAACATGTAGTATTTAGAGAGAAGGAAGGTACCATTGGCTGTGCTCGTCTTTAAAGAAAAGGCTGAGAGATGTTGGGCTGAATAGCAGAGCGATAAATTCCAGGGAAAGATAAATATTGAGATCACTTAGGATGAATTTACTATTGTACTCAGAATGTGGTTTGTACCTCCTTTAGCCCAATGATGGATACAAGAAGTTTTTATCAAGTTGGAGTAGAGATGCAAGATATTGATACAGTATGAGACTGGCTTTACTACTCTTGTTTGGTATGCTCCTCACTTGATCCCTACTGCTGAAGAAGAGTGTTAAGATTTTTATAGGGGTTGAATAAAGAGCTAAGACATCCATGAATACCTTTACAAATTCAAGAGTTTTTAGAGTTGGTGGAGTGGGCCAGACTGATAAAGATTGATTTTGCAACACCAGCATCCAGATATGAGGTGGGATCCAAATATGATATCAGTAGGAGGAAGACTAGAGATGAATTAAGTAGGGATAGAGACAGTATGAGAGATAAGAAAAGTAGATACAATAATTCGAAGGGATCTAGATTGATTACATCTACCAACAATTTCAGTGCATTTATCCATTATGGAAAGAGGCATGGAGGTCAGTGCTACCTTTCGACAAGGCAGTATTTTTTATGTGGACAGTAAGGATACAAGATAATAATTAATCAAATTGAAATTCATTTCACAGAACAGCAAATTGAAATTCACATCATAGAATAGTTCATATCAATTTTCTTTTTCCTTGGACCTAGATAGAATCTCAAAGGATTAGGATCCCTTATGACTCTCATTTATGCTTATAGCATCAGAACATGCCAATAGATATCAAAACATATTTTATAGTCACCAGAACATGTCGTATAGGTATCAAATATTCCCTATACTGAAGCATCTAGAAAATATCATACTAACTCGACATCAAAAGGAGAACCAAAATATATTCTTCTATAATGTACTGATGCTATAAATACTATACAAACCTTCTTCTATAATCTATATTCATCGAAAGTATAAATAAGACAAGAAAAAACACTTTTAACTCCCTAAAATACACAACTCTCACTGTCCAAAAATAATATAACTTGCTTCTTCAAGCAATCAATTTGAGCTTCATATCAACTCAACTAGTTTTAATGTAACTTGCTTTTTTAAGTAATTAATTTTAGCTTCATATTGACTCAACCAGTTCATACCCAAAATAATATCAAATGCAGAAATGTATAATAAAATCAAATTTGACCGCCACTACTAATCAAAAATCTATATATCACAAAAGTAAATCCTACTGGCTATCATACCATCTTCAGTCGATAGAGTAATAGAAAGAGAAATATGCAATAAAACTAAAGGCAAGTATTGTAAATCAAAAAATACTCTAAGGAAATGAATAACTGGCTCCAAAATTGAATAAAATATAATATTATTGATAAAATGTAAGTTTTACCTATCACAATATTTGGAGCATCTTGAACCTCCTACTAAAACTATATACACATGGATGAATTAGAGCTAGTGTAACAGAACTATCAGACTCTTTCTGACCACTACTAGATGGTTTAACTACCATAGAACTAGATACATTTCCTCTACCAACAGAACTCTTAATAACTATACAAAGTGAAAATGCCCTCGACCTCTCTATTGGTTTAACAGAACTCTCAAAAATGGGTTCAGATCATTAGTCAAACCCTACATGTGGACACTCAACCATCCTATATCCTATTCGTCTACATTTAAAATACCAACCATTCACTTTGTAGCATTGAAAAAAATGACGTCTGCCACAACTATGGCACACGGGTACCCCACTAATAAAGCTCTCAAAATTAGCAACACTGCCCCTACTCAGAGCTGTCATAGATATAGACTATCCACCTTTCCTAGACTTCAGATATAAATTTAATCTTCTTCTCAAAAAATCTACTACAAGATGTCTCGCCACTGAACCTCTTCTGACTAGTAGTCCACTACTGCTAAGTCGCAATCATCATTCTCTATCAATTAGGCTCTCTCCATAAGCTCAGACTAATTAGAAATATAAAATGGTACTAGCGGTTATCTCAATCTATCTTTGAGTCCCCACAAAAATTTATAGCACTTTTCCATGGGAGTGCTAACCAATTGTAGAGTATATCTGGCTAAAGTAATAAACTTTACCTCATACTATGTAACTGTTATGCTCCCCTAAACCAGTCTTAGAAAAGTCTCCTGCATCTTCTATTATGTAAAAGCTGGTATAAATCGGGCTCTAAACACATCTAAAAACTCCTACCAGCTAATTAAAGAAATTAATCTACCCTAAAATTTCTCCTCCTATCCTATCTACTAGTGTGCAACCTCTCCATCTACCAGAAAGACTACCAATGGTAACTTCCTCTTAGGAGGATACTACATACCATCAAATATCTTCTCTAAACTCCTCAATCAATCCTTTACTACTCTGGGCTCAATAGGACCCTCAAATCTTAGAGGCTTCAATCTCAAAAATATTTATAAATATCAATTTACCTCATAAGATTTCATAGTAGGAACCTTGTTATGTGCCTTATCCTTCATCTCAACTATTAAATTAGCAAACTACAAAACTGTATCTGAAATGGCTATCTAAGTAGTAATATGTACAAGAGCTTCCTGACTAACACTCTATCCATATGTCATGTCTTGACTTGGCAGATCCATATCTCACAGAACACACAACTAGATACATATGTACATGAAAATAAATAGAGATGAACTCCCAAATAGACTCAAAATGACCCCACTTAACTTAAAGATAAAATTCTTATATCTTAGTTTTACAATCCTTTTCAAAATTATTGCTCTGATACCGTAAAAGCTTATATAACCTAATGCAAGAGGGTTCATATCGTGTTGAGCTGTGATAAACAAATCCCAATATTTGATTTCAAAATATTTCAAATTCATTTTCAAATTTTATTTTAAATAAATAACTGTTGCAAATCTGGTTTTGCTGATGACAAATATGTTTCCAGTATGTTTTGCTTGGTTAATCTGTTTCAGGCACAAAAGACCACAAGCCACTCAAGCCAACTCAAAATCAGGTCCAAGTGTGTCAAATGTATGATTTTTCTTTTTATTGAGTCAATTATAATGTAACTGATCCCCTAGCTAAGTAACCTTGCACACACATACTCAGGGGGAGAGATTGAGTGAGTTAGAGTTTCTGTTCATTTTTTGTTCAAATCGTCCTGGACGATAGTCGCATCGTCCTGGACGATCCATTTAAAACAGAATCCCTAATTAGGGCGACTAAGTTAAGAGGGTCTGATTAAGCAGATCGTCCTGGACGATCTTTGGATCGTACGGGATGATATGCTCAAATCAGAAATTCCCAGCCACCAGATTAAGTTAGGCAAGTTTTATTTTAAGTATTTTGGTCTGATCGTCCCGGACGATACGTGTATCATCCTGGACGATTCACTACAATCATGCCTAAATTAGTCTGGTAATTAAGGAAAGCAATTAATGTTTAATTGATACGATCACATCGTCCTGGACGATCGTGATCGTCTTGTGCATTTCAGCTGTACGACCCGAACTGTGTTCAGGACGATTTTGGGCCTTTTTGAACTAATCGTACAGGACGATGTCCAAATCGTCCTGGACGATCAAGTCATTTTTTGGTCGTCCAGCACAGATTTCTCTGGATGACCCGAACTGTCTTCTGGACGATTTTCCTCAATTTGCACTAATCGTCCCGGACAATCGCCGTATCATACGGGACGATATGAACAACTTTTTTTACTGATCGTCCAGAAGAGCCTAATCATCCAGACTGAATCAGCTGAATTTGAACTGATCGTACAGGACGATCTACCGATCGTCCTGGACGATCTTGGCCGACCAGTTGAGATTTAGGGCAAATTTTAAGCCCTCCTTTAAAAGAACTTTTTTCAATTTTTAGAAAAAATCTTTAGCTACCTTCCTTTCCTGAGAAACCCTAGAGAGAAGAGAGAGTTGGGAGAGAGAGAAGAGATCTTGTGAGGGGGAGTTAGTGAGGGATGAAAGTTCGAAAGGGATGTTAAGCCCTAGTGAACTAGTCCCGAGGCTAACCAAGAGGGGGGGTGAATTGGTTATTTAAAAATTTCACGATAACAATAAAAATCTTTTCGATACTTAGCAGCGGAAACAAGTAAACAAGAACGAAAAGATCAACTAAAGATATTCACCCAAGCAGTTTATATTGAAAAGTAAAGTGCAAAACTGAATCAGAAAAGCAAACCAGATTTTATAGTGGTTCGGTCAACTTGACCTACGTCCACTCCCCGGAGCCTCCCCTCCGGGTATTGCACTAACCAAAAGTGACTCTCCTTTTATTCCCACAGCAAGGCGGAGAAGCCTGTACAAAACACCTCCTTTTCACCACACGGTGAGGCAGAAAACCTGACCTCCTTTCGCTTCCTCCTGAAGCAGGCAGAGAACCTTCGAACTCCTTTTGCTTCCACCTGAAGCGGGCAGAGAACCCCGGATCTTCTTGCGAACGATCCTCCCACGAAGAACACCGACTAGACGAAGACGACGAGCGGAGAAGACGACTCTAATCTGTGCTTGGAGCAACCTTAGTGAATCCCTCACTAACTCCCCCTCACAAGATCTCTTCTCTCTCTCCCAACTCTCTCTTCTCTCTAGGGTTTCTCAGGGAAGGAAGGTAGCAAAAGATTTTTCCAAAAAATGGAAAAAGTTCTTTTAAAGGAGGGCTTAAAATTTGCCCTAAATCTCAACTGGTCGACCAAGATCGTCCAATCGTCCTGTACGATCAGTTCAAATTCAGCTGATTCAGTCTGGACGATTAGGCTCTTCTGGACGATCAGTAGAAAAAGTTGTTCATATCGTCCCGTACGATACGGCGATCGTTCGGGACGATTAGTGCAAATTGAGGAAAATCGTCCAGAAGACAGTTCGGGTCGTCCAGAGAAATCTGTGCTGGACGACCAAAAAATGACTTGATCGTCCAGGACGATTTGGACATCGTCCTGTACGATTAGTTCAAAAAGGCCCAAAATCGTCCTGAACACAGTTCGGGTCGTACAACTGAAATGCACAAGACGATCATGATCGTCTGGGATGATCCTGCGATCGTCCAGGATGATGTGATCGTATCAATTAAATATTAATTACTTTCCTTAATTACCAGACTAATTTAGGCATGATTGTAGTGAATCGTCCAGGACGATACACGTATCGTCTGGGACGATCAGACCAAAATACTTAAAATAAAACTTGCCTAACTTAATCTGGCGGCTGAGAATTTCTGATTTGAGCATATCGTCCCGTACGATCCAAAGATCGTCCAGGATGATCTGCTTAATCATACCCTCTTAACTTAGTCGCCCTAATTAGGGTTTCTGTTTCAACTGGATCGTCCAGGACGATGCGACTATCGTCCAGGACGATCTGAACAAAAATTGAACAGAAACTCTAACTCACTCAATCTCTCCCCCTGAGTGTGTGTGTGCAAGGTTACTTAGCTAGAGGATCAGTTACATTACAATTGACTCAATAAAAGGAAAAATCATACATTTGACACACTTGGACCTGATCTTGAGTTGGCTTGAGTGGCCCGCGGTCTTTTGTGCCTGAAACAGATTAGCCAAGCAAAAACACACTGGAAACATGTTTGTCATCATCAAAACCAGATTTGCAACAATCTCCCCCTTTTTGATGATGGCAAACATTTGTAAAGTAGTCTGAAAATAAAAGTAAACTAGGAGATCACACAAAATAAATATTTTTTTTTAAATTTTCATTTAACAGCTAAAACAATACAGAAAATATGAAACAGACACGACTACAACTGACTCCCCCTTTTGACATCACAAAAAGAGGAGAGAAAAATAGAACATTGAAATAAAACATAAAATAGAACAACTACAAAACAAGAAAATCAGAATTTTTTCTTGATTTTAGATTCAAAAACCAATGACAGGACGATTGACAGCGCTGAAATCCAGAAAAGGTTGGAAATAATCAACTTTCGTAACTCCAACCCCGGGGACCTTATCGATGCAAACCTCTTCAAAACAAAAATCCTATTCAGAAGAAAAGACATTAGATTTGAAAAGAGATACTTTCAAGCCTCGTTCCAAAAAAATATCTAATATAATAGTGTTACAAAGTAAAAAAATCAGAAATCAGGATTTTCCAGACTCAAGCTTTTGAAAATATTAAGTGGCGCACAGATTTTTCTAGGACATTTAACAATCTGAAATAGAAGAAAGCTTGGTTTGGCTCATTTTGTGCCTCTTTTTCAAATTGATTGGCGCTTTGCGCATCTTTTGATTTTTGATACACTTTGTGTATCAATTTGGCAATTTCGCATCTTTTCAGTTTTGGGCTCATTTTATGCCTCTTTTTCAAATTATCTGGCGCACTGCGCATCTTTTATAAGCTTTCTCCTTTTCATAATCATTAAAGAGTCTCAGCTGTGAGATTATCTTCCAGACATAGGAGATGACTCTCCTTGATAAGGAAGAATGATCCTCAAAACAAAAGCCATACACCATATGATAAATGCAATCACTTGGTTTTAGAAAATCAAACTAATGACTCAAGACTTTGAAAACCACTATTGATATGAGGCAGATTACTATAGGAAGATAAAATAATCTCTATTTCAAAAACTAACATTTTAATTTTGAAAAGAATTTTTATTCGAAAGAAACCATACACCAGTAAAGGAGTTAGAGGAAGAGAAAACAATCATCAATATTTCTTCCCTTTAACAGGTTCAATGGAATCAATCACTACGTACCAGCTTCCAAACCAAAATAAGGTAAAAACTCATAGTTAGAAATTCAGATTTTCAGAAATAGTGAACGGTGATCAGATTTTGAAAAATATAAAAATAGTAAGTGCAAGATATGAACTAGTGAATACAAGCAGGTAGAAAATCACATCAAAGTAAATACTCAAATTAAACTAACAGTAAGGCTAAAACAGAAATCAGTAGAAGAAATAAAATTAACTGAAAGTAAATAATCAAAGCCAAAAACTAACTAACAGAAATCAGAAATCAAAAAACTAAACCTAACTAACAGAAATACGAATACCAATCAGAAAGATCATAAATCAGCAGTCATCAGAATCAAGCATTTATATCAATCACTCCTAATCTGGTTCTCAAAATGCTGAATGAGTCAAAGGCCAGTGGTTTAGTGAATATGTCAGCCAGCTGATTTTCAGTTGCTACATAATGTAGCTCAATGTCCCCTTTTGTAACATGGTCCCTAATGAAGTGATGCCTAATGTCAATGTGTTTGGTCCTAGAATGTTGGATTGAATTCTTAGAGATACAGATGACACTGGTATTATCACACAGAATAGAAATTGTGCCAACGGGTACTCCTAAATCCAAGACTTGTTGTTTCAACCAAAGAACTTGGGCCACACAACTTCCTAAGGAAATGTACTCAGCTTCAGCAGTGAAAAGTGCAACTGAGTTCTGTTTTCTACTGGACGTGGAGACTAACGACTGTCCTATGAATTGACAAGTCCCAGAGGTACTCTTCCTATCCACCCTACACCCCGCAAAGTTAGAGTCAGAATATCCAATGATCTCAAAAGAGGTGCGGTGCCTAGGGTACCAAATTCCTAGGTTTGGGGTCCCTAAAAGATATCTAAGAATTCTCTTAACAGCAGTCAGGAGGGACTCTTTAGGATCAGCCTGAAACCTAGCACAAAGACAGACACTAAACATGATATCAGGTCGGTTAGCAGTCAGGTAAAGCAGTGAACCTATTATCCCTCTATACTTCTTCTGATCAACAGATTTTCCATTTGAATCCTTATCTAACTGAACTGAGGAGGGCATGAGAGTATTGATTGGCTTGGCTTTGTCCATTTCATATTTCTTCAAAATGTCCTTAGTGTATTTTGATTGATTGAGAAAGGTTCCATCATCCGTTTGCCTTATGCTAAACCCCAAAAAGTAGGACAATTCTCCCATCATACTCATCTCAAACTCTTTACTCATTATTTTGGAAAACTCATCACATAAATATTTATCAGAAGATCCAAAAATTATATCATCAACATAAATCTGGACAATGAGTAAGTCATCTCCTATTCTCCTCAGAAAAAGGGTGGTGTCTACGCTCCCCTTAACAAACTCTCTTTCTAACAGGAATGTGCTAAGCCTCTCATACCAAGCTCTGGGTGCCTGTTTCAATCCATATAAGACCTTTTTTAATTTATAGACATGACTTGGATATTGGGAACTCTCAAAGCCTGGGGGTTGTTCTATAAAAATATCTTCTTTAATTACCCCATTTAAAAAGGCACTCTTGACATCCATTTGAAACAGCTTAAATCCCTTGTAACATGCAAAGGCTAGTAGCACTCTAATGGCTTCCAATCTAGCTACAGGGGCAAAAGTTTCCTCAAAATCTATCCCTTCTATCTAATTATACCCCTTAGCCACCAATCTTGCCTTATTTCTCACCACCACATCAGAATCATTCATCTTATTCTTAAAGACCCACTTAGTTCCCACAATACTTTGGTTTCTAGGTCTTTCTACTAACTCCCAAACATCATTCCTTACAAATTGATTCAATTCTTCCTGCATAGCTAAAATCCAAAACTCATCCGATAAGGCTTGATTGATGTTGGTGGGTTCAGTCATTGAGATAAAGGCAGAATGGTTTACTTCCTTCCTAAGTCCATGCCTAGTCCTAACACCTTCAGAAGGGTCTCCTAAGATCAGTTCTTTAGGTTGACTCGAAGAATATCTCCAATCTCTAGGCAATGGGGTTTGAGGTTCTACCCTTTCCTCCAAATTTGTATTTCCAACTCCTTGGGTAACCTCAACAATCTCTTCATCTTCTACTTCAGATCTAGACTCCTTAGGATCAGATTCATCAAACACTACATAGGTTGTTTCTTCCACCACCAAAGTCCCCCTATTGAACACCCTAAAGGATTTCCCCACACTTGAATATCCTAAGAACACTCCTTCATCAGATTTGGGGTCAAATTTTCCTAAGAGTGACTTCCCGTTGTTCAGAATGAAAACCCTACAGCTAAAGATATAGAGGTGGGACAGATTTGGTGTTCTACCCTTAATGATCTCATAAGGTGTCTTGTTCAGTTTGACTCTCACATTCACCCTATTCAGCACATAACAGGCAGTGTTCACCGCTTCAGCCCAAAAGTATTTTGGAAGTGAATACTCGGCAAGCATGGCTCTAGCGGCTTCCACTAAAGTCCTGTTCTTCCTTTCAACTACCCCGTTCTTCTGAGGGGTCCTAGGAGCTAAAAAATTGTGACTAATCCCATGATTCTCACAAAAACTTCCAAATCTTTCATTTTCAAACTCCCCTCCGTGATCACTATGGATGGTAATAATCTCACATCCTAACTTCTTCTGAATCCAAGTAGAGAAAGATCTAAACTCATCAAATGACTCAGATTTGTGTGACAAAAACTTAACCCAAGTGAACCTTGAATAATCATCAACAATCACAAAACCATAGACTCTCCCCCCTAAGCTGGCAGTGCTAATGGGTCCAAAGAGGTCCATGTGAAGAACTTCTAAAGATCTAGAGGTGCTAATGTCCTTAACTGAGTGAAAAGAGGACTGGACTTGCTTCCCCAACTGACAGGCATCACACAGGTGATCCTTAATGAACTTAAGCTTGGGCATACCTCTAACTAAGTCCTTTTGGGTGACTCTCCTAAGGGTTTTCATACTGGCATGACACAATCTCCTATGCCATAACCAAGACTCATCAGCAGTAGTTTTTAAGCAAATTGAATTATAAGATTTAATGCTACTTACATCCAGCTTGTAGACGTTGTTGATCCTTTGCCCCTGCAAAATAACTTCATCATTTAAGCTTAAAATGCAGCCAGTGGGCAGGAATTTGATGCTGTATCCTTTGTCGCAGAGTTGACTAATGCTCAGTAAGTTGTGTTTCAGTCCATCTACAAGCAAAACATTATCAATCACAAAATTCTTTGAATCACCAATTATACCTGTGCCTACCACCTTCCTGGTGGTGTTATCTCCAAGTGTAACCTTGCCTCCAGCTCTTGCCTCCAGCGAAATGAACTAATTTGCATCTCCAGTCATATGTCTAGAACATCCGCTGTCCAGGTACCACATTCTCTCACGAGGTCTTGTGTGAGAGCACCCCTACAAAATCATCAAATGTCAGTCTTAGGAACCCAAACAGGTTTGGGTTCCTTCTTATGAAAAGAAGAATGCGATGCATGCGTGCTGTGCTGTGAAACAGGCAGTTTGGGTCTCCACACCCAATATGTACTATGGTGAACAGTACAAGTGTGTGATATGTGTCCTAACATGCCACATGAAAAACATCTAACACCAGAAAAAGGATTAACTAAACGTCGTGAGTGATAGTGCCTCTTCCTAGTAGTGTATGAAACATGCTTTGATGAACTTGCAATAGAATTTTTAAAAGGTGGCGGTGCATAAAACTGTTCAAAGGTAGGCGGTGTTTTGTTCTTTTCAAAAGCACTGATTTTTACTTCCAAAAACTCATTCTCTTTCTTTAAACTTGCAATTTCAAATTTTAAAGCGCCATTGTTACTTTCTACTTCACATGCCATTTTATCTAACTCTTTAAAAGCTTTTTCTAAATCAACATGCATGGTTTTCAAAGAATCATGCTCAGAAACTAAATCAAAATATTTTTTGTTCAATTCATCAAACTCATCAAGCAAAGACATGTGATTGGAATCAAGTGTGGAATGATCTTTAACTACAGAATCATGCTCTTTTTATAAAGTCAAATAATCTAATTTCAAACTAGCATGGGTTTTCTTAAGCTTCCTATACGATGTATGAATCTTTTCAGAAACTTCAAATAACTGATCGTAAGTAAGCTCACATACCTCTTCCTGGTCCGACTGACCAGGGTGATCATTCGCCATCAGACATAAGTTTGTTTCCTCCTCTTCAGCTTTAGTCTCAGGAGAGTCGGATGCAGAGTCTGCCCAGAACGCCTTCTGAATCCGCTTCTTGTCCTTTCTGAACTTTGGTTTCTCCTCACTCTTCTCCTTGCTTGGGTGAGCTTTAAGTGTTGGACAATCAGCCTTAATGTGTCCAGGCTTCTTGCATTCAAAACAAACCGATTCAGATAAACCCTTAAAGTTTTTATTGAACTTACCGTTGTTCCACTTCTGATAGTTCTTATGTTTCTTCCTTAGAAAGCTTTTGAATTGCTTTGTGATTAAGGCAACATCATCGCTATCAGACCCGGAAGTGCTAGCATCTGAATCTTTGGCCTTTAGTGCCACTGTCTTCTCTTTCTTGCGTTCACCTGCATCAAGTTGCCTTTGATTCACCCCTTGCTCGTAAACAATGAGTGATCCAAGTAAGCTGTCAATAGAGTAAGTATTTAAATCTTTGGATTCAGTAATAATAGTAATCTTAGCATCATAAGAAGCAGGCAAACATCTAAGAATCTTATTCACTCTTTCGTAGTTGGTAAGTTCTCTACCTAAAGCATGCAAAGAGGTAACAATCTGAGTGAACCTTGTGTACATTTCTGAAATAGTCTCACTAGGTTTCATGCGAAAAAGTTCGTAATCATGTAACAAGATGTTTAACCTAGATTGTTTGACTTCAGTTGTACCTTCGTATGTTATACATAACCTATCCCAGATTTCCTTTCCCGTTGTACAAGTAGAAACACGCATATAGTCTTCAGATTTCAAAGCACAAAAGAAACAGTTCAAATATTTTGCATTCAACTGTGCTAAATCACGATCATCAAACGTCCAATCAGCAAACGGTAATTCAGTTTTCACATTGTTAATCATTCGAAAAGGTGGTTCGTATCCGTCCTTAACTAACATCCACATGCGATAATCAATAGATTGCAGAAAAGTAGACATGCGTGTTTTCCAAAAATCAAAAGGAATATTATCAAACAACGGTGGTCTGGTAATAGAATAACCTTCAGCAGTATTACGATTATTACAGTTAGCCATGGATCAAATTCAAAAGTTTTTAAACCTAAATTTTGAATCCCTCTCTAATACCACTTGAAAGTTCGAAAGGGATGTTAAGCCCTAGTGAACTAGTCCCGAGGCTAACCAAGAGGGGGGGGTGAATTGGTTATTTAAAAATTTCATGATAACAACAAAAATCTTTTCGATACTTAGCAGCAGAAACAAGTAAACAAAAACGAAAAGATCAACCAAAGATATTCACCCAAGCAGTTTATATTGAAAAGTAAAGTGCAAAACTGAATCAGAAAAGTAAACCAGATTTTATAGTGGTTCGGTCAACTTGACCTATGTCCACTCCCCAGAGCCTCCCCTCCGGGTATTGCACTAAACAAAAGTGTCTCTCCTTTTGCTCCCACAGCAAGGCGGAGAAGCCTGTACAAAACACCTCCTTTTCACCACACGGTGAGGCAGAGAACCTGACCTCCTTTTGCATCCTCCTGAAGCAGGCAGAGAACCTTCGAACTCCTTTTGCTTCCACCTGAAGCGGACAGAGAACCCCGGATCTTCTTGCGAACGATCCTCCCACGAAGAACACCGACTAGACGACAGACGACGAGTAGAGAAGACGACTCTGATCCGTGCTTGGAGCAACCTTAGTGAATCCCTTGTTGCAAATCTGGTTTTGATGATGACAAACATATTTCCAGTGTATTTTTGCTTGACTAATCTGTTTCAGGCACAAAAGACCGCGGGCCACTCAAGCCAATTCAAGATCGGGTCCAAGTGTGTCAAATGTATGATTTTTCCTTTTATTGAGTCAATTATAATGTAACTGATCCCTAGCTAAGTAACCTTACACACACACTCAGGGGGAGAGATTGAGTGAGTTAGAGTTTCTGTTCAATTTTTGTTCAGATCGTCCTGGACGATAGTCGCATCGTCCTGGATGATCCAGTTAAAATAGAAACCCTAATTAGGGCGACTAAGTTAAGAGGGTCTGATTAAGCAGATCGTCCTGGACGATCTTTGGATCGTACGGGACGATATGCTCAAATCAGAAATTCCAGCCGCCAGATTAAGTTAGGCAAGTTTTATTTTAAGTATTTTGGTCTGATCGTCCCGGACGATACGTGTATCGTCCTGGACGATTCACTACAATCATGCCTAAATTAGTCTGGTAATTAAGGAAAGCAATTAATGTTTAATTGATACGATCACATCATCCTGGACGATCAAGATCGTCTTGTGCATTTCAGCTGTACGATCCGAACTGTGTTCAGGACGATTTATGGCCTTTTTGAACTAATCGTACAGGACGATGTCCAAATCGTCCTGGACGATCAAGTCATTTTTTGGTCGTCCAGCACAGATTTCTCTGGACGACCCGAACTGTCTTCTGGACAATTTTCCTCAATTTGCACTAATCGTCCCGGACGATCGCCGTATCGTACGGGACGATATGAACAACTTTTTCTACTGATCGTCCAGAAGAGCCTAATCGTCCAGACTGAATCAGCTGAATTTGAACTGATCGTACAGGACGATCTACCGATCGTCCTGGACGATCTTGGTCGACCAGTTGAGATTTAGGGCAAATTTTAAGCCCTCCTTTAAAAGAACTTTTTCCAATTTTTGGAAAAATCTTTAGCTACCTTCCTTCCCTGAGAAACCCTAGAGAGAAGAGAGATTTGGGAGAGAGAGAAGAGATCTTGTGAGGGGGAGTTAGTGAGGAATTCAATAAGGTTGCTCCAAGCACGGATCAGAGTCGTCTTCTCCACTCGTCGTCTGTCGTCTAGTCGGTGTTCTTCGTGGGAGGATCGTTCGCAAGAAGATCCGGGGTTTTCTGCCCACTTCAGGTGGAAGCAAAAGAGTTCGAAGGTTCTCTGCCTGCTTCAGGAGAAAGCGAAAGGAGGTCAGGTTCTCTGCCTCACCGTGTGGTGAAAGGAGGTGTTTTGTACAGGCTTCTCCGCCTTGCTGTGGGAGCAAAAGGAGAGACACTTTTGTTTAGTGCAATACCCGGAGGGGAGGCTCCGGGGAGTGGACGTAGGTCAAGTTGACCGAACCACTATAAAATCTGGTTTGCTTTTCTGATTCAGTTTTGCACTTTACTTTTCAATATAAACTGCTTGGGTGAATATCTTTGGTTGATCTTTTCGTTATTGTTTACTTGTTTCCGCTGCAAAGTATCGAAAAGATTTTTTTTGTTATCGTGAAATTTTTAAATAACCAATTCACCCCCCCCCCTCTTGGTTAGCCTCGGGACTAGTTCACTAGGGCTTAACATCCCTTTCGAACTTTCAATAACATACTACAGAGCTATTACACATCCAAGTACTGAAAATAAACTCATCCACAAGATTTGTTTCATTTCATCAAAATATATATACTACAATACATGACTATAAATAGAAGCTACATAATTAAATAATAAATTAGTCGTGATTGTACAAAAATCAACGAGGTGAAAGTTTTTAAGTGCAAAGTTATTCATATTTTTTTGTAACAAAAATATAAATTTAATAAAAAATTTAAAAATCTATATATATTTGTGAAAATTAAGACAAGCATATTGTGACTTATCTTGATCCAAAAAACTTACCCAACTGGGCCGATAGATAAAAATGACCCAAAGCAGCTCAAAATTTTACTTTTCCCTCTCCAAACCTCTCTTTCTCTCTCCTTCTAGTTGGCTATGATTGATTAAATGAATCAAAACGTGGATTTAAAATATAAATAAAGTGCTATTAATGGCCTAGTGTTACATGCTAATTTAAAATCTCAAATTTTAGAGCTGGGAGCGCTGCAATATCACTAGTTGACACCTAGTTGTATAGTAGCACCGAGGCACTCGAACACCCAAAATTGGGGTGCTCCAAAACTAAAATTTTTAGATTTTATCAAAATTTGCACCAGACTTTATGGACCCATTCTAGAACATATGCAACCATTTTCATGCACTAAAATACTCCCAAAGATATGCAAATGGGTTCAAAACTAGAAAAATTCAAAAATTTATCTTTTCTCAATCCTATTGGAACCATTTGAACTAAATGTTAAACCTGGAGGTGTCACAATTATAATACTATGATATTAATTTGTGTTAAAAAAAGTTAAGTCTGGTTATTCACTGACATTGGTTAGAAATTGATTGACCTATATAGGATGGTAGACTGACAGGTTTTCCTTTAAATACTATGATTTGATGTTATCTCAACTAATTCATATGATTTACTGATTGGAAGTTATAAGGAGATGATTATATTCTGATAGACAAAGAGTGACAACTCTGTTTACTAAGCCAATGATTTACTAATATTGATATGATACTAAAAAACACCAAGTAAGCTATAACTTCTTACTTCTCTAGTGTGACTATTGAAATACATATTATTGATTCGATGTTACTATTATTATATGATTTTATTACTTTATACTTACTATTTACTGATTATTATCATTGTACGGATTTATTATTACCGCGTTGCTTTACTATTACTGCCACCGACTTTATTAATGACACTGCACTGATGCTACTACTGATATATATATTGATAATGTTCGATACTACTATTGATTCATTGTATTGATTACTAATACTAATTTACTGTACTGATACGAAGCATGTGATATATTGAGTATGTAATATATTGATTTGATACTGATATAAAATACCTGGATAATATGTGTACACTCTTATATGATTTTACTATATTTCTATGATTTTTAATGGTTTTTACTGATGTCTTGATTTTACTGTTTCATATGATTTCTCTACTAATTGATACTACTAATACGATGACTGCCTTAGTGAGTTAACACATGTACCAGTTTAGTAGTTTTTCCACTGTATTACTTTTGGCATTTATACTGTACTGTTTTACTAGCTACAAACTTTACTGCTACTGCATCTTTTACTATTTATGTACAGATTCGTGATCATATTAATGCTACTGCTATGATTTGACTACTATCATAGATATTGCTCTTTTATCATGCTTTGAGTTCGATTATATGATATTATTACTTATTTGGCTCTTGAGCTCATTATATGTGATTAAATGATTTTATGTCATGGCAAGGGAGAAAGAGTGTTAGATTGATCAGGATCCTTCAGATTTATGTTCTTATTATTTTAGCTATTCTTTTATACTCAGGACAGAGTAGCTGTGATATAATTGTATATATGCTGAGTAGTGTAAATGATTTTTTTGGTAAATAAATACATATGTATATATTGATGTTTTGATCAATAGTTTTATTTTTATTTGTATTTTTATTGAAAAAAGATATTATGCAGCTCTAATTATTGTATATTAAAAGTTAAAAATAATAATTCTTCCAAATTAGATTATAAGCATAACAATTCACATAAATGCCTTCACAGGCATTTTAAGAGGTAATGATTGGGTTATGACAAAGTTACTCGCCCATAGAAGAAGAACTCTTATACACTTGCCTGAATCATTAGACCCAAGTTTCCTCAGCACAAACCTACTCATTCTCTACGATAATCCATGACTTAGTGCATGACAATAAAACCCAATTGATCCGCCACTATAAACTTTGTCCAACTCAACACCAGCCCACAACACACCATATCTTGCCTCTATGCCACTTGACATTACTACATTTGCCCGGAGACAAGTCTTCCATCCCATCTCTCCCACCACTCAGATGATGACACATGTGTATGATGTGATGTAATGTTTGATATGCAATCCATGTAGCAATATATTTTTTATCTTTTTTCATGTAACCTTTTTATTGTCCCCCCTAAATCCTATAAATAAAGAGTAATGAACACTATTCAAGACATAGAAGGTATTATCAAAAACATCTTTTGGATTTGTAGAATTTTCTAATTATCTGAGTTCTCTAGTCATTCTCTTTTCTTCATGTACTACTCCCTTTGTTCTTACTAACATGTCCATTGCCCTCGAGATAAACCTGCTAGTAAAGTTCATGGATAAATTATGATGCAACAAAGGTTATATTTCCTTTTAAATAATATTTAAATTTCTATTCCATAATTTAACTAGGAAAAAAAGAAGAAAAAAAAGGGACATACATAACACATAATCAATATGCACTAATATTTAATACTTAGATTTCATACTAATATGATACCCTAATATTTAAATGATATTAAAATATATGCATAAAAATATATATTCAAATATATTAGTAATATTTTTAATATTGTTAAAAAGTTAAAATATTATATAAATAAAAATTTTGTCTTGAGATGTATAAATCTATAAAAATTTTGAAATTTTTACATACATAACACTTGAACCTATTGAAAATATATATTCAACACTCAAACTATTATTTTTACTGATATATCACCTAAAATCTCCCTTTTCCTCAATTCTACCACTCTGTCTACCAGTCAGCTCGCGTCGTCTTCAGTTTGTTCACACGAAGGAAATCGAATCCTTCTCCACCAGCGATCGCCACCGTCCTTGTCCCTCACCGTCGCGAAGAAGATTGGGTATTCTCCCCCGCCGCTGGCCTTTCCTCGTCGACAATCCTGAATAGATTGAAATTTGGAGATGTTTGGGGAATAATTTACCATCAAGATAAAGAGAGTCGTCTGAGTGCAACCCAATTGATCCATGATAAGTTCATGGCATAGAATGGACTGGCAGGGTGGCACTGCTGGTTAGCCCCAAAGCGATGGTGATGCAGTCAAATCTTCTTTCCTATGCTACAAAATTTGAGTTTAAGGGAGCAGAGTTAACGTTGAATGAATTATCTTTGATTAGTTTGGCTTGATTGCTGTCACGATTGTTGGCGCTGTTGCAAGTGCTTGAAAATGGCTGCTTGAGGGAGACGATGGTGATTTCAAAATAGGCTTTCCTGAGGAAATGAACAGCCGCCCAAGGGCGGGCTTGGAAGTGGGAGGCTTGTTCTAACCCAAGAAAAGGAAGCCTCGTTGGCAAATGTTTTTTTGACTTGGATTACGCCTGACGGATTGCATGAGCTCTGTCGTCGCTTTCCGGCAAGTTTGGCTGGGTTCTACTGTCGCATGTGGCGCCAAGGGCGGATCCAGCTTCTTTTTTCAGGGTGGGCAAAAAAAAAATTTTTATGGGGGATGGGCAAAATCGCTTAGGATTGATAAAATTAGGACAAAAAAAATTTTTGAGAGGGGGAAAAATACCCAAAATATCTCAAAATATCACCTCTAAATATTTAAATTTTTTTTTAAGGGTGGGCATTTGCCCACCCTTAGGTAAAGCGGGATCCGCCTATGTGTGGCGCAGAGAGTCCAAAGTGGGGTTGAAGATGACATGCAAGGGATGGAGTTAAAAAAGTCAAAGCTTTGCCAGCCATTCTCTAAGGCCTTAACGATGAGGCGGGGATGGTTGTCCCAATGGAATGTGTTGCCCGTCAGCGGCGGAGCGGCTGTAAACTAGTTGTGGAGATGGTGGAAGCGTAGGCAGTTGCGGGCGGAGTTGGACAGGGACGTTCCTTCGCACAAACAAACGGAAGACGACGCGAGGCAGGATTTTTGACCAGAACTAAACAGAGTGGTAGAATTGATGAAAAAGGGGTATTTTAGGTGCTATATCAGTAAATACAATAATTTGAGTATTGAATATATATTTTCATTAGTTTCAAGTGACATGCATTTAAAAATCTCTTTAAATTTTTGAGTTAACATGAATTCAACCGAAAAAAAATAATCAAATCAAGCTTTTCAATCCAATTCTAAATTTTTTTTGTCACTTTCGAGTTAAATCACTTATTTGCATCTCTAGTATTTTAGTAATTTTAGAGTTTTGCATAAATATCATAAATTTTTTGGAATTTTTATATAAATAATACTTAAAATTATTGAAAATACATACTCAACACTCAAATTATTGTATTTATTGATATACCACATAAAATCTCCTTTTTCATCAATTCTACCACCCTGTTTAGCTCCCGTCAAAAATTCCGCCTCGCGTCAACTTTCGTTTGTTCGCGCGAAGGAACATCCCCGTCCAACTCTGCCCGCAACAGCCTACGCTTGCAATTGAGTTAAATAGGATTGATCGATTGTTTGAGTTAAATACTCAGGTTCGAGTTTGATCATTTTAGGTTAAATAAATTGTATTAAGATTAAAGTAATTATGTTGGTCTAAAAATTTAAGGATCTATTAAACAACGAATTCGGATTAAATTAGGTTCAAATCAAATATTTTAAACTTAGGGTAAATGAGTATCAAAATTTATTGGGTCCCATCAATTTCGCACCACAGCCAAACTCGACCCGCCAAATCTGGCACCCCTATAAAATACTGCGGGTTCCTCGCTCGTGCGGGAGAAAGATAACATCTTCTGCTCGGCGGTTTCTGCCGCCGGAGATGTCTATTGGAGTGCGTTACCTCACTGTACTCCGAGAGTTCAAGCCCTTTGGCCTCACAGCCGAGGAGCAGGACGGTAAGCCAGCAGAGGGCGTGTCAGAGAAATACGATTACTTTCTTTTTGGTCCGGAGGTCACCCGCGAGAGGGACGATGTACCCCCCTTTGACAGCGACTTCTCTTCCGCTGGTTCATCCTTCGAATGCGGCGACCAGGAGCTGTTCATTAGAGGAAACCGGTAAGATTTTCTTCTTTCTTTCGCCAATTTACCTGTGCATTGTAGGGTTTTTAGCTTTTCTTGTTGCCGTCTAATTTTTGTGTATTTTATATGCTGTATTCAACTGATTGTGAAACGGGATGAGAATTGTTTTGTTTAGAACTGTTCATTTAAACTAATCTGACTATCATTTCTCAAGGCTTAGTGGTAATATTGGAAATGATTCTGATAAAAATTGTTGGCACAAGGAGCTAGTGAGAGGAATCTTTGGGAACAAAGAGACGTCTTTGGGTGTTCACGTAAATGCTGTTACCGTCTGACTTGTTTGAAGGTTCATATGGAGGAATATCCAAGAGGAAAAGTAGGGCTGGACCGCTGGAGTTTTTGTCTGCTTATTTATATGTATCTTCTCTCTTGTTAGCGTCTTTAGGAGCAAACATGCTTGATGCGCTTATGTTTCATGAACTTTTTTAAGTATATTTAATCCAACTCCAGGAGTTATCCGTCTGGTCTAATGGTGCCTATTCATATTCCATGAGTCATATAATGGTCTGTTTTAGGTTTCTATGCTCCAGTAATTGATTTTTTAGGTCCTACAAAAGATCCCGCTGCTCTCACAGAGTTAATGGGGCTTCTTCCCCAAGTCCTGATTGTGCACTCAACGAAAAATAATTACGAGAGCATATTCCTTCTTCACTCAAGTGAAAACTTTTGTTGTATCGAAATTTCGCCCATTTATCGAAATTTCGCCCATTAACGAAAAATAATTAGGTTTCTGTGCAGGATCACCAAATACTGCTTTTATGCTTTCTTTAGGATATGTGCTTAACTTTGCTGTCCTCACCAAATATTACACTACTGCTCATTCTATTATTGTATTCAAGAGCTGAGTCGATGAAATCTCAAGATTTTTGTAGCTTGGCTATTAAGGGCTTCCTAAGCAGTCCCAGTATTTTTACTTGTTGGTTACTGGTTAACTTTTACCATATGATCTGAGTTTTATAATGATTATACTTTGAGCTATCTAGGGTATGCTTGGAACTATTTTTGCTTTTTTTTTTTAAAATATATTTGGTATGTATTTTTAATTGTTTTTGTTTTTATTTATTTTTTAAAACAAATCAAGCTGTTTTCAAAACATCTTAAATAAGTTTAGTTGTTTTCATTTTTTATAATAAAAACCACCTCACTAACCAGTTGATGGCCATTACCCCATGACCACTGCCGCTGTAGCTATTGTCACCGCCCGCTGCGACCAACATTTCTACTATTACGGCCCGTTGCTGCCACCGCTGCTACCACGTTGGCATATGCATCGACTTATACAATATTTAATAAAACAAATATACTAAATATCTAAGGTATCAATTATATTTTTATTTTAAATTAAAATATAAAGAAAGAGATCCCAAGTAACATCTTATAAAATCAAACAGTGTTAATTATTTTTATTTAGTTAGTTTAATTGTCCTATTTTGAGGTTCTAGAAAACCTTTTCATGGTCAGTTACAGTTGGTTTTTGATTATTGAATAAAATGAGTTTCATTTCCACCCTTGAATGTTGAGGGGAATGTTGAGGATTTCATTCTTTTTGCACTTTGAGTATTTGACACTTGTTTAAATGCTTTGAGGATACCCTTGAATGTTCTCTTTATTCTTTCCCAATTCCTCAGCAGATTCACTTTCTTCTGTACAGTAGATCTATGCCTATTCTTGGCTTAGGCAATTTTGCTAGTTATTAAAAAAAAAAAAAAACACATGGAATTTTGTTACCAGAGTTTGTTTCGTATTTCAATTTTTTTATTTGGGTTTACCATTCCATTTCACCTGATTACTTTCTTATTGTTCGTATATTGTATTTTATTGACTCAAATTGTCACTCACGATTAATTGGAATTGGTTTTTTAATCAAGCCCTAGAAAATATGACACATATGAGTTAATTGTGAGTGAAGTTATTGGATGTGCTGTCGAGCTATTTTCAATCATGCTTGACTTTATGCACATTGATTATCGTGCTAGAACAATTGGTGACATAAGTGATAGGATTACTCGAAAGCCATGCAGCTTTGTGCATGGCTTAACCTCTGTCTTTGAGGAGAGCTTCAAATTTAATTCCAATATATTCTTTTTTGTCAGGATTATGTGGACCAAGGGTTTCGAAGTTCATAAAAGATATAGCTCTACAAACAATATTATTACTGTACGTAATCTTATCTTAGCTTTTTTTTTTAAATTTCTGTTTAAATTGTTATTGTAGCGGAGATATAATTTATCTAGACAGGAATTAATTTATGCAGTTTTTTATTGGCATTTTACCAATGATATATGTTGATATTCAAATTTTTGTATTGTGGAAGAGGAATATAGATTGCTTGTGGCAATTGCAAATTATCAAGATTAAGAAATTTCTTTCAGCTTATAGTTGACACTTAATTGCTTTTTTGATCATACCAATGCATTTGAATGCTCTTCTTTTAAGTTTACGACTATTGCAATTTCCTTATTGAAATTTATTTGTCAAATTTCCAGCAGTTCCTTCCATTTTGCATCATTTTTGGGATATTAATTTTGTAGCTTTTATAAGAAATCAATTTGATGGTATTTATCTTCATAAATTATTGTGAATATGCTGTAATTTATTGTGAATATGTTGTATTTAGAAGAGAAAATTAAAGATGAATGTAGGAGTTAATTGGTAATGGGAGGCAACAATGATAAAATGAACACTTTAAAGCCATCCCTTGAATAAAGAATAAACATAAATCACAAATGATTTGACATGGAGAGCCGTGAGAGAGGATGAGAAGAAAAAGTCACATGTAAGATGACATTGTGCTTGTACTTCGTGTTGACCTTGCACTTAGATTCGATCAAGAATGAACACATAAACCTTAGCAACCATTCTTGGTCTGATTGAAATGCTTAAGAGGAACTCTTTCACTTTTCATTAAGCTCCTAGCTGAGGGAAATGAAGAGAAAAAGGACGAAGTCGATGGTGATTTGATATTCTCCTTTTACTTGAATTGGAGTTGATTATTTCACTTAGTTTGGATCAATAAGAACACATGGCACCTTAACTGCCATTCTGTCAACCTTATCCCCAGGTTGATTGAATTTCTCAAGAGGAATTCTTTCTAATTTCAGTAATCTCTACAATGAGAACTGTAACTCCTTTATAAAGTAGGAGCCAAGGAGTGTAAAAGATATAATTACCTTTAC
This sequence comes from Dendrobium chrysotoxum, assembly GCA_019925795.1. NCBI lineage: Eukaryota > Viridiplantae > Streptophyta > Magnoliopsida > Asparagales > Orchidaceae > Dendrobium > Dendrobium chrysotoxum. The sequence goes on from CM034311.1 coordinate 15,820,832, forward strand.
ATTCAAATTAATCTTAAATATTACATATGCAAATTGAAGTCTTCAAAGTCCAACCTATGAGATAGAATGTTATACATGTCAACTAAACTAAAAGAAACAAAGTGAAAATTAAAGTTGGCTAAGCCTAAGTTTTACTATGAGTTTTTGGCTCATGGTGTACAAAAGTAGAAAGGATCAAGTTATGTCATTATCCTCAAGGTGGAAAGAACTCTCCCTTAAGGGCTAAAAGGTGTACTCGTACTCGTCTAGAAGATGGGGATTTGGGTATGGGGGGCTACAACAACTCATGTAAAATCTAGGTGTTGTATAGTGGATGATGCCTCTAAAGGATGAGCTAGCGTTGATGGTTTGAATTCCAAGCATGATCTTGGTGATCGCTTAGGAATAACTACCCCTTTATTGAACCTCTTTGATGTTATGAGAACTCAAGATTTGTTTTTATTGAGGTTGATTGTGTTTGTTTAAACCAAATTTCCTTTGATGTTAGATCAAGGTTTATTGATGTTGAGCCTTCCTGTGGGCATAAGTTTTTATAATTTCATTATCCCTCCCGCTTCTGCAAGAGCACTCTCAATTAAGGAGGTTCATAGACATAATTTTAGGGCTTAATATTAAATTCAATTGCATAAGGAATGATTATATGAATGAAGATACATTCGATCAAAATCCCATTGCTTCATCATCTTAGGTCTACCAATGAATCATGTATGCCAAAAGCAGAGGGATATGAGCCGTAATGTTCAAGGAGCCTAACTTGCAACCATGTGTTGCCTCTTCAAGTGTTTGAGCAAACAAGAGTGGAAGTATGTGCTTCAAAGATGTACTTTCAAGATTGAATTTAGCTCGTTATATGTCTAAGGGATTGTTGTATAGTTTCACCATATAGTTCAGAAACATGCAATATGGACACTTGTGGTTTAGAGGTGCATGACTTTATTGATAAGGGCCTAGAAGCATGGAATGACCATTGAATTTTGAAAGGTTTGAGTTTGACTTGAGAAGCATGATTGAGAGACATATGGCATTTAGTTTGTGCGTTTGATTTTGACATTGTTTGAGCCTTGACCTCATTTGTCTAGTGAGGACTTTGGTCAAATATTCCAAAGGCACAACCACTCTAGGTGGAACAGTAGTTCTTTTCACTAGAAGATGGATTATGTATCATATTGGTTGAAGGGGTTCGGAGGCACAAAACATGGCCAATCATGTTTCAAATATATTAGACATGACCACTGACAACCTAGAGGCATGGCATGGCCAAATCAAGTTGATAAGAGTGAGCCTTAGTTTATCCATTGAAGATGATGGATTATGCGTACGAAATTTGGTTTTATTTTGTGAATTATGCATGGTGTTACTCTTTAATATGAAGCCGTATTTCATATTATACACTTAACTCAAAGTAAACTTTGATATTTAATCCATTGCTATTGAAGTTTGCATATAAGTTGTAAAGACCATTTTAGTGTATCCACGGTTTGCTCCAAGTAGAGAGCCTTGAGGTAAACTCAACTTTCAGATTTTAATTTATTTCACTTAAAAAGAGATTTCTTCAACAGGGGATTAATTATGGTCTAATTTAGTGGGTGTTGGGCTTTCTAAGTAGTCTTATTTAGTAGATTTGCACCTTCATCACAAGCTGCAACAAATGCATGTTTACACTGTAGACTTATTATATCAAACTTTCTAGGTTAAAATGTTTTCTTTTCAGAACAATTTGGTCGTTGAAGACATATGATTCAGATTAGTTCTTAGGGTATACCATTGACATTTGGGTGTTAGTAAGGAGCTTACCTAATGCTTCCTCCATCTCCTTAGACAAAGTATATTTTACATTTGTTATGATGGTATGCTTTTCAAAGAACAATTTTTGTATTATAAATCTCAAGAACATAATCAAAGGTGTTTGGATATGAGCATGCACGTTTGGTAACATTATTGAAACTCTTTGAGATACCAATACAATAACAATAATATGAAAACTTTATCCTAGTTCGTGGGGTCAGATCCTATTAAGAGTCAAATTCTCATTAAAGTTTAATAAAAAAGGTTGTTTCTAATACTTTCTAACTAAGTCATTTTTGGTCTACCTCTACCTTTTTTAACATATGTCAGATCTAATACATCTACTCTCCTAACCAGGTCATCGAAAGACCGACGTTTTATGTGAGCAAACCTTCATGCAACTCTCTCTAATCTTATCTACCATTGGAGCTACTCTTATCTTTTCATGTATATACTCTTTCACATTTTATCTCTAAGAATAAAGCCCTTTATCCAATTGAGCATCCCCATCTTTGCAACACTTAATTTTATTCTTCTCTTTTAATTGCAATCATTCTGTGCCATAAAGCATTGAAGGTCTCACCACTATCACATAGAATTTTCCTTTTAAGTTTGAGAGGTACTTTTCTATCACACGATAGGCCTAATGTATTCCTCCACTTCAACCATCCAACTTGAATTCTACTAATAATGTCTCGATCTATTTCACCATCACTTTGAATAATAGACCTGATATATCTAAAACATGTACTATGCTTAATGACTTGATCGCCCAAGTTACAATCCTCCCACTAGATCCATTAATACTAAAATTATACTCTATGTATCTGGTTTTAGATCCACTCAAACGAAAAATTTTAGACTCTAAGGTTGACCTCCATAATTCAAAATTTTCTTGAAATCCCTCTCTAGTCTTATCAAGAGAATATCATTAGCAAAAAGCATACATCAGGGTACACCCTCTTGCAAATGTTTAGTAACAAAATTCATGACTAAAGCAAAAAGATATGAGCTTAAAGCTGATCCTTGATGTAATCCAACTGAAATAGAAAAATACTTGGTCAAACCATATTGTGTTTGAATACAAGTAACATCTCCAGCATACATTTTTTTAATGACTTGAATATAAACATTATTAACTCATTTCTTTTCTAGAACTCTTTAGAGCACTTCTCTTGGAACTTTATCACGTGCTCTCTTGGATCTTCCTTATTCTCTCTATACTTCTTCATCAAACCTCTTAAAAAATGAATAGCTTCCATAGTAGACTTACTCGGCATGAATCCAAATTGATTTTGAGAAATATTAGTATCACATCATAACTTATGCTCAATTACTCTCTCATAGTTTTAATGTATGACATTAACTTAATTCCCTTATAATTCACACACTCTTGTGCATCACTTTTATTTTAAAAAGTAAGAGCCAACATACTCTTTCTCCACTCATCTAACATCTTTTTAGTCTTCAAAATTATATTAAAAAGTTTAGTAAGCTAATTTTTTTTTCATCTTCTAAGCAATTCCACACCTTCATTGGAATATTATTAGGTCCAACTATTTTTCCACACTTCATTTTTGTTCAAGACCTCTTTAACTTCAGTTTTACTAATACAACGATAAGAACAAAAATCTCTATTTTTATTTAGGGTGTTAAGGTCATTAAAATCAGTCTTATTCTCACAGTCTTTATTGAAAAGTTTATTAAAATATTTTATTCACCAATTTTGAATATCCTCTTCTAATAAAAATAATGTTTGATCTTCATTCTTAATGTACTTCACTTGAACTAAATTCTTCATTCTCCTATTTTTTTGCTTGACTAATCAACTCAAAAATATTTTTCACCATCCTTAGTATTAATCTATTATATAAATTATTAAGAGCTAATAATTCCTTACATCGTATATTGCTTTCTTAGATTCCTTACGGGCCCCTTTATATTTTTCCCAATTTTTTTGAGCTTCTATATTTAAATTAATTTTAATAGCAAAGCTTTTTATTTCTTATCTTTTTTTTTTCACATTTTGATTCCACACTAACAATTTTTATTATTAGGAGCTTTTTCTTTTGATACTCTAAACATATACTTTGGAATATTCTTAATATCACTAGTTACTTTTTCATTCATAACAATAGCTTTCTCATGCACAATCAAAATCTTAAGATCTTGAATCTTACTCTCAAAAATATGTTTATTAGCATTTTTTAAATGCCCCATCTAAATCTATGACAATATTTTATTTTATTTTTCATATTCCGCCCCATCATCTTAAAGTTCAAAGCTAATAAGTGATGCTAGGTACATAAACTTTCATTCAGAATGACTTTATAATTTTTACAATCTAAACGATCTATTTTTTTATGAGAAAATAATCAAACTGAGTTTACTATATTCATTCTTATAACTGATAAGACACTCTTTTCTTTTTTTATATAAAGTATTAACAATTATAAAATCATAAACTAAAGCAAAATTCAATATGATTCTATCATATTCATTAGTCACTCTAAATCCATAGCCATCATGATTGCTTTTAAAATATTTTATCACTCTATCAACATGTCTAATTAAATCTCTCAATAGCCGTTGTATTAATTTCTCTACGTCATTTCAAAATTTTAATTTGAACACATATCCAAATCTACTTGAGCAGCATAAACATTTGTAATACTAATAATCTTAGATTAACAATAATTTTTAAAGCTATAATTTTATTCCAATTCTATTAATTTCGACAATATTATTCTAACATTTAGCCTTTTGGATAAAAATTAATATAAAGTTTAAACTTTGTTTTTAAGGATTTCTTTTTCAATAAACCCTTCCAAAAACCGGTGTATGCTGCTTTGAGTGGACGACACATGGTATTCTTTAGTAAAAGGAATAAAAAAAGCAAGTGCTCACCTCTCAAATTCAACTTGGTTCTTTAAGTAGTCCATAAAGGAAGAGTCTTTCCTTTTGAATTTATCAAAATGTCGATAAAACTCAATCTATCTCCTATTCCTCACGGCAAGGGTTAGTTTTGAACTTGACTATGATATTCATCCCAATATGATGAGCACACACATCATACGCCTTTGGAAATATTATTGATAAAGCATTATCAATACTATTATGCTGGTCAAAATGAACACTATATCCTCTATAAAGCCTAAGAATTCTCTTAATCTAACTATGAAACTCAATCATGAGTCATTATTTTTTGAGTCAACTATTGTAAATGCCGTTGGATAAATCTAAGAACTTGCATGGTGGGCCATAACTACAAGCATGATACATCCACATCTTGTATTGAGAAATATTTTATCGACACTTAACATCAGATGTCATGCACCTTTAAAGCCACGAATAGAAACACCAAAAAAAAGTAGACATATTTGAAACATTTTGAAGTGTCAAACTAAAAAGTAGTTATTATGCCTGTTCTTTTATTATTTAACATGAAATGATGTACTGGTATTTTCTAAAAGGATATTTCAAAGAACCCTCTTTTAGAGGCAATAGTTTGCTTTGCTCACAACATCTTCAAACCTTCTCATGGGACAAGTTAATCTCATAGTCTCTCTTAACATTAAATATTATCATATTTGATTTTAAATTTGAGAATGATTCAATTAGCTTGTTCTTAATTATGCCCAATAATCCAATGTTAAGCTTGTTGATGGTCTTTGCCTTTTACATCTAAAAAGCAAGTGTGTTCTGATATGTGGTTCCAAATCTCAAATGCTTCTGAACGTGCCAACTTTGCTGCTCACAACCTCCATGAACATTTCTCAAAAGTATAATGGATGCACCAAATATATTTCCTTGATTTTGTAACTGTCAACTCAAAATTTTTCTTCATTACATACAGATGTAACTAATTCAAACTAACTTTACTTTAAAAAAAATTGCCCAACATTTTTGTGCATTAAAGAATCAGTAGAACTTTAGATCATTAATTCAACAACTATTGAATTGGAGGTACTTTCAGGCACTAATCATGCTAGAGTAAGAGTTTATCCATAGGCCTTTGTATCAATAATTCTTACATCCCTTCTTTGGTCACATGAACAACTAGAAGGCTTCACTGATATAGTGGATTCACCTGTTTCATATTGGGGTGTGATATTCTTTAGTAATGAAACATCATGGATCCATCTCCATCTTTATCATGTTTATTTTTATCATCACTTTTGCCAACTCTAAAATCAACCTTTGTTGTATCATTAGTAGATGATTAATTGAGTGGCCTTAGGTCATGTTCATTTACGACTGATTCCTATTATTTTTATTTAAGAATATTTGAGTAGACTTGGCTACAATCCACCATTGATTTTTTTTTTTTCACACTTGGCTCACAAATGTAAGAATGATTGGATATTGAAGTCTAGTTTAAGAAGCATGTAAAATCATATTCTCTAGCTATTTTTGTTGGAGGAATTGATGTCGTTAGTTGTGGTCCACTAAAATGATACAACACGTCAACTTCAAATAAATTGATTCTTGTCAATATTTGTAGTTGTGGATGGAAGATTTATGAGATTTTCGATGGTAACACTTCTTGGAAATATCAGTTCTTTTTTCCGTTTCTCAGTAAAATCCAACCAACTTGGCTTGCTTATTTCCATTATCAGTTACAATGCATAAATATTGATATTGGATTCGTCTGCTAGAAATCCAAGTGTCTCTATGGCTATGAATGATTCGGGTTTATTGATTACAAGAATGCCAATGTAATATCATTATCAGCTTTGTCAATATCATAAGCCTTGTAGCAACAATCGAAGTTACTAGTTGATTTGCTTAATCTTTTTCAACAACTTGTTACCATTCTGTCTTTGTCTAATTTGAAGATATCTTTGGCCAATCGAAGATAGACGGAGAAGTATTCATATATTTTGTGTAGCATTCGGCAAAATTGTTAGTTGTTGAGGTCAATTTATCATTTTCTTGTAAACAAATCTTGTTGTGAGGTATATTTATGCAATAGAAATGATCTAAGGAGTGGGTTTAAATCTAATAATCTTCTTAAAATTTCTGCGAAGGCATTCTCGTGCAGGAAAGGAGTTTACCTTGAAAGTTGTTGGGATTATGTGTCTTTGAAGTCAGTTTTAATTATAGATGAATTTTAAGTTTGTACATTTTCAGGTAGTCTGTGCTGCTCTCAGCTCTTAATTCTGCTTGTTTAATTTGTCAACAAGATTATGATTAAATCTCATACGTTAACCTTAAATGATGAGTTCCTATGTAAGCAATGTATCTTTGAATGCTTATTATTCATTCTTCTTATCATCATGACGTCCTCAGGGACCTATATTTTTTGGTATGAACTGATGTGACCCTTGAAATTATTATGTTAATTTTGAGAAGCGAGTTACTATCCTCTGGAAGCCCTCATTTTCTGTCTTCACTTAACCGATTATTTACGGAGTGCTGTTGAGGAAGATTCTGTCTTTTCTTTCATTTGGTAGTGTTTTTTCTGAGAAAGTCTTTGAACATGAAATGCAGGCTTGCTGGTGTCACATGGATGCTTTCCCTGATGCGCTTCTTTGTGTTTTAGAAATCAATAACTTATCAATATACTATGTATCTGGTGAGTGATATCTCAAATAAAACAAATGTTTCTTCAATGAAGTTCGTCTTGAACTATTGGCGTTTTAATTGATACAACTGAAGCCAAGGTTCCATTTTTTAATGCATTGTTTTAGTCTAAATCAATAATCTTGACCTTCTAGTCCTTTTTTCTTTTCAATTGGGATGAACATGTTCCTGTCAGAAATTATTATGCTTATCATATTCACAGTTGGATAATTATTTCACTGTCAAGTTCAATACTCCTAGTAAATGAGATTGTTTTTTAGGTGAGGTTATCTGTATTTCTCTTCCTTATGCCATCTCAAACATTTGGCCCCTTCCATTTGGTTTACTGCTACAAAAGTCGACAGATGAACGCCGCACATTAACAACTACTAGTTCAATATTATATGCACGAGATATTACTCGTACTTCAAAGGATTATCGTAGCCGGCGCTACACTGCAAATCAGCATAATTACTTTGACCCAACTCTCAAGGAAGATGGGGCTGCATTATCATCACACTTGATTTTGAAGCATCCTATGGGCGAACTACAGGTACGGATGTTCTTACATGCTTATTTCAGATGGTTGTTTTGTTATCTTATTAAGTTTTGAACTTCAAGATACCACTTTCTCAATTGATTTGTTTGTTTTGTTTTGAATAAAATCTTACAAGGCAAGTTTATAGTTATTTTTTATTTATTTATTTCTATATTATGTTTTCTATCTAGTTTATCATACTTTTCATCTTGTTTTGGGTTTTGAATGTACCATCTTAATTAACGTAGTGATTACTGATTAGAAGTCTATTCCTTCACAACCCGATCAATTTGACAAGCAGTCGTCGTGCACTTTAGTTGTGTAGCTGTTTAACAACTTGGACATGCCAAAATCTCTACATTCATTCTCTATCTATTTGAGGAAGGCAGAGGCTTTGGCATCTTTCATGAATCGGAGCCCCGTATCACTAGTTAGTATCATTCCTATTGCTAGTAAATATCATTCCTATTCCTTATCATTTGGTTTCCTAAGTGTGGAAGAATCATACCAATCCATGATAATGTTGGCGTTAAAAATCTAATGCAGTGGCTTATGGTCTTTCATGTAAGCTTATTATTATTAAGTTTAAGCGTGAGAAAAATATTAAAAACGTTGCACATGAGGAAAGAGTTATTTATGTACTTCATATGCATATCTTTATGGTTTGTAGATATGCATACATACATAAAAGAAAAGACTGCTGTGTTGAACGGAATGCAAGCGAACATGACCTAAATTTGAGGTGAAATTGAATGAATTTTGAACTTTGGAGCTCAATTGACTGCCTTAGTTGGATGTAATGCTTGTTTCTTAGAACTATTTTTTTAAGATTTCAGATTTCTCATGTTCATGTTACTACTAATACATTGTTCTAGGCCATGTATTTATCCTTTTAGAATGGTCTGTAGAAAAGGACGCCCTTGCGTTTTTTTGTTGTATAATCTTGTGACTGCTCATCATTCTGAACGTCTAATGCTGATATGCTGTTCTACTAATTGTAGTTCGGTGTTTTGTCAGAGTTTGATTGTAGTTCTTTATCTGTAGATCTGTTTCTTGCTACCTATCGAGTAAGCTGGCTTTATGGCTGCTTGTCATATTGTGTTTCCATCTATAATTTTATGTCAATGATTGTTGTAATGATATCTTTTTAAGGATAAGTCCATTTGGAAAAGACTTTGTACTCAATCGAGATACTTTACAAAACTTTAAAGGATTGTTAAACAAAAAATTACCCTAGTTTTTATTTTAAGCCATAATTTATATGTACTACGGAGAATATATATAGGAGAAGAATACTTCATTTTCTTCTTATTACATTAAGTAGAAGGGGTAAAATTTTATAGGAGATATAAGGCCCAGTTAGTACGTCTAGAATAGAAAGTATAATAAGCAAGGAATCAAGCCATAACTGTTTGAATGGGGAAAAGCAGGAAAGATATCAAACATGATGAAATACACCGAAGCTTAGAATGGATATGTCATTATTCCATTCTAAAAATAGGAATTTAGCGGTTGGCTGACTGTATCGAGACTGGGAAACTGGCAGATCTTCCTAGGAAGGAATTTTCGGGATTGCTGGGTAGATTACCTGCTGGACTGCAACTTGCTGTTCTCCTGAGATGTTTGTAAGGCTGGAAGTGCGCTGGACGGCATGTGGAATGAAATATGAAATTGATAGTATGTTTCTTGCAGTTTCTAGAATTGTTTTGCGATTTGATGGGTTGTTGGTCAACTTGAAGACTCCCAATTTTGATTTTAAGATTTCTACTCCTTCTCAGGTTGTCAATATATAATGACCATTTTTAGCTTGAAATAAGATTATCAAATTGTAATTAATTAGGGGCTTTAAAAAGGATATCAATAATTTAATGTTTTGTTGAAGTATGACCAAACTTAATAATCCTTGTTCAATCTTCTCTTTTAGAAAATGTCCATTAATCGTGTTGGATAGGATTTTAGCAATGCTAAAAGTAGGTTGATTGTCACATCTCTGTCATTTTGTAGTGAAAACTTTAAATTCTTCGAGTACCTGTTTAAGCCATATTTTTTCACAAATTTCATGGGTCATGGCTCAAAATTCTCCTTCAACAATGCTCAAGCATCAACATACTATTTTTTTGCTTCTCCATGTGATCAAATTTCCCATACAAATGAAAAATAACACATAAGTAAATATCGAATTGTCTAAGATAGATATGTTCTCATATTACCTTTTATCAACAAGTGTGGCATCTTCCTTGGTTCCAATTTTATTTAATGGATCCATTGTAATTTTTTTAGGCTTGCACCTTAAGTTTATTGGTTTCCTTCAGCAAGTGAAGGTGTATTTTTATTGAGGCATATATCACTTTTCTTAATCTTGCTATTTCCATGCCTAGGAAATATTTCAATGATCTAAGATCTTTAATTCAAAATATACAAGCATGATAGTAATTTTTAAGATTATTTTCAATAAATAAAGTGTGGTCAGATTGTCATTGAGACTACCCGTGCCTTTTAATCACCATGATGAATGCCACGCCTCCTGATGAATCCTCTTAATTGAGCATAAGACATGACATAGGTGGTATGATTCAGCCGATTGAGTGTCACACCCTATCCGGCTCCTTACCAATCGGTGCAGGGTGCAACAAAGGAAAACATACTTTTTCATAACCTTCATAACTCATAACCATTCCCAAAAATATTAATGTCATATTTTGCCATATTCATCTTTAAAATGAAAGCATTCAAAATATTCCATTTATATATATATATATATATATATATATATATATATATACAGAGCAACTAACAACTCAAAAATATTTTTATAACAAGCTGGTCACGTATCTCTGCTCAGGACTCATCTCACATAACTATACAACAAAATATAAGTTTTAAATTGACGTGATTATACTCATCTTATCTTTCTTCTTTCTTGTAAAAATAATCATAATAAAAATCTGGTGAGCTATGATGCTCAGAAAGATATTTAATTCTAATATAGAATTAAAAAAAAAACATAGTTAATAATATTCATGTATTTATGATTGAATTAAATTCATAAGTTGTTTATAAAGATAAATTAACATATATATGCTCATATGAACTAATAATAATAGAATGCTTATTACAATGCCATAGATGGAACAATATTATGTCATTTAATGGTTTAAACATCACACTTTGAATTTATTAATATAAATATTTTATTTAATACTTACGCTTTTTTTGATCTCTCATTTTATTTGAAGCCTATGAATATATCATGATTAGATATCAAAGTTTTGGGCTATCATTATAACAAAGTTAGACTCTATAGCTTCATAATGGTATTCAATGGAGCCTTGGTAAAACCTAACATTATCTCCATTGAACTATATTTAGATCCTAATGCCTCCATTGGGGTCCTTTTTACCCCACCTGCATAGGTATTACAACATGTCATTGCGACTCATCATCTAACATGACATTCCTTAGGCTTAACAATTTTTGATCAATTATGTAACCGGTAATTACATGATTCATGTATTGATATAAAAGGCATAAGTAATATGATGCATGTTTATGAAGAAAAAAGGAAGACATTAGATAACTCATTGCTTTTCTTTCCAAATTGCTGTTAATTAGTGAAACATTTATATAATTATAATACACTTAATTTTAAGCTTGAATTGTTAAAATCTATATGTGATCGTTTACACCTGAATACTCAGGTATAGGCACATATTCAACAATATGAAGAATTTCTAATGCATTTTACACTTCATTTTACTAAAATGCAATTGTTCATATCGTAAGGCTAAAGAATTTACTTTCTAAATTAGAATTTGTATTTCTTACCACTGTGACAAGTTGCCTCAACGATTGCGACTCCCTGCAACCTTTTATGCTTGTAAATTATCTATACAACCTAAATTTTCAATTTACATAATTATTACAATTTCTGTTCTAATCAAAATACCGACAACCCAACTCATTCCTAATTGATATCTTACCTCAAAATTTTTTCTCCTCACACACCATTGAAATTCTACAAAAAGTTGAATTTTACAAACTTACAATTACTTTCTACAATAAAGTTTTACAATAAAATCCATATCATTATATTCTTCTCCTTATTTAATTTCCTTGTCTTGCTCTTCGACCTACTTCGGCTTCCAGCTCCGTAGTTGCAACCTAAGCGATGGAAAAAAATGAAAACCGAGAGTTAAATTGAGGAATAGCCTCAGTTGAGTGAGGAAATGGCTTAAATGGCCAATTAATGAATTATTACTTAACTACTCTTAATCTGAACCAATGCATGGTTAACCCTGCTACAATAAGTATTATAAATGAACAGTAATTCTAATTAAAAATTTTAGGAAAAAATGCGAATAAAAACTAATTCAATTACTTTTACACCTTTACAAATTAACATATACTTTTATATACCAATTTGCTCCAATTGATTAGTAGAATACAATGGAATGATCTTTGGTGATTTTCATGAAAATTGATATTTCAAGGTATAATTTAGTTAAAGAAAATTTTGAGATTTTACTCGAAAAATTTGGTATTACATTGAGCCTACCTTCAAAGTTCATTCTAGAATCTTACCCATTCTAGAATTTTACCCACCAAAGTTTCTTCTGGAATCTTACAATGATCCAAACTAAAACATTTACCCTAACCGAAACTCACAATAATCGAATAAGATATAACACACTTTAATTATTTAGAAGTATCCCAAAATATCTCATTCAATAAATTATAATGCTTCTTAGAGACATCAAAGTTCACTTTACATAACATTAAATATTCCTCATATTCATTACATTATCCTGTTTACTTCTTATACCAAAATTAAACATCAAAACACGTGAGTAATTCTAGAAGTTGATCCTCACTCATGCTCAATTTTATCCTTCCCTTTACTTTTTACAACAACTTGAATAATAATCTAGTGAGCTATAACGCTCAGCAAGATAAATAATTATAAAATAGAATTCAAATACTTATTGTAAGCAAATAATGTCATGCTAATAAAAAACTTGACATAAGGATCAAAAGCATGATCACAGACTAGTTTGGTGCATTTCTTACAATCATTATGAAATGAAATTTCTTATGTATGGACATAACATTACAACTAGTTAATTGTACTAAGGGAATTATTACGGGAATATCTAGTGTCTAATTATTATATGCACTATACTAGTCAAGTGTTCTAGTGATTAAACTGTAGATTAATTGCATTATGACACTCATTTGCTTATTTTATTTATTTTGTAACATAGCATATCATATCATCTTATAGCCTTTGAACATGCCAATGTATGGATGTCTACATTCATTGACCATCATAAGGTAGCAAACTATATTAGATTCACACTAGTATAACATTATAAGGTCATCGGCCAACCTATTGGCTATCATTATAAGATTCAATAAAAGCTAGGTATAACCTATCATTATCACTAATGAGTTTGCCCCTAATCAATATTAAGAGATTGAGGAGCCTATTTCTCCATAGGTGCTCATCTCGTTTGCTTATTGCCCCGCCTGCAAATGTCAAACATAAATATTGTAAAACCTATCCCGCATAAATGAGCTTTTTTAAGCTCATTGCATTTTGCATCATAGAACATTTAAACACATGTATCATTCATCATGAACATGTTGATCAGCATTATGCACTAATATGTAACTCATAATTACACGATATCCCAATTTAAAAATACACCATTGATGTTAGTCTACCCATAATACTTCAAATTTGCAATTTGTATAATTTTTAGTTAATATGTAATCATTTAATTATGAATGGTTAGGTACAAACATATACAGTGTAATATGTATTTACTCATAATACTTCAAATATGCACCATCTTCTGTTCAAGAGGATCCTTTTCATATGTTTTTGTCATTTTTGTTGTATGAAGATTGGGTTTTAATGTTGGTGAAGGATTTGTCAACATGGAGGAGAGGCTCCATATCGAAGTACCCTTCGACCTCATAAGGAGTAGAACCTTCAATGTCTTTGATATCATCTTAAAAGTTATAATGAAAGGAGAGGAGAGTAGAAAATGGGTGATTGCATTACTTAATTGTATTCATTTGTATTTTGTAAAAAGTAAGATGAGAAACTTTACATAAATATATAGAGAAATAACGATCAAGGAAAAATAAATTTGGATATCAATCTTTTATTCTGAAATTCAAAATTAACTATGTATAAAAAATGGAATGCTGTTGTCTATGGATTGTTGTAGATCGAAAGTTGCTACTGATTGATGTAGATGGAAAGTTGTTGTTTATGGATTGCTGTGTTGTTGTAGATGAAAATGTACTGGCCACGAATTCAAGTTTCTTTTAACACATGCATTTTTGTCGCACTCAATTTTGCATTACTTAAGTTTTCATGACTACAATACTCGGATCTATACAATGAATTTTCCATTGAATTTTCAGAACATACGATGCTAAAGAAATAAATAAAAGGAAATCAAAAGAAGGGTTGCAAAGTTTTTCATTGAATTTTTGATAACATGATTTTTACAAAGAAGAGGGGGTTATTTATATAGAAATAGCTTGATAACCTAAGTATAAACCAACTCTAAGGCTTATTACAGGATAATCTCCATGAAAATAAGTGATAAGATATAAAAAAAATCTTCTTCTTCCTAACAAATTCAAAATTTAAATACATAAATTAAATTCTATGCATCTTGCTCATGATCAATCGAATGGTAGAACCCATACTGAATCCCAAAAGCTTGGCACCATAAGGGTTTAACCCTACGTTCTTTCTGTTTCCAAGCATTAAAATTCTATTGACTTTATGCAAACTTCCTTTACTTTGCAGTGGATCTAAATAAACTTGATTAGTGTTATTGTGTTCACTCAACCATATTGGCAATACTAAGGAACCTTTTTTAAGCTTGTGAATTACAGGAACATTTTACTATTCCTTCTACCATCCGGATTGAGGGTGAATTAGAATTTAAGAGTTTTTGAAATTTGAATTACAGTTTGAGCAAGTATCATTTACCGGTTTATTTTTTTCTTATAGCCCCTGCTATGTTTTTCTTCTGTGGATAATTGCAAGATTTTTATACTAATAATAATAATAATAATAATAATAATAATAATAATAATAATAATAATAATTATTTTTATAACAACTAGCATGAAGTGGGTTGGCCCATCTATTTGAATCCTGGGCTCTGCTTATACTTAATTAATTGCTGGTTAAGTTAGGTGCTTGCTCACAATTTGTTGGTGTTTGCTTCCAACAGAAATATGCTATAAGCTAATGCTGCCTCTAAAATTCTAACCAAATGATACCTTGTTTGCATGGTTATCGGTTATCATGCATGCTCATTTAAGCATTTTAGCAGGCAACTTATATTGAAGAAAGGGGGAAATTATCTGCCATGAAGGATTATGAGGAGAGGACAATATGGACTAGTGATATAATACCTTTGATGGCATCATACAATAAAGGTTACTACTTTTGGTTCTTTTTTTGAATTTATAATGTTTGAATTATTATTACAGTTTAATTTGGATTGCAGATAGGCTGCAGCATTCTGTCTGGCTTGTTGAAGCTGCAGATAACTGCAACAACGCTGATGCTGGTACCTTGACTGAACGAAGTCCAAGTGATTTTTGTCTGCACAAGTTCTCTCTTCGGAGGATATGGCAAGGAAAATGTTCTCAATTTGCTGCTAGTAAGGTTGTGCTGAGTGTTTAATATAATTTTTACAATATATTCCTCGTATTAAATGTTTGTGTGTCATTTCCTTGGTTACTTGTGTTAGAGATGCAAAATAGAAGTAAATAACTTTATTAATCCGTTTTAATTATTGTCCACCCAATTTGTTATGTTTAAATTTTTTTGGTTTTGTCTTGCATAAAATAAAAAACTTTCTGATCAGAAAGAAGGAACTGACTCTTTTATATATTTTGGTCATTCATTATAAGACTTTGAACTTAGAAAAGCTTAGTTAGGCATCTTTTTTTAATTTCAAATTAGTAGCAGTGATGCTTGATATGCAAAAGTGATTGAGGATGGCTTACTTATGCTAAACTTTTGATGTTTAATTAATGATATAGCTTTTATGCTAAACTTATGATAAACTTTTCATGCTAAAGTTGTTTCGTCTTTTTTTTTTCCTTAGTTTTGTCAATACCATAAAATAGACAAACTTTCAGATCATAGAAAAAGGGACTGACACTTTTATATATTTTGGTCATTAATTGTTAAAGCTTTGAACTTAGAAAAGCTTAGGTAGGCATCTTTTTGGAGTTTAAATTAGTAGCAGTAATGCTTTACATGTAAAGGTGATTGAGAATGGTTTACTTATGCCAAACTTTTGATGTTTAATTAGAGATATAGCCATCAATAAACCTTTAAAATCATTGAAAGGACTAGCATGATCGCTGTGCAATATGAAATAATGATGTGCACAGTCAGTATTGTGAGCACGCAACACAAAGCATAAAGGTTTTTTCATTTTGCTTTAAGTGTGAAGCACAAATAGAAAGTGCTTCAGTTCACAGAAGTATACATTTAACATCTAATAAATACTCTAAGCTTTAATCCTAAGAATGCAGTACAAGGAACAATCGTATTCAATCATGAGAAGATTTATGATATATAGAATCAAATATTAGCAACAAATTGCAGTTCTGGATGGCGAGCAAGTTTTAAATTTTAGCTACAAAACAGGTTTGATGCTTATCTTTTAGAAGAAGAAAAATACATGATTGATAGAAATGCTGATTATGAAACCTGTCCATGCTTAACAAATTATCAACTAAATATCTTTGAAATAACTAAACATTACATATGAAAGTATAATTGAAATTAAATAACTAAACAATATAAGCAAACATTGAATTATCAATCTTCTTATGTTCTAAATAAAATATATCATAACCAAAAAAAGATACTTTTTTTTGAGGAATTGCCAATAGCATTAAAAAAGAAAAAAAGCAAGCTATTACAAACTACTCAAATCAAATTTAAAGCATCACACTCCTCCTTTAACAAAAACATAAAAGCAGGAGGAATGTCCATACCACCCAAGCTATCCCAAATGAAATCACCCTTTAAAGCAATACTAGCACAAAGATCAGCTAGTTTATTACAAAGTCTACTAGAACAATTAAAGGACACTTGGTTGAATTCTCTAAGATACGAGAAGTCTTCCTCCACCCTTTTATTACTCTTGAAGTCCTTCCAAGCTCTTTGAAAGACTTTAATAATATTAACATTATCTCCCTCTATAATAAGCCCATAAGCCTCAAACATCCAATCCTGTATCACTTTCTTCAAAGCATGAACCGCCATAAGTTCCAGTTGTGAAATATCCCAATGTACACTTTTGAATCCAAATGCAAGCAAAAACCTACCTTTATGATCCTTGAAAATTCCACCAACAACAGCCATATTATTGCTTAACAAAGAAGCATCAACATTTACTTTAATCCATTCGGGTGGGGGAGGGTGCCAAGAAAAAAACAGCTTGTGCTGGTTAACACCCCAGTTGTCCGAATAGATGTTGATCTTTGCCGAAACAGCTGCCAAGGAAACTGAATTTTGAGCAATCACCACCACATTGTCTTCTTTCTCACCATGAACCAATTTATTCCTACTTTTCCAGGAAAGGAATACGGTTGTACAGTATAAATTTGCAATGAAAGAATTTGAACTTGAAAGTTTACTCAACACATTTATACAGCTATTGAAAGATGACACCTCCGGGATCTGATACCCCCAATCCGCAAGAACATTGAATATATGTTTCAATTTTACACACTCCACAGCTAAGTGCTTATTGTCTTCCATTGCCTTGCATCCTCTAGGACAATCAGAATCATCAAGAAGCCTCCTACGTTTCAAAAATACAAACGAAGGAATAGCACCCTTAATGAGGCGCCACCAGAACAGCTCCACCCGAGGATTGAGGTTTAGTTTCTTCAACCAATTCCAATAAACACATTTTACCGAACACTCCATCTTAGATTCCATACACAAAGCAGTAATAGACTTTCTTGTGTTTTTCCTTAAAAGCTCCAACTGATCCTTATTATCACCAAGACGATTGTGGAATTGTAAGATCAGCTCAATCAAATCTTCACCAAAGAATTCCTGCAAAAGGTGCACCTTCCAAGCTCCATCCTCAATAAAAATATTGAGGCCACAGCCAACCTCCTCCATATTTGCAACAAATGTAGGCCATTTGTCAATACTTCTATCCATAATCCAAACATCTTGAATAGTATTGATAGAGCAGCCATCACCTATTCTCCATCTGATTACAGGCCTTAGGTGTTCCATTCCACATAGCATAATCTTCCAAGTAGTGGAATTTCCCCTTTTGAAGACAGCATTCCAAATATCCGAGCCATATTTCACATGTAAAGTCTTATTTAACAGTGAATTGGGATTTGTGATGAAGTTCCATGCAAACTTCGCACGTAGAGGTCCAACTTTTGTCACTGCCGAACACAGACCCCGTCCTCCAAATTCTTTTGGCTTACAAAGTAAATCCCATGCCACAAAATGCATCCCTTGATTCCCATCTTGTTTCTTCCAAATAAATTCTCTATACAGCTTGTCAAGTTGTTTCAAAACCCCTATTGGCACCAATGAGTGAGTGGACAAGTAAATGGGAAGAGAAAGATATGCTACTTTCGCCAAAACCATTCTTCCTTCCAAAGAAATGCATTTCTTGCCCCATGTATTCAATTTGTTCAAAGCCACCTCCAGCAAGTTTTGAACATCAGATGCCACAAGCCTTTTTAAGGACATTTTAATCCCCAAGTAGCATAAAACCTTTACTATCCTGAAATTGAATAAGCTAGCAGCAGCTTTTTTATTCTTCGTCTTGACAGAATTCCCAAACATCATAGCTGATTTACTCACATTCACCTTTTGCCCAGACCACCTACAATACTTATCAATAATTTTCTTAACTTCCTTCAATCTCTTGGCTGTAGCTTCTGAGAAAATGATAATATCATCTGCATAAAGAAGATGCGAAATTTTTGGAGCATTAGGTGTAACTCTAACCCCCATACTATCACCTTTGTGAAAGAAAGCGTTTGACAACAATTGGGAGCATAAAATGAAAAGAAATGGTGACAAAGGGCACCCTTGTCTAAAACCACTTTTTGCCTCTATCCAATCTGACTTTTTCCCGTTGATAAGTACTGAGAATCTCGGCTCCATAACCAGATTTAATACCCATTCAGAAAACTTAACAGGAAAATTTAGATATTGAAGAACATGCCTCAAAGTGGACCAACCCATGCTATCATAGGCTTGTTCTATATCAATCTTTAAGGCTACTTGTCCCTTCTTAGATTTGGAAACCCGAAACTTGTTCAATACTTCTTGAACCAATAGAACATGATCAGAGATGGACCTCCCCTTCACAAATGCAGCTTGCTCAACCGACACCACCTTGTGGATGACCCCCTTCAATCTATTAACCAAAACGTTTGCAACCAATTTGTAAATGGATAAGCAAAGACTTATTGGATGGAAATTTGATGCCACCATTGGATTATTAACTTTGGGAATAAGTACAATTAAAGTCTCCTTCCAAGAAGGAGACATAGCTCCCAATAAAAAGTTCTTAATTGCTTCCCATACCTCTTCATGAATGATTTCCCAATAGTTCTTAATGAAAGAGAAAGTAATTCCATCCAAGCCAGGGGCAACATTATTGCCCAAGCTGTCCACCACCACCTGCAGCTCCGATCTGGTAAGCTAAGCGTCCAGAAATTCCCTATCATTATCTTCAAGTACCCGGATTGGATCCGGCCAACCTTGGAGCAAGCAACGTCTTTCTTTCCATTTATCTCTAAAGAAATCCATGATTATGCCATCAATAGCATCCTGATCCTCCGTCACCTCACCAAGATTATCCTTAATTTGTTTGATCCAATTCATGTTTCTCCTGGCATTAGCAAAAGAAAAAAAGAAGTTAGTATTTAAATCCCCCTCTTCCATCCACCTGGATTTTGCTCTTTGCTTCCACCATGAAGATAACCGAGCTAAAGTTACATTTAATTCATGAACTTTACTCCTTAAAACCACAACCTTAGCATCAGATAAACCCCCCTCCGCTTCATCCAATTGTAATTCCAAGATTTCCTTTTTCAGGGACTCTTTCAAACCTTTGAGGTTATCAAGCTTTGATTTACTCCAGTAAAACAATGCTTTTAAGGTCCTCTTAAATTTCAAATCAAGAACCTGAGCCGGATCACCCCGAGCACCCTTCCTCCAAGTCTCCTTCACAATTACTTTAGCTGCATGATATGAAGACCAAACATCTTCATACCGGATCATTCTCCTACGGGATACAATAGGTTTGAAGACCTTCAAGATAATAGGACAGTGATCTGAAGAAATTCTAGAAAGGTGTCTAACAGAAGCCAAGTGAATAAGGTTAAGAGCTTCAGAATTCACTAAACACTTATCCAACCTCTCCAAAATTCTAGCACCCCCGACTTGTTATTACACCAAGTGAACTTAGGCCCTACAAAATCCACCTCATGAAAGTCATTGTCATTCATAAACATCTTCATATCTTTAGCCCCTTGAGAGAAAAAAAATTTCCTTCCACCCCTCTTATCCTCTTGGCTTAAGACACAGTTAAAATCCCCCCCAATAACAGAAGGGAGATTATTGGCTGTATTCACCTCCAGCCTATTCCATAACAACTTCCTTCTATACATGTCCCTACTTCCATACACAGTAGTGACCAACCAAATTCCTTTATTGGCCACATTCAGTTCTCACAAGACAAATTGAGACGTAGCTTCAATAACCGAGAACTTTGCAAGATCTGCCCTCCATAAAACCAGAATACCACCAGATAACCCCTCAGAAGGAAAAAGATAGAAATCCCAATCAATCCCCAAAGTTTTATTGATAAACACCCTATCTACTGAACCAACCTTAGTCTCAACCAAACCCACAAATAATACATCATGATCTCTCACCACCTCCTTAAGATATAGAGAGGCTTCTTTCTTATTAGCCCCCCTACAATTCCAAAAGACAAAAGATGTCATTTAATAAAGAACAGGGGAAGGTCCCCCACTCCCTCTATTAACTCCAACTTCATTCAATCTCCTTCGAGTAATAATATTATTAGAGCCAAGAGATTTCAGCTCCTTAAGAAGTTTCTTGCTCCCTGAAGAACAAGAATTTCCTCCCACAATACCAATCTTATTAGCACCCAGCTCTTGCTTCCCTTCCAACGCTGCTGCTTCCACCGAATTCATATTCAAACCATTACCTTCACCAACAACCAAACTGTCTTGAAGAGATTCCACCATGTTCCCCTCAATATTAGTAGATTCAAGCACCATCTTAACAACCTCAGATTCACCCTCCTCACCCAAGAAAGTTAATAACTCATACCTATTACCCATAACAATATTGTCTTCAGAATTTCCCTTAACACATATCTCCTCTCCTGAATTTATTGCAGCATCCGTCATCATTCCCTTCTGGCCGAGCTTGGATCCATTAACCTCCTTATTCCCCATCTCTTCCACTAACTGAGACGGCTTGACTGGAATTGAATCCCCACCATTGCGAGGATCAAGAATGTTACCACCATTACTCTTTTTTGCTACAAACCCAGAAGCCTTAATACCACTCGGCGCCCCCTTCCTTTTGATAACATTGTCACCAGCATTTTTAAAATTCTTCCTCCCATAACTGACGTGTAACCAAGGACCATACCCCTTTTCAGCCTCATCTATTTCCTTTTCAGCAACCTTTACTCCAGCACCACTCTCTACCTCCGGATTTGAACCATCTTGCTTTCCCAACTCCTTGATTTTAAGAGGACATTC
Organism: Dendrobium chrysotoxum; assembly: GCA_019925795.1. Classification (NCBI taxonomy): domain Eukaryota; kingdom Viridiplantae; phylum Streptophyta; class Magnoliopsida; order Asparagales; family Orchidaceae; genus Dendrobium; species Dendrobium chrysotoxum. Next base: position 15,842,571 of record CM034311.1, read on the forward strand.
ATTTTTAAGATGGCCAATTCTACCACAATCAAAACAGAGTTTTGAAATTCCCTCATACTCCACATGTTGAAAAAATCTTCCAGCGGAACCTTCAACCCAAACACCAAATGGGAGCTGACTGTCTAGTGGAATCCGAACACAAACTCTAGCGAATTCTCTTCTCCCCCATTGAAACATATTACCATCTAACAACAATGGCTTACCAACCTTAGAGGCTATTCTTCCAATATTGGTCTCATCCCAACAATGTAGTGGCAGATTCGGCAACCTGATCCAAACTGGAGCCGTGAGTCCACATGCTCCAAATTTTACCATGCTTTAAATTAGCAAAACATGACTAAAAGCCAACCTCTCATTTTGTGCCCAAAAAAGGTTAAGGAAACCAAAGCAAACCACAACTATCAGTAATATAGATGTTAACAAGAAATGCTAAAAATAAAAATAATGGCAAGCTAGCAATACAAGCATTTATCATACATTCAAAAGAGCAAAAAAAACCATCTTTTTGTCTATAGTTCTCCCAAAAAAATGAATATGAGATGAAAATGAAAAGATGAAGTTACATGTAGGATCAGAAGTAGTGTACATCTCATTAGCATAAATTTATTTCCAATGAAGCAACGAGAAAATTAGCCATTGAAACAACAACACTGGATGAAATGGTAAGGGAATAGGGTGACAAGGTGGAGGAACAAACTTGCATAAACATTCTTACTTGATTTTATGTGATCAGATTTGATAACAACCTAGAAAGTTGATTAGAAAAATCACATAGAGCGCATGATGGGAATACCATGGAAAGATTAAAAACATAATTAAATTACATTTCCATCTTTCTACATACAATGCAAAAAGTAATATCCATTGCATAGAAACAAATTTTGTTGGTTTTTTCTCAGCTTCAAACCTGTGCAAAGTTTGGAAGCACTGCTCTGCATTTTGTTGCTCCTAAAACTCACACTTATTTATGCACTTAAGAGCTCATTAAAGTAAAAAAACAATCTTAAAATAAATTGTTATTGGAAAAAATAAGTAGCTACTATCCTGACCATTTCAACATTATTAAAGGAAGCATGTAAGTTTGTTAGTTGTTGACGCACTCCTTGTTTACCAGAGTACATTGACCAACTAAAACCTCAAAAGCACGACACTCCTAAAGGCCTTCCATGTTTGTGTCAAACATGAACACGGCTTCGTCATGCCCCTGTACGTGTTCGACACCTCAGGAATCATGTTCTTGGTTTTAGGTATGGAATTGGACCCATCATGGGCTAGGTATGGGTTGGGCACAACTGAGATCATGCAGGACACGAGAGTTAATACTGAAAAGTGTAGAACCCAAAGTAAAATCTAATTCACATGATAGCTTGTTCTAATTGTCTAGCGCTCTTGCCTCTCTCTTTGGCAAAGTCGTTAGCCATCTTGCCTCTCTTTATTGAATCCATCTTGCGTTGGCCTAGACATCAATATTGCTTGTTGTCAAAATCATTTTCATGATGTAGGGTCTATAAGATCTTTATGTTGAGTGTAACAACTTTGTTGGTGTCCCCTTAGGGTTGGTGGTGAAGAGGTTATTTTGGTAATGGTTAAACTGATTTTTCAAGATTTGGGCATATTTAGTGCTGGAACTTCTGGAGTATAAAAGGGGAAGTTTCCCTTAAGAGGAAAAGGAGGAACTCCTATTGAAATTTTTGGGATGCTAGGAAACTAATATTGGTGTTTTAATGGATCAATGGTTAAAGCATTGTGATATTTTTAATCCGGTTGATTACAACAAAAAATTATCTCTTCATATTGGGCTTATAGCTGGATATCTTAAAATTGTTGGGAAGTTGAGACCTTGGAATATGGGGTATGTTTTAGAGAGCCTTGAAATTGTTGGAGAGGTTATGTAGGGGAGATGAGAATTGTATTGGAAAAGAGGCGGAACAAGGGTGAAAAAAGATAACTAAGGACTTGTTAAAACCCTATAAGATCAGCCACTAAGTTTCACCGAAGAGCAGAGCGGCTACCAAACCTTTTCACATGAAAGTTGCACACGTAAAAAGTAAATTTTTATTCAACTGATATAAAAGTATAAAGCAAGGTCCTATTTGTAGGCATTTTCAAGTAGATAACTTTGGAAAGCCTTAGGAGTCAATAAAATAATATTACATGGATTGATGATTTTTCTTTGTCAAAATATAAAAGGGAAGAAAATAAGAGAAATAAAACAAAAATTTAGAAGTTTCAAAAGCATGAAAGTTCGGATTGACCAAATAAGACAAGTATAATAGTCTTGAAATCAAATAGTTTTTGAAGATTTTTTTGCTTTTTTGACTGATATGGTTCACCTAGCCATCAAGAGACCTCAAGTTAAGCTTCCTAATTTATCTCTAATGATTTAAGGAGATTATGTGTCATTTTGTGCTTGCATGAATAGTTGTGTATGATGAATAACCCAAATATTGATGTAGTATTGTCATTTGTGACTTTCCTTGTCCTTTGTTTTGGTGCTGCATCACCTTTTTCTATTTCGTTGGTCATCGAAGCCGTGTTCGCCCATTTAGTTATTAATTGTTAAATTTAGAGAATTGAAGAGGGAAAAAACTTAATTTTTTTATACAAAACTATCCCTATTTATAGATCTACACAAGATGTCTTTATAAAGAAACAAATAATTACGTAATCATGCATAATTTTCTTAATATAATCCGTCCTAAATCAGCTACCCAAATATAGAAGGAGATCGGCGTGATCCAGGTGAGCTTCCCATGGATCCCCATGCTGGCCGAGGGATCAAGGGCCAAGGGACGATTGAGATTTAATAGCATGATCCAGGTGAGCCTCCCATGGATCCCCATGCTGGCCATGGGATTAAGGGCCAAGGGACGGCTGAGATTTAACACTCTCCCAGTCTCCCTTAAGCTGGGGAATACAGATCTGTCATTCTCATCTTGGTAGTCAGTCCCAGAAAGGTAGAGTTATCAAGTCCCTTGATAAGAATGTCTGCAACATCGGTTTCATCCTTTTCCTGCACCCCATGCATTTTGGTTTCACCTTCAATAAATTACCACTGCTCTTTCTTTAAGAGAAGCACCTCTACATAACCATCATATAAAATTTTATGCATTCTTATACTTCGATGAAAAGAATCAACAATGCCATTATAAAACATCTGATCATTTTGCCACCAAATTTTTATTTTTGAACCTACAATTGTATCATCCAAGTCTTTCCTATGCTTCTGTAGTCTAGAAGCCTCTTGTATGCTTTGAGCACGCTTCCATCTTGATTTTTTTAACGATATTTTTAACATGGTTATGATTTTTAACCAAATCTTTCACTGTAGACTTTTTAGAGAAGAGAACTTCCTTTAATTTTAATTCTTTGTCTTCAGCCTCAGCTTGCTTAACTCCTTTCTTCTTTTTTGTGACAGCAGTTTGCTTGTTTTCTGAGAATCTCGCTCTAACTTTTCTTTGAGATCCATTTCTACCTCCATTATTTGGAAAGTCAGAATTATTCTGAGCTTTTTTCTTATCACCAACTCCATAATGATCATTGCTAATTGACATCTGTAATTAAGCATTTCTTCCTCCTCTGTGAGAACTTAGATTTGAGCTTTTATCAGGCTTTACTGTACCTGAATCTAAGCTATTTTCAGTAGTAACTCTAGATTTACCACTATGATGGCGAAATTCAGCCTTTTGCTTTGCAGCCATGGAGTCACTATTCCCATTCTGAAAAGATTCATAATTCTTCACTGATTTGGAAGATCTGTTTGTGGCAGCAACATATTTTTCAGGATGAAAAATTTTACCTTCCTATTGTGCAGATCCTTGAGGCTAGTATTCAGAAAGGAACCACTCAGATAATTTATGGTTAGCATTCAACTTAGATCTGACCTTCTACCAGGCTTTACTGTACTTGAATCCAAGCTATGTTCAATATTAACTCTAGATTTACCACTATGATGGCGAGATTCAGCCTTTTGCTTTGCAACCATGGAATCACTTTCCCATTATGAAAAGATCCATTATTCATCACCGATTTAGAAGATCCGTCTGTAGTAGCAACATATTTTTCAGGATGAAAAATTTCACCTTCCTATTATGCATATCCCTAAAGTGAGTCTTAAGAAAGGAACCGCTCATATAATTTTTGGTGAGCTTCTTTATTTTCACCAGAAGCATTCATTTCATTTTGTACCGAAGTGTTAGGTTTCCCCTGAAATACATCAACAACAATTTTGCTGTAATCACTTAACAGAGCGCCACTGCCATTAAATAATTTAGTCAAATAAGGCTTTAGCTTCAAGGAACAATTTACAAGCACTTTTTCAGCTAGCTTCTTGGAATATTCTTTTCAATACCTTTCACACCATCTAATAGACATGAAAGAAGCTATGCAGAAATACTTTCAGTCTCCTCTGAAACAAGTGTCATGATAGTTTCCATTGAGGAGAAGATAATATTTGAATGCTTTGACCTTATTGTCTTCAAGAAATGTTGAAACATTTCCAATATCAAATCATCATAATCAAGATCTAACATCAAAACATAGGATCAGACCTTTGCAATAGTTTCAAGTATTGAAACTCTCTTTGAAAATGAATGGCTTGACATCTCATCCAAATTCTTGAAAGCTCCAACAATCAGCCCAAATATCTCCTTCATTATATTATCATATGGAGCATCTAGTGTTGTTATTCTTATTATTTCACAAAGACAAGATGCAATGGAAACCTTCACATTCATGTCTGAGTGCCCTAGAAGATCCTTGGCAATCAATGCCTTCATAGAAGGCTAAACAACAGTCAACACTGAAGTAGATGCAGATTATTCCATTCTTGAAAATAAATTTTCAGCTTTATCAAGATGTAGTGGAAGTTGTTTTAAATTGGATGGAGGAGACGCCAACTTAATCTTGATGTCTTTGACCCCATTCTCCATCATTAAATCATCATGTGACATTTGTACAGATGTGCGCAAGAGAGGCCGTAGGTAATAGAATAAGGGCTCCAAGCTCTCATTCCCTTGCAGGCGCGCACAAAACTACCGATCCAAGTGTTTGACTCTTCCCAGGTACGCACGTAGAAAAACTCCTGCACGACTCCCAGCGCTCACTTCTGCTTTTGCGTAGGTAAGAACACACATAGAGGCTCGACCTCCTTTGCATGTATGAGGGTTCTTGCTCGCTCCTCTTCACTCGGCTTCCAGGAAGAGACGCACATAGCAGATGACCAAGAGGAACGCCGCTCCACTCTCGATCGAACGTAGGGACGAAGATTGAGCCTGATGTTGCAGTTCCCAGGAAGAGGTCCTGGCTGCTGTCCAGATGCACGTAGGAGGAGACCTTAAGCTCAACTTCTCTCGCTTCTGCTTGGTTGACTCTAGACATCACACGCAAGAACGAAGATCGAGCTTGATGCTGCCGTTTCCATGAGGTCTTGGCTGCTGTCTAGACGCATGATTTCTCGTCCCGTGTAGTCGCACGTATGCTAGAGGAGGTTTTCACTCGGTTCCTCCCTAGGCGCACGCAAGAGTAGCCCTCTCTCTTGATCTCTCCTCGGTCTTGGATGCACGATAGACTCTTGTCTCCGCTTCTTCTCGCCGCAACCACGAAACATAGGGCACAAGTGCTTTGGACCGCTTGACTCTCGTTCGATCTCCAACGACAATAAAGGCTTCTTGCTCCTTTGCGCTTCCTTCGATTCGTATATATCCCAGTGATTCCAGCAATGAAGGCCGGTGGAAGGACCAATATTCCTCATAATTCCGACGATGAAGGTCGGTGGTGGGAATTTGGCTCTGATACCATGTTAAATTTAGAGAATTAAATGGGAAAAGCTTAATTTTATTATACAAAACTATTTGTATATATAGATCTATACAAGATGTCTTAATAAATAAACAAATAACTACATAATCATGCATAATTGTCTTAATATTATACTTCATAAATCAGCCACCCAAATATAGAAGGAGATCGACATGATCTAGGTGAGCTTCCGACGGATCCCCTATGCTGGCTGTGGGATCAAGGGTCGACGGTTGAGATTTGTCAGCGTGATTCAGGTGAGTCTCTCACGGATCCCCATGCTGGCTGTGGGATTAAGGGCCAACGGACGACAGGGATTTAACATTAATGCTTGTCTTGTTTGGTTCATTTAGCCTCACCTAGCTCGTCTTGATCGTTTGTAAATCCTTAACTAGTTGTATACCCCTAATGATTTACTTTAGATGTTTTAAAATTTTAACATCTGCATTATTAATTCAACAAGTCCGACTTTTTAAACATGTATATTATTTGTTTTCAATTTTAGACTTGTACATTATTACTATTTTTCAAATTATAATGGCAGATAACATTATTTTTTTTCATTTTTCAAAAAATAGATAGTTTTGGCTTTATATCTTTCATAATAGCTTGGTTTTGAATTTATAATAGTCTTAAATATGTAGATTTTCTGTAGTGTAAGAAAAATTGATAATTCTTAAACTTATTGTTTTCATTGTTTACACCTGTTTTGGAATTTCATCGCTTATTTTTGTTATGGACAATATTGCCTTATGTTGACTAATAAAAGTAAATGATAGTGATTTAAAACGTCATTTACTATAACTTCAGTTGTGTAGTGGGCACGAGTGCTAGGATTTATGATGATCATAGCATGGATGATGTGGTGATCGTCGGAAGAATTGGACATGCAAGAAGAGATTTTCCAATCCAGGGAAATCAAACACATGCTTTCAAAGCTTCAAATAGAGTAATATATCATCAAATGAGTCCCTTTCCTCTTACACATTCCCTATATATAATACTAAAGTAAGGAAAACCTAGAGAATCCTAGAAGATTCTAGAAAACTCGTAACAAACTTATAACAATTAAATAAAATAACCTAAGGGACATTATAAGCTAAAAATGCTCCGCATTAATAGACGTAAGAGTTTTAGCTGGCCAACCAAGCTTTGTTAACAAGGAGACGCTTCAACTATATAGTTATCTTTAAATGTAATACTATTGTTATATTATTTACATATTTTTTAATTAATTTATTTTTGACTCATATGCATGGGAATCTTAGAGCCAAAAGTACTCTTTCAGGCACGAAATAAAAAATTTGATCCCATCTCTGCTCTTGAGATGAAATTGAAATTGATTTGACTAGAGTAGGCTTGACTCAAAATCATTAGAGTTTGAGTCTACTCCAAATTTAATTTTTTTTACTTGACTATGTAAAAATATACACATGCTTGCAGACAAATATATGTGCATATATTATTCATAGGTTATATTTACAACATACTTCATTATGGATATACACATTTAATTTCAAATTTTGTGCCAACTTGAACTATATTTGAATTAGTCGAGCCAAATTTGAAATTATTTGGAAAACCCAAATTTTAAAATATTTTGAATTCAACTTTGAGTCATTTTTGCTGCTCGAGATTGACTAATAATCAATTCAAATGGATGTAATATTTGAGCTACTTTCATGTGATTTTTACTTTCGAAATTATCCCTGTCATTAAGAATTTCTGAAAAAAACAAACAGTTTGTAAAAGTTTTTTCAATAAAATGGTTATAATCTGGTTGAATTGAAAATTTTTATATTTAAATTTTGATAATATCATTTTGAAACTTGGAGAAAAAAGTGAAAGGCCAGAAAGCTTATGATATTGAATACAACAATTGTGCAAAAATTAAATCAGACATAGATATCTATATCACCGTCCATCATAAATTTTTCTTACGTATGACACTATAATTTGATTAGAATTTTTATTCATAAGAAGAAAGTTCCATATAACTGGGCCTGCATTCTTAACGTCACACTTGATCCCTTCAAAGTACAAAAGCATCAACCGGTTGCAAAGCCTAAATTGGGAGCATATTTATGGAAATAAATTCTATTGTTTGGAGCACATTTCATGAAATTTTCTTTTGCATAGGATTGTTCATCCATGGTCATCAAGGCCTGTCCATGTGCATATGGGTTCACTGGTTCAATTGTGCAAAATGTGGTCACCACTTTACAGTTGCATTTTGCTAAGCTTTTTCCGCATATAATATGGGCTGCTAATTTAATTTTATAGAAAAATCAATCTTTTGAACGTGTAATGAAATCATTAAATCAGATAAAAAATAAATTGTTAAAGATAATTATAAGAAGAATATTAATTTTATGTCATGGAACATGTTTATCTGACCGTTTACATAATTATGGCATTTAACTTCTCATTTGTTATTTCGAAGGACTTTAGGATCCCATTTGTTATCGACTTTGTTTTCTTATTTGTGTTTTTCTAGGTGTTCCTTGCTACTGATAGTGATGGGGTTCCTATTATATGTTTTATTCTGCAAGAACAAAAACTACTTGCTGTGAGACTCCAAGTTGATGATGGAGGTGATGGAGTTTCTATTGATGTGAGGCCTCTCATGATCTGGAGTATCCCCGCAATTTCTGCTGCTCCAGTTTCTGTGACACGCCCTAGGTGGTGATTATTATTATTATTTTGTCTGTGTGCTAGTTTCTATTTATATTGATGTACTTTCAATACATTTCATTGCAGGGTCAAATTGGGACGCCTAACCTTCATGGACATAATTGTGTTGGATTGTGAAAGTTGTCTTCTTCTCTATGTAAGCTTTAACACCTATTCGTTACTATGTCTAATGAAGTCCACTTTAAATTAATACATTGTTCATTTTGTTGTGCAGCATTAATCAAGGCCTGATCATTTTAAAACTATGATATCTTTTTTGTGGCAGGTTTCCGTCTCTGAAATATTTAGACATGTAAAAATAGAGAGATGGCTGAAAAGCTTTAAATTTTTAAGAATTAGGAATCTGTACAATTTCAAGGAGAGTGATTATTAAAAATAGTTTTAAATTTAAGAGAATCATTCTATTGATGTCCACTGCTGGAATGTGGATAGCAGCTTTCCTTCTTCCTGAATCCATGTGCTTTATATTTCCTTTCCTATCCACTCCACTGTTGGAATTGTCGATAGCTATCCGCTAGCCCTTGAATCCTTGGTCTTTCTTTTTTTTTTCTGTTGGATGAATTTGTTGACACCTGAATGCTGCCAAATCTTTTTTCTCTGCCAATTGCCGTAGTAATTCTACCACTTTCCTGCATTATTCAACAATCCCCCTCAAATTGGTTGGTAGAAATCTATCATTCCCAGTTTGTCTAGAATATTTTTAAATATAAAATTACAAAGTCTTTTGGGTGAATATATCAGCGAGTTGACAGCTTGTTTTGACATCCAAATCAACTCAATCTCTAGTTATTTATTTATTTTTTTTATTTTCTGAAATATCCATCTACCCACATGTGTTTGGTTTGGTCATTGTGTACTGGATTGTGGGCCGTGCTAATGATAAAGTTGTTATAATAATACATCCTTATAGGCCCTCCCCATTTAATGTTCAAATCTTTTAGTATTATTTTTAAGCAAAAAAAATCATAGATATCTTGAGCAATTTCTCTAAACTCTTATTTGCTTTTTCCTTGACACCACCTGTTGTTTTTTTACTTCTCCATGTTATAAAATTTCAATCAAGTAATATGTAGTAGTATGGAGTAGATCTTATCTTGCTTAAATTGGCTTATGAGGCTTATCACAAAAGCAATATCTAGACGCGAATGAGATATGTAGAGATGCTTTCCAACCAATCCTTGTATCATCCTTTGTCGGCTTTTGTTCCTTCATCATTATCAAGTTTCTAGCTTGGTTATATTATTATATTTTCACATGGTTTGTCAAGCTATAAATATTTTTTGTTATTAAGCCTTTTCTATGCCAAGGAAGTATTTAAGCTTGTCGAGTTCTTTGATCTCAAATTATGTAGTTAGTTTTTTCTGAGTGATTCCTTCTCTTCATCTTTAGTATCAAGCTTATTAGATAAGTTATTAGAAGCTGCAATTTTTATTTAGCTCGCTAATCTTTTTGCAATATATCTAATTCTTTTATAATCATTATAAGTCTCAATAGGATTCAATTTTTGCTGCATTTTTGCATATATATATTTTACTTAATAATCTTTTATGCTTTTTCACTCAGCCATCATGATTTCTTATCAATATGCGATTTGTTTCAAAACTCTTCCAAAATTTCTGCAAAGATCTTCTAGATGAAATTAAAATTCTCATACTTCATTAAATTTAGTTCAACTAAAAAATTTCAATTTTCCCGTCTTAGCAACCTATCTTGAACTATTGATTGCATTATTTAAATTCCACCTCCTTATTCTATTTTGGAAGAGGAGTTGTACCATCCGTAAAATAAGTTGTATTTAAAATGTGTTTTGAACTGTGCTAGTAGGATATTTCGGTTGTATGGTACAGAAATAATGTTGGATTTGAACACCAGCTTAATTCAGAAATTATCCTATTAAGGAAGTTGACCACAATAAAACCTTGTGAAGGGCTTTTTCGGGCCAGACGGATGGTGCATGCAGATGACAATGTCAAAAGTGCATAAAAATGCCCTCCCTGGATAAGCTGAGTAGACATATATGGTTAAATGTGGCCATATGGTAGCTTGCGGAAAAAGGGTTGTCTACCTATGGGTTTCCATTATTTCAGCCATCTTTGTGATATATGCTGGTCAAAGTAGCACGATGCCATTGCTTAATTGTTTAGAAAAGATTTATGCTTAAATATTGAGGGTAATGGCCTTGTGGATAATTATGTCTAGGTGCTTCACTTTGATGTAGGCTTCAGTGTTTGATTGATTATGTACTGTTTTACTGAACTGATAATAAAATTCCGTGAATGCAACAACATTAAATTTTTATTGATTGTTTTTTTGGTTGTAGTTTCACGTGTCAAAAGAGGTATTTTAATCAGACATCATAGTTTCTTATTTATATAATGTTAGAACTTTTTCTTTTTGAAAATTACAGTCAGGTGACCAATGTCTATGCAAGTATTTATTGCCAGTTGGTGTTGGAAGGGGTCCTATTCCACATGATGATAATTCTTCAAAATTACCTAGTGTGTTACATGGCATGAAGATCGTTGGAATTGATAACGCTGTGGAAGAACGTTTAAATATAACCGTTAATTCTGGCCAGGTAACCTTTTTTTTTGTTATAGTCGTATGCCATATTATTCACGTGATGTTAATTCCTTAGGCACATTATGATCAGTTTGTCTTTTAATTTGTCATATAATCTCCATGTTTTCTGCCAATTTACACGCCTTCTCCCCTTGCAAATCTTTGTTCTATTTAGATAAGCTGAAGGTGGATGACTCTGATGTAATTCAGAGATTAATGATTTGAACTATACAGAAATTGCCTGTTTTCTTTCTCCTTGATGCTTCTATGTAAATCGCATTTTAAATATTGAGAAGCCTTGAGATTATGTTAGAGTTTGTTTGGGATGGTTGCACTTGTTTGAAAAATTAATTGTAGAAATTTTATGGGAAAATAGAGTTTTGAAAGTTGTGAGTGTTAGATTTTTTTCTCTTTAGAAAATGTTGGACAACAATTTTTTGACAACTACCAAATAGTAGATCTGGCTATGAAAGACTCTTTCTCACTATAAAAATTCTGAAAAATAACAAGAAAGTTATAGCCAAATATAAATTTGATTGTATATTTTAATTAATTTTATGAGATTTATTACCATCAATGATAATGTTACGTAAAATAGCAGCTACAAAGGACTTACCAAAACAAATGCAAAGAACTAAACTACATTGTATTAAGTTAACATAAGCTTAAAGAATAGTGCCCATCCAAATGCAGAGTAATAGGCCCTCATTTAGACTCTTGCTATGTCAAGAATGCCAAAGTAATAAGAAAACATATTGCCTTTAGCTCGAAAGCTCGAAATCTACTAAGCCTGAGGGAATGGAGAAATACATTTATTTGATTTATGCCTCTTGAAGAAATATAAGCTAAGATATTTTTAGCCACTAAAGAAAGTAAACTTATGTTAAAATCTTGAGATTGGAAAAATCTTGAATCATTAACAACCTCAACTTTAGAGTCATTATGAGTAACATTGGGAAATACAATTGTGATTTCAAAGAGAGTGATGAAAGTAAGATTTACTAAGGGACCCTCAATAGGTTTTGGACATGAGTTTTGAAGTTTAATAGTCCTACCAAGGTTTAAAATTGCGCAATCGGATATTAAGGCGTTTTTCTTTCGTCAAAATAATATATTTTTTATATACTAATGACTAATCTAATATTCTAATAATATAAAACATAAAAAAGTGTAAGATATGAAGTATCAATTAATAAGTTGTTTGAAATTAAAGTGAAATCCAAACATCAAAATAATAAAATAACATAAAATTAATTCAACTCAAAATTCTATCTTTCCCAAATCACAATATCCTGTTCATTAACATGTAATTCAAAAAATAAATAGCAATGTGATGCAACCAAAAATGAAAGAACACTAGGGTTGCACAAAACTATACGTCTTTCTTTCAAAACAAAAAGATTACAATAATAAAGACCCTTTTTCTAGATAAAAAAATTAAAACAAGACACATTGACTCAACCTAATGAAGCTTGAGAAGAAAGATACAAATGGGGTGGTCACTTGCGGAGAGAAAAAATAGATAAGAAGCCCGAGACGAAGTTCAAGAGGAGAAGAGGAAGAAGGCTAGCTCGTAAGCTAGGAAAACCCGCAGGTTTACATTCCAAATATTCATCACATTATCACCTAAAATAGCCACAAACACTCCCTTATAAATAGAGAAAAAGAAGCCCAAGAGACACCTAAAATAGCTGCCCAAAACAACCAACAAAAACAGGAAAAGACTCATGAGAAAAGGCAGCAATTAAGGCACCCAAAAACCGAACCATCACAATCAGGAATCGGGACAGAAACAGGAACCGAAGGGGCCCAGGCGGAGGAATCAAACAGCTAAGGCAGGGAACCAAACAGCCACGAGGCCCACGACTAGGATTCCAACAGGTATAAAGCAAAAGGCAAATCCCAATCAACTACAACACACAAAACACTAAGCATCAAATGACTAAATGGGCCAAGCCCATTAGCTAATTTTCAGCCCCCCATTAAATGCCTAAATAGGGGGTATCCCTAGCTTACATCAATTCTTCTCCAGTTGAAAAATTTCATCTCCTGATGAGATCGGATCTGTACTTCCTTTATCCAACTGTAATATTAAAGTCGCGTACTTTCTTTGGATTTCTTCGCATTCTTGCTTAAACTGAGGTTGAAGTTGATTCTTCTTCTTCTCATATCTTTCATCGCACAACATCATTTTTTCTTGAAGTTTGTAAAGCTCATTCTGAATTGGATTCGTTGAACTTCCTTGCATTGGTACCCATTTGCTTATTTGAATATCCATATCAAGACTCAAAACTAAAAAGGAAGACTCACAACCTAGGTTCTGATACCAAATTGATGCAACCAAAAATGAAAGAACACTAGGGTTGCACAAAATTATACGTCTTCCTTTCAAAACAAAAGATTACAACAATAAAGACCCTTTTCCTAGATAAAAAACTAAAACAAGACACATTGACTCAACCTAAAGAAGCTTGAGAAGAAAGATACAAATGGGGTGGTCACTTGCGGAGAGAAGAAATAGATAAGAAGCCCGAGACGAAGTTCAAGAGGAGAAGAGGAAGAAGGCTAGCTCGCAAGCTAGGAAAACCCGCAGGTTTACATTTCAAATATTCATCACATCACCATCTAAAACAGCCACAGACACTCCCTTATAAATAGAGAAAAAGAAGCCCAAAAGACACCTAAAATAGCTGCCCAAAACAGTCAACAAAAACAGGAAAAGACTCATGAGAAAAGGCAGCAATTAAGGCACCCATAAATTGAACCATCACAGTCAAGAATCAGGACAGAAATAGGAACCGAAGCGGCCCAGGCGGAGGAACCGAACAGCCAAGGTAGGGAACTGAACAGCCATGAGGCCCACGACCAGGATTCCAACAGGTATAAAGAAAAAGGCAAATCCCAATCAGCTACAACACACAAAATACCAAGTAGCAAATGACTAAATGGGCCAAGCCCATTAGCTAATTTTCAGCCCCCCATTAAATGCCCAAATAGGGGGTATCCCTAGCTTACATCACAATGACATAACAACTTAGAAGTTATTAGCATTGTCATCACTAAGGGGATCTTCATTTGAATCATCGTTATGATGAACTGCTCTCTCCCCTTCTTCATATTCTATGGAGTCCAATATCTCCCAATCAACTTCTTCTTCCTCAACATCAGTTATCTTCCTCTATAATTATTTTTGAACAATATCAAGATGAGTAATACATTAATAAAAGTAAAGTCTACGAAAAATATGTTATTTATATACCTTTGTTGATTTGTTCTTGAGTTGTGGTGGATGTTGATGCTCTATGATCATCAAAGAAATCAACATTTAAATATCTCTTGTAATTCAGACGGTATCACCTCCACTTCATCATCTACAACCACTCATCATCAGATGCCATATTGATGCAGGCAAGAGGGGGGGGGGGGGGGTCTCCACAACATTAGCATTTCTTATCTTTTGGGTGGCTGCTGAATTTCAGTTTTGGTGGGTTTTTTGCTCTTCCCGTGATTTCCTGGCTGGTTTCCCCTTGTTGCCTCTTCGGGACCCTCACCTGGGTGGTTTTCCCGTGGCTTTGCTTGCTGGCTTCCGTGGCTTTTCTGGCTGTTTTCCCGTGCCTGCTGTTTCGTTCTCTGGGCTGCCTCTTTGGGTCCTTTGTAGGTTGTTTTCCCGTGGCTTTTTCCCTGGTTTCATGTGCAGATTTGGGAGCTGCTGTATCCAAAAATTGTCTTTTGGGATGCTGATTTTGGGGCTGCTGTTTGGTGACCGTTGGCCTTTCATTTCCTGCATTTATTGAGGAATTGGAAGAGTTTTTGGGGCTGTTTAGTTTCCTTCTTTTTGCCTATATATATAAGATGTTTTGTAATGATAAAGAGAATGTGTGATGTGACCAATATTTGGAACTAGAACCTGCGGGTTTCTTTAGGATTGCTTGCGAGCAATGCCTATTCTCCTTCTTCTTCTTCTTGAGAATGCTTGCGAGCTTCTCCTGCTTTCGTCTCGACTTCTAAACTATTTCTTCTCTCCACAAGTTTATGACGTCACTTGTATCCTTCTTCTCTAAATGAAATGCAAGTTTAGGAGTTTGTCTTATGTCAAAGTTTGTAAGTGTCTTTTATGTTTTAAAATTGTTGTTGTTTTAGTTTTTTATGATCTCCAAAATGTTGGGGAAACCTAGTGTGATTGTATTTACTTTTGTAAGCAAAAATTGAGGCTTTCTCCTAATTTTTGTTTACATCAATTTGGTATCAGAGCAAGTTAGGGTGTCCTAGGTTTGGTTGTAATGTGTCCTAAGTTGTCAAGAAAGTCTTGGTGTCTTTTGTAAGTGTCATGTGAGTTGGTTTTGTGTGTTTTTTTTTAATGTTTAAAAAAAATGAAAAAAATCAAAAGAAAGTATGAGTCTTTGCTTCAAGAAGTGGATGCAGCGCCTTCGACTCGTATGAAAGTTTTAAATCGATTTCATCAGGAGATGAAAATTTTCAAGAGGAGTTTTGATGCAGGCAAGGGGGGGGGGGTCTCCACAACATTAGCATTTCTTATCTTTTGGGTGGCTGCTGAATTTCGGTTTTGGTGAGTTTTTTGCTCTTCTCGTGATTTCCTGGCTGGTTTCCCCTTATTGCCTCTTCGGGTCCCTCACCTGGGTGGTTTTCCCGTGGCTTTGCTAGCTGGCTTCCGTGGCTTTTTTGGCTGTTTTCCCGTGCCTGCTATTTCGTTCTCTGGGCTGCCTATTTGGGTCCTTTGTAGGCTGTTTTCCCGTGGCTTTTTTCCTGGTTTCCTGTGCAGATTTGGGAGCTGCTGTATCCAGAAATTGTCTTTTGGGATGCTGATTTTGGGGCTGCTGTTTGGTGACTGTTGGCCTTTCATTTCTTGCATTTATTGAGGAATTTGAAGAGTTTTTGGGGCTGTTTAATTTCCTTCTTTTTGCCTATATATATAAGATGTTTTGTAATGATAAAAAAATGTGTGATGTGACCAATATTTGGAACTAGAACCTGCAGGTTTCTTTAGGATTGCTTGCGAGCAATGCCTATTCTCCTTCTCCTTCTTCTTGAGAATGCTTGCGAGCTTCTCCTACTTTCGTCTCGACTTCTAAACTATTTCTTCTCTCCACAAGTTTACGACGTCACTTGTATCCTTCTTCTCTAAATGAAATGCAAGTTTAGGAGTTTGTCTTATGTCAAAGTTTGTAAGTGTCTTTTATGTTTTAAAATTGTTGTTGTTTTAGTCTTTTATGATTTCCAAAATGTTGGGGAAACCTAGTGTGGTTGTATTTACTTTTGTAAGCAAAAATTAAGGCTTTCTCCTAATTTTTGCTTACATCACATATCCTCACAAATCAAAGGATCTTCGCCATCTTTTAACCCTTTTTTCTTTAAGTTTATATCTCTGAGTCTCCTATTGTACATAATGCACAATAGCGAATTCATCCGCAATGTTGGCAAACGATTTATCCTCTTTGTATGCAGTTGGTTGTAGGTGCTCCAATTCCTTTTACATCTAGATGAAGAACATGTTAATTCCAAAGCTTTCACAGCAAAACGCTGCAATTCTGGTGTGCCATCACCAAACTGAATCCACCACTCAACTAAGATTTACATAAATGACTATAGTCAATACTCAAAGAACAACTTTTAGATAAATGAGTAAAACAATAAATGAAAATGAAATTACCTGGAGATCGTTTGGAAATAGTATCTTTTGCCTGTTGTAATAAAAAAAAGCCTTCTTTATTCATAAAAGGAACCAATTGCATGTTAGCATTTGATCTTTCAGTTGCATCACCTATCAGTCGATCCATGCAATGATACAATCCCAACTTTATCTCAGGATTTGTAGACTTATTCTCTTCATATTGATACTGAGGGTTTAAGTAAGAGCCTGTTGTATGCAAGTATAGGTGAAGTTGTAGCTCCCACCTATCATAAATAATATTCTAAATTTCCCTATAGCTTCCCTCTTCGCCCCCTAAGTTGCAGGCAATCATTTCTTTAGCTTTATCCATAGCATTATAGATGAAACCCATAGCAGACTTCTTCTCTGCATCCACTATCCTTAAAATTTGTACTAATGGTATAGTGGTTGTGATGGCGTACAAAAGATTTTGTCAAAATCTGTCATTTAAAACAATCTTTCTAATCTATTTCCCCTCAGCTTTCTTTGCCCATGCACAACTCAACCACTGTATGGATGTAAACATAGACTCGAGTCTAGCATCCAATATACTCTGTAATGTCAAGTAAGCGGTGGCAAATCTTGTTGCTGTTGGCCTCAGAATTTTTTTCTTCAAAAATTTTTTCATAAGAGCCAAAACCCAAGTATGGTTGTAAATAAATTTAGTTATCTTCTTTGCTTTGGTAAGCGCATTGTTGTATTGAGGCAGCTCCCCAAGCTTCTCAAGAATGAGATCTATGCAATGTGCAGCACATGGAGTCTAATACAAATGTTTCCTCTTCTTCACATGTTTTTTTGCCTACAGCCTTGTAAGAACTGACATTATCTATTACCACTTGTATTATTAAATGTTCTCCAACCTCCTCATCAACGCTGTCTAATAATCTAAAGATGTACTCAGAATCTTTCACCTGATCAGATGCTTCAATTGATCTCAAAAATACAGTACTGTAAGGATTATTAATCAGAATGTTTATCAAACTTATATTCCCCATATCTGACCAACCATCTGACATAATAGTTACATCTGTTTGGCCCCAAGTTCTCTTAATTTCTTCAATGTTTTTCTCAGTATTGTCCAACTCGTTCAAAATCCAAGTTCTCAAATCATACATGGTTGGAGGTTTGAACCCTCTCCCATATGCTCTAACTGACCGAATCATGTTGTAATAAGCTGGTGATGTTGCAACATTAAATGAGATTGCATTTTCATAGAAGAATCTGCCTATATCCTTATATACTCTTTTCCGTGCCTCCCTAGCATTCTCTGGGGCCATCCTCTATGCAGTAGGAGGGCTATTCTCTGATGTTTGCGCCATGTAATGATCCATGGGACCTCTTGCACCCCTAGAAGATATGGGTTGCAATGAAGAAGATGAGTCCCTACCGCTACGCTCACTCCCGTAGTAGGAGCCAACATCAACTCTATCCTCGAACTACTTCTGCGTAAGATGCTTTGATATTACAGACTTGTTCATGTATGCTTTAATCTCCTCTCTAACTGTGTCAGGCACTTTAGCACATGGTGCAACATTCTTGTGTGATCCAGATAGATGCTCAATCATTCTAGTCACTCCACCTTTCACAACTTTTTCACAATAGTTATATTTCAAATAAATGTATGACTTATCACCACCTCCCACTTCAACTTGTGTGCTCTATTTTCATGCCGGATCCTTTCTTTGACCAAAGACAGTTTTATCTTTATTTCTAACCATCCTCTACAACAATCTGTAATGAATAAATGCATACTTAATTTGATTGGGCTATCAATTAACATAGTTTTCCTTTCCAGTATTTGGAAGACATTGCAGTCCTATTCATAGCATATTGAGCTGCACTGAATGGCATTCAAAAAGGGAAAATATATGCAACAAGAAGTTGATGTATAAAAAGATTTTGTTTGAAAAAGAGGAATGGATATGTATAATTTGTTGACAATTTCACATTATGATTGTGTTTAAAGTTTCATGAGCTTTGAAGTTGTAGTGATTGAGATTTGAGTTTTAAGTTTAAAATTATCATATTACAATTTTCATGATTTTTCAAAGTGTATTTGTATTTCTCAATGAAATTTTATAAAAACTAGTAAAAATAAGAATTGATTAAATTTGCATTTTTTACAGAATTTGAAATAAATTAGATATGCTTGGTTCAATTTCATATTAAGGAATAGACTTAATTCATATTGAAAATTTCAATATCATCTCAAGCCAAATTTTGATTTCATATTCATATTTTAAACCTAGGTTAAGTATGGATTCAATTTCATGAGCATGATTTGTTATAAGAGCATATGATTTATTATAAGAGCATATTTGAATTCAATAACATCAAGTAGTTGTCTTAAATCTTATTTAAATTGCATTACTTTTTTAACCTGTTATTATATCCTACTTCCATTAGTCATGATGTTGTAATCATAAGATATCAAATTGATGCAAAGTAGCTAAAGGTTCTAGGGTTTCTTGATGCAAATGAACTATGAATGTCAAACTAAAGAACTGTGAATACAGAAATATTTGCTTAGATGAAATATATAAATAGGAAAAGTTTACCCATTGATTAAACTGAAGAAATAAACAAGAAATTCATAAAACAAAAAATCAAGAATAAACTGATTTTTTTCCGCTATCCAAAATCCTAGTTGTAATCAATTTGATCTAAGTCAAGAATTTTGCAACACGAATAAATAAATATTAAAGAAAAATAGATAAACGAAAAAGTTAATGATCTAGAGAAAATTTAGGCCACATTCAATAAAAAGAGATAACTCACCCAAGATGTTGTCTATTGCACTTGAATGAATCCCACAAGAAAGAGACAACCACAAGATTGAAAGAAAAATACTACAATTTTATTGATCAAAAGTTGGATACCAGTGAACGGAGTGCGAAGAGGCCGAATGCAGCCAAATCCACGTTCAAAGAATAAGACCGACTCCACTTGTGAACATTCGAAGAAGGCAACTAAGCTTTCGGAATGTCATCGAACAAGGCAAGGAAGCTTTTGAAGAATGTTTGAAGCTCTACCTGTCATGCAACGAAGTCGAAGAGGCCGAATGCACGCAGGGAAGTCGAAGGCCATGTTTGAAGAGGCCGACTCCACCTGTGAACGTTCAAAGAAGGCAACGACGAAGCTTTTAGAATGTCGTCGAGTAAGGAAACAAAGCTTTTGGCGAACGTTCGAAGCTCTAGGCAAAGTCAAAGAGGCCGAATCTAGCCGAAGTCAAAGGGCACGAACGCAGAAGTCGAAGAGAAAGAACGAAAGGAATGAATAAAAGCACTAATATCAGGTTTAGGTTTTAAATGTAAGGCTTTTTTTAGAGGCGAATGCTTCTCTAAAGTGAGGTGAGACGCGACTTTGTTGGTTTGAGGCATACGCCTCGCAGAACACTGACGAAGCGTCCGCCAGTTCGCGTTAAAGGGTAGAATTGCGTTGAGGCGTGCCTCTTGTTGCGCAATTTTAAGTCATGAGTCCTACCATCAATATTTGTTGATAACGGAGATGGAGGAACAGGAAGTGGATACTGAATAGAAGCTTCTATTGTGTTTTGTCAAAAAAAGCTATGAAAGTGTAATAGAGGTCCTCTCGGTAGAACATAAGGCGTAACAGAGACACGTATCACTCGAATCTAATATATAACATAATTTCTAACTTGCTTGGTCTAATGATTAGCAAAAATCAATTGAGCAGAACCAGTTCAAAATGTTATGTTCTTTCAACCACAGAGCTTCATTGAAACATCAGTATTCAGTTGCATGATATCAAATTTTCATCATATATATATATATATATATATATATATATATATGTGTGTGTGTGTGTGTGTATATATATATATATCTTAATCGTTTTATACTTCAAAACTATACATCTAAGCGTACAATAAGTTTCACTTAGTATCAATCTTATCTTTTCCATTATTGAAATAACAATCTTGATAATATATAGTGAGCTTTAAAGCTCAAAAGATAAATAATTTTAAAGCATAATAAAAATATTAGAAAAATCAAAACAACATGATTTACTAATCCTAAATTGGATATGAGTATCTTAAAATAAAAAGGAAAATGGTCAAAATGGTTCCTTGACTCTTTATGTAGGGTTTTTATGAGAATTTGACTTATAATATAACACTAGAGAAAAGTGATTCATGTTGCCAACCCCATATAATAGGATAAAAACTTGTTGTTGTTGTTGTTGTTTGTCTCAATACCTATTGTTACCTCCTCCCTCTTTGATTGATCATATTTATGTCATATGCGTAATCGTTTATACTTAACTCGGTAGGTTTCACCTATTAAGTTTATTATTTTGCAAACTCATACCTATTATTTTATGATTTTCAAGTTACTAGTTATGCACTTCATGATTTATCCCTTGACAGTGCACTTCACTTTCTTATGAATGCTCATGCTCCCTAAAATTAAATCTTTTATTTATTTAAGTAACAAAGGTAGTCTTTTTTTAAAGTTTATCATTGCATTGAGCTACCTACATCTATAATCGGAAATGCTTATGACAGCTAAGAACCAGCATAAATATTCATCCCTAAGATATGTCGTGTGTGTCTAATATAATTCACTACTTATGATGGCCATTGAATATAAATATATATACATGACATTTTAAGCTAAAGTAAAACATTTCATGTTAAGAAATAAATGAAATAAGTATATGAATATTATGAAAATACTTGTCTCCAAAATAGTCCTTTGACTCTTTAAATCTTATCCAAAATGATTTACTAAAGTGATTTTTTTTTGAATCATATTTGAGAAAATAAGTGAATAAATTTAGCACATTAGATAGCTAGGATTAAAATAACCCTTTACAAATAGTCCGTGAATCATTTTTACTTTTTTCTCTATAGGTATTATATCATAATAGTTGTTTGCCATGTTCAATAGATAAGATTTTTCAAATATGAAAATTATTTTCTTGTACTTATTATACAATAGAGTTCAACAACAACAACAAGAAGCCTTTATCCCACTATGTGGGGTCACCTACATGAATCCTTTCTCTCCATTGTGTCCTGTTATTATACAATAGAGTTCATGAAAAAAAAATATAAATGAAAAGCTATCCATGTGATCAAATGAAATACTATGAATAAAAAAAGCATATTCTATAATATATTATTAGCAATTAAAGTATACAAACAAGTAGCAAGGAATAAACCCCTATCAAAGAAGGGTATGTTTATCTATTAGCCAATAAAAAATAACCTACCAAACATATACATAGAAGTTTTTCTTTCACAACATAATTTAATCTGTATCCTAAAGACAGCCACTGAGTTATTATGAATCTTAAAGAATAAAACAAAAATTGGAGTTTTACCTTATACAACATAGATGATTAAGAAAAGCCATCCATGTGAAACCCTTACCGTGTCTTCCTCATTACCCCTTTCTTTAACTCGTCTTCTTCCTCTGCAAGCCCCCAGGCCACTTCCTGCTGTAGTTGCTGAGTAAAGAGCATTGAGGAAGGTTGCAGCCTTGCTGTGGGTTGGATGACCTAGGGGAGAATGCATCCTTCTTACTGTGGAAGATAATAATGCATTGGTTTCTCTACTACCGATATGCACTTACCCGATTTCTCTCCCTCTTTCTTTATCTATGCACACAATTGCCTCCTCCCTTTGTCATACTCTTGGTCTCCTCTACAGCTGGGGAAGCATCCAAGACCCATACTCTCTCTATCTCACTCACCTGCCTTGTCACTCCTCTTGCCAATGCCTAAACAATCCAGATTCAGATATTAAGTAGGTCGTGAGAGGCAGTGAGGAGAAATTGGGTTTGGTTTAGCCTTTTCAATTAAACAAATCAAATGGAAAAAAAAAGAAAAAAAATTCAGGTGGTTACAGGTGTCTTTTATGTCATTTGGTGAACAAAAGAAAAATAGAAGCTTGTCATATCCGGAGATTTTTGTGTAATTTTACCTCTTTAGATATGTAAAATTGTGTTTTTTTGGCAAATCATTGCATTTTAGGGTCACCACTGGTGGTCCAAACATTATCTTGCTAGTTGGTTAGCTTCTAAATGGTTACTCCAACAATCTGTTTGACAGAGGTGCTCTTTCAGTTTTCTTCAGTATTTTATGAATTGCACTTCGAAGAATGCCTTTTTTTTCCGTTCTTGATGCCCACCTTTCTTGTTTGCTCCCTGCTATCGTCCTTAAGATTTACTTTTGAATATGCTTGTTTGGATTAAGACTTGTATATGCATCTGTTATTCTTTCGAGGGGAGGAAACTATTTTATTTGCGAAAACAAGGTAAAACTATGATTACTTTCTGAATTCCTTTAATGCTTCCACTGAGGTTTTCTCCATATTTCTTTTGCCATTTTTATTTAAATACAAAGTGTTATGAGCTACGATTTAGAGTTTGCTCTATCATGGAATCTTCACCTTTTCATGTCGATTTATTATTGCACTGATGCCTGATGTCTGAGCATGTTATCATGCAGATATTCAGATGTGCATTGCGTACGAACCCATCTTCTTCTCTTGCAAATGATTGTATAATGGTGATGGCTGAAGGATTGCATTCTTCTTCATACAATCATGTTTTAAGTCTACTCTGGGGAAGTGGTTTTTCAACAAACTCGCAAAATAATAATTCAAATTCAGACTCTGAATGGGAATCTTTTTTAAGTACAGCGTACAAAATCATTGATCTGCTTCAGTCTAGTCATGCTTGTTTTCCTAAAATGCCTACCACTTCATGGGATTTTCTGATAAGTAGCAATTTCCATGCTAACTACGGTAAGCAAGTTTCAAACTCTCATCTTTCCGTGGTGACTGTATTGAGTTCTAGAGATTCTCGCCCTACTGCTGTTCACGTACATGACAAGAAAGGCCGAGAAGTGCTTTATTATACACAGCTTTTGTCAGAAATGCTAGATTCATTGCATGCCCTTTATGAGACCTTGAAGCTCAATAATCTTCGCAAGCAGTAAGAAACTTTTTCTCTGAGATGTTTATGAAGGTTACATATTTTTGAAACCAGTTTAATTGCTATTTTTTTACTTCGGCTAGGATGTTTTAGCTAAACTGCTCTCCGTTTGCAGTAACTTTTTTTTGACATATTAGTTTTGTCTGATCGTTCTTGAAGTTGCATGTTGTCTTCCATGTGTCATTCTCGATTTGTTTGACCTTTTGCACTTGTTGATGTTCTAGATGCATGCGTTTAAACTTTCGGCGTGTGATGTGCTTACTTTTTGTGAGCCCATGCCTTAGTATAATTTTCAGTTCATATGAAAAAGCTTCACGTTTATTATTACAGCAGTGGCGGCTTTTTTCTTCTATTATCTGTACCAGAAATTCTGCAGTGGGTTTTCCACTGTTGAGTATCTCGCATTAAAAATTGTGTGAAATATGTATTCTTAAGCTTGTTCAAATTAATATGATTTTTTAGTGGACTATTTGTTGCAGGTCACTTTCCTTTAGATCTAATTGTACGGTATTCTAATTAAGTAAAAAAATTAAGTACCTAATAGGAAAACAAATTGATAAGAAAACTATTCATTTATCATAGTTGCTATGTTGTTTTTGTTCTTCAAATAAAGTTTATTGATTATCTTCTTCATTAAATTTTTATGCTGCCATTTGAAATCTTTTCTTCATGGTGACGAGGAGACATAATGCTGCTCAAAGTCAAAAGTTCTTGAATGATTATAAACTTTTAATTTAATCTCATTTTTGTACTTGCGATGTTGGAGTTTGCTATTAATGGCCACCAAGGTCAACTTGTCCTGTTTTGTATGTGGTGGAACTGTCCACTATGAATCTTGTGTTATGTTTCCAAAGAAATAAGCTACTGAAAATACGTACCTTTCCTACTATTTCATACAAAAAGCTGTTATTGAACCGCAAATGATATAGATATGGAGGAGCCACTCAATTTGCTGAAAAAAGTCTGTTTTTGTAAAACCCAAAAATTTCAATCGGATATGTTGCACGCATTTCGATGCGCCGCAACGAAATTAGGCGAAATTTCAAAGTCGTCAGAATGCAACGAAATAAATTTTATTAAATTCTACGCGAAATTTCGATTGAAACGGTGTAAAGAACTTATAGGAAATTTTGCATGGTTTAGGAGTTAAAAAATCATCTAAGTTTGGTTAAGTAAACTTTACATATTCTACCCATTTTACCCCTCATGAGCCTTAAGGAATTTATTAGAGGAAAGGGCACATGCGTCATTTACCTAATAATTCTCCCTTAACTCCCCTCATCCGCCTAGGGACCGATTCATTCGGTCCCTTGTCCGTTTCTTTCGGCCGAGAGAAGGAGAAGACGAGAGGGAGGGCGGCGGAGCTTGGCGAATCCGGCGGCCGGCGGTTTTCCGGCGGTGGTCTTAGGGGAGACTTGAAGGGAGAGTATTGGGGAGTAAGAAGGTAAGTTCTAAATGAAGTTTCTCTTTATTTTTCCTTAGGTTTCTTTGAAGAAAAAAAATTAGGGTTTCTCCAAATGAAGTTAAATTGAAAGGAAATTGAAGGGAAAGTGTAAAATTATGATTTCTTAAAGGAAATTCTAAGTTTACATGTTATTTTCTTTGAAGAAACTTTTAGGGTTTTTCTCAAAAGTTTATTTCTCTAAAACTTTCTTTATAAGAATGATTATGTTGGCTATTAGGAACAATTTTATGAAGTAAAATTCTAATTTCATGGGAAAATTTTTTAAGTTTTGAAATTAGGGTTTACTCAAATGATGGGGTTTTTATAAGGGAATGTTAGGGAATGCATGTGAGTATGATTCTAACCATTAAGCATGACTTTTTAGTAAGAAAAACTTAGGTTCCAAATTAGGATTTTTCCTACTTGTTCCATTCTAAGCTTGCATGTTCATTAAACATGTTCTTAGGAGGCTTGGGAGGTCTCTAATTAAGAGGGAATTGATTTTTTTTATTTAAATGTATTTTTTTATGCTTATCTTATGTTAAATCCGGAAATTTAAAGTCTTGAAATTCTAATTAGGTAAGAGGGTTAAATTTCTATACAAAGTTAATGATTTTATAAAGAAAATAGGTTTCCAAAAATTAGGTTTTATGTAAAACCGAAATTTTTATAGTAAATTCAAAATTTTGTAGGAATGATAGTAAATAAATACTATTTTTATGTTAGTGTTATTGTTGTATCTCTTACCTTGAGGAGATATGGCATGTGAAGGAGTTTAAATATGGCATGTGAAGGAGTAATATTTTAAATGATAGCTTGTAAACGTTTCCTTTAGGTTTGGAAAAGAAGAAGTGATAGGTTGGGGGTGAAGAGGAAGCTCAAACTCAAAGTGCTTAAGGTAGGAATCTTTTTCCTACAAGTTCATATCTCTTTATGTTTATGTTATATGGGAAATATGGCAAAAGTCTTACTTTCTTCTTATATGGAACATGTTGGCAAAAGTCTTACTTTCTTCTTATATGGAACATGTTGGCAAATGTCTTACTCTCTTCTTATATGGAACATGTTGGCAAATGTCTTACTCTCTTCTTATATGGACCTTTCTTCTTCTATGAATGTTGGCCAATTAAACTCTTAGCTACATACTTTAGTAGTGGCAAATGAAAACCTTCGATGACATTTGATCAAATGCATGGTTTATTCTGAGTTGGTTATGTTTAACATCCTAAGCATCTTTTCTTATTTCATACTCAAGATGATGACATGTTGGGGGGCTACATATCTCATAGATGGGCTACATATCTATGTATCTATATGGAAATATATGCTTATGTCATTGCTTGTGTATGTTGAATACGGAGTACCAAATATGGTGCGAAAGCACAAAATTTAGGATAGATATGGGAGCAATATGGCCCTTTTTGGGGGCAAAAGAGAAAAAGAAATGAGTGGCCAAAAGATGTTGTGTACCTGATCAGTACACCCCTGGTACTCCGGTACGGTTGTATATCTATACATTGATTTAACCATGTACATTTAAACATTTATATGACATTGTAGCAATTTGAAAAACTTATGGCATTGAGAATTATATGTAGATTGAAACACCGATGTGGTATGGCATTGAAACACCGATGTGGCATTGAGAAAAGTTTAGCTATTTAGATACTAGTGAGACCTCTTATGTGGCATTGACAATTTTATGTAACATGTAATATGAAACAACTATATGGCATGATGGCACTTATATAGTTTGAGGCATTTAATGTGAAGTATTCCAATGTAAATGTATTTTAAAGATATATGAAAATGTTAGGATTGAGCTTTCCTATTGAGCTTTGGCTCACTCCCTTGTGTTGGGATACTTTTCAGGAGAACCTGTTCTTAAGTGATGGATGATCGACCTTGGTACACTTACAGTCGTAGAGGACCGGATGACAGGTTCCTCTTTTGGTTTCTTAGTTTTGATATTTTGGGTGGTATGACATGTTTATTAAGTTTTGTAACCACCTTTGTACATGTGAAATACTATGAAATGATATGAAATCTATTTTGTATGTTCGAAAAAAAAATTTAGAGACGCTTTTAGTGTATTCTAAAGTCTCTTAGAGTTATTCAATGCATGTTTTAAGATAAATTGAAATGTTACAAATGTCCGATTTCGTTCCCGCCTCGTTTATACGAGCTAACCGGGCCGGGTCGTGACAAGAGTGGTATCAGAGCCCAAGTTTACGATATGGATCAGTATAAAGCGCCCTTAGGATGATTTATATGTCTTAGTCATTGTAGGATTGAACACTGCCGTTGCCAGGTCCCAAGTCCTGGATGAGAAAAGTGGAGGGTTGCGTTAGGTAGTCGACAGCCAGCGTAAAACTTGTCGAATAACCATGACATGAATCCTTTAATAAATTGTGTTAATGCTAGGGCGTTCCCTGGAAGCGACGCACTGTATGGCCTGAATACAGTGAAAAGTGGGCAAGGGCCGCTGCATCGGCGCCCGGGTGCAGTGTTAAATAGGCAAGGGTTCCCACATCAAGGACGGATGCGGGCAAAGAAGCTAGTCCATGATACTAATATTAGGATAGGAACTTGGAATATAGGTTCCCTTACTGGAAGATTAATGGAATTAATAGATATTATGATTCATAGGAAGATAAATATTTTGTGCATTCAGGAAACTAAATGGGTTGGAGAGAAGGCTAAGGAGATTGATAGTTTAGGATTTAAAGTTTGGTATTCAGGTAAGAGTCGTACTAGAAATGGTGTAGGCGTGATTATAGATAAGAGTTTGAAGGATAATGTTATGAATATTAATAGAAGTGGAGATAGAATTATGGCTTTAAAGATTGTTGTTGATGCTAAGATTATTAATATTATAAGTGCTTATGCTCCTCAAGTAGGTTTGGATATGTGTTCAAAATTAAAATTTTGGGATGACTTAGAAGAATTAATTCAAAAAATACCTCTCGAAGAAAAAATTTTTATTGGAGGAGATTTAAATGGACATGTTGGTAGAGAGGTAAATGATTTTAAAAGCATTCATGGTGGATATGGGTTTGGAATGACTAATGAAGGTGGTAAGACCATATTAGATTTTTCTTTAGCTTATGATTTTTTAATTGTTAATACCTTATTTAAGAAAAGAGATGAGCATCTCATCACTTATAAGAATGGTTATAGTAAAACTCAGATTGATTATTTTCTTATAAGAAAAGTAGATCGTTTAGATTGCAAAGATTGTAAAGTTATTCCGAGTGAAAGTTTATGTACCCAACATCGCTTATTAGTTTTAGACTTTAAGATGAAGGGACAGAAAATAAAAAATAAAGTAAAGCGATTTTCTAGGATTAGATGGGGGCATTTAAAGAATAGTAATAAAAATATTTTTGAGAGTAAGATTTTAGATTCTAAGATTTTATTTGTGCATGAGGATGCTAATGTTATGTGGGAAAAAGTGGCTAGTGATATTAAAAATATTGCAAAAGATGTGTTTGGAGTATCAAAGGGAAAAGCCCTTAATAGTAAAAATAGCTGGTGGTGGAATCCAATTGTGCAAGAAAAGATAAAAAATAAGAAGATTTGTTATAAAAATTGGTTTAGATGTAAAAATTCTGATAATTGGGAAAGATATAAAGAGGCATGTAAGGTTTCTAAGAAAACAATATGTGATGCAAAGATCTTAGCTTTTAATGATTTATATAATAAATTAGATACTAAGGAGGGAGAAAGATATATGTATAAGCTAGCCAAACAAAGAGATAGGAGTAGTAAGGATTTAACTCAAGTGAAGTGTATTAAGGATGAAGATCAAAAAGTACTTTTCTTAGAAGATGATATTCAACAAAGGTGGGTGAGATATTTTGATAAACTTTTTAATGAAGATTGTAAGAATACAATTGACTTTAGTGACCTTAGCACCCTAAATGAAAATAAAGATTTCTGTTTTTACCGGCGTATTAGTAAAATCAAAGTTAGAGAGGCTTTAAAGAAAATGAAGTGTGGAAAAGCTATTGGACCTGATGATATCCCAATAGAGATGTGGAAATGCTTAGGAGATGAAGGAATTTCTTGGCTAACTAAGCTTTTTAATAATATTTTGAAGACTAAAAAGATGCCAGATGCGTGGAGAATGAGTGTATTGATTCCTATTTATAAGAATAAAGGTGATGCACAAGATTGTGCGAATTATAGAGGAATTAAGTTAATGTGTCACACTTTAAAACTATGGGAGCGAGTTATGGAGCGTAGGCTGCGGCGTGATACTAATGTTTCTCAAAATCAATTTGGATTCATGCCTGGTAGGTCTACTATGGAAGCCATACATTTATTGAGAGGTTTGATGGAGAAATATAGGGAGAATAAGGAGGATCTACATATGATATTTATTGATTTAGAGAAAGCATATGATAAAGTTCCAAGAGAAGTGCTATGGAGAGTTCTTGAAAAGAAAGGAGTTAATAATGCTTATATTCAAATCATTAAAGATATGTATGAAGGAGCTATTACTTGTGTTCAAACACAAGGTGGTTTGACCAAGTATTTCCCTATTTCGGTTGGATTACATCAAGGATCAGCTTTAAGCCCATATCTTTTCGCGTTAGTCATGGATGTTCTCACTAGACATTTACAAGAGGATGTACCCTGGTGTATGCTTTTTGCTGATGATATTCTTCTTGTTGACAAGACTAGAGAGGGAGTTGAAGGTAAACTTGAAGTTTGGAGATCAACCTTAGAGTCTAAAGGCTTTCGCTTGAGTAGATCTAAAACTGTATATATGGAGTGTAATTTTAGCAGTAATAGACCTAGTGAGGGGATTGTGACTTTGGGCGATCGAGACATTAATAAGAGTACACGTTTTAGATATCTTGGATCTATTGTTCAGAGTGATGGTGAAATAGATGGGGATGTTATCAGTAGAATTCAAGTTGGATGGTTAAAGTGGAGGAATGCATCGGGCTTGTTGTGTGATAGAAAAGTCCCCCTCAAACTTAAGGGAAAATTCTATAAGATGGTGGTGAGACCTGCAATGCTTTATGGTGCAGAATGTTGGCCATTAAAAGAGAAGCACAATACTAAGTTATGTGTTGCGGAGATGAGGATGCTCAGGTGGATGAGTGGATTTACTCTTAGAGACAAGATACGAAATGAGCAGATACGTGAAAAGGTTGGAGTAGCTCCAGTGGAGGATAAGATTAGAGAGAGTCGCCTTAGATGGTTTGGTCACATAAAACGGCGACCTTCCGATGACCCAGTTAGGAAAGTAGAGGTATTAGATTTGACTTATGTTAAGAAAGGTAGAGGTAGACCTAAAAAGACTTGGTTAGAAAATATTAGAAATGATCTTTCTTTATTAGATTTAAACGAGAATTTGACTTTGAACCGAACACAATGGAGAAAAAGGATTCATGTTGCCGACCCCACGTAGTGGGACAAAGGCTTGATGTTGTTGTTGTTGTTGTTGTAGTCATTGTAGGATTGTATGCTTATGTGATGATTATTTGTTTTACTTGGTTTAGGGCTATGGATCAGGAACCCAATGCCACTGATGGCAACACTGATGGGAATAATGATATGGCTGGTAGAGAAGTTCCAGCAGTACCCTCTGTGGTACAACCTCCTGTAGGTAGTAGCAGTGCTACCATAGATGCCTTCACTCAGATGATGGCGGCTGTGACACACTTGCTCCAACATTCTCATGAACAGCCACAATCTAGTTCCAGGGGAGAGCCATCCAGGGGAGAGACATCCAGGGGAGAGCCATCTGTAGATAAGTATTTGAAAATCTTTCAGGACATGCGACCACCTCTTTTTAAGGGAGCAGGAGAGCCAGTTGATGCTGAAAACTAGCTTATGAGAGTGGAGAAAATTTTAGAAGGAATGCACTGTCCTGTTGAACGAAGGGTGGCTTTAGCCACGTTTGTTTTGGATGGGGAAGCTGAGAGATGGTGGAGAGGACAGATGATGGAAAGATTTGGTGGTAGGCCAGTATCTCAAATTGTATGGGATGATTTTGTTAAAGTCTTCAGAGACTGGTTTGTACCTCTTTCTGCGAGGTGGCAGATGCAAGAGCAATTTATTCGGTTAGTACAAGGGGATCGGACAGTTATGCAGTATGAAGCTGAGTTCACCAAGCTCGCACGCTATGCAGCTCATCTTATCCCGACTGCTGAGGAAAAATGTCACAGATTTTTGTTAGGACTTCGAGATATGATCCGTCAACACTGATTCCATTGGGTTTAGTGGATTTTGCAGTTCTGGTTGAGAGGGCAAAGTGGATAGAGATGGATTATCTGAGTACCCAGAAGCGCAGAGATTTTTTTCAGAAAAGGAAGGGTTTTGAGAAAACCAGGAGCTTCCAGACTCATTCTGGAGGTTCTAGTATGAAGAAGACCCGATCTGATAGTGGTGGGAGTTCATCCAGTGTCAGAGCTTGTAACAAATGTGGCAGAGTACATAGAGGTGAATGTTTATCTGGATCCAATATTTGTTTTTGGTGCCATCAGCCAAGGCACATGGCTAGGAACTGTCCAAGGGGTCCAAAGGAGGGGAGGTCTAGTGCTCCTCCACCTCAGCAGAGCTTTGGGAGACATCCGACTGTTGGTAGACCAAGAGCTCAAGAGTCTACTGGTTCAGCATCAGTACCTAGTCATCCGGCTACGAGACCTGTTGTGCAACCAAGGGTTTATGCCATCACACATCAAGAAGCCAAAGAATCTCCTGATGTGATCACAGGTATTATTTATGTTCAGTGTCTACCTAGTAGAGTACTTTTTGATACTGGAGCATCGCATTCATTCATTAGTCAGGAGTTTGTTATGAAGCATGCATTGAATGTCTGCACCATGCCCACTATACTGTCAGTTTTACTACCCGATGGATCTAATATGACTGCCTCAAGTGTGTGTTCAACTACACTTTCTTTCTGTGAGAGAAATTTTGAAGTGGAGTTGATTTTATTACCACTTAAGGAATTTGATGTGATTCTAGGGATGGATTGGATGTCTAACCAGTTCATCTCCATAGATTGTAATAAGAAAGTAGTGAAGATCAAGCTTCCTGACGGAGAGAAGCTTGTCTTCCAGGGAGATCGGGGTGTATCTTCTATGATCATCTCATCTATGAAGGCTTGTAGTTTAATGTTGAAGGGGTACCCAAGCTTTTTAGCTCATGTAAGAGATACTTCAAAACAAGTGCCAGAGTTGAAGGAGATTGCTGTAGTACGAGACTTTCCTGATGTGTTTCCTGAAGTCTTACCTGATATGCCTCCTATTAGAGAGATTGAGTTCTCTATTGATCTTATATCTGGTGCTGAACCTGTTTCAAAAGCACCCTATCGTATGGCAGTTAAGAAACTTCAGGAGCTTAAGTCACAATTGCAAGAACTGTTGGAGAAGGGTTTCATTCATCCTAGCACCTCACCCTGGGGAGCACCAGTTCTCTTTGTTAAGAAGAAGGATGGTAGCATGCGACTCTGCATTGATTATAGGGAGTTGAACAAGCTTACCATTAAAAACAAGTATCCTTTGCCAAGGATAGATGATTTATTTGATCAGTTAGTAGGAGCCACAGTCTTCTCCAAGATTGATTTAAGGTCTGGTTATTATCAGTTGAGGATTAAGGAGGAAGATATTCCTAAAACAGCTTTTAGTTCAAGGTATGGACACTACGAGTTTACAGTGTTACCTTTCGGACTAACAAATGCTCCAGCTGCTTTTATGGATTTGATGAATCGGATTTTCAAGCCAATGCTTGATAGTTTTGTCATAGTCTTTATAGATGACATCTTGGTATATTCCTGTGATGAAGAGCTTCATGCTAATCATCTGCAGGCAGTGTTGCAAAGGTTAAGAGGCAATGAATTGTATGCCAAGTTCAGCAAGTGTGAGTTTTGGTTGAAAAATGTGACTTTTCTTGGTCATGTTATTAGTGGAGATGGTATTTCAGTGGATCAGCATAAAGTGCAGGCTATAGCTGATTGGCCCAGACCTACAACAGTGACTGAAATACGGAGTTTTCTTGGGCTTGCTGGTTACTACAGAAGGTTCGTAGAAGGGTTTTCCAAGATTGCTGCACCATTGAGCAGATTGACTCAGAAGGCAATTAAGTTTGAGTGGAGCAGTCAATGTGAGGAAGCTTTTCAGGAGTTAAAGACTCGTTTGATGACTGCCCCGATTCTTACTCTTCCTGCAGGCACTGAAAGATTTCAGATTTACAGTGATGCATCACTGAAGGGCTTGGGATGTGCCTTAATGCAACATGGGAGAGTAGTTGCCTATGCCTCTAGGCAATTGAAAAATCATGAAAAGAACTACCCAACCCACGATTTGGAACTTGCTGCTGTAGTGTTTGCCTTGAAGATTTGGAGGCATTATCTTTATGGTGTGCATTGTGAAGTCTTTACCGATCACCAAAATCTAAAATACCTCTTTTCACAGAAGGAGTTAAATTTAAGGCAGAGACGATGGATGGAGTTACTTCATGATTATGATCTGAATATTCAATATCATCCTGGCAAGGCAAATGCAGTTGCTGATGCTTTGAGCAGAAAGATGCCTGTGAAGGTGAATTCTTTATTGACCCAACAGGAGAAGTTGATAGAGGAGATGGAACGTTTAGAGTTGTCTGTGATACTTCCTACATCAAAGAATGTATGGTTAAATCAGTTGACAGTGCAACCTGATTTGAAGAGGAAAATAGCTGAAGCATTATTGAGAGATTCTGATTTTATGAAGATCATTGACTTAGTAAAGGCAGGACATGAAGAGGATTTTCTTTTTGATGAAGACAATCTCTTGTGGTATAAGGGCAAGGTTTGTGTGCCAAATGTTGATGATTTGAGAAGAGATGTTCTTTATGAAGCTCATCATTCTGCTTATACCATTCATCCTGGTAGCAATAAGATGTATCAAGACCTTAAAGAATTATTTTGATGGCCTGGAATGAAGAAGAGTGTAGCTGATTTTATTGCAAAGTGTCCTACTTGCCAGTTAGTTAAAGCTGAACATCAAAAGCCAAGTGGATTACTTCAACCCTTACCTATTCCAGAGTGGAAGTGGGATGACATTGCTATGGATTTTGTGTCAGGGTTACCCAGATCTCGACAGGGTCATGATGCTTTGGGTTATTATTGATAGGCTTACAAAATCTGCTCACTTTTTGCCTATCCGATTAACTGACTCAGTGGAGAAATTAGCAATGTTGTATGTGGCTGAGATTGTTCGTTTGCATGGTGTGCCTAAGTCTATTGTATCTGATCGTGATGGTAGATTCACTTCTAGACTTTGGAGGAAAGTCCAAGAGGCTATGGGCACCAAATTAACTTTCAGTACAGCTTTCCATCCTCAGACCGATGGACAAACTGAAAGGACAATTCAAACTCTTGAAGATTTACTGAGGCTGTGTGTTCTTGACTTTGGGGGAAGTTGGGAATCTCATACTCCTTTGATAGAGTTTGCCTACAACAATAGTTACCAAGCCAGCATAGGAATGGCCCCTTATGAAGCCCTCTATGGAAGAAAATGCAGAACACCTCTTTGTTGGGCAGAGGCAGGTGAGAGGAAAGTAATTGGATCAGATTTAGTTGATGATGCTACAAGCAAGATCAGAATGATCAGAGATAGGTTGCTAGCAGTACAAGATAGGCAGAAGAAATATTATGATGCTAAGCACCGTTCTGTGGAGTTCAATGTAGGAGATTTTGTTTTCATAAAAATAAGGCCTATGAAAGGTGTGCTTCGTTTTGGAAAGGTTGGCAAGCTCAGTCCTCGCTACATTGGTCCTTTTGAGATAGTAGAAAGGATAGGGAAGGTGGCCTATAGATTGGCTTTACCAGCTTCTTATGTTGTCCACAATGTATTTCATGTTTCTTCCTTGAGAAGGTTTATATCTGATGATCCTGCTAAGATCATAACTGAAGATGTGGACGTACAGCCAGATCTCACTTATGTAGAAGAACCAGAACGAATCTTGGAGTTTAGTGTGAGGCAACTCAGGAGCAGGACTATACCTTTTGTTAAGGTTTTATGGAAGCATGGGTCAGAAAAGAATACTACCTGGGAGAAAGAATCGGAAATGAGGAAATGTTATCCTCATCTCTTCGAATAAGGTATGTTTGTCTTTCTTCTCAATTAAATTTCGTGGACGAAATTTTTATTAGGAGGGGAGAATTGTAAAACCCGAAAATTTCAATCGGACACGTTGCACGCATTTCGATGCGCCGCAACGAAATTAGGCGAAATTTCAAAGTCGTCAGAATGCAACGAAATAAATTTTATTAAATTCTACGCGAAATTTCGATTGAAACGGTGTAAAGAACTTATAGGAAATTTTGCATGGTTTAGGAGTTAAAAAATCATCTAAGTTTGGTTAAGTAAACTTTACATATTCTACCCATTTTACCCCTCATGAGCCTTAAGGAATTTATTAGAGGAAAGGGCACATGCGTCATTTACCTAATAATTCTCCCTTAACTCCCCTCATCCGCCTAGGGACCGATTCATTCGGTCCCTTGTCCGTTTCTTTCGGCCGAGAGAAGGAGAAGACGAGAGGGAGGGCGGCGGAGCTTGGCGAATCCGGCGGCCGGCGGTTTTCCGGCGGTGGTCTTAGGGGAGACTTGAAGGGAGAGTATTGGGGAGTAAGAAGGTAAGTTCTAAATGAAGTTTCTCTTTATTTTTCCTTAGGTTTCTTTGAAGAAAAAAAATTAGGGTTTCTCCAAATGAAGTTAAATTGAAAGGAAATTGAAGGGAAAGTGTAAAATTATGATTTCTTAAAGGAAATTCTAAGTTTACATGTTATTTTCTTTGAAGAAACTTTTAGGGTTTTTCTCAAAAGTTTATTTCTCTAAAACTTTCTTTATAAGAATGATTATGTTGGCTATTAGGAACAATTTTATGAAGTAAAATTCTAATTTCATGGGAAAATTTTTTAAGTTTTGAAATTAGGGTTTACTCAAATGATGGGGTTTTTATAAGGGAATGTTAGGGAATGCATGTGAGTATGATTCTAACCATTAGGCATGACTTTTTAGTAAGAAAAACTTAGGTTCCAAATTAGGATTTTTCCTACTTGTTCCATTCTAAGCTTGCATGTTCATTAAACATGTTCTTAGGAGGCTTGGGAGGTCTCTAATTAAGAGGGAATTGATTTTTTTTATTTAAATGTATTTTTTTATGCTTATCTTATGTTAAATCCGGAAATTTAAAGTCTTGAAATTCTAATTAGGTAAGAGGGTTAAATTTCTATACAAAGTTAATGATTTTATAAAGAAAATAGGTTTCTAAAAATTAGGTTTTATGTAAAACCGAAATTTTTATAGTAAATTCAAAATTTTGTAGGAATGATAGTAAATAAATACTATTTTTATGTTAGTGTTATTGTTGTATCTCTTACCTTGAGGAGATATGGCATGTGAAGGAGTTTAAATATGGCATGTGAAGTAGTAATATTTTAAATGATAGCTTGTAAACGTTTCCTTTAGGTTTGGAAAAGAAGAAGTGATAGGTTGGGGGTGAAGAGGAAGCTCAAACTCAAAGTGCTTAAGGTAGGAATCTTTTTCCTACAAGTTCATATCTCTTTATGTTTATGTTATATGGGAAATATGGCAAAAGTCTTACTTTCTTCTTATATGGAACATGTTGGCAAAAGTCTTACTTTCTTCTTATATGGAACATGTTGGCAAATGTCTTACTCTCTTCTTATATGGAATATGTTGGCAAATGTCTTACTCTCTTCTTATATGGACCTTTCTTCTTCTATGAATGTTGGCCAATTAAACTCTTAGCTACATACTTTAGTAGTGGCAAATGAAAACCTTCGATGACATTTGATCAAATGCATGGTTTATTCTGAGTTGGTTATGTTTAACATCCTAAGCATCTTTTCTTATTTCATACTCAAGATGATGACATGTTGGGGGGCTACATATCTCATAGATGGGCTACATATCTATGTATCTATATGGAAATATATGCTTATGTCATTGCTTGTGTATGTTGAATACGGAGTACCAAATATGGTGCGAAAGCACAAAATTTAGGATAGATATGGGAGCAATATGGCCCTTTTTGGGGGCAAAAGAGAAAAAGAAATGAGTGGCTAAAAGATGTTGTGTACCTGATCAGTACACCCCTGGTACTCCGGTACGGTTGTATATCTATACATTGATTTAACCATGTACATTTAAACATTTATATGACATTGTAGCAATTTGAAAAACTTATGGCATTGAGAATTATATGTAGATTGAAACACCGATGTGGCATGGCATTGAAACACCGATGTGGCATTGAGAAAAGTTTAGCTATTTAGATACTAGTGAGACCTCTTATGTGGCATTGACAATTTTATGTAACATGTAATATGAAACAACTATATGGCATGATGACACTTATATAGTTTGAGGCATTTAATGTGAAGTATTCCAATGTAAATGTATTTTAAAGATATATGAAAATGTTAGGATTGAGCTTTCCTATTGAGCTTTGGCTCACTCCCTTGTGTTGGGATACTTTTCAGGAGAACCTGTTCTTAAGTGATGGATGATCGACCTTGGTACACTTACAGTCGTAGAGGACCGGATGACAGGTTCCTCTTTTGGTTTCTTAGTTTTGATATTTTGGGTGGTATGACATGTTTATTAAGTTTTGTAACCACCTTTGTACATGTGAAATACTATGAAATGATATGAAATCTATTTTGTATGTTCGAAAAAAAAAAATTTAGAGATGCTTTTAGTGTATTCTAAAGTCTCTTAGAGTTATTCAATGCATGTTTTAAGATAAATTGAAATGTTACAAATGTCCGATTTCGTTCCCGCCTCGTTTATACGAGCTAACCGGGCCGGGTCGTGACAGTTTTTGAGAGACTTCCATGATCCATCTGATCCATTGTTCTAATTTCCAAAAAAAAAAAAAAGACTAGTCTTGAAATTCCTGAGTTTTGATGCTAAATCCTCAGAACATCGGAGTTGGTGAATCCTCAAAGCAGATTATGCTGTAGTCTTGGAGAAAAAAATGGAAGAAATAAGCCAAGCCAAATATTGGCTTCCAGGAGCAATGATTCAACCCGCCAAACTAGGTTTTACATAAGGGGGTTATTTATAGAAAAAAAGCTAGACAACTGAAAGGTCAATTACCCTATGGCTTATTACATAATAATTGTCATGAAATTAGTAAGTGATTGAAACCTAAAAAACTAATTTCTTATTAATCCATAATGAAAACACGCTAGTCTTCATCAATCTTGATCATCAAACAACCAGATATCAGACTGCATTATTATCATTTTTCTGTCATCTATGATAAAATTGTTTATGATCTTTAGCTAGTTATCTTGAAGTTTTAAAATAGGATTGGCCAGTTTGTTGGAGCTATCAAGCTTGAATTGTAATTTCTTATTAGAAGTATTACGGAATAGCGTTCACCAGAATCAATCATAAAGAGAAGGATTATTAATTGCTGCGGGATTCTGTTCTCTTTTCATAGGAATTATACGGAGCATTTAGTGTTGGGCTTTACTCTTGGACACATAAAATGACCTTAATACTTCAAATTGTTCTCAATGAAGTGGTGCTTCCTTTCTTAGTAGGTTGGTCATCCTTTTACTATCCTAATGGTACATCTCTACTGCTTATAGCTATAAATTTAATCCATCATGATAGAAAAAACGCCTCCTGCTTCTATTTTCTTCTCTATTTCTATATTTTTGTTTATTCTTTCTTTTTTCTTGCTTTTTTTAGCAATTTCATGAATATTGGTTGCTTGTCTGTTTTAGAAGCTGCTTTTGTTTCATTTGGCCTTTGTGTGTCTCATCTTGGATCTTTATGCATCTTTTTCTCTTGTTTCTTTGATTGGTAAATCATCAATTGGCCTACATTGTGATTCTCTTAAACTAATCGATCAAATTGGAATGAATCTCTAGTGCTTTCCATATGACCTCAATATATACATATTCGACATATAACATTCCACACCAGAATGATATGTACATGGATGAGTCCATAATTCTTTAAGCACACCGGTATCTAAACTAAATGGCAACGACATTTGAATATGATTAAAAAAAGGGTGGATGCCTAGGTCTTGGAGGGTTGGTACACGTAGCTTTACCTTTGTATTTGTTGAGGGTCTGT
The DNA here is from genome assembly GCA_019925795.1 of Dendrobium chrysotoxum. Taxonomy (NCBI): domain Eukaryota; kingdom Viridiplantae; phylum Streptophyta; class Magnoliopsida; order Asparagales; family Orchidaceae; genus Dendrobium; species Dendrobium chrysotoxum. The sequence goes on from CM034311.1 coordinate 15,881,831, forward strand.
TTCTGGTATTTCATTTTTATGTGTGATATCTAAAATAAATTTTGTTGAGTGATAATTAAAATATTTGCCTGTGTTTCATGTCATAATGAATTCCAATGCACATCCTACACATTTCATGGTGTTTTGACCGAAGTACCAACCAAGGTTTGATTGTATGTGACAGTGGACGTTGACAAACAATGCTGATGTTATGATACTGTTTTGAAACAATTTTTGCTTGTATGGTAAATTCTTTTGAGAGCTTCTCTTATACAGTAAAACTTAATCAATTTCTTGATTGATGTTAAATAAGTCAGCGAAAAATGTCAAATTTTTACCTTTTTTTTCTTGTAATTCTTTTATCGTCTTCTGGTTTTTTTTTTTGTTCTCTTGTCTTCATCGATATATAGTGTCTAGTTCAAATCTGATGAGAGCTTCTCTTATATCGTAAGCCGTAATTAATTCCATGTTTGATGTAAAATAAGTTGGTGATATATAGAGTCTAGTTCAAATCTGATGAGAGCTTTTCTTATATTGTAAGCTGTAATCAATACCTTGTTTGATGTAAAATAAGTTGGTGAAAGATGTCTATTTTTTAACTTCTTTCTTGTATTTTTTTTTTCTTTTGGTCATATGTAGTTTTTCCTTTATCTCCATCTATATTTTGGGTGATTACTGTCAGAAAACTTAGCTATTGGATGTTGAAACTTGGCAATGGCAATCTAATGACATTTTGAATCTAGGAGTGAATTATACTAGGTTGGGGATGTGAAAGCTAGTCGTGGATGGGCTGATAAATTTTGAAAGGAAGAGGGAAAGAGGTCATGTGCAGAGAAAAGTTGTCTTTCATTTAGAAAACTTGATATTGGTAATATTTTTGATGTGATTTAATAATTTGAGTGTTATATAAATAAATGTTGAAGTTTTAGGGTTAGGTATGTAAATTCATAAGAATTTATGGTATGTATGTAAATCACCCTTTTATTTAATGTCTATTAAAGACAAATCTTCCATACTTCTTTCTTGTTGAAGTTGGTCATAAAATTTCATCTTGCCAAGTCTGAAATTTGCTTAGCTACCTAGGTAGGTTTGATGAATGTTTTGTGTAGATTAATCACACTGCACGTATAACACTTGATTTGCATTGGTTAGATAGTTTCATTAATTATCCAAATATAATATGTAGGAAATTTCATTAATTTTAGCAATTATTTCACATCAAAAATTTCCTAATCATCTTTCATTTTTGCCATAGCACATTGCATATTGTTCATTTTTGGTCTTCTCCTTGAGGAATTCTCTGAATTCTTGTTGCATCATAAAATTAAAGTTCTTGATATTGCTGAGAATATTAGAAGCTGCTGTTACGACTGCTATTGTCAACGGAAGGAGTATTTTAATGCTCCACAATAACCCCTTTTGTTTGAATATGAAACGAAGAGAGAAATTTACCATTGTTTAAAATTGCGCAATAAGAGGCTCGCCTTGAGGCCCGCCTTAACGCAATTCCAGTAAAAAACGCCTCAAGGCTTACGCCTCGAGCTTTTTTTATGAGGCTTACGCCTCATCTTGGATGAGGCCCGCCTTGAGGCGCGCCTCGCCTCACTGGCATGAGGCGTACGCCTCACTCTATTTATGATTTTTTTTATATAAAACTCACCTATATCTTTTACAAAAGCTCCAAAGAAATCATGCCTTCTTGCACCCGCAAGCCGCATCAACCTCCTCTCAATTGCCTCGACCTCCAGCTTATCGCCTTCACCATAGCCACCACCATTGTAGCCGCCATAAGGGATCACTAGAAAGCCGCATGCCACCACAATTTCCTCTTAAAATTTTGGAGTATTATATTTATGTTGTTGACAAACATTTATGAAAGATGAAAATGGATGAAATAAATGAAGAAGCAGATTGAGAGGTATTGGACCCTACAGGATGAGGCATGGAAAAGACCAATTTGTTATGATAGTGACTCAAATAAAAATTCCCTTAGTAATGATAGTACAGATGATTTTTTGAGTCGTTGTCAATTACTTTAACTTTCCTTAGTAATTAAATGTAGATTAGTAGGCAACTGAGAAAGAAAAAAATTAGAGTTGAACTTGATATTATATGATATTTTTATACAATTCATATATTTTATATTATTTTGTTCATGTAATATTTGGATTTCAATTATTTCACATCATTTATCATTTAACACTTTACATCTTATATAATTTTTTGTTTTATATATATGTAAATTTGTTACTTCATAGTTCAATAGAAAATTAATGTCATCCTTTAACATATTATTTGGATATTATATAAAAAATCACTTTTAACTTTTATTTTGACTTTACGTAATTTTTAGATTTTGAGGCTTACGCCTCAAAACGCCTTGAGGCTTGCGCCTCGCCTCACGAACGAAAAACGCCTCAATACCCAATTGCGCAATTTTAAACTTTGAAATTTACTACTATTTTTTTGTATATCATAATTTCTAACCCGGGAGAATTTAAAAATTAGCATAATTCATTTGAGCGGAAGCATTTCCAAAAATTTTCACTTATTTAAATACAAAGGTTCTAAACTTCTAATGCACATCAATAATCTTTTGTATACCATCAATACTTTCCTCGTATACATATATGATTATGCTTTATCTTATACAAAACTATAAACCAAAAATAGAGTAGTCAATTAAAATATGATACTCTTTTAGATTCTACGGTCTTTTCCTTTATTCGAAATAATATTTAATATAATATCGCATGAGTTTAGAAGCTTAGCAAGATAAAGAACTTTATACAAAAATCAAATATCATAGAAATTAAATTATTTTCTTGAACTAATCTAGTGTCGTACCTATAATCCTTAAAATGAAATTACTTGAATAATATCTGATTTAACAATAAGTGATATATATCAAATTGAAACTAAAATTTTTAGCACAAAGTTAGAGCTTAAAACATTGACAACACTACATTAAACATGTGTATTTGTTTCATTGTGCTAGACATTTCATCATTTCTTTTATCGCTTATGTAAAAGTTCTGCTTTCAGCCTTAAAATTTGTTCTGTATGTGGGAATAGATTTAACGGCTATCACAAGCTTGAAAGATATGTATTAAGGACCATTTTGCCTTAATAAGGGCCCATCTTTGCTGCCTTATATATGTTATCTTAATCATTTTAACTTGATGACCCTTTTGCCTTTATATTGCTCACATTATCGCCTTACCTATATGTTTTATATCATTGCCAACCTATCTATATACATGATATTTTTTAAGCTCATTCCGTTCAATTTCATATTATAAATATTTATATGTGTACACCATTTTTTTCTTAGGACATTAAATGCATTTTTAAATTTGACATTGGCTAATAACTTTTGTACATTAATATAAAGAATGTTTCAATAGAATTAGCTTATGCGCATTTTTGACATATCAAATTTATGATACTTTTTGAATCAAAATTGAGAATCTTACCTAATAGATGACGCTACAAGATCCCACCCTAGCCCGCTGCCAATGCCATCTAAGACCATTCTGGCGGGTCTGTCGCCATTGCATCCAACCAAAGATGGCAGAAAGTAACTTACACCAAGCGCCACTGTTGCTATAATTAGCTGGCCATCCCTGACGCCTGAGATCAGCTATCAAACGGCATCTCCCCTGTTGAGCACCCCAATATATTCGCATCGGTTGAGCATAAAGCTCAAGAGCACCATCGTGCCATTGAATCCGCCACCGTTGACGCCTCTGAATTGAGGCCATCGGCCATTGTGGCTGCTTCTGATGAGGATGAGGACGATAGCGGAGCTGAGGGAGATCGAGAAGCGGGACAGGAGAAGGGGGAAGAGGTGGTGAAGGTCAAGCAAAAGAAGCCTAAGAAACCCAGGGTGACGGTCCACGAGGCTGTCTCTAAGATTGGAGCATCCGATCTCGCTACACACCTTGCAGAGGTGTCGGTTTCTTATGAGTCGCAATATGATATCCAACTGATGTTTGAGGACTACTTTGGGCGAGCATTTTCTGGTGTCAGTGGCTCGCAATTCTCTTGGATGAAAAGGTTCAAGGAGCCACCTGTTGCTAAAATCATAGAAATCCCTATATGTCGTATTTCAGAACTAGTTTATAAGACTTCAATTGATTGAAGTGCTGCAAAATCACATAGGGTCTTGTTGATTTTGTTTTGTGGTGCCTAGATTACATTCTTGTTGATTTTGCAATTCAGTAGATTGCCGCTAAAGGCTCTAGAAAGGTACAGAGAAACCTCCTTCAAAATCTCAAGTTGCAATATTTGTTGTATTGGCAATGACTGTTTGATGAAAACCCGAGATACTCAGTAATCTTCTCTACCAAAACTAAGAGACAATCCACAATATCAAGGACAATATAAGGTTCCAATGATTGTTTGAACTATTTCTTAGGCTTCTCAAGGGGATCTACTGGTTGTGATGCATGCCTGGACTCATTACCTGTTGTAGTTAATCAGCGAAAAAATGCGTAATCTGTAGAAGAGGGGTTTGGCTTTGCAGTTGATTGAGAGTATTTGGCAAGGCTAAATCTCGTTCTATTCTAATAAATGGTTTGTTAGAAAAGGAGAGCTCATTGTCCCTCATTTTGCACTTGATTTATTGATGAAAGCTACTTTTCCTGCCCCCTTTGCTCGAGTGAAGGCTATTAAGAGATTAGATGTAGTTTATCCTACCCTAAAGGAGTTGGCGCTTGCTGGTTCTCTAGTTTCCCGCCGTCGGCCTTCATTGTCGGAATTCTGATGAATACAAGTTTTCATCACCAGCCTTTATTGCATGAATTCAGAGGAATACTGGTTCCCACCACTTGCCTTTAATGTCAGAATTCTAAGGAATATTGGTCTTGCTTTCTTTGTGCGTCCAAGACCGAGTAGAGATTGAGCGGGAGGGCTACTCTTGCGTGCGTTTGGGGTGGAATTGAACGCAACCGAGTGAAAGCGTCTTGTGTGCTTTTGGGAAGAACCAAGAATTCCCTCTCATGTGGGTCTAGGGTAGGGACAAGCAAGATTGCGAGACATACTCTCCTTCCTCAGATCAGACTAGAGGGATCAGAGGCCTTGCGTGCGCTTTTACTAGGCCAATCGAACATGAGTTTGTTCAGGTGGAGTCGGACGACTGATTTGTATTGGGCTGAAGGCTGGCTCTGTCGGACGGGAGGAGATCTGTGTGCCGAGTGTTAAGCCGCTTGAGTTGTGTTTTTTTTGCTGCTGCCCTTGAAGCTTGCCGTAACCCTAAAAATAGATTTTTTTTTTCTTTCTACTGATGTGGCTTCATTGCTAGCCTCCCCTTGTTGGAGCTATCCTATTTATAATCAACACAACCTTCATTGCTGCCCTGCTTAATATAACTCTACCTTTGGGATTGATTACCTAGCTGGGAATGACAGATCTGCATCCTGAGCTTGAAGGGGAGTACCAAATATTGTCCCAACTATCCTAGTCGTCCCTTAACTTTTGATCCTATGACTAGCATGAGGATTCGTGGGAGGCTCACCTGGATCATGCCAATCTCCTTCCATATTTGGGTGGCTGATTTAGGAAGGATTATATTAGGGAAATTATGCATGATTTGGTAGCTTTTTGTTTCTTTTTTAAGATATCTTGTATGGATTTATAAATAGGGGATAGTTGTGTAATAAAATAAAGCTTTTTCCCTCTCTCTAAATTTATGAGTACATATAAGCTTATATACTTTCAATTATTGATATGTATACATACATATACATTTATATACATATTGTTAAATTCAGAGAATTGGAGAGGGAAAAAACTTAATTTTATTGCACAAAGTTATCCATTTTTTATAGATCTATACAATATATCTTAATAAAGAAATAAATAATTACAAAATAATGCGTAATTTCCCAATATAATCCTTCATAAATCAACCACCCAAATATGAAAGGAGATTGACGTGATTCAAGTGAGCCTCCCATGGATCCCCATGCTAGTCATGAGATCAAGAGCTAAGGGATGACTGGGATTTAACACTCTCCCTCAAGCTGTGTAATATAGATCTGTCATTCCCAACTTGATAATTAGTCCCAGAAAAATAGAGTTATCAAGTCCCTTGGTAAGAGTGTCTACAAGCTGGTAATACAGATAAGTCTACTGTCCAATTTCTTCTTTCTGAAATGTCTGTCCATATGCGTGGTCTTGTCATGCTGAACTGGATTGTGAGCTATGTTGAGTGTTGATTTATTATCACAGTGTAGCTTCATGGTTCCTTTCCACTTGATCCTTAGATCTTCTAGAATCATTTTGATCCATAGTAGCTCACATATACCTAAGGCCATAGCTCTGAACTCTACCTCTGGACTAGAACTTGCCACCATATTCTATTTCTTGTTCCTCTATGTAACTTGGTTTTCTCGAAGGAATGTGCAATATCTTGCGGTAGATCATCTATCTATCGATAATTCTGCATAATTTGCATTAATATAAGCTTTTGAGATTATTCCACATTCTCTTTTGAAGAATCCCCTTTCCTGGGTTTTCCTTGAGGTAGTGTAATACCCTGTCTACTGTTTGCATGTGAGTCTATTTTGGATTCTACATGAACTGGCTGACCATGCTTACAAGAAGGGCTATATTTGGTCTGGTATAGGAAAAATAGATCAATTTTCCCAAAAGTATCTGATAAGCTCCCTTATATATGTATGGTTCCTCTTTAGCTTCTCCTAATTTGAGATTTGCTTCTACTGGTGTTGGTGCCTGATTACACGCTAGTTTACCTATTTCTTTAAGAAGATCAGTAATATATTTCTATTGTAAAATAAAGATTATTCTATTGGTGTGGGCCACTTCAATGCTTATGAAGTATTTTAATCTATCAAGTTTTTTAATCTCAAATTCTTCGACAAGACATTTCCTTAGAATCTCTTTCTCTTTTTTATATCATTCCCAGTCAAGATGATATCATATACATAAACTAACAAAACTGTGACTCCCTTTGAGTCTGAGTGTCCTAAGAATAATATATGCTCCCCTTGGCTCTGTCGATATTTATTGAGTAGCATGACTTTTGAAAATCTTTTAAACCAAGCTCTTGGTGATTACTTTAGCCCATATAGAGCCTTTTTTAACCTATACACTATCAATCCCAGAATTCTTCTTGAATCTTGATGGAATCTCCATAAATATTTTTTCCTCCAAGTCCCCGTATAGGAATGTATTTTGAACATTCAGCTGCTCCAAATGCCAGTTGTAATTAGCTGTTAGGGAGAAAAGGATCCTAAAGGTGTTCATCTTGGCCATAGGTGCAAAATTTTCCTGGTAGTTATTGCCATACGTCTGAGTATACCTTTTCGCTATCAGTTCTACCTTGTACCTTTCGAGTGTACCACCAGCTTTGTATTTCACAAAGAATATGTCACAACATAACCCGACCAAGACATGTCTTATTGTATTGAGTTGTGATAGACAAATCCCAAGATCTAATTTTGGAATATTTTAAATTTTCTTCAAATATTCATTTTCTCATAAACAATAGACTACAAAGTTACTAAAGTATCTAATTATTAAAAATAAACTCATTCCCAAGATTTCTTTCATTTCATCAAAATATATAAATATTATAGTACATAGTTATAAATAAAAGCTGCACAACTGAATAATAAACAAGCTTATCAACTTAGATCAGATCTTGAACTGCAAATCAACAAGCTTCTTCCCATTTCCAGATCCTAAAAACCAGAAGCAAAATCACAGTGATCAACCAGCTCAACAGGCCACACAAACTGATCTAAATTTTCAATTTCTTTTATGAAATATTTTGTTGAATATTTAAAAGTAATTAAGTGCAGTCTAATAAATCAATATACAATAATAAGAATATAGCAGTTATCCAAATAATTAAATAACAATACTAAGCAGATAAATAAATTGAAATTTATATCATAGATCAATTCATATCACATATCTCAGTCCCAGACAGAGTCTCAAGAGCACTATTAAAAATTGCGCAATTAGAGGTGCGCCTCAGCACAATTCGTTCCCACAGCGCGTCGAAGCGGACACACAGAACTGGTTTCGTGAGGTGTATGCCTCAAATCTACTGAGGTGCACATTGAGGTATGCTTCGCCTCAATTCTGCGAGGCGTTCACATCGAAATAATAAGAATAAAGTTATTTAAAACTTAAACCTAATTTCGAGCGTTGTCTATTCTCATTTCATTCCTGTTCGACTTCACCTCTATTCGAATTCGTCTCCTGCACCACACCATCTTATTCGCCTTCTTTGACGACGTTTTGTGCTCGAGCGGAAGTTAGCCTTCTTCGACGACGTTCTGTGCTCAAGCGGAAGTTAGCCTTCTTCGATGACGTTCATTGTTGGATCGAAAGTCCGGAACATTCGACGATGTTCTTCCTATTGGATCGGAAGTTACGGCAACAGTTTACTTGTTGTAGAGGCTCGTGTTGCGAGTAGCCCTTAGTGTATTTTTTTCTGTTGGAGCTCGTGTATTTCATTGGAAAGCTCTTGTTTTCCAACCTGTTTTTTATTTTTTGTTTACACTTTTATTTACGATGATTATTATCTTATCTTATTGCTTTGATCTCTTTTTTCTCCTGTTTTACACTTAGAATACCTTTAAAATGAGTTTATGTGTACATGCAGCCCATTTGAATGATAGGGAAGTATTAGTATAAACGTGATTTAAGTTAGGATTTTGACAATAATTTTCTAAAGACTTGGCGGACCATCTAGAATTTCAGATTGTGTGAACTCTTTTATTTAGTTCACAATCATTAATTTGATTCTCGTGAGTCCCCGATTTGTTTGGTAAACTAGTTCAAAATATAATAAAAAATTATAAATTTTTTTTAAAGAGGTCTTCATTAAAATTATTTCATGATTTATTTTGTGAATTAAAAACAGACATTACATAATACTTAAACTTTTTTGAAATTAGGATTAGAAATTTTAAAAAGTTTTAATGTTTATGTTGAATGTTTTACCACAAAACAATCCCTTTCATTACAATAAAACAATCATGAACTGACAAATTAAAATCTTACCAAATGTTTTTTAACTGTTCAAGGGTTTGTTTACATATACATATAATTTCTCTCTTTTATACATATACATTCCTCTCGTTCAAAAAAATCTTTTATACATTAGCTTCTTATTGTATTATATTTTCACTTTTTGAGTGGCATTTACTGTTGGAGTTGTGTAGCTTTAGTATACTTTGTGTATATTCTTATTATGGAAGTTTAAAATTAGCCTTGAATAGGATTGCAATGTCTTCCAAAGCCCTGAAAAGGAAAATTGTGTTAATCGATAGCCCAATCAAATTAAGCATGCATGCATCAATTGTTAAAGAGTTCCAATATTTTATGCTTTTAACTTTTTATTGCAGAGTATTATAGAGGATGGTTAGAAGCAAAGATAAAACCGGGTTGGGTCATAGGAAGGTCCCGACAGAGAAATATAGCACTCAAGTTGATGTGAGAGGTAGTGATAAGTCATATATATATTGGAAATATAATTACTATGAAAAAGTGATAAAAGGTGGTGTGATTAGGATGAACGAGCATCTATCTAATCACATAAGAATGTTGCACCATGCGCCAAAGTGCCCGACATAGTTAGGGAGGAGATTAAAGCCTACATGAATAAGTCTGTAATGTCAAAGCACCTAGCATAAAGACAGTTTGAGGATAGAGTAGATGTGGGCTCCTTCTAAAGGAGCGAGTGGGATTCATCTTCTTCATTGCAACCCATGTCCTGTCGGGGTGCAAGGGATCCTATGGATCATTATATGGTGAACATATCAGAGGATAAACAAGAATACATGCCTTCTACTCCATAGAAAATGACCTTAGAGAATGTTAGGGATGCATGGGTCCGAGTATGTATGGATATAGACAGATTCTTCTATGAGAATGCTATCTTGTTTAATGTTGCAACATCCCCATCTTACTACAACATGATTCATTCAATTGGAGTTTTTAGGAGAGGGTTCAAACCTCCATCCATGTATGATTTGAGAACATGGATTTAAAGGAGTTGAGTAATATTGAGAAAGGTATTGAGGAAATTAAGAGGACAGGCTCAAACAGATGTTACAATTATGTTGGATGGATGGTTTGATGTGAAGAATAGAAGTTTAATCAACATATTGATTAATAACCCATATGACACTGTATTTTTGAAGTTAGTTGAGACATCTGATCAGGTGAAAGATGCTGAGTTTATCTTTGGATTATTAGACATTGTTGTTGAGGAGATTGGAGAGTACTTGGTTGTCTAAGTGGTAACATATAATACTAGTGCTTATAGGACTGCAAGGACTAAACATATGGAGAACAGGGAACATTTATATTGGACTCCTTGTGCTGCAAATTGTATTGATCTCATCCTTGAGAAGCTTCGGGAGCTACCGTAGCTCAAGAATGCACTAACAAAAGCAAAAAAGAAAAGTCAATTTATTTACAATCATTTTTGGATTTTGACACTTATGAGAAAATTTTCAAAGAAAGAGATATTTAGGCCTGCAACAACAAGATTTTCTACTGTTTATTTGACTCTTCACAGTATGCTGGATGCTAGACAACCTTTGGAGCCTATATTTACCTCTACACAGTGGTTGAGCTGCGCTTGGGCAAAAAAATCTTATGGGAAAGAGGTAAGAAAGAATATTCTGAATGATAAATTTTGGCAAAGTGTAATATATATAATCACAACCACTTAGCCATTAGTGCAAGTTTTTAGGATGGACGATGTTGAGAGGAAGTCATCTATGGGCTTTATATACAATACAATGGATGAAGCAAAAGATATGATTGCCTATAATTTAGATGGTGAAGCGGGAAATTATAGAGAAATTTAAAATATTATTGATGATAGGTGGGAGTTACAGCTTCATCGGCATTTGCATGCAACATGTTATTATCTAAATCCTTAATATCAATATGAGAGAATAAGTCTACAAATCCTAAGATAAAATTATGATTATATCATTACATGGATAGACTTTTAGCTAATTCAACTGAAAGATTAAATGTTGACATGCAATTGATATCATTTTGGAATAAATAAGATTTTTTTGTATTACAACAGGCAAATGGTACTATTTTCAAGTGATCTCTAGGTAATTTAGTTTGTTGCTTTACTGTATTATATACTCATTTATTTAAAAGTCATTCAATGAATACTAACTAGATCATTTATATGCATCTCAGTTGAATGGTGGATTCAGTTTGGTGATAGTACTCCAGAATTGCAGCATTTCATTGTGAAAGTTTTGGGATTAATGTGCTCTTCATCAGAATGTGAACGCAGCTGGAGCACATACAATCAAATGCATACGAAGAAGAGAAATCTTCTGACAACCCTAAGGATGAATTTCCTTGTATACATTATATACAATAATAGATTTAAAGACACGAACTTGAAGAAAGGGTTGAAGGATGATGAAGATCCTTTAATTTGTGAGGATATGACATTAGATGACGAGTGGTTTGTAGATGATGAAGTGGAGGTTATGCCATCTGAATTGCGAGAGGAAGATTTGAATATTGATTTCTTCGATGGTGATAGAAATAGAAAATCTTCATCCACCACAGCCCAAGCACGAAAATAACAAACCAAAAAAGCTATATATGAAAATATTTTTGTTAGTACATATTTATCTTAAAGTATTACTCATTTTTATATTGATGAAAAATATTTAGGAAAGATAAAGATAATTGCTATAGAGGAAGAAGAAGTAGATTGGGAGGCATTGGACTCCACAGCTGATGAGGCAGGGGAGAGAAGAGTTCAGTAGGATGATTCAATTGAAAACCCCCTCAGTGATCACAATGCTGATGAACTTCTGATTCGCTATGAGCCTATGCCATTACTATTTCTTTTTTGAATTAAATGTTAATTAGCAAGATATTGGAAAAGATAGAATTATGAGCTGAATTATATTTTATATTGTTGTATTATTATTATGTTTGAATTTCATCAAATTAAATTAAATTAAAATCAATTCAAACCCAATCGAGCCTCGTCGAGCCCAATTCGACGCAATTCGGCGTCGATTCGAGTTCAATTTCACAAAATTGACTCGATCGAACGAAACCGGACCCAAACCAACCCAAATTGGTTCGGGTCGAGTCCAGTTGGGACTCAATTTTAGCTCTAATTAGTCAAATTGAGCTGAATTAAGCCCCAAAATAAAAAATCTGAGATCTAGGGCTGAGATTTCACCTATAATCTCACCCAATTTCATATTAGATTTAGCAGAAATTCCACTCAAGTGGAATGTCTCTCGTTTCACGCATTGAGGGAGCCACATTGGGCGGCTTGGGCGGCGGACCTGCGACCTGTGTGCGAACAAAACAACGTGAGAGGGAGAGGTGGCTCCTCCGTTTTGTTTTGTCCGTCCCGAGCCCAAGCCGTGAGCGAGAGAGCGAGAGAATGGAGGCGGAAGCGGGAGAGCTTCGTGGGTTTCGTGTGTCCGCCCCCGTGAAGGTCTTCCAACGCCTCCAAGGCGTCCGTCTCCCTTGGCCGCCGAGTCCTCCAGGTTCGGTTCTCCAAGGCCGGCCGAACCCTCCCTTCCTGCAAGCATTTCTTGGAGTTGATAAGTGAAGAAGAAGATATCTTGCCTTTCCTAGCTGCTATCCTCTTCTCTGGACTGAAAAGAAGAGTAAAGAGCTGCTATAGTTGGTCCTTGTGGCAACCAAGAGGAAGTAGGAAGCTTCCACTTTCTTCCAAACCAACTCCGGCGACCTCTTAACAACGAAATCAGCACCCGGAGACTATCAAACAGTGAAAACTGCTGTTTGGAACTCTTGGGCAGCAGTTTTCCTCTTTCGAAACACCTTGGACAGCAGCTTTCTTCTTCTGGAGGAGCTTGGGAGCACTTGGAACTTGCATTGGAGCTTGGATTGGAGCTTGGGAGCACTTGGAACTTGGATTGGAGCGCTTGGACAACCCGGGTGAGGTAAAATTCTTGGCCACTCAAAGCCAATGATCGTGTGGTTGACGTCTCCAAGCCCTAGGTCCTTAGAAACTTAATTTTTTTGCTTCCCCAAAATCCCATGCTGCTGTCCTCGCGATAAAATTGTAGAAATCCAATGATTTCTTACAATTAGCTCTCATGTGAGAGCGAAAAGAGGGTGGCGGCGAGGCGTTGGGTCGTTGGATTTGTTTCCAACACCCCTACCTTGCATGCAAAGCATTCATATTGTTGTCCAAATCGCCTCCTACGACAAACTTAGGCTTCGTTATCATCACACTCAAATTTGATGATTATGCATTTGAACCAATAGATCACATGCTTGTTTAGGACTTAGGTTATGTCAAAATTAACCTAGAGAAAAATCATGGGCCTTTTGCAAGTCTCTCCATTCTCCAAATTTACAAATTTTATAAATGTGCCCAATATGGTTTTAGATATTTATGATTCATGGTGTTCTCTAAACCTTTAAAGGTTGATGAGCCATGCGTCGCTCCATCTAGAATTTATTTGAGCATGTTTATGAAATTTCTAAATTGAAACATCATGACAAAATTGATGGGATTTAGGAGAATTTGTATGCTAGAGAGCCATAGCCCTATGGTTTGGTAAATATTATGATGTATTTGATTGATTGATAGTCATGTATACGACATCAAACCATTGTGAGATTTCAAGTATATTTTGAAGACATATGTTGCAAATCCCATAATATATAGAATCAATCAAATCCATGATTGATATCTTTATCAAACATAGAATTTGAAATTGTAAAGTTCATAGATGTGCTCATTTAATTCCAAATGCTTGTAAAGCTAATTTTAGGGGTATACGATGGACCTTCAAAGCTCCATGCGTCGTACCCAATTCTTTTATTTCTCTTTGGAGTTATGTAAGTTCACTTATGCAACTTTTCAATCGAAGTGGTCACATAAAACGACAAGCACACTAGACATGTAAGGCCCCTTTGTTTGTAGTCAAATCAAAGCGTGTGTCCACTCCCAAATCTCCTAATCATGCCAAAAGTGATTAGGGAATCCCTCCAATACATCGGGAGTTCTCTTGTGGAGTCTTTCTTTACCCATGCGTGGTAGATTGGAGCATTTGAAGGCTCCAAACATTTTATTGCATGAATCATTGCAATTTAGGACCGAAATCCTAGGTTCATGGCACTTTGTTTATTGATACAAAATCAACAAACATACACTTTCCTTTCATGCATGATGCTTGGAGTTTTCTCAAAACTCTAAGTGTTAGATTGTATGAATCCTAGCATATATTAGAAGCTTTCTAGTGTATCCCCTTCCTTCTCATGCGTAATGGTTTGGAGCACCTCAATGCTCCAAACACCTCATTACATGAAATGCATGAGCTTAGGACCAAATCCTAAGTTGATGATTTGTCTGTTGATGCACTAAAGTCAACAAACAATCATCTTTCCCTCATGCATGATAGTTGGGCCATCCTCAAGGCTTCAATTATTTTGTTGCATGAGTTCTAGTGTATATTAGGGGTTTCCTTCATAAGACCTCCTCCCTTTCATGCATGAATAGTTCGGAGCATCTCAACACTATAAACATTTCATCGCATGATCAATCATGTCACTTTCTTGTTTGTTGAAACATAAAATTAACAAACAACCATCTCTTGCATGCATGATTATTTGGGACCTCTCAAGTCTCCAAACATATCATTGCACGAATCATTTGGAGCTTAGGGCCAAATCCTAAACTCCCTATTTCATTTGTTAATAACACAAAATTAGCAAATAAACATGTCTTTTCTCTCATACATGATTTGGAATTCCCCGAAGTTCCAATATGTCATTATATGAAGATCTTGAAGCGTAGAGCCAAATCCTAAGCTCCCTTCATCATTTGTTGAGCCACAAAATCAACGAATGAATATCCTCCTTAGGCTTAGTATTCTACTCCTAGCCTATCTCATTTGCCTAATCTACATAGGTAGATGATCTTATATCATTGAGTACAAAACTTGATGATTACTTCTTTATTTGTAGTTCCAAAATTACAAATTATCTCTCTTATGCATGA
The DNA here is from genome assembly GCA_019925795.1 of Dendrobium chrysotoxum. Taxonomy (NCBI): domain Eukaryota; kingdom Viridiplantae; phylum Streptophyta; class Magnoliopsida; order Asparagales; family Orchidaceae; genus Dendrobium; species Dendrobium chrysotoxum. The sequence goes on from CM034311.1 coordinate 15,896,841, forward strand.
TATTTGGAGTATCTCAAAGCTCCAAATGCATCATTGCATGAATTCTGAAACTTGGAACCAACTTCCAAGTTCTTTCATCTTTTTTTTGTTGGAGCATAAAACCAACAAACATCTCCTTCGTGTCTGATATTTAGAAGCACCCTCAAAGCTCTAAGTTATCCTATCACATGAATCTTCAAGATCTTAGGACCAAAATCCTAAGCCTACCCTTTCATTTGTTAAGACATAAAATTAACAAATGAGCAATTCTCTTTCATGCATAATGCTTGGAGCATTCTGCAAACTCTAAGTGTTAGATTGCATGAATCATTTGCAATTTGGAACCAACTTTCAAGTTCTTTCTTCTCTTTTGTTGGAACATAAAACCAACAAATATCCTCTCATGCATGATTATTTGGGGACTCCTCAAATCTCCAAAAAAATATCATTGCATAAATTATTTAGAGCTTAGAGCTAAATCCTAAGCTCCTTCCTTTGTTTGTTGAGTCATAAAATCAACGAATGAATCCACCCAACCCATCTTACTCATGTTTTGTATTATGGATTTCTATAAGTCCTAAATACATCATGTCGCGAGTCTTTGAACTTAGAAGCAAAGTCTAAGTTTATCCTATCTCATTTGTTGGAGCAAAAAACCAACATATGATTTTTTCCCTCATTTGCCTAGACTCAAATTAGGCAAATGCACGTTTCTCCTTGGACACCAAATGTCTAAAGAAATTTCTCCAAAGCTACAACCTCTAAGTTGTACTTTCCTTCCTCCTACCAAATAAAAGTGTAGAAAATCCCTCCATTAACTTAGCCTAAATTAAGTGAGTGTATGTCCCTTTCTTTGGACACCAGACGTTCAAAGAAACTCCATGAATTTGCAACCACTAAGTCGCATATCATTTTTCCCTTCTCTTACAGCTCAAAGTTGTAGAACATCTAATTCTCCTCATGTTTTGGATTATGGATTTCCTCAAAATTCTAAATACATCATGTTGTAAAACATTTAAACTCAAGATTTGAACCTTGAGTTCTTTCATCTCATTTGCTTGACCACAAAATAGGCAAATGAATACTCCCCTTGAACACCAAATGTTCAAGGGATTTCCCTCAACTTGCAATCCATAAGTTGAATCTTCTTCCATTCTATCCCTCCAACCCTATTTGGAGGAATGAACTTCCCTTCTTTGGACACCAAACACTCAAAGAAATCCTTCTACTTTGCAACCTCGAAGTTGCATTATCTCCTATTTTCTCTATAAACCAAATTGTAGAGAAATTCCCCTCTTTCTACAACTCAAAAGTTGTATGAAAACTCTCATTCATTCAACCTATGTTGAGTGAATTAAACCTATGAAAATCACATATTTGTTGAATCAAAATCAACAAGTAGTTCAATCCAAATCATTCATTTGTTGAACCAAATTCAACAAATGATTCAGTGTCAAGCAAAGGAGTCAATCCTAGCTTTCTTTCATCCTCCTAATCCAAATTAGGTAAATGAGTTCCTCTCTTTGGATACTCAAAAGTCCAACGAACCCTTGATGTGTAGCCCAAACCTACACATCATTCTTTCATGTTTGCTTTACCTAAATTTAGCAAACTAAATATCCATCATTGAACATAAAATTCAATGATAACTCCCCTTGATTTGTAATCTCAAAATTGCAAATCTTACTCACTTATTGAGTCAAAATCAATTGGTGACCCATCTTTCTTCTCCAACCTCTAAGTTGTAGGGGATTTTCTTCTCTTTAATTTCAAAAGTTAAAGAGAATCCTTTCTCTCTAGCTCCAAAAGCTAAGGAAAATTCTCCAACATTTAGCTCAAAAGTTACATGTTGGGTTCCTAAATTTCTTCTCTTAGCTCCAAAAGCTAAGGAGGATCTTTCAACACTTAGCTCCAAAGTTATATGTTGGACACCTTCCCCTCCTCTTCTTTAGCCTCAAAGCTAAAAGAAATATCAATCTCTTCTTCCTAGCTCCAAAAGCTAAGGAGAATTCTTTCAACACTAGCCCAAAAATAGCATTGGATATCCTTCCCTTAGATCCAAACTCTAGGTGGAACACCCTTAGTGTGACATACCACACAAGCCTCACACACTTAGGTGCACAGCCCTTTAGGCATGCTAGGACTAGGATTTTTCTGTGTGCGCATGTGGTTGATGATTTGGTGTGAATGCCTTTTTGGATTGTCTGTGTTGTGGGCACTTGCTCTTAAGTGGTTAGCATAGAAATATATACATGCTTTTTGTGTAGGTGGCCATGTCTGAAGGGGGGGGGGGGGGGCGCTGTAAATCATAAATAATAAATTGCTTGCATGACAGGTACCGCTTAAGACCCCCTAAAAGATGTGGCCAATAGGATAGAAGCAGGTGCTTGGCACTCTAAGTGCTAGGCAAATTTTGGATATGATGTGATTATTATATAAACTGCTTTCTAACTCTGTCTTGCAGGCTTGAGTCTTTTCTTTTCAAATATGTATTTGATAGAATTAGGATGTAAAACTTGTAGGGGTTTGGAGCAAAAGAAGGAAGTGGGCTAGAAGGATATACCTGCCAAAGGTGAAGCCCTGTCCATTCAGAACTCAAGAGCTTGAAGACCCCCCCACAAGTAGAGTCTGTAATACATTAACTGGGTTGTATAATGGCAGACAACTCAGCTGCCAAAACTGTTTGTAATAACTTGGACTCTATTTACATTTCCTGCATTTGATTTATATATATATACATGTGTTGCTTGTTTACTGTGTGCGCACTAGAACATTATGCTTTTTTTAGGTTTCTTCTATTATTTGTTTGGGAGTGGCCTGGACATGTGAATGCAGTAGGCTTTTAGAAAAAATTTAAGATTTCTACCCTTTAAAATGTAAACAACTTAAAAAATCAAATCTAGGCTCCACGATTTTTTAATAAAAGAAATTTGCGTGGCTCTCTTTCAAATAGCCAAATTTTCAAAAACTTAAATTGACCATGCATGGCCTAAAAGAGTCTTATGTAGAAAAGTCCTCACTTAAGGACTAGATAACAAAAAGTCTTTCTTTGTGAGTCTGCATTCTACATACCCTGCATAAATAGGTATCTTGGCCTCAAAACCAAGTTATAAGTCCTACTTCCTAAATAATAACCCTCCACTCTTCATATGCATTGAGACCAGAAAGCATGGTCTCAAAAGCGCCTAGGTGGGTTTAGCTGGTAGTCCTTTCCAGGCAGGGCAATAAATCCAGAGGTCGGGCTGGCTATGCCTCATGTGAGGTGTAGTTTGTAAGTCTTTTTGCATTCGTTAGACTTAGGTTCGAGGCACTACCTCTCGGTAGTCCTCACCTTAATTTTAGGATTTGAGGCAGTGGTTAATTTCAATCACCACACAAGTCCTCACCTTCCGGGCAATTCCTCCAATATGTTTTTTTGGAACATAAGCCTCAAAATTCTAATAAAAATGGTCAGCTCAAATAAAATTAGATTTCTAAAATATAAAGCCCAACATAGGATAGTTTGAGCACCTCTGAGTTTCCCTCAGAATCAAGTGCTCCTACTTCATTCCCTTTGGCTCTCATTCTAAAAATCTGATTTCAAACTGATCACTTCCTCCTTGAAATTCCTAAAGGATCAAAATCGTTTAAATAAGACTTTCATGGATTTCCAAAAATCAAACTTTAACCAATATCTAAATGACTTTCAAAAAAATAAACCACTAGTTTAATCAAAAGTTTTCTCAAGCACCAAAGCTTGAGATGTAATTAACTATAGGGGTAGCCCCTATGGGGTATCTGTACCCCAGAATAAAATAAACCCTGTTCAACCAAACATTGAACAGGGGAATCTTTGTTGAATTACAAGTTTTATCATTGAGTTTATAAGGAAATGATATCTTTACCCGTTGGGGTAATATATCATCTTTCTTATGCCATACTCAATTATAAAAAAAATACAATCCATTTGAGGATAACAAAATTCTTCAACAGTGTGATAGAAAAGTACCACTCAAACTTAAGAAAAAAAATTATAATATGGTGGTGAGACCTGTAATGCGTTATGGCGCAGAATGTTGGCTATTAAAAGAGAAGTATAATATTAAGTTAAGTGTTGCTGAGATGAGAATGCTCTGGTGGATGAGTGGATTTACTCTTAGAGACATGAAATGAAATGAGCATATCCATGAAAGGTTGGAGTAGCTCCAATGATAGATAAGATTAGAGAGAGTCGCCTTAGATGGTTTGGTCATGTAAAACAACGGCCTTCCGATGACCCTATTAGGAGAGTATATGTATTAGATTTGGCCTATATTAAGAAAAGTAAAGGAAGACATAAAAAAATTTGGCTAGAAAATATTAGAAATGATATTTTTTTATTAGATTTAAATGAGAATGACTCTTAATAGGACACAATGGAGAAAAAAGGATTCATGTAGCCAACCCCATGTACTGGCTTGATATTGTTGTTGTTGTATATATGATAATTTATTTTTTATATTCACTTTTAACATATTATTTGATTATTATACAAAAAAAATAATCGTTTTGACTTTATGCAATTTTCTAAGTTTGAGGCTTACTCCTCAAAATGCCTTGAGGCTTACGCCTCGCCTCACGAACAAAAAACACCTAAATACTCAATTGCACAATTTTAAACATTACTCCAAAGATTCTGTCCCGTTATGACTCCTTTTGTACTTATAGTACCAGAACATACCTGTAGGCACCAGAATATGACTTATAACAACCAAAATATGGTTTTATAGCCACCATAATATGACTTATAGGCACAAGAATATTTTCTGATATAGACAAAATCTTAAAGGATTCTATCCCCTGACTGACATGTTTCGCATTTTGATATAAAATTTGCAACATCCTTCTTCAATTCAGGCCACCAAAATTTAGCTTTCAAATCACTATACATTGTGCTGTTTCCTGGGTGAATAATATGCCTCGAGCAGAATCTCTCGCCTTAGATCTTTAAAAATAGGAACTCACAATCTGTTCTTGTAGTAGATAATAATAGAATTAGATAATCATAATTCAGATTTCTTACTAGATATGATCTAAGCAATCAACTTTGAATATTCTGTATTTGACTTCAGAGATTCTTGAATCATTTCTTGCAAACTAGGCTGAATAATCATCTCAGCTAATATACCAGAATTCCAATCAGTAGAAGAAATCACCTCTAACTGTAATATCTAAATATCTCGTATCAAAGACTCATTAGAGTAAGCTAAATAAATGATAATCCAGAAGATTTTCTACTTAGAGTGTCTGCTACCTCATTAGCCTTATAGATTGAAAGAAGTAAAGATATCAATAATTATTTGTGTGTAAGCATATTCAGAACAAAATTTTCATCTGTTAAACTACAGAGCTGCTAAAATAAATCATGACGCTTTTGTATATCATCAAATGATTTCATTTTAATCATAATAAATATCCCTGCCAAAACTCTTATCTTATAACAAACTATACATCAAAAGATAGCGTATATCAAAATATGACTTTTATTTGGGTTCTACATTGTCCATTCATTTACCTGAATTTACATTCAATATAATATGATATGAGTTAAAACTCCACAAGATAAATAACTCAAAGATAGAATTCAATTATTATAATTTTTTTAATACTCATATATTAGTCTAATATGTTACCCTGAAAACCTCACATATGAAATATCTGAATTAATATTTAATTTATTTGTAAGTAAAATATCTAATTGGAAACAAAACCTTAGGTAAAATATTAGAGTTTTAGGCTTCAATAATATTTTATAAAAGGTATGTTCCAATATGATTATGTTAGCTAATCTTCTATGAAATTCTTTTGTCGATTACATATATCATATATAATTTTTCTTTCAGCTTTAGAATATATCATGTAGGTGAAAGTAGTTTCTTGGCTACCTCTTGAAGGCTGTTTATTGACGAAAATTATTACGTCCGGTGTCCGGATTCGTCCGGAGGCGAATCCGGACGCGCCACGTCGCCCGGGGCCCGGTGCATCCGGGTGACGTGGCGTGTCCGGATTCACCTCTGGACGGTCCGGACACCGCACGTAATAATCTCTCCTTTATTAAGGACCCTTTTGGCTTTATACCGGCCAGCTTTTGTTGCCCTACTTGTACGGAACATATATATTTTATCTTAACCTGAGGGCTCGTCTTTGTCATCTTAACTGTAGAGATTATCACATTACCGACATATCTCTATACATGATCTTTCTAAAGCTCATTCTATTAGATTTCTTTGTTTGAACATCTATATATATATATATATATATATATATATATATATATATATATATATATAAACTTTTTAACTTTAACTTTATATATGTGCACTTTAAAAATGAAACAAATTAAAATTTTAATACTGGATGCTTAAAATGAAACAAATTATGTTGAGGAAGACCACCTCCTTTTGTTGATGTTGGCGACCCAGCTTCCACACCTTTGGAAGAACTTGAAATAAAGGGAATTTTCCCTCCTCTTAGATGGCCCTAACTTGCATTAATTAAAATATTAATTGCATATTTCATGCAATAAATGTTTAATTTAGAGCTCTTTCTGTAATTTAGTTTAATTTAGAGCTCTTTCTGTATTTATTTAAAAATTTAAATTCCATTTAATTTCGAGCTCTTTCTGTAATTTAGTTTAATTTAGAGCTCTTTCTGTAATTTAGTTTAATTTAGACTCTTTCTGTCATTTAGTTTAATTTAGAGCTCTTTCTGTATTTATTTAATTTAGTGCTCTTTCTGTAATTTTGTTTAATTTAGAGCTCTTTCTGTATTTATTTAAAAATTTAAATTCCATTTGAGTTTAAATTTTCAAATTGTCTTATAACAATAAAACATACATTGTCTCACAAAAATTAAATTATACCAGCATAAAATGCTCAGAATCTAAATAATATTCTAATACAAAGTCTACATCATGCTCCTTGTGATGGATCCGCTGCTCCTCTTGCTTTGGCTCTTTTTGATTGGTTCATTAGCTCCCTATGCTGCATCACTTTCCAACCCATCCAGAAAAATCATGTAGCCAACTCAAGGAGGAACCAACTGGAGTTGATTGTTCACTTGAGTAAAAAGGAAACAAAGGAAATTACACCTCACAAGCTGAACAAAGAATCAAAATATAATCTTGAAATCTTTAGCAACGCCAGTAAGTTTTCCAAGCACATGACTTCCAGACAACAGGGAATGTCCTAATAATTTTCAACTTCCTATCTCTTTAAGAAAACATCTTCAATTTTTCACTCCACCTAGTAAGAAACTTTGCATCCTATGAAGTGCATTTAAGAAATTTCATTTGTCACAAGCCTCATTAATATTCAGATTCTTCAAATCATTTAAGGAGCCCTCAGCCAACCTCTGTGAAAATGTATTATTTAGAAAGAAATCCATGTGTTGGCATGAAACATAACATGGGAAAACACAATCTAGCATTTACTGTTGGCTACAGATGGATCTTATTTGCTAAAGATAATTTAAAGGAATGGTGGACATATCCAAAGCTTAGCTTGTTGCTAAAATATACATTTAATCTTATGGGGTCGACTATAAAGGAGTATTTGCACTTGTTGCCAAATTTAATTCAATTCATATATTGTTATCCTAGCGACAAGCTGTGATTGGCCACTTTACCAACTTGATATAAAAAAAGCATTTATAAGTACTGATTTGGAAGAAGTTTACATGAGCATTCCCTACGGTTTGGAAACACAGGGCAACACCAACAAGTCATCTAAACTTAAAAAATCCATATGCAACCTTAATTGATCTCTATGTCCCGAGTTTAAAAGATTTACATATGCTATAAAGAAGAATGGATTCTCACAATGGCAATCCGACCACTATATTTGTAAAAGGCTTACCAGAAGGGTATATTGTTGTTGTCATTGTATATTTGAATATTATTGTTTTATGAAAATACCATCCATTGGCATGGTTTCAGATGAATACATAGTTTCCTGTTTTTATTTATTCTGCAATTACTTTTGTTCATTCTTTAACTTTTTTTTTTGTGGAGATAATAGTCCAACACTTTTGTTTTTTGGACAGTATTATTTATGATGGTATTATGACTACTTAGCCTAGAACTTGTTCATATTTCTTTTGTCTTTTCTTTCTGTGCTAATGCTAATGACTACTTTGTGATAATTTTCAGGGATTTGTGGAAACTCGTTGTTTTGTTGTGTAAAATTGCTGCTTGTTTAGGTGAGGCAAGATATGTGGATTATTATGTTCGTGACTTCCCATTAGTTTTATCTGATATTTATTTCTTCCAAAGGACTGATACCCTAAGATCTCCACCAAGCCTCTTCAAATGGCTTGAAACTAGTCTACGACGGGGATGCCATTTGGCTGATAAAAATGACCTTCCATCTCTTATTTTTAAAGGCAATAGTAATACCTTATGCTGGGCAAGAAAAGTTGTATGTTTCTATAGTTTATTGTTGGGTGCTGAGAGGAATGGGAAGAAACTCTCGACTGGGGTATATTATGACATTGCTAAGGGAACTGCCCAAACACCGGAGGAGCTTACTGTCTTGGCTATGGTTGCTGAAAGATTTGGACATCCACAGCTTGATTTACTGCCTGTTGGTGTTTCTCTTCCTCTTCATCATGTGAGTTTACTTGTCTTATTACTTTTTCATTCTAAGGCCCTTTTGTGGCTTCTAATTTTGATTTTTGAGTATTTGTTTTAGCTGTGACCTCCCATTTTAGTCCATGCATATGGGCCTTTGTCTGTGTAGACTGATACTTACCCATCAGGATTATATTATAATTTTTTTGCATCACTTTTTTATATGCAGAACAGAAAATTGTTTCTTTTTCTCTTGTCATCTCATTGCTAGTTAATTGATATTTGAATATCTTGCATTTAAGGCATTGGATAAGTGTAGAGAATCTCCTCCTTCAGATTGGCCTGCAGCAGCCTATGTTCTCGTCTGTCGTGAGGATCTAGCAATGGCATCTTTTAGGCCTTTGAACAAAGAAGAGCACGGACAAAACAACGTAAATTTAGCATCTTTTTCACCAGCCTACAGGCTTCATTTGCGGCCTGTGACAGTTCCTTCATCTGTTTCTGAGATTACAAGAGTGGTTAGTACTAAAATAGAGGATGCAGATGCCCCTAAAGCTGTGGAAGATGGCATGGAGCACATTTTCAACTCATGCACACAGTTACGTTTTGGTCGTGATCTTCGTTTGAATGAGGTAAGTTTTGAAGGTGGCAGTCCATTTTTTTTTAATACAGATTCATGAATATGCTATGGTGAGTACTGTTTTTTTTTTCATACTTCTATATACACAATTTACATTTAATGAATACTTATTTTTCGCTTTTATATTCAAGTTTCTAGTATTGAAACAGATGACCATATTGTTCTCCATAATTTACTTAAATCGATTTATATTCTTTATGTTTCAAACTTGAAAATTAGATCCTTGTATGTTGTAGAAAAAAAAAGTCCATTCCAATGTTTTCAAAGAGTGCATACATAATTTTTTTTTTTCCTTCAAAGCGCAAAACTAAGCGTACTTTTACTAACTAGAATTACCATAACCTGTAAATCATATGTATATATATTTTGTGCATATAATAATTATTTAATTAGTCAAATTTAAACAACAACATATGATAATTTTCAAACAATCTAAAGATATGCTCATTATTTAAAATTGCACAATAAGAGCCTAGCTTCCTTGTAATTTTGAAAAAAATTCCATGAGGTGCATGCCTTACCTTGGTCTGATCAAGAATTATAATCACATTCACCTTATCTACTCCTTGTCGCACATGCACTCGCAATTGAGGATGAGGAATGAGAGAAAGCAACAGTCTGTAATGATGATTTTAATGAAGACCCAACAAGTTATAATGTGGGGAGACTTTGAAATTTATAAATTATAATCTTAGTGAATTAGACTGCTTGTTTATGTTGAATTGGAAGTAGGAGAAACTTAATATTATGATTCTACTTTGGCTTGATATAATATTATTTTGATATCTTATTTTGATGTTAGTATGTTATTAATTGTTTCATTTTTTTACTATTTAATGGTTTTATTTTGAGGTTTAAGCCTCAAAATGCCTCAAGTTATAGGCCTATGCCTTGCCTCATGTAAAGAAAACACCTTAATAATTAATTCAGGAATTTCATTCCTTGAATATGCTCAATAATAACGATTTTCAGCCATATAAGAAAAGATAAAGTATATAGATAATGAAGTATTCAAAAAAATAAAAAGTTAAAACTTTTTGTTAGATTGAGTGACCAATTAGAGTTGGAGAGGAGACAACACAAAGCGAGACTGAAGATGAGGCATCGAGAAATATTCTTAAGAAGTTTGTGAGTGTGAGGTTACAAGCGGCAATCATAAGAGCCAACGAGAAGCATCTAAGAATACTAGTTGGTGAGAGATTATGAAGAGAAGAATTAGCAGGAAGCGGTTAAATAGAAGGTTGTGCAAACAAAAAACTAACAAGCAACAACTTAATGACTTAGAAATAATGGGAAGCAAACTTCAATGCTTAGTTATTATGGTAAATGCTAAATCAAAGCATGAAATTTGAACTAGGAGTTTTCTTGAGGGACTTTTCGGTTGGAAGTAAAGTGGGTGTAAAATATTCCTTTTGTAGGGGTTTTGTAAATATTAATGTTTGGTTGGATGAAAAAAAAAGCAATATAAAGTATTCTAGTTCATTTTTGAGGTAAAGTAAATTCAATTAGTTTTGAGTGAAAACCTTTTTAACGTAAACCAAGAAACCTTTATCACCATCTGTTCCCACAACCCGCTTGCCGGCCACCATCACCCTTCCATGTTGGCCACCACTACAGTCACCAGCCAGCCACTGCCATAGTAGCCCACCTCACCTGCTGGCCACTCCTGCCACCACCCACCACCACTGCCGCCACCAGCCAATGAATCGCCACCATTGATGGTAAACTGCTCACTAGTGGTCACCACCACCGGCCAGCGGCCACCGTCGTCGAACCATTTGCGGCCACCCTCATTGTCGATCAGCCATGGCCGCCCGCCAGCGACCACAACCACCGACCATCCCCCTCTAGCAACCACCGCCGCAGCTTGCTGTCGGAACCTGCATGCCTTTGACCACCCCTGTCGCCAGTGACCACTACCCGACTCTGACCACCACCGCTAGTGTCTGCCACTGACTACCACGCTCTTTGGATTTTACATTGCATACATTTTACTTCAAACCAACCAACCAAAAAAAAAAAAGTCATGCATTCTTTTTAAACTCACCCAAACAACTCTAAACTAGTTATTTTATACTGCATTCCTTTTTCAACCAACCAAACATCATTCAAATAACTTCAAATTATTATTTTTACATTGCATTTTTTTCAACCAACAAAATAGTCTCTAAGTCGGAGCTGAGCTCACGACACTATGACATGATGTGGCATGACACATTTTGTTGCAAGCTTTCACTTCACTGGTAAGTGATGTCTAAGGCTATCATATCGCTTTACTTTGCTCCTAAAGTGCGCTTTTAATAACACACTGATGAGCTCTAACACAAGAAGTAATAAGTTTAGGAATAAAAAGACTGAATACCTTTACAAAATAGATTTATGTATAGCTTTTTTTTCCTTGATTGAGAAAAAAACGGGGTGCCTTTTTCTATATAGGAAAAACTATGTTGTGTGGGCAACAGTGCCCAACTTTAAAGATTTAGATCCTATCCAATTCCTATGGTATCAGCAGCTACACATGGTGCAGTTATTCTGTGGAGCACGAGCTGGGAGGGATTCTACTTATTTCTTGAAGTGTTTGATATTAGACAATATTTTGACTTATTTAGGAAGGAAATAAAGAAACAAGTCTACATTAAAATAGGAAAATATCTAAAACTACATACATATATACATATTTTAAATCAGAGCTTCCTAACATGCTTTCCGCACCCAAACAAGCTATGAATTTCTCCTTGGCATGAATTTGCAGGAGCATGTGTGATCCTAATTTTCTTCTTTTTCAAAAATCGGTAGAATTAAACTGTCGTGAATTACTGGGATCCTGATGTTATTTGGCATGAATTTGTGTTCCAACACTCCCCTTTTAAGTTGGAGAATAATGTCCTTCGATAAAAACATTGCTCCACTTGGAGATGATTTCATGAAACATTGCTTTGCTTTGTCTTTTGGTAAAAAAATCTATTAGCCGACTTCCTTAAGGAACATAAGATATTGTGGGCTTCGAAAATTCCACGTGCGCCCCGGCCTTTCTGCGCCCTTCTCTTTTCTTTGCTTTGTTTTGTGACTAACGACAGAGAGTTTTAACAAGCTTAAGTTCCGAGTGAATTTTTAGAAGGCAGATTGGGTTTTAGATAAGACACTACTCAGAGATTTCGCCCTCATTTTGCGAGGACTTTATGATCTGAGTTCTGGCTTCCTATAGGCACAACCCCTATAGTTAATTACCCCTCTCGATAACAAAAGAGAACTTTCGATTAAGTCTAGTTGTTAAAGAGGTCGCATAGGTTGTAAATCCAGCGTATAATAACAACAGTTTTAGGGTTTGAACTTTGGATATGAATTTTGGAGTTTGAGATTTAAAATTTATCACCGTAAACTTAAAACTGGTGATGGGGGGAATGAGGAAGAGCCCGATCAAGATCCCATGGTTCCATCTTTCCGGGCTATTATAGTCCCTGGTCTACTTAATCAAAGGAGGTAGCCGACCCAACCTGACAGAAGGTACCTTATCGACAGCTATGGGTTGCTTCGTCCAAGAATATCTTGTAGACCTGGGTTGGTGTTTGTTTAAGGGGATATATCTGAATCCACCTTAGCTAACAAAGGGCTTTATAGTTAACAAATATATTCTATGATTCATTACTCAAGGGTTTGATGTCGTTAGGGAACATAGGGCTTTGGCCATGATCATAATATAATTGTGCCATTTTGCAACAAAACCACCCGATCAGTGGGCACATGCCACGTCCCTACTGGCAAGAGACTATTTGAGGATGAATCTTAGTGATACACCCGACAGGACATTCGTTCTTTGTGAGTTGAGATTAATTTTAAATTTATCATCCCCGATAAATGGTTGCGGGAGCTGGTTGAGTTTTAGTTTTAAGTTTTTAAGATGATAGATTTTATTTTAGAGATTTAAACTTTTATTAGATTTGAGATTTGACCCCTCCGATTGATATTTACATTCAACACGGTTATCATCGGGGTGACGTTAAAGTCACTTGTATTTTCGTAGAAATTTGAGAAGCATTTTATGATTCAAGTCAGGTCGACTCCGGTCCTTCCGTAGACGAGGATGAAACTTGAATATTTGACCCGCACAATATTTTCGAACCGTTGGATTTAGGAATCATATGTGATGATCGGAGCACATGCGGGTTGTATTTTAGTATATAATTTGAAGTTATTATAGGAGTATCGCCTTCTGTCTGCTCGTACAACTGTTGTAGATCCGGTGGCGTCGACTCTAACTCACTTGCATACAAGTAGATGGATTATAGCTTCATTACATTTATAGATTTAATGAAGTAAAAAAGTAATCATCATGCTCTTAGCAACATGGCATAGCTTATAGCTTTCTAGATTAATAAGACCCTTTCCCCTCTCATATTCGTGATATACCTCTTTCTGACAGAATGATGGTAACTATCATGGAAGAGTATATATATGATTAAGGCTTCTCACATTACTAGCCTCATTGTTGCCTTCCCTTATGAGCTAAGTCCATGAAAATTTCTTTACTTTGCATATCAATTCAATTTAAGGTTATCTCCAATAAACTTTCATTGTAAGTTGTTCTCCTTCTCATTACAACATTCATCGCTACCTCCATCTAACAAGAAATTGACAAAACCCATCTTTTTCTTAACACGGCTTGGGTTCCTTTGATGATTACTTTTTAACTTGGGGAATTTAGCAATTGAATACAAAACTGCTTTAAGGAGAGGATTAAGGTGATAATGGCAGTAGTTTCTAAAAGAAGAATGGTGTCATGAAAAATACTCTGATGACGCATATATCACTAAACTTTTGTATTCCATAATTGATTGAAAAGTAAGCTGAAGGTACCACATCATAATTTTAAGCATCCTACCTGCTATCTTTATTAAGATATGAATGTAATTTGCTAGATATGATGGAAAGATGTGACCACTGATTAGGGATAATAAGAAAGTATTCAAACACTACTTTCCTAAAAAAAGCTTCTTGTATTTCTTGGGTGAAATTATTATTGGAGAACATTATTTTGTCCACGCAAAGTACATGAGGCTTTGGCTAATGTTTCAGGATGCTTATCCTATGTATATTTCCTCAGTAGATCCTTTGCAAAAATCCTCATTTGTAAACCATTTTGTGACACTCTTAAGTTGCATGGGGTTATTTATAGAAATAAAATTTTGTATCAGCATTAGTTATCATATGGGTGTATTAATGCAAGGACTAACTATTTTACGTTACTATATTTCAAGCATAAGTATTGTTGCACCACCAATCACCCTTATGACATAATGTCTTGGAAAAAGCATGTCTCTCTAATTCGAGCACAATATGTTTCACAAAAGTATATTGCAAAGATGCCGAGTGTTATTTTCAAATCATTAGCTATATCTTTTCTGCTTGCACTAATGAAGAACGGAATCGTTTTCTTGTATATCAAATTACAAATATTTAAAATTCATTGCATAAGGGTCTTTTGGCATTTTAATTTCGGCAGCCTCCCGGCGTCCCCTCCCCAAAAGGAGGTAGGGGAGGACACTTTCCCTTTCAATCCACCTAGCCGAAAGATAGTCAACTGCTGAGGGCTTCGAGACGTTGTTGGGTCCCGTAATTGGTCTTCGGCGATTCTTGTTGTGCCCAACCTGTTGATTAAATGACTTGATTTTATTTTTAAAAAAATATTTTTATTCCCCTTGAAAATCCGACAGCCTTCCTATGCTCCCTCCCCGCGAGAGGAGGTTGGGGAGGGCACTTGCCCTTTCAAGTCCACCCAGCCGGAAAAATAGTCAATGGATGAGGGCTTCGGGACGTTGCCGGGTCCCGGAATTGGTCTTCAACGATCCTTGTTGTGCATGACCGGCGGTGGCTTGCTCAACGGATGGCGTTGGGCTCACAGGCGGCTGAAGGAGGAGTTCGATCGGGGTTTGATCGCTGGAGTCGGGCTTCGTTCGCCTGAGGTAAGCTTCCGAAAATCCTTTCTTCTCTGTGTGCGTTTTTGAGAGCGTAAGGAAGAGAATGGCTGAGGGAGTCTTTATGTCGTGAGTGGGGCGGTTACGTGAGGGAGATCATTGGTAGTTGGAGCCGGTCGTTTGAGTCGTGGGTGGTTTCTTTGTATGGGTTTGATTGTGGCTTACAGGTCAAAAGATATTTACATCAAGTCTTCTTAATCTTCATATCTTAATAAAGTGTCAATCAATCTCAATATATTTTGAAAGTCCATGTTGTATTGGTTTATGAATAATATTTATTGTTGATTTATTGTCACGATATTATTTCAAAGTTCCTTCCTAATTGATTCTCATCTCATTTAGAATGATTTTTAGTTATAATACTCAATACATTTCTTTGTCCATTCCCTGTAGTCTGATTCAACAGTGGATCTAGTCACCGGATTCTATTTTTTGCTCTTTCTTATTACTAGATTTCCTCAAGGGAGTAGTAGTGTACAATAAACATTGATCTTCTTTCCTCTAATGATCTTCCATATTCTTTATTTGTGTAGGCATATAGTGTGATCTCATTATTTCTTTGAATAAAACTCTTTTGCACGGACTACCTTTTAGGTTGCAGAACACATGATGGACAACTTGCATATATTACTCTTGTGAATCATGCATGAACTAATTGATTATGCAAGTTTAATATGCAATGTTTGGTCTGGTGTGATTAAGGTAGATGAGCTTTCATTCCAATTTATGTTGACCTGTGGGTGTACTCGAAAAGTCAATCCAGTCAAACTAATAATAGCCATGAAGGATGAACATAGTAGTGCATAAATTTAGTTTGGAATGCCTTGATTGCAATCAAAATCACTCTTCTGCAAAATGAACAACATTGATGCATATGAAATGCTGAAATACTAAGAATGGGCCCTTCAAATAATTTTGATAGGACACAATAAATGCTGGATGATGGACGTTGGACGTGATGTTATGTAAACATGGTTTGAAACATCTTGACCAAAGTCAAAATCGCATAATCATTGCATGTTTTGCAAAATGAAATGAGCTGTGTTCAAAACATCAAAAATAGTAACCTAGTGCTTATCCTGCTCTCCAAAATATTTTGAGTAGATCTCATGTGACTGTTGCTCAACTAGAAACATTATCAATGAGAAGACCCTTGGTGTCATCACTTGATACTAAGTGGAAAACTTGGGAAGGATCACCCATATCCAACCGAGTAAGAGGAGGTGTTATATCTTAAAGGCTATTCAATGCTAAAGTTTAATACCTTTAATGGCAATGGTAACCCAAAGTAATAGCCGACTCAACTCAAAGCAATCTGCCGAGGTGTTGATGAATGCTTCTTTGTAAATTCATAAGTTGTTTGACTTGTAATACTTTTGAATGGTATGTTGAAATTTCAAATGATTCTATCAAGAAATTTGGTGAGCTTGAAACTGTGTTTATTAAGATGTTCGCTAGTGCTATGAAAAAACTACCATCACTAGTCTTGGTTTAGAAGAACGAAGAAGAGACGAGTTAGTTACCCAATAATTCCAATGGAATCGTTGCATTAGAAGAATTAGGGTCGGATGAAGTGGTTTAAATACAACTAAAAAGTGATGGAATGTTGGCGCCTCCTCAAAAGCCTTAGATTATCTTATTGAAATATCCTTGCTCGAGAGTTCGTTATGTGGTAACAACAAAAAAAGTTGAAAACATAGATGAAGGTGAATATGATCTTTATGAATTTAATTTTTTCGGTGATTGTGGTTTAGAACAAAGCCTACACCTAAAGAACTTGAGGATGGTGAGCAGGTTGTTACAATGGATGAGTTAGAAGGAATCAATTTGTAAACTGAGGAAGATCCTTTGCCAACCTTCATTAGTGCACTCTTTCCCAAGGGCAAAGTTAAAGAGATAAAATTGCTAATATATGAATTTAAGTATTGCTTTGCTTGGGCATATGCTAAAATGTTTGGCTTATTCCCTAAGATAGTGGTTTACATATTAGCCATTAATCTAAATACACCAGTTGAATAAGCTCCATGACAAATGAGATTGAAAAATTGAAGTGCAAGCATAAATCGAGAAGCTCATCATAGTGAGCTTTATTCAAGAAGAAATAATATATTGATTGGATAGCTAATTTTATTTCCATGAAGAAAAAAATAGGTCTAATTCACATATGTATTAATTTTCTAGATCTTAATTAGGTGTGTCGAAAAGTTAACTTCTCGTCCCATGTATTAAAATTGCTCGTTAATAACATTTAAACTGCATTATTGTTTCATTTATGGACGAACATTTTCATACAACCAAGTCAAAATGCCTCTAGAAGAAGAAAATCATACATCTTTCGTGGCCCGTATTAAAATTTCTGTCATACGGTCATTACTTTTGGCTTGAAAATGCTAGAGCTATCTAACAAAGGGTTATACTACATATTTTCAAAAAGTGGAGTGCCATGTTGATCTTGTCTTCTAGAACAAAGATCATAATGAGCATCTTATATATTTGAGGATTGTATTTAGGAGAATCAGAAAATTTGGTCTAAGGATGAATTCTCTTAAATGTGCTTGCGGGTTTTCCTCCAAAATTTTTTTGTAATCTATTATATACCACATACAAATTGAGATTGACCACAACAAAATCTTGGCAATCGTTGAGATTCCCTCGCTGAAATGTCTTGCTTTTTTCGTTACAAGGACACCTTACATTCATTCTGTTGTATAGATCAAATGTGTATGGCATGTGTTGTAATTTACGAAGTTGATGAAGAAGAATGCTAACTTTACATTGGACAAAGAATGCTAAAACCCTTCGATAGGATCAAGAAGTATTTACAAAGCCCACCCCTTCTTCTTGTTGGAAAAATTTCTTATCCTATATACTACAACATCGGAAGAGTCTCTCGGAGCATTACTAATAGAACGCAATGAATAAGATAAAAAAGAGCTTTTCATTATATTAGCTGAAGGCTAATAGTAGTAGAAGTGTGCTAGTCTCCAATTTAGAAATATTTCTTGGCTTTAATCACTATTGTTCAGAAGCTTCGTCATTTTGTTCTTTCTCAAAAATTGATCTATTAAAGTTCTTGATGACAAAAACATCTTTGACTAGCCGTTTGGCTAGGTGTGTAGTTTTATTTTTATAATTTGATATTACATATGTTTCTAAAAAAAATAATGAAAGGACACGTCTTAACAGATTTTCTCATTGTATATCCTGTTCTCATAGATTCATTGCTCAATGATAATTTACTCTATGAACATATTTTGCTCATTTATGAAGAAAAATTTGTAAATTTGGAAACTTCATTTTGATGGAGCGTCATTAATCAAGTATGCCCAATCTCCAAATCTTTCGAAGACATGACCTGATGTTTGTCTCATCTTCATGATACCCAATGGAGGTATAATAATAATTGATTCAACTTGATTGAATTTCAAACCAACCATGAAGTTGAATATGAAGCCTTGATAGCAGGTCTTGAAATACCTATTGCAATGGGGATTCAAATCTTCATGTTTTCCATGATTCTCTAATTGTTATAAATCATGTATTGGGCATCTATAAGATTGACAAGCTTATGTTGGCTTACTAAGAAGTGTCATGAATGTCAAGTCCACATGGACATCATTCTTCAACCTCCATGCTCGTTGTACCCCACCATAGCATCCCGTCTATTTGAATGTTTGAGCATGGATATAATTGGACCCATTGATTTGTCATTATTTGCTAGACTTCACTTTCCTTGTCAGCAACCAATTTTTTTCCAAATGGGCTGATGCCATTTCATTTGAAGAAGTACAATCGAGCAAGTAATCAACACTTTTATCTATAATGTTGTTTACAGATTCGGTGTTCCACTCTACATAATCTCATATAATGGACAAGCTTTCAAGATTGTTAAAACTTATAGATTCATCACATGGAATGGATGTGGATATTCATCAATTTATTAGCCAAGTGCAAATGGCATTGTGGAAACCTTCAACAAAGGGCTAGTTATGCTATTCAAGAAGACTCTCACTAAGAATAAAAAAAATCACATGTCAAAAATGTTAGAAATGTTATAGCCGTATTATATTACTTATAAGAGACCAACTAAAGTTAATCCTTATGCTTTAGTGTTCATAGCTGAGCAATCCAACCACTTGAGGTTGAGTTGCCATCATATTGAGTAGTTATTCAATATGATCGCACTCAAGAGCAAAGTGCTCACTTGCAAATGATAGAGCTTGACATACTTGATGAAGTTAAACTCAAAATTCAATAAAACATAGAAATTTATGAGTAGATGTCTTGGTCCTTTGATCGTTTGGTGCAACTTTGGATATTCGAAGAGGGAGAACTGGTCTTTGCACTGAGAAGGTTAATCATTTTCCATCGAGGAATTGGTGGTAGATTTTAGCATAACTAGGAAGTCATCTTTCTTGTCAAGAAGACTTATCAAAGAGGAGTCTATCAACTTATCAATATGAATTGTCAATGACCCATGTTACGATCATTGGTTAACACCTGAAAAAATATTATGCATGGCCAAATTAAGTACATTTCGTAAAATTTGTCTTGTAAGACGGGAAACACTTCTTTTGTATGTTCGCAAAACTATCTTTTAATACATGAAATCATTGCTAATCTATCATGAAAATCACCCTAGAAGGTGTGGGCATTTTTTTAAAAAGTTTTATTGTTAATGCTCACTAGAATTCTTTTTGTAAGTTAGGGGCATTTTTTAAACTTCTTATATTTAAAGATTGCTATAATTTACCCCGCAAGATGGGGTATTTTGAAGTATTTGTTCGGGTTGAGATCGTTCCTCATTCCGAACTCCTCGAATAAATATTTAAAATTATTAACAGTATGCCTCATTTAATTGCAAAGAAAAAAATTTAATTTTTCAACAAGCATATGCAATCTAATGTTTAGAAATAAGAGGTTTGATTTTTTGGCACACAAATACCTCTAAGGTCAAGTGAGAGGTCTTCCAAGTTTGCAAGCTACAACCAAACAAGTTGGGAAAACACAAATTGTTATAGCTCAAGTCTAGGATTCAATGGGCCTTGAAGGTCACTCATTATGCGCAAATATGACCAAGTTGCTGGCAGCTTCTTTTTACTTAACATGCATAAGAATGGTCATAGTAAAGGGGCTCTTGTTTCATTAGTTTGATGATAAAAGTTATCATGTTCCAATGTATTCCAACTTGATAAGTTTGAGTAACTTAGATAATAGTGATATTCTCAACCGGTCACTAGGTTAAGGAAAAAAAAAGAATGATCCTTACTATAAGAAAGCATCAAGCTAATTTCAGGTCATTATTAGATTAAAATGTCTAATTCTTCTAACAAGTCCAAAAAAATGCAAAGTTGAGGACTGAAGAAGGTATATTCATTTTCTAACAAGTCATTGAAGATAATTTAGGTTAATTCTTTCATAAGTTTGTTAAATCATAAAGCTAGAATAAAAGAAACTCTACATCTAAAATCTCAAAATTTTCAAATTGAATTATCATCATCAATACATCAAGCACACAACTGCAAGCTCCATTGGCTTAACAAGTTATTGTAGCCAAGCCAAAGAAATTTTAATCCAACACTAGGTATTAGAGTCAGTATCTATGAGAAAGAATGCTTTAAACTTCAACAAGTTCTTCAGAGTCAAACAAAGTCAACGAAAGATCAATATCAATTGTTTATTCCTCCAATTGGTTTTTGTACACAAAAGTACTTACAAAATATTTATAAACTATACAATGTTAAGGCGCAATGCTAATTACAATTATTTTTGAATCATAGGCTGCTGTGTGTGCTTCCTACTAGTAACCACCCCCCAATTCTTTGTTATTTTTAAGAATTAAACGGTGGGTGTGTTGGTGAAATTTTGTCATTTATTCTCAACGATTTGAGATATTTTATGGCGAGTAGGAGATAGAAAATAATATATTATCCCAAAAAATAAAAATATTATTTTGTTACAGCCTCAATAATAAAACTCACAATTTTATATTTTAACAAAGATTCTCATATTTAATATTTGGTTGAATAGAATTTATTTTATTCTTAACATCTCAAGCGTTTATTACTTGAGAATATTTTTGATTAAACTAGTTATTTTCTTATAGTCATTAAAATATTGATTAATATTTTTTATTTTCGAGTTTGAGAAATTTTTATTCAAAAATTTGGTTTTTGAGAATTTTAATGGAGATTTTAGGAATGGAAGCTAAAAAGGAGGAAAAATATAAAAGCATTTGATTATGTGAAACTCAAAGGTGCTTAAACTATCATATATTTGATTTTATATTTTAAAATTAATTTTTTGTTTGAGTTGATCGATTTGATTTAGAAAGTTGGGGCTTATATTTTAACAACATAGGTTGAAGGAAATGCTCTAAATGTGATGACTTATGAGGTGGTTGGAGTCAACCTCAATCTCGGATCCTAGATTTGAGGTGAGGACTACTGAGGAGTAGTATCTTGAATCTAAGTCTTACGGAATGCAAGTGGCTTGCAAACTTACATCTCACCTGAGGTTAAGTCAGCCCGTCCTCTGGACTTACAACCTTGCCTGAAAAGAGCCGCCTACTAACCCACCTAAATGCCTTTAAAACTATAAGGTTTGGTCTCAATACATATGCAAGATAAAGAAGGTTGTTTTGATTTAGAAGATAAAGCTTACAACTTAGCTTTTGGGTCAAGATGCCTGATCATGTGGGTATGCAAATGCTAACTTATTGAATGCAGATTTTTGTTATATGGTCCTTATGTGAGGACTTTGTACATTAGACACACTGTGTATGTATGATTATTTCAAAAAAAAAATTAATTAAAAATGTGGCCTATTTGATTAAGCCTTGTAATTTTTGATAAAAAGAATACATGTTATCCTATTATTGATTTGTTTTTATAATTTTAATCTTTTAAGTAATAGAAAATTTAGTTCTATCCTAAGAGCTAATAATATAACACATGTCCAGTCCACCTCCAAGTAAAAACAAGTTAACAAACCTAAAAAATGCATGCATTTTTAATATGCAGTCAATAAACAAACAAACATATAATAATAATAATAATAATAATAATAATAATAAAGTAAAGTAATGTCCAAATTATTACATCATAAATATTAGCTGAGTTGCGTGCATTATACAATCTAGTTACATTATTTTTACAGACTCAACCTGTGAGTCTTCAAGCTTTAGTTTCTAGATGTATCTAAGGATTCACTTAAGAGATTCATTCTTCTGATTCATCTCTCCTGTAACTGTATCACACAGGCCTAAAATACTTCTTATGTCTATTATATACATTTTAAATTAAAAGACTCAAACATGCAAAAAAGTGGATTAGAAAATGTATAATATATGAAAGAAAAAAACATATAAAAAAAGTACATATATCTCTATCCTAACCACTTAAGGGCAAGTGCTTACAATGCAGACAAATCAGTAGACATCACACCAAACACAATAATCAAATGCACAAAAAAGAAAAAAAACATAATCCTATAATGCGTAGGGGCTGTGCAACCAAGTGTATGTTGGCTGTGTGGTATGTCACGCTACAAGTGGTGTCTTGTTTTATTATGGAATGGAGGATATTTTATTTTTAATCTATACATGGTTCCAGTTTGAGTTGTTTGTGATTTAAAGTTTTTATTTAATTTTTAATTTTTTCATATTTAGAAAGGTTATGAACAGCTCATAAGATGTAGGACTTTATATAACTTTTTGGTTCATAGAAAGAGAGGATAAGGGCAAGTTAGGGGTTGCTAATTAAAGAAGATTCTTTGAACTTTTGGTATTAAAAGAGAGATATTCATTCGCCTAATTTGGGGCTAAGCAAATGAGGAAGACTAGAATTTTGGGTCCTATGTTTTGGAGATCATTTGTTGATATTGGGTTCAACAAATGAAATAAAAGAACTTAGGATTTGGTTCTAAGGTTCAAGAGCTCATGGCATGATATATTTAGGACTTTAGGGAAATCCAAAATATCATACATCATAATGAGAATGGTTGATGATAGCTCCTAAGAGATGCTAAGATTCGTGCAATGAAACATTTGAAACCTTGGGAGGCTCCAAAATATCATGCATGAGGAAGGACATTTGAAAGAGAGCTTCTATTTTTTTTTAAGTGTTTTAAACTCATTTTTAATTGGAGTTATAAATTAGATTCCTTCAAACAAGTTTAAAGATCAAATTTGGCATAATATAAGAGAAATTAAGAGTATGCATTAGATGGTTCACCATTTTAGGAGTTTATCAATTGCTTAAGCTACTTGTCATTGCCATCAATCTTTCAAGTTAAAAATTGAATTATCATGCTTAGATAATTTCAGTATATGGTGGGGGTATAATCTATAACCTTTGAAGGTCCATGGGACACTCAACACTTGCTTCATAAGCACTTAAAAAATTAAAAAGCACATTTGTGAATTTGTAAATTTTAAGTAAACAACAATTTTAGAAAAAAGACCCACAACATGTATTCTCCCATGATTTAAGTGATGCAATCTAAACCATGCAACTTAGTTTGATAGTCATTTGGATTGGAATTATTCATCACATGTTTTGCTTACCTAAATTGGGAGAAATGTCAAAAGAGAATTCAACTAATTATATTTATCATGGGATTTGAAACATAAACATGAGAGTTTATCAAAGATCCCACCAATTGCTTGTAAGCTTTCAAAATTAATTGAATCTCATTCTTGAACATTTAACAAATTTAGGGAATGTCATGATTGTTAAGCAATGCAAATCTCCTATATCTTAAAGTTAATTTCTTCATAACTAGTGATTTGCTAGGAAAGTGATGCATGCTATATATATGAAACCTATGCATTGTCACTCAAGTTATGACCAAATGATGATGCCTAGCTTAAGGTTTGATCATAGGCGAAGGTTTGACATGTAATATGTTATTTCGTGCGTTTGGGGATCTTTGAATACAAATCCAACGACCTGACGTATGTTGTCATCCCCTACGAGCTCTCAAATAAGAGCAACCCACGAAAAATCACCCAATCTTCACATGTTTGTGGAGTGGACAACGAACATGGTGATTTTTTTTCTAGTTTAGAAAAATGTAAAGCGGAGTTTCGAGGGACCTAGAGGCTCAGGGAGGATCAAAAACTCATCCATAGGGCTTAGAAACCTAGGTTTCCTTGAGGGATTTTACCTTGCTGGAGTAAGTGTCCAATGCTAGCCGACGTGCGCTTGCCTTGAAAAAACGAGATAACAGAATGATGAGGAATGAGCTCCCTATCCAAACTGTCTCGGATGTGGCCTCCGCTATCATGATCTTGATGGAGTTGATGGAAGAGGAAGAACTTTGTTTAACAAATTGTCAGCCTTGAAATACTTTCACAACCCTTCAACTTCCCCTTCTTCCAAACTCCTGCTTCGGCTGAACAAGCAACAACGGGATTCTATACTCTCTTGGACCAAAGAAGAACAAAACCAATCTTCGTGCTCTAGAAAATCGCACCCCAAATGAAGTTCCAAGCTCATGATCCATTTAATTCGCATGCAAGGAGTGCTCAGTTTGGCCTCTACCCGCTCAACTTCGTCCTAAGTGCACGAGAAAGTCCCCAAATGCGCGGTAGCACCTCCCCAACCACACAAATTCCGCTTGATCAGCTCAGGCATGCGTGAACAAGGAGTTTCCATGCTCGGGATGCATGCATGTTGGACTCCTGTAGACCTCTCTTGCTCGATCTCTCCCAGACGCATGAAAATAGCCTCCGCTCCCTCTTGCTCTCCCGGACTGGATGCACACACATAGGAAGTGGAGCACTAAGAAGACTAGCCGCTCCCTGTTCTGCTTACTGCCTTAAACGCACGTGAATCCACTACCTTGAGCCAAGGTAGATCCTCAAAATACCGGGAACTGACTGAATAGCAGCGGTCAAATTTTAAGGTAATCCTGATTTGGATGGTAAGTTTGATTTTAATTGGAGAGATTGGGTTGAATTTGAGTTTGATTCAGGTTCAAATTGACCAATTTGAGTCGGTTTGATTTAATTTTGGTTTAATTGAGTTTATTTGGACTCAATTTCAATCCAGTTTGAGTTGATTTGGGTCTGTGAGGCTCAATTGAGTTGATTGAGTTCAATCGAACCCAATCGGGTCCGATTCGACTTGATCCGAGCTGAGTCGACACAAATATTTGTGTCAATAGGGTGGCAATCCATGACATTCTACCTCCTTGATTAAATATTTAATTATTTGACATTTTTTAAAAATTATATTTGTATGAATTAATAATTAATTAATCATTTATATTGAACAATTCATTAATTTTGTCATTTCTATTCGAGCATCTGAATTTAATTGAAAATTTATTCATATATATATATATATATATATATATATATATAGATTTATTATTAATATTAATATCGGACTCTTGTTAAAATTTTAATCTTTGGCCCTTTATAATACATTTTTGAGAATAGAGATGATGATGTTGAAAGAATATGGGTTTCATGGCTGTAGATTTTTGGATAGGCGTGGTTGTTGTGGTTTCTTGGAAAAAAAAAAAAACATGATACTGGAGAAAGTCATGACCGTAGCAGTTTGTGGCAATGCGATCTGAACAATTAAGGCTATGAGTGGCTGATCATGAAAGGAGTTGCAGCAAGATGGCTTAGGATAAAGAAGGAACAATGTTTGGGAAGGCCGCAAATGAAATCAGAGAAGGAAAAACAATGATTAAGATTTCTAGTTACAGCTTCTGGAAGGATGCAAAAATGATGAAGAAAGAGAAGGTACCAATAGCAATGAAGAATACACTTAGAGCACGTCCAACGACTAAGGCTACGGTAGATGCGCACATATACACACTCTAGTGCTGATACGATGTAGAGAACACAGTGCAGGAATGAATTCGTTTTATTCATTAATGTAATTGATCAAGACAATGTATTTGCTGATCTTGGAAGGAAAAAAGAAAACTAATCTTCATTAAAGCAAGAAATACAGCTATTTTGTGCGAAGTTGCGGTTTTCTGTAATTTTTAATAGATAACGATCTAGAAGGTAAAGATAGATTTGCACTCCGTGTCTTTCTCACGAGGTCTATTAGTCACCGGAAGTAACATCCCGATATTTTTTAGCAATGTTGCAGTTGTAATTCTTAATAGATAACGATGAATGAGATTGATGTTTATTTTGTTTCAATTGAGTGATCTCTTTAATGATTGTAAAAGCCACGTCCTTTGATTTTATTTTTCAATAAAGCAAACCACTTTATCCATTTTGTTTAAATTTTAAAACGCCTCAAACTGATGATCTTGCTGACAAGTCTTACTGAACTTGCGCAATTTTCATTCTCCTGATTGTTACTGTCTTTATGGGAATGGTCTCTATGAATCGATGAATGCAGATAGAAGATTTCCAAGTCATGTAAACTTCTGTTGTATTTAACCTACTAAAATATATTGGAACTGAATGTTTCTCTGACATAGGTTAGACGCTTATTATGTTCAGCAAGACCTGTGGCTATTCAAACACCTGCCAATCCTACTGCCACTGATCAGGACTTCCAGCAGGTTGATTTACGTTTTTTAGTTTCCGTTATGATGTCCACTTGCTACTTTTTCTGTCATTTTCCAATGTTATTAGCAACATTTCTGTGTTATATGCTTGTTCTGCTATTGGCTTTGTTGTTGTGACATGGTCATACCTTTGGCTTTGATAAATGGTTATGGAAATTGTGTGCCTGCATAAGCATGTGCATAAACATACACGTGCAAACATAGACAAGCTTGTGTGCGCTTATGGCTACATGTGAATGCTTCGAAACTAATAAAAACATGCTTATGCATGAATAAAGTTTGGTTATATTTGATGAAAACTTTTTTATAAAATGTTCATGCTAGTGAATTTATATATATATATTGTATGACTTTTTACAATCTCTAAATTCAAGATCACACATTTGATTATGATTTTCGACAAAAAAATTTTGTGTATTGAGTTTTATCAAATTTCATGTTGATTTAACTATTCGTCATACACATGAAAATTCAAGTATTATCATTCGACATATAGATGCCATTTTAAAAGTCCAGGTTTCTTCATGTATTTTGCCAATCAAAATCATCCATTACTTGCAGGTAATAATCATGAAGTCATTTATTTGGTTTTAAGTTATTTGAAAGTACGAGCACTTTGAAATCTGAGTTACTTATCATGCTGTTGGAGCTATCAATTGGAAATGTTTTGATGCGTTTGATTTATGATCAAATTATCTTAAAAATTCATAAAACTTGCATGCATGTAGTCTTAATGATGTTGAAGAGAATGGGCAATTTTCATCTTACATTTGAAGCTCATAACTTTAAAATTTAATTGGGTGGAGAATGGTGATTTTAATATATATATTTATATATTTATGGGCATTAAATCCTATGCATTGGTTATGCTAATTAAAGAAAGGGGGCTTACCTGGTGCATGATAGTTTCTATCAAAGTGGTATGAGAGGAGTTAGTTTATGCTGCCTTATCCCTTAATTTACGATATGCTATCTCCAAAATTTGTAGCTGTCAGCTCCACCATAATTGACGCAGTTTGACATTTGATCAATGCCCACTTTCTTGGTTCTTTTTAATTAAAGATATACTCAAAACTATCTGGTTTGATCGAAGCCAAGAGGAGTTTTACTTGTGAGGACTTGACCAAAGAAGTATAATTAAGTTGGGTTTGGCTAAGTCAATTTGTTGCTTCTGTGCGAGATTGTTGACAAGTCTAAAGAATTGGCTTTATGGGTTTATCAGGTTTGCGGGCTTAGATATAATAACAATAATAATAACAATAACAATAAATAAAGAAATAAAACCTTACAAGAGATGTTTCCTCCATGACCACAAAGAACAAAGTTTCTTTTTATGGACACATTATTATGGGATGTTTCACTTAGAAAAATTTCATCTACATATTATTGTATGCTACATGGTATATGTCGGTTTGCTTAACCTTTTCCTACTCATATCTCGAACTTTTGCTACACATATCTCAGCTATCATAAAATGCAAATAATTCTAGTGATCTTCAAAGCTTGAAATATCAAATATCCTTATCTGAGCAAGCCCTCAATAATTTATATATATGAAGTTCTAAATGAAAGTAACACATTTCATACAAATTCATCAATACATCAATTAAAATATGTAAAGAAACTTATTGAAAATTTATATAAAATAATTTAAAATTTTGGGGTGGAGTAATTTTCAAACCCACACCATAAACCTCCCTTTGCATATCGATTTAGCTATTCTTTTAAAAAATAATGTTAAATTATATTTGAGCCAACAGCAAAAGAATTTGGCTGTTAACATGAAGAAACAAATTGATTTAAGTTTGATGTGCAATGTGACTCAATTTGAGCAAGACCAACCTAAAATTGACCATTTAAAAAATGATAAAAAACTCAGATCCATTCAGAACTTGAATGTACTTGCCTATGGCCTGTTAACAAAATGCATTGTGATCATAATAGAGAGAATGAGAAATGAAAGAGCTATCCTGTCTCAGGACCACCCTCCTAGTTGAGCATAAGACGTGACATAGGCGGATACGAATCAGTTGATGGGTCTACCTCGAATACATATTCTTGAGTTCTATCCATAAGAATAGAGCGAGCGGTATACTTGATCACTAAATGTCCCAATCAAACACATAACCCAAACATAGGTAGATTTATTAAGATAACATAATTCGATTGTACTGAAGCATCTTATAGTATTCATTCATTCAACTACATAGCTTCTAATAAATATCAGGCATTACATACATAATATTAAATTTTATCACATGTATTACCTTAGCATGATTCACATCTTATACTAAAACTAAACATCAAAATACAGGGTAGTAAATTGAAAGCTTGGTTCTCATTAGAAGTCAATCTTGTTCTTCCCTCTGCTTATAACAACAATTAGAATAATGATCTAGTGAGAAGCTTAGCAAAAGAAGCAGTTTTTGGTTGATACACTTAATGGTGCATCTTTTGATCAATAGAACAATTACCAAAAAGTTAGGACATACATATTAACACTTATCCAATATAGCTCTTAACTCTAATCTTTTTTGTTGGAAGGCTATTGCAAGTACTAATATTTCTACATCAAAGGTTTACAACTTCCACTAATCGTCTAGCTGATAGTCATTTTGGGTGATTTCTTGGATGTCTTCAGATGTTTACGTTTTTTAAGTCATACTTTTCATCTGTTAATGTCATAGCTATTTGTTAAGTATCATGAATTAGTATTTCTTATAATTTGAGTATTAGTCCTTTTTTTTCTTAACTAATAACTTACGTTTTCCTTTATACATTTGATTTTTTTTTAACCTTTAGTTATCTCTGGTGACTTCTAATTGTGTTTGTTTAATATCATTGCTGTTGGACTTTGCAAGTGGCCATGTTTCATATTTCCTGATCTAATTGATCACTATTTTCATTGTCGGATGTGACTGAAGTGTGGCTGTGAGGCGTACTCCTCAATAGTCTATGTTTGCCATGTTCGTAAATTTTTAAGTCCATTTGACTTTTGCTCCGTTGGTATCAAAATTGTTGACTATTGCTTAATTAATACATTTTCGAAGCAGTTTGCATGTAATGATTGGAATTTTCAATTCTATGATAATTTCTATCAAAGCCAACTCCTTCAGTTTTTCCCATGCTTTCATTGATTTTACCTTTTTACTTTAGATATTGATGTAAATGCTTAACTATACTTTTTATATAATAATTCTATTTATGTGCAATAGAAAATCCTAGCTATCTTTGTAACGTTACATTGCTGTACTTATAACATCAATCTTGGTTGTTTTGAAGTTAAATTGGATCTATTTTCTAATATTTGATTGCTTTTGATTCATATCCTACAGTTACTTAGATAACATATTGCTTTGGAATTTTCAACACCGAGTAAGTTCTAATGGTTCTTTGGTGTTTAGTCTTTTGTTTTATGGATTGGTTTGACTGGTGATGAAATAATCATTCTTTATTTGCATCTTGAATATGACACATTGATTGTGATAAGCAATTTAACATTTATGGTTTGAATTTCATGAATTCTCATAATAATTTATCCATTCATCAGGCATATTAAAAAATAATGGACGGTTTGGTGACACATGGAAGGGCTGCTTGTAATAGTCTAATTTTACCCGTGTATTTCATTAATTAAAATAATTAAATACACTTTAAATAACAGAAATAACCCATTTATTTCAACCTAGCCATTTGAAAGCTACACATTGAATTCTTAATTATATTTTCATGCAATTGAAGGCATCTATTGAGAAAATTTGATGCATCTGAGTGATGTGCAAATGGTCCTAAAGTTCCTGAAATGGAGAGGGAGAGGGAGAGAGGGGAGTTTTGAATGTTGAGTTTTAACTCATATTGTTAATCTTGTTTCTGGCAGCATCAACTCTGGAATCTTGCACAAAGAACAACTGCTCTACCATTTGGTCGTGGGGCATTTACTTTAGCCACTACTTACACTCTTTTAACCGAGGTGTGTAAACTTCTAAGGGTTTACTGATACTATTCTGTAGTTTCAAATTTTCCGTACTACTGTTTATTTCATCTATATTTTTCCTATCGTACTCTTGATGCGAAATAAAAGTTTATGTTGGATTATTTATTTTACCTAGGCACTATGTGTTCCAAAGCTTATATTGGCTGGTCGATTGCCTGCTCAACAGAATGCAACGGTGAGTGCTTTTTCAAATGCTATAAATTTGTACAAACATTGTATTTTTGGCCTTAGATCTGTACCTTATCAATTATTTATCGAAGTTTTTTTTATTTAAGTTGCAATTGAGGGCATGTTGGAGCCCAATCTTGTAAGTTTTACTGATTTCCTGTTGGAAGAGTTAATAAACCCCTAACCAACTTAATTCCGCTTTCAAATGCATCAATTTAATGCTATGTTCTCTGGCTCTACAGTTATTCTATGCACTTGAAAAATTTGAAAACCACTCTGCCAGAGAGTAAGTCTCAATTGTTTTGTGTGTATTACTTGTTTTCTATTAAATATTTTTTCTTTGATGGCCAAACATAAGGAAAGATTTTTCTTGTATTGTTTGCAATTTTTCTCCAGCCCATCTAATAAAACAAAAACAATTTTTTAGCTAAAAAAATACTGAAAGAATTAACAAACTTTCATGGATAGCCCAGGGTGCAGATGTTTCATGCATTGTCCCATATTGTGTTGCAAGAGAATTGATGGCTGTACGATACTTGAACTTCTACCATGGCGAAAAGAACTGATTTCTCTGATGAATATTTCTTTATCTTTTTCAACGGAATTTTTGGTTTCATTTTCATGAACTGATCAGGTTAATCTGGACCCAAATTTAAGGAGCATTTCGGAACTTAAATCTTGGCCAGAGTTTCACAATGGGGTTGCTGCTGGACTGAAACTAGCACCCTTTCAGGTTCATCTATCATTGTTAATTTTCTTTTTTTATGGTATTACAGTTTTATTTTGGTTTAGAATCTTTTGAAATTTCTTTTGGCATCTTGCGTAGCATATCTTTTTTGTTTTATTATTATATGCACTCACAGCCCTCGCACGCCTTTATCCATTAATGATGTTTAATAATTACCTTCATGCATGTAATAAATATAATTTTCGTCAAATCTTGTAACATTTATTATTGGTACTGTTTCTTTGGTTTTCTATAGGGGAAAATGTCCAGAACATGGATTCTATACAACAAACCTCAGGAACCAAATTTCTCTCATGCTGGATTACTTCTAGCATTAGGCTTGCATGAGCATTTACGTGTTCTTATGATTAGTGATGTCTATCGATATCTTTCGCAGGTATGCCTCTCTATTTTTATCAAACTATTAGGACTTGCTACCTTGGATAAATTTATATTTTTAGATGCATTTATATGTTTGTGGGCCACCTAGAAATAGAAAATTTGTTAGTTAGCTGGACATTTTGATGAGGACATCCGACCATGGAGAGTCTTCCAGAGAAGGGACCGACGATCTACGACCACGATCGCACCACTTTATTTTTGAGATATCATTTGTATTAGGTTTATTATTATTATATGTGTATTTGATTTATTATCACAGTTTTTTCGTTTTTACCCTCACTTGAGGGAGTAGTTGTTTGTGACCCTTAGGGGCACTTTTATCTTTTATCTTGCTATTGTATTTTGGCTATTTAAAGCCCCCTCCTCTTCCTTTTGAGGGGATGATGATTATGATGATTATTATAAAAAAGAAATTCTGCACTTGTGTTTTGGGAGAGCTTGAGAGTTCTTGTGAGAGTTGAAGTCTCTAGGTGAGAGCAAAGTACTACCCGTCAGCCGCAGGAAGCGTCCGAGCTCACGGTCCAACTCCTCCTTCCCCTCCAAACCGCCGGCCACCACCTGCTTTCCATCTAAACCGTCGTCCCTAACTCCACCTAGCCCCAAGCTCCACCCCCTCCCATAGCCGCCATCCTCCCTCACCCCAAACCCTAGCCGCCGGCCACTTCCAGCCTTTCATTGGATCCAAAATTTTCCTAGCCTTTTCTACTATCCTAAATTAGATCATGATGAATTTGGAAGGATAATTAATTCAATTTTGAATCAATTTCAAATTTGAATTCTTTCCTAATTGATATGGGTTATATTTGTAATGTCTCTCAATCAAATCAATTTGAATTTGAATTCAAATTAAAAGAGAAATATAGACATTAAATCTCTTTTAATTTAACTTGCTTTGCTTGGAAACTATTTGAAATTCTCTAAAACTCCTCCCTCCCTCCCTTAGCCGCCGGCCCTACCCTCTCTCTTCTCTAAATTCTACTTCCATTAATGCTCCTAATTAACTCCCCAATCAATGCCCATTAATAGTAGCCGCCCCCTCTTCCCTCCTCCTCTCCTTTATTATAGGGAATTTCGGAAATTTCAGTTGATTCCCTCCTAACCAACAACACAACTCTAAAATAAAAAATTAGCCCTCTTCTCCTAGCCTTGGCCGACCACCCAAGCTCCCCCCTCCTCCTCTACATCTCCTCTCCTACGCATGGTACTTCACCTAAGGAAGAAGAAGCAAAACCTCTCCCTCCCCAACACCTTATTAGGCCTCTGTTAGGGCCCAACCTAACATGGTCAAAGTTTGCTACAGGAGGCGGGCCCTAAAGGGGTTGGAAATGGGAAGGGAGGGCAACACATGGGTGGGGCCCAAGCATTGATGCAAGCATTGATGGGAGCTTGAGTGTAGGGGGAAAATTAAAATGTGGAGGGCTGTTTAGGGATTAAACATTAAATAATTGTATTGTGCTTTAATTATTCTCCTTTTGGCTAGGGAGAGGGTCAC